>OX422214.1:171636751-172988990 GCA_949130495.1 Sambucus nigra | reverse complement strand
TACACACACGCGCACACACACACACACACACACACGTAGCCCCCTCCCCCTCCCCCTCCCCCCACCCTACCCACCCTGCCCCACCCCACCCACCACACACGCGCACACACACACACACACATACACACACACGCGCACATATATAATAATTACATTATAATAAATTTTAATATAACTCTTTCTTCGACTCTAATACCCCCACCATACAACTACTTTCAACACATACTATATCCACCTCCACTTGCCACCAACTCCACCCTATCACATGCCACCATCTCCACCACCACTTATACCAGTGTCACTCGTCTGCACCACAACTTGCCATCAACTCTACTACCACCACTTTGCAAAAAACTCAAAATCATAACTACAAGTACCACAATAATTATACCAGCGTAAGTAATTTGAAAAATTAACACCAAAATAGCCATATTTTCATAAATCCAAATGGGCTTTTTTTCAACTCTTGTAGGGGGAAAAAGTTAATTATATCTTAACCCAAAACATAATGTACCATTATTATTATTATTATTATTATGAAAACATGCAAATTAAACCTTGAAGTTTGGGGTTAATTTCAATTTAGACTCGACATTTCAAAAGTTACAATGTTAACCCTAAATTTTTAACATGGTTGTTAACTAGCGGTTTCTTTCCGTTAAAAACTTAATGCAAATTAGTACAATTCTATGTGTACAACCGATGTGTAATGTATCAATTATTTGCAAAGTAGGTGCTATATAGATTAAAAAAATTATTTAAAATTATATTACCATTTAAAATTGCAATTATATATATATATATATATATATATATATATATATATATATAATTTATTGCATTAATAATAAATTAATTAAGATAAAATTCTTAAATTAATTAAGATAATTTTTCTATCTCTCCCCCATAATCTCCATTAGTACACACTTATCACCGCCCACCCCCCACCCTGCCCCACCCCCTACTCCCACCCTGCCCCACCCCCACCCCCTCCCCACCCCCACCCCACCACACACGCACACACACGCACACACATACACACACACACACGCATAGCCACTTCCACCCTTCCCCACCCCTACCCCTACCCCCACCCTGCCCCATCCCCCTCCCCACCCACCACACACACACACACACACACACACACACACACACACACACATATATATATATATAAATGGAAGATAGAGAGAGAGAAACCTGAAAGTAGAGAGAGAGAGAAAAACAGAGGGAAGAACGGCGCGGGAAAAAAGAAAGGGAAAGGGTTTTTTTAATGCGATATTTGTCACGGTCGTGTCACTATCATTGACCGTGACAATATTATAAGTATTGTCACGGTCAATGAGCATGACAATAATTTATCACAACCTTGTGACGGTCAATGATCGTGACACAAAACGCGTGTTTGTTGTCACGGTCATTGACCGTGACAAGGCTAAGCGCGGGAAGGATGACAATTTACCCATTTTGGTGTAGTGTGATAAACACCATTTAGTGTAATGGTCATTTCACCAAATGGCATATGAAACGTATTAGTTTCGGGTTGCCACCGTTCAAAGAGTGCACATACAATGACATGGTCAATAAATCGATAAGAGTTTTTTTTATTAAAGGCCATAATCCAGAGGCCTTTACCACATTCACCACCCTCTCATTCTCTTCATCTATATTCCACTCAACGAATTTCTTATAATGGTATACACACTTCATCAAACTTCGTTCTTCATTGTAGTTCCAAATATCGTATGACACATGGTTTGAAAAATGCTTTAACGACTCGGGGTTGTTAGGAAAGGACCCCTCTAACGGCTATGCATCGGATCTTCTTGGTTTCGTTCTTATTTTTTTCTTTTCAACCGGGCCTAAAGAAGATGCCCCCTCTTAGTAGGTCGTCATCATCAGACGATAACGATGTAAATGAACCTCTTGACGTGCTAAAGTTACTATCACCACTAGCACGTTCATCAACATTCCCCTCACCAACATCCCCCAAAACAACAACCCCCTCACCAACATTCCCCTCACCCATAGTAGCCTCACCCACCGCACCCTCACAAACAACATCCTCACTCACTTCACCTTCACTAACCACCTCCTCCTTATTTATCATACCCTCACCCACCACATCCTTACTAACCACACCCTCACCAACCACCTCATCACCAGTTAAATCCTCACTCACTACATCTTTACATGAAATTCTATCTTGTTTCTATTTTCTTTCCGACGCAGTCATGGGTTATCTACCCTCTCTCCCCATTTATGACCTCCAATAGTTGTTAAAATAGATAGAGAAATGAATAAGTTTGGGAACATGCATTTAATAGGTTTTGTAAAATGGATGGAGAAATTAATAGATTTGGAAAACAATACCCACGACCCTTTATAACTATGGAATATGGCAATCCATGGTCTTAGTAGGCCATTGGTTTTGCAAAATAGACGGTGTACTGTGGCCATGAAATCAAAATACACGACCTAAGTAGGCCACAAGAATTCACATTCTACGATGATGGGAGACCGTATGATGTCACAGTTTTCAATTTTTTTTACGTTTAAGTTTAAGTTTCAAAAAATTAGGGTTTTATGCAGGTCTATATTTTTTTAACGAAAATTAGGTTTTTACTGACTCTTTTTTTATTACTAATGGGGGTTCAAATGGCTTTGAAAGCACGTATAGATTATGCATGAACATAAATGCACAAAGACAGAGTTTTGGAGTACATACCATGTTATATTTGGATGGTTTGAATAAGAATTTAGTTTGAGTATATAGAGATGAAAAAGGTAGTAGAGAGAAAGAGTAGAGAGAGAGACAAATGAGGGAAAAAATGGGGGGATTTTTAATTTCGGTTTATATAATGGGGTTTCAAATCGTGGTGTTGGGTTTTGGTGGTGTTAGTGAGAAATAAGGTGTAATTTTGTGGTGTTTTGGAGTTAAGTGTGTTTTGGAGTTCATTTAGTGGTGGGAATATCACCACCCTTAATAAAGGCATGTTCGTCATAAGAGTTTACTTGTGTGTATTATGGAGTATGCTCCTTGTCCGCACCCTTAAATCAAGGACCATCCACACATGTGTGCACACATGTGAAAGTGTAATTGGGCATTTAGGGCGCTTTAGAGACGCACTTTACACTTCGCACATACACACCGTCACAGAGTGTAGTAGGATCATTTGATTTTTGGTGAAGTTAACAAATCAGATGGTTAAGACACTGTTCTGCCTATAAAAATAGCCAAATCCTTTCATTTTTTCATTTTCGATAATTCTTTCTTTCTCTATATTTTTTTCTTATCAATTTTGTTGAGTATTCAGTGGGAATTCTTCAAGTTTTCTACTTCAAGATGAACGACCTGTGGATTTGTTGTAACTTAGAGGTAATTTATCTATATACCTGTGGTGACAAAAATCTCAACACAAATAATTTATGGAATAAAAACAGTCACCAGAATAAAAGAAATAGCACGAATCACACAACACAAGAATATACGTGGTTCGGAAAATTGCCTACGTTCACGGAGAGGTCTACTGTTTTTATTAAGTATCTCTCGAACTGGTTTTCTCACACGCCCTATGCTCCGGGCTAGGAGTACAAGATATATGCAGTTAAGAGAAAGTGTTAGTAACTAACACGTTGGCCTTATATCTCTTGAATATCTCTACGAGATTTTCGGCATAGACTCGGTCATATCTTTATTTCTAACTGTTATCCGAGACTCATAATTTGGGCCTTGCACCTGACTTATTAGTTGGGCTTAATCGTCTACTCTTATGGACTTGGTCAACAGTAGGTACCCACAATTGCCCCTAAAATTTTTGGGGCCACAATTCGGGTTCACAAATTTTAAATAGCGCCTTCCGATCCCTTTCTAATGGAACTGTTGTAGTTTATAAAAATGATAAGGGTGTGAATCGTCGTTCAGCGGGAAGTTTGAGCGGAAAATCTTCTTCGATCAGAGTGCACTATCATTGAGGAGTTTAAACTGATGACGATTTCCAACATCACTTCAACTTCTTTCTTCTCTCAATTTCAAGCCATCTCTTTCTCTCCAAGCTTTCTCTTGCTCTCAAGCTTTTTCTTGCTCTCAAGCTTTTCCTTCATTGTTTTCAAGCTATTTTTCGCTTCTCGTCTTTATTTTCCCGTGATTTTCCATTGTTTCAAGCTTCATTCCTTTCCCTATAAGTTCTTAGTCTTTCCTCTTTGTGTATTTCCTTTCATTGTTTTTCTCTCTACTGTAGCTAGGGTTTGCCTTATGCCAAGGATATTTAACAAATCCCTGGTAGAATTTAGGAAATGCTATAATATCCCTGACAGGGTGGATATTGAGTGTGTCCCTGTTCCTTGTAATGTCCGTGATATCGAGGATGGCCACTAGATTCACGTCGTTCTGTTGTTACAAGGGGGTTTAACCTTTCTCCCAAATCGCCTAATTTACATTTTTTTCAATACTTCAACATAGTCCTAGCTCAGTGTTCTCCAAATGTTTGGAAGATAGTGAACGGTGTTCATAGGATAAACCAACTTTATGGCACTAGCTTAGGCTTAGTTGAAATATGTTTTTGTTATACCTTTTCTCGTACCAGTTCTGGTCTTCTTTACTTGAAAGCGAGGAGTCCGGATAGGGTGTTGGTAGTGAATCTACCTGATTCCCATAAGGACTATTGGTCTAAAGGATTCATAGCTAGGAATTGGCAGTTCCCTCCTCAGGTAGGGGGTGCGAGGTACTAGGGACCTCAAATCCCTACTTATGGGGAGGAATATGTAGGTGGTTGTTCAATCTCTTTGCCCTTTAATTATTGCTATAATGCGTTCTTCCTACGATGTTTTCTTTTTCTTTTTCAGCAAAGTCCAAGTACCAGGAGCCTGCTCTCCACGAGATTCGTGCTGCTGAGTTACTTAAGGCCTGGAATATAAGAGACTCTATTGTGGAGGGTGAACATCCCAGGTCGACTGTTTTCTTATTAGAATACAAAAACACCACTTCTAGCTTCATTGCCCGTCCAATTGACTCTATTCCTCACCTTGATATTCCAGAGGAGGAGGAGGAGGAGGAGGAGGAAGAAGGTGCTCTTGAACCTATCTAGCTCGACGAGGAGGAGGAGAGTAGATCAGAGTCTGGTGCTGCTAGAGGTGAGGCAGAATCTGATGAGGAGAAATCTAGCGAAGAGGAGTCTGGTGGAGCAAGATCCAGCGAGAAAGGTTCTAGTTCAGGTAGTTTCGGGTCGGAGAGTTCCAGCGAGGAAGATATGGCTCCCCCAAGAAAGAAGAACTTGATTCCTAATGATGATGATGATAATGTTTTGTTATCCAACAGGCTAAAGATCCATAAGACCAGGACTAGGGATACTGCTAGTGGTTCCCAGACACCAGCTCATGAGAAGGATCTAGAGAGAAAAAGGACAGAAGAAGAGAAAAGGGAGTGGGAGAGAAAGAAAGAGGAAGAGAGAAAAAGAGAAGAGGAGAAGAAGAATAAGGAAGAGGAGATAAGGAGAGTACAGTAAAGAACAAAGAAGACACAGGCTTCCCTAGTGCCTGTTGCTGTTCCAACCGAGGGGGCTTCTGTGTCCCTGGCCCCTCACTTTGTCCCCATACTGCTCGACAGGGCAGTATTAACAGCGGACCGCGAACGGTCCTCAAAGATGGGTCCAGACCAGTTAGCCCTGAAGGAAGATCAGGGGCTTGGTTTGGTAAGGCTATCTCTTTTTTTTCCTCTGTTTCTTAATTTAGCTCTTCTCGCCGTTTTCCTTATCCCTGTTTCTTTTTGCAATTTTTATCTGACTATATCGTCCTCCACCGCAGTCAAGATGAGTTGGCGAGGAGGAATGCTGAGATCGAGGAGATCCTGAAGACTGCACAAGAGTCCCAGAAGTCTTCTGAGAAAGCTCTTACAGCAACTGAGGATTCATTTGCTAAGGAGAGGGCCAAGGAGCTGAAGGAGCTCCGCGAGGCATATGAACTGGTAGTGGCCGACAAGCTTGCCGTCACTAATGAGAACACGAAGCTCGCTGGGAAGGTGATGAGCCTGGAGGTAGAGTAGGCTATGATTAGGGAGACCAACTACAACGAGGTCTAGGAGGCAGCCTATGAAGACATCGAGAAGCAAATTGAATACATCTTCCAAAAGAACTTCAAAAAAGGCTGGGATCGAGCCTAGGTTACTATTGGAGTTTCTACTAACTCTCCTCTGTTTGGCGAGAACAACCCTGGCCCCAAACCCATTGTTGATGAAGAATCCCCAGCTGTCAACCAGCCTACTGCTCCTGCTTCTGATGTTCATGTCACTCCTGCTGTCGATGCCCCAGCACTTGGGGCAGAGTCGAGTGAGGCCGTTGTTAGCAAGGGGCAAGATCCAGCTCCCACAATGCATCTCAAGGTCGACTAATAGATTCCTAGGATTATTTTCTTTATTTGTATTTTCTCTTTTTTTGCCACTTCATGTATCTGTACCTGGCTGGTGCCATTTTTTAATGAAGGGATTTGGTTTTTGCTTTTGCTGATACATTTTTGTCATCTTCGTTCCACGTCTTGTAGTTTTTTGACCTTCATGATTACATTCTTGCCTCTTCTGATCTAGGCCAAATCCTTGATTCCAATGTAAGCGACCAAGTTCACCGAGCATTCGTCAAGATCTGCAAATCCCTTAGGATAAGGAATCAAGACTATAAGGAATAATATGAGGTAATAGCCAGGTTAAAGGATAGACTTGCAGAGATGGAGGAGGTCGGCGCCTCTGTTCAAGAGGAAATGGATGCTCTGAAGGCTAAGCTTTTGTATGCCTCCGAGATCATTCGGGTTGGAGAGGTTTTGCAACAGGATAATGATGCCTTAAGGAAGTTGCGTGCCTTAGAGAGAATGAACCAAGCATTGCCCCTCCAGTTATACAAGGATCCTCATCGTCAACTAGGCGGCGAGCTAGGCCTGATGATAGTGGTTCAGCTAGGAAGATTACTGAACTGCGGGGAGATGTTCGTAGGGCGTCGTGATAGCTTCTGAGCTTCAGAGGCACGTTACCCGACCGAGGCACTTATTCAAAAAAGGTCCTCTTCAAGTGTGGGCAAATGGGTATAACCAGGGTTGGACATACGCTTCCATAAGGTTAAAGGAGGCCGAGGAGCTATCTTTATCAGAGGGTGGCTGAGTGCCCTCAGGGAGTTAAAGGTGCCTAAGAACTCTGTCCTTTGGTATAGACATGAGTTAAAGGTGCCTAAGAATTCAGAAGGGATGATCGCTGGATCCCAATAGACGCAATCCCAAGGCAGCTATTAGAGTCAAGCCAGGAGGAGGTCGAGGAGGACTTTGTCCCTTACCCAAACGATGGTCGAAGGGCGCGCGTGGCTGATTACCTCGCTCAGCGACCTAGTTCCTCTTAGGATCTTATTTATTCCTTCTTTGTTTTTCTATTTTATCACTGTTGTATGTTTAACCGTGTAACCTTTAACAATAAATTTTTTATGTTTTGGGCAATTTTCGACTAAACATGTTTTCAATTGATAATCTCTAGTGATTTTGGGCTTTTCAGCTGACTAAACATGAGCTTATTTTTGAATGAGTATTCTCCCAGTCCAGTATGCCATAGACATACCATTCCTCCTTGCTTTACCTTTTAGGTCGTGTCGTCACACTTCCTTAGGCTTAAGTAAGGTGATGGCGAGGATACACCTGATCAGTGGGTAATCCGTCCGAGCAGGATTTTGAAACCAAACTTCGTTGGCGACCAACCTGGGTTGACCATATTGACTAAGGATCCCCTATAGGTCTTAACTTGTTGTCGGAGCAACCTAGGAGGCCAGTTGTGTCATGAACAAAGGCCTGAGGAGGGTGATTATATATCAACCTTGCTGGCTTTTCTCTGGAGAAATCGAGACAACTACTGTGGTGTAATCACAAGAGGCTATCTATGTTAAAACAATGAAGCCTGTAACTTGGAAAGGGTGCATATAATAACATAAATTTGATACAACCATCATATATAAAATGCTAAGGCCAATAAAGTTTTATTGATAGCAGTAAGAAACAAATAGCAACATTAATTTGTAAATGAAAATTTTCCTAAACTAATAGTTCATGAAGAAATATAGAAGTAGAATTTCTTTAGGTTGGTTGCATTCCAGGCTCTCGGTATCTCACTGCCCCTAGAGTTTCCAAGTGGTAGGATCCTTGTAGGTCGTCCTTATGACCTTGAATGGTCCCTCCCAGTTAGGCCCAAGCTTTGCCATCTAATGATTTCACCGCGCTGCCAAGAACTTTACTTAGGACGTAGTCTCCGACCTGGAATTTCCTTGGGTTGACTTTCTGATTGTATTGTCTGGCTAGCTGTTGCTGGTAAGATGCCAGCTTAATTAGATCCAACTTTCACCGTTCGTCTTCTAAGTCAAGCTCAGTGAATAACGCTTCATCATTATAGCCTTGGTCGACCAACATAGACTTCATGGTAGGAAGACCAACTTCTAAGGGGATGATTTCTTCCATTCCATATATGAGTGCAAAAACGTGTCTCTCCAGTTGCTCACCTTGGGGTGGTGCGATAAGCCTAGAGGAGGTGGGGCAGTTCGTTCGCCCATGCTCCTTCGGTTCATTCAAGGCGCTTTCTCAGTCCATCGAGCACTGTATTGTTGGAGGCCTCGTCTTGATCATTGCTTTGAGGGTACGCCACAGAGCTGAAGTAGTGCTTGATTCCATGATCGCTGCAAAAGCTTTGTAAGGGGACACTCTCTAATTGGGTTCCGTTATCAGTAATAATTGTCCTGGGTAAGCAGAAGTGCATGATAATATTTCTCCATATGAAGCTTATCATATGAGTATCCCTAATGTTTGCCAGTGGCTCTGCCTCTATCTACTTTGTGAAGTAGTCCGTGGCCACCAACAGATACTTCTGATTTCCAGTTGTAGTAGGTAGAGGACCCACGATGTCTAGGACCCACTGGGAGAAGGTCTAGGGTCTAGTCAAGGACTTTAGGTCGTTGGCAGGTTGGTGGACTAAGGACGAGTGCTTTTGGTATTTCTCGCATTTTTGAACATAGACTCCAGCATCCTTCTTCATGTATGGCCACCAGTATCCTTACTTCATTGCTCGGAACGCTATCGATCTTCCTCCTGCATGAATTCCATAAATCCCTTCATGGAGCTCGTGTAGGACTTACTCTACGTCCAATAGATGAATGCACTGGAGGTAGGGGTCATTGAAAGATCTCTTATACAGTTTACCCTCAGGAGATAAGTGAAAGCGAGCGGCTTTGACTCTTATCTGATGGGTTGTCTTCCTATCACTGGGTAACTTATCATTTCGCAAGTAATCTATAATAGGATCCATCCAACTAGAAACTTTTTCAATATGGAGGATCTGCTCGGGGTTCTGCAACACAACATTCTTACGAATACTGGGTTGCGCGAGGAAGTCAATTTGGATTGTTCTTCTCATGTTTGAGTCTATTGCTGAGCTTAGAGATGCTCGGGCATCTGCATGGCTATTTAGTCCCCTGGGGAACTGCTGAACATCGACTTGATCGAAGTTATCCATTAATCCCTTTACAACGGTGAGATAAGCTTCCATCCTTTTATTTTTTGCGTTGAAGTCGCCGCTTATCTGGTTGGAAACTAGTTGTGAATCGCCGAAGACTTGATGATGCCCTGCCCCTAGCAGTTGTGCTTTACGTAATCTGGTGATCAGTGTATCATATTCCGCCTCGTTATTGGAGGCTTCAAATCTAAGTCTAATTCCTTGTTCGAGCACTGTGTTCTTAGGAGTCACTAGAATAATACCTACTCATGCCCCCTCAAGTTGGAGTCTCCATCAACGTATAATATCCAAACACCTAAGCCTTCCTTTAGACGACTGGTTTCGGGGTGATTGCAAGGCTTCTCCCTTGTGAACTCGATAATGAAATTCGCAAATACTTGCCCCTTGATGGCTGTTCTTGGTTGAAAGTGGATATCAAACCTTCCGAGATCGATTGACCACTTGGATAGTCGGCCGAAGAGATCTGCTTTCCTTAAAACGGCCTTAAAGGGGTGTGAAGTAACTACGATGATGGAGTGAGCTTCAAAATAATGCTTCAGTTTCCTTGAGGTTATCACAAGCGCGTATGCAAGCTTATCTAACAGCAGGTATCACTGTTCGGCTTCTAAAAGAGTTTTTCTCACGTAGTAGACTGCATGATGGCTTCCTTCCCTTTCACATACTAAGGCAGAGCTTACAGCGTGGTCTGACACTGCTAGGTAGAGGTACAACGGATCATCCTGCCTAGGAATTACGAGCAAAGGGGGCCTACTAAGGTAAACTTTGAGCTCCTCTAGGGCTCTCGAGCAACCTTCATCCCATGTTACTCCGTTGTTCCTTTTTAAAAATTAAAAAAATGGTTGACATCATTCCGAAGACTTAGAAATGAGACGGTTGAGTGCGTTGTACCGAATGAAACTTAACGCAAGTCGAGGTATATTACTTCGGATAAGCTGCCTTGGTCAACGAGCAACTTGTCGACGTCCCAATTGGCTATCCTCAGTGTAATGACCAGTGCGTCATGATGAGGGGTTCTCACTCCCACCATATCTTCATCTGTAAAAACAATATGCTTGTTATAATCAACGTCCTCTGGCCGCCATGCTTCCCTGCTTGAGACTTGGCTGGGTGAATTTGGAAGGCCTGCTTAACTGCGGTAAGCTTCTTGACTTCCAATCGAGCCATGTTCCATTGAATTTGTTTAAGGTTTGAGGCCCTATGTATTACTGCAAATTCATGGCCAACATCATCCTTAGGATGTTATCTGGCCTGTGCTCGCCGTTCGCTGCTGCTTTATCCGTCTTTTTTTCCACGAACTCATTGAGGTGTCCGACCTGGGCCAACTCTTCGGTGTGAGACTTTAGGGCCTTACAATGTTCAATTTTGTGTCCGCCTTACTTGTGGAATGCGCATCTCAGCGCGTTATTTCTCTTAGAGGGATCTCCTCCTATCTTCCTCGGCCATTTGATGAACGACTCGTCCTTGATATTCGCTAGGATCTTATAAATCGACGCTTTGAAGACCGTGTTTACAGCTTAAAGTTCCTTTGAGGCATCGTTCTTGTTTCCATTCTTTCCCCCGTTCTTGTTTCCTTTCTTCTGCGGTTCAACCTTCTCGCCCCCTTTGCCTACCTTCGCGCGAAGATTTTCCCCTGTATTAAGATGGGTCTCATCCTTGACTGTAGCGCATTTCTCAATACGAGCCATTAATTCATGAATGGTTGTGGCATACTTCTTAGTTAGGGGCTGGTGCAAGAGGCAAGAGCTAGGCAATCCTATTTTGAAGGATGATACGACGACCTGCTCTGAGCAGTCCACGACTTCGTCAAATATCTCCCAGTACCTCTTTACGTACTCTTTGAGGTTATCCTGTGGCTTTTTCTTCATAGTAAGCAAAGCGTCTATCCTCTTCGGATGGGATGTGCTCGTAATGAAGCGAGCTGTAAACAACTCGGCCAGAGATTTGAAACTCTTGATGGATCAGTGAGGTAACTTCTCAAACCACTTGTGAGCCACGTCGTGCAAGCTCGAGGGGAAAATTCATCACATGAGTGCATCCTTATGACTCCATAGAATCATTGATTGCCTGTATTGCCTAACATGGTCGATGGGATTAGTTTTTCCATCGTAAATCTTAAACCTGGGAATCGCTAACTTCTTTGGGGCTTCCTCTTATTCTATTGCCCTTGAAAAAGGGGACTTCATCTGAGTTTTGAGAGCTCGTCTTGCTAGCTCCCTTATTGATCTGGCACCACGGTGAGCTGGGTGTTGATCCATCTCTCTCTAGACCAGACTTTGTATGTCATTATTCTTCCGATCAGGACTCTTGTACTGGTGAGCTGGCGAGTACTCAGAGTGGTGGTCACCTGACCTAGGTCTTTCCATTCTTTCCGAACCATGTCTTGGGCTTCTTCCTCGGCTGCGAGATTTGCTCGCCTGAGGGCTAGGAGTCCTACCGTGGAGTCGCCTTGTATTTCGACGGAGCTCTCTCTCCAGTATTTCCATTCGCCTCTTGAGGAGGGCATTCTCGTTTTCCAGTTGGCGAGTGGCCTCCTCCTGTTCCTGGAGTCTGGCCTCATAGGCATCGATTAACCTAGATATTTGTGTGGACCTGGGTGGCCCTTGACTTTCTTCAGACGCCTGCCTCTCCTGGAAAAGTCTCGAGTTTTAGTGGCGTATTTCAGACCTTACCCTTGGGGGGTTCAGTTGATGTTGAATATCTCCTGCTTCAGGAACGTTACTGCTGTGATGTGACATTGCTGGTTCTTACTAGTGAGGGTTTTCGCAGGAGAAATCAATCGTTTCCCACAGACGGAGCCAATTGTGGTGACAAAAATGTCAACACAAATAATTTATGAAAGGAAAATAATCACTAGAATAAAAGAAATAACAGTAATCACACAACACAAGAATATACGTGCTTCGTCAAATTGCCTACGTCCACGGAGAGGTCTACTATTTTTATTAAGTATCTCTTGAACTGGTTTTCTCACATGCCCTATCCCCTGGGACAGGAGTACAATATATATGCAATTAAGAGAATGTGTTAGTACTTAACACGTTGGCCTTATATCCCTCTAATATCTCTCCGAGATTCTAGGGATAGAATCAGTCATATCTTTCTTTCTAACTGTTATCCGAGGCTCATAATTTGGGCCGGACGAGTGACTTATTGGTTGGGCTTAACCGTCTACTTTTATAGGCTTGGTCGATAGTAGGTACCCACAATACCCATTAGCAAGCTTGATTTGAGTGGGGACAAATAACACCTTAAGGATAGTAATTCATTACGCTTAAAATCCTAAAGTCTTTCGAATTTTCATCAATGCAATCCTATATATATTTCTAACACAACCTCCCTATTTAGAGTTCTCCCTACATCTATAAAAGTATTACGAGGTGGGTAGTTTGGATTGATGAAGGACTGAAGCTTTGATACAAGGTAAGGTTTTAATGGTTGTGAGGTGGTTCTTCTTGTCCTGTAAATAGTACTCACAAATAGTAACATTACAACTCTGAGTTTTGGGGGTTTAGGGTGAATTTTGGCTAGATGAATTAGTATTGATAACATAGGGTCATTAGGGGTTGAGAGGAGCGGTCAACTTATTTGATTGCATGGGGTAAAATGCTAAAAATCATTTTAAAAAAGACAATGGAAAAGAAGGAATTAGAGTGGAAGCCACGAATTGCGAACGAGGATTAGTCGAGATGCGTGTAAAGCTCCCACGGACACCTCGTGGTATGTTACCAAAAATTAAATTCAAAACTTACACCTTTCTTTTTCTTTTTCTTTTTGATAATAACGGACGTAGTAAACCTTAATCATTACCAAAAGACTGCATAATTAAGTTCAACTTTTCATCCCACACTGACCCATTACAATACATCCCTAACTAAAAAAAAAATACACAAGGAATATTGTACCCTAATTCTAAAATTATGATGTTGAAGTATAACAAATAATTTAATATACTTCATAAAATTTGAATCTATGAAGCATGGAAACGGCCACACGAGTACGACAAGATGTGAATGCTACACAAATATTTCTAGAAAAGTAGTATACAGACGTCCAAGGCTCATCAATTAAGAATTAGTATATTTTTAAAATTGAAGTGTAAACAACAAACTATAAATCATAATAATTAAATAATCATTCATATTGGGTAAGAGAAGAAATTATTATGGAATATATGAATGCTAGTGTTTGGTTAATATAAAAACGTAAAGATGTACATGTATTATTCATATATGCAGGGGCTGATCCACCTTAAGACGAGGTGGGGCGGTTGCCCCAGTTCAAATTTGAATTTTTATTAGGGTAGTCCAATCGTTTGGGTACAGAGTCAACGTATCTCTCTCCGATAATATCAATTCTCCCTCTCCCACCACCCAACTCTAGGTACAATTCTACATTTCTAAATCTATAAAATTTTACTTTTATATCTTTTTATTTTAGTTTATTTTCCACTACTTGTTTGTTGGTGTTTTTAGGTGTTGAATATTAATTGTTTCCAGAAGAAATCATACGGGGGCGATGAGGTACTTGTTCATATTCATATGTTCTTCAACCCTACTTTTTGAATTTTCATGTTCATAGACTCTTAGAAATGACTGATTTTTAGTAAATATGGTTGAATTTTCAATTTTCCTTAATGGACATATTTTTTTATATCATATATTATAAGTAATCAATTTTTATAAAATTTGACAAATAAAAATACCCCTATGATAGGGTTTTGTAGCGATTCAATGGGGTCTTCATCAAGCTGTTTCTGTTCCATCAGGTGAGCTTGGATTGAACCTTGATGGTGCCAGGTGAGTTAACTCATTTTCGTACTTCATATTAAGAAAATTTTAATTGTTATTACTACTAAAATTTGAATAGTGTGAATATTTATTAATTTTTGTTTATTTTTTAAAATTAATTAGGTATTGTTAATAAAGATTGATAGAAGTTGTTTGGGTATTATAAAACTATAATTTGTATAAAACTCGAAATAACCTTCAAAACAATCATCTCAGAAATTCTCGCCACGAACCTCGATACCACTCGAAATTTTTGCCCCCTTGACAAAAAATTCTGAATCCACCACTGCATATATGCATGCATACTCATCTAGTAAAACTCACACTAATCTTATTTTTATAACTATAAATGTTTTCTACTGATTTTAACAATATACATCTCATTGAATCGAAAAAGAAAGTTATATCATTTAGAGTAGCACTAGGGAGACCCAGAAAAAAAAATCCAATTCGTAAATCCAGTGCATAAGACAAAAAGGGGTATAAGTTTTAAATGCACATTTTGATGCCCTAGCGGAACCCACAACAATAAGGTATAAGTTTTTAATGCACTGGGTTTACGAAATGATTTTTTTTCTGGATCTCCCTAGATTTATTCTATCATTTAAGATTTGTTGGCCACGTTTTTCTTTTAAGAAGAGTCGGTACATCATGTTTCACAACAAGCAAGTGTTGGGAATATGTTCCAAAATAAAAAAAATATATTAGAATTATGGACATGTAAAAGAAGTGTTGGTGTCCGACGACGTCCGTGCCAGACACGTTGCCTACTTGCCTTCTGATAAGTTTCCTTGCTTCCAAGTTCTTCTTTACTCAAGGGTTGTCATTTTTTTTCATAACTTATCTAGTTCACTCAAAAATAATGAACCATTAAATGAAGTTAGAGAGCACTTGTTAAATTACTTTTAAAAAAACTCTCTAGCTTTGCTCTCGTTTCCATAGCTCGCGACCTTCTTGCTCATCATGCAAGGTGACCATGCGATACCGAACTTAGATATAACTGAGAAGGAAAAGGTGGGGAGACCCCTACCACCTTCATCACATGAAAACTCCATAGAAAAGGGAGACCAACTCATTCGAAGCAAGAGAAAACAAAAATACAACCACGCAACCTACGAGGACATGGAGCTAGAGAACCAGGTAACTACTCCAATCCCCACAAGCAACCCACACGGATCTCCCTCTGTGATTAAGGAGGCTCAATGCAACGAAAATGTTGGGGAAAAAGTTAATGATCCCAATAGTAAAAATACACCGGACTCAAATATATAAGGCATGGGAACTGGAAAAGAAAGGCCTCATAAGGGGATGTCTATAAAGATGTGGTGGGTAAAAAACCTAATAATGATATCTATTTCGATAATAAGAATTACCCATGGTCAGATGAGGAATCAAATATTGCTTTGGAAGGATGCTACCAAAAGACTATGGATCTTAACATGAGTCCGACAGAAGAAAAAGATGATCCCCTCTATCCAATCATCTCCATTCCTCCAAAGCAAGTTGAAAAACTAAGGTGAAAGTGGAATGACAGTGTTATAGTAATCCTTTTGGGGAAAGCCATTGGCTTCAAAGCCTTATACGCAAGGGTCCCAACTCTTTGGAACCTCCAATGTGATTATGAGGTAGTGGACTTAGAAGAAGGTCACTTTCTCTTCAAATTTATGATGAAAGAAGACTATATTAATGTGTGTAAGGACAAGTTGTCCATCTTTATGTATATGTTATGTCATACGCCGTTACAAGATTGTTGGTTGAAAAGATCACATCGTCATCAACAAAATCCGAAGATCAAAAGAAGAAAGAATTTGGGAATCAGACCTGGCCGGACCGATCCGGTCTAGAAAAAGAACCGATCCGGTTTACCGGACCGATCCGACCATCTACCGGACCGATCCGTTTTGTCAGACTCCAGTAGCCACCGGATCCATAGCAAATCGATGAAGGCAAAAGTCCCGGACCGATCCGATGCCAACCAGACCGATCCGGTTTCAGAAAAAGAACCGATCCGACTTACCCGGACCGATCCGCCTAATCGACCGGACCGATCCGGCGAGGATAATCACTGCCAGATCGTGCAGCCGATTTTGAAGGGTTTCGATCCCTTATTTAAACCACGATCAGCAGTTGGTTTTCTTAAGACTTTCCCACGATTTTCAGAGCATATCAACCCTAAAGTCTTCACCTATTGAGTCCTATGATTCTAGGTTTTTAGATTCACACATCTTCCGTATCTTTGTGAATCAAATTTGGTAACCCAAAGAACACCATTGATGTTGTTCAACCCTTTGTGAAGTGGACCGTTTCTTCCTCTTCATTGCAGCCCTACTGGACAGGGATAGTTCCAGCCGCAAGCCCTACTGGAAAGGGATTTTCTTCCAGCCGCGACTACATAATCCGATACCCGAGGGTAATTCTTAGTTAACCTGTATTTCATTGTAATCCGATTGTAAACCGTATTTTACAAATTATAGTGATATACAAATGGTTTTGCCCCTGTGGGGGATTTTTCCTGAAACTTTGTGTGTTGAATAATTCTTGCATGATTTCATATTGTTTCAATCACACCTAGTTGCATGCGTAGGGTTAATTTGGGTTAAAAGGCATTTATTATATTGTTTCCTTATTTGAACGCAAGCGCTAACTCTTTCAAATTGGTATCAGAGCAGGTTACGCTAATCTATCGCGTATTCCTTTTTCCGCAAAATTTTTCTAAAGATATCAATTTTTGAAATAAATTGATTTTTGAAAAGAGCGTGTTCAAATGGAGAAGTCATATTATAAAATGCCTATTTTTGACGGGTCGAATTATGCCTATTGGAAAGCCCGTATGAGGTCGGCTTTAAAAGCCATTGATGAACGGGTATGGATTCTTGTTGAAAGAGGGTGGACACCTCCCTCCGTCACTGTTGAAAATGTGACAAATTTAAAATCTGTCACGCAATGGACCGAAGATGAGTTTAGATGGTCTTCCTTTAATTCTAAGGGATTGAGTGCTATTTCTGCTTCCATCACTCCGGATGAGTTCAAACGCATAATGACGTGCACCACGTCAAAGGAGGCATGGGATGTTTTGCAACTTACCCATGAGGGTACGAACGCTGTTAAAGAGTCTAAATTACAAAATTTGGCCACCCAATTCGAGACTATCACCATGTCTGAGTCCGAATGCTTTGATGAGTTTTTTGCACGCTTGTCGGACATTGTTAACTCTAGTTTTAATTTGGGTGAGGTAATTGATAACACGCGTGTCGTTAAAAAGATTCTGAGATCTCTCCCAAAACGCTTTATTCCTAAAGTCACTGTTTTGAACTCGTTGGGAAATTTGAAATCACTTAAGTTGGAAGAACTTGTAGGAGATCTTCAAACCTATGAGATTGACATGTTTCCCAAAACCATTAAGGCTAAGGATAATGGGATTGCTTTAAAGACTCATTTTCAGAAAAAGAAAGAAAAAGTTTTTGAGTCCAAGTCTGAATGTGATTTTGACTTAGATGACTTGGCCCTGTTTGCAAAAAATTTCAAAAGAATTCTCAAATTCAAGAAAAGTGGAAATTTCAATGATAAAAAGAATGTTGAGAAAAATACTTCTGAAAAGGAAAATGAGAAAGATTCCAAAGACCCTCCTAAGAAAGACAGTGAGAGATGTTTTGAATGCGATGGTAGGGGTCATAGAGCGTTTGAGTGTGCCAATCGTCTGAATAGAGAGAAAGGGAAAGCTGTCCTGAATGCTACCCTTAGTGACGACAGTGATGTCGAGTCGGTGGACTTGGGAGATGAGTCACCGCATGGGCGTAACTTCACCGCGTTCATGGCTAGTCATGTGAGTTCTTCTAGTGCACCTCACGACGACGAGGATGCTGACTCACAGGGACACCTCGACAGTGAGAGCGAAGAGTGTGAGGGGGAGGATGATGAGGAAAGTAAGAGCGAGTGTGATCTTCAACACGTCTACGCTGAGTTGTATTCTGAGTCATTTGAAACCAAGAAGCGTAATAATGCTTTAGCTCTTAGGATCACCGCCTTAGAGAGAGATTTAAGATTGTTTGGAGAAAGAGAGAGTTGTGATGAGAGTGGAAAAGAAAGAAAGAAAGATCTTGAGAAGATAAGATGCTTTGAGTGCGATGGGATAGGGCACAAGAAATTTGAGTGTCCCACTAGACCTAAGAGAGAGGGCAAGAAAGCTGCTATGCCCACTTCTCTAAGTGATAGTGAGGGTGATAATGGTGATGATAGGTTGATCCAAAATGCCTTCAGAAAGTTGTTTATCGAGACCATGGAAACAAAAAGGTCAAATAGGATCCTAGGTCTTCTTATTCGTGAATTAAAGGCAGAAAGTGATGAGCTAAAAAGAGAAAAAGGTGACTTGTCCAACACGGTGTCTAGTCTGATGACACGTGTATCCCATCTCGAGGATGACCTCAATCAAGCACAAGAGGTCCAAGTCACATTAAAGAATGCTCCCGAGCCTATATCCACCGTTGTGAGTGAGGCCCATGGGTGTCCGTCTAGGAATATTCACCCCAAAATTGTTGATAAATTACTTCCTAGACCGGTTTATGTTTGCTCCCACTGCAAGAAACGCGGGCATCTTAGGGAGTTCTGTTCTAAGTTGGGTTTTGTGCCACATCATGCCACTTCACACATTCATGCACATGCACCCACTCATGATTCTTTGCCTGCTCATTTTGATAGAGAGTTTGCGCATATTCGCGAGCAAGTGAAGTTTTTGATCAAGACTACACATGATCTAGTGGAGTTGGTTCAAAAGATGTCACCATCTTTGGAAAACTCCACCGTTACTCCCGGTTGAGATCTAGTCTTGTTTACTAGCATAGGGTGTTTTTCATGATGTCATTGGTTGCCTATTGCTAGTATGTATCATTTTTGTATATATTCTTGTTTTTGAAAAATACAAAAAGATTTTCTTTTTAGAAAAATTTTCAGAAAAGCACAAAAAGATTTTATTTTGATAAAATTTTTGAAAAAAAATCAAAAAGAGATTTGCTTTTTATGGATGAGCATTTAAGATAGCCAAGTCACAACTTCATTTCATATATCCATGTGACTGTTTGATAGAGTTTTGAGAGGCTACATCATTTCATCCATGTGCTTAACATTGATTGGAGTCCTTGAGATGTAATTAGTGATATTTCCTACATGTTTGACTCCTATATCCTTTATTGCACACATGCACGGCTATATTTGATTGTTGATCTTGTCAATCTCATGTTGGCTTAAGTGTTTCCATCTCAATCCTGTCTATACAATGTATAAGATGCGATAAAACTTGACAAGATTGGATTGCATGTAAAAACCGTTTGGTGAGACTGTGCGCATATTTTCATAACGGGGAGGGGCTGCGAAAGTTGATTCTTATTCTTTGCGCAAAAGCCACCGTTAAAAAGGACCTAAAAAATGGAGGAATTTTAATATCCGAGGTCCTAAGAGGTTAAAAGAGCCCGAAAAAATTGTTAAGGCAATCAAAAGCAATACATGCCAAATATGGGCCATTTAGGTTTTCACCACCAATTCTCCAAAGTTTGAGAATTTAGTATACCTCTATTCAAAATATAAATCTGAGGGAGTTTGGAGATTGAAAAACGGGTTTGCACTTCCTTGAAAGTCCTGAAAACGCATGAAAATCATTTTGGACGTTATTGGTGTAGAAATCACTTTGAGCTTTGATTTGTAGATTTGATAGTCAATGTCATATATTTCCAATCTCTTACACCAAAGGAAGCATTTGAGTTCATTCGTTAGGAATATCCAATATTCATCGTGCACATCATGTTTGTATGCTTTGATTTTCCTATTGAATTTTGATCACACCCATTCTTTTACGCTATCACCGACTTGGTTGTTTTATGTTCATTCATGGTGTGATTTTATGCCTTGTGTCACCCCGGTACTTGATTGCTTGATTTATTTCCCTCATTTGTCTATTTGGGGACATCATAAAAAGGGGGAGAATGAATTATCTGATTATGGGGGAGTTTTGAAATTCTGAGAATATCATCTTACATTGATATATATGCTTATGTTTATCTCATTTCAAAACTCGATACGTCACTTGGTATTTGCTTTATCTCATGTGTGTAGGTACATCCTTGATAATCCCATGATACACACCCTGATGAGAAAAGCGTGAAGATTCCTGAAGAATTGAAGAACAAACGATGCAGTCTTATTCACTTGTACTCTTTCAGTTTTGGGTTCATGGAAGGGTAGATTTGTATAGGAAATTTCATATTTGATAATTCGGATTTTTTATGTTTGTTCCGGCATAGACATAGGGGGAGATTTGTAAGGACAAGTTGTCCATCTTTATGTATATGTTATGTCATACGCCGTTACAAGATTGTTGGTTGAAAAGATCACATCGTCATCAAAAAAATCCGAAGATCAAAAGAAGAAAGAATTTGGGAATCAGACCTGGCCGGACCGATCCGGTCCAGAAAAAGAACCGATCCGGTTTACCGGACCGATCCGACCATCTACCGGACCGATCCGTTTTGTCAGACTCCAGTAGCCACCGGATCCATAGCAAACCGATGAAGGCAAAAGTCCCGGACCGATCCGATGCCAACCAGACCGATCCGGTTTCAGAAAAAGAACCGATCCGACTTACCCGGACCGATCCGCCTAATCGACCGGACCGATCCGGCGAGGATAATCACTGCCAGATCGTGCAGCCGATTTTGAAGGGTTTCGATCCCTTATTTAAACCACGATCAGCAGTTGGTTTTCTTAAGACTTTCCCACGATTTTCAGAGCATATCAACCCTAAAGTCTTCACCTATTGAGTCCTATGATTCTAGGTTTTTAGATTCACACATCTTCCGTATCTTTGTGAATCAAATTTGGTAACCCAAAGAACACCATTGATGTTGTTCAACCCTTTGTGAAGTGGACCGTTTCTTCCTCTTCATTGCAGCCCTACTGGACAGGGATAGTTCCAGCCGCAAGCCCTACTAGAAAGGGATTTTCTTCCAGCCGCGACTACAGAATCCGATACCCGAGGGTAATTCTTAGTTAACCTGTATTTCATTGTAATCCGATTGTAAACCGTATTTTACAAATTATAGTGATATACAAATGGTTTTGCCCCTGTGGGGGATTTTTCCTGAAACTTTGTGTGTTGAATAATTCTTGCATGATTTCATATTGTTTCAATCACACCTAGTTGCATGCGTAGGGTTAATTTGGGTTAAAAGGCATTTATTATATTGTTTCCTTATTTGAACGCAAGCGCTAACTCTTTCAATGTGCTGATAGGAGGCCCTTGGATCATTAATAACCATTACCTCATTGTTAGAAAATGGGTTCCTAACTTCAACCCAGTGGAGTCGAATAGAATCACGACTGCTTTGTGGGTTAGATTGCCAAGGCTTCCTATTGAATGATTTAATGAAGGGATTCTCTTTCAAATTGGAAGTAAACTAGGTAGACCAATAAAGACCGACTACAATTCAGCATCATCCTCTAGAGGTAAATATGCAAGAATATGTATCGAGGTTGACCTGTCCAAGCCACTGATTCCATGCTATAAACTGGATGGAAGGAAGTATAGGGTAGAGTATGAATTCCTCCCCTACATTTGCTTTAAGTTTGGAAAGATAGGGAACAAAACTGAGTACTGCCCTCTCCATGCACCCCAACAGCAGCGTAGTCCTACACCAAAAAATCCAAATAAAAAAAATAATGGAGTACCTCAGGTTTCGGTCGCCAATAACGACTCTTTTGCTTCAAATATTAGTGAGGACATGCAGGTAAATATAGCCGCTGATGTGGACAAAGTAAAGGACCATTTTGAACCTTGGATGCTAGTTCAAAGAAATAATAGACACCGGTACCAGACATCAAGTTTAAACGGATCAAAAGGTACTCAAGCAATCAATACCAATCGATTTTCTGCTCTAGACAGTAGCGCTACGAGAAAGTGCATGGGACTGGTGGTAAAGTGAATGGGAGAGGGCATGCAGGTACAAAAAAACCGGCGTAAGGTAACCTTAATAGAGTAAATGGGTATGCCAGCACAAGATAATATATGATGTACCATTTCTGTCAAAGCTATAGGAACAGACGACAAGAAGAACTCTAAGGCCTCGGTTAGGGCCAAGCACAAAGGGGGTAGCAAAATCTCTAATAACATACGGTCAACATCCAATTAGGTTTGGATGCCCATTGGGCAATCAGTCTCCCAGACAGACATCTCTCTAGAAACCACGACTATGGATATTGACCTGAGTAGAGGTCGGTCTATTGGGAAAGACTGTAGACCATATGTTAATGAAAATGAATTGACCGTCTTAACCAATTCGGTGCCTGTTAATACTGCTAATCAGTTAAACAGCCCCTCATATAGCACGAAGTACATGCACGGTATTAACGAAAAACACCCCACTTTGACCCACAATACCAGCAGTTAACTTTCAGTTAATGAAAGTGAAGAGATAATTGGTAATCCTAAAAAATCGAGCTCCTTACAGACGAATAATGTTAAGATAATTACCCCGTCTCCAAATTTCAGTCAACCCCTACCAAAAAATCCTATTGGAGCCCTTAGTCATTCTAGCGATGCTGGAGTATCTTCAGATAAAACACGAGGTACTACCAGTAGGAGTATCAGTGGGATAGTTACAGAGCAGGGCAGTGAATGCTCTGACTTCCAAAACCAACTGGAATATATCGCAAACCCATATGAATATGCCCAAAGTCATGATGCTGGTAGGAGAGTTGGACTTACGAGCCATGAGAACAGAGGAATCCAAGATCTCCCAATATGTATCATAAAAGATGAAGGACCGTCTCCCATGGCAAAATAATGTTTTGGCTCACTTATTAAACCATATTTCTTTAATGGTTGCTATCATTTGGAATTGTTGAGGGGCGAACAAACCCCTATTCAAACCCACATTAAAGGAGTTAATGAAAACTTACAACCCTAATGTTGTGATCATATTAGAGACTCACATTTCCATCTCTAGTGTGGTGGAGTTTTTCAACAGTCTAGGCCTCACTGAGCAAATTTCTTCCTATCCTCTTGGGCAGTCAGGGGGTATTTGGGTGATGTGGAACCCACTCACCATCTAACTTCAATCTCTTGCCATTTACCGTCAAGCCATTCACGTCATGATCAAGAAATCCCACTATGATGAATGGTTACTCTCGAAAATCTATGCTAGCCCTCTCCCGCGCCTAAGAAGACAACTCTGGGAGAACCTGACCGATATCGCGGAGTGTATGGAGGTCCTGTGGTTACTTGTAGGCGACTTTAATGATCATATTGACGGGTCGGAAAAAAATTCATATTCTAAACATGTGGCTGCCACTAAATGTTCTAGATTCCTTGACAATATTAATAAATGTAATATGTCTGACCTGGGGTGCAATGTCCCTAGACTCACTTGGACGAACAGTCAGGAGGGTTTCGCCAACACTATGATCCGACTGGATAGGTGCCTTGCCACCAACGATTGGAGACTGATGTACCCGAATGCTACTGTCAAAAATGTACCAAGGACTGCATCTGACCATTGCCCGATGGTTCTCCGGTTTTAAGGTACAAATTCTAACGTCAATTATCACAAACCTTTTAGATTCCTCTCTTGCTGGTTTGATAGGAATGACTTCATTGAGCTTGTTAATAATACTTGGAATAACTATTCAAACCTTGAAGATAATATCTACACGTGTACTAATTCTATTAAAGAGTGGAACAAAAACGTCTTTGGTAATATTTTTCAAAATAAAAAACGGATCTTGCGGTGTCTTAGGGGATTCAAAAAGCCCAAGAAAATGTTTTTTCTCACATTCTTGACATCCTCGAAAAAAATCTTTGGACTGAATTTAACTCTATTTTAATCTATGAGGAGAAGTATTGGCGTCAGAAATCTAGAATCCAGTGAATTAGTGAGGGAGATAAGAATACAAAATTCTTCCACACTTCCACCATAATGAGAAGGAAGAAGAATAGGATTGACCGCCTCATGGTTAATGGGGATTGGACGAAGGATCATACCACCCTTACCGACCACATTAATGCCTATTTTAAAAACTTGTTCCAAGCTGAGTTTTCGTATGATATTAATAGCCAAATGAATGATTACCCTCACTTTAAATTTGAGAGTAGGGACAGCTTTACCCTCACTTGCCCCCTTACACTTGATGATGTTAAACGTGCCACTTTTAGTATGAAAGCTGGTAAGGCTCCTGGCCCTGATGGGATCCAACCGATGTTCTACCAACACTTTTAAAGTAAGATAAATGATAATTTATTTAACTTTGTCAACAAGTGTTGGAGCAAGAATGATTGCCCGAGGAATATAAACAATAGCTATGAGACCTTGATCCCAAAATTAGATAATCCTGAGAATATTAGCCAATTTCATCCTAGCACTCTCTGTAATGTCTCTTATAAAATCCTTGCTAAAGTGATAGTGAATAGGTTACGCCCCATACTCTGTCGGATTATTGACCCGTGCTAGGCTAGTTTCCTCCCGGGTAGACAAACGTCTGATAACATCATTATTACCCAGGAAATCATATGTACCCTAATGAAGAAAAAATGAAAGGCTGGTGGTGTTATCCTCAAAATTGATCTTGATAAAGACTATGATAAAGTAAGTTGGGACTACCTCGAGGAATTCCTAAAGTGGTTTAATGTGGAGTGTGGGTTTAGAAATTTGATTATGAGTTGTGTGAAAAATTCCTCCACCGCTATCCTTTGGAATGGTTCCCCGTTACCCAGTTTCACCCCCACGAGGGGGCTCAGACAAGGTGACCCTCTGTCCCCTTACTTGTTTGTGATGTGTATGGAATACCTTTCCACCAGCATCACTGACAAAGTGGAGAATGGTAAATGGAAAGGAATTAAAACTTCCCCTAATGGCCCTTGCATATCGCACATTTTCTTTGCGTACGACCTCATTCTTTTCTTTAACACGAGGATTAGTTCTTGTGAGACTGTTATGGACACACTGGATGAATTCTGCCACATTTCAGGCCAGAGAGTAAATTAATCCAAATAAAAAATCTTTGTCTCACCTAATATCCTTAGAGATAAAGCAGTTGAACTCAACAATAAATTTGGGATGTGTCTTACTGATAATCTGGGTACATATCTGGGTGCCAACCTTGTTCACGGTAGGTTCAATAACACTTACCTTAAAAGTATCATTGATAAAGTACAAAAGAAGCTCACTGGGTGGAAACCCAAATTACTATCCTTTGTGGGTAGAACCACCCTTATCCAAGCAGTTACTTCCACGATCCCTACGTATAATATGCAGACCGCTATCTTCCCCAAAAAAACTTGTGAAACTCCTGATCGGCTGAATAGAAATTTTCTATGGGGAAATAGCGAGAGTAATAAAAAGATACATCTTATTAATTGGGACATTTTCTGTAAACCCAAAGTCAGGGGAGGGTTGGGGATTAGAAAACCCCATGACAACAATAAAGCTACGATAGACAAATTGGGATGGAATATCATGAATAAAAGGAACTCCCTATGGGCCAATGTCATCACAAAGAAATACAAAATTGATCCTAACCCTAGACTGTGGTGTAAGAAAACAACACATCCCACATTTGGCGTAATATTTTTAAAACTAATGAGGTCCTCATAAAGAACACGAAATGGAATGTGGGAAATGGTAATAATATTAACATCCTGAAAGACTGATGGTGTGGAGACGCCCCTCTTGCAAATAGAGGAGTTCATATACCCACGTGTGATGGTGATGATAATGTTAGCACTCTCTTAACGAAAAATGGTGCTTGGGATCTTAATAGGATTCGTCAAGGATTCAATGACAAAATTGTGGATGAAATCATTAATACATCGCTCCCTAAAAGGGTGGTTAGGGAGGACAAACCCTCTTGGCAACCTAGCAGCAAAGGTAAGTTCTCTATTCACTCTTGCTATAACAAAATCTCTGTTGGGGTAGATTCCACCCCCTCCTGGAATGGTTCGAAGAATATTTGGAAACTTGGGATTCCTCCCAAATTGAAACACTTCATCTGGACTCTCCTTCATGGAAAATCACTCACTAACGCCCATAGAGAGAGACGCGGTCTCACCACGGATAATACTTGTCCTAGATGCTTTTGTAAGGAAGATCTTAACCACATGTTCAAAGACTGCCTCTTCTCTACCCAGGTTTGGAAAAATATCAAGGCTACCCTCACTCATAACCAAGGTACGTACTCTAATTTTAATGATTAGGTGATTGCAAATGTGTGTAATAATGCGGTCAATAACTGGTATGTGACTTTCATCTCTTTCCCTTGGTGTATTTGGAAAGCCCGTAACAAACTTGCATTTGATAATGTTAGCACTACCACTTTTACGGTTATTAAGATTATCTTTGAACTTAGCTGCAATATCTTCGAAGCTCAAAGTAAGATTAATAAAAGAAAATGGGAAAGCTCTAGTGCACCCAATAATGCTAGTACTTGTATTGCAGGTACCTATACCATCCAGACCGACGGGAGTTTTGACAGTAATAGCGAAATAGGAACTGTTGGTGGTATCGTGCGGGATGAGGAAGGGAGATGGATTGTCGGCTTCTCTGGTCGCACTCAAGGAACATCAAGCCCACTTAGAGACGAATTGGAAGGTATTTTCTATGGTCTTAACATTGTCAGCAGGGAGAAATGGAATATCGTCTACCTCAATTCCGACTGTCTCGAAGCCGTCCAACTTTTGGAATCTGAGGACAAGGGGAACCACCCCCTTACGAACATCATTGAAGACTGCAGCGAGCTCGTCAGCTGCATCAAAGCCAAGGTCGTCCACATCCCAAGAGAAGAGAACATCTAGGCGTACTACATGGCGAGGCTCGCAAAAGAATCCCAGGATCTCTACTTAGAGTATGAGTACCCCAGAGCGGATCCTTGTGATGCTCGAACGTGCCGATCTTATTGACCCCATGGTCTAGCTCTCTTGTTGTCTATTTTTCCCGTTTGTAACAAAAAAAAAACCTAGTTCACTCAGTTGTCATTTTGTTCACTAGTGTTGGTTGTAATTTAGGACCTCTTCGATTATGAATTATATTACTATTTTATATGTATAAATATAATTTTAGTAAGAATTTTATGTTGGATCAAATACATAAAAGTTTCTAAAATAATTTTTAATACACATTTAGTCTAAGTCTTTTATTTTATACCAAAAAGTCCCTCAAACACCCATTTAACTAATATTCTCTTGTTTTTAAAGGTCTGCGCCAGCGGCATGGTGAAAGAGTTTTTGGAGAAAAATAAAAAGACTTGGATTAAACGTGTATTTAAAAAAACTCGAGGGACTATTTTCTATATGCCCCATTTATGTTTGATATATTTATTTTTAAATATTGGATTACAATATTTTTATGTTGTAATTTTATTTTCCAAAAATAATAAAATTATGTTTTTTATTTTTCAGCTCAAAATCGTTAATTCTCTATATTTTTATGCATTTATAACTTAATATATAATATACATATACAATACATTAATATATGTGATGTTATAATTGATAAAAACTATATATGTACATGTACATAAAATTATGTTTATGTATGTATTATTAAATTATAAAGTATACCAAGATCTATATGTTAAATAATAATATCAATACATACACGATACTTATATACACTCTTATACATATGTAATAATATAAAATATACATATAGTATATTGTATTAAATAATATAATCAATTCATGTATGTATATAATTTTGTTAATAGTTTTTTGGGATTTAGTCCCGTGCCCAATATTTTTTTAGGTTCCCCTCCCATGTATTTTTTAAATTGTATTAAGTTCCATAACTACCCAAATCCTCCCCCAACTTCCTGAGGAGCACATTATATATTTATGTATTTATGTATGCATGCATGTATGTATATATGTATTATATATATATGTGTTTATATATATATATATATATATATATATATATATATATATATATATATATATATATATATATATATATATATATATATATATATATATATATATATATATTATGTGTACGCATATATTCAGGGGCAGAGCCATTTGGGGATGAGCGGGGGCTCAAGCCCCCACGAGTTAAAAAAAGAAAAAGAAAATTAGGTATATAAAAGTAATTGGTGTAAAAGTTTGTGTTTTAAATATTTTTAGGTTTTTTTTTATAAATAGGCTAACTTTTAAATCAATAATACCTAAAGCCAAAGACTCAAAGTCCACAGCAGCTAGTAGCAAAGCAAACCCATTTTCTCTAAACCCTTTACCCTTTTCGTGGTCCCATTTTCCTTAAAAACCGAGTTCCCCTAAATCGACGGCAGCAGCAAGCTGCAACAGGGCAACTTGTGTTTGTGTTGTTATCTTGTGTCCGTGGTGGTCCTCTCTCACTGACTTAGTCCTCTCTCGATCTCTCCCCTGCTTTTAGACGAGGTCAATTTCCACTTTATCTTATTATTTATTTGTTTTGTTTGTTTGTATATGTAATTTTTTTTGTATTGGCTGTGTAACTTGTGTTTATTTGGAGATTAATATTCTAATTATATATCTATTTACGGTTTCTAATTTTATATTTATTTAGGGTTTCTAATTTTAGGAGTATTAGAATTACTGTTTAGAGCTAAAATTGGGAATATAATTTCCTCATATTAGGATTTCAATTTTTGGGGATATTGATGTTATGTTATGTATTGTTATTTTTTGTCTCTTTTCGTTAGATTAAATAAATATTTTAGTAATTATTTTTTAAATAGTAAAAAATAAACTAAAAAAAAATCGGCTCGGGGTCTCCCGCCCCCAAACATCCGAAAATTACCGTTAAATTAGCCCCCACTATCAAAACTTTCTGCCTCCGCTCTTGCATATATTCATAATATATATACATATGTTTGTCAATTTTGTGTGTATTATTTTTTAATCTTTGAAAAGATTGAATTTAAGAACAAATTTACCAAATACAGCCAGATACACACATATATCCTTCTTTTGTTTCGAGTTCGCCCACTCTAGTAGTTTTATCTATTCAAAATCTCTCTATATATAACACACACATGTACATATATATAACTAAACCTCTTGGCCAGTGGTATAAGGGTGCCACTGGGACAGTCTTGAGGGTGTATTGGGTTTGCTCCCCAGTTCGATCTCCGACACTATCAAAATAATGCTTGGCCAGCGAAATTCACGAACTGCTAATGGGGATTAGTCGAGATGCGCGTAAGCTGCCCGGACACCTCATGGTATACTACCAAAAACATGTACATATATATACACGTATATAAGGAGGGATTTTGTGATGAACACTGTGTGACACATGGGAAACTAACACAATGAGAAGTTGAGGCGTGAAGGATGCAAACATATATATCTTTTTCAATGTCTGTAAAAATCATAATTTATACAAGTCTCATTTAGCTGGTTAATAGTTTTAGATGTCCCGTTGACTTTTTTTTACCTTTTAAGTCCTACTATATTTTAAACATGATTATATTTTAAAATATATACTTACTTTTATTTAAAATTTCATCATCAAACCTTTACAATTTACGGTCGCCTTTCGTCTTCACCAACCGTCAACCACAATCACCACTCTCAACACCTCGATGTGCACCACCAACACCAACATCGCGATCATGCTCGGGTCAACCATCTCTCTCTCTGTCTATCTCTCTCTCTCTCTCTCTCTCTCTCTCTCTCTCTCTATATATATATATATATATATATATATATATATATATATATATATATATATATATATAATAATGATTTTGTGCGTACTCTTTCGCATTTTAACCGTGCGAACTAAACATATGTCACGTGATGATGAACCTAAAAATTATCGACTAAATTATCGGCGCTCTCTCTCTCTGAGCTCACTAACAAGAGACACACGTCCGACTCGCATTGTTAAAATAGACAAGAACACTACTTCATATATATATATATATATATATATATATATATATATATAGTATTGCTCTTGTGCGGAACAGTTCGAATTTTAAGAGTGTGGACCGAACATGTGTCACCTGGCGGTGACCCTAGAAATTATCGGTTAAATTATATATACACTGTCTCTTTTCTGGGCTCACTTTCAGGTGACACATGTCCGGTTAGCACTGCGGACTGGGCCGCACAAGAGCAGTATTGTGTATGTATATATATATATATATATATATATATATATATATATACAATACTGCTCTTGTGCGGACTGTCCCGCATTTTAACAGTGCAGACCAGACATGTGTCACCTAACGGTGAGTGCAAAAATTATAGGCGCGCTCTCTTTCTCATTTATGGGCTCATCATTAGGTGATACATGTCCAGTTCGCACCGTTAAATTGTGGGACAGTATATATATATATATATATATATATATAGTACTGCTCTTAAACGGACCAGTCTGCATTTTAAGAGTGCAGACTTGACATGTGTCACCTGGCGGTGAGCCCCAAAAAAAGAGAGTGTGTGCCTATATATATATTACTGCTCTTGTGCGGACCAGTCCGCATTTTAAGAGTGTAGACTAGACATGTGTCACCTGACGGTGAGCGCCCCAAAAAAGAGAGTGTGTGCATATAATTTAATCGATAATTTCTAGGCTCACGGCCAGGTGACACATGTTTAGTGCTCAAGCCGATTAACTTAACTTCACACAGATTAACTAATACACTTGGTCGCCACTGATAACTAACCATAACATCATTACATTTCAAGAAGTGCTGGTTACAAGAAAAAATAAAATAGCTTATAGGGATATAAAAGCAACAATAAAGTTTGAATAACGATGATGGAAAGCAAATGGTAACAGAACAAAAAAAGGAAGACTTGAGAACAAGAGAAGACACAGTGCATAAGATTTGGGGAAAGAGAAACAGAGGGAAATCACAGATTCTCGATACACTTGGTCTCCACTGATAACTAATGTTACAACTTAGATCAACAAAACTATTTACAGTTTTATCTAAGAACAACATTAGTAGAATCTAAGGCATTGCCATCATTTAACATTTAAGCAAGTTATTTAATCGTCGATCCGACCAACTAGTCTACACAGATTACCTAGTAGGCAAGATGATTAAAACTAATCACAAGCTTAAATAAATATCAATTAATTATTCCAACACCAATGGCTTCAACATGATAGTACGAAAGCAGAAACAGTCATTACAAGGAAATAACAAAGATCTTAGGAGCCATTTCATGGAGCATTTTTCCTCGGCCTTATCCATCCTACCAAGAGTGACATCAAGGGCATAAAAACTAGAATACCCTTTTGGAGGTTCGCAATTTTTCAAACTATCCACAAAAATGCCAGTGAAATATTTTACAAAGTCTAGTAAGTTGGTTGCCAACCACCAACATACTTAAAAACCAGGAAAGTATTCAAAGCTCATATTGCATCCTTGGGGGATTTTATTGTTTAGTAAATTGTTCATTCCACATTAGGACACCTGTCCTCACATCGCTAGGAGACATCTTATTATTTCATCTCCATACTTAGCATTTCATCTCAACATATCACTTGATTGGCATACTGGCTGACCAATTTTGGAGGGCTAATCATTAAGAATAAGAAAGGTCACATCTATTAGATCATCCATGAGTTATTTTTATACATGCCGTTGAAGATCAACTATCATGGAATTCAAAAATACTTGGGATTTGCACCACTTCTATCTCGACCAATATTAGAATTCAATGTCAGCTCGGCACTGATTAGACTAGAGAATGGGGTTCAAACGCCAGTATATTACACCAGTAAAGCATTCAGAGGAGAAAAAATTAAAAAAATCAGGCAGGTTAATGTGTTGTGCCATGGAACTTGATGAGTATGATATTATTTACGAGCCAAGAGCTCCAACAGACTTCATTGCTAAATTCACATACCGAGAAGTGATTCATAACCCAAGTTTGTCTACTGAGCATACTTCCTCGAAAGAGAGCTCATCTCCAAAGCAAACCAAAGTTATCGATCAGGCTGAATCATCCATTGTCCAGGAAATGGCCTAATAGTATGCTGAACAAAGCAAGAAAATATTCTAACAAGGAACTTTATCTGAAGAATGTTTTGACAAGGATATTCTGATATGGAAATTATACGTGGATGGATCCTCATGTGCAATTGGCAGCAAAACTGGTCTAATATGTTGATGTCTAAAAATGGTCCATCATTTAGAGACGTCAATAAATAAAATAAAGATAAAAAACTCAAGAAAACACACAAGAAACAAAGATTTTAAAGTTGTTCAGCTATGAAGAAAGCCTGCATCCAGTAGTTGTTTTATCTATGATGATTACAATAGCACAATCGAATGTGCTTGAGAATAATTCCAATTGTTCCTTTGAGCTATGGGAGATCATGTATTTATAGTGGTTATGAGTCCAAAAGATGAAATGCCTTTATATATTCAAGCATTTGCACTATATACAATAAATATAATTGCCAATATTCTCGGGTACAATGGCTGTTGGTGAGTCCATAAAAATGACTTTGGACATTCTTGACGGTTTATATTCTTTTGGTTGGTCGAACGGTTAGCCGACCAACTGTCTCAGGAGGCGACCACGTAAGTAATTACTATGAAGATCTCCATGTAGGATAACGGGTGCCCATTTCTCACCGATCCACATAGATGAACAAATTTTACATACAACAAAAGCCCCCAATTCTCCATGCTTGATTATTTAGTAAAAGGATGGAGTATTTATTCTGAAAAGTTGCTCATCACCCGTATATAGGGGATGAAATTATGGCCTTCTAAAACATGTGTGGAGTGTCTCTCGATAATTTCCATGCATATGACCCTTCTTCTTCTTGATTCTAATCCTTATGTTACTCGGACAGTGTGTTGACCACGTGCTGGTAAAGTGCTAGGGTGTTTACTTGGGTGGAAAAGTGTCCTGATGCTGTTGGTCCAGTTGGTAGCATTTGATGTCATCAATTCTTCTTTCCATAATGCGCCACTAGGAATTTCTAAGCAACATATGACAGGTATTCTTACATCATTAATCCATGTCTCATGAACAATTTAATCTGCAACAAAAGCCCCCAATGCTTAATTTTTGTTGAAAGGATGGAATACTTAAGCAAACACACAAGAAACAAATATTTTAAAGTGGTTCGGCTATGAAGAAAGCCTACGTCCACTGTTTGTTTTATCTATAATGATTACAATAGCACAGTCGTTGCTTGAGAATAATCCCAATTGTCCCTTTGAGCTATGTGAGATCATGTATTTATAGTCGTTTGGAGTCCAAGAGATGGAATCCCTTTATATATTCAAGAATTTACATCTCTATACAATAAATATAATCGTCGATATTCTCGGGTACAATGACTGTTGGTGACTCCATACAAATGGCTTTTGACATTCTTGATGGTTAATATTCTTTATGTTGGTCGGTCAGTTAGCCGACCAACTGTCTCGGGAGCAGACCACGTAAGTAATTACTATGAAGATCGTCACGTAGGAGAACGGGTGTCTATTTCTCATGGGTCCACATAGATGAACAAATTTTACATACAACAAAAGCCCCCAATGCTCCATGCTTCATAATTTAGTGAAATGATATAGTATTTATTCTGAAAAGTTGCTCGACATTCGTACATAGTGGATGAGATTATTGGCCTTAAAAAACATGTGTGGAGTGTCTCTCAATAATTATCATGTGTATAGCTGATAAGCACCCAAAAGTGTCTATTTTATACCCTAAATAGAAGCATTTTAGTCACTCGTTTAAATTAAAATTGACCTTATGTTCGTATTTTATCATTTTGTAGGTCAATACGCAGTCGAGGTGTTAAATGATGCTAAATTCATTCAATTGCGATGCAAAAGCGGTTAAAATAGTGCAACGAAAAAAATCAAAAGAGACCGCGAAGTCAGAGTCTCATTAAGCTTGCCTAGAAGAGTTCCGATGTCCCGAACCAGTCCCGTAACCCTAACTCGAGCCTACACCGAGCCCGGTGTGTGTTGAGTTTGTACCTTTATTATTTTTTAGATTTTTATTATTTGAGTTTTTTTTATCTTTTAGAATTTATTTTATATTTTATTAAGTCGTTTTATTTTTAGGATTTATTTTAGAATTTTTTAGGATTTATTTTCTATTTTTCTATTTCTTTATTTTGATTTTGATTTTTATTAGTTTTTAATTTTTAATCTTTATTTTATTTTATTTTTATTAGGATTAATTTTTAAGAATTTATGTTTTTAGTTTTTTAAGATTTTATTTTATATATTTTTTATTTATTTATTTTTGTTTTATTTGATTAGGAATATATATTTTTTAGCTTTAATAGAGTTTTATTTTATTTCATTTCATTTTCATCTTTTATTTAGTATGAGATGTTAGTTTTATTAGTTTTTAATTTTTTATTTTATTTAGTTCTAGTTTTATGTTTAAGTTGTGTCATTTTTTTAAGGGTCACAAACCAACACACACTCCTAATCACATCCCATGTAACACACACCAACCCAACTATACTCCCTACCACACCTAATCAAAACCCATCACCATCTTCTTCCCTCATCACCACTTCACTCTCTCTCCTCCATTAACACCCAAATCATCCATCTTCAAACCCCTATAATCACAACCAACCTTACCCATTTCCATTTCCCTGTGAACCTGGACAACCCCTTATGCTCCTGTTCAAAACCCAACGATCCCGGGCAGAAAACTCATATACCCGCCATAACCCGATTTAGCCACCAGCTCCGGCAACCATACCGTGCCCAGCCCCAACCTCCGAACACAACCCGCCGGCGTTCACACCCTCCAGTCCCGTGTCCACCATAGCCCAAACTCGAGGCAGCCCTTAGACCAAACCAAACCTGCTCCAGCGAACCAAAACTCGGGCACCCACAAAACCCGGCGTTTTCTGTCCAAGCCCGGAGCCAACCCGATCCAGCCTTATTCCCACCCCATATCCTTGAAACACAATTTTCATATTCATCCAAATCATTTTTTTTATTTCCTGCCAACACCAAATCAAATACCCCAAAATCAAAAGAAAACCCATTTCTCCAAATCAACTAACTTCCAACCAAAAGAGATACACCAAATCCCACAAAATCAGGAGCAAGCAAAATCCCTCAAATCTCTCACCCAATAAAGAAAACAAATTCATGGGACTTTACAGGTTATAAAAGAAAAGAGGGGGCGGCTCAAAAGAGGACTCTCATCAGAAAAAAGAAGAGACGCAAACAGTGAGTGAAAAAGAGAGTGTATATTATGTACAGTTTAGGGTCATAAAAAAAAAATCCAGAAAAATACAAAAAAAAAAATAGTTTAGTTTAGAATAAATTTGTAGGTTTGTTTTTATTCTTTTTGGTGTAATCAAGTGCTGAATTTGTGAGAAGATTGAGACACACTTTCATGAACAAGTTCGACAAAGAAATTTTGCTTATTGAATTTCTTTCCCTTTCCTTTTTGAAAACGTCGTGTAATATCGATTTAAATTAAATTCGCAAGTTTTCAAGTAACCCTTATTTAACTAGCGTCTACTTTTAAACCAAATAAATTCAACCCTTAAACATGCAACTAAATCAACCCATCAAATATAAAGCATGCGACACAAAGTTAAGGAAAAATCCCCGAAGGGCAAAACCTTTTATTTCTAGAACTTTAAAGAATTTACAAGACCATTGACTTACATACAACCTGATAATCGCCCACAAGTGTAACGCACGGTGTCTTCGGTAAACCTTCAAAGCAACGGCTAGAAATAGTGTGACACAGAAATACCCGCAGGTGTCGGTTCCTATGTCGGCGGCTGGAATTTTCCCTTTCCAGGAGGGCAGCAATGAAGAAGAGAACGGCTTCTCCACAAGGGTTGAACAAACTCAAAGTTGTGTTCTTGGGTTACCAAAAAGATTCACAAAGGATTGGCAATTGTGTGAATCAAAACATGAGTCTTGGGACTCAAAAAATATGAAGAGTAGAGTAATTTGGACTCTCAAAAACGTCTTCTAAAGTCTTGCAAAACAACTCCCCCGAAGTTGGTATTTATAAGAAAAAAGATGAAGAGTCATATGTTCTTAAAACTCTAAAATTCTAACCAGCGTATAAAAAAAACTGCATTCTTTAAGGAATTTTCTCTATCTCCAAAAGGTCATAACTCCTTCACCGTAGCTCGGATTGAGGTGCCGTTTTTTCCAGTATCTTCGTTGCGGTGAGATATTCAACTTTCTAGTTGACCAGACCTCCGAACTATGGATGTGAAATTACGAAAATGCCCTTGAACTCTCCTATCGTGCCTTTTTTTCACTGTTTTGACTTCCCTTGCGTACCACTTGCATTAAATCCCTAAAATCTTGGAACGTGAAGTCGTTGAGGCAGATGTGGGACACATTAATGGAGATGTTGAATGCTTGATTCCCAGAATTTGAATTGAGGTCGTCGAGTGACATCTTGAGGTGACGTGCCAAATGTAGCGGCGTACGACATACACAAATGAAACATGTTGGACATGAGAAAAATGTCCTTACAAATCTCCCCCTATGTCTATGCCGGTACATACATAAAAAATCCGAATTATCAAATACGAAATTGCCTATACAAATCTACCTTCCCATGAACCCAAAACTGGAAAAGGTACAAATGAATAGGTCTACAGCGTTTGCTCTTCAATTCTTCAGGAATCATCAAATCTCAAAGCTTTTCTCATCAGGGTGTGCAATCCAATGATAATCCGTGTAGTACCTACACACATGAGAAAAAAAAAAATACCAAGTGACATATCGAGTTTGAAATGAGATAATATATGATAAAAACATAAGCAACATCTCAAAAACTCCCCCAAAATTCAAACTCCCCCATAAAATGATAATTCTTTCTCCCCCTTTTTATGATGTCCCCAAATAGACAAATAAGAAGAATGAATCAAACAAGCAAAATCGGGGTGTCACGGTATACAAAAAATACACAAACTATTTTTGATTTTTTTTTCAATTTTTTTATACAAAAAATAGATACTATTTTGAAAAAAATGTAAAACATGATACAAAAATCACACCATGGATTTAAACTCAAACAACCAAGTCATGGAAACGGAATGAATGGGTGTGAACACATTCGATAGGTAAATCAACTCAATCAATCATATGTGCACGATGCATATGTGTACCCCTAACGAATGAACATCAAAAGTATCCTTAGGTGTAAATTTTTTTTATTGAATTTAGATGACATCGTCTTATGCAAATCAACAAATTAAAGTCAAAGTGATTTCCACACCAATAACGTCCAAAACTATGTAGCGCATTTTCAATCATTTCAAGGACGTGCAAACCTGTTTTAAATTCTTCAACCAAACTCCCTCATATATATATATTCTTTTAGAGGTAATCTAAATTCTCAAACTTTGGAGAATTGGTGCAAAAACCTAAATGGCCCATAATTGGCATGAATTTTTTTTTATTGCCTTTAAATTTTTTCGGGCTCTTTTAACCTCTTTGGACCTCGGATAATAAAATTCCTCAATTTTTTAGGTCCTTTTTAACGGTGGCTTTTGCGCAAAGAAGAGATAATTACCTTTCGCAGCCCTTCCCCGTTCTTAAACAAAGCACACAATCTCACAAAACAGTTTTTATATGCACAATTTCCTTATAAAAAATTATCGCGCTTGGTTCGTTTTAAGGACAGTATTGAAGTGAAAACACCCAACCAACATGTGATAAGACAAGCACAATAATCAAACAAATCCGTGCATGTGTGCTATAAAGGAAACATGAGTCAAACATGTAGGAAGTAACACTTAATTACATCTTAATGACTCCAAACATTATAAAGCACATGGATGAATTGACCTATTGTCTCAAAACACTATCAAATAGTCACATGAAAATGTAATGATGTTGTGACTTGGTCATCCAAAGTGTTCATCCATAACCGGTGCAAACAAAAAATAAAAATCTTTTTGGATTTTTCAAAATTTTTGTCAATATAAAATCTTTTTGTATTTTTCAAAATATTTCAAAACAAAAATATATACAAAAAAGATACATACTAGCAATAGGCAAACAATGACATCATGAAAATCACCCTATGCTAGTAAACAAGTCAAACCTCAATCATTAGGTGCGGAGGGATTTTCCAAAGGTGGTGACAACTTATGAAAAACCTCCATCAATTCTTGTGAAGATTTGACTAAAAACTTAACTTGCTCACCTAAATGTGCAAACTCTCTCATGTAGTCTCCGGGAGCATGTAATGTATCATGCGTGGGTGCATGTGTGCCAGAAACACGTGTAGAAGCAAAACGTGACACATACCCCAACTTAAAGCAAAATTCCCTAAGGTGTCCTCTCCTCTTGCAATGTGAGCAAACATAAATAGGCCTAGGAACACCTCTCTGAAAAACTCTAGGACACACTTTCCTAATGGGAATGGGACGCCTAGGTGGGTTAGGGTGAGATACATGTGAAACTGTCACTAAAGTGGGAACCGGCTCGGGTGCTAATTGGGAAGAAGAAGCACCGTCATGACTTATTCCTAACTTCTCACCTTTACCCTTATGAACCACCTTTTCAACCTTCTTAGGTGCGTTCAAAAAATTGACTTTGACCTCCTGGGCACGTTCGAGATCACTCTCGAGTTGGGATACACGTGTCGTCAGACTAGACAACGTGTCGGCCAAATCACACTTCTCCTTTCTCAAAACCTCCTTCTCTTTCTCCAAATCTAAAACCCGACGACCTAAATCCCTATTATACTTCTTTGTTTTCAAGGTCTCGGTGTACAAATCTCTAAAAGCTTTTTGGAGTTCACTTTCATCGCCACTTTCACTCTCACTTTCTCCTTCACTTGAAGCGCTCAAACCATCACTATCACATTCGTGTGCACTATTGTGGGACAAGGTGGGTGTGCTCACACGACAAGAAAAAGCTACAAACTTCTCACCACTAGTCTCATCACCCTCATCTTCACAACTATCACTAAGTGTGGCGGGCATAGCAGTCTCTTTCCCCTTTCTCCTTATCCTAGTAGGACACTCTCTAGCTATGTGCCTTTTCCCTTCACACTCAAAGCACCTGATCTCATCCTCCTTATCACTATCTTTGGCCTCCTCTTTCTTTTTATTTTTCTCAAAAAAATTATTTTTATCGGAAGAATTATTTTTGTTCATGTTGAGAAATTTTTTAAAATTTTTCGCAAACAAGGCTATATCATTAAAATCGAAATCTCCCTCAGAATCGGACTCACAAACTTTTTCTTTCTTTTTCTTAAAATGAGTCTTTAAAGCAATGCCATTATCCTTAGCCTTAATGGTTTTGGGAAACATATCAATCTCATAGGTTTGAAGATATCCTACAAGTTCTTCCAACTTAAGTGATTTCAAATTTCCCAAAGAGTTCAAAACAGTGACTTTAGGAATAAAGCGTTTTGGGAGAGATCTCAAAATCTTTTTAACGACACGCGTGTTATCAATTACCTCACCCAAATTAAAACATGTGTTAACAATGTCTGATAAACGTGCATAAAAATCATCAAAGCATTCGGACTCAGACATGGTGATAGTCTCAAATTGGGTGGCCAAATTTTGTAATTTTGACTCTATAACCGCGTTCGTACCCTCATGTGTCAATTTCAAAACATCCCAAGCCTCTTTAGACGTGGTGCACGTCATAATTGGGCGAAACTCATCAGGAGAGACAGCTCCAGAAATAGCACTCAGACCACGGGAATTAAAATTGGACAATTTATAATCATCTTCAGTCCAGGCTGACACGAGTTTTAAAGTGGTGATGTTATTAACTGTGACCGTGGGAGGAGTCCAACTATTTTCGCAAAGCAACCAAACACGCTCGTCAATAGATTTTAAAATCGATTTCATACGAGCTTTCCAGTAGGCATAATTAGACCCGTAAAAAATAGGCATCTGATTATATAAGTGCTCCATAAGAAAAAAATGCGAATTTTCACAAAACTGATTTTAAAAAAAAATAAAAATAAAAAATCAATATCACACGATTTTGCGGAAAATAGGAATACGCAATAAATTAGCGCAACCTGCTCTGATACCAATTTGAAAACGTCGTGTAATATCGATTTAAATTAAATTTGCAAGTTTCCAAGTAACCCTTATTTAACTAGCGTCTACTTTTAAACCAAATAAATTCAACCCTTAAACAAGCATCTAAATCAACCCATCAAATATAAAGCATGCGACACAAAGTTAAGGAAAAATCCCCGAAGGGCAAAACCTTTTATTTCTAGAACTTTAAAGAATTTACAAGACCATTGACTTACATACAACCTGATAATCGCCCACAAGTGTAACGCACGGTGTCTTCGGTAAACCTTCAAAGCAACGGCTAGAAACAGTGTGACACAGAAATACCCGCAGGTGTCGGTTCCTATGTCGGCGGCTGGAATTTTCCCTTTCCAGGAGGACAGCAATGAAGAAGAGAACGGCTTCTCCACAAGGGTTGAACAAACTCAAAGTTGTGTTCTTGGGTTACCAAAAAGATTCACAAAGGATTGGCAATTATGTGAATCAAAACATGAGTCTTGGGACTCAAAAAATATGAAGACTAGAGTAATTTGGACTCTCAAAAACGTCTTCTAAAGTCTTGCAAAACATCTCCCCCGAAGTTGGTATTTATAGGATAAAAGATGAAGAGTCCCATGTTCTTAAAACTCTAAAATTCTATCCAGCGTATAAAAAAAATAGCATTCTTTAAGGAATTTTCTCTATCTTCAAAAGGTCACAACTCCTTCACCGTAGCTCGGATTGAGGTGCCGTTTTTTCCAGTATCTTCGTTGCGGCGAGATCTTCAACTTTATAGTTGACCAGACTTCCGAACTATGGATGTGAAATTACGAAAATGCCCTTGAACTCTCCTATCGTGCCTTTTTTTCACTGTTTTGACTTCTCTTGCATACCACTTGCATTAAATCCCTAAAATCTTGGAACGTGAAGTCGTTGAGGTAGATGTGAGACATATTAATGGAGATGTTGAATGCTTGATTCCCGGAATTCGGATTGAGGCCGTCGAGTGACATCTTGAGGTGACGTGCCAAATGTAGCGGCGTACGACATACACTAATGAAATATGTTGGACATGAGAAAAATGTCCTTACACTTTTCATTCTTGTTATATTATTGAATGTTGTATATTCCGACATGAGAATGTTTGGCTAAACACCCCATTCAAGGGGTTGGATGCACTGCGAATGATGTTAATTTAATTAATTGGTTTCATTAATTTTATATTTCTAGGTAAATTAATTTTAACTGTCACCAATTTATTTATGTAACGAGAGTTAGTAAATTAATTGAACAAATTAATGTTTGAATTTAGGAATCGAACTAGAGATAGGTTTTTCCTATATTTGAATATTAATTCGGTGTTGAAATTTGAGGATTGATATTTTTTTCGTTAAATTGATCCTAGCGGGTAATTTTCTAAAAATAGTGTAGTCCAAATTTTTCATCGTGTGACATTTTTTAATTAAATTTCTGAAAAAGATTTTGTTAAATTTATAATTTTAACGAGAGTTAGATTATCGATTTAATATTATCTCGAAATATTTCAAATTAATAAATTGAGAAATTAAAATAATTGAAAATGTAGTGTAATCCCATCTCTTGACCTTCTCACATATTTCACACTCGGTTGCACACTTTTTTTTTTATTATTTAGTCATTTAGTAATTTTAGCATTTGATAAGTTAATTTTTCCCTTCAAATTGTTTTAAAAGAAAAATAAAAAAAAATCTAAAAAATATTTTAATAAAAAAATTGGAATTGCACGTTTTCTCATTAATTATTTCACCTTGAAAGCAGGATTGATACCCGTGCTTATCGCAATACGAGTTATTTTTAGACAAGTTTTGTAGGTACTCAAGAGAATTTTGAGAGTGGCTTTTGAAGACAACGACCATACACAAAAATCTTCTTATCAAATGGCGCCGTTGCCGCTTTCTTGACGTGGAGATAGAGTTGAAGACTTGTAATTTTTTATTTATTTTTTATTTTTAGTTGTAGTTATTCCTTCTCCCTCCTCCTTAGACTGGTTGTATAGGATTTTTGAGGCATTGTTATTTATTTTGGTGCATTTTGACACCATATTATTTTTGTAATAATTATTCCATAAAAAAAAACGAAAAGGAAAACTGGACAAGGTAGAGAGAGGGTGTCCAAAGGCGAGGATTTAGAAGCCTCTCTACTTTGGGTCGGTAGGACTCCCCGGGACGACTGAAGCAAGCGTACTTCCCCTCGATCGACTCAACTCGGTCTTCACCCCAAATGTGTTAAAGTCGTGGGAGGTAATTTCTTTATCACTTGCGAATCTCTTGCAAGCGAGTTCATTTTTTGTGTGATTAATTGCTCCTATGTGCTTTTAATTTCTGCATCGCACTTAAATTGAATGGTTTGATGAATTAATTTACCTAAGACCTGAACCCGGTCATTGAAACAAAAAGGGATTTCATCACCCGACTCACTCGCTTATCCATTGTGTGCTACCCTAGCTGTCATTTAATTTAAAATCAATCAACTAGCTAGCGCCGTAGGAACACATTTTTGCAACAGGCGATCACCAAGATAAATTTCGTGACTTTTGTCGCCCGCGGACTTAATTAAAATTTGATTACCCCTTTCACTAATTTTGAAGATAATAATTGGCTATATGCTTGTTAGGATTTTTTTCTTAACTCGTGTTTGTCCAATTCCATTTTTTAGGTAGTCGATTTTAGTTAGTTTGACCAAATCAAGAGTCCAATTTTTCCCATTTTCTGAAAAATACCAAAAATATTTTCTTTTTTTTTAAATATTTTCAAAAATCCTAAAAATATTTTCTTTTTTTCCATATTTCAAATACCAAAAATATTTTCCTTTTCTTATTTTCAAAAATCACAAAAAGATTTTCTTTTCTTTTGAAAAATATTTAAAAACCGAAAAATATTCCTCTTGTCATGGCCGAAGAATGTCCTTTACGGGAATACTTTGGCCATTTCACATTCTCTCGAAGTTTGTTTGATGATAAGCCCAAATTGAACCTTCATTCATTAATTGATGTCTTTAACTATCAAACACCTATTGTTGATACTCGTGTATCGTCCAAGCACACATGCATACTCCACCGCCTCCGGTGTTGAGTGTCAACACATACCATGCTTCGTCGTGCGCACATTGCTTTCTTTTTGATCACTTGTCCCATGAGTGTCCATTTATATTATCTCCATCTGAATCCACCATGGAACATATGTCTTCATATGACACTATTTCGAAACCACCCTCGATGTCTTTTCACGGTATATCCAATGTCGAAGGGTATGAGTACCCAAGCTATTCATGGAGGCCTGATCACCCTTCCATGTAATCTGAATCATAACACCATGTTATGGATCCTTACGGTTTCCAATAGTTGTCATCGCCACCTCGTGCACCTCATATCTATCAGTCCACTTACTATGCTCCTCATGCTGATCATCCTTTTGTCTCTCACGGAGATGCTTCTCCTGTGTATGAACAACTTGACCCCATTCCCCAAACTTCATATGAGTATTCTCCACATCCTAGTGTTTCTAGCCAGTTGTGTCCACCTCACCCACCGCTGCCACCCACCGCCATCTCCCCACCACCTTGCACATCCGCTCTTGAGATCCTCTTACAAAAGTTCGTGCACATTCTTCAATATCAAAATGAAGCCCTTCAATGGCTTGAACACAGGTTTACTGCATTTGAGTGAGCGAATGAGTCGGATTTCACCCCAAGTCAACCCGTTGTTACTCCCACATGGAACGATGATGCGTCGTATTGTGCCATTGATTTTGAGTGTGACCAACCCTATCTTCCTGAGAATCTCGACATTAAGACCACCCTGTGGTCCGGGCCCCAAGTTGACAATTATGTTGACATATTCATTGCGTGTGAGACTGATCCCACACCGCCCTATCCTTTCGAATCCACAATTGAGGTTCGCCTTTCCCCTTCCATAGAATCCTTATTTATGCCCGAGCCTACACCTATTGACCCCACTTTGTGTGTTCCCGAGGAACGACTTCATCCTAGGTTAGCTCCGGCTATAAGTGCTACCCACTTTCCTAAGATTGAATCCGAGATGGTTCTTACCTCTCTGGATATGGATCCTGTCCCACTATGTTTGGCTCCCGTTGAGTCATATATTAACGTTGATTCATCTATCTCGGATTCGGATGACTTGTTAGATTTTTCCACTACCGCGGATGGTGACTTTCGGGTGGAGAAGTTGATCACGCCATCTTTAGATACCACACTCCAGTCTGAGTCTTCCCTTCCTCCTCCCGATGAGTGTGTGTCCCCTACTCGTGAGTTGGATCATTTTCCTCCACCCTTTGTCCCACCTGATCCACCCACTGTCCCTTCCACCCCACCACTTGATGTGGACCTTTCTATTCGACCTTCCCAGTTCACATATAAGTATTTAGGTCCTCACCTCCACCCACCCTCCGCCCTAGTGCTCCACGATCCCATTTGTACACTTTTCATCGAACCCACCATTTGTGTGAGTACGCATGCTACTCCCCCCCATACGTGACACCAAGCTTGTTACTCTATGCACAACACTTCCTTGTGGTGTTGAATTTTTCCATCTACTGCTCCCTGGTGTGTTACGGCGCGACCATTATCACCGTCCATTTATAGAATGGTTGTTCACTTTCTATGAGGCCCGCCCCATTATTATTGTCAAACCATTTTGCCTCCCTATCCAATTGCAGAACCATTCTTACAGGGCCCTTGTTACCCTCACCTTTCGGCTCAATAAGGCCCATGATCGATGCTTATTCTCCCATACCTTTCTCATCCTTACCCTGATACCCACCCGCCCATGGTCCACCGATGCTTCGCATCGAGTGATGCACTTTTCCATGCAAGTGCATTGACCTCTTTTAGCCTTTATCCAACAAAACTGACGCTTCAGTCTTGTTTGGAGGTGATTTTCATCACCCCATTTTTCTACCACCCCGGACTTTCATAGTTCTTATCTTTAGGGTGAGTTCCATTCGGCATGACTGAAGATATTAAACTTAGCGCTACCGAGAGGCAACCCGTCATTCATTGTTTCTGAGTATGAGTCTTACCCTGTTTGGGAGTGGTGTTTCACACCACCCAATGATTTTCACATGCTTTATAGACTTGCACGTATTTTTGTATAACATTTGTTCTTCAGGTTTCATCTATGCTCCAGAATGCGGTACATTTTCATTAGCGGTTCATTATGGTAATATATTTCCTTCCTTGTGCTTCTCAATTTTTTTTATATATGGTTTTAAACATCGAGGACGATGTTCTCTTTTGTTTGGGGGGGAAATTTATCAAAATCATGCCTCTTTTAAAAAAATTTAGAAACAAGTGATTTTAAAAATTTTGTGCAGTTAAATTAAATTTTTTATGATATGATTTGTCTATCATCCCTCTTTTAGAAATCTCGGAATACCTGTGTTTGACCCAAAAATTACACTTTTTAACATATAATTAATTAATACCTCTGGAAAGCGAACTTGCACCATGAATTTCTAGACTCAGCTATTTGCACTATCACGTTTACAATCAAAAGTTGAAGAGTAACTATATTCTCAAGAAAGCCTTAAGAGATCATTAGTGGCGACTTAAACCCGTGAGATTTGAGCTTTTCACCTTTTTGAGGGTTTTTACGTATCTCCGAGTCACAAGTTGACTCAACTTTCTTTGGGTACCACATTTAGTCGTTCATGGTCTTATCTTTTTTTTAAAATTTGGCTTAATCACTGAGAATGACATTACTTTAAAGTTGTAAGAAACATGTATCTTGTAGTTTGTCCCGAGCACTAAACCGATTTTTCCATACACTTACCATTTTCCCTATCATATTATCATTCACCCATTATCATTTTTCATATTACCCTTATCCATATGTCCCAAATACCATCCATCATTGCCATCGTTTTTGAGAAAAAGAGTGTTTGAAATTTTCCATGTAAATTATCTTCATTTATGAAAATCAAAATGTATCGCAGTAAAAAAAAAATAGAAAAAAAATAAAAAATGCAAAGAAAGAAAAAAAAATAGAAAAGAAGAAAAAGAAATCATGTGATCATAAATTCAAAAGAGGAAGACAATAGTCAGTCAAAATGAGTTACACTCTTCTAAAGAATCATTCATCTTCTTCATTTCATTATCCCCTTATACCTTTTATAAATCACATTTTTCACCTTTTGTGACGTGTTCGGGCAAACGAGAAGTTTATATGGTAAATAACTCGACATTATCAACATAGTGATTAGCATTCATTCATGAGATCAAATTTCTTTCAAGTATCCGTCATTTTCTATAAAGTGTGCGAGACGTTTGAACTTGCTTATATTTACTCACCTCCTCACACACTAGAGAGACACACTTACTCAATTCTCAAAGAGTTTGATTCAGAGAAATATATCCAGTGAGAATTGAAGTCAAAGCTTTGATTCTGTAAAGGCGATCTAAGAATTACTCTAATGATACTTAGGATTGTTTCACACTACACATGCTGAGTTTTAGGAAGGATTAAGCTTTTGGTATTAAGTAATTTTATATCTTATTTCGATAGTTGAATGCGGTGTTCCTTGATGTCCTTTTAAAGTTGGGTTGTATAGCGTTTCATCGTCCACTCAGATACTGCATTTAAATAAACTTTTGAATTTTGTGGGTACATTTACTGCAAACCCTCACTAGACACCACTCGTCCTGTAGGGCAACCTATAGGTTTAACGACTTGTTGCACAACCAGTGCTGCGAAAGTGGTACACTTTTGGTTACTTATCTCTATTTTCTCTCTAATTTTTGCTCGAGGACTAGCAATGTTCTGTTTGGAGGTGGTGTGATAAGCACCCAAAAGTGTCTATTTTATACCCTAAATCGAAGCATTTTAGTCACTTGTTTTAATTAAAATTAGCCTTATGTTCGTATTTTATCATTTTGCAGGTCAATACGCAGTCGAGGTATTAAATGATGCTAAATTCATTCAATTGCGATGCAGAAGCGGTTAAAACAGTGCAACAAAAAAAATCAAAAGAGACCGGTGTGTGTTGAGTTTGTACCTTTATTATTTTTTAGATTTTTATTATTTGAGTTCTTTTAACTTTTAGAATTTATTTTATATTTTATTTTGAGTCGTTTTATTTATATGAATTATTTTAGAATTTTCTAGGATTTATTTTCTATTTTTCTATTTCTTTATTTTGATTTTGATTTTTATTAGTTTTTAATTTTTAATCTTTATTTTATTTTATTTTTATTAGGATTAATTTTTAAGAGTTTATGTTTTTAGTTTTATTAGATTTTATTTTATATATTTTTTATTTATTTATTTTTGTTTTATTTGATTAGGAGGATATTTTTTTTAGCTTTAATAGAGTTTTATTTTATTTTATTTCAGTTCATTTTTTATTTAGTTTGAGATGATAGTTTTATTAGATTTTAATTTTTTATTTTATTTAGTTCTAGTTTTATGTTTAAGTAGTGTCATTTTTTTTAAGGGTCATAAACCAACACACACTCCTAATCACAGCCCATGTACCACACACCAACCCAACTATACTCCCTACCACACCTAATCAAAACCCATCACCATCTTCTTCCCTCATCACCACTTCACTCTCTCTCCTCCATTAACACCCAAATCATCCATCTTCAAACCCCTATAACCACAACCAACCTTACCCATTTCCATCTCCCTGTGAACCTGGACAACCCCTTATGCTCCTGTTCAAAACCCAATGATCCCGGGCAGAAAACCCATATACCCGCCATAACCCGGTTTAGCCCTTCTTCCTCTTGATTCAACTCTTTATGTTGCTCGGTCGGTGTACTGACCAAGTGTTGGCAAAGTGCTAAGGTGTCTACTTAGGTGGACAAGTGTGCTGATGCTGTTGGTCCAGTTGGTACCGTTTGATGTCATCAATTCTTCTTTCCCTAATGTACCACTAGGAATTTCTTAGCAACATATGATATGTAATCTTGTATCATTAATCGACGTGACATGAACAATTTAATCTGTAATAAAATCCCCTAATGCTCCATTTTTGTTAAAAGGATGGAATATGAGATCTAAATACTTTCTTAGCCTGTAAGTATGCTGGTGGTCGGCAACCGACTTGCTGGACTTTGTAAATTATTTCACTAGGTGACGTTTTTGTGGATAGTTTGGAAAACTTTGAATTGCCAAAATGTACTTTGGTTTCTCTGCACTTGATGTCGTTCTTGTTTGGATAAGGCCGAGGAAAAATGCCCTATGAAATGATTCCTAAGAGCTTTGTTATTTCCTTGCATGTTTATGTTTATGTACTATCCTGTCGAAGCCACTGAAATAATTAGTTAATGATTAGTTTTTAATTAGCTGGTCGACTAGGTAATCTGTGAAGACTAGTTAATCGGATCAATGAAGATTGTAGTGAATCAATTTTCCGACTAGGTAATCTGTGTAGACTAGCTAGTTGGGTCAGTAATGATTGTAATGCCTTAGATTCTACTAATGTTGTTCTTTGATAAAACTGTAAATAATTTTGTTGATCTAAGTTGTAGCATTAGTTATCAGTGGTGACCAAGTGTATTTGGAATGTATAATTATTCCTGTCTTCTAGCTCGATCAGGTAAAACTTCTTATGTTTATACATGAAGTTTTATGGACTTCTTGTTCTTGACTTGTCAAAGATGAAGTCATACATAAAGTTTGATGTTAGGATCTTGTCCGTGTATTGATCAAGTATGGTCGGATCTTGTCGTCCATAAGACTGTAACGAATTTCCTAGATTTGGTGAACTTCTTGTTTGTGATCTGTCTAGAGACTAGGTCATACAGGAAGTTGATTTTGGTCGTGCAACTGAGGTGATTTGCTGAGATGTCTTTAGTTCTATACCAATTTTGTTCATTCCTGCTTGACAAATTTTATAGTGAATTTTTTTACAGGCCAACATAGTTATGAAGTCCCCTAGTTGGGTTTACGAAGAGAATACTGAATAATAATAATGTCTAACTATCCGTCGGGACTTTGTTGTTGTTGCGAGTCGTGTTGACTATTTGTTAGGTGCTGAAATACGATCCAATGATTATCATGTTGACTATACGTTGGGACTTGGTTGCGATATAATGCTGATTATATAGAGAAACTGAAACCAGAAGATCAAATAATAAGCATGCTCAAGCATATGAACCGAATCCCAGTAGTAGATATAATGTTGACTAGCGTCATTAGCCGAGGTTATGTAAAATAATAATGATAATGCCCCACAGTTTTTTGGGGATAGATTATGATGATGACATAATATAAATTGTATCAAGTATCCATCGAAGCTGGTGAGAAATCCAGCGAAATAATGAAGTGCCAACCTTCTATCGGGGCGTTTAAATAATGCCTAACCATCCATTGAGGTAAATTTTTTAAAGGGGTAGATATTACGAATGATCCTGCATGTAGATAACAATATATTTCCAAACCATTCATTAGGGTTGAATAACAATAATAAATGTAATGTCGATTATCAATCGACTATGCCATCCATTGGTCGGGACTGAATATAGATGAAGATTATTCAGAGCAACCATGCGTTGAAGATAATATAAAACTTGTGTAGAAGATATTTTCGGGACTAAATATATGACAATAAATATTTTGTTAATCCTCTGCCGAGATAAATCTTGAATATGCATAACCATCTGAGTAGATATAGTGAGCGATCCACGCTCAAGCTTACGTCAGAGCATTAATAATATTTCCAGGAGCTTAAGATTGTGGCCGAGCATTCGTCGGGACTAAATCTTGTACATGTGGCAGTTAATAAGTTGCCCGACCATCTATTGAGGCTAAATCAAATAGAAATTATCATGAGATTGATTTATTCAGCCAAACAATATATAATATGTATATGCTTGAACATCGAGCAATGAAAATTTCAAATAATAAAGTTTATGTCGAATACGTGTGAGATAGGCAGATTTGTATCAAATATGTACAAGATGTAAGGCATAATTGTTCAATATATATTTTTTGCAAAATTAGTTAAACTCCAATAAATACTCAGGTATAGGTTGGTTTGAAAAAATTATTTTCACATGAAGCTATCAGGTATATATAATTGGTGTAAAAAACCAAAGAAAAAGTTTTATAAAGTAAAACAAGTCTGAGACCCATAGTAAAACAAGTTTGTTCGTGTTTGGTTTCAAAATTTGTTTATATATAAATCTTGTAAAATATAGGGTAGTTGTATTATCAACATAACACGTGCTTATTTTAGTAAATGGAAAAATCCATATTAAATGGAAAGATCCATGTCTGAGATTGCACATAGGGAATCACAAGTGCACAACTCTAATACCAAACCGTTTAACCTTCCTCCTACTTCTTCGTTGTTGTCGACCACCTGGGTAGTCCGACGATGATTACCAACTAGGAAGGGTGATCTGATGTGTTAGATGTGGGGTTGCTGACGTATTCCCCCTCTTGTACAGTGACCTCCAACTAAAAATGGTGTTCTGATGATGTTCGTTGTGGTCGCCGATCACCATGGGTAATGAGCACTGATAACAAAGTTGATAGCCACAGGTTGTTTTATTTTTTTTTAACTTGTTAACTTAGTCATCCCGCAAATGGGATCATGCCTCGAGAGATTTCATCTATTTATCCCCATCTTGCCGCTGACCATTGATGGCGACTTTCCTCTAGACTAGCCGTTGTAATACAATGGATGCCGACCAATAAAGAGTGGTCCAACAGTAGTCGCCAACCAATAGGGTAATCCAGCGATTTAGTTGAGACTTTCTTCGCACATGACACTAACCAACCGTAGTATTATTATGGGGATGTTGTTGAAGTGTTCTCCTCTTTTTACAGTGGTAGCTGACCAGTTAAGAAAAAATATAATTATAGAAAATTAATTCACACCCTGCTGCTGACCAGCCATGATAATGTAGGTTTTTCCAATAGAAAATTTTCTAATTCAATATGATGAATCAATTGTGGTTACCGGGATGAATCCACAAGGGTTGGAAAATTATGGGTTTGTGGTGATTTTAACCCCAAATCTCACAGTAATCCCTTATTACATAAATGAAAGTGTTGAAAAATGATATGTCTTTAATTCGTTCCATTGTTATGTAAAAGGTGACTGAAGATTTGTTATTGATTTTACATCAACGTCTTCAGCAAGACAGTACAACAGCAGAAATATTCATTACAATGAAATAAATAAAGATCTTATGAGTCATTTCATGGAGCATTTTTCCTCGGCCTTATCCACCCTAGCAGGGAAATCATCAAAGTGTTTACAAAACTTAAGAAGAAAGAGATTGGGGGAAAAAGGAATGCCACACTCAGCTATAAATAGAGATGGGATCCAATGACCTTCCGCCAATGACAAAGCGTCTACTGGAGGAATAGGCATTTCTAAATCTACCTAATCAGGGATTCCTCTTTCCCTCTTAAATTCCTCTAAAGAATCCCCATGAACAATATAAACCATGATTAAACAAAGACAAAAATCAAAGAAGAGGAATGAGGACTTACAGAGGAAACGATTGTGGAAGCAAGAATGGTGAAAATGGGAGCAGAAAGAAAGCTTGGAAACACAAAAAAGTTTGAAATTTGAAAGAGTTGTGGTACGTCAACCGGCATAAGCTTCGTTTTTTATAGCTCACCTCGAAAAAGGCAAAAATAATGATTAATTGTACCAATGATTGACATTCTGATAGCTGCACAACTTTAAAGGCGGGAAAATACTAATACGCCCTTTGACGGTTCGTTAAAATTTGGGTTATTTACAAGAATGCCATTCTCAAGAGATGTTGATGAAAATTGTACAAGTAAAGGAAGTCGGATGCCGACCAAACACTCAAATAGTATGCCGAGTAACTTACTGGGTCAAATACTCCATACTTTCATGTAAACATCAAGTATAAAGCATTGGGGGCTTTTGTTGTACGTAAGAATTTTGTTCCTACGTGGACTAATGAAGCACTCACACCTATCATCCAACGTGGCTGACCATCTTACTTACACAACCACAAAAACACTTATTCGATAGGAAGGCCGACCAACATAAGAAGGCTAACTAATTGGAATCACAACCGAACCACTTTAAAATTATTTATCTCTCATGTTCTTGCTTGGATTGTTAATCTTAATTTTATCTTCATCTTCATTTAACAATGAGTATTCTTGATAGACTCACCTATGTGAATGTGGAAGTGAGGCCACTTTCTTTGATAATTTTAGGCAAATTCCCTTGAGTATTTACTATACTGGGATAGAAGCGCATGAACGTAACGTGATGGCTTGAAGACTACACCCGAGTAGGGTTATGTGTGGGATGTTGTCAGAGATAGATTTCAAAATTATAATTACTCTAATATAATCTGAATCATCTTTACTACGTAAAGGTTCAGGTCGAAAGACACCTTTTCATATGGACAATTCTATGAATTATTTACTCAATAAATATTATTTTAAAATTTATAACTAAGGGATTGTTAGAATGTTTAATCTGATATGATGTAAAGTTTGAAAAAAATGGCCTCACTAGACACATCTTGATACCTTTTTCTTCACAAATTGAGGAGATATGCCATTTCTTTAAACAAGAGAGAGAGAAGTGGGAGATAAGGAATCCAAACCTTTTTCCTTTCCTTTATTTCTTTATCTTCCAACTTTAATAATAATTATTTTTCTGGAAAGGAAGACATTGGCTCTATTAACAATAAATATATCAAAATTATTTTTAAGCAGAGGAAAGGAAAGGGTTTCAAACATATGAGAAAAACATAAGAAAAAAAATTAGCTCTCTCTCTCACCCCCCAAACCATTTTCCTTTATAAAACAGAGGAGAAGAATACACAAATACTCTCTCTCTTTATGATAATTTTTTCTATTTTCCTTACCTAATCAATATGTCTCCCAAGCTGATATTGTGACATTGGGCAACTAATAATGAACGGGGTGATATTATACTAGATTACTACCGGGCATACTTTTCTGAAACAAAAATTATTTTCTATTCTGATCTGTTTTATTCTGGGGGTGACGGGGCATTATAAGGACTGCAACACAACTTTTGGACAGAGCCACGAAACAACTTAAAGATAGCGGCCTAGTCTGCGGCTCAACCCCATTAGTTTTTGCTGTTGAATTTTTTCATTTGATAATTTTGTTACATTATCTTATTTCAGATACAACAAATACAATTTAAAAATACTTGGAACGAGAAATCACCATTTTTTTTAAATGAGACTAAAACCTAAATATGCTTTTTGAATATTTGGTGTGAGAGGTACAAATATATCCGATGCTCTGGAGCAACCTTCATTTTTTTTAGTGGAACGAAATAACATCAGATAATTTTGTTTGACCCACTCCAATGCCTTCATCTACTTCGGGTTTTGAACTTTGGCAATCTCTTACCACCCTTAACCGGAGCAAATTCCAGGTTTGGACTGTTAGATTAATATCTATTTTGTGAAAACCATCACACAAACAGGAAAATTCATATTGAATTATCAAGAAATAAAAATATTTAATTTGCGGAAGCGTATCTGAATCCATAAAGATAAAAGTAAAACATTTGAGTTCGAGGTCTTATGTATTCCAGATCAACATGTTTATTTTATGCCTAAATTTCTCTCTGATAATGGAAATCAGAAGAAGAGAGTTGTGTGATCTGGGGAACATGACCCCTATTTATAAAACAATCGTGTCTTTTCATATTTCGTATATTTCTATTTTAACCCATCATAAAAATAGAAATTACGCTTGTCTCTACACATTAAAACCCACACTTTAGTAATACATTATTAAGTCCCAAAACTTAAATTAATCACTTTAAACGGCATAACTTTATTTGACAGCCTATAATTCATATTTATTTCATATATAAGCTCATATATATAATTTTACTCTAACACTCTCCCACTTGGGCTATATATGTAGATTTATAAACTTGAATTATACTTTATGATTTCATGAGTTTTGGTATTAAAATTTTATGCATCTTAACATCTTTTCCATTAACTATACCAATATAGAATCAAAGTAATCGTCATTACATATTTTGTAAATAGACCCATCAATGACCACATATATCAATGTAACTAATGACAAAGATCAAGTGTGGATGTGTAGCATGAAAATTTCATGCAATGTGATCTTAACATGCCTATTTTCAATTGGTCCTCCTTAAACCTTAGTAAGATCAAACCATATAAAATCAGAGTAAATATAAACTGAATATTTTACTGCTGTAAATAATCATAAAATTCATAACAAATGTGTCTATGAAAACATCTAAAATACAAACTCCCACTAAACCAACATATCCTGAAAAGAAACTACACCCATATGAGCAGTGTACTCATTAAAGACTATGGGTGGTAATTCCTTAGTCAGCGGATCCGATATAATGGAGTTTGTCCCAATGTGCTCTATAGACATAAGCCCACTATGAACTCTTTATTTTATAACTATGAACTTGATGTCTATAAACTTCGACTTCGTAGAACTCATGTTGTTATTGAAATACAATAGTGCTGATTTATTGTCACAAAATAACTTAAGTGGTCTTTCAATTCCATCTACAATACGCAACCTCGTGACAAAATTTCACAACCATATTCCATGATTGAACCCCGGGCATCTAGTAAAATTGGAATCAGAATATCCGACGATCTCTAACTGATCTGACTCCCGATAGGTGAGCATATAGTATTTTATTCTCTGTAAGTACCTCATGACTCGCTTGGCTACTATTCAGCGATCCTTTCCAGGATGGCATAAGTATTTGCCCACCATGACAATAATGTACGCAATATCCGAACGCTTACATACTTGAGCATATATGAGGCTTCCTACTTTTAACGCATAAGGAATTTTTTGCATCTCCCGAATCTTGAAATCGTTCTTGGGACATTGACTGAGACTAAATTTATCCCCTTTAGCCACAAGGGTGTCACATGGTTTACAATCATGCATGCCAAACCTTTTAATAACTTTCTCGATATAACTTTTTTGTGATAAACTAAGTGTACTCCGATAGATATCTCGGTGTATCCGTATACCCAATACAAAAGAAGCGTTACCGAGATTTTTCATTTTAAATTTCTTTGAAAGAAATCTCTTGGTTTTATACAACATACATGTATCGTTGGTGGCAAGCCAAATGTCATCAACATATAAAATCAAGTAAATATGCATACTCCCACTGAATTTATGGTATATACAATCATCAACCAGATTCATCTCAAAACTAAATGAGATGATAACTTGACGAAACTCTTAATACCATTAACGAGAAGTTTGCTTAAGCACATAAATGGATTTCTTTAACTTACAAGTCGTATTTTTTTGCATCGCCCGACACAAAGTTTTCTGGTTGCACCATATAGATTATTTCATCAATGTCACCATTGAGAAACTCATTCTTAACATCCATCTGATGAATCTCAAGGTCAAAGTGCGCTACAAGTGACATTATTGTCCTAAAAGAGTATTTTGATGAAATCGGAGAGAAAAACTCTTTATAATTTTTGCCTTTTTCTGTGTAAAGACTTTAGTGACAAGACGGGCTTTGTATCTCTCCACATCAGCTTTCGAATCCCTCTTGGTTTTAAATATCCATTTGCAACCAATGGGTTTCACACATTCAGGTAATAGGAAAAGATCTTAAACGTCATTATCCTTTATGGAATTTATCTCCTAATTCATGGAATCAATTCACTCTTGAGATTTAGAATTTTCCACGGCTTGACTGAAGGTGATTGGACCATCTTCCACCGCACCAATGTCATACTCACGTTCTTGGAGAAATACAATGTAATCTAACACAACACTTCTCCTTTATCAAGTGGATATCCTTAATGGCATAGGTTATGTAGGTGTTAAAGTTTGTTCTTCTAGAACGTGAGGTTTTTGGATATTGTTTTGATTAGGATCTGCTTCTTGAACAATGTCAGGAATTTGATCCTGGTCAATGTATATAACAATTGTGGGAATATCAACATATTCCTCTTCAAAACCAAAATCCCTAACCTTATACTCCCCGAAAAGCTCAACATACTCTAAGAACTGGGCATTTCTCGTCTCAAAAATTGATTTAGTAGTAGGATCATAGAATTTATAACCCCTAGATCTTTCAGAATATCCAATAAAATATCAACTAACCATTAGTAGTTGCTTTAGTTGGTACTCAGTTAAGGATATACACTGTAGTCTTTAATTATTCTCCCTAGAGATTCTGGTAAGTTAGAGTGACTGATCATACTCCTTACCATGTCTTTAAGAGTTATGCTTCATCTTTTAGCAACACCATTCATGCTTGGAGAACCTGGCATGGTGTACCATGGGACAATATCTCACTCTTTTTGGAATTTAGCAAATGGTCATGGGCGTTGTTCACTTGAACCGTCATACCTACCGTAGTATTCACCACCACGATTAGATATAATGCTTTTAATCCTTTTGCTGAGTTGATTTTCAACTTTATCCTTGAATGATTTGAACAAGTCCATAGATTGAAACTTTTCATAGATGAGATAAAGGTATCCATAACGTGAAAAATCGTTTATAAAAGTGATAAAATATTATTAAACGTTCCATGAAATCGTAGGGAATGGCCCACAAATATCTGTATGTAACAGTTCTAAGATGTTTGTAGCCCTTTTGGCACCAAATCTCCTTACGTTTGTCTATTTTCCCTTTATGAAATTTGTGCAAATTTTAAAATTTGATAAATCAAGGGAATCGAGAATCCCATCCGACACCATTCTTTCAATTATCCTTTGGGAGATATGACCTAATCTCTTATTCCATAATGATGCGGAATTCTCATTGGTTAATTTCCTTTTCACACATCAATTGGAAGGTTTCATGATATGGAACAACCGTATCAAACATATAAAGGTTATCCACATAAGGTAAAGAACTAGTACCGAGTAAATTTGAATTATAAAGAAGATTAAATTTATTATTTCCAAAAGAACAAACCAAATTTGTCCAATACAGAAATGGAATCCAAATTTCGTTTAAATGATGGTAAAATATATATCATTCAAATCCAAATAAGTACCAAACTTTGATAATAACCTAAAAATCCCAATTCATTCAACTTCAACCTTCTTGCTATTGCCCACAAAAACGTATGGAATAAGAGCATCCACAATGGTGGATGCTCACGATTGTCAAAGTTACACATTCAAAAGTCAGTTTACCTTTCTTCCAACATTACATCACACAATGGGGGGAGTTTTAGAAATGGGTATATAAGTTCCTATGAGCTTATATTATTCGTTGGAACCAAATAAACTCTTCTTACAAATAATATTTATTTGTAGGAAATCTTACGGACAAATGTTATTCGTATGAATCTAAATATGCAATAAAAATTAGTTGTTTACATTTGATACGAGTTTCTACGAACTTTTGAAGTTCGTAAGAATTCTTATGAATAAATGAAGTTCGTAGAAACATTTGTAAATTCAGTATCCGTTCAATAAATTTAGAGAATCATTGTCCATCTTTCTACAAAATTTATCCAATTCAATCCATTATTACGGTCTTCAAAATTTATAAACTTACATTTTCTATTGGAGTTTAGCTTCCTATTGTGGACGCTCTTATGCAACAAATTGTGCTTGTCCACCTTTTTGTGGTCCAATTTTTCCCACCGACTTGATTTTCATGGAAAGGGAATTTCTTTGCTTAGGAGATAAACGAGGTCTTTTGTATGATAGGTTTTTTTTATAGGTTTTAATCCGTCTCACTAAAATTCTCTCATTTACATGAAATAAAATAAATAAGTCTCACCCTTGTGTTTTATTTATTTCACTTTAATGACTAAATTCCATTACTGGGGAATATAAACGAAAGCTTACTTGTGGAATCAGTGGGGTTATGTGACATATGGGTTGAACATTAAAATAGGAAAATGTCGGAGGCCGTCTGTGTGAGGTCATCACCCAGATCCGAATCTACTTTTCTATTGGGACAGAAACATGAGGTGACAAATGATAACACACGAGACTTTTAGTGACATTTTAGTCTGCAGATATCATATAAAGATGAAAACAGAACGATGATAAAGTAATCTTAATTTATTTATTCGTGAGTAAAAGTTGAAATATTTATTTTGTTGTTCTTATCTTGTGCTCACCCATACGCTAACACGCTCACCACCCGCACCACCACTGCCTTATCTAGTTATCTAACCACCGCCCAGTCTGTGACCTAATGCTAAGGTCTTGTTAGGTCACTTACCTACCCCAATCCTTTTACTTGGGGCCTACCTAGGACTTATGTATTTATTATTGATGTCTTAGCCGCCTGATGCAATTACTTTAATTTCACTCTTGACTTTTTAAATCCATACCCTTTATTGGAAAATAGAGAATTGTAATTAAGTAAGCTTAAGTGACTATTTTTATTATGATTTTATCATAACTTTTTCATTTTAAAAAAGTGATCTTGAAAGATTTATAAAATGGGATCTTTGGTGTGATTTTGGTTGCACCAACCGGTAGGAGTTTGGTCCTTGGAATTTAATAGGTATTTCACATGGAAGTTCTCCAGTTGCTCTCTGGTTGTTTCCTCTTTTGTTAACATCACGTGGCTTGTGTCCCCAGTATGCCTTGAAATGTTGTTCAGTGGGTTCATTGGTACTACAAAATATCAATCCAGTGCAGCAATCGGCACTCCCATGCTTTATTTTTTGTTTCGATATATTGGGGTTTAGGTTCTCTAAAAATATATTAAATAATTATCAAATCTATTAGAATTTTGGTTAATAGATATTATTATTTTTTAGGATTTTTCTGATTAAATCTCCACTTTTTAATATGATAGTTGACTTAATCCAACTCAACTCAACTCAACTCAACAAAGCCTTTTCCCAATTATTTGGGATCGACTATATGAATCCTATTTTTTCATTCAATTCTGTCCAGTGCAATATCTTCGGTTAAACCACATGATATCATGTCATTTTTTATAATATCCCGCCAAGTTAATTTACCCCTACCTCTACTCCTTGGGTTACCATCAATACTAACTAAATCACTCTTCCTTACAGGAGCATCCATTGGTCTACGCTTAACGTGTCCAAACCATCTAAGTCGATTTTCTCTCAATTTATCTTCTATAGGAGCTACTTTTACCGTTTCACGAATTTGTTCATTTTTAATTTTATCCTTTCGAGTTTTACCACAAATCCATCTTAGCATTCGCATTTCCGCCACACTCATTTTCTGCACATTTTGTTTCTTGGTTGCCCAACACTCTGTCCCATATAACATGGCGGGTCTAATGGCCGTCCTATAAAATTTTCCTTTTAACTTCAAAGGTATACGCCTATCACACAGAACGCCGATCGCACTTCTCAACTTAACCCAGTCTGCTCTAATCCTATGCGTAACATCATCACTAATATCTCCATCTTTTTGTATAATCGATCCTAAATAACGAAAATGATCATTTCTAGGTATTTCTTGACCCTCCAATTTCACCACATCTCCATTTGTCCTCCTATTACTACTAAAATTACACTCCACATATTCTGTTTTAGTTCTGCTTATTTTAAATCCTCTTGTTACTAAAGTTTCTCTCCACAATTCCAACCTAGCATTTATCCCCATCTTAGTCTCATCGACTAAAACAATATCATCTGCAAATAGCATACACCATGGCACCTCATCTTGTATTTGTCCAGTCAACTCATCCATAACAAGAGCAAAGAGATAAGGACTTAATGCTGAACCCTGGTGTAGCCCTACCGTAATTGAAAATTCACTACTTTCTCCAGCTGATGTTCTTACTGTAGTCATCGCAGCATCATACATATCCTTGATCACATCAATATATCTGCGAGTCACTCCTCTTTTATGTAGAACCCACCATATTATATCTCTGGGTATCCTATCATACGCCTTCTCCAAATCTATAAAAATCATATGAAGATCCTTCTTTTTTTCTCTATACCTCTCCATTAATCTCCTCAATAAATAGATTGCTTCCATTGTTGACCTCCCAGGCATAAACCCAAATTGATTCTCAGATACTGTTGTCTTCAATCTCAATCTATATTCAATCACTCTCTCCCAAAGTTTCATTGTATGACTCATTAACTTAATACCACGATAATTTGAACAACTTTGTATGTCCCCTTTATTTTTATAAATAGGTACTAAAATACTTTTTCTCCATTCATCGGGCATCCTATTAGTCATTAAAATTCTATTAAATAATTTTGTACGCCATGATACTCCATCCCACTTTGTTAATTTCTTTGATATAACCCTTCACGAGAGCGTATCTCAAAATATTAGGCGTTAAGTCTAAGGATTTATTTGACTTTACCTCTTATTTATAATGTAAAATTAGACTTTGACTTGAACCCCTATGTTGGGAGTAAAGTCAAAGGATTATGAAAATAACTGGTTAAGTTAAATTAGGTATTAATATTGGGGGGGGGGGGGGGGGGGGTAAGTTAAAATGATCCCTTTTTTATAGTATTAATAGTTTCATTTTTTTCTTATTTTTTTATTTTTATTTTCAGTATGTTTTTCACATTTTTCAATATTAAATATAGAAAAGAAAGACACGCATAAATAGTACTAAGGTAAGTAATATAAAATCTTAATTGCCAACTTGTAGAACTTAGAAAACGACAAATTAAGTTAACGAAAATAGACTCACTAAAAAGTGATGATAATTGTGGGTACCCTTTTTGTCGACTGGAACCCATAAAAGTAGCCGGACAAAGCCCAAATAAGAATAAAGGCCACTCGGCCTAAATTATGAGTTTAAAGTGACGGTTAGAATAGAAAGATGTGACCAAGTCCATCCCCAAAATTTCGGATGGGATATTCAAGGGATACTGGGTTAACGTGTTGCCTGCCAACACTCCCTCTTTTTTTTTTAACTGAATATATATTGTACCCCCGACCCGGGGCATGTGAAAAACTATCTCGAGAGTTACTTAATAAGAACAATAGACCTCTCCGTGGACATAGGCAATTTGTCGAACCACGTATATTCTTGTGTTGTGTGATTGCTACTATTTCCTTCATGCTGATGATTGTTTTCCTTTCATAAATTATTTGTGTTGAGATTTTTATCACCACAATTGGCGCCGTCTGTGGGAAACGATTGTTTTTTCCTGCGAAAACCCTCACCAGCAAGAACCAGCAATGTCACATCACAACAGTAACGTTCCTCAAGTAGGAGATATTCAGCAGCAGCCGAACCCCCCAAGGGTAAGATCTGAAGTGCGCCATCCAAACCCAAGACTTCGCCAGGAGAGGCAAGTCTCTGAAGAAAGCCAAGGGCGACCCAGGTCCATGAAAATCTCTATACGAAGCCAGACTCCAGGAATAGGAAGAGGACACTCGTCGACGGGAAAACGAGAATTCTCACCTCAAAAGGCGATTGGAAAGACTAGAGAGAGAGCTCCGTCGAAATACAAGGAGACGCCACAACAGGACTCCTAGCCCTCAGGCGAGCAAACCTCGCAGCCGAGAAAGAAGCCCAAGACGCGGTTCAGAATGGACGGAGAGACCCAGGTCGGGTGATCACCATTCCGACCGGTACAAGAGTCCAAATCGACAGGATGATGATATTCGAAGTCTGGTCCGGAGAGAAATGGACCAGCACCCAACTCACCATGGTACTAGATCAACAAGGGAGCTAGCAAGATGCGCTCTCAAAACTCAGATGAAGTCATATTTTTCAAGGGCGCTAGAATAAGAGGCCCCAAAGAAGTTCGCGATTCCCAGGTTCAAGATTTACGATGGAAAAACTGATCCCATCGACCATGTTAGGCAATACAGGAAAGAAATGACTCTATGGAGTCACAACGATGCACTCATGTGCCGAATCTTTCCCTCGAGCTTGCATGATGTGGCCCATAAGTGGTTCAAAAAGCTACCTCACCGATTCATCAAGAGTTTTAAGTCTTTGGCCGAGATGTTTACAGCTCGCTTTATTACGAGCAGTTCCCATCCGAAGAGGATGGATACTTTGCTTACTATGAAGAAAAAATCACAGGAGAACCTTAGAAAGTATGCGAAGAGGTACTAGGAAATGTTCAACGAAGTCGAGGATTGCTCAGAGCAGGTCGCCGTAGCATCCTTCAAAATAGTATTTCCTAGCTCCTGCCTCTTGCACCAGCCCTTAACTAAGAAGAAGACCATAACCATCGACGACTTAATGGCCTGTATTGAGAAATATGCTAAAGTCGAGGATGTGACCCATCTTAATGTAGGGGAAATAGTCGCACGAAGGCTAGCAAAGGGGCCGAGAAGGTTAAACCATATAAGAAAGGAAATAATAACGGAGGCAAGAACGGCTTCAAGAATGGAAACAAGAACGACGCCTCAAAGGCATTTCAAGCTATAAACATAGTCTTTAAGGAGCCGATATATAAGATTCTAGCAAAGATCAAGGATGAGCTGTTTATCAAATGACCGAGGAAGATGGGAGGAGATCCTTCTAATCAGAATAACGCGTTAAGATGCGTATTCCAAAAGGAAGGCGGACATAAAACTGAACATTGTAAATCCCTGAAGTCTCACCTCGAGGAGTTAGCCCAGGCTAGACATCTTAATGAGTTTGTAGAGAAGAAGACAGATAAAGTAGCAGCGAACGGCGAACAGAGGCCCGATAATGTCCTCAAGGAGGATGTTGGCCATGAATTTGTGGTGATACATGGGGCATCAGACCTCAAACAAATTCAAGGGAATGCGGCTCGAATGGAAGTTAAGAAGCTCACTGCAGTCATGCAGGCATTCCAGATTGACCCAGACAAGTCTGAGGTAGGGAAGCGGCGACGACCAAAGGACTTCAATTATAATAAGCATATTGTTTTTAAAGATGAAGATTTGGTGGGAGTGAGAACCCCTCATCATGATGCACTGGTCATTACACTCATGATAGACAATTGGTACGTCGACAGGTTACTCGTCGACCAAAGCATCTCATTCGAAGTAATGTTCCTCGAATTATTCAGGAAGCTGAAACTAAGCATAACATATCTCAAGGAAGCCACTATCCCGTTGGTCGGCTTCGCAGGGAAGATCACGATCCCCCTGGGAAAGATTGTCCTGCCAGTCAGGGCAGAAAACACCTCTAAATTGATTGAGTTTCTTGTTGTTAACATTGAATCACTATACTAATACTTCCTCTAACGGGGGTGGTTCCATGCAATGAAGGTTGTTCCATTGACCTATCACCAAAAATTAAAGTGTGTAACTGATCGAGGAGTAGTTGGGATCTATGGAGACCAGGCTGCGATGAGGAAGTATTTTATCGTGGCTATACGCCCCAGACAGGGGAAGAAAGTAGAAAAATCAAAAGGCAAGGAAGAAGGCCAGGGGGGGTTGATGCCCTCCAAAAAGAAGCTAAGGTATGGTCGACCAAGAGTGGAGGAGACCTGGCTCCTCCCCTCCGAAAAGGTCATTGAAGACCTGGAAGAGGTCGCAGCTGGGAGTAGCTCGACTGAAAATAAGTTTTTAATTGGCACCTCGTTGACTGATGGCGAGAAAAGAACAAATAGTTACCCTTCTCTGGAGCAACTTGGATGTTTTCGTATGGGAACCCTACGAGCTTCCTGGGATTGATCCCAACATTTCTTGTCATTAACTACACATGGATGTAACTTTTAGGCCAGTTACACCGAAGGCTTGCTGAACAGCCCTGGAGAAGGCTAAAGCAGTAAAGAAAGAGGTCAAGAAGCTACTGAATGCAGGATCCATACATGAAGTTCAGTTCCCCAAATGGTTATCCAACCTAGTAATGGTTCCTAAGAGCAATGGAAAGTGGAGGGTTTGTATTGATTTCACCGACCTCAACAGAGCCTATTTCAAAGACAGTTTCCCCTTTTCGAAGATCGATTAACTAGTTGATGTTACGGCTGCACACGAGAGGATGAGCTTCTTAGATGAATATTATGGATACTATCAAATACCCCTTCACGTGCCAGATTAAGATAAAATCTCCTTTATAACCACTGTTGGTTTATATTGCTATAAAGTTATGCCTTTCGACCTTAAGAATGCAGGAGCAACTTATCCACGGCTAGTCACAAGGATGTTCAAAGATCATATGGGGGATACCATGGAAGTTTACATCGATAATATGCTCGTTAAGAGCAAGCTCAAGGATGACCACCTTTTTGACCAGACAAAGACCTTCGAAATCCTCAGGAAATACCGAATAAAACTTAACGCAAGTGAGTGTTCTTTCGGCATCTAGTCAGGAAAATTCCTTGGATACTTAGTCAGTAAGAGAGGAATAGAGATAAACCCCAAAAAAATTGACACTATCAACAAAGTTCAGCTGCCCCAAATAGTAAGAGATTTGTAGAAGCTAACAGGAATGCTCACCGCGCTCAACCGGTTCATTTCTAAATCTTTGAAACGGTGTCAACCGTTCTTTTAATTGTTAAAAAGGAACAAATGAGTAACATGGGATGAAATTTGCTCGAGATCCTTAGAAGAGCTCAAAGTTTACCTTAGTAGGCCTTTTTTGCTTATAATTCCTAAGTAGAGTGATCCGCTATACCTCTACCTAGCAGTGTCAGACTATACTGTAAGCTCTGCCTTGGTATGTGAGAGAGAAGGAAGCCAACATCCAGTATACTACACAAGCAAGACTCTTTTGGAAGACGATCAACGATACCTGCCGTTGGAGAAGCTCGCATACGCACTTGTGATAGTCTCAAGGAAACTGAAGCATTATTTTAAGACTCACTCCATCGTCGTAGTTACTTTACACCCCCTTAAGGTCATTCTAAGGAAAATAGATCTCTCCAACCGACTATCCAAGTGGTCAGTTGAGCTCATAAGGTTTGATATCCATTTTTAACCAAGAATAGCCATCAAGGGGCAAGTCCTAGACGATTTCATTGCTGAGTTCACAAGGGAAAAGCCTTGCGATCACCTCGAGACCGGCTGTTCAAGGGAAGACTTAAGCATTTGGACATTATACGTTGATGGGGCCTCCAACTCGAGGGGGCAAGAGTAGGTATTATGCGAGTGACTCCTGAGAACACAGTGCTCAAGCAATGAATCAGACTTAGATTTGAAGACTCCAATAATGAGGAAGAATACGAGGCACTGATCACTGTATTACGCAAAGCACAGCTGCTAGGGGCGAGGCACCTTCAAGTCTTCGGCGATTCACAGCTATTTTCCAACCAAATAAGCGGTGACTTCAATGCAAATGATGAAAGGATGGCAGCTTAGGCAACTTCGATCAAGTCGATGTTCAGCAGTTCACAAGGGAACATAACAGTCATGCAGATGCCCTAGCAATTCTAAGCTTAGCCATATACTCCAACCTGAGAAGAACAATCCAAATTGATTTCTGCCCGTAACCCAACATTCGTTAGGCTACTGAATTACGAAACCCTAAGAAAATTCTCTATATTAGAAAAGCTTCGAGCTGGATGGATCCCGTTACAAAATACTTACGAAATGATAAATTAGCAAGTGATAAGAAGACAACTCATCAGATAAGAGTCAAGGCCACTCGTTTTCACTTATCTCCCAAGGGCAAGTTGTATAAGAGATCCTTTAATGTCCCCTACCTCCAGTGCATTCATCCACAGGACATCGAGTAAGTTTTGCGCGAGCTTCATGAAGGAATTTATGGAAGTCATGCAGGAGGAAGATCGATAGCCTTCTGAGCAATGAAGGACGGATACTGGTGGCCATACATCCAGAGGGATGCTAGAGTCTATGTTCGAAAATGCAAAAAATACCAAAAGTACTTGCCCTTAGTCCACCAACCCGCCAGCGACCTAAAGTCCCTAGCTAGCCCCTAGCCATTCGCCCAGCGGGGCCTGGACATCGTGGGTCCTCTGCCTACTGCAATAGGAAATCGGAAGAATCTATTGGTCTCCACAGACTACTTCACAAAGTGGATAGAGGAAGAACCGCTAACGAACATCAGGGAAACCGATATGATAAGGTTCATATGGAAAAATATCATCATGTGCTTCGGCTTACCCAGGATGATTATTACCGACAACGGGACCTAGTTCGAGAGTGGCCCCTTCCAAAGCGTTTGCAACGATCATGAAATCAGGCACTGCTTCAGCTCTGTGGCATATCCTCAAAGCAATGGTCAAGCCGAGGCTTCCAACAAGATAGTGATCGATGGACTGAAAAAGCGCCTAGAATAAGCCAAAGGAGCATGGGCTAAAGAATTACCCCACATCCTCTAGGCCTATCGCACTACCCCAAGGCGAGCAACTGGGGAGACACCTTTTGCACTCACATATGGAATGGAAGTAATTATTCCACTATAAGCTGTTCTCCCCACCAAGAAGTCTACGTTAGTCGACCAAGGCCACAATGATGAAGCATTGCTTAGCGAACTTGACTTAGCTGACAAGTGGTGAGAATTGGCTCTAGTTAAGCTGGCATATTACCAGAAACAGCTAGCCAGACAATGCAATCAGAAAGTCAACCCAAGGAAATTCCAGGTCAGAGACTATGTCCTAAGGAAAGTTGTGGGTAGTGTTGTTAGACCATCAAATGGCAAGCTTGGACCTAACTGGAAAGGACCATTCAAGGGCATAAAGGATGACCTACAAGAAGCCTACCACTTGGAAACGCTGGAGGGAAGGGAGATACCGAGAGCCTGGAATGTGGCCAACTTAAAGAAATTATATTTCTAGATTTCTTCATGCACCATTAGTTTAGGAAAATTTTCATTTACAAATTAATGTTGCTCTCTGTTTCTAACTTTTATCAATAATGATTGGACTTAGCATTCTATATATGTTGGTTGTCTCAAGTGTATTTTATTATATGAACCCTTTCCAAGTTACAGGCTTCACTGTTTTAACATAGCTAGCTTCTTGTGATTATACCACAGTGGTTAGGTTTTAATTAGCTCAACTTTTCTAAAGCATAGCTAGCACGGTTGACACATAATAACCCTCCTCAGGCCCTTGTTCGTAACACAACTGGCCTTTTAAGTTGCTCCGACAATAAATAAAGACCTATATGGGACCCTTAGGCAATATGGCCAACCCAGGTCGGTCGCTAACATAGCTTGGCTCCAAAAGCCTGCTCAGGTAGATTGCCCATTAATCATGTGTATCCTCGCCATCTCCCTACTTAGGCCTAAGGCAGTGTGACGACACGACCTAAAAGGTAAGGTGAGGTGGAATGGTATGTCTGTGGCATACTGGACTAGGAGAATACTCATTCGAAAATAAATTCTCATATTTAGTTGGCTGAGAAGCCCAAAAAACGATAGAGATTATGAAAAAAATGACATATGTTTAATGGGAAACTGCCCAAAACATAAAAAAATTATTGATGAAGATTACACAGTTACACGTATAATAGTAAAAAAAAAAAGCTAGATCCAAAGAGGGACCAGGTCGGTGAGCAAGGTAATCAGCTACTTGCGTTGTTCGACCATCGTCTGGATAAGGGGCAAAGTCCTCCTCCGGGCTCGACTCTAACAGCTTCCCCGGGATTGCATCTATTGGGATCCAGCGATCTTCCCTTCTAAACAGATTGGGATCCAAGGATGAGGGAGTAATATCATGCTTATACCAAAGGACAGACTTCTTGGGCACTTTTAACTCCCTGAGGACACTTAGCCACCCTCTGATAAAGGCTAGCTCCTCGACCTCCTTTAACTTTGTGGGAGTATCTGTCCATCCCTGGTTGTATCCATCTGCCCACACTTGCCAAGGACCCTTTTTAAATAAGTGCCTTAGCCTGGTAACGTCCCTCTAAAGCCCAACAGCTATCACATACGCTCTACGTACGTCTCCCCTCAGTTCGACGATCTCCCTTATGGAGCCACTATTGTCAGTCCTAGCTCGCTGCCTTATTGATGACGAAGCGCCTTACATAACCTAAGAAGCAATGCTCGGTGCATTCTCTCTGAGACGTCCAGTTTCCCTCTTTAAGGCATCATTTTCCTGCTGCAGAACCTCTCCAACCTGATTGATCTCAGAGGCGTCTAATAGCTTAGCCTTCAAAGCATCCATCTCCCCTTGAATAGAGGCACCAACCTCCTCTATCTTTGAAATTCTATCCTTCAGCCTGACAAATACCTCAGATTGATCTTTATAATCTTGATTCCTTACTCTAAGGGATTTATAAATCTTGATAAATGCTCGACGAACTTGGTCGCTTACATTCGAACCAAATAATTGGCCTAGACGAGAAGTGGTAGGAATGTAATGATCAAGATCAACAAACTACAAGACATGGAACGCAAATGATAAAGTATATCAGCAAAAGCGAAAACAAAATCCCTTAATTAAAAAGTGGCACTAGACAGGTACAGATACATGAAGTGGCAAGGCGAGAAAACAAAAAATAAAAATACGAGTAAAGAAAACAATCCTATAAGTGTATTGGTCGACCTCAACCTGCTTTGTGGGAGCTGGCTCTTTCCCCTTATTAGCAGCAACCTTAATTCGACTCTGCCCCAAGTGCAGGGGCATCATCAGCAGGAGTGACAGGAGCATCAACAGCATGAGTAGCAGGCTGGTTGACAGTAGGGGTCACTACACCAAATCTGTCAGATTATCACGATTATTGACCGTGACAATTCTGGGTTGGCAACTTTTGTTGTCACGAACTTGTCACAGTTATTGACCGTGACAAGTTCATTAAAATTGTCATGATCCTGTCACAATCTTTGACCTTGACAAGATTTGTCATGTCAAAGATCGTGATAAACCCATGACAAACTTTAAAAGATTGTCACGGTCATTGACCGTGACAGAATTTAAAAAAAATCTATTGGGCAATTTGGCCACTGTCACCGGCCAACAGTATATTTATACCTGTTATAGCAAAATTGTACCTGTTCAAACAACATATATCCAATTAAAATAGAAAGAATGCACCAATTCATTGCATATATATTTTCATATCCAAATAAAATAAAAATACAATCCATATCCAAACCAAAATGTAATAAATCAAAGCGATTCAAATATAATCCAAGTGTCCAAATAAAAATAGATACAAATAATGTCACGACATAGTGTCTAGGGTAGGTTCGAGAAGGAAGGAAGGCCACACGATATATGCATTGAGACACCCCTTAATATGCGTCACGCCTCATTGTTCACGCAACCACAATGCGGAGTTCTCCTTTTTGAGTATCACATGTGTGACGAGCACCTTAGCCTCGATGTTTTGAAGGTTACGTCCATGAATCGGCATACCCTTGAACCCCTTGCTATTCGCTGGCCATCATATATGTCATGTAAAAACATGCTGGCCAATCGATTGTTGACATAGGCCGCTGCTAAGTAGAGGACTTGATCATCAAGCGGTGAGTCCGATCGTGTCGGCGATGAAGAAGCGATGTCCACATCCTCGTCCTCCTCCACCTCCCCTTCCACCACCTTCTCCTTCCCCTTTTCCTTACCCTTTTTGCCCAACTGATGTTTCATGAATTCGTACATATCTAAGACCGTTGCCTCCAACCTTGATAGCTTCGCGTCATGCGTGTCTGATTTATATCAAATATTGCATATTTTTGCCCCTTATCTTTATGCATTCTAGCACTTTACGGTCCTTAATGCCTATATTTTTTCTCACTAACCATACAACCTTAGATTTGGATATATACATGCTTTACAAGGGGTTAATTGTGCTTTTGTAGGTATTGGAACGCTAAAAGTGAGGATCCGTTATTTTGGAGAAGTTTCATCGCTAGACGCTACTTCAAGGGCATTTTAGTCAATTCACATTTCTTCTCCAGCTCATGGAAATTCCACGAATGCATAGCTCGTTGAGTTAGCATTGCGTGGCCTCAAATGGTGCATCATTTGGAGTTCGAACGAGGAAGATATGGCCATTTTCGTTTGCAACCATTTCCCCCCTCTTTATGGACCAAGGGTTGCCAAAAACAGAGTGCCGGTTGACCGGGATTGGGCCCCCGATCGACCGAGGTTTCAGATTAAGCCTACGAATTGAGACAGTAGGCTGGGACCTGTTCGATCGATCGATCGATGGTTTTGATCTCTCGATCGATGCCCATTGATCGATCGATGGTCTTTGATCGATCGATCGATCATAACAGATATTTTGCAATTTGTTCCTTTCTTTTTCTTTTTCCTTTATTTATTTTGTAACTTACTATAAATAGGAATTTTGTGTAAATATGAGATATAGTTAGATATTATTAGAAGGTAGATAGTTTAGGTTAGGGTTTGGAGGGTGAGAGCTCATTTCTTCTTCCTCATTTGGTGTGACAACATTTGGGTTTGTAATTTGAACTTTTCATCTTCCCTTCCATTGAATATAGTTTGTATTTCATTAATTCTTGCTTTCTAATTTAGGTTCACATGCTTTCTTTACATGATTTGATTTAATTGCTTTCTAGTGTAGTTTTATCGCATTTATTTACTGCGTTTCTTTACTGCATTTTTAATATGCTTTCTAGCTAATTTAGTCTAGGTTATGCCGGATTGAACTCATTCTGGGTTGACATGTTGCTTTACTGTGGTGATGGTGTTTACGGTTCTATTTCGAGTGCGTTGTCCTAGTTATTACGCCTAGGATATTTAACGGGGCATATCATGTATGCCCCGTGCTTACGACCTTGCGTGCGTAATTTCTGGGGTATTTATTGAAGCCAAAATCTTATTAGGCTTTTATGTGGATTTTGGTGCGTGACAACCCTTGATTCAATTAACTATCAAAAGGATACGCATTTGTAATAACTCGTCGACCAATGTGACCATTTTATACTAATTAACTCGGATGAGGGATATTCAACGCAACCTATAATTTTTACCGCTTTGTTAATCTAGTTTCAATACACTCGCTTAGATTAATATTTCCTTTTTATGCATCTTTTCCTTTTTAGTTTGTAATTCACATTTTACACTTTTATTTCAGAGTATTAAATCACTTAAATTCTTGCAACTCGTCTTAGAGGATTTTTCGATACCCGACTTACCGTTGTGCTTGCCTCGCAAGTGTAGTAGTAATTTAGTTTTTTTGCATTGAGTAGGCGAAACAGAAAACAACGACTAGCTCAGTGGATTTTCGATACCCGACTTACCGCTATACTTGTATCGCAAGTGTACTCGTAATTTAAGTTTGTTTGTATTATCGCGGTGAAACAAAAACAACGACTGTGTCCTTACACGAGCACACCTTTCAGACGGTGATCAAAATGGCGCCGTTACCGGGGATGATTTGCTTTTAATTTTAATTGGTTCAGTGCTTTGATCCCAAAAATTTGCATAATCAAAATGGCGCCGTTACCAGGGATGAGTTTATTTTTGACTTTATTTGATTTAGTATTTCGTAGTCTTTTCTTTATATTTTTATTATTTGCTATTATTTTTTGCAGGACTTCCACATTTGAGCACTTAGAAAGGCTTGAATTTCTCGCGCGTGCATATCTTTGTGGAATTTTCCATTTCGAGCCATTTTTGGGATAAGCATGTCTTATTCCAATTCTTTTGGTAATCATTGTTATAATTCTCAAAATTTATGTAATTCGTTGACTTTCGGTCAATACTTGGAGTCCCAAAAAATTAAAAATTCAAATATGACTTTGGGCGAGTATTACGAAAGTCAAAACTTGGGTTATTGGAATTTTGATGATGATGATGATAATGATTTTGGGCCTTTACCTCCTTATAATAGGAATTTTGAAATGAATTGCAATAGTTTTCAAAATTCCTATAATAATGAGTTTTCGTTTAAGTCCGATGGTAATTTTCAAAGTTCCCATTTAAAAGTATCCGCTCCTCGACCTATGACTTTTGGTGAGGTCTTGTGTATGCTTGAAAATGAGAAAATTAAAAATCGTTATCGGGAAGAAAATCGTTATTGGGAACATGGATTGGATTTATTATTTGAGTCCGACGACGATTTTGCTTCCGAGACTTTTGAAGTCGAGGAATGTTTTGAATCAAATGAGGACTTTGTGCCTACTTTGGAACAAACCATTCTCAACTTAGCCCATTGCGTATTAGATATTGAAAGTGAGGATGAAAATGACGTAATATCTATTTGCAATGAAATAATTTCTTCTTTGCCCCCCAAAGAAGAACATTTCATTGAAAATGATATTATTTCCTTCGAAACTCAATCTTTATGTGATGATGATTCATCTCATGAGTTTGAATTTCTTTCATCCCCATTTTCATTCTCTGTTATCACACCATCACAAGTACCCGATGATTCGGTTTCAAACTTTAATATTTTAAACCTTTTTGCCGATGAGGAGTACTTGCTCGAGTCGCCTTCCACAATCACATCTTTGCCTTTGTGTGCACCACCTTCCATTCCAATTTCAAAATCCTTAGGAGGATATTCGGCTTTTCTCGGTCCCCACATATTTTTATCACCCGTTCAATCCAAATCCCCCATCGTCCTTCCAAAAATTTTAATTGATGATGGTTCCTTTCTTACGCCTTACACATGTCTTCCGTTGTTCAAACAGAATTAATATTTTTCGGAAGGCATGCTTGAGTGTGAGGGTACACCGGTTATCCTCCAAAGTCAAATCATTTTTGCGGTGGAGCCTCAGCTATTTAGACTTATAGTGTATAGTTAGTGTGAAGCCTAAATAGTAGGTTGTATATAGTTAGCTTTTTATTCTTTCTTTCTTTCTTTTTAATTTAGTCTAATGTAATTACTTAACTTTTCGTTATTTGTTTTTGCTATGCTCAGTACTAACTTGTTTTGTATATTCTTTGGACTTGTTCTTATGGGGATCGCTCCAATTTTGGGCAATATCATTATTTTCCTCTCTTAACTTGGTTCTTTATTCACATTGAGGATAATGTCAAGTTTTAAGTTAGGGGGTGTGGGATATTCTATCCATTTCTTTATTTAGTCCATGTTTTTGCTCACATGTTAGTTACTTAGTATGCTTTTCTTAGAAAAATTCAAAAAATTCAAAAATACTTTCTTTCTTTTTTCTCCTTTATTGGGCATTTTGCCTTTGTTTTCGATATTAAATTTCAATAATTGCCCGATCCAATAGACAACCCAATGATGCATGTTCTCGATTTTAGAAGTTATTAGACTTTAGTCCTCCATTATTGATATTATGAATAACTTCATGAATTAAACTTTAATCCCATGAGCACATGTGCTTTTATTGTTCTATTGATTTGGTTTAAGATTTTTATAACTCGGTAATCTTTTGTTGCATTGTATATACTTACACCGAGTAAGCTTTGTACCTTTCGTCGTTTGTGAATGTATACACTATTGTTTTCTCTTTGAAAACATTGGATTCGTCGGTAATCTCTCTATTCTTTCATTTCATCGTTCATTAATTGAGTTCATACTTGAAATGTGTTACTTGATCATGATTTTCATATATTGTTTTGACTCAAGAATTGCGTAAACTTTTGAAAATGATCATAGGCATTCTTTGTTATATCACCCATATTAGCCTTGACCTCACCCTTATATGTTTACCCTCTTTAACCTCTTTGAGCCTAAATATAGCCTTTCGTTTCATAACCCAAATCCCATAACCAACTATAAATTGGAGTTTTAGCCAATACATACACTTTCCATACCTTTGTTTGGAATGTTCTATGGTATTGAATGATGTTATTGTGTTGCGGTTGCAATTTAGGCATATGAGAGTGTGATAAGTAAAGAAAAGAAAAAGTGAAAAAGTGATGAAAATAGAAAGCAAAAAGCAAAAGAAAACAAAAGAAAACATGAGAAAAAGAAGAAAAGAAAAGAAAGAGAAAGTTGTAAATGTTGTATATAGCTCAATAAGCTTTGATTACTCTCCAATTGTTATATTCAATGCCTTTTTTGGAACTTGTTTTCCAATTTTGATATTGTCCGCATTTTTCCATTATCTCGAGTTTTCATTCCGAACACTTTGAATCCGTACATACATTCCTTCATTTCGTACCCTAGCCAAACCTACATTATAACCCTATTCAAGTCCTATGTGATCTCAGGTTGATGTAATTCAAAAGTCATAATAGTTATGATTAATCTGTGAAAATACATTTCGCCTCCTTTAATGTGCGGTATCTTTCATTGATATTACATTTTTTAATTTCATATATAGTGTTCTTCATTTGTGACATGTGTGCGGCCTAGTTTTCATTTACATTTATTCTTTATGCCCGCATATTTCGTGTGTTAGCTCCCTGTTTCGAGTGAATTCGCTTGATGAGTGTAATGCATGTGAGGATTAAATATATGCTTGCATTAATTTAGTATCCGATTTATATAAGTTTTTTCCAAATTATACTTTGCATGTGCTCGCTCCCCTCCCACATTTTAAGGTTTCAATTCTATGAGGTGCATTCTATAATGTTAATGATTCGGACTTTTGTTTGAATTCGTTCATTTTGCTAATAATGTGTATGAAATCCTTTTCGCTTTTGTTAGGCTTTTCGCATGTTGGTTTGGGCATATTTTGAGGAAACCATGTGATGTTTGTGGGTATCATCCCTGAAAACCCTCATGAGACGACACTCGTCCACCAGGGTAACCTGGGGGTTTAATGGCTTATTGCATACGCTAAATGCAATCGTGCTCCCTATAAAAGTGGCAGTTATATTTCGATGCATATATACATCTTGTACTGCTCTCTGTGGACTGGTTTTGTTTGTTTCATTACTAGGGACTAGCAATGCTTAAGTTAGGGGGTGTGATTCGTATCGAATATTGCATATTTCCGCCCCTTATCTTTATGTATTCTAGCGCTTTTATGGTTCTTAATGCCTATATTTATGCTTATTAACCAGACAACCTTGGATTTGGATATATACATGCTTTGTAGGGATTAATTGTGCTTTTGTAGGTATTGGAACGCTAAAAGTGAGGATCCGCTATAATTCAGAGAAGTTCCGTCGCTGGACGCTACTTAAAGGGAATTTTAGTTAATTCACATTTATTCTATAGCTCATGAAAATTCCATGGATGCATAGTTCGTTGAGTTAGCTTCGCGTGGCCTCAAACGGTGCATCATTTGGAGTTCGGATGAGGAAGATATGGCCATTTCCGTTTGCAACCATTTCCCCCCTCTTCATGGACCAAGGGCTGCCAAAAACAGAGTGTCGGTCGACCGGGATTGGGCCCCCGATCGACCGCCATTTCGGATTAAGCCTACGAATTGAGACAGTGGGCTGGAACCTATTCGATCAATCGATCAATGGTTTTGATCGATCGATCGATGCCCATCGATCGATCGATGGTCTTTGATCGATCGATCATAATAGATATTTTGCAATTCGTTCCTTTTCTTTTCTTTTTCCTTTATTTCTTTTGTAACTTACCATAAATAGGAATTTTGCGTTAATATCAGATATAGTTAGATATTATTAGAAGGTAGATAGTTTTGGTTAGGGTTTGGAGGGTGAGAGCTCATTTCTTCTTCCTCATTTAGTGTGACAACATTTGGGTTTGTAATTTGAACTTTTCATCTTCCCTTCCATTGAATATGGTTTGTATTTCATTAATTCTTGCTTTCTAATTTAAGTTCACATGCTTTCTTTACATGCTTTGATTTAATTGCTTTCTAGTGTAGTTTTATCGCATTTATTTACTGCGTTTCTTTATAGCGTTTTTAATATGCTTTCTAGCTAATTTAGTCTAGGTTGTGCCGGATTGAACTCATTCCGGGTTGACATGTTGCTTTGCTTTGCTTTGGTGATGGTGTTTATGTGTCTATTTCGAGTGCGTTACCCTAGTTATTACGCCTAGGATATTTGACGGGGCATTTCATGTATGTCACGTGCTTACGACCTTACGCGCGTAATTTCTGGGGTATTTGTTGACGCCAAAATCTTATTAGGCTTTTATGCGGATTTAGGGGCGTGACAACCCTTGATTCAATTAACTGTCGAAACGAGACAAATTTGTAATAACTCGTCGACCCATGTGACCATTTTATACTAATTAACTCGGATGAGGGATATTCGACGCAACCTATAGTTTTTATCGCTTTGTTAATCTAGTTTCAATACACTCGCTTAGATTAATATTTCCCTTTTATGCATCATTTTCTTTTTAGTTCGTAATTCACCTTTTACACTTTTATTTAGGAATATTAAATTGTATAAATTCTAGCAACTCGTCTCAGTGGATTTTCGATACCCGACTTACTGTTATACTTGTATCGCAAGTGTACTCGTAATTTAAGTTTGTTTGTATTATCGCGGTGAAACGAAAACAACGACTGTGTCCTTACACGAGCACACCTTTCACGCGGTGATCAGTGTCCACCTAAGGAGCTAACCCGGTGTTGCTCGTCTCCATTCCGGTGATCCTAAATTTTCCCACCCGCGAGCTCACCCCCTAGTCCTCCCCTTGCGATCAGCGCCAAGCACTTGGCAGAGTGCGTCCGTGGACAAAGTTGCCTTGTCGGCATCAGACTGCAACTCATGCACTTCCTTAAGCTTTGTCTGAAATGATAAAAAGCACACGATTAGTTAAATAAGTAAATAAAAAAATTATAACGTAATTCAAAAAAATTAAACCGTCGGATTACTTAGAATCGTTGTCGTGACGCTCGGGGACACCTTCTTATCCTTGCCCTTCTTTGTCCGAATTTCCACATAGGCATCGATCCTATGTGGACTACTCCCAGGGCCACTCCCCTTCCTCGAATGGGTCATGACACGAAGTAATTTTAAAAAATAGTTGAAAACTCCCCACACACACCTGCACACACACACACACACACACATACACACACACACACACACACACACAAACACACACACATATACAAAGGAAAAAGAGAAAGAGAGAAAATAATCAAGTATAAATGAACTAAAAGAAGTAAAGTGATGTAAATCATGGGTAGCATAATTCACAATCCTTTGCAAGTTGGACGCAAAATTAGATGGAACCTTCAAATTATATATTGTGTCTAAAAGCACCTTCCTTTCCCCACTTCATAAACGTCGTACGCGTCATAAACTAAATCCTCTAACATATTATGATCTACGTCATCCCTTTCTACATCTATCATACTTGTTGAAAGTTGTTGTGAAGGTTGCTCGGGGGCAAAAGGAACTTTCAATTTCCCGTGGAAACTCCAAAATCGATAATTATCTTGCATACCCCATCTTAACAAATGTAGTTCAACTGCTTCCCACTCAAACACCTTACCATTCTCACACCTAGTACACGAACACGAAAAACTCTTCATCATTATGATATCTCTTTGCGTATTTCACAAATTCATTAGCACCTCTGCGAAACACATCCCACATTCTATTTGTCTCACCCATCCAATCTTTGTATTTAGGATATCCCATTACAGCTATTACAAACAATCACCTATTAAAGGTAAGAAGCGTATATTCGTGGATTAGTATAAACAAAACTTAGATTTATAGTATGTCTCATTTATATTCGATTTTTAAATTTCAATTTCATATTCAATTTATAATATTAATTCTTATTTCCTCCATCTCCTCTACAGGGTGAGTGGTCCTATCCCATTCAAGACCGCATATTTCTGTAATATACTTAACAACTCATTCACATTGTTACGATTTGAGAAAAATTCGAAAGAATATCCCCATAGTTCTCCAAGTACATGACGTAGATTTACAAGTGTGAATGTTATTTCAATTTATCAATTGAAATAACACTCACACTTGTCAATCTAGTATATACCCATAATACATTAGGATACGACTGCAGAACTTCCTCCAAAAGTAACAAGTTTAAGCCACTAAAAATATTACTATACATAAATTATGCAGTTCCAAACTGTCCAAATGGGACAATTCGAGAGATCTCATTACAGGGGTAATGACTCTCGAACGGGTCTAAGGGCTATTGAATTCGTACGCATAAGAACTGGAAGGCTAGTATCTATGCGCACTATATGTAATTTCAAGTATGTTTCATTTAATTATCGTAAATGAAATATACTAGATATATGAATTAATAATATATTGTTTGTGACATAAATTAATTTTAGGAAAAAGTGGAAAACTCCCCCCACCCCCATTTGGACAATAAACCAGTGGTCATGACACTTCCAAAATTAACCAACCCAACATCGGTCCACTATAATCCAACAACAACAGTAACAACATACCAACAAATGTGTATCTCATACTCCTTCTAATTCATCTACTCAATTAATTCATTCATCACTTCTTATAAATATATCATCATTAAAGCTATACAATTAAAGCTATATTTTATTAATCAATTTTTTCGTTTCAACTGTCACGGTGTAATACTAATGTTTAACGACTTAATTCTAAATTCCAAAACAGCAACATCTAATATGTACAATTACTAAAAATCCTAAACATCAATTCAAACTAACTACTTACTAACTCAAAACCAACAATTAATAAGGGGTATCTAAAGGCTCCTAACTCATTTATATCCAATTAATGTCATAATTAAATTAACAATGATAATTATAAGTCCCAATTTCAATTCCTATTATGACTATTCAGTGAGAAAAATCTCAAATTGAACTTTAAGCCTCTTAAACTTGGGGAGAATTATTATGTATTAGCCAGCAATATTTGGGTATTTATGCTTAAGGGTACAACATATATTTAGGTATTTACACATTAACTTCAAGTCCTAAACTAAACATTAATTTGAAGTCCCCAATCAACACATACACACCCCCTCCCCTCCCCCCTCCCCACCACTCCCCCCTTCCCCCCACCACACACACTCACCTGCAAACACACACACACACTCACCCACCTACACACACACACACACACACACACACACACACACATACACACACACACAACACCCCCGTACCCCCTACCCCACCACCCCCTTCCCTACCACCCCCTGCCACTACCACACACACTCACCCACCTACACACACACACACACAAACACACCCATACCCCCTGCCCCACCACCCCCGCCCCCTCCCCCCCACACCACCCACATAAACACACACACACACACACATGTACACACACATACATATACACACACACATATATAAACACACATATATATAAAGGAAAGAGAAAGAGATGAAAAAACTTGAAAATCGCTTAGAGAGAGAGAGAGAGAGAGAGAGAAGTTGCTTAGAGAGAGAAAAAAGAGGGAAGTAAAAACGGTGGAAAAAAAGGACGGATTTTTTTACTGACTAAGTTGTCACGGACCTGTCACGATATTTGACCGTGAAAAATTTATAAGGTTGTCACGGTCAATGACTGTGACAAGTCCGTGGCAACTGTACTTGTCACAGACTTGTCACGATCATTGACCGTGATAAGCCTTTGTCACGGAGTTGTCGCGGTCATTGACAGTGATAAAAAATGCGTGTTTTTTATCACCGCCAATGACCGTGACAAGGGAGGCTGGTTGAAAGGTGACTATTTGGTCTTTTTAGTGTAGTGGGTTTCTTCATCAATAACGGGCTTGGGGCCAAGGTTATGCTCACCAAACAAAGGAGAGTTAGTTGAAATTCCAGTAGCAACCAAAGTTCGATCCTAGTCTTTTTTAAAGTTCACCCGATAGATATATTTAATCTGCTTCTCGGCTTCTTCATAGGCTGCCTCCCAGCCCTCGTTGTAGATGTTCTCCTTAACTGTGAACGCCCCTGCCTCCAAGATCTTCACCTTCTCAGCGAGCCCTATTTTCTCATTGGTGACAATAAGCTTGCTTGCCGCTCATAAGCCTCGCGGATTTCCTTCAGCTCCTTAGCCGCCTCAGCCCTCTCCTTGGCTAAATAGGCCTCAGCTTCTGTAAGATCTCTCTTAAAAGACTTATGGGACTCTTATGTAGTATTCAGGCTCCCCTCGAGCTTAACATTTCTCCTCGCCAGCCCATCTCGACTATGGCGGAGGACGGTGTAGTTAGAAAAAAACTGCAAGAAGAAACATGTGTAAGGCAAGCGATGAGAAGAACTAAATTAAACGACGGAGAAGAAAAGAAATGGCCTTACCAAAGTAAGCCCATGATCTACCTTCAGGGATAACTGGTTTGGACCCATCTTTGAGGACTGCTCATGGTCCGCTTTTAATACTGCTCTCTCGAGCATCATGGGGGCATGATGAGGGGCCAGAGCCACAGAAGCCCCCTCAGCTGGAACAATAACAGGCACAAGGGAAGCCTATTCCTTCTATGTTCTTTCCTCTCATCTCCTTCTCTCCCCTTACTTCTTCTTCATCTCCTCTTTTTCTCTCTTCCTCTTTATTTCTCTCCCTCTCCCTCTTATCTTCTTCTCTCCTTTTCCTCTCCATCTCCTTCTCATGAGCCGTGGTCTGGGAACCACTGGAAGTATCCCCAGACCTGGTCTTCTGAATCTTCAGCCTGTTGGACATCAGGACGTTATCATCATCATCATCATCATCATCATCATCATCATCATCATCATCATCATCATCATCATCATCATCATCATCAGGGATCAAGTTCTTTCTTATAGGAGGAGCCATATCTTCCTCGCTAGAACTCTCCGACCCAGAACCACCTGAACTAGAACCTTCCTTACTGAACCTCTCTCCACCAGACTCTTCGCTGGATTCATCGTCACGAGATCCTACCTCAGCACTCCCACCTCTAGCAACACCAGACTCTGAACTGCTCTCCTCCTCCTCCTCATCTAGCTCGATGGGTTCGAGAGCACCTTCTTCCTCTTCTTCTTCCTCAGGGATATCAAGATGAGGAATGCAGTCAACTGGACGGGCGATGAAGCTAGAGGTAGTGTTCTTATATTTCAACAAGAAAGCAACCGACATGGGATGTTCACCTTCCACAATAGTCTTTTATATTCCAGGCCTTGAATAACTCAGCAGCACGGATCTCATGGAGAGCAGGCTCTTGATTCTTGGACTTTATTGAAAAAGAAAAAGAAAACATTAGAGGAAGAAAACAATATTGCAACAATTAAAAGGTAATGAGATTGAACAACAACCTATATATTCCTCCCCATAGGTAGGAATTCGAGGTCCCCTGTACCTCGCACCCCCTACCTGAGGAGGGAACTGCCAGTTCCTAGCTATGAATCCTTCATACCAGTAGTCCTTATGGGAATCATGTAGATTCACTACCAACACACTATCCGGACTCCTTGCTTTCAAGTACAGAAGACTAGAGCTGGTACGAGAAAAGGGGCAACAAAAATAGATTTCAACTAAGCCTAAATTAGTGCCATAGAGTTGGTTTATTCTATGGACGCCATTTACAATCTTGCAAATGTTTGGAGAACACTAGGCTGTGACTATATCGAAATACTGGAAAAAATGTAAGAAAAGGTGATTTGGGGGAACCCTTGGGACAACAAAAGAACTTGAATCCAGTGGCCATCCTCAATATCGCAAACATTACGAGGAACATGGGCACACTCAATATCCACCCAGTCAGGAATATTATAACATTTTCTAAATTCTATCAGATATTTATTGTCTATTCTAGCCATGAGCAAACCTTAGCTACGGTAGAAAGAAAAACAATGAAAGGAAATACAAAAAAAGAGATGAAGACGGAGAACTTACAAGCCAGGAATGATGAAAGATCACAGGAAAATGAAGATAAAGAGCAGGAAATGGCTTTTGAATGACGAAGAATGAGCTTGAGAGTAAGAAGAAGCTTGAGAGTAAGGAACTGTTTGGGAACGAAAGGAAACACAGAGTAGAAGTGGCGAAATGAACCATCTGAATGGCTCAGTTTAAACTCTCAATGATAGCGCACGACAACCAAAGAATATTTGCCACTTGAAATCACTGCAAAATGACGGTTCACTCCCCTCACAATTTGAAAATTACAACAGTACTATTAAAAGCAGGTCGGAGGCACCATTTAAATGTTTTGAGCCCAAATTGTGGCCCCTAAACTTTTAGGGGCAATTGTGGGTACCTTTTTTGTCAACTGGAACCCATAAAAGTAGCCAGACAAAGCCCAAACAAGAATAAAGGGAATAAAGGTCACCCGACCCCAATTATGAGTTCAAAGTAGCGGTTAGAATAGAAAGATGTGACCAAGTCCATCCCCAAAATCTCGGACGAGATATTCCAGGGATACTGGGTTAACGTGTTGCCTGCCAACGCTCCCTCTTTTTTTTAACTGCATATATACTGTACCCCCGACTCGGGGCATAGGGGCATGTGAAAAACTATCTCGAGGGTTACTTAATAAGAACAGTAGACCTCTCCATGGACGTAGGCAATTTGTCGAACCACGTATATTCTTGTGTTGTGTGATTGCTACTGTTTCTTTCATGCTGATGATTGTTTTCCTTTCATAAATTGTTTGTATTGAGATTTTTGTCACCACAATAATAATAGACAAAAAATAGGTTTGTCGATAAGTTCACATGAAAATGTATTTATATGCTTTATCTAAATAACTCAATCTCTACGATTAAAATATATTTATATAGTTTTACAACATCCTTATTAAATCAAAATTGAGGTGAAAAAAGGTTACTTTGGGACTAAATGTACTTATGTTACTGTTTACGTACTTTCTTTCTAAAAGTATATGTTTCGACAATAAAAATGTATTTACATGGTTTTAAAACACTTCTAAAAAAATCTCTTTTAGTAATTAATGTCTTAGACTAATCACATACATAATAGTTGTTATTTATGTTGGGAGGGGCTATTCTCACACCCCTTTTAGCTTCCCCCACACTTTTTATTGTTTCAAGACAAAATTACCTTTATTTTTCATCATCTTTTATCATTAGTTACCCAACATAAAATACCACTTTGTTAGTAGTGTACTATAAAGTCAAATATATCCTTGTACATTTTTTTTTCATTTATGTACCTAATTAAAAAAAATCTAATTAGGAACATGAAATAGTGTTATAAACTATTTTTACTATTAAAAAACAGTGTTTGTAATATTTTTTTAAATAAAAGACCTATATTAAAAACTGTTTGTTTTATAAAAAAAAACTGCTTTTTAAAAACAAAAAATATTTTTTATATAAAAACTATCTTTTTTATAAAAAAAATGGCAAGTATTTTTTCCAAAAAAAGTTTTCCTCCAAAAAAGGCAAAAAAAATATTTTTTATATACCATTAATAGATGTGGGTCCGCGCTAGCGCCACAAACCCCATCAATTTTTTTTTCACAAAAGCTGCACAAGTATTTAAAAACTAATTTAAAAAAAACATTCTTCCATTGTTTTCTATAAATATATATGAAAACAAGGAAAACGACTATTTTTTAAATTTTTTTTATAAAGAAAACAGTTTCTTAACGGTTAAAACAGTTTGTTATATAAAAAAATAACATTGTTTTTTTTAAAAATAACTTTTTACGTTTTAGAGACAACTTTTGCTTTTGTGATTTTTTTTTCCACAACTTTAAGAGTTTTTTGTGTGTTTAATTTCTTCTTGGAATATATATTAGCACTTTATATTTTAGAGTTTTTTTTTTCTAAACTTATATTATGTTTTCGTTCCACCACATAAACCTAGAGAAATGAAAGATTTGCTGACCACCAAAGAGTGAGTAATGGGAATATCACCCATTTGTAAAAAGCTATTTCTAAAATGTAAAAAGTTGTTTTTAAAAAAACTTTTTATTTTAAAAAATAATGTTACTTTTTTTATATAACAAATTGTTTTAAGCGTTAAGAAACCGTTTTCTTTATAAAAAAAAAATTATTTTTTTAAAACAACTCTTTTCCTAGTTGTTATATATATTTATAGGAAAAAATGTAGGAATGTTTTTTTATAAATTAGTTTTTAAAAACTTGTACATTTTTTGTGAAAAAAATTGATCTGGTTTGTTGCACTGGTGTGGACCCACATCCATTAAATGATGTATAAAAAACACTGTTTTGGCTTTTTTTGGAAGAAAATATTTTTTTGAAAAAAAACTTGCCATTTTTTATTTTATTTTTAATAAAAAAAGATAGTTTTTATATAGAAAACATTTTTTTTAGAAAGCAGTTTTTTTTTATAAAACAAATTTTTTCATATAAAAAATACTTTTTTTTTTGTAAAATAAACAATTTTTAATACATGCCTTTTATTAAAAAAAAAATTACAAACACGATTTTTTTAATAGTTAAAGAATTTGGCAACACTTCATTTCATGTTCCTAATTAGATTTTTTTTAATTAGGCACATAAACGAAAAAAAATGTGCAAACATATATTTGACTTTGTAGTACACTACTAACAAAGTGGTATTTTATGTTGGGTAATTAATGATGAAAGATATTGAAAAATGAGGGTATTTTGTCTTGATACAAGAAAATGTGTGGGAAAAGCTAAAAAGGGTGTGAGAATAGCCCCTCCCTTTATGTTTTGGTGACACATATTTGTCTTAGATGTATTTGTATAAAAATATAACTACATAATAAATGGGCTTTGTATCAATTAATTGAAGATATATTGTTCCTTACCAAAATGATTCGTGTGTGTCCATACTACAAATAAATAGGAGTCTAAAGGGCATTGACTAATTCTCCAAATTTAATAAATAGAATTTTGTAAGACCTATGATGTAAATATTTAGATATTTGAATATCAATTAAATTAAATTTTACAAAGACATATCAAGTACTGATATTTTAAGAAATTTATTATACCTACTACTAGTAGCTTATATTACCAAAACTCAAATAATTAAAACTCTTAGAAAACTATACCTAGTAAATCGAAATTCACGTACTCCGTGAAAATTTTGGCCGATAATTTTGGAAATATTATTTTCAATAATTTTATTATTTAACAACTTAATAAAAACGAGTTTTATAAATATTTATTTTCAATTTTTGGTTATTGAAAGTATACAATTAAAATCATTATTTGATCAAATTGCTAATGTACGATTAATATCATTTCAGTTATTTTTTTCTGCATCGTTTAGGGATGAAAATTTAACTTGACCCGCCCCGACCCTAATGGAGTGAGTTAAAAGCCCGTTTAAAATAATAGGCGCGGGTTTGGGATTTTTTTTACAAAATATTTATTAAACGAGGCGAATTCGAGTTTAGTAAAAATATACACGACCCGTCCAGCCCTGCCCTATTTAGTACTTAACTTGACTTAAATACTCTTCTTATATTAACTTAATAACACTTCCCACCACTAACATAGATATAAACTTAAAACCCTGAAAATATCCTCTCTCTAAATCTGAGATCGACCTCCTACCAGCGGCTGCCCCCATTTTGAGCGACCACCGGAGCTGTCAACGACTGTCCCAACCCAAGGCCGTTTGAGCTCTCATTTCAACGGGTATCATATAACAGGTGAGCTCTCATGTCCTCTATTTTGGATACAAATGGTGTGGAATAGGAACAAATTTGGAAAATGAAAAGTTCTTAGATTCGTTAATGAGGCAGAAGCTCCTATATATGTAACTCTATAACGATTGTTTTACATGAATATCCCCTTAGTATTAATGTCGAGCATGTCGAATTTAGGAAGTTTGTTAGTAGCATCAAACCTCTTTTTTAAAAATGTATCTCGAAACACCATAAAAAGCGACATATTAAAAATGTATCAACCGGAGAAAGAAAAACTTTACAAGTTATTAAATAAGCTTTCTTGTCCTGTTGGTATCACCATATATAGGTGGTCTTCGAGGCAAAAGAGAGGCTACATGGCTATAACGACACATTTTGTTCATGAACGTTGGTGCTTGAGAGTATAATAATAGGGTATGCTTTTTTTTTAACCTTTTTTTTATACAGAATTATGCTTCATCACAATTTTATATTTTCATCGTAATTATTCATTTATAGGTTTGTTAATGTTACTGCTCAATATGTGAAATATGTTCTTTGTGATGTGTTGATGAATTGTTTAATAGATTGGAATTTGAATAAAAAAGTGTCTGCTATTACTGTAGATAATTGTTCCATCGATGAAGCATTGATGGGTAGTCTTGTGGACATGTTTATTGTTAATGATTCAATTTTTTTGGGAGGAAAATTCCTCCATATGCATTGTGCCGCACATATATTAAATCTTACAATGAAGGCTGATTTAGACATAATAGGAGTAGCCGTTGGAAAAATCCATGATAGTGTGTGTAACACCCCGCCCACCCGGGGACAGCGAACGAAGCGCTACTATTGATGAAACTAAACTAAATCCACAAATAACAAGGTATAGAACATCTAAATAAAGCCTACAATATAGAAATAAAAGAATAATCCACTAATCTCAATCTTCAAATTAAATATACAACCAATAGTCTCGAAATAATACAACTATCTATCTCGAAATAAAATGCTCTATACATAAAAAAAATAAATACAATTCTCCTCATGTATACTCGAATATTCTTCCCAAAATATCCACGCTAAAATCAATCTCCAAATCAAATACAAAGCGCCTAAATCCGCGCTAACCCGCTACTAAAAGAAAATATGGGAAGTAAACAAGACGACAAGAAATATGCTCAAAAAATCTTAGCGGTGAATAAAATGTAACAATACAAGTACGAATATTCAAATCAAATGCGAATCTCATGAGCATATTTATCAATATAATTTCTCAACAATACATTAATCCAAGTCACTAGGCCTCACCATATCGCGCCATACTTTATCAAGTAGCTGGAACAAGAATATTAGCGGGTGCCCAATGTCAGTGTCATATTAAAATCTCATGACAACATGCTCAACACAATTACAATACCACATGAATCAAAATCAGATTCCAATAATAATTTTTCATATTTCCAAATGAATTTAGCAATTCAAATATGAATTCCATAATCACATGAAATCAAAGGGAATAAAACTCGCGAGATTAAGGAACATATTGTGTAAAACCCCACACTTAAACCACCAAAAAGGAACCAACAAAAATATGCCCAGAAATCACAGATTACACCATCAAAATCAGTCCATAAAGATCCTCAAATCATCTCCAAGCTCCTCATCAAAACAACCCTAATAACACCTCCAAAAACTAAGGTTGAATGCATAAATTAAAGGGACAAAGTGTATATAAAAAGGAGAGGAAATAAAAATATGTTTGCTGCATATTTTTGTGCCAAAAGATGCTTCAAAAATGGTTACCCACGACCCATTAATTAAGGCAAAGAAAAGAGTTTAAATCCAACTCAAACTCTTGAAAAATGCTTGCAGCGCACGAAACTTGTTAGGGTCGATCGATCAACCCCTGGCGTCGATCGATCGATCGCCCAGGTATGCTGACAGCTCGGCTTAATTTTTTTTTTGTAAGGGATAAATATTTAAAAATCCATTAAAAATCCGTTTTAACTCCGATTTCGAAACCGTATGAAATTCTCGACTTTAAAAATAATTCTCAATATAATTGAGCAATAAAAATAATTTTATCTCAAATTTTTTTTCCTCTATATTTTGAAAATACCCCCAAATTACGCGGATTATTACACTTTCCAACTAACAATGGAATTTCTCCCTCGAAATTTGCCAAAAGCTTAACTCTAAAAAATCAGGCCACTACAATTATCTCCAAAAATAATCTCATCTCCCAAAAATAAATTCCTCACATCTAATCTCGAAACTTATCACAAAACGATCATCTAAAATTTCTATCTCCAAACACGCGCCCCAAAAATGCAACAAACCCAAAACCCAAGACCCAAGAGTGGTCGTATACCTAAGCTCTGATACCATTTTGTAACACCCCACCCGCCCAGGGAGAGCGAACAGAGCGCTACTATCGATGAAACTAAACTAAATCCACGAATAACAAGGTATAGAGTATCTAAATAAAGCCCAGAATATAAAAATAAAAGAATAATCCACTAATATCAATCTTTAAATTAAATATAAAACTAATAGTCTCGAAATAATACAACTATCTATCTCGAAATAAAATGCTCTATACATAAAAAATAAATACAATTCTCCTCATGTATAATCGAATATTCTTCCCAAAATATCCACGCTAAAATCAATCTCCAAATCAAATCCAAAGCGCCCAAATTCGCGCTAACCTGCTACTAAAAGAAAATATGGGGAAGTACACAATACTACAGGAAAGATACTCAACAAATATTAGCGGTGAATAAAACGTAACAATACGAGTACGAATATTCAAATCAAATGCGAATCTCATAAGCATTTTTATCAATATAATTTCTCAACAACACATTAATCCAAGTCACCAGGCCTCACCATACCGTGCTATACTTTATCAAGTAGTCGGAACAAGAATATTAGCGGGTGTCCAACGTCAGTGTCATATTAAAATCTCATGACAACATGCTCAACACAATTACAATACCACATGAATCAAAATCAGATTCCAATAATAATTTTTCAGATTTCCAAATGAATTTAGCAATTCAAATATGAGTTCAATAATCACATGAAATCAAAGGGAATAAAAATCGCAAGATTAAGGAGCATATTGTGTAAAATCCCATACCTTAAATCACCAAAAAGGAACCAACAAAAATCGGCCCAGAAATCACAGATCACACCATCAAAATTAGTCCACAAATATCCTCAAAACATCTCCAAGTTCCTCATCAAAACAGCCCCAAGAACACCTCCAAAAACTAAGGTTGAATGCATAAATTAAAGGGGAAAAGTATATATAAAAGGGAGAGGAAATAAAAATATGTTTACTGCATATTTTGGTGCCAAAAGATGCTTCAAAAATGGTCACCCACGACCCCTTTAAATAAGGCAAAGCAAAGAATTTAAATCCAACTCAAACTCTTGAAAAATGCTTGCAGCGCACGAAACCTATTTGGGTCGATCGATCGACCCCTGGAGTCGATCGATCGATCGCTTACGTATGTTGACAGCTCGACTTAAATTTTTTTATAAGGGATAAATATTTAAAAATCCATTAAAAATCCTTTTTAACTCCGATTTCGAAACCGTTTGAAATTCTTGGCTTTAAAAATAATTCTCAACATAATTGAACAATAAAAATAATTTTATCTCAAAATTTATTTTTCCTCTATATTTTGAAAATACCCCAAAAATTACGCGGGTTGTTACAGTATAATATTTTGGACAACCACTCAAAGTAGGGAGGAAAAATATGAGGAGGTTGCCCGTCAATTAAAAATTTCATGTGCTAAAAAATCGTGTTTAGAGTGTAAAACAATGTGGAACTCCACTTATTTGATGCTCGAGACAATAATTTGTTATAAGAACGTGTTTCCACATTTGAAATAACGTGAGGGACATTACACCTCTTTACCTATGGAGCATGAGTGGTGCTTAGCCAATGAAATATGTGGACGATTAAAGCTATTTTTTCCATCACTTAAGTATTTTCTGGCAGTAAATTTCTTATGACAAATTACTTATTTTCAAAAGTTGCGTGGGATTGAATTGGCGTTGCATAGTTTGGAGGAAAATGTCTTTCTACGGACTCCGAATTTTGACACTTTAAATTGATGGAAAGTGAGGTTGTTGTAGAGACATTGATATGTACCAAAGGTTGGTTATGGAATGATATTTAAGGTATTATTTTTATTAAAAAAATTTGTCTAAAAATATGTAAGAATTTATCCTTAATTGAATATTTTATTTATGTATTTTTTTTGGATCATGCTTTCATCGTGGATTTGAGGTCTACAATTTGTGATGGGGAGTCCGATCCCATTGAAATTTAATGAAGAGGTAATGAAAGTTTAAAATCTATTATGGAAAATGTTTATATATTTCAAAATATATTATGAAAAATGTATTTCTTTTATAAATATGTTTCAAAATGTGTCATTTTTTCAAGTTTGAGTAAATGATGAAGAGGAGAGGTTACAATGCTAATATGCTCACAATGGCGATGGACATTTTAGTTGTGTTATTTTGTATTAGTTGGCACTTGGAGGAGTGCATTTGAGAAAATTGAGACATTTTACTTATTTTGTATGTACTAGTTGTTTGTGACATTTTACTTGTCCTAGACATGTTAATTGTGTTATTTTGTATTAGTTAATAATACTTACTTGAGACATTTTATTTATTTTGCATTATTTGTTTGACAAATTGTTTATAAAAACTCTATATTTTTATGCGGATTTTAATCCGTCCCAAGAGAGTTTTGACCCCCCTATAATATAAACGGGGTAGGGTGGGTACAGGTTAAGATGGTTTATATTTAAGTGGGTTTCGGGACTTAAAAAAGCTCGTCGCCGGACGAGTTCGGATTAATTTTGTTTTCGCGGGGCGGCTTAGGATTATGACAAATTCGCCCCATACCCACCCCGTTGTCTTCCGTGATAGGAAGATTGTTGAGCATTCCCAGTGCGTAATGTAAACTCATATATAATTAAGGGTTTATCGGATATCACCCCCAAATTTACCAACCTAGTAATTTTTGCTCCAATTGAGTCGGGACGAAACTCATGATCCCCGGCACACGAGACGATTTTGTTTGGAGTTGAATCTTATGGGTGATTTGGGATAGCAATTAAGTCCCGTTTGAGTTTTTTTATCTATAATATATTTCAGGTTACAAAGTCAAAACTATATAAACAAACTCTTTGTTCTTTGCGAGAATTAATTCAAAAACCAATATCATCTTTTCATAGTACATCATTTTATTATATTTTTTTTGTTTTAACTATTTGAGCGCTCTAGATATTTACTTCTAGAACAATTATTAGTTTTGACAGTTTGAATTATATCCGAGTAAAAATTTATTCCCTAGATTAAATATTAAGTGTTACTCTTAATTATTAACTTGGTATAGGTTTGAACAGTTTCAACCCTTATTATTTTTTGGTATTTGATTTGCTATACAAACAGATATGTATATTCTTCAACCAAAGAATATCCAAATTGGATGTCACTTTATCTTTTGGAATATGTGCGACTACCTATTGTTTGTTCTATAGGAAATTTCAATTGGCCAACTTGCCACCTCTCTACCACTACATCTAATTATATTATATAACTAAAATTAACATCATAATACAACACCGGTATTTATCACGTTATAAGACGACACGGGTACAATATTAATGACTCATATTAATTAACCAATTAACTTTAACTCCTTAAAACCTTTGTGTTTCCCACTTTTCTTTAGTCGAACAATACCCAAAGTCTGATTCTCCTTCTACTTCTCTTTACCCGGTTGTCTAAGAGCATCTCCACTGGTGGGAGTAAAAGCCAAAGAAATCTCTAAATATAGAAAATGGTAACCCTCCAATGGTGTAAACAAGGGAACAAAATTTGTAGTTGAATTTGTAGTGGTTCTTCAAATTTAGAGAACGAGTACAAATTCTGTAAGGGTTACTACAAACTTTATTTGTTCGTATCAATTCTAACGAACAAATATAGTTCGTAGCAAATATATTTTAGGTTCCTACGAACTTTAGAAGTTCGTAACAATTATATTTATGTTCCTACGAACTTCTGAAGTTCGTAAGAACATAAAATATACTTCTTACGAACTTTAAATGTTCGTAGCAACTTTCAGGCGTTAACCTTTGCAAATCACCACTCTGTAAACTACTGAGACAAAAGGTAAAAAACACTGTTCAAATTTGCAGATACACCTTTCGTGCATATCCACCATTGGACATGCTCTAATAATAACTAAAGTCCCGTTCACCTTCCATTTCTCCTTTATTGGGTAATGCACAAAGATGAGTTAAGCTTCCTTCCTCAGTAAATACATTTATCCCCATTTGAATACTAGGGTTTTTTCATAGTGGGTCTCCACATCACCGCCACCATGGGTTGTATGCACAGTTGAGGGTTTGTTATGATTCGGATTCTCACCATTTGTAAAACTAATTTTCTTCTCTCTCTCTCTCTCTCTCTCTCTCTCTCTATATATATATATATATATATATATATATATATATATATATATATATATATATATATATATATATATATATATATATATATATCATACATCCGTAAATCTCATTTGGGTTTGTTTTGATTTATAATTTTATTACAGTAAAGGTATTTCAACTTCAGCTTTGCCATACAAGAGGACCCCTCCAAGTTGGCTCAAGATCTCCTCTCACGATGTATGAAACCCTAATTTATTTTCTCTCTCTCACTTATGCCACTGTAAAATTCTTCTCATTATGTTTCTTAGCTTTTCAGTTATAATATGTATCTAAAATTTAATTAATGTATTAGCTAATGGACATGTAAATCTAGTGAATCGTGTGTGTTTGGTTGAAAAGAATCTTCAGAAAATATATTATATCATTTATGCATTTTAGAAAATAATAATTTGGTGTACAATGGAAACTGAATTATCATTTGTGTGTTTACTAATTATTTCGATGAGATAGGCTTGAAGTGGTGGTAAATCTATAATACCTAAATATTTTTAAGTAATTTTTTATTTTCCATTGACATTTCATTTGCGATGGGGGTGACGTTGCTTCAATTTCTATTAACTATTACCATTGCAATGGAACCATTTATTTAACTATAATCATGTGACTTTATTATAGTCAATATTGTGGCAGTGTACAAGATAAATAATGCTCTGATATGTTCGTTATTTTTTTGATTTTTTTCTCATATTTTTTTCACGAAAGAGTGGAGAAAGGAGTGTGCGTGTACACTTTTATTTTGATTTTATATATGGATGTTATTTTGGATATTAAAAATAGAAAAATAGAATTAAGAAAATAAGGACAAATATAATTGTTTCAAAATGTGTATATCGTTTCTCTAATTTTATGTATTGAATGAGTTGTACCAATTTTGTGTATCAAACGATGAAGAACACACGTTTCGGGTGACGTCAGCAGAAACTCAAATACACAAGAGGACAATATCAACTTAGGGATTCAGAATTGGTTGGAAAAACCAAATGAGGTGGACTTTTTGCAGAAATTTGACTGTGTTAAATTATTTCACACGTGTGCTACATTAAAAAAATTATTGAACACCCACGCATCGTGTGGGGATATATGCCAGTTTAATACTAATAGTTAAAAATGGAGTTAGTTCCAGTTGTTCTGACACGTGTCATAGTGATTAGGCTACATATAGTTATTATGCCACTATATGAATTACAAATTGACCTCCAAACAATTACCCTTTACATCATTCCAAAACGCTTGTTCAGTGACTCATGCTCAGTGACTCCATTATATGTGAACCTTTTGGTATTCTTTACGAAATTATATGTGAAACTTTTGATATCCTTTTGGTATTCTCGACCTCTCATATTTTTTTTACATCACCACTCATATTCTATAAATAGTTTATACGAAAACCCATCTTACCACAACCGATGCCACTTCCTCTCAGTCTCCGCAACCTTTCGCAAACACACAACCGTCGCGCTCCCCGTCGGCTTTGGTTGCCAGAGCTTGCTAAGCCCTCCTTCCTCCACCCCCTCGCTCTAGAGACGGTGCTTTTGAGCTTTTTGCGAGGAGTATTACTGGCACAATGACATAACTTCTCGAAAGTCTAAAAAAATGAACTTTTTATAGAACGATAATGGGAACTGGTTTTTTATTCAAAAATTTCATTCCGATCATACTGATTGTTTGTATTCAATTAGACAAATGAATTATGCTTAGTTTCAAGTTTTGTCTTCCAATGCGTTGATCTTATAAATCTTTGAGGAAGAATTTAGTATATAATGTATTTACTGTTTATATCTTTTTTGTTGTTGTGTGGTATTCCAGAAATCGTTTAATATTTTTTCCAATTCATGATATCCTCTTTTTAAAATGTTAAATGGGTATATTTTTTGGTAAAATATCACACAGAATATAGAGAAGAGAGGTATATAAATGCTTTAAACAAAATAGGCATATATGCATTTATACATTTAGTGTGGGTGGAAATTTGACATTTGGTGTCGATGGATACCGTACAAAAGACTACACAATTCATCTATTGTTACAAGAAAAGTTATTAAGACTATCCTTAAGTGGGCTAAGTGTCATATTTCATATTTTGGAACTGATAAGTCACAAGAAATATGTGGATAACTCTTTGATTTTCACGATTTTTTATAATGAGAATTCACAACTCATGATTTTGTGTCAAGTTGACTAATAAAATATTGAAGGTTGTCGATATTTTTTCTCATTGAATGATGCAAAACTGATAATTGATTTAAAACTGGGAATCCACAATTAGTGAGTTATTTAGTAGTTCTTGTGCTGATTGGGAGCATTTGTAACGTCAACTTCAAATGTGATAACGAACATTATAATTTAATTAGGCACCAGTACTTTTGAATGATATATATTGTAAGGATAAAATTTCCGATTGAGTCCATTGTATAGTTTTGACTTATTCTCGAAACAAAACACGTTTGAGTCATATGTCGTATTTTTATTGTCATGATCCCACAGAGACTATGACGTGTTAAAGTTTAATTGAAGACTTTGCATCAAAGCTTAAAGGAATTAATTTTACTGAAGTTTAATTAGTGCAAGTTTATTCGTCTTCAAGATCAATTGATGCCCGAGATCACTCAGGTATGCATGCATTTTTTAACGAGACTCAAAATTTATTTTAAAATAATTAAGGATGTAATTTTTATTAAATAAATGTTTTTAAAATGATGTATAAGTGTTTGAAAATATATACACTTCGTTTTAATCTGACGAGGACGGATTAGAGTTGAATTTAAGTGGAAATCTTTCTTAAGAGTTGGTTGAAAGTCAAACTTTAATTTGCTGGTCGCTCAAATGACTTGATTAGTCATTCGAGAGAGATGCTCTGTCATTTGCGCGGCATTGCTATCTCGTTCGGTCGAGCAACATGCCAATTTCTCTTGAACGACGCGCTTCCTTAAGAAAATTATTTAAGGTGTGTTTTCCATCAGATTTCGTAAGTGTGCATTCTGCGAAAATTATTATTCGTACAGAATGTTTCGGAACACAAGTTTTCTAAGGTTTTTCAAAGTTAATGCATCCTTAGAGTTTCAAAGATCCGAGTTATCATTAATATATGCTATAGTGATCTTTGTGTCACCAAAAAGAGTTGTTCTACACTTGGAAATTATTAATTTTGAGGTGAATATTCAGTGGAGTCCGATTTCAACATCGTAGACATTACAAGCATATCGGTGGACACCGTGACATATGTCGACGCATGTGCTATGGACAGGCATCGAGGAAGAAGGTTACAATGTGTGAGAGGAGTGGTTGAAGTTCAGAGTAGAGTCAAGTCTCTTGGGTGGATCGAATCATTGAGTAAGACTGTCATCTGTACCTTTACACAACCTTATTCATAGTGGTTGTCTGGCTCGGGTCATCTGAGGTTTTTCCTGTTTGTGGTTTTCGTCGTATATCTGGCGTTGTGAGTATTCTCTACGTTATTTTACTTGCTTTAATCACTAGATGGATGTTTACTATTAATCAAGATAAAATTTAGTTAAGTTAAGATTGTTCACAACTTGGTGCGAATTAAAAATTGGAAAAAGGTTTTTCATAAAAATAGAAATTATTTTGTCATCCTTAAATATACTTTCCTCATAAGAAATTAAAAGGGACCATCAAATTTTTATGATAGCTAGAAAAATATTTTTGTCGTGTTTGATTTCTTATGTTTTTCGAGATGAATTTTGGAGGTTTTGAAAGTTTTCGTGCTCCTGTTTTTGATGGCACACAATATGCTTATTGGAAAATGAGAATGAGAAGCGCTTTAAAATCTATTGATGAGCGTGTTTGGTTATCAGTTGAAAAGGGTTGGACACTACCAGTCACACGAGAGGGAGATGTCACTAGTTTGAAACCCGTTGAGTCATGGACTGATGTTGATCATAAGCTTGCACTGTACAACTCTAAAGGTCTGCACCTAATCTTCTCACATGTCACACGTGAAGAGTATAATAGAATCATGACTTGTGAAACTTCAAAAGAGGCTTGGGATACACTTGCACTTACTCACGAGGGAATTAGCAGGATTATGGCATCTAATTTAGAAAAACTCACTACACAGTTTGAGACGATTAAAATATTAGATAGTGAGTCATTTGATGAGTTTTATGCTAGGTTGTCTAATATTGTCAACTCGTCATTTAACTTATGAGAGAAAATTCCCGACAACCGTGATATAAAGAAAATTTTGAGATCTTTTTCGTGTAGGTTTGATTCAAAAGTGACTATTTTAAACTCCTTAGTAATGCTTGATTCAATGAAACTTAAAGAGATTGTAGGTGACTTACAAACCTATGAACTCGATATGTTTACCTCTAAGAAAGTGCCAAAGAAAGAGAAAGGCATTCCTTTGAAAGCTCGAAAGGAGGAAACTAAAGTTTTGGATTTCGATTTCGATTCTAATTTTGAGATTGTTGCTCTATTGGCTAAAAAATTCAAAAAATTTCTTTAGTTTCAAAAGTAATCAAAAGATGCCAAAAGGTTTGGGAAATTCAAGAACAACAAGGTTGAGTCCACCCCTAAAGATAAAATTGAGAAATTTAATTGGGTTGAGTCAAATAGGTGTTTTGGTTGTGAGGGATATGGTCACAAAGTTACCGAGTGTCCCACTAGACTTAAGAAAGAGGGCAAGAAATCGATAGCTTATAGTGCCTCCTTAAGTGATAGTGAACCAAAAGAGGGAGACAGTTCCCCTAATGAGATAAAGTTTGTTGATTTATTGGCATGTCATGTGAGTGACGATAACAAATATTTTCATGAAGATTCTCATGTGCATGAAACTTCCAAGGCCATTGAATCCCAAGTTAGTAAGGGAAAAGTTAGTGAGGATGAGGAGGTAGATGTGAAAGAGTTGCAAGTTTCATTTAATGGGTTTTATACCAAGGCGGTGAAAGTGAAAAAGGCTAACTCTAAATTACAAGCTAGGTTGAATGAGCGTGCTATAGAAAATAACGATGCTTTGATTGAGGATCTTAGGGCACGGGAGAAAAAGCTTAGGGAAAAGCTAGAGTACGTTGAGAAAGAGAGAGATAGTCTTCGTGGTTTGAAGGAGACTTTGAAAAAGGAGTTTCTAGAGTTTGAGGAGTCTAGGCGTGTACTTGAGTCTAGGATTCGTGAGTTGAAGGAAATGTTGAAAGTCTTGAGTAAGGTTAAGTTTGACTTGGAATCTTGGTCTAAAAAGTTGGATATGATGTTAGGCCCCGTCCAAGTCAAAAGTGATAGGTATGGTATAGGCTACGATGATCACGTTGTTCCCATTACCAAAGCCAATACGAACCGTGTGAGAGAGCCCAACATGAATGTGAGGAGAGGTCAACATTTTGGTTATCATTCTAGCCATATTTACACTTTTTTCATTGTGATAGGAAAGTCACCTTAGACATTTTTTCTATGACCTTTTGAATGCTCCTAAGAAGTTTAGGAATAAAGTTGCTTCGGTTCCCAAAACCCCCAGTCATCATGTTACACCTACTTGGGTTAGGAAATCGGACTTAGTGGCTTTAGGCCTAAAACTTCATGGTTCTCATTTGGTTGCACTTGATTCTTCCCACGCTAGATCTAAAGGACTATTGTGTTACCATGTTTATCATATACTAGTCTTTGCATTATGATTTATATCTTTCTAGTGTTATGTCATCTGTATCATTTTGCATTGTATTTTTCATTTATTGAGTCTTATTTGAAAAATACAAAAAGATTTTTTGGATTATTATATTTTTGAAAAATATAAAAAGATTTTTCTTTTTATTTTAGTCAAAATATGTTGAAAAACCAAAAAGATTTTTGGTTTGTTTTTTAGTTTTTGTGTCTTGCGTTTACATGTTTGATGCGGCACATTGGTTTTCTTGGATCCCCATCCTTTAATTATCCATGTGGCTAGGAAATTTGGTCATAATTATTAATGCTTAGAATGATATTAACTATTGTATTATGGGGTTGTTTCAAAGTTGATATGCATCTTTATTCGACTTTGTATATATGACATCTTTGAACACATGCACGAGTTTATATGGATGTTTGACATCTCTTGGATATTTGAATTTGCTGAGACATTCTTATCTCAATTTTGTCATTTATGCATAAGTATACATAAGTAGGAGGTGTGCATGTAAAAATCGTTTACCGTGAGAACGGTAATTGAAAAAATGATGAGTGTTCACAGAAAAGGGCTACGAGAGTGTAAAATTAACTCGTCGTGAAAGCCACCGTTTAAAAGATCCCTAAAAATTAATGGCAATCAAAAGAATCATATGCCTAACTATGGGTCATTTTTTTATGTTCATTCAAAAGATAACATTATACATTTGAGGGAGTTTGTATGGATACATTAAACGGGTTTGCACCACGAATCCTAATGTTGAAAAATTGTATCATGACGCTATTATTTGTAGAATCGTCAAAAATTCTGGATTTGTGTGCATGTTTGATTGTTTTTCCATTAAGCTCACACTTTAGTTGTCACATATGGCTAAAATAAAGTTTGATGATTTATAGCTATTAATTAGAGCTTCTTAATCATTTCGATGCATTGGAATTGTGATTCATTTGTTGCAGCTTACACCCAGACATTCCATGTTCATGTTTGAGCACATCGATACTATGTTAGCATGTAACTTCTGAGTTTTCTTAGTTTAGCTACTGTTTTGCAGTTTTAATCCCCTTCTAGTTAGAGTTTTTATGAAAAATTTTCATTGGACAATATTCTTTTACCTTTTGGAATGGTACTCGGATTTTTATTTTCTCGTTCGAGCGAGATTTTCTTGTCGAGCGAAGTTATTGTTCTAACGACAACGTTTTATCGTTCGAACGACTTAACATATCTGTTCGAGTGACCTGACTTGGTTTTCTAAATTATTCTGTGTCAGTACCCAAGGTTATTTGGTTATACATTTTGGTACTGTTTATTGCTTCTAGTTTCTACTTATGCAGTGTACTTTGAATGTTCACATATTTTGCTGAATTAATTCGTTTAATCACACCTGCTTAGTTTGCTTAATTCATATTGTGTGATTAGTGTTTTCTAGTTAGGTCTTTGATTTTATTGATCATTATTAGTTGGTTGTTTGCATGATTATCTAGATATATTTCATCGATTATGCCTGTGCTAGATATTTCGCTAAATTGGTTTATCTTTTCACCGGGTTGTCTATTCGAAACAAAAAGGGGAAGAGATGTATGTGATGTAGGGGGAATTTTTTTTTTATTAAGAACTATTTTTGGTTTGCACATATTAGTATCTTATTTATGTGAATATTTGATATCTTAAAAAATTGATTTGTTTCTAATTGGTATCAAAATATTTTGCTCACATATTTTATTATGATTTATATCATTTGTTCCTCCACGCTTCATTGGTTTTTTGTCTGTTTCATGTGTGTAGGTATGCTTAAGAGATTCGAGATTTCAAGACTACATCACATTCAGACATTCAGAGACAGTTTCAAGCTTGCTGATCCATTGTTTACTAGTCTTGTCCTATAACTTTTATTTTGGGTTTATGGAATGGTATTTAGGCATCATACGGCTTGAAGACCTGGCTTAGGCATTTCACTGTTAGTTTTATCCCGAAAATGTCAAAGGGGGAGATTTACAAGGACAAAATTTCCAATTGAGTCCATTGTATAGTTTTGACTTATTCCCGGAACAAAACACGTTTGAGTCATAGATCGTAGTTTTATTATCACGATCCCACACAGACTATGACGTGTTGAAGTTTAATTGAAGATGCTGTGACAAATCTTAAAGGAATTAATTATGCCAAAGTTTAATTGGTGCAAGTTTATTCGTCTTCAAGATCAATTGATGCCCGAGATCACTCAGGTATGAAAGAGGTTTTTAATGAGACTCGGAATTTATTTTAAAACAATTAAGGATGTAATTTTTATTAAATAAATGTTTTTAAAATATTTTATAAGTTTTTGAAAAGGTTTACACTTCGTTTTGATCTAATGAGGACGGATTAGAGTTGAATTTAAGTGGAAATCTCTCTTAAGAGTTGGTTTAAAGTCAAACTTTAATTCACTCGTCGCTCAAACAACTTGACTAGTCGTTCGAGCGAGATGCTCTATCGTTTGCGCGATATTTCTATCTTGTTCGAGCGACAGGACAATGTTGCTTGAATGATGTGCCACCTCATGGAAATTATTTAATGCATGTTTTCCATTTGATTTTGTAAGTGTGCATTCTACGAAAATCAGTATTCGTCCAGGACGTTTTTGCACACAAGTTTTCTAAGGTTTTTCAAAGTTAATGCATCCTTAGAGTTTCACAGATCCGAGTTATCATTAATATATGTTGTAGCGATCTTTGCGGTACCAAGAAGAGTTATTCTACATTTGAACATTGCTGGTTTTGCGATGAAGATTCGGTGGAGTCTTGTTTCAACATCGTAGACGTTACAAGCCATATCGATGGACATGGGAACATACATGGACGCGTGTATTGTGGACAGGCATCATGGAAGAAAGTTACTTTCTGCGTGGACACTGTGAGAGGAGTGGCTAAAGTTCAGAGGAGCGTCAATTCTCGTGGGTGGATCGAGTCATTGAGTAAGACTACCGTCTGTACGTGTGTAAAACCATATTCATGGTGATTGTTTGGCTTGGGCAATCCAAGGTTTTTTCCTTTTGTGATTTTCTTTATACATCCGGCGTTGTGAGTATTCTTTACTTTATTTTACTTACGTTAATCACTAGATGGATGTTTAGGATTAATCAAGATAAAATTTGGTTAAGTTAAAATTGTTCACAACTTGGTGCGAATTAAAAATTGGAAAAAGATTTTTCGTAAAAATAGAAATTGTTTTGTCATCCTTAAAACTCTTTCTGGATAAGAAATTAAAACGGACCATCATGTATATAAAAAATTGTCTTTTATGATTTCATTTCCAAAATTATTTTTTCGTTATTTACTACATGCAATGCGTGTTTCTTATGTACAAAAAGAAAGGAGCATTGAGGTAAAAATTCCAGAAAACTACGAAGGTGATGCAATTACTTTTTTCTTCTTAGATGAAAAAGTTGCCAATCTCTCACTTTGTTTAGATTTTGATGTTTAAAGAGTTATATGAAGTTATGGAGATGTGAAAGTGTAGTTCGGAGAATTTTCAATGCCAACTGAATTTACCTAATTAGTAATTTACTTGACTACAATTTAATGTGTTCAAATGACGGTAATTTATAAATTTATACATATCTTGGGGATGTATATATGTATACATATTATGCAAAAATTAAAATACATCGCGCTTACAAAAGGGCCGCAGATCGCGCGGGATTAAAAACTAGTTCATCAAGAAAATAATAAAGTTAGGGAAATGTGTCGAGCCATACAAACCTTGGACATTTCTTTTCCCTATTGGCAAATTGGTTTGCTACCATTCCTTTTTAAAGTTGAACAAATCAATTACAAATAAAGGGAAAATAAATAATTAATTATGAAATTTATGGTCATTTTAATTTTAGAAATGCCATTTCAAGAATTATAATGTTAATCCTAAATTTGAAAAATTAGCACAATTAAAATCATCGTCAATGTACGGTTTAAAAATTGAAAAAATGTAATTATAATTAGTAATTACTAATACGCTCATGCCAATTAATTCAATTTATGAAAAAGTATAAACATATATATCGATACCCCTAAAACCTGCCCCAAATTCGTCAAAACCTCATTTCTGGTGTCACTACTGGACCTCTGGCAGGCTCCTATGCACACCAAGTTTGCATACTTGCTGGCGCAAAACTATTTTTCTAAAATATTAAAAAAAAATTAAGTGGGATTCTTTTATGTGATATTTAAATATTTCAAGGGGCTCATATAAAAAAACATCAGCGCAATTTTTTTTTCTATTTAAAAAAATCGATCAAACTTTCGTAGCTTTTAGAGTGCTTTAAAAGCTGTGAAAGTTTGACCGATTTTTTTGAAATAGCAAAAAAAGCTTTTTTGGGTTTTTTTTATATTGGTTTCTTGAAATGTTTAAATACCACACAAAAACATTTAACTCAAAAATAATTTGTTTACTATATATATATATATAAACACAAATTGAAAGTATATGCAATGTATGTATGTGTTTGAATGCTCTTTGTTGTAATGGGGGTGAGGGCGAGGTTTGATGAAGGTGGCGGTGTGCGTTACAGATGTGCAATAGGATTTTGGAGTGGGGTTTGATGGGGTAGAGGTGATGTTTGAGGGAGGTTGTGGTGGGGTTTATAGTGGCGAGAAATGTATTTGGTGTGGGGTTATTGAGGAGGCGGAGGCGAAGGTGGGATGGGGCTTAATGAAAGTGGGATTTCACGATTGTTATTGTAGTGATGGTGGCTAAGAGGTGGTATTTGCAATGACTAAATCGAGAGTCATACTTTCCAGGGACGCCCAAATTAATAGTTCACTTTTCTTGTTAAGATTTAAGCAATGAACCAAATTATCCAATGATGAATAAGTATTGATATTGATCACTAATTAGGTAGAGGTCGCACTTTAGTGCGATGGCAAGGGCCCTTTCTCAAGCTATGATTTGTCTTGGGTTCGAGACATAGGAGCAACCTATCCATATATGGGGGTAAGAACAACCAACGTTCGCCTCTCCCAGACCCTACAGTTAAGCAAGAGCCTTGTGCACTGGGTATAACTTTATTTGACCATTAATTGAGACCAATCGACATTCGCCTCTCCCAGGCCCTAAATTAAACGGGAGCCTTGTGCACTTGGTACGACTTTATTTGACCACTAATTGAGTGTATTGTGTTTTAACTAGTAAGAGAATATTTAATTAGGAAATTCTTACGATGAACAGAATTTTGCTTGCTACCAAATGATACCGAGATACACCTATTTAGTGGTAGCAAAAAAGTATCAACCGTTTTGATTAATTCCATGTAGATATACGACATCCAAACTTCATCAAAGTTATCTAGAAGTTCCTTACATATCACTATGTCTTAAATATTTATGTAAAGGTTTGACTTTAAAATCCTCACTGCAAATGAGATTAAAAAGAAACGTATTGTCTGTTTGCAATTATATTTTAGAGATATATAACAATCTGTCTTTGAGATGGATGTTTTGATCGCCATACTTTAGCCATTGCACCAGTAATTGATCCAATATTTATGGGAAATCAATGGATAAAGTATCCTCTATGATTCATAATTACCTGACTAATGGATTCTTGTTAAGTGTTTTCACTAAAAGATCCATCTACATTAAGTTTGTAAAGAACTTGCTATCAAGTCTTCGATGCTATTGGAGCAGTTGTCTGAGTTGTGAAAGGTTTTACAGATTGGAAAAATAATATTATGATATATTTTGGGGGCATTTACACTTAGGTCCCTCACAAGCAATTTTATTACTCTAAAATCGGAATAATTTTTTAAAATAGTTTGGTACCTCAAATACCCATTTACTCAATACTCTTTTATTTTAAAAGTCTGTGCTAGCGGCACCCACACCCCCTCCCCCTCCCCATTCCCACCCCATTTCTAGAGCTCCGAAAGGACTCGTAGGAGCTCCGGTGATGATCGCCGGAGCTACGGTGAGATCATCGGAGCTTCGACAGTGAGGTGGGAGTGTGGGGATGGGATGTGTGTCGCTAGCCCAAACATTTAAAAATAAAAGAGTATTGGGTAAATGGGTGTTTGAAAGACCTAGGTATTTAAGTTTTTTTATCCCAATCTTAGAGTAATAAAACTGCATGTGAGGGACCTAAGTGTACTTACTCTATATTTTTCCCTCTATAGATGGATTCATTCCTCAAAGTCTAAAATTTTCATAAAGTGAAGACGAAAGTGGTTGAGGATGATCATTGATTGAAGAAATTCATTGGACTTTATTCTCAAGTTTATAATAAAGATAACATTGCGTAAAATATTGGCATTAGTAGAACAAGTTTGAGTTGTAATTTACAAAAACATATTGATAGCATACATAGTTAGATGCTTTGTGTTTTTTTTGTAGAGAATATATCAGAAGTTGTAGGAGAACCTTACACCAAAATCACAAAATATAATTTTGTAATACCCGAAGATGATAAGAGAATTCCTAATAAATTTAACCATAATAATTTTGTTGATGACGTGTCTTACCAAATATCTTCCGTTAGGTGTGTGCAAGCTTTCATAAATCCAAGAGAAGTTCAAGATTATCTCAATATAACAGCCCTATTTTCCCCATGCCAGGTGGCCAGTTCGATACACCAAACATAGGGAAGTGTCAATCAATTTATATAATATTCAGCATCAATGAGTAAATAAATGAATGAATAAATATAAACCATCTACACAATATAATGAATGAAACAAATAACCGAGGTAAATATAAATGTCTCCAAAATGAAGCACATAACTAAGAATGTCTCATTAAACTAAATGAGGATAAATAACAATTTCATGAAATGACTAGTTTCAAAACCTGAATATAAACGATTCTAAGAACAATCTGGGCCATAAATAAATATCTTGATAATATATAACAAGTTTGACTCGATAACTGGAAGAAAGAGATGGAGATATAAATGGAAACAGGTCTGATTGTTCAGTCTTGCTGATCTTGCTTAGGAATATCTGAAAAATATTTTTAGAAAATAAATGGGCCAGAGCCCGAAAGTTGCAAGAAATAGTTTACTTTATCATGATAGTAATAACTTGTGACTTATTTACGCAATCATGCCAACCTGTCGACACTCTTATTCAAAAGATATCTCATCTCCCAACATAAATGAAATAACCTACTATGAGCGATTATATCAAACCACAACTATAGCATATGAGTCCAAACTATAAAATTATAAAGTAGGCTACCATATACTATCCTACCGCTACAACATAATGACGGGCTTATCCATACACTAAGGATACAACTTAGTACAATCCCCGCGTGTCACTCAAATAATAAGATATACACAATATCATAGTAAGTATAACAACATGATATAAATACGCATATAAACATGTCCATCACTGGACTAATTAGAAGATATATTTCTCATAAATCATACGAAGGCTTCATCCTTTGGAGACATTCTTGTGCCTCTATCGAAAATACATTAGGGTCACATACCTAATGGATTCTAAAACATGCACACACAATAAAATTGGGGATTGCTATGCAGTCACACCATCGTGTGGTCACATGCCAATCTACCTGATAGATCAACTCATCCACGACTCCTAATAGTGAGACGATAGCCAACTGAATGCACGATCAAACATCGACCTATAAGCAGCTTGCTGCATCTGCCAAGGCATAGTCCTCGGCCCCATAATCCATTTAATTCCATAATCACCGTCGATACATTCCCCACGAGATAAATGTGTTCATATATTATGTTTACAAATAACACATAAGTATATGTAACACAATATATAAACTCGATATTGTATTATAACTCACGTACCTCGAATACTGTTCAAATTCTCGAAATTAGAGTTTCTAATTACACACACACACACACACACACACACACACACACACACACACACACACACACACATATATATATATATATATATACATATACGAGCCTAACTAAATATCCAACAAAAGACCAATCAAAACCCTGATTGAGCCCAACACGAACCCCCTATTAGGCAGACGAGCATGGCCTGGTATTTGTTTTGGAGATTTTTAGTGCAAATGTTAGGTATTGTAAGTATCAATTAGTTAATGTGATTTGATTTGATAACTTAAGTCTTGCGATGACTTTAGAGATATAATCAAGTGGTGATTCTTGGAAATTGAAATAAGGTTTAGGCGACATTTGAAAAGCTTAATACTTAAGAGAGAGAATAAAAGTATTCATGCCTGCTAAAAAGTTGTATAGAAATTCAGATTAGACGGTTGTAATCATCTCGAAAAATTAAGAAGGATTGCTTCTTGAACGATCTTGAGAAAACACCAATTGAGCCTTCAAATCTTGCGTTGAAACTTAATAAATTTGGGGATAGGGTTTTTAAGTAGAAGAAGATGAAAATTATAGGGGACTACTGCTCTTAGAGTTCGTGAAAATATGTTTTAAACTTCCTAACCTCGGATGATTTTAAGTGGAAAAAATTAGATTTTGATTAACATTTAAATTCTTAAGAAACCAACTTACCACCGCAACTGATACAAACCGAATCGATTTGGGAAGAGAAAAAATTAATGATCGTTTTCAAGTCTTCAAAGAGAAGAATCGTTGGTGACATTTGCAAGATTGAAGATCGTTCGTCACAACATTACTTGAGAAGTGTTATGAGGTAGTTTGGTAAAGCCTTAAAGTTTTCGGTGGTTGTTTTAAAAGAGTTTGCTTTTAAAGGTTTTCAAAATATTTTTTAAAATGACTTTTTAAAGATTTTTTGAAAAACTCACTAACTTGTTAGAATGAGATTGACATGTCATTTGAATGAGTTACGTAGGGTCCTTAGAATAAGATTCCCACGTGCAAACGAGATCTGGAATGCTGTCTTTTTGGTTCGCTCTGGAATGTCATTACAAGTTTTATTTGGTAACCGTTTGAACGTGATCAGGTACATCGTTTGAATGAGGTGGAAGTTCGTTTGAATAAGTATGCACGTTTTTATTTTTTTAAACAAATCATTTTTAAATCTTTAATCCCCATCTCTTTGCAACAACTTTCCTCATAAATAGAGATGTGGGATTAGACTTTTTCACAAACCTTTTTAGAATTATTTTTGTAATGAAACTCTATAATTGTTCATCTAAACCCCTTGGATATTTTAGGATCACTTTTCCAAATCAAGAAGAACACAATCCAAAGTTCTAAACCCTTATTGAGAAATTCTCTACTGCTAATTTGTGGAGTCGTGGATCTACGAATGAAGAAGAAAAGAATTGCAATTCTTGAGGTTGATTGGTAGATACCGAGGGAAGATATACTTCCTGTGGGAAGTGCTAGACTACATCATTTTCTGTTAAAGATTTGAAAACGCCATAGCAATAAACTTAGTGGAGCTCTAAGTTGTTTGTAAGTCTGTCGTGTTCTGTTGAGTTTTAAGTAATGATGAATTAAAGGTTTTGTCTAAAAGGATTTTTTTCTCTATTTCTTCTTCTTCTTCTTCTTCTTCTTCTTCTTCTTCTTCTTCTTCTTCTTCTTCTTCTTCTTCTTCTTCTTCTTCTTCTTCTTGGTTTGGAGATTTAATTTGTGTGTTATCTTCACATCAGCATTTCATGTTAACCTTATTTAAATCAAGATAAAATTTGGTAAAAAGTGAACTTATGTGTTTGGCCAAAGATACAAGTGAATCCGTATAGCCCTTGATACTTTCTCAAATTGGTATCAGAGCTGGTTACACTAATTTATTGGGTGATTTTTAAATGTGGGATTATATGGGTAGTTTGAATAATAGGGTACCTACGTTTGATGGGTTAAATTATGCATATTGGAAAGATCGAATGAGGTCGGCATTAAATTCGATTAACGAGGGAGTCTGACTTGTCTGTGAAAGAGGGTGCACACCCCCCACTGTGACTAAAGACAATGTCGAAAGTCTTAAACCTGTCACAACTTAGACAAAGGATGATTTTAAATGGAGTAATTTTAACTCTAGTGGCTTGAGCACAATTTTTGGTACAGTCACTCCCGATGAGTTTCATCGAATTATGACGTGTACCATGTCATGGGAAGCATGGGATATTATCCAACTCACTCACTAGGGTACTAATGATGTGAAAGCTTCTAAGCTTCAAAATCTCACCGCACAGTTTGAAACTATCATTATGCTAGACTGTGAGACTTTTGATGAGTTATATGCAAGTTTATCTGATATAGTCAATTCAAGTTTTAATTTGGATGAGAGAATTCCTGAGATGAGAGTTGTGAGAACTTTTTGAGATCCCCGCCCTCCTATTTTATACAGTTATGGTGCATAATTCATTGGGAATTTTAGATATGATTAAGTTAGAAAAACTCATAAGAGACCTTTAAACTTATGAAATCGATATGTTCCCCAAAACTAAAAAGAAAAAGGAAATAGGGATTGCTTTAAAGTCAGTCTAAAAAAATGTTTGAGATTCTGACTCTTAGTTTGATTTTGAGCTTGAAGATCTTGCCTTGTTTACAAAAAATTTAAAAAAAACAGCAAATTTAACAAAGAAAATTCTTCTAAAGAAAATAAATGTTTTGAGAAAAATAAAAATGTCGATGAGGGAAATAATGTGTGTGTGAATGATCAAGTGAGATGTTTTGAATGTGAAGGGAAAGGAAACAAAGCCTATGATTGTCCCACTAGGTTTAAGAGACATGACAATGGCAAAGCGGCATACAAAGCCACTCTTAGCGATAATGACGTCAAGTCGGTGAATTTTGGGGATGAATCACCACATGAACCTTGTCTTGCGTTCATGGCTAGTCACATTTGTACTTATAGTTCATCCCATGCTAGTGAGAAAATTTCTAAATATGATAGCCTCGTCACTACGTCAAATCATTATGGAGACAATGAAAGTGACGAAGAGAATTTATTTGAGAGGGAAGGTGAACTTAAATACACCTACTGCGAACTTTAGAAAGAGTCTTTAAGAACCAAAATGTAAAATAAGTGTTTGACTCTTAAGGTGTATGATTTTGAGAAAGAGGTGAAAGTTTTGAGAGAGTGTGAGGCGTCGGTGAGTCAACTTGAGAAGTCAAAACGTTCTTTATGTGAGCAATTGATGGTGGTTGGTAAGGAGGAGATTAATTTGATCAACAATGAGGCTACTCTTATGAGAGATCTTCATACTTCATTGGAGACTTGTGAGAAAATTGAAGCCTATGTTTTCCAACTCGATAAAGATTCGAATGTTTTCTGGAGGTTAGCGTCACTATAGATGACACATCGAAGAAGGTTGGAAAGATGTTCCTTAGTCCCGCTTTAGGTCTAAATGAGAGGCAAGGAATAGGTTACGATGCTGCATCCACTTCTAGTGCCGCACCAAAAATAGTTACCTAGTTTATGATGGATCCTTATGGACGTCGATCTATCCCATTAAGGATAGCACATTTTAGGTATTTTGATCGAGGTAGACCCAAGTTTGTTTATTTTTGTTCCCAATGCAAACAAAGTGGTGACATTAGAAAATTTTCTTTTAATCTAGGGAGAGTTTCTCACATGCGTGTTCCCCGATATGATCCCATACGAGTTCACGCACATGTTCTTACTCATCCACCCACACATGATCGTAGAGATTTTGAGAGTTTTCTAAAGCAAGTAGAATATTTGGTTATAATTTCACAAAGTTTGATGGATGAATTTTAAAGGATGCCTATTCGTATTGAGAACACCTCTCGGACCAATGATTTGAGTTTGAATACTATATTTAGTATATGGTGTTTATAATGTTCATATCACCTATTCCTATTACTAGATTTTATTTATTTTTATCCTTATAGTTATACATGTTTATGCGTTTTGAAAAATTTTGAAAAATCCAAAAAGATTTTTGATGTTTGAGAAAAAGTTTGAAAAAAATCCCAAAAGATTTTATTTTTGATAAAAATCTTGAAAAAGGAAAAAGATAATTGTATTTTTCTTTTTCACCATATATGGATTTTCATTTAAGATGTTCGAATCACCCCCTACATTCCATCCGTTCATGTAACTTTTGCATGGTGTTTTGATACATGGCTTCGTTTCGTTAGTGTGCTTAATAATATGTGGATAAAATTTCGTTCTTCATTGATGATTACTTTATTCATGCTAGACTCTTTATCTGCTTTATTGCACACATACACGAACTTTTTGAACATTGTGATTGCTTATGATATGTTGAATACATTGTTCTCATATCAATAGTATTGAATAACGAACCAAATGTATTAGAGATAAGTTGTGCTTGTAAGAACCATTGTCCGGATTTTGTTTCTAGAAAAAATTATTATATGTTCAGAATTGGAAAGGGTCTACGTAGGGGAAAGTTCTTTTTGGGTTAAAATCCACCATTTATAAAAATATCCTAAAAGAATAATGATACACAAAAACCAAAGTGCTATGTCCATTTTTATTTCATTGATGCTTCGCTACACATGAGCATTATGATATATGCAAAAATTTGAGAGTGAATTCTTAAATATGTGAAAATTTGAGGGTGTTGTAAAGTATAAGATCAATGGGTTTGCACAATGGACTCCCTTGAAAAGCATTAAATAGTTTGCCATTATTCATTTGAGAAGCATTTAGATTCATGGCATATTGCATTGGTCGAGTCAATTTCACCTTGTTCCACATTCTTACAACTAAGGTTGAAATTAAGTTCTTTGTTTAGAAGTATCTCATTCATTTCTTATGCCTATGTTATGAATGCCTATGTCGATTTATGAAATTTCATAGTGTGATGTATTTGTACCTATATGTACTTCTTATATTTATACCTATTCTCTTTATACTTGAAAAAATTGAAAATTTTCAAAAGTAGTTGGTATGCTACTTGGAAATTTCATCGCGTGTACTTAAATTCTTATCTTTATGATGTTATTTCATTTTTGTTTATGTAATGCTTGCTATTTATGATTACTTTCTAACACTTTGTCTGTTACGGATAAAAAAGGGGACAATAAACTAAGGGGGAGTTTAGTTTTTCTTTAAACTCGTATGAATCACAATATTTCTTTTATCTCATATATGTTGATCATTTTGCCTTGATGATGATTTCATGCACCAAAAAAGATGAAGACTTTTGTTTGAAGACTTTCACATTTATGCATTTTAATTTCTTAGTTTGGGAGGAGATTAGTTGTATTAGTCTTTGTGGTCAATTTTACTTTGGTTTGTGATTTGTACTTGAATAGCCGAAGGGGGAGATTTATAAGATAAGGATTTATAATTGATCATTTTATTTTTATTTGGGTTATCCCGCTACAACTCACTACACCTTCATGATTGTTCTCAAGTCTTCGAAGCGAATAATCATTGGTGACATTTGTAAGATTGAAGATCGTTCGTTAAAACTTTACCCAAGAAGTGTTATGAGGTAGCTTTGTAAAGCCTTAAAGTTTGAGGGGTTGTTTTAAAAGAGTTTGCATTTAAAAGTTTTGAAAGTATTTTTTAAAGAGTTTTTGAAAACCTCACTAGCTCGTTAGAACGAGATTGATATGTTGTTCGAATGAGTTGTGTAGGGTCATTAGAATAAGGTTCCCCCGTTTCAACGATATCTGGAACATGACCTTTTGGGTTCGCTTTGGAATGTCATTCGGAGTTTCGTTGAAAATCGTTTGAACGAGATCAGGCACATCGTTCAAACAAGGTGGAAATTCATTCGAACGAGTATGCATATTTTTTTTTTAATTTTTTTTCCCAAATCTTTAGTCTCTGTCTCTTTGCAATAACTTTATCTATAAATTGAGATGTAAGATTAATCTTTTTCACAAGCCTTTTCAGAGTTCTTTTTGTGATCAAATACTATAATTTTTCATCTAAACCCCTTGGATATTTAAGTATCACTTTTCCAAATCAAGTAGAACACAATCCAAAGTTATAAACCCTTGTAGAGAAATTCTCTACTACTGATTTGTGGAGTTAAGTCTCTACACCTGAAGAAGAAGAAAGGAATTATGATTCCTAAGGCTGATCGGTGGATACCAATGGAAGATCTGTTTCCTGTGGGTGATGCTGAACTGCGTCATTTTTTGTTAAAGATTCGAAGATGCCACATCATTAACCTTAGCGGAGCTCTACGTTGTCTGTAAGTCTGTCGTGTTCTGTTGAGTCCTAAACAATGTTGAATTAAATTTTTTATTCGAAAGGGATTTTTCCTCTTCTTCTTCTTCTTCTTCTTCTTCTTCTTCTTCTTCTTCTTATTATTATTATTATTATTATTATTATTATTATTATTATTATTATTATTATTATTATTATTATTATTATTATTATTATTATTATTATTATTATTATTATTATTATTATTATTATTATTATTATTATTATTGATTTGGAGATTTAATTTATTCGTTAGATTCACATCACCATTACATGTTCACTTTAAGTTAAATGAAGATAAAATTTGGTAAAAAGTGAATTAGTAGGTTTATCCTAAGATACAAGTGAATCCGTATAGTCCCTCACGCTTTCTCAGACTAAGGGATATAAGTCCTCTAGAATAGAAGGACTACTTTGGGTTATCTAGAGGTCCCGCATGCCCCCGAAGTTGCTTGTATCAAGGGAAGGGCTTTTATGGTTGCCTCTAATAAAGAGCTTTAATTTAGATCAGACTTTGTCTCGAACACCTCCACTAATTTGTCAGGGGGACCCAAATGTCCACCATTATGCTGAATGTCAGGCGGTTGGTGGATTTTGACCTCTTCCCTTTGTTCACCACAGGCGTGTCACATGTCTTGTTGAAGAAGAGTCGGGCCATCCTCCACTGATCACATTCATCTACTAAAACTAAAATAATTCAGAGTCACTACTGAAGTCAAAGAAAGAAGCGAATGAGAAAGAAATAAAAATAAGTTTAAGATGCTCAATGGGAGAGTCTACTAGAATCGCCCCTTACATAGTGGATAGAACCTCTTTAGTACTAGGAGGAAGCTCAGTTCCACCCTTAACCTTGTCCTCCTCACCTCCAGAGGCCTCAGGGACATTCGAAGTGACATCAATTGCCACCTTTCTGATAGGGGAGAAATGGTATTTAATCCTATTATAATCGTATCTTAGTTTGGGAGATTTAACTTAGGGGGAGACGTCTTTCTAAGTAGGTCATTTATTTGATAAAGGGGAGAATTAATTTAGGGGGTGTTTATTTAATATTCTTATTCTTTATGCGTTTGATAGTTTGCTTAAGTGTGCAGGAATTCTTCTAAATGGCAACTTTCATCGGCAAAGATATTGATCCTTGGGTTTTGAGTCAAGCTATGTAAATTTTATTTTGGGTGGGTTGTTTGTCAATCTAGTAGAGTTTGACGACCCTTTAGGATTTTATTTTGGTTTTTATCCCGGAATAGCCAAAGGGGGAGATTTGTAAGGACACAAGTCTACGATTGAGTCTTAATGTAGTGTTGGAACAATTCCAGACAAAAATATTTAAGTCATAGGATAGTGTTCTTGTGTATCCTTCAAGCCTATGACATGTTAAAGTTAAAAACGTTGCAGCCTACTTATCAAGAAATCATCATTGTTGGTTTACATGTGCCTCGTTTCACGTCATCAACTTAGTTCCAATCTCTCCTAAGGTATGTATGCATTACATATATATATATATATATATATATATATATCTTTCTTGGAGAGTGTTTTGGCACCGGGTTCTACTCTATCGAATTGAGGAGTTCGTTTGGGTTTACTTCTACATCCCATAAAGAAGAAGTTCATTATTTTGCTGCGGCATTCTCATACGGTGAATGGCCGCATGTGTGGTTGAAGGTTATTTCCTAAAGCTTCATTGGTGGATTCCAAGGTTCTGGTGGATTCCGGGATTGTCGGCTAAGCAGAGGTAGTTGCAAGAAGACACATCGGGGCTTGAAGAAGTCGAGTCGAGTGTAGTAAGTCATATGTCTTGTAATTTTAATTCTGTACTTAGTGGACTTAAGGATAGGCCATCCGAGGTTTATTCCATTTGGGTTTTCCTCGTACATCGCGGCATGGTGGTTATGAATTTATTTTATCTTGCAAATCACCTAGAACGCATGCTTAGGATTAAAGGATAAAATATGGTTTAATTCGCAATCTTGTTTAAATTGGTGCTATAATTCAATTTGGGTAAAATTTAAGTTAATTTAATTCAAGTCAGAAATTTAATTTGTTAAATTTGGTTTGGCCTAATTAGATAATATTAAAAATATTGTGAAGGCAAATTTTAGGACTTGTGTTAAATTAATTTTTGGGCTAAAAGTAAATTTCTAATAGTTAACTTCAAGCGCTATTTTTGTTTGTAAGAAAATCCAAAAATTGGTTTGTGTGAATTTTGTGTGCGTGTGTGTGTCCACCATAGTTCACTTATTCAAGTTTAATTTTAATTTTTTTTAGAAATCAAAATTTGTGTTTAATTTAATTTTTATCTTTTTCAAGAAAAGAAAATCAAATAAAATTTGGAAAATTAAATTGTTTTGTTGAACTATCCATATTTCCCATTTAAAAGGAAATTATATTTGAAAATTTTAAAATTGGGGTCCCAACACTTTTACTTCCTAAGAACTAAAGCAAAGGGCTCAGCCCCTACAAACTCCCCAACCACTATCCTAGAGGCCTCAAGCTCCTATCCTAACACCACAACCTTGGGTCTAGGTTCAAGACCATTCTTTAAGATACGATTGGGGGTGACAAAGGCCTCAAAGGGAGTAGAGGCCAACTTTAGAGCTTCATTTATCTGATCTTACTCCTCTTGGTTGAGATCAATAGGCACTACAAAAGGGGAAAAAATCACTAAAGCTCTAATAATAGGTTAGTAAATGAGTTCAAATACAAATTCAATGACAAACGCTAACTGACCCATGACCGAATGGGTACACTAGATGGTTGGGCAACTAATACTCTCCATTGCATCAGGGATGGCCCAAGCTCCCTTAGTAAATAAGAACCTATCCTTTCAGTACTTGGGGGCATTATTCTTGTTATAGGCGAATACCCTTAAGAGCCTTGGGGAAAAATAATGTAGCTATTTATCCTTGGTATTACTTTTCTATTAAACCCTATAGAGTTTAAAGAGTTGGGCTAATGTAAGGTCGTGCTTCCCCTCCCTAGACTCCCCCAAAGCCAAAACTGTGGCTATGAGAGACCTCTAAGACTTATCCACCAATTGAGAAGGGGCTATTCTTATTGTCTTCAAAATTTCTACCATCGATAGAGGTAGTGAGAACCTATCACCATATAATAAAAAAAATTCATTGTTGTAGATGTGCTTGGAGACCAGAAAGCATGCTCTTTCATAAAGCCTTATAACCCTTAAAATTACCAAGTCATGAATTTGATTTCTTTCTTGAATATCCACCAGGTCTTGCTCAGTAATCCGAGAAACCAATTGGGTTATGTCAGAGAAATTAGGATTATTGGGCCTTAGGTAATTTATTACCAAAGAGCCAGAGGGAATAGTCCATGTGGGAATTTGGGCTAAAGCTCCAGCCTCTTGCTCCATGTTTGGAGGCATGGGTGAAAACGGTATTTTCACGTCTTTGAATGAGCATGAGTTCAAAAGAATCTCTATATGTACGAAATTTGAAGAAGTCTGGGACACACTGGGCCAGTGCAATTGCATGCGCCAAGACTTCCCTAATTATGTATTACGACTACCCAAGCACGACAAAGAACATTGGCATTCGAGAAAACTCAAACTTGATCACTTTAGCACTGTCGATCGATAGTCATGTGAGGTCCCACGGTAGAGAGGGGTGTTGGGTTCAAAACCTTTGATGGTGAAATATTCTCAAAAGATATTTTTTGATAAAGGAAAAAATATAGAATAGTTTTTACATGAAAAGATCAAAAGAAAGAGAGTATTGTTAATAGGAATAGTGAGGACTTCCAATCATTACAAAGGATCCATTATAGACCCAAAGCACGTCATGCCAATACACTCAGCATCCCCACAAACTTAATGTGATCTCATTCCCGATGCGTTCTCATTATGATGGTAATCTCGGTGGTTAGTTATGCTCCTTCCCCCAAACTTAGGTAAATGGATAAGTGTTTTCCCTTAAAATTCTTGCAAAAAGTAATAAGGGGTTGGTGATGATTCATCATTTGACTATTGGTATTCCAAGGCTTCTCAAACCCTTCAATTTCAATTGCCCAAGAACGTAGGTTCTAAGGAGAACTACTGACCTCTGCCAGACCATAACTGAGAAGTAAATATCATAACTGCTTTTAAGGGATTATAGTGGGGATAGAGGCCTTGACCGCCTCGTTGCCCCTCCAAAATTCTTAGGCGTTCCAAAACTTCTCTACAACCAAGTCTAGAGACCTCAGTATATGTATCCTTCCACCTCTAACATGAGCATTGGACAATCGTCCAAGGATAAATGGCCTCCAGAGGCCCCATAACCCCTTTATCTGAAGGATATCAATGTATCTTAGGACCACCTAAGGAGGAACCTTTAGTAATTCCATACCTCTCAGATGGCATGCCAAGATCATGTTATTTACTACACTAAAACTTCCAACCTGTCACGATTAAAAACCTTGACAAGTTAAACTTGTCATGGTCAAAGACCGTGAGAAGTTCGTTTGAGTTGTCACGGTCTTTGACCTTGACAAATTTTTCACGGTCAAAGACCATGTTAAGTTCGTGAGAATAACTTAATCTTATCAAAAAAATTTACCGTGAAAAGTCCCTAACAAATAAAAATTTGTCACGGACTTTTACCGTGAAAAGTTTCTTTGTCACGGACTTATCACGGTCAAAGTTCGTGATAATTCTGGGCAGACTTAAAAAAAAGCTGTTGGGCAGTATGGCCACTGCTACTGCCTAGCAGTATATTTGTACCTGTTATAGCAAAATTGTACCTATCCAAATAGCGTAGATATTAAGCAACCAAACCAAAATACAAATATCCACAACCAACATGTAAATATCAACAACTAAATACAAATATTCATATCCAAACTAACATGTAACAAATAAAAAAAATACAAATATAATCCAAGACCCAAATAAAATAAATAGAAATAATGTGATAGAATAGGGTCTTGAATAGATAGGAGGAGGAAGGAAGGACACACAGAATATGCATAGGCACACCCATCAATTGGCTGAATGCCACATTGTTCGTGCAACCACAAAGGTGTGTTCTCCTTTCTGGCCAAAACATGCATGACGAGCACCTTTGCCTCAATATCTTGCAGGGGACGTTCATGAACCACCATACCCGAGAGGGTGCTCGGGTCCCTAAACCCCCTCGCTATTGGCTCCCCACTAAATATGTCGAGTAAAAGCATGCTCGGTCAACCGATTATTGACATAGGCCGTTCGACGGGGGTGAAGATGGGAAATGGATCATATGGCGACGAGTCCGTGCGTATCGACGATGAAGTAGTGACGTCCTCGTCTACATCCTTCTCCTTCCCCTTGCCCTTGCCCTTGACTTTTCCCTCATTAAAGGTGGACCCCCAATGACGCTTCATGAAGGCGTACATATTTAGGACCGTCACCTCTAACCTTGATAGCTTATCGTTATGGGTGTCCACCTTATGAGCCAACCTGGCTTTGCTCGTCTCCATTCCGATGATCCTCGACTTCCAAACCTGCAAGATCATCCACCTAGCCTCCCCTTGTGATCTAACTCTAGCACTTGGCTAAGTGCATTCATAGCCAAAGATGCTTTATCGGCATCAGATTGCGACTCATGCACTTCCTTAAGCTTTGCTTGAAACGACAAAAAGTACACAATTAGAAAAATTAAACATTTATAACTTACAATCGTCGCTATGACGCTCGCGAACACCTCCTTGCCCATGCCCTTCTTCGTCCGAATTGCCACATTGGCATCAAGCCTATATGGCCTACTCCCAGGGCCACTCCTCGTCTCCTGAAATAAAATAATGCAGAAGTAGTTAGTAACGCAAAGTAATGCTCAATTAGAATAACATAAAACTAAAATTAAAGAATAATATAAACTTACCATCCTGTTCTCCACCTCGGTGTAAGACGTCCTCCCAGAGTAGTGTACGTCCCACTTTTTCGCCCAGTTTTCCCTCCCGATTGATGAGATTCCAATTTCTGCACATCGATCTCATTGTCGACAAACTTTTTCCAATGTACCAATGAGATTGAATCCTTCAAGGGCACGGTGTCACGCACTCTCAGAATGGACTCCCGGGTCTTCCTAATTTATCGTGCCCGCATATTTTTCTTCCACGTCTTTTATTGATCCCTCAACTGTTCCAGCGTGGAGTCACGAACATGTGGGGGGTAGGCGGAATTGATCTTGTCAAACAAATACAAACCAAAAAGAAAGTAAGTGTTAGTTGCTTATAAATATAAATATAAATATAAATATAAATATAAATACACTACCTGTAGTGCCCCCAGATGCCCATCTTGAGATAATTTGGTACGACCCTCCAATCAGTGTACCCCAAGTCGATGATCACCTTCAAGAACTCTAGGGATCTAGCCAATAATTCTATCTTATTCTCGACGACGAACCCAAATTTACCCTATTTTTGGGGCCTAATGGCCTAGGTGCCCGTGTCGCCTCCGCTACCGCCTGGGATGAAGACTTTTTTTGCAAAAATTGTTATTATTAATGCAAACATGTATATGGACTTTGAATAAATGTTCAAATCCGATAATAACAAAGCACTAGAAGAATACAAGTTAACGACATTATAAATCTAAATATTGTTTCAATATCGGGTCATGTCATGGACTTAGAATTAATGCTTAAATTGATTAAAATCCTAATTAACATATTCACTAACCAGAAAACCAATTTTGATTCAAATCCGATTATAACAAAGCACTAGAAGAATAAAAGTCAACGATATTATAAATCTAAATATTATTTCAATATCTAATCATGTCATGGACATTGAATAAGTGCTTAAATTGATTAAAAACCAAATTAACATATTCACTAACCCTAAAACCAATTTCGATTCAAATCCAATAATAACAATGCACTAGAAGAATGCACCCACTAGTTATTACAAGCATTAAACTTATCACGTACAAATGAATAAAAAATATTAAATTATCGTCTGATAATAATAAAGCACTAAAATAATATATCCACGGGTCATTACAAATAATTGGAATACTTGTTACAAAATCTAAAAATTGTTTCAAATTCGGGTTATCATAAAAAATGGATTGATATTCGGTTGGAGCAGACTAGTCATCCACAATACTGTTTAGACGCTTTGGCTCATGTAGGACGATTGACCACGACTCATTGTTGATATACTCCGAGTAAAACACATGGTTGACCTTTTAAAAAGCACAAACAAATGGCTCATCGCTCACGTGTTCGTTGCTCTTGAACTTGGACGAGTCAACCATGATTAAATTAGTGCCAGGATCAACTTTACAAGCATTTTTATCCTCAACTCTTACCCGATTACATGAAAATACAACCTCTCTGAAGCTTACATAGTCCAATTCAAATATATTTTGAATTAAACCATAGTAAGTTATTTCAGCTTCAATGAGGTTTTTATCTTTTGCGCTCTCTAAAAAATAAGTAAGATCCTTGTATGAAATGCCCAAGTTCTGTACATTTGTATTTTCCTCCTACACCCTTACACCGAATACTTAACCGTTCAATCGATACATTTTATACCCTTGTGCAATGAACAAGGGTCCATTGGCTAGGCTTGATGTCGCATCACCCGTCTTTAAGAGCTGAGAATATAGATAAAATAATTAGGTTAGTTGTAAATCTTTCTGTCACAACCCGCCTAATTCTGACGTCGGCCGCCACCAAAACTAAGCCGGGCGTGAGTCAATAAAATACCATTCTTAGCATGAGACAGATATGAGAATAAATAAATCAATCCTCAAGATAAATAATTGAATCAAACTCAATTGATAACAACAACTAAACGATAAAAGATCCATCACATGCTAAACTCCAAATAAAAACTAATCTCCAATAATATAAAATTGAATAAAACCCATACAACTTTGGAACCGAATGGGCCAATCAAAATCATAAACTGTGCCTCAAAGTACATACGAAGGAATGGAAACAAACTAAATCACAACGCATAAGGTAGAGCAACTCCAACTACACCTCCAAGCAAATCCTCAAATAACTCTATGCAGCTTCTCCAATTACTAATTCCTGAAAAGTTAGTCAATGCACGAGGTCAGAGCCCTGAGCATGAATACACATTACTCCCCTCAAATAAGATCCTTGAATCCAGACAATATCATTATACACAATAAATATCACAATAGAGTATTTTAATTAAACGAGATAATTATACGCGATAAATATAAAACCATCATTAACACATAAATAAGCACAATTAATCAATATACAAAACTACGCATGATAGCCCAATTCAATTAAATATTAATTTAATTATCACATCGGTAAAAAACCCAATTAATCTCATTTAATTATTTTAAATTAAATACACCAAGCTTACATCATTAACACATCGTGACACCCTGCCTAATAAAATACCGGGTGATCAGTCCTATACCAAATTAAAACAGGAATCTTAGTTGGATCATCCTAAACATCACTGTCGAAAACTTTTTAAAACTTACTAACCACCTAGTATTCCAAACGCTGGTGCCAATTTTAACTTTTTGATTAAACAAAACGGTACATGCGGAATTAAATATAAACCATTCACACAACCGAATAAAACTCAACTGAATAATTAATTAAAAAATTTGCTGAATAAACCATCGGCCACCAAAGTGCAATAATTCAAAACAAAAATCCAACACAAGAATAAAACAAATCTGAAACTAAACTGAAAGTCTGGGCGACATGCCCTAAATAAAACTGAAACTGATACAAGATTCCTACTCTAGGAATGAATGAATGATGCGTCTAATCCAAACTCCTGCTAGCATCCACATATGTCGCAGCTCCGTGTCCCTGGAATATAATATCAATCCTGGCGTCCCTGTGGCTGGACATCTAAAAGGTTTTGAAAATAGTTTTATAGCAAGGGTTAGAACCCAAAACATATTGAAAATATTTAGCAAGTGAATTAACTGCAGTAATTTAAAATGCATGAATGCGCTTCATATTTAAGTTAGTGTCGCACTCCCTTGTGGACATTCTCACCCCTCCACTATTGTGCACACCTACCGGTTATCTTAACCCCACCTAGTTGTACTACCCCGTCCAACTAGTCATGGTATAACCTTCCCTTGCCATACTACTCTAACCCGAGTATAATGATTCTTGAATTATAAGTTATATCACAATTAACTTAATTAATTCCTCTTAAATAGTAGCATATAACCGTGTCACAAGTTATGTAAAATAAATACATCACACACTGCATTATTACTCGCATATAATATTTTCTACCATTATATACGTACCTTTACCACAACATCCACACATATAATATACGTATATCCATACCTTCGAGTATACCCTCACCGGATGATTCCCTCTAAAATGCTATCTCACTAGGTGTGCTCACAAAACCTAGTTCCCCAAGTTGGAATCGCTCACCAACTCGGCCCAAAATATAAACGTAGTGGAGGCGGTCATATTCCTTCCCTGAAAATAAGATAAATCCCTCACCCATATATACCGGACGCTATGACATGGGGATATAGTCGCCCTATCATGCTAGGGGATTCACCCACATCGCGCAACCTCCCTTGATATCATTAAAGTATAGAAATTGAATAAATATCTAGTCACTGATATTTAACATCACACACAATATATACAAGTATATATATACTATCACTACACCGTATATTTATAATATACACCCCGGCTTTACCGTGTACTCAAAATCCCGTACACTGCCTGTAATTTAATATCACACAGAATATATACACGTATATATATACTATCACTATACCGTATATATATAATATAAACCCCGGCTTTACTGTGTACTCAAAATCCCGTACACTGCCTGTAATTTCCCGAGTTTGTTCCCCGACTCAACGTAATTAATTTTCTCACTTAATAATTTATCATCTTCCCGAGTGTATGGTTCCACTCTAATATATTTAATTCACACCTCAATTTATATAATACTTTCCCCGAGTCTATGGTTCGACTCTAATTAATTTAATTAACACACTTATTAATTTAATACCTTCCCGAGTCTATCACCAGACTCTAATTAAATTAACTAACACACATATTAATTTAATACCTCCCCGAGTCTATCGTCCGACTCTAATTAAATTAATTAACACACATATTAATTTAATACCTCCCCGAGTCTATCGTCCAACTTTAATTAAATTAATTAACACACATATTAATTTAATACCTATCCAAGTCTGTGGTCCGACTCCCAGTTAATTGATTTACAAATTAATTAATTTACATCAATCTGAGTTTGTGGTCCGACTCTAAGATAATTAATTAACACACTTATTAATTTAATACCTTCCCGAGTCTACAATCTGATTCTAATTAAATTAATTATCACACCTATTAATTTAATCCTACCTGAGTCTACAATCCGACTCTAATTAAATTAATTATCACACCTATTAATTTAATCCTACCCAAGTCTACAATCCGACTCTATTTAAATTAATTATCACACTTATTAATTTAATAACTTAGTGTCACCCAACCATTATCCCCGGACTCGCTCACTTGTCCCATACCTCAATATTTCCCGAGTCTATATTCCGACTCCAAATTAATTACTCTCTCTCAATAATTAATTAAAAACTTTGGTGTCACTTAACCAACATACCCGGACTCGCTCACTTGGTCCATTTTACCTCTCATAATTTCATTCCCACATTTTCGCCCACACTGTGTCGCACGTTCATCTCCATAATTTCCCAATTATATTTACTTATAATTACCAACATACTCGGACTCGCTCACTTGGTCCATAATTAAATTGAATATGTTTCACCCAAAATTCTTACTTTAAGTCCCAACTCTTAACTTAATTGGTCAATTCCTAATAGCTATCTTTTGAGCCACTAGCTATTAAACTCTTTATAATTTTTCACCCATTTGAAATTATACCCAAAAATCCAAACAGAAAATGAGGGCATATATAACACCCAACCCGACCTGCCAGAATTTCGCCATCGTCGATCGATCGATAGCCCTCGATCGATCGATCGTCCCCTGGCAGTTCTTCTTCCCCACGAAAATTTCCACCATTAACAAGCTTTGAAGCTCTGATTTTCCCTTCCATACTTGACCAAACATAACATAATTTTTAAAACCTTTTATTAAACTAATTTACAATAGGGATATAACCATAACTAACCTTTATCCCCACCACAATTCATTTACTCACAAATTGGAATTTTTCATGAATTTCCATGAACTTTGTTCTACAATTCATATTCCAAATTTACATACCACCCTTCTATATTGCGGGTTTCTCATTCAAACCAGATATGTATACTCAGAGATACATAATACACACCTAAGTTCTTACCTTGAATCTCATTCAAAGGTTCCATGAACAAAAACCCCATTTTTGTACCCATTTATCCCCAAAACGATTTTTGGTTTACACATCACTATGATATGAATTGATTATCATCAATTTAGAAATCACAACAGTTAACCACTTGCCTGGAATTGTTCGTAGTGTCTCATTCGTTGGTGTAGTCCCTTAATTTAGCTCCAAAACCACCAATTTGGCCCTTGATTTGCTTTCCCCCAATTTCCTCTCAAACCCTAGGTTTAGAGTTGAGTTGACTGCCGTTCCCTAATCTCTCAATTAGGTGAAAAACATCCAATCCCATTTTTGGCCATGTGGGTCTAATTAAAATGGCCCAACTCACCCCGTGTGGGCCCGACTATGCTCAAAAAATACCCCGAGACCCAATTACTACCCCCGGGTACTCTTTTTTGACTATCTCGATCCATCCGGACGCAACCGCACACTCGTAATTGCCATCCGAAATACTTTTCAAAATTTCCAAATTCCAACCTCAAAATGTGACACACGAGATTTTGAACCATTAACTTAAGAGTTGCCGATTATAAATAATTCGGCTCACTCAATTAAATTCTCCAAGTCATGAATTTAAGTTTCTCCAATTTAAATATTTTTATAACTCCCAAAAATAATTAAATATTAAATCCTCAAAATGACGGGGTGTTACATACTCCCCCCCTTACAAAGGAATTTCGTCCTCGAAATTAAGATGAGCGTAATGTTCCAAGCTTCGCATATTACTCTCTAGTCATGTGCCTCTAAGCTTGATATATCTATCCCATCCACTTCTAACCATACATTACACAAGTATGCATTTAAATTAACCAGGGCGCTCATACACCCTATACCCGTGCTTAACCGCACGAAATTTGCCTTAATTAACCCGGGTGCCCATACAACCTATCCCCGCGCTTTACCGCATGAAAGTTACCCGACTATGCTAGTCGTAACCCGTAATATAACTTCGAACCCGTAGTCATATCACACACACACACACACACATACACATATATATCTACTACCCGGGTTGCCCAACCCATGTACTAATGTCCAAACATCTCCCCACAAAATACTTGTCTCTTAACACAAAATACATACGCTTACCTTCATGCTACCAAAGACAACATAAAATACCGCGCCCTTACTATCACTAGTCCTTGTGCAAAATAAACCCCGAGCTATCTCTCTTTGCTCGAACATAAATCTAATCACCCTGATTCCCTTTAGTAAACATCCCTACTTACCGGGATAAAATGTGAGAACACGAGAACTCACTATGTGCTACCGCACCACGCCATACAACATATACACACACATATATATATAGGCTATACGCCCTCTCAAGTGATACCTTGTACCAACCATACCCTGGTGTCGCAAACACCAAAACTTAACACCACTATCCACAATAGTTAAATTCCCTAGCTATCCAGCCGATATTTAGAAAATATTATCAACCCCCTCCCATAATTCTCGAAAGTAGTAAATCCTCGCATAATTCAAACCTTCACTCAGTGTACACCTCCACTCTCCTGTGAAGAATACCAAGGAACTCTGCTACCCTTCGAAAAGTTTATCCACATACTATGGCTTCTACCGCCAATGCACCCACTAAATTCGACTCACCTGCGAACTCTAGTGAAAAATAAGTCTTACACTGTGACATCCTCTTTGTCACTCAAAAATATACCCCATGCCCATAGGGTAAAAATAGTTACCTCCATACCCCAGCTGCAACGCCTGATCATCGGGTTTCGGAGCATCTTCTCTCTGCCCGAATGCGCCCATAACTTTCTTTAGTGGCTGTACATCCAGGAACTCGTCCTGTAGTTGACCCCTGCCTTGCTTAAGACAATCTCTCTTCATATGTCTCGCTTCCCCCACAAACGAAACACCTTCTAATACATTCACCCTACCACTGGTCCCTTCTATGCCGACCTTGTTGGAATTCCTGGCCATCCTACCGATAGCCTCCCTTTCTAAATCATTTGGCATTATTTCCCTGCCGAAATCCTGCCCCTGATCTCCCCCAGTATGCTATTGGGATACCCCACTAGTACTGTTCCCTCTAGCCTTATCCGACTAGTTAGTTTCCACTCCCCTCCTGCTTCCTTTCACGTGGAAGCGATGTTCCTGACAGTGCCGGAGTGTTGCGTTAACGACATCAGTATAAGCTACTAATGCGTATTTACCAATTAAATGTTGTCTGATTCTCCAGACTAACCCATCCACAAACTTTTACTTTCTTTTTCTTTTCCCCGCTTACCTCATCCGGTACACAATTTTGCCAACGAGTGAATTCTTCCTCGTAATCGTCCACTTAACGGTCCCCTTGAGTCACCTCACAAAATTTTCTCCTCGTTTCGGTCTCAACCGCTGGTGGAAAAATACGTGCGGTCGAATCGCACCCAAAACTCTGCAATAGCTAGTGTGTCCCTTTACTCACTGTGGTGATTGACTCCCACCACTGTAGCGCTTCTCCCACTTAACTAAAAGTGGTTATCATTTGCTTCCGCACCTAATCACAATCTCCCATACGTAGGTGATGCTGGATATCTCTCTTCCTTGATACGTTAGCACTACATCTGAACCCCCTCGCAATTCTGGTGGGTTCCCACTAAAAATAACCTCTCTTTCTTGTTTCCACCCCGACGACCCCGCGTGAGTCTGAACATCCGATGCCACTAACACTTGTGGCGGATCCAGTGAAAAGTACCCTGCCGTTGCGACCACCATCGCTTCAACTGCCTGTACCACTATTTCAGTTACTTATGCTGCCAGAATTATCTCTGGCCATTGCTGCGGTAACTCTTGCTCCTAACGGGCCTCCCTCGTCTCATCTCCCCTACTGCCCTAGCTGCTCTCTCTCTCCTGGGCGTCATCTGGAAAGAGAATCAAATTTGTATGAGGTCACTCTCAAATATAAATTTTGCACAAGAACGTATATGCGCATATGTATGAGAATACAACAATTCTATGATAGGGGTCTTTATCAAAGATTGCTAAGCCAAAACGTGAAAAGCCCCACAGATCCTAAGGACACTAGAACCTGATGCTCTGATACCATCTGTGACACCCTGCCTAATAAAATACCGCGTGATGAGTCCTATACCAAATTAAAACAGTAATCTCAGTTGGATCATCCTTAGCATCACTGTCAAAAACTTTTTAAACTTACTAACTACTTAGTATTCCAAAAGCTGGTGCCAATTTTAACTTTTTGATCAAACAAAATAGTACATGCGGAATTAAATATAAACCATTCACACAACTGAATAAAACTCAACAGAATAATTAATTAAACAATTTGCCGAATAAACCATCGGCCACCAAAGTGCAATAATCCAAAACAAATATCCAACACAGGAATAAAACAAATCTAAAACTGAACTGAAAGTCTGGGCGACATGCCCTAAATAAAACTGAAAGTGATACATAAAATCCTACTCTAGGAATGAATAAATGATACGTCTAATCCAAACTCCTGCTAGCATCCACATATACTGCAGCTCCGTGTCCCTGGAATAGAATATCAATCCTGGCGTCCCTGTGGTTGGACACCTAAAAGGTTTTGAAAATAGTTTCATAGCAAGGGTTAGAACCCAAAACATTTTGAAAATATTTAGCAAGTGAATTAACTGCAGTAATTTAAAATGCATGAATGTTCGTCATATTTAATTTAGTGGGACATTCTCACCCCTCCACTATTGTGCACACTTACTGGTTACCTTAACCCCACCTAGTTGTACTAACCCGTCCAACTAGTCCTGGTATAACCTTCCCTTGCCATACTACTCTAACCCGAGTATAATGATTCTTGAATTATAAGTTATATCACAATTAACTTAATTAATTCCTCTTAAATAGTTGCATATAACCGTGTCACAAGTTATATAAAAAAAATACATCACACACTGTATTATTACCCGCATATAATATTTTCTACCATTATGTACGTACCTTTACCACAACATCCACACATATAATATACGTATATACATACCTTCGAGTATACCCTCACCGGATGATTCCCTCTAAAATGCTATCTCACTAGGTGTGCTCACAAAACCTAGTTCCCCAAGTTGGAATCCCTCACCAACTTGGCCCAAAATATAAACGTAGTGGAGGCGGTCATATTCCTTCCTTGAAAGTGAGATAAATCCCTCACCCATATATACCGAACGCTATGACCTGGGGATATAGTCGCCCTATCAAGCTAGGGGATTCACCCACATCGCGCAACCTCCCTTGATAGCATTAGAGTATATAAATTGAATAAATATCTAGTCACTGATATTTAACATCACACATAATATATACAGCTATATATATACTATCACTACACCGTATATGTATAATATAAACCCCGACTTTACCGTGTACTCAAAATCCCGTACACTGCCTGTAATTTAATATCACACAGAATATATACACGTATATATATACTATCACTATACCGTATATATATAATATAAACCCCGACTTTACCGTGTACTCAAAATCCCGTACACTGCCTATAATTTCCCGAGTTTGTGCCCCGACTCAACGTAATTAATTTTCTCACTTAATAATTTATCATCTTCCCGAGTGTATGGTTCGACTCTAATATATTTAATTCACACCTCAATTTATATAATACTTTCCCCGAGTCTATGGTTTGACTCTAATTAAATTAATTAACACACTTATTAATTTAATACCTTCCCGAGTCTATCACCCGACTCTAATTAAATTAACTAACACACATATTAATTTAATACCTCCCCGAGTCTATCGTCCGACTCTAATTAAATTAATTAACACACATATTAATTTAATACCTCCCGAGTCTATCGTCCAACTTTAATTAAATTAATTAACACACATATTAATTTAATACCGATCCAAGTCTGTGGTCCGACTCCCAGTTAATTGATTTACAAATTAATTAATTTACATCAATCCGAGTCTGTGGTCCGACTCTAATATAATTAATTAACACACTTATTAATTTAATACCTTCCCGAGTCTACAATCTGACTCTAATTAAATTAATTATCACACCTATTAATTTAATCCAACCTGAGTCTACAATCCGAATCTAATTTAATTAATTATCACACCTATTAATTTAATCCTACCCGAGTCTACAATCCGACTATAATCAAATTAATTATCACACTTATTAATTTAATAACTTGGTGTCACCCAACCATTATTCCCGGACTCGCTCACTTGGCCCATACCTTTATATTTCCCGAGTCTATATTCCGACTCCAAATTAATTACTCTTTCTCAATAATTAATTAAATACTTTGGTGTCACTTAACAAATATACTCGGACTCGCTCACTTGGTCCATTTTACCTATCATAATTTCATTCCCACATTTTTGCCCACAATGTGTCGCACATTCATCTCCATAATTTTCCAATTATATTTACCTATAATTGCCAACATACCCAGACTCGCTCACTTGGTCCATAATAAATTGAATATGTTTCACCCAAAATTCTTACTTTAACTCCCAACTCTTAACTTAATTGGTCAATTCCTAATAACTATCTTTTGAGCCACTAGCTATTAAACTCTTTATAATTTTTCACCCATTTGAAATTATACCCAAAAATCCAAACAGAAAATGAGGGCATATATAACACCCAACCCGACCTGCCAGAATTTCGCCATCATCGATCGATCGATAGCCCTCGATCGATCGATCGATCGTCCCCTGGCAGTTCTTCTTCCCCACGAAGATTTCCACCATTAACAAGCTTTGAAGCTTTGATTTTCCCTTCCATCCTTGACTAAACATAACATAATTTTTAAAACCTTTTATTAAACTAATTTACAACAGGGATATAACCATAACTAACCTTTATCCCCACCACAATTCATTTACTCACAAATTGGGATTTTCCATAAATTTCCATGAACTTTTTTCTACAATTCATAATCCAGATTTACATAACACCCTTCTATATTCCAGGTTTCTCATTCAAATCAGATATGTATACTCAGAGATACATAATACACACCTAAGTTCTTACCTTGAATCTCATTCAAAGGTTCCATGAATAAAAACCCCATTTTTGTACCCATTTATCCCCAAAACGAATTTTGGTTTACACATTACTATGATATGACTTGATTATCATCAATGTAGAAATCACAACAGTTAACCACTTGCCTGAAATTGTTCGTAGTGTCTGATCTGTTGGTGTAGTCCCTTAATTTGGCTCCAAAACCCCCAATTTGGCTCTTGATTTGCTTTCCCCCAATATCCTCTCAAACCCTAGGCTTAGATTTGAGTTGACTGCCATTCCCTAATCTCTCAATTAGGTTAAAAACATCCAATCCCATTTTTGGCCATGTGGGTCTAATTAAAAAGGCCCAACTCACCCCGTGTAGGCCCAGCTATGCCCAAAAACTACCCCGAAACCCAATTACTACCCTCGGGTACTCTCTTCTGACTATCTCGACCCATCCGGACGCAACCGCGCACTCGGAATTGCCATCCAAAATACTTTTCGAAATTTCCAAATTTTTACCTCAAAATGTGACGCACGAGATTTTGAACCATTAAATTAAGAGTCGCCAATTATAAATAATTCAGCTCACTCAATTAAATTCTCCAAGTCATGAATTTAAGTTTCTCCAAATTAAATATTTTTATAACTCCCAAAAATAATTAAATATTAAATCCTCAAAATTACGGGGTGTTACAGACATCATATTTCCAATTTGATCATCTTAACACAAATCAAGTTAGTTATAGGCCCCCAAATAAATTAATTCAATACTAGGGTTTTTCTACATGCAACCTACACTAACAAAATAAAAAATTCACTCATGAATATTATTAATATTAAGAGATTTCATAAAAACAGCCCCAAGTTTTACGTGCCCACTTTCTCTAATTAGATTCCTAATTAATTTTAAGAAAAAAATGAGATTAAAGTTTAGGCAACACTTAAAACGCATAATACTAAAGGAAAGGAATAGAGTATTCATGCCTGTGATTATTTGGACAAAAATCTGAGTAGGAGGTTGAACTCCTCTTGAGAAAACACCAATTAAGCCTTATAATCTAAGGTTGAAATCTTGAATAAGTTTGGGGCTATGGTTTATAGATGAAAGGGTGTAATTTTAGAGAGGTCTACTGGTTGAAAAGTTTGAGAAAAAGTGATTTGAAAAGTCCATCCACGAAATAGTTATGATATATAAAGGATTAGGAGTTTGATTAAGAAAAGAGTTCTAATTAGATACAAACACTCGAAAAATCATTACGGACGATTAGACCGTCAGAATGGCTATGTCGTAGCGAACGACGAGACAAGCCTGCTGTGAAAAATTCAGCTCGATCGGATGGTCGAATTTCTAAAAATATTTTTTTTTTCTAGAGAGTTTTATGTTTTGAGGACTCTTAGAGAGTTTTATGTTTTGAGGGACTATATAATCAAAATCAATTAAAACTCCATTTTAATTCCGATTCCAATTTCGTTTGAAATTTTTTTTTTCAAATACAAAAACCAACATTTTAAATTATAAAATTTATAGAATCCAAAATTTTATTTTTCACCGATTTCCAAAATTAATGTAAAAATTCCCATTTAAAAAATTCGGGTTGTTACACTTTCTTGTAACGTGACATTTAATAACAAACATTTTCATTATAATTATCTCGTGTGACAACCACAACCTAAATTTACTGTCTGATTGTGCCATTATTTTTCGTCTTTTATTGGTCTCACATGCTTCATATTTTTTTCATAGACCATGGCGAACGTATTACAAAATTAATCATGTATAAATATTATAATAATGTAAAGTTAAAATAATTAAAACTTACCTTTTCCATTCTTTGACATCTTCATGTTCGTCAAATAGATAACGAGCTACTTGTTCATGTTTCAAACTCGTTAATTTCACTCGTTTTCCCATCACATGACCACCCTTATCGACGAACTCATCACTATCATCCACGCTGGTTAGGTCAGACATATATTTTTGAGTGTAGATTGATGATTCCACGGTGATTTATTCATTGTAATTGATCCTTTAATGTATTGTGTATTCTTGATGTAATCTTTGAAAACTTTCATCAATCTTTCAATTGGATACATCCACCAATATCTAACTAGGTCGTAAAGAAGTGCCTCGTTGCATAGGTGTACCAACAAGTGAACACTTACCTCAAAGAATTATGGGGGAAAGTACTTCTCCAACATACAAATTTCTTCGGTCACCGCCAATTTTGTGGGCACTATGTGATCTTGATTGACAACTTCTCATATAAATGTGAGAAGCATATACTAATTTGTATAATAACCCTCCACAAATCCTTGTGCTTGGAGAAACAGTGCTTAAACTATAGAAGAACCAATCGTATGATCACACGCCAATCATAGGGCTTACACTTATGTAAATCACAGGTAGCATAATTCACAATCCTTTGCAAGTTGGAAGAAAAATTAGATGGAACCTTCAAATTATATATTGTGTCTAAAATCACCTTCCTTTCCTCACTCCTTAAAGTAAACGCACAAGGGGGAATTATTATCCTTCCCCTACTATCTTCTTTCAACCATAGTCGTGGTTTAAGTTTCAACGATTTAAGGTCTTTCTGTACATTTTCTCCATCCTTCGAATGACTCCCCCCCAAGGCATGTGCCCATAATATGTTCAGCGATGTTCTTCTCTACATGCATCACATCCAATACATGGCACAACGGGTTATTCTTCCAACAAGGAACGTCAAATAAAATTGACCTCCTAGACCATTCGTTTCTTGTCCAAGTTTCATTCCTAGTTGGGGTCTCCTTTTGCTTGACATTCTTAAATTTAGGATTTTTACCTGGAAGACTAGGACCCCAGTTAGAAGATTTATGTGACACCTCGACTAATTAAATACTGGGTAGCTACTCCTTTATTTAAATTAATACAAAATGTTAAGTTGTTCAGTTCATAGCATCACTGTCGAAAATATTTAATTAATTACTAACCACCTAATATTTAAAATAGTGAAGTGTTAAATTTTAATATTTAATTTAACCATTAACCACATAACTTAAATCATCATCCAACAATTACATGACCAATCTCATAAGGTAATCAACAAAATGAAATAACCGATGTCTTGAGTAAACACTCCTGGTGTTTATGGCTAATCTTACCGCATATGAAGCATTTCCTTACAAAGTTTCCCCCTCTGTGACCCTACTGCCCACGGCCCTGATGCCCGTTACCACCTCTAACTTGGCCATGCTGGCCCTGTTGAAACTCCTACTGACCCTGATGCCCATGTTGACCCTGCTGGCTATGCTTAAAACCTCTCTAGCCATATCGAAAACCTCCTGATCTGAATCTCTTAGAATCCCCATATTGGGAACTCTGATCACCCTACCTATGCTGACCCTGGGCTGGCTGTGCCCCAGTGGCACCATTACCTCATGTCCTACCCTGTTGGTTGGGCTCCCCTACTCGCTTACCCTCTGATAGATGAAAACGATGGTCCTGGCAGTGAAGTAGCACTGAGTTAACCACATTTGAATAGGTGGCACACGAGAGATTTCCTAGCAAGTGATGGTGAATCCTCAACGTCAACCCATCCATGAACTTCTGGATCTTTTTCTATTCAGTTGGGATCTCATTGGGAACTATGTTCAGAAGATTGTTGAACTCGGCCTTATACTCTGCCACTGTCGTCCCTTCCTTATTAAGGTCCATCAATTTCGGCCTCATCTCCGTCTGAACTGCAGAGGGGAAATATTTACGGTCGAACCGCACCCAAAACTCCTGATTAGGAAGAACATCTCTCTCCTCGGTGGTGGTAATGGACTCCCACCACTGCAATGCTTCTCCTACCAACTTAAATGTAGCCAGTATCTGCCTCTGTACATCCGTGCACTCATACATCCTAAAATGCCTTTGGATGTCCTTCTTTCATTGGCTCGCCATTATGACATCGGAGCTCCCTATAAACTCCGAAGGATGTGACTTCTGAAAGGGATCACGAACATGTTCCCAAGAAGACAGGAATGCGTGATCCTGGACTGGTGCTACCACCGGTGCCTGAGGTGGTACCTGTTGCACAACTGCTAACGTAACATTTATCGCTTGGGCTATAATGGCAGCAACTTCAATAGCGTTCATAGAACCCTGAACTGGTGCAGGCTAAGGCTCGGGTTGGGCACCCCTAGGAACTCGCTGTGCACGTCGAGGAGGCATCTAAAATGAGAAAGAAGTTTTATCAGTCCACAGTTAACATCTCAAAATAGTTGAAGAATGTAATATATACAAAAGATTACAACAATCCTAAAATATAGGTCTCTGTATCAAAGGATGTTATGCGGAAACACAACAATCCGTACAGATCCTAAGAACTCTAGAACCTAGCTCTGATACCACTTGTGACACCTCGACTAATTAAATACCGAGTAACTACTCCTTTATTTAAATTAATACAAAATGTCTAGTTGGTTCAATTCATAGCATCACTGTCGAAAATATTTAATTAATTACTAACCACCCAATATTTAAAATAGTGAAGTGTCAAATTTTAATATTTAATTTAACCATCAACCACATAACTTAAATCATCATCCAACAATCACATTAAAAATCTCATAAGGTAATCAACAAAATGAAATAACTGATGTCTGGAGTAAACATTCCAATAAAGTAACAACAATGTAAATAAACCAAATACAATAGTCTGAATGAATAAAATCCCAATACTGAAATAAAATGAAAGTCTAAAACCGCTGTCACTGAGAATGGGCAATAGGCCCTAACTGGAATAAATGACTCCAAAAGAAGCAAGGATAGATGTGGCGACGTCTAATAACGAGATTCTGTAACTTCCACAACAGTTACAGCACGTCAATGGATTGGAACTCCTAAGCTTTGCATCCCTATGGCTGGGCACCTAAAATGTTTTTACAAAAAAAAAAAAAGATTTGGAAGCAAACAGGTCAGAGACTGAGGTAAAAAACAGTTTAAAATATAACAAGTGTTTAAATTAAAATATTAAACAACACATATATTAAACATGTTATTCACGTTCCCTCACTTGAGATCCTCACCCCTCAACTATTGTGCACGCCTAACGCATCTTCTAAATTCCACCTAGTTATATTACTGCTTGACTAGTCTATTATACTCTTATCCAGGTGGTCTTACTTTGTATACCACCCGTATTATTCAAATAAATTATATTCTCAACTCATACATTTATTAATCCAATTACCTAGATCAAGTATGAGTTAAGTTCACATTTTTCTTAACTCAATTAAATCTCTTAGTTATTCGCATCTACTAAGTAATAGTGAATCAGTCACAAGTACATATATAAGTCACTCGCATTACATATATACATATATGGCACCCCTAGGCTAAGTTACGGTGCACGCATACTCTGCTATCGAATCCCGGTACATCACGTACATAAGGATCACGTGTTCCAAATCACTCGGGAACTGTCTCAATACAAACCACACATATTGGAGGCGAACATAGTTAACATACCCATAGGTCACGCACATACCTATGCTCCCATGGTCAACTGACTTATCAACTCACAAATAAGTCATTCATAGTCCTATGTCCTTAAGGTACGAATCTAAATCCCCCCGAAGGCACACAAAGATAAAATGGTCCATTCTCGAAAATCAACCTCTCGTGATAGCAAGTATGGTAGGTATGTCATACACATAATCATCCATATACTAAGTAATCACACAACTTAAATAATCATCATATTAATATAGGTATAATCCAACACTATACCATAAGTCTCATACATATCATAGAACTATCCTGATTACTCAACATAATATATTTAGCGCGATAACTCTCATTGTATCACTTATACAAAATTGGATTCAAGTCCAGGCAACTTCTAATAGTAAACTCACTCGTTGGACGCTCGTAAGTTTTACACTATGTCACAAATCAATTCTAACATGTTCCGGGCTTCAAATACACCCCTACTGGTCTTCCCTAAGTACCAATATGTTCAATCAATTATCACTAAAGGGTTTTAAAGCTTGGAATCCACTCAATTATTTAAAAGGGAAGAAGATCCCATTATCCAGGGGGATCGATCGATCGAAGAAATGGGTCGATCGATCGATATTCTTAGGTCGATCGATTGATCAAGCAGTTATCTGCACAGAATTCTTGTAACAGTTACGGTTTCTCCCATTTTTATACCTCGAATTCTCCATTACAACGTCCCAAGCTCCCAAATAAATATACTAAAATTTAAACCAGCATTACTACACTAGTTTTAATGTTGAAGATTCATCAAAACATCACAGAATATTGATTTCTTGAATCAAAAGTCCTGAATATTACTACAACCCTAATTCTTCAATATCTCTTCAATAATCATCATAAATATCAATTTAATTTATTTATTTCCTAAGTCTTGATTTACGAATTCATTCATTTAATATTTCCAAAAGATCCACTACATGCAAACCTATCCAAGTTCCATAATTTAGTCTCCAATTTCACATCATTACAATTATTCATAGTTTGTCTTCGAGTCTAAACTATCTTGTAAAACATATTCCTTAAATCATTGCAAGATAAATCACTTGCGTGTACAGATTATGATCCTTTGAACTAGATGGTATGGGAGTGATCCTCTTTTCCCGATCTAACCGGTGGTGGTGATGGTGGTGCAAGGGTGCAAGGGTGGTGATTCCTATTTTGGAAACTTCCTTCTCTTCCTCTCTAATGGCCGTTTATGATTTTTAGTTGTGAAACCCTAAGGGACTTAAGTGTTGGCCGATATAACCAGTCTAAAATTCACGAGTTACTATTGCTCAAAAAGTCAAAATGACTAAAATATCCTCTCGGGTCGCCAGTTAGGCCTAAAATGCCCCGTGACCCAAACTAAGCCCTCGACTTGTGTTTTCTAACTATCTCGACCCTTTCGGACACGTTGGCGCACTCAAAATGACCATACGGAAGATATAAAAAAAATTGAGTTTAAATTCATTAAATTTCTTCCTGACACAACTGACAAGCGCATCCCAACTTTATTTCCAAAATTATCGTATTTATAACTCACGACAATATTAATAAATTCAATAATCATATATTAGCATATTCACTCAGTAATATTCAACATAATTATCATAATCAAATACTAACTCTTGTCTCGCTAGTATTTGAATCCGTATTAATTTCTAATTAATTATCCCATTTAATTCAATTAATCCCAATAAATAAAATCCATAAAAATATGGGGTATTACATAATTCCCCCTAATAACAAAATTTCGTCCCGAAATTCGGAAATAAAAATATACCTATCAAGAATAACTCTGGATAACGCTTGCGCGTCTCATCCTTGTGCTCCCAGGTAGACACTCGGCATTATGATGCCGCCACTGAACACGTGCTAGCAGTACTATCTTCGACCTCCATTTCCTCTCGCTACGGTTTAGGATAGAAACTGGCCCCGCCTCATAGGAACTATCAGGTTGAATATCAATCTCCTCTAAAGCAATGTGAGTGTGGGCTAAATCATCTCAAAGATATCTCCTCAGTGAGGAAATCTGGAACACGTCGTGGATCCTATGCAAGTGTTCCGGTAGCCCAAGCCTATACACAACTAGCCCAATCCACTCGATGATAAGGAATGGCCCCACATACCTTGGTGCCAACTTCCCCTGCTTACCAAAATGCATAACCCCCTTCATAGGAGACACTCGGAGAAACACTTCGTCCCCCACATTGAACTCTCAAAAGGACTCTTGGCGTCGGCATAACTCTTTTGCCGATCCTAGGCAACCCGAATACGGATCCGTATCATCTTTATCCTCATCGAAGTATCCTGAATCACCTTCGGCCCAAGTAGATTTTTATCCCCACCTCTAGCCAATATGCTAGGGAACGACAAGGTCCACCGTACAACGTCTCGAATGGAGTCGTACCGATAGTAAACTGGTAGGAGTTATTGTAGTCAAACTCCACTAGTGGAAGATACTGCTCCCAACCTCCACCAAAGTCGAGGATGTACATACGTAACATGTCCTCCAACATTTGATTCATCTGCTTGGTCTTCCCATATGTCTGCGGGTGGTAGGCTGTACTCAACCGAAACTCCGTACCCATAGCTTCCTGAAAAATTTCCCAAAACCATAACACAAATATCTTGTCCCTGTCAGACATGATATTGAGAGGCACCCCGTGGAGTCTTGCTATCTCAACTATAAAGATCTGTGCGTACTGTCTTGTAGTATAGTCTGTCCGGGCTGGCAGAAAGTGAGCAACCTTGGTCAACCAATCCATAATTACCCATTTGTAATCGTGACCCCTCTTTAATATAGGTAATCCTGTGATGAAGTCCATGGAAATGCTCTCCCATTTCCACATAGGAACCTCTAAATGGCTGTAGAAGTCCTGTCGGTCTCTAATGGTCCACTTTTACTAGCTGACAAGTTGAGTATTTCGAAACAAACCCGGAAATATCCCTCTTCATCCATCTCTACTAGTACTATCACCTTATATCCTAGTACATCTGATCCCCACTAGGATGTACCGTGAATCGTGAACCGTGCGACTCTTTTATCACGTCATGTCGCAAGTCTTCCCCTTCAGGGACAACCAATCTCCCATTAAAATGTAATCCCCCATATGAACCAATAGTATAAGACTCGGCCCCCTCTGCTAGGAGCTGTACTATCTCACTCTAACAGAATGGCCGCTGCCTGAGCCTGTACTACTCTCATAAGGATCTGGGGTGTAACTGTCATCACAGACATGAATGATCAAGGCACTGCATCCTGGTGTCCCAACTCCTTCCATTTCGCTTTCCACACCTCGTCCACCTCACTTACTGGCCTACAGCTAATTACGTCTGCTACCACATTAGCCTTCCCTGGGTGGTATTGGATATCGAACTGATAATCCTTCACAAACTCGAGCCACCGATGTTGATGCATATTCAACTCCTTCTACATGAAGAGGTATTGTAGGGACTTGTGGTCTGTGAATAAGCGAAATTTCACCCCCAGGAGATAGTGTCTCCAAATCTGAAGTGCAAAAATGACTACCGCTAACTCCAAGTCGTGGGTGGGATAATTTCTCTCGTGAGGCTTAAGCTTACGGGACGCATAAGTTATATCCTGATTCTCCTGCTGAAGCACACCCCTAAGTCCTAGTAAGGACGCATTAGTGTAGACTAGATACTCCACTCCCGGCTTGGGCAATGCTAACACTGGTGCTGAGGTTAGCTTGTCCTTTAACTCAATAAAAGCCAACTAGAAGGCATCATCCCAAGTGAATGACACCCCTTTGCGAGTCAGATGTGTCAATGGACCCGCTATCTTCGAGAATCCCCGTATAAACCTCCTGTAGTATCCTTCTAGGCCCAAGAAATTAAGTATCTTTGTCAGTGTCATGGGCTATCCCCACTCCCTTACCGCTGATACCTTCCCCAGGTCCACATATATCCCCCTGTCAGAAATGATGTCCCCCCAAAACTGAACCTCCTTAAGCCAAAACTCGCATTTCTCATATTTTGCATGCAACTCGTGCTGACAACGTGTTTACAAAACCTGCCTCAAGTGCTTGGAATGTTCCTCCTTGGTTTGGGAGTAAAACATAATGTCATCAATGAAGAAAATGATATACAAGTTCAGGAACTATCTGAACACCCTATTCATTAAGTCCATAACACGACTGAGGCATTGGTCACCAAAAGGCATAACCCTGAACTCGTAGGAACTATATCTTGTCAGGAAGGTAGTCTTCGAGACATCCTGCTCCCTGATACGCAACTGATGGTATCCCGATCTCAAGTCAATCTTTAAGATGAAGGCAACTCCTCTCAACTGGTCGAATAAGTCATTGATTCGGGGCAACGGATACTTATTCCATATCGTGACTTTATTCAACTCCCGGTAATCAACACAAAACTTGAAAGATCCATTCCTCTTCTTAACAAATAGCACAGGAAAACCCAAACTCGAAGTACTCCTACGGATAAACCCCTGACCCAACAGCTACTCTATCTGATCCCTAGCTCCCTCATCTCCGCTGTAGCCATACGGTAAGGTGCGCGGGCTATCGGCCGAGTGCCCGATGCCAAATCTATAACAATGTCTATTTCTATACTAGGAGGTAATCTCGAAATATCTTGGAACATCAGCGAACTCTCTAACGACTAGAATTGAATCAAGTGGTATGACCACCTCCTTAGAGGTCTTCTCCTCTATGTAGTATAACTGAGTGGACAATACTCCCTCAGGATGATGCATCGCTACTAGGAACATCTCCTGATTGGGTATGGTAAAAATAATACTCCTACTAAAATAATCGCCATGGTTCTATACGTAACAAGTCAATCCATATTGATAATCGCATCATACTCGGACATATCTAATACGAGCATGTCAGCAGGTAAAGTAAATCTCCCAATATCTACACCCACGCCTCTACATATAAAGGAAATCACATAACCTCTACTCAAAGGCGAATTTACACAAGTGACAGTGCTCTATACGGTATCTAGTAATCGCATAGCGCGTGTAAATATCGTGGCAATAAAGTAGTGTGTGGCCCCTGCGTCAAATAAAATACTCCCCATAGTCCCCTGAATAGAAAGCATACCCTCAATCGTGGGTGGATCCTACGAAACTGCGATCTGATAAAGGTTATAAACTCGACCATACTGAAGCTCCCCCTGCTGAACTGGGACTGCTGGAATAGGTGGTAGTGCTGGCATCAGTGGTGGTGCTGGGAGGGCAGCGGGAAACATCAATCTCTGGGGATCCTATCAAGCACCTTGTTGCTGGTGCTGCGAGATCCTGGCACTCTTGGAATTTGGGGCCAATCTTACCGCTTATGAAGAATTTCCCTATAAATTTTCCCCATCTCTGACCCTACTACCCATGGCCCTGATGAACGTTACCACCTCTAACTTGGCCATACTGGCCCTACTGAAACTGCTACTGGCCCTGCTGGCCGTGCCTAAAACCTCCCTAGCAATATTGGAAACCTCCTGCTCTGATCACCCTACCTATACTGACCCTGAGCTGGCTATGCCCCAGTGGCACCATTACCTCCTGTCTTGCCCTGCTGGATGGACTCCCCTACTCACTTACCCTCTGACAGATGAAAATGGTGGTCCTAGCAGTGAAGTAGCACTGCGTTAAACACATATGAATAGGTGGAGAATGAGAGATTTCCTTACAAGTGCAGTTGAATCCTCCACATCAACCCATCCATGAACTTCTGGATCTTCTTCTCTTCTATTGGGATCTCATTGGGAACTATGTTCAGAAGATTTTTGAATTCGGCCTCATACTATGCCACTGTCCTCCCTTCCTGCTTAAGGTTCATCAATTTTCGCCTCATCTCAGTCTGAACTGCAGAGGGGAAATATTTGCAGTCAAACCGCACCCAGAACTCTTGAATATAAAGAACATCTCTCTCCTCCGCGGTGGTAATGGACTCCCACCACTGTAATGCTTCTCCTACCAGCTTAAACGTAGCCAATATCTACCTGTCTACATCCGTGAACTCATACATCCTCAAGTGCCTTTGGATGTCCTTATTCCATTGGCTTACCACTACGACATCGGGGCTCCTTGTAAACTCTGGAGGATGTTCCTTCTAAAAGGCATCAAGAACACGTTCCCAAGCATACAGGAATACGTGATCCTGGACTGGGGCTACCATCGGTGCCTAAGGTGGTACCTACTACACAATTGCTATTGCGATATTTACCGCTTGGGCTACAATGGCGGCAACTTCGGTAACATTCATAAAACCCTGAACTGGTGCAGTCTGAGGCTCGGGTTGGGCCCCCCCTGAGAACTCACTGTGCACGTCAAGGAGGCATCTGAAATGAGAGAGAAGTTTTGTAAGTCCAAAGTTAACATCTCAAAATAGCTGAAGAATGTAAGATATAAGAAGAGTACAACAATCCTAAAATATAGGGCTCTGTACCAAAGGACGTTACGCAAAAACATAACAAGCCGTACAGATCCTAAGGACTCTAGAACCTGACTCTGATACCACCTGTGACACCTCGACTAATTAAATGCTGGGTAGCTACTCCTTTATTTAAATTAATATAAAATGTCAAGTTGGTTTAGTTCATAGCATCACTGTCGAAAACATTTAATTAATTACTAACCACCTAATATTTCAAATAGTGAAGTGTCAAATTTTAATATTTAATTTAACCATCACCCACCTAACTTAAATAATCATCCAACAATCACATGAACAATCTCGTAAGGTAATCAGCAAAATGAAATAACCGATATCTGGAGTAAACACTCCAATAAAGTAGCAGCATTGTAAATAAACCAAATACAATAGTCTTAATGAATAAAATCCCAATACTGAAATAAAATGAAAGCCTAAAACTGCTGTCACTGAATGAGAATGGGCAACAGGCCCTAACCGGAATAAATGACTTTAAAATATGTAAGGATATATGTGGCGGCGTGTAATAATGAGATCCTGTAACTTCCACAGTAGCTACAGCACGTCAATGGATTGGAACTCCAAAGCTTGGCGTCCCTGTGACTGGGCACCTAAAATGTTTTTACAAAATAAATAAATTTAGAAGCAAACAGGTTAGAGCCCGAGGTTAAAAACAACTTAAAATATAGCAAGTGTTTAAATTAAAATATTAAACAACACATATATTAAACATGGTAGTAACGTGCCCTCACTTGAGATACTCACCCCTCAACTATTTTGCACGCCTAATGCATCTTCTAAATTCCACCTAGTTATATTACTGCTTGACTAGTCTATTATACTCTTATCCAGACAGTCTTACTTTGTGTACCACCCGTATTATTCAAATAAATTATATTCCTATTTCACACATTCATTAATCCTATTACTTATCTCAAGTACTAGTTAAGTTCACATTTTCCTTAACTCAATTAAATATCTTAGTTATTCGCATATACTAAGTAACAATGAATCAATCACAAGTACATATATAAGTCACTCGCATTACATATATACATATATGGCACCCCTAAGCCAAGTTGCGGTGCACGCATTCTCTGCTATCGAATCCTGATACATCACGTACATAAGGATCACGTGTTTCGAGTCACTCGGGAACCGTCTCAATACAAATCACACATATTGGAGGCGAACATAGTTCACATACCTATGGGTCACGTACATACCTACGCTCCCATGGTCAGCTGACTTATCAACTCATAAATAAGTCATTCATAGTCCTATGTCCTTAAGGTACCAATCTAAATCCCCCCGAAGGCACACAAAGATAAGATGGTCCTTTCCTGAAAATCAACCTCTCGTGATAGCAAGTATGGTAGGTATGTCATACACATAATCATCCATATACTAAGTAATCAGACAAATTAAGTAATCATCATATTAATATAGGTATATTCTAGCCCTATACAATAAGTCTCATACATATCATAGTGTTGTCCTGGTTACTCCACATAATATATTTGGTGCGATAATTCTCATCGTATCATCCTAAGTGCGTACCCTATCCCAAGAAGGTTACCAAATCTCCACTTAACCCTAAGATGAATTTTAATAATTCAAGGTCCCTGTTTATGCCTCTAACCTTAAGTTATCACTTATACAAAATTGGATTCATGTCTTCGCAACTTCTAATAGTAACTCACTCGTCGGACACTCGTAAGTTTAACACTAAGTCACAAATCAATTCTAACATGTTCCGGGCTTCAAATACACCCCTACTGGTCTTACCTAAGTAACAATATGTTCAATCAATTATCACTAAAGGTTTTTAAAGGTTGGAAGTTACTCAATTATTTAAAAGGGAAGAAGATCACATTATCCATAGGGATCGATCGATCAAAGAAATGGGTCGATCGATCGAATAGTCGATTGATCAACATTCTTGAGTCGATCGATTGATCAAGCAGTTATCTGCCCAGAATTCTTTTAACAGTTACCGTTTCTCCCATTTTTACACCTCTAATTCTCCATTACAACGTCCCAAACTCCCAAATAAATATACTAAACTTTAAACCAACATTACTACACTAGTTTTAATGTTCAAGATTCATCAAAACATCACAGAATATCGATTTCTTGAATCAAAAGTCCTGAATATTACTACAACCCTAATTCTTCAATATCTCTTCAATAAGCATCATAAATCTCAATTTAATTTATTTATTTCCTAAGTCTTGATTTACAAATTCATTCATTTAATATTTCCAAAAGATCCACTACATGCAAACTTATCCAAGTTCCATAATTTAGTCTCCAATTTCACATCATTACAATTATTCATAATTTGTCTTAGAATCTAAACTATCTTGTAAAACATATGCCTTAAATCATTGCAAGATAAATCAATTGCATGGAAAATACAGATTATGATCCTTAGAACTAGATGGTATGGGAGTGATCCTCTTTTCCCGATCTAACCGGTGGTGGTGATGGTGGTGCAAGGGTGCAAGGGTGGTGATTCGTATTTTGAAAACTTCCTTCTCTTCCTCTCTAATGGCCATTTATGATTTTTGGTTGTGACACCCTAAGGAACTTAAGTGTTGGCTGATATAATTAGTCTAAAATTCGTGGGTTACTATTCCTCTAAAAGTCAAAATGACTAAAATATCCTCCCGGGTCGTTGGTGAGGCCCAAAATGCCCCGAGTCCCAAATTAAACCCTCGGCTAGTGTTTTCTGACTGTCTCGACCCTTTCGGACACGTTGCCGCACTCAAAATGAACATACCGATGATATAAAAATAATTTACTTTTAAATTCATTAAATTGGTTCCTAACACACGCGTCCCAACTTTATTTCCAAAATTGCCGTATTAATAACTCGTGGCAATATTAATAAATTCAATAATCATATATTACCATATTCACTCGGTAATATTCAACACTATTATCATAATCAAATACTATCTGTCATCTCACTAGTATTTAAATCCGAATTAATTTCCAATTAATTATCCCATTTAATTCAATTAATCCCAATAAATAAAATCCATAAAAACACGGGGTATTACAATTTACTTTCAATTTATGAACCTAAAAGTTTTCTCGGAGGTAGCCTATGTTCATCCCCGCCCGGTAAAAAAATGGAACCATTCTCAAATCTAAAACTATGAGCAGGGGAAAAAAACCTCCTATGGCAATGGTATACATTTTTTGAGCTAACGAGGAGACGGAGAGATTTAGTCTCCTCTCCAAAAATAGGACACCCCAAATAACCATGTACTACACAACCGGATAATGTCCCATAAGCTGGAAAATCATGAGTTGCCCACATCAATATAGCTTTCAGCGTAAACTCTTCTTTTTTGAAAGAGTCAAATACTTACACACCCTCTTCCCATAACTCATTTAATTCTTCTACCAAAGGAGCCATGTAGACATCGTGTCCTCACTTGGTGCCTTTAGCCCAGGTATCAACAAAGAAAACATCGAAAATTATGGTCTCATACACTATGAAGGAGCCATACACTCTGATTGGCGCTTAGATTTACAAATGGATTGAAACCATCTGTTGATATTGACAAACGAATGTTACGTTTCCTCAAGCAAAATTGGGATACTCAAAACTCATCCTCTTTCAAGCTGTAGAATCAATATGATGATGCATGGATTATTCCCTACTTCTGCCTTCGCATGCTAAGTCATTGCCTCCTCTATCCATGGGACTGTAAAAAAAAACTCTTTAATCTAGGCCCAATAGGAAAATATTTCAACACTTTTTGAGGCACTTTTGAGCTTGTGCCTTCCTTGCCAGTAGATAGGACATATTTAGGTTGATCGCATACTGAACACCGATTGATATTTTCATACTCATTTCGATATATTATGCAGTTATACACACAAAATTAATTGATTTATACTTCATTCCCTAACCTTTCAAATCGTTCTTCATAGTACGAAGGCTATTTGGAAGCGTATTCTGCTTGGGTAGCAAGACCTTCACCCAATTCAAAATTCCTATTATGATATTGCCAGACAAATCATATTGGGTCTTCAAACTATGCAATCCAACCATGGCATGTAAATTTGTTCGATATTTCTCACAGACGGAGTACAACAAATGGGTCGCCTTCAATTTTAAACTTTGGTAGTCAGTGTCGAGGTTTATCTTGATATTTTCATGAGCATCTGAACCTTGTACAGTGTCCGTGACCTCATTTTCTTCCACTTCATGAACTCCATACTCGTCATCGACTAAGTCCCCTATCATATTATGATCTACATTGTACCCCCATTGTGCATTTATCCTACTTGTTGAAGGTTTTTGTGAAGGTTGTTCAGGGATAAAAGGAACTTTCAATTCCCCATAAAGATTCCAAAATTGATAACTATCTTGCATAACCCATCTTAACAAATGCAGTTCAACTATTTTCCACTAAAACACCTTACCATTCTTACACTTAGCACACGGAGATGGGAACTCTGAATCATTACGACATCTCTTTGCATATTTCACAAATTCATTAGCATCTTTGCAAAACACATTGCATATTATATTTTCCTCACCCATCCACTCTTTTTATTTAGGATATCCCATCACAGATACTACACACAATCACATCTTTCGTGGATATTTCACAAATTCAGAAGCGTATATTCGTGGATAATAAACAAAAGTGTGATAATTTAGTTCCCATTAAATAATTTACTACAAGATTGACATCTCATATTTCGGTGTTATATTGTAAAAACAATATAATTCCTATTTCCTCCGTCTCCTCTAAAGGGTGAGTGGTCCTATCCCATTTAAGACTGCATATTTATGTAATATACTTAATAGCTCATGCACATTATTCCAATTTGAGGAAAATTCAGTTGTATATCCCCATAGTTCTCCAAGTACACGACATAGATTCGGAAGTATAAGTGTTATTTCAATTTATCAATTGAAATAACACTTAACATCGCATTATCTAGTATGTACCCAGAGAACATTAAGATATGGCATCAGAACTTCCCCAGAAGTAAAAAGGTTAAAACACTAAGAATATTATTATACAGAAACTATGTAGTCCCAAACTATCCAAACGGGATAATTTGAGAGATCTTATTATAGGGGTAATGAATCTCGAATGTATCTAAGGGATATTTATTGCGTACTCATAAGAACTAGAAGGCTAGTATCCATGCGCACTATATGTAATTTAAATTAGTTATAAATGTTACAAAACTGTTATGTCATGCATTTAAATGAGAATACATGAAGGCATGCACCTCCCGAAGAAAGTGTTATATAAGAAGTTGACTTAATGTAAATTTACACATGGGCTATCTATTTCGGTTCTTGTTATTACCTTTTACCCTCGTTACTTGTTATATAACACTTTCTTTGCAGGCTATATGCTTGCATGTATTCTCATGTGAATGCATGATTGCTTACTACTTGTTGTATAAAGTTTATATTATGTTTCATTTAATTATGTCTTATTTATGTTTGATTTTTAAATAGTTATGTTTCATTTCGCATCACAACCCTAAATGTTAGAGAATGCCTAGGGCCAACCAACTCAATGGCCATTTAAGTGTTCAAATCCACCAGTCAACAACAATTCAAGAATTCAAAACAACAATACAAATAATAATGTCTTTTATTAGAAATTCCTAGTGCCAATAATTTCTCTATGTGTATGTGTGTGTGTCTCTCTCTATCTCTATATATATAGATAGAGAGAAGTATCGAAATGTGTGTAGAGAGAGAGAGAGAGAGAGAGAGAGATGGTGCTCGCTGCTGCAATTAGAGAGAGAAACCAAATTTCAATTTCAGAATTGAATACCAAAAATCAAATAGACACTATACCAAAAATCAAAAACCAAAAACCAAATATCAATTTTAATTTATAATACTAATTTCAATTTCAATTTATAATACCAATTTTAATTTTAATTTCAAATTGAATTTTAATTTGAAATACCAATTCCAATTTATAATATCAATTTCAATTACATTAGTGATGAAATACCAATTTTATTTTGAAATACCAACTCCAATTTATAATTCCTAAAATACACACACAATTTCAATTCCAATACGCACAATTTCAATACGTAAAAATTTCAATACACATAATTAAAAAAATCAATACCATACACGCGTGCGCACACACACACACACACACACACACATATACAGACCCATATACACGCACACACATACACAGAGAACCATACACACACACACACATACACACACTGCTCACATACACACACTGACGCACACAAGCACAAACTCTATCTCTCACACACACACACCAAGGAAATATATAGAGAGAATTGTACCTAATATATATATATATATATATATATATATATATATATATATACATATATATATTGATAAATAGATAGATAGATAGATAGATAGATAGATAGAGAGAGAGAGAGAGAGAGAATCACATAAATTGAGGGAAAGGGAAACGAGGGAAAGAAAAGGGGAAGCGGTGAGGGTTTTTTATTTTGATGTTGTCATGGACGTATCACAATCAAAGACCGTAAAAAAAATGCGTGTTTTTTTGTCACGATCTTTGGGTGAAGGGTGCTATTTTGGCCTTTTTCGTGTAGTGATTCATCTGGCAGGAACTTGAAAATGATGACACTATTCCCCGTATCACCACCACTCATTTCCATTTGCATTGATGACCCCCATCCATATTAAATTCACCCATTAACTACCTTACCACATATTCAAGCCTTTCTCCCACACTCCTCCTTGGTACTATAGCTGTCAGACCTTAGAGGGAGTCCTGACCAGACAACTCTAGTCTACTCATTCTCTATCTAAGAGATTGCATATATATGGGAGGCTTGTGAATGGTTAAGGACAAGCTAAGATAAGAAAATCAAGATAATTGATCTAATACAAGCTCAATTCATTGTATACGAGCAGAACAAGTGTTTACAAATTGTTATGTCTGCTCGTAACCCATTATTGTGAGCACTTAGTCATAGTTGGATCATTCTTGCCTATTTCACTTGTTGTACACCCCGTTAAGTCCTAATCTAAGACTTAGTGATCCTTAGAGAATCTATCAACTACTTTCTAAAGTCCTCTGTATTAGTAATAAATATTGCAGGGACCTCAGACCTTCTTCACTAAAGATAAGGATGTCTCTTAGGTTGTAATAACCATTTTACAATCTAATATACAATGAAATAACTTTTGACAATGGATGTAGGATCCTCAACCTAGGTCCTAACCACTTTATTAACTTTTTTTATCACTTTGAGACACCTACCCCTAACCTGTTTGAGGTCCTATGGGGAGTACTGGTTAGGTCTGAGATCTTATACGATTTCAACACCCTCCAGTTTGGCACTATCTGTGGGAATCACAAGTTCCATTTACTTTATATACAAATCTGACTCTTTTTTAAGATGACAACTAATGCAAAGTTAGCCCTCTCTTTCAAATATATGGAAGCTAAAAAAAAAGAGCTTCAAAAGAAAGTTGTGGATATTGTGAGAAGGCTTTCTTTACCTTTAGGACTAAGAACCTATGCACCCTTTGAAATCTTGTGAGATTGTCCAATTATAATATATTCATCACTTAGACTTGAATATCACCTGTGGTACTTTTCAATACATTATTGATGTATCGGTCAAAATCCTCTTTGAACTATCAGACAAGTTCCTAAACAATCAAACATGTTCCTGGGGTTAAGATTAACTATTAGAATTGAACTCATACCTTTACTGATAGGATGTTAACTTCCTATCTAAGTTGTGATCTGTCCAATTATATTATAACCAAAATTCCAATCTTCCATGATCAGGAAGAACTTAACTCCCCGAAATTCCTATGAAGTCCAATTGACCTAAATTTTATGCAATATATTTGAAACCAAATATAAGCCATTATCACAAGCATGATTCTTATTTCAAAATGAACATGTCATACTTTATTGAAAAATAAACATCATACATGGTTTTCAAATAAAATTCTAATAATCTCCCACTTAGTCTTAAAGCAATGTGTCTATGCATCCAACTCCAAACCCATCTACTCGGCAGTTTATAACCCTAGTTGCAGATTATCCAGGTTTTATTTAATACCACATTGGACATAAACTTATCATATCTTTTATTCGGTCTATCAAACTAGGTGAAATCTACTTTCAATATGCTTAACCCTTATATGGGTTCTCACGAACTTCCAATCGTTCTTCTATAAACACAATACATTGTACTAGCCAATTGCACTGAAGGAACCTCATCTAAGTGACTTAGGAAGTTACCAAGAAATATAGGATCCTTAGTTACCTTTAAAGTGGTAATAAATTTGGCATTTTTCGTGGAATCAACAATATATGATTTCTTCACACTCCTCTAACTTACATCTCTACCTCTTTACGTAAACACATATCATAAGGTAGAAAATATGGAATCCTTATCTGATGGAAAATTGAGTCTTTGTACCTAAACAGTACAAGACTGTCAGACTGAAATCTGTTGATTATGCTAATAATAAAGCAGATATTCGGTCTGGTAGACAATATATCATACACGAGGTTACCCACCACTAAAGCTTAAGGTATATTCCTCATTCATTTAATCTAATCAACTGTTATAGGATAATGACCCGTAGATACAATGATCACTGCACCAAATAGGCATATGGTCACGGATTCAGGCCATGACCAAGCCTTCGGGTCACAAATCTAATTCGTGGCCAAAATGTGAGTGACCAAAATAGTTGGTCATAAACTTGATCCCTGACCAAAAAATACGGTTATGGACCCGAGCGGGGGCTAGTAATCGACATGTTAGCTACGAACAAAGGTCATGACCAACTTTGAAGCTATAGTCACAAACCCAATCCGTGACCAGGCCAGGTTTGAAACCTTGGTCACGGACCTATGCCATGACCAATCTTCTACATGTGGTTCAATGTGGTCACGGACCTAAGTCGTGACCAATCATCTACACATGGTTCAATATGGTCACGGACCTAAGCAGTGACCAATCTTCAACACATGGTTCAATGTGATCATGAACCTAATCCATGACCAATCTTCTACTCATGGTTCAATTTGGTTATAGCCCCAACCCGTGACAAAATATTTATTACAAAAAAATATTATATATGATCAAATATTAAGTCCGTGACCATATTTATTTGGGAAAAAATATGCGCAGTGTTTCTTTTCAGACCGAGAGTACTATGACTAAGTAATCAGTTGCGACGAGTTATGTACATCACGTGCGATGTGTTTGTGCCCTTTGCAGGGATGTTTGGGTGTTGTTCGGGGTGTTCACCCACTAGCGATACATTTTCAAGCCTAAGTGTGCCTATTGTAAATTTTAGTGCTATTATTAAACTGAGAGCCCCGTGACTACCTGGTGAGTTTCTATGAGTTATGTTGGTCATGTGCGGGGTGCTTGTAGCCCTTGCAGGGCCATTTAGGGGTTGTTCGGGGTTTTTGCCCACTAGAGGCATACTTTCAAGCCTAAGTGTGTTTATTTGCAAATTTCTTTGCTACTCTCAAACCGGGAGTCTTGTGACTACGCGATCCATTTCTACGAGTTACACTGGTCACGTGCGAGGTGTTCGTGCCCCTTGTGGGGCCGTTTGGGGGCAATTCTGGGTTTTCGCCCACTAGCAGCATGTGTTCAGTCCTAAGTGTGCCTATTTGCAAATTTTGATCCTATTATCAAATCGGGAGTCTCGTGACTATGTGGTCAATTTCTACAAGTTACATTGGTAACGTACGATGTGTTCATGCCCTTACAGGGCTGTTAGGGAGTTTTTCGGGGCTTTTGCCTACTAGCGGCAAGTTTTCAAGCCTAAGTGCGCCTATTTGTAAATTTTGGTCCTATTGTCCAACTGGGAGTCTCACGACTACATGATTAGTTGCTACGAGTTATGTTGGTAATGTGTGAGGTGTTCATTCCCCTTGCAGGGTTATTTGGGGGTTGTTCAGGATTTTCGCCCGCTAGCGACACGTTTTCAAGCCCAAGTGTGACTATTTACAAATTCCATTTCTATTGTCAAAGCGGGAGTCCCATGACTACGCGGTCAATTGCTAGGATTACATTGGTCATGTACGAGGTGTTCGTTACCCATGCGAAGCCGTTTGGGATTGTTCGGGGTTTTCATCCACTAGCGACATGTTTTCAAGCCAAAGTGTGCCTATCTGCAAATTTGGTCCTATTCTCAAATTGCGAGTCTCGTGACTACGCGATCAGTTGCTACGAGTTATGTTTGTCACGTGTGAGGTGTTCATGCTCCTTGTGGGGCTGTTTAGCGCTGTTCAGGATTTTCTCCCACTAGAGGTACATTTTTAAGCCTAAGTGTTCATATTTGTAAATTTCGGTCCTATTCTCAAACTGAGAGTTCCGCGACTACACGGTTAGTTTCTAAGAGTTATATTGTCCCGTGCGAGTGGTTCATGCCCCTTGAGGGTCCGTTTGGGGGTGTTCGGGATTTTCGCCCACTAGCGACACGTTTTCAAGCTTAAGTGTGCCTGTAATACCCGCCCATTTTATTTTGTACTCATCATCTTGTTGTAATCGAATTATTCGGTCATATTAATTCCTTTCTCTCTATTTTCACATTGCATGAGTCCGTATGATTATTTATTCGTAATTATTCTAGAACTATTAGAATTGTCTAAATGAATATTGGTTAGATGTAACATAAGTTGAAGAATTGTGACATGAATAGTACCGACGCGTAAACTGCAACTTGCGCGATTTTTGTAAGTCCTTTTATTGGGATTAAAAATAATTTGATCATATTTATGGGGTGCTAAAAATATACCTAAGAGTGCCATGGGGTCAAAAGTCGAAAAATGAATAAATAAATAAACTATTATTATTTTTTGTCAAAAAATAAAAGTGCTTAGAAAATTCTGAAAAATTTCAGATCGACTTAAAATTTAATTTTGCGCAACTTTTTCTTCTTAGACATCTCCAAAAAATACAATTTAGACCTAATTTAGAGCTATTTTTAGTTGTAAAAATAGTAAAAATATTAATAAATTTGGAGTTTTGTGTTTTTATTTTAGTTTAATCCTAAGCCATACATTGATTCAACCCCTAGTCTATACCTCCATCACCAGCCCCTTTGAATAATCTCACTAACATTGGACGGGTGTAAGATTTTTGGAGTTAATTAATGAATAAACTAATGAATTATAGGGTTATATAATGTATTAACCATGTGGGTTGATGAGAGAAGAAAGCAATCATATTTTGATCACTCTCACACTCCCATAACTCTCAAATACTTGTGAAAATTCGTATCTCTTCCTTCCCCTCTCTAAACAACCTCCAAAACTTCATATTTGTGATATATTTACATCCCAAAACAACCGCTCAAGGAGTTTATAGCTTGAGGAAGTCTTGGAGCTTTTATTTTGGAGCTTAGAGTTGGAGTTTTTGGATAATTTCTTGGAGTAACCTTGGTCTTATTTTCTTGATTTTCATCTTTCATATTATCCAAGTAGGGTTCTCCTCTAAACTCCTTTTTTTTAAAAAGCTTAAAATCATCTGTAGAAATACAGAAATTCATGCTAAAATGATGAAGCAGTTTGCTTATTTTGCTTTGTTGAAAATTATGATTCATGCTAGAAACTAGTCTTGAAATTGAATAATTATAATTTATTCTATTAAGTTTATGATGAATCATTATTGCATGAAATGTTAAGAAAATAATTATGATGAAAGACTACATAATTATCAACATGTTAGTGGATTTTTGGAGGATTTCTTAGGTAGAAATCCATAATACTTGTGTAGAATGTTGTAGTATTCAATGGGTTTACTAATTAAAATGTTTAAAATTGAAATATATTATTTTCAACATGTTTTAAGAAAAATGGAAATTTCAGCCCCTATTTTATAAATTTCAGAAATAAAACTAAAGGCTTAAAAGTGGGTATTCTAGTTATTTAAATGGAAATAAAGTCTATTTATCAAATATGGAATTAATTACAAAACAAATGTTGGAAATAATCAAAAATATACTTTGAGAAGTTATAAATTAGTTTTTGGTGAAATTAGTGTGTTTCAACCCATTTAAAATGATAGCAATTGTGTGAAACAAATAGTTGTGGCATTGTCGTAAATACAGTGAATAGTCTGTTGTCAATAATTTATTTTGCAATTAAATGTATTAACAGAGTTTGATAAAAAGAGATTAATGATACATTTTTTCTAAATAAAAATAATGAGTTTCATAGAGATGATATTTGAAGACAGCGTTGCATTTATGGCCTCCTCGACCGAGTTTAATTGAAGAAATTGAAGAAGTGATAAATAATAAAGTGTGACACAACTAAAAGTGAAAAGAATAATGAACTTGAAAAATGATGAGAATACTGGAATATATAAAATGTGATAAAGGTTAAATACATGGAAAAGATAAGAAAGGATACTTGGATGAAGCCAATAATTAAGCAGGGCATGACGTCCCTAGTGGTGAAAGACTCCAAAGCCTGTACAGAAGAACATATAACGACTGGAGACCGACGATGTGGAGCCCGTGAAGTCCAGGACTGATGGCTAGACTCTAAGGCAAAGATTGATAAATCCTGCGATGAATAATTAAGAATGAGAATATTCTTAAGTTAAAGGTACTTAAGTCAATGAATTGTTAAGGACTAATGTTTAATTAAATAAGTCTCTGGCACGAGACACGAAATGGCTTAAGTGTGAGTTTGGGCACCTAGCCCGGGTGCATTGCATATAGTTGCATTCATTTTCATAAATTGAATAAATCATTTTCTTGAAATAGTAAAAGATACTGTGTAAGTATAGTATTTTAGTACACAATCATTACTTAATATCTCCCACCCTACTGGGCATTCTGCTCAAACCTACTTTCCAAAACCCACAGGTACTTTAGGTAAGGACGCGAATGTTCGTATCGGTAAGAATCCTAAGAGTTTCGGACATTTTTAGATCTCTGATGATTGCTTATTCCTTAGCAGCGACATTTGATATTCGAGATTTAATTATGTATCAGTTGTACTATTTAAATTTAGACTTTGAACTTGGAACCTTGGTTTGTAATAATACAAGGGATTTTCTATTAGTGGTGCTTGAATGATATTTTAGTTGGACTCTTTTGTAAAATAATTAAATGAGATTTCTTCAAATTGATGGAGTAAAATTATTGTTGAATAATTGGATAATAAATGGTTTTCTTTAATAAATGGCAAATTTTAATAAATGTTTCTTTAAATAAATCAAAGTAATTTCCCCCTCCCCCTTGACCCTCGCACTTGGATGTGAGTTAAGTTCGACATTTACTCTAAATCATGTTCGTGGAGTCATAGTGCCTATTTACAAATTTTAGTTTTATTCTCAAACCAGGAGTTCTGCGGCTACGCAGTCAGTTGCTACGAGTTACGTTGGTCATATGTGAGGTTTTTGTGTCACTTACGGGGTCATTTGGCGGTTATTTGAGGGTTTCACCCACTAGCGGCACGTTTTCAAGCCTATGTGTGCCTATTTGTCAATTTCGGTTTTATTCTTAAACCGAGAGTTATGCGACTACGCGGTTAATTTCTACGAGTTACATTAGTCATGTACGAGATTTTTGTGTCACTTGCGAGGCCGTTTGGTGGATGTTTGAGATTTTTGCCCACGAGTGGTACGTTTTCAAGCCTAAGTATGCCTATTTGGAAATTTAGATCCTATTATCAGACATGGAGTCCCGTGATTACGCAGTCAGTTACAACGAGTTACTTGGTCACGTGTGAGGTGTTCGTGCCCCTTGCTGGACCGTTTTGGGGTTATTCAGGATTTTCATCCACTAGAGGCACATTCTCAAGCCTAAGTCTCCCTATTCTCAAATTTCGATCCTATTGTCAAATCGGGAGTTCCATGGCTATGTGGTCAGGTGCAACGAGTTATGTTGGACATGTGTGAGGTGTATAAGACTAAGTGTGCCTATATAGGAATGAAATATTTAAAAGATTATGCATATCAAGTATATAAAAATGCTTGTAAAAGTAAAAAAATAAGTTGTTCCTGCGATCCAAGAAGGCCATAAAAAAGAGTCTTCTGAGTTTGTGATTGGACTAAATTAATCTTGGAACCCCCTATGTTTACTGTACATGTACATTTTATGATTAGTTTCATTGATACAATATTCATAAAATGAAGGGAAATTGACATCCCATAAGGGATAAAAATCAACATTACTGATATTAAAAAAATTTGGAAACTTAAAGTTGGTGATGAGGTTGTTCTATTATAAAAATTGAAATTTCCTATCCACTGATGTCCTTGAGTTTGATCAAGGATAATTTAAAAAACACACCAACCTCGTCATCAACTTAGAGTTTCCAAATTTTGAAGATATTAGTAATGTTGATTTTTGTCCCACGTGGGACGTTAATTTTCCTTTATTTTATGAATATTATATCAATGAAACTAATTAGCAAATATACATATTAAAAAACACGGTCAAATTATGCTGGGCTAATTTGGTCCAACCACAAACTCAGATGACTGTATTTTCAAAGCGAGCATTCCATGCGAGGTATTCGTTCCCCTAAACAGTCATAAATAAAATTAACCATATATAAATCAAATTAAACATTCATAAATCAAATTAAACATTCGTCAATCAAACTAAAAATTCATACATCAAACTAAATGTTCATAAATCATATTAAACATTCGTCAATCAAACTAAACGTTCATACATCAAACTAAACATTCTTAAATCAAAGTAAAGCGCTAATATAGTGTCAATATAATAATAGGATACAAATAAGATTTACAAGGATAAAATAATGTTTTGATAGTCAATCTTTCTCTAAATCAACGAAAAGATTCTTCAAATTAAGATTGTCATCAAGTGCTGACTGGAACTCTTTTAGAGCCTTTAATTCATCTTCTTGATTAGTCATACCCTTTGTTGCATGCACAACAATAGAACAATTCCCATCGTTTTATACACTTCAACTAGAATAAGTTCTTTAAATTTTGAAAGGCACAAATACAAAGTTCATTGACTATGCGATCTTTACTCTTAATCTTTTTATAAATCTACTATAATGAGTTTGGAGTCAGGATCAACTTTGCAAGCATTCATAATATCCTCTACCTTCACCCAATCACAATAGAATACAGTTTCTGTGAAATCTAAGTAATCGAATTCTCGGATTTGTTGGATTATCCCATAATAGGTCATCACCGTATCTTTTGGATTTTTATGGCTTTTGGTAGTGATACAGTTAATCAAAGAAGAAATTAAAATTTCGCGCTTTTGCATAAAAAAAATTTCCTCAGATGGACATGACACAAAATCAAAACCGTTGGTGTGGGATATCCTCAACTCTTTCAAACGAAAATTAAGACCTTTTACTACGCGTGAAAGCCTTAAGGAGACATCACCTCTCATTTTAGGAACTGAACTTATTAATGAATTTGTATTAGGGCATGTCTTTACCACACCTAAATAAATAATCGCATACATAAGAGGTGAAAATGACCTATTATGACACCCATGCCCTAAAATCTTTTGTTGTGTAATTTCTCCTCTGATTTCGGGAAATTTGGTTCTCTTACTTCCTACAGATAAATTGTAGAGTTTAAATCATAATATATAAAATATATATAATCAAACAAGAATAAGCCAGTGGATACTTACGCTCTCCAATAGTTGACATCATCTTGCGATTTGAAGACTTGCTCGTATTGTAGATTTGTGAGTTTTACCTCTTTAGGGTTCCCAAAATTCAATCCATTCGCAAAATTCTTAATTTTCTCGATCACTCATTCTCCACAAGGATTGAACCTCCTCAGTTCTTGTTTTAGCATATGTTCCCAAGCGTATAATGATGATTTCAAATTAACGTATTCTTTAGGAATTGACCCTCCAATATACCATGTATTCTTTACATAATCTTCTAATATTTTCATCATGAGCTCAAAAGGATACATCTAACGATACCTAACAGGACCACACAACAAAGCCTCATCGCATAAATGCACAAGGAGGTGGATGCTGATATTGAGAAACGATGGATGAAAGTATTTCTCTAATACACAAACTTCCTCAGCAAAAGTTGATTTCACAACTTTAATGTGCTTTCTGTTTACCATTTTTGCACAAAGTAGGTTAAAACACAAACTGATTTGCATAATTGCTCAAGATCTTTGTATTCAGAGAAATAATGCCTAAATACCAGAGGGAATAATTGGAGGATTACGTGCTAGTCGTGAGACTTGAATTGTTTCAAGTAATTTGTTTAGTTGCTCACTATACTGCGTAAATTATCGGAATAACCAGTTATAGTCTTTAAGTTAAAGAATGTGCCTAAGAGGATCTTTTTCTCACTAGTATCCAAAGTGGAAGCAGCTGGATGAGAGAAATTCTTCCTGTTACTGGATTATTTTTTCACTATAATTTCTTCTTTATTTTCATATCCTGTAGATCGTGGTGGCCCGGTCTCCATCATTTGAATGAGATTCACCCAAAAATATTCCTATAAGATGTTCTGCAATGTTCTTCTCTGTGTGTATCACATCAATTACATGCCTTATAGAATGATCTTTCCAATATTAAAAATAAAAAAATATTGATCGTCTTGACCATGACTTCAGTCTACTAGGGTCGTTAGGATCCCCCTAGCTTTATGATACAAGTTTACAAACTGAGGGTATTTGCCTACGTACCTAAATTAGGATTTAGTAAATAGGGATAGGGTGGTTTCTCACTAAGTTCGGGTTAGGGAAGTTTTTCACTAAATTAGGGTTTGGTAAATAGGGTTTAGTTTATTTCCGCACTAAATTAGTTTTAAATTAGGATTTAGTAAATAGGGTATTTTTTCTCTAATTTAGTTTTTAAAAAGGGGAATTTTTTTACTAGTTAGGGTTTAAGAATAGAAAATTTTAAATATAGAGTTTGGGCAAATTTTAAAATGAAAATTATGGTAGTTTCTCAATAAATTAGGGTCTAGTAAATAGGGTTTACGAAAATTTTAATTAGGGTTAAAATCCACGTACATATATACACACACATATACATATATATACGTGTGTGTGTGTATATAAAAACACATATAAACGGTGAGAGAGAGAGAAAAGTCGAAGGACCGGAGGAAAATCGGAGAGAGAGAGTTTTATGATTTGATAGAGAGAGAATTAGTCTTCTTGTGAAGTGGTTGAAGGGTTTACCGTTTACAAATAAAGAGGTTAGTGACAGCTCAGGCCCGCAACCACATGTCGAAACACATTATTTCCACATCATCATCCGTGACCATGTCATCATGATTGGACTGGTCACGACCCATGACTGTGACCCAATTTCATAACTGATTCAAAATAGTCATAGACCAAAGCTATGACCATAGTTAGAGGGAATTTCGGCTATGGTTATGGAGATGGTCAGGGCTAATGACCGTGACCATAGTTGGAGGGAATTTTTGAGAAATTTTGCCCATAATGGTCATGGACCATAGCCGTGAGTGGCACCAGTTTACGTCACAAAAGTCTATGGTCATGGAACTGGTCACATGTGTTTTTACGTTTGTCACGTATTTAGGCTATGACCAGTTGATCACGACCAAAATCATGACTAGATTATCATGACCATCCACCTATTTTGGTGTAGTGAATTCCATACTTGAAAGGAAAATCCTTTTATGGAATCTCACATGCTAATATTTGTCCGTACACTATCGATACAAGAATCTTAAGATAAGTTTAACAACCTCTTTGTCCGATTTAGGGAAAGCTTGATAACAAGGATGTGACTAGTTTTTCCAAAGTTTATTATATCAAGCTACTTGGACAACCACACTCTTATGTAAGGTAATACACCCAACTCATTCCCGATTAGGAGAATATTATCCATATATTATACTAGAAATACTACCATGTTTCTTTAATGGTTCTTATGAAAATATATATTAATTGGGCTTTGGTAAAAATCAGAAGATTGATTTCTTGATAAAACTGAATGTTCCAAGACCTTGATGTTAGCTTGAATCCATACATGGATATTTTAATCTAACTCATTTTTCTTTACTCACTTCTTACTATGAATCCCTTGGGTTACATCATAAAGATGATTTTTTCAAGGAAATCATTTAAGAGCACATTCTTGAGGGTAAAAGTATCTTGATAGGCTTCAACGTGGCTATTGATGAGAAGTGTCACTCAGAGTTAAAACCTTTCTTTCTGAGCAAACCCTTTCACAACAGGCATTTCCTTGAAAGTTTCCACCTTCCCATCTATCTATATGTTAAATTCTTGTATACCGACTTGCAACCAATGAATTTTATCCCATTAATAAGTCTACAAGTTCCTAAAACTTATTCAAATACATCGAATTCTTCTTTTTACCCATAGTCTTAAGTCAAAGACAAAAGTCCTTGTCTAGGAATTCCATGTTATTGTTCATAAGACCCAATTTGTCTTTGCCTGGGATCTCGTTGAAATATTCAATCAAAAATATTTATTTTACAGGATATCTCCTGATGCTTCCACTATTATGATCTAATATAAGTGTCACGTGTTACCTAATCATCAGTAATGCTCCCACTCCCTCTACGTAATGAATTATAGATATTAGTTTATGTTTCTTCATATACAGATGGTCTAGAAACATCGGGAATCTGATGTTCCTTATTCTCTTGTAAGTCTATCTTACTTATGGGGCCCTGGTTTATTACATAATCCTCTTTCAAGAATCAGTCATTGATACCATCAATTACCTTCTTGTGTTTAGGAATATAACATAAACTACTTTTGTAACATTTGAGATAACCAACAAAGAGACATACTTCCGTCCTTGATTCTAACTTCTTTGGATTTTTCCACAACACTAATGACGAGGATCTCCAGATTCGAAAATATCCTAGAATAAGCTTGTGCCTACTCCACAGTTCCATTGGAGTTAAAAATACCAATTTAGATGAAACTAAATTTAGAATGTACATAAATGTCTCTTATGTAAAATCCCAATACAAATGTTATAGTAACGAATAACCTACCATTGACATTATCGTATCTAAAAGAGTCTTATTCCTTCTTTACGCTACACCATTTCGAGTGGAGCACCTGATGCACACAACTGGGATGTAAATCCTGCATTCGATAAATTATTCCTAAACTCTCCCAAGAGGTATACACCCCCATGATAAGATTATAAGGTTTGGATTTGTTTACTTCATGTAAACTCCACCTTAGTCTTCTATATTTTAAACTAATAAAAGGATTTGGACTTAAGGAGCATAAAGTAAAAACATCCATACCTTGAGTACTCATCAATTAAATTAATGAAGTACTTAGAACTATCTCTTTCATTGGATAGCTATGGGACCACACAAAGTGAAATGAACCATTTTCAACTCATCTTTGGCTATATTGCTTTTGTAAATGAAATACCTCTTGGTTATTTTCCTTCTCACGAGGGAGATTTGGGTTGGAGTGTACGAACACCAGATCGTACGTAATTTCCACCAAAAAACCTTTCACCCTTTACCAGACAATTGGGTGATTAGATCTAGGACCCAATGAAGTTACCATTGGCTTAACATTGATGCACATTTCTTATTATAACGAGACACTCCCCTAATGAATAGGAAACATGTAACACACCAGTTGCTTAAAAGATGAGCACGTTTACCACTAAAATATCCACTTCCTCAAGTGGTAGGAATGGAATTGTAGGACCCTCAATATAAGGCTACTATATAAAGCTAGGGTAGGATAAAAGGAGGGCACTTAACTAGTTGCATGTTATCATAGTTTCTCTCAGATCAATAAAACTACTCCCCTCTCCCTTTGCTCCATGGATGTAAGTTATCAAGGTCGAACCACATATATATTGTGTTTATATTTCATTTTTCATAATTTATTTTATTGCATTCATTATTGTTGTGTTGTGTGTGTCCAAATTTTCACCTTGATATAATTGATGCCATTTGTGAGAACAAGTTCCAACATCATGAATAGATGTAGAGTTACACAAGCCATACATGACTTTGTAGATCAACATGAGGCCCTCCAAGAAAAACTAGCCTAGATACTGGATAGGCTATAACCCAACCCCTTTCCTCAAGATCATGAATAACAGGTCGACCAAGAGGTCCCCGCTAATCAAAATGCAGAAGACGAGGTTCTGAACCCCATCCTCCATTTACCCTGACATAACTCTTCTACGCCGTCTAGAGAGCATCGATATTCAAGATTATTTATCCTCCTCTTTCACCTGTTAATGACGGAGGTGACGATCATGCGCCCCTATTTTACTACGAGATCTTAGACTTTCCAATGCCTCCAATATTCAAGCTCTATTGGATGGATGCATTCAAAGAAATGTTAGATCCACATGACCACGTAGAAAATTATTAGGTGTACATGAATTTCCAAGAAAGACCAGACCCAATCATATATAGAGCCTTCACCACCACACCAAGATATTCAGCCATGATCTGGTTCAATCGGCTACCTCCGAACTCAGTTACCTGTTTAAGAGAGATTACCGAGTACTTTGTCAGATATTTCATCGGTGGCCATATTCATAAGAAGACGAACGACTACCTGTTCAAAGTCATCCAGACCAAAGATGAATCCCTGAAGGAGTTCGTCAAACTTGAGTTTGAATGTAAGAAGAAGGATAAATTACAATAAAAATTCTTGGATACGTTTCTCTTCCCATGCTTTTTTTACATTCATACTTTTATGCTTAATATGTGCGATAGATATCTTTATTTAATGTAAATGTGTATTGGATGAGAGAAACGATGATAAAATAATTTTAGTAATAAATAAAGAGAAATGTTTAACTTCACTAAATAAGTTTTACAAAAACACAAAATAATTATGAAAAGAGAGGAAAAAATCTAATTTTTATATAGAAAATACTTTATGAAAACCCAATTCACCCCCCCTCTTAGGTATTTTTCGGGGCCAATAAATTAGACTTTTGAAATAATTAGAATTTTCTAGTCTCTGACAAGATAGTTGAGGAAGGGTTGGTAGATATTGTTTGATATAAAGACAACTGGATGTGTTTTTAAAATAGAAAGTGGGTGATATAAAGGGTTTCAAAATGAGGTAAGTATTGCATTAGTTTATTTAAACCTTAACCCATTGAATTTTGTCCCCTCAATTGGGATAGCTCTTCCTCTTATAGAATTAGGCTAGAACTGTATTCTTTATAGTGAAAGGTTCCATCAATTTGTGTGCCCGTAAGTTGAAAGATTCATCTCATATTCTATATTGAATACCTATTTGAAAATAGGAAAGACATTAACGACGTTGTTGCAATCCCGTGATTTTTTTGGTTTCTTTCAGCATTCAACATAGAAGAGTTTAGAAAATATATACTTCTTAAGATTAAATCGCAAAGAAGTGGGTTGATCAAAAGGAGTTTCCAAATAAGTTTAAGTTGAAATTTTTGGTAATTAATGAACAATTCCTTAATGCTAAACCCCTTATAAAAATTTTCTCCTAGTGCACTATAGGGCACTCATTAGATATGATACTTGCATTCAACAAGAAATTTTTCATTTTCCTGGAGTACTCTTTAGTGATAGTTTTTCCAAATTTGAAAGAAGATATAGAGTAACTAAGTGATATGTTAATAATTTAATTAATAAGAGTGCACCATCCATAGTATGACAAAAACTTATTATACTAGGTATTGATTTTACTTTTTAATTTTAAGACTAACTTTAATAATATTATTAGCGGATCTACCATAAATGACAAAGAGACCCATATATATATCTTCTCCTATAGATAGGAATATTCAAAGTATGTCTAATAATATTTCTATTATCTCTAAATGTGTGATGTGAGAATATAATGTATGGGTTATCTTTGCTAATACTCCATCCTAACATAAAACCATGGTGCAAAAATCAATCAGGACATCAACCTCACAAAATATGTATCCATAGAGAAAAACGAGGGGTTTTAAGATAGAAGTAACAAAGAAACAAGGTTATATAATGGTTCAGTGCCATTACGGAGGTACCTACATTCACTTTTAAGGCGTTTCTCACTCGTATATTCAATACGAGGATGAATAATACATAAACGACCATCCTTAGACTTCATCTGAAGTAATATAAAGGAGTATAAGGTCATTGTGATGATGAGAGAACTCTTAAAAATGAAATGATTATCTTCTGTAAGAGCTTATTACCCATGAGACTTGAAATAATGCCAAATCATTTAGTTATAATGCTTGTAGTAAATATTAAAGCCGAAAGTGGTCCAAACCCATTGTACACACACACACACACATGTATATATATATATATATATATATATATATATATATATATATATATTAACACTTCTTTTCCTATGTGAATTACCTGAATTTGATCATATATAATCTTCCCCATGAACTCTTTATATAGAAGGCTATTGGGACTAGGGACAATGGAGGAATGTGCGACTTTAGATGAGCTCTGCTGCAATAGATAGAAGGTGTAGTGTTGGTGGAAGGTATTGCATGGGAGTGATGATGGTTGTTGAGTGCATTAGATGTCATTTGACGCACTAAGAAAAATGTCAAGTAGTGAGTGGGGGTTGATATAATAATGTAAGGACTTTATACAAACCCTCTAGACTAGTTTGTTGGGACTTTACCTATATTTTATTAGCATCACTGATCTTAGGGGTATGTTCATTAGCTATTGAGGCTATTTCAGTCCAGTGAATGTGGGACCCAGTCCTAACGAGGTATAGGAGAGACAACTAACGTAGGTTTGTTGGACCTTGATACTTACTAAATTAAAGTACGGGACCTTCATTTTTTGATTAAGTATCTCCTGACAGCCTTTTCCTCATTAAACGAATGTAGTTTAAGGTTTTTGAGATCCCTTCCATGCAACATAGGTTTTGCCTTAAGGCACTAAGGTCTACTTGTGACTTTAGAAACTCAGTGTTATATTATAGGAGCCTTTAAAAAAATCCTTACTTCAATTAGGGGTCTTAACCTTCTATTAGAGTTGGAGGAGGAAATTATGAAGTCCTTACTTTGTACCCAGACCTCGACTCAAAAGCATGGGACCTCTTCTTAAGGTTTTGGGGTTGAAGATCATACTTGGAATCATCAATACCCCCTATTGATTCTTTAATGATATGGAAATGGCAATGGCTAGTAAAATATTTTTAGAACATCAAAGTTATGGGATTATGGGTGTGATTAGACTACCCGTGATCCAAGGGTCAAAGCCATGGAATTCTTTTTTAAAAAGTTGTAGGTCAAGGGTGACCAGGCCTTGATCTTTTTGGAATTAAGGCTCGGGTCCTTAGAATCCCTAGCATTCCTTCAAACTTCGAGGTCCATGATTTTGCGTTTTAAGCTAAGTGAGAGGACTTATAAGTCAGGTTAAGGGTTCGAAGGTCTCAAAACATTAGAGTCAAGGCTTTTATCCTTGAAAGTCTATTGAAATTTTTAGGTTAAGGGCCACAAGACCTCAGAATCTATTTTGAATTAAGGGTGAGCACCTCATAACCCTGTTTAAGTGTCCTGGGATGTGAAAACCTTAAAGTCAAGGGTCATATCCTTAGAGTTATTTAAAAAAATTTAGGCTAAAGATACAATGGCCTAAAAGACTTAGAGTTTGTGATTTAATACTTCAAAATGTTTAAGAATTTCAAGTTAAGGGTCTGGAGACCTTACCATAAAAGAGAGGATCACTATGCGGTTAAGCTTATAGTGGTGGGTAAGGCCACTATGTAGAGGTATAAGCTTTATTTGTGATGGTTTTGAAGAGGAGTGAGGGAGTGCTAAGGTAATTATTTATATTTTAGATGACTTCTTATACCTTTATCATCCTCTGGAATGTCTCTTTTAGGATTTTAAATAAGGGCAAACACTTGTTTGTGGTTTTGGACACGAATTGGTTGAAGGCTACTGCTCTTTCTTCTAAGCATTGAACCTGTGATCTTCTTGGATATTAAGTTTTTAGCAGACCTTTAATCTTCTACAAATTGTCTTTAATGCCCCATTGGGCCACCGTAAATCCAAAAAAATTGCCCCTTGAGACCCCAAAGACACATTTTTCTAGATTAAGTCTCATGTTTTTTATGAGTATGGAAAAGGAACATTGAGTTGTTAGATGTGATATTTTTCTTCCAATATTTTGACAAGCATGTCCTCAATGTAAACCTCCATAATTTGATCTTTGAACATTTCATTCATAACCTTCTGGTTTGGGGCCCCGACATTATTAAGGCCAAAGGAAATGACTTTATAGTAGTAAGTACCTTTATTCATGACAAAATGGGTTTTTTCTTCTTCACGAGGTTCCATTTAGATTAAGCATCAATGAAGGATATTTTGAGAAATGGATAACAGTCTTTAGAAAAGGCATTGTTGAGGTTAGTGAAGTTTATACACATTATAAATTTCTTGTTTGGCTTCGGTACTAGAAATAAGTTGGATAACAATTCTTGGATGAACTTGGATTCACAAATAATTCAACCTCATCGGATATAGCTTGGTTCCTCTTAAGATTAAATAACCTCTTCTTTTGTCTAACATGTTTGTGGTTAGAATCCACATTGAGGTGGTGAACCATCAATGTAGAATATACTCATGTTATGTACGAATGTCTTCAAATGGAGACAAATTTTTTTACTTGTATGAAATGAGCTATCACCTCCTTAGTTGGGAGTTATCGTTTGCCCTTATTTGGACTATCTTTTGAGGTTAGACTTGTTGATGTAAATATTAATAAGCTCATTAATTAATGACCCTCCCATTATTTATCTGCATCCCTTAGATAAAAAATCAATAATTTCATTTGTTATGTACTAGGATCTTCGATTTGGTGATCACCATCTTTTGTCACTGAGTTCTCTACTGAGGTAGATAATCCATTTGGGGATACTTAAACATATTTATTTGTGGGTTTTTGGACCTCGACTAACTTTTTGGTTATGCACACTGCAGACCAAGGGGTATCCAATGGTCGTGTTTCCCTTCGTTTTCCCTTAATGGATTTTTGTAAGTTCTTTAAGATCCTTGGGTACTTATCCCTTATAGGGAGTAGGGAAGCAGATCAACATGGTTGTGGTCATCACCACTACATCTAACTTGTTAAGGTAGGTCTTCCTTGTATGACTTTGTATTCTCAAGGAGGGTCTACCACTAGGAAATAAATCCACATAAGGGAACATCATTTCTCATTGACTATAGTGAGTGGTAAGGTAATGTAGCTGGTGACATTGGTCCTCTCTCCATTAAATGCAACTAGCGGGTGAAATTGTATGTAATCCATTTATATTAATTTGATTCAATTATTTTCATATAAAAAAAATCTGAGTCATACATTATACACGCTAATTTATTGATTTTATTTAGACATTTTTTTATAGATAGAGTCATATTGATTATACATAAGTGAACATTGAAATTGAAGATAAAATACGACACATATACAACAAAGACTTCCATTGTTTCTATATTAAAGAATATTTTTTTTTCCGGTTTTTAGTTTGAACATCTAAAGTCTATGCACACACGCATTTACTTTCATAAATGAAAAGAGTTGATTTGTTGAAAAGTCCGAAAGGGAAAGTTTAGGCTTTGAAAATGCATCTTGCATGAGTGAAAATACTTTTCACTTACTTTCGTATGCGCATAATTGTTTTAACCCCTCTTGAATGACCCACACATGTTAGGCTTTCTTTGTATTTTCCCTAAATAGAGTATACAAATGGTTTTTGTCTCCGTGCGCACGATGACATTTTTTTTCCTCATTACTTTTGGCCAAAAATCGTGCACATGGTAGTCTTTTTAACTGTGTACACAAAATGACCAAATTTTAGAATTTTTATATAAATAGAGCCTCTTTCCCTCTAAAGAAAATAGTTAATTCCCTCCACACTTTTCACTATACTCGGAGGGTATTTTCGAGGTTAAGCGAAATTGAACTTGCTTTTATTTTAAAAAATAACTTGTACCACTTGAAACTGAGAGAAAACTAGATCCATACTCAGATCTACGTTTTAAAGAACATTTGAGTGATTTATTTTCAAATCCAAATAGCCTAGATTCATTATAGCCAAAGCAAATAAGGATTGAAGATCATCAATCAATACGATAAGTGCTCCGAGCATCCAGAGTTTATGGTGGTGTCATTTGAGAACATGACAACTCATCGAGGGTCTAGGAGTCGCTCCCTTACGTGAAATATATTTTTTACGACCCATGATAGCAAAGATAAGGTGGAAAAATATGGACAAATTGAAATGGGATGAATCCCAAAGAGTGAATGTGGTGAAAATGGTATATGAACCAAGAATACCCCAAAATCAACCTCAAAAAACCAGAAATCAACACCTAGATTCATGGAATCAACCCTAATAAACTCTAAATAGAAGTAAATCAATAAAAATCCTTGAGATAAAGACTTACTAAAATTTGAACCCGAAGAAATCCAACAATGGAAGAAAATCTGGGGTTTTTACTTCACAATCCTCCAAATACAACCAAAATAAATTAATAATCTCACATGCAATGGAAAGATCCTAAATTATTCTTAAATTTGCCTAGGTATGTAATTTGGATGTGTGATATTTCAAATAAGAACAAAATGGACCCTAGTTTGATATTAAAAGGCCGAACTATATAACTCTGCAAAGTCCATGTACATGGATAATGTTTGTTTGTGCGAACGGGTCCAAATTAGATTTGTGCAAATGATGTTGGCTAGAGCTCTCAGTTAGGGAAAAAACCCAGCAAAAAATCGAGTATCATAATCCAAGAACGTAAAATCTCAAAATATGATTTGAATTTATGCTGATGCATGAAAAAACATTCATGTATGACATTTTAACCATAATTTTGAGATAGAAATGCAAAAATAAAAGAACTAACACACAATATATACAAATGCAACTTTAATATGGAAAGTGTGATAATGATTTGGCAAAATATGATAAACATGATTTGATGAACAAATTTCCTTTATATCTTGATTAATGACATAATATGAGAACTCATTCAAAACAAATATTAATCACTTATAAAACAAAATCAAAATTCTTTCAAATCACACCAAGCATTTTTTTTATCTTAATTATGGCATGATCATGAACAAATATGGGCCACTAGATCAAAAGAATGCGCATAATCAAGTCATAAGAATTACAAGTTATGCCTAAGTTTATCATTCAATAAATATCCTTTTAAGATGTCATAAATGGTATAATCTATCCATATTTCTCCCTAAAGTAGATAAAAATGTTTGTAATGCAAGAAAAATGTTAAATTCCCTATCTTATTTTTCTTGACTTTAATTTCTATCACTTGTCTTTAGCTCTTTCCATCATATGTTGGCTTTACTTATGGTGTCTTTAACATACATTTTTGTAGATACTTGTTAATGATACTTAAATTCAATTCAATGTTATCTCACCAATCGTAGCCCTTTCTATTTATAGAGATATCTCATCAATCAACTTGATCAAGAAAAATGTATTTAACACATACTCTCAAATGGAGCATGGAAACTTTTCAAACTCTAATAAGAGATCACGGGATTAAATCATGATGAAGTCACGCACTAAATGCTAAACACATAAATATATTCATATGAATCTATTGATATTCACGTGTATGGGTAAAGTGAAATCATAACCAACGATTTCAACAAAATTTGACTATCATGATTCATCGAGTCAATTTTAATCTATCATTGATATAACCAATATTTTTGTCAAAGAGTTAACAATACATATTTTTATCATCATTCAAGTTAATTTATCTCATTAAATCAATGAAACAAAGAACTCAATGATGTAATCACAAAGAGGACCAAATGAAAATATTTTTGGCATTTTTAGTATAAGAATGAGGTAATAGATATAATCATATCGTGTAAGTAATGAAGCATATAAGAAGATAGATGTGAATGCCTAAATGTATGAAAATCCCACATAAAAATTTAAATGATCCAAATAAAATAATTCAAACTCTCACCCAAATGATTTGATCCCAATAAATCAAGAAGTAGGTAGGGGACCTACTACTAGAATACCTTTGGTATCCTAAGAGAAATACTGCCTAGGCAACGATGGATGAAGCGTCTCCCGGATCCTTGGGAGGAAAAAATGCAATTTCTTTATTGACAACCTTATTTTGTGGAATCTCCTTCTTAAAATTCATTCTAGAATCATTTATTGGAGATCTTTTGTATCCATTTCTAATTCCTTATAGGATTCTTAAGCATATTCCATAGAATTTTAGTAAAATTTCTAGGTCTAGGAAAATCTCTCCTAACCTCACTCCTATATTTGACAAAAACTCTCCTCATCAACTTTTTTATTTCATATCTAAATTCATTAATATAATCTCTTGGCATAACCTTCTTCCTATTATGAATGAACCCCACATTTATTTCGATAAACAATATTCAAGCTTGGTTTGAATGACAATGTAACCTAAAATAGGTACAATAAGGTACATTCCTTTTGAACATAGGCTTATGATAGGCAGTTGGAAATCAAGCATCCATGTTGCTACGTTTGTCGTTGTTTTTGGCTCCCACGGCTATGCATAAACCTAAACTACGACTATACTCTTTACGGGAATATAGCATCTAGTCCGATTATCGACTCCACATGTAATGTTTTTAGAGGTTAATTGACTTATTACTTCTGAATAAAGGGGTAAAAGGTTATAATTTTAACAAAATACTAATCTAGGCATGTATTCAAACACAGATTAACAAAATGAGTAAAAACTATAGATTGAGAATAATATCTCTCACCTCGGGTTAATTAGTATTAATAGTTACATTGGAAGACAAGTTTGTTGATGTTAAATCCAATTTCATAAATTAATCAAATCTAGAGTTGTCATCCTCTAAATTCTCATAAAAGCTTAATTTATTTTGGCGTCAATAAATATTTCAAAAATTACACACGCAAGGTCGAAGATAAACACCATTAAATCTCCTAGGCACAAAATCAACCATAACCTAATCCATTTAAACTAATCCAATCCATCATAAATGAAAAGGAACCCATTTATCCAAGGTGAGTTCAATCAACTCAACATAAACTAATTTAGCTAGAATGAATTAAAAAGAATGTATTAAAAGTAAGTAAGTAGGAAAGCAAGAAATTATGCAAGACAACTAATTAACAAAGCTTTAAAAGTATAATGGAAGCTTATATAAATGGGGAGGAAGATGAATAGCATACTTATATATAAAAGTGGGATGAAACCCATAGAGGGAGAAAGGAAAGATATCCAAAACCAAACCCTAACTAAAACCTAAAAAAGATAGATATCTCTCCAAAAATCTAACTTATAAATATATAGTAAGTTGGATTAAAAGAAAAGGGAAAAGAAAATAAAAGGCAAAAATTGCCAAATATCTTCTATGATCGGTCGTTCGCGGTCCATTGATCGTTGGTCCTAAATAATACCTACTACATTCCTTCATGGGAAAACCTCATTGATTGATCGACTAGTGGAGAAGGACAGGTCAATTAGGAATTTGTTTTTCAGGGTAAATTATTCTTCAAAAGGGAGAAATATCGTGTTTACAGAAATGGCTCTAACTCAATCATCCATACTCGAAACGATGCACTTTTGTGGCCACATGAAACTAACTCAATGAATTAAGCTCCCATGGAGTTCCACTATTATGATCAAGAAGTCTGAAATTTTGAACACGTGCTTAAAGTTGCATCAAATGATGGAACTTTCTTGACATGCAACCAAATGCTCCGTTTAGCATTCTAATATCTACAAAAACTCAGATAAATCTTGCACATCATATATATATATATATATATATATATAATATCAAGGCTAACCAATATAGGAGCATAAAAGTAGGATATAACAGAGACAAAAGTTATAAAATGCATAAGGACAACAAACACTAATATACATTATTCATGACGTGTCACACCCCCTAAGTTAGACATTGCTAGTCCCTAGTGATGAAACAAAACAAGGCCATCCAACAACGGGAGACAATTAAAAGTATATAAGCATATAGATAGAATTGCCACTTTCACGAGCGAAGGATTGCATTTAGCATATACAACAAGTCATTAAACCCCTAGGTTACACTAGTGGACGAGTGTTGTCCTGTGAGGGTTTACAGGGATGTAACTCAGAAACATCAAGTTTTCACCTAATTAACGATACAAGAGATGCTTAAGAATAACGAAAAGGATTTCAACATGTCATTAGCATAGTCAATGCATTCACTTAAAAGTCCGTAGTTATTAAAATTATAGAATGAACTTCAAAGAATTAAAACCTTAAAATGTGTGACGAGAAGCTAACACATGCAAAGTAAGATTTGAGAAAACTTTCGCACATTGGATAATAAGTATTAAATAGTAGTAAGATATTCAATTCCTCTTCTTTCTAGGTCGCACACATGTTATCAATTGAAGAGCGCTATATATAAAATGAAAGATACCGTTCATTAAAGGAGGCGAACCGCATCTTCATAGATTGTCACAATCATTAGGACTTCTGAGTCATATTCACGCTAGGATCACATAGGACTTGTAAAGAGTTGTAATATCGTCTACGGTTTAGGTGTATGAAAAAAAGGATATTTATGGATTCAAAGGTTTTTGGGGATGAAACACTTGGGATAATGGAATATTGTGGTCAATTTCAAAATTGAAAAATAATTTCCATAACACGCATTGGATATAACATTGGAAAAAGACAAATATTATGGAATATTACATACATAAAGTAAATACTTTCTCTTTATCTTTTTTTTCTTCTTTTTCTCATCTTTTTCTTTTATTTTTCTTTTGTTTTCTTATTTTCTCTTTTCTCATTTATTTTTGACTTTTTGTTCTCATTTGACTCTCACATTCTCAACAACAACGTAATAAGAACATTATTCAATCCCAAATATCAATCCAAACAAAGGTATGGAAGGTTACATATATGGCATATAACTCTAATTTGGAGTTGGTTATGGGACTTTGGGTTCTAAAATGAAAAGTTATGATTAGGCTCAACAGGATTGATGAGGGGAAATATATGAGGTGAGGTCAAGGTCAATATGGGTGTAATAACAAAGAGGTCCTATGATTCTTTTCTAATGTTTACGCAATTATCGAGCCAAAACAAGTTTAAAAATAATTCTTAAGTAACACATTTCATATATGAACTAAATTAATGAATGATTAAAAGAAAGAATAGTGAGATTACCAATCATTTTAACATTTTCAAGGAGGAAAGAGTAATGTATAAACACTCACAAATGAAGAAAAGTGCAACGCTCACTTGGTATAAGTGTATACAATACTACAAAAGATTATAAAGTTATAAAGATCTTAAACTAAATCATTTAAACAAGAAACACATGTGATCGTGGATTTAAAGTTTAATTTTTGATGTTTTCCATAATATCAATGATTCGAGGACTTGTAATACCCCGTTTTTTTATGACTTTTAAATTTGGGGATTTATTAAATTTAAATTGAGATATTAATTTAATATTAATTCAGAAATTATTTTAAATATTTACTAGCGTGATGAGAGTTAGTAATTATTGGAAATTTTTTGAATATTACTTAATGAGTAAAGTAATATGTATAATCGAATTTATTAAAATGATCATGAGTGTATAATTTGATAATTGTGGAAATTAAATCGGGACGCGCCTGTGTCGTGTCGGGATTAAATTAGTATTATTAAAACTGAATAAATTTTAAGTCACCTGTTTGGTCATTTCGAGTACGCCAATGTGTTCAAAAGGGTCGAGATAGTCAAAATAATGTACCCAGGGGTTTAGTTCGGGTCTCGGGGTATTTTTAAGCCTAATTGGCATCCCAAGAGGGTATTATAGACATTTTACATTTTTGGGCAATCAAACCCACGAATTTCCTAAGGATATATCAGCCTTTAGGAGTTTTCTTTTAGGGTTAACAAACATAGAACCAAATAACGGCCATTAGATAAGGAGTTGGAGAGCTTTCCAAGCAACTCAAGGCCAAAGACTCACCCGTTTGCACCGCCACCACCACCAAAGTGTAGATCGCGCGATGAGGAACGTAACCATACCTCTTTCGTCCATAAATCAGAAACTCAAATTCCAGGAAAGTATCTATCTTGCTTCTCTTTTAGTTAAATGTCACACCATGTTAGATTATGATGATTGAATCTATGTTTCATGGAAGAACTTAAGGATTTAGAGAACCCAATCACATGTTGTAGAGAAAATAAATAAACTTTGGACATCCCAATCATATGTAGAGGATTACCCACGAAATTCGATTAATTTAGAAGTGAGAAATCTGAAAAAAGAAATAGAATAATAGAAGTTTAGTTGAAAGTTAGGGTTCTTGATTATTAAAATAAATTGGCCCTTTAATTCAATTCCGTTGTTGAATTTGTATATGTTTCACGTAGAAATCTTGCATATATGTATATAAAACTAGTAGTAATGTTATTTGAGAGTTTGGGAGTCGTTAATGACGTTTTGGAGAAATTTGGAAGATAATACCCGTAGGTTTTAATGGAAGTTTCTGGGCAAGAACTGCTTGATCGATCGATCGACCCAAGAACATCGACCCCTCTTGAAAAAATGCATATTTTTCGTCCATTGGCTTAATCCGGTTAAAATGTATAGAAATCCTTGATTGTTATTATTAGAGTATAATGGGATATAAAGAGGACCAGTAGGGGCTAGGTAGAGCCCGTTGAATGAAATTTAATGTAGTATGAAATTATGGGTTAATAGGGAGTTATCCACACATACGAAATCATGCTACGTCTAATGAAAGATCGAGACTCGTGAGTAAGTTAGACTAGGAGATAAGTGAGAGTGCCTACCGAAATTATACTTAGGGAGGTAGAATACTTCGAGAGATGAGAAGTAAGTATTGATTAACTTATGTATGAGAATAAAAGTGACAAGTCCGTTATGCGAGATAATCGAGTAAAATGTGCTAATAACGGATAATTATAATTATGGGCCATGGGCGCACCTAATTTAGAAATTTGAATATTTATATATATGATTGTGTGATTAGGTATATATTATATATCTGTGTAAAAATCATACCCGGGCTACTTGTTATCACGGGAGTTTCCGCATCGGGACAGTCTTATATCGATTCGGCCTTTATGGGGGATAACGACTTGTACCCTAGAAGATAGTATCCTTGATACAGGCTATCTGAGTGATAGTCAGATGGTCCTAAGAGACGTGAAGGTATGTGTTGACCTCTTAGTAACTTGGAACTATACTTCGCCTCCAATTATATGTGTTTTATGTTAATACAGTTCGAGAGTAATTCCGAACTAGTATTTCCCTTAGTACGAATGATACGGGGACTTGATAGCAGAGTATGCCAGCACCATATATTTTATGTAGGGTGCCGATAATATATATATACACTTAAGTATGGGAACTTTCTACTGTGCATAAAAGTAGTTAAGTAATGGATAAATACTCTAACTTTATTTTAAGTGTTTGGGAATTTTATGACATCACTCGGTTATTTTAAGTAACATAAGATATACGAGAGATTGTAATTTTTAGAAATTAATTAGCTTAGCCATAGTATTTATCGGAATGAAATCTTATGGGAAAGTTAAGTCAAAATAAACTTTGGAGATTAATAGTACGGTAGGAGTGCACACTAGATGAGAGGTGAGAATTTCTCAAGAGAGTGTCGCATACTAACATGGTTGTTTCATTAGCCGGTAATCATTATATATACTTGATAAACTATTTTTAAACTGTTTTACACTCAGGGTCTGACCTGTTTCCTGTTATTTATTTTCTCTTGTATATATGTATGTATATATTACAGGTGCCCAGCCACAGGAGCGTCATGCTTAGATTCCTTGGAACGGACGCGTTGCAGCTTATGTGGGAGTTTCATGCCATTGCTTAGACGGCCTCGTTGTTGACTCTACTCTTATTTTAGTTTTGATTAGTTAGGGCATGTGTCTCCCATTTCCCTATTCAGTTGGATTTGTCAAAGATTTATATTAATTTATTTTCAGTATTTGGTACTCTTTGGGATGTAATTCGTGTCAGGATGATTTCATTTGTAGTTTTAAACTTGGTATTGGTTTATCTGAATGGTTAGGTTCTTGTGTGTTAATTTCCATCTTTAACATTTATGCGATTCTTAAACTGATAATTATTGAAAAGGTTTTTATAATGGAATTAAATAAAACAGAAATAAGGTTTAAATTGTTTTGACACTTAGCTTAATTATTTAGGGTGTTTAAACTGGAAATTTATTTTTGCGACGGTGATGCTAAGAATGAACCAAGCGTACACCTTGATTTTTAATTTAATAAAGGACTGATCACCCGGTATTTAATTAGGCGGGGCATCAAAGGTGGTATCAGAGCATCAGGTTCTAGTGTCCTTTAGGATCTGTACGGCTTATTTCGCTTCCAGCTTAGCGCCTTGATATAAAGCTCTATTTTTAGGACTGTTGTATTCTTGTACTTACATTTACGTCTTCAACTATTTGAGATTTGTTAATAACTGTAGACTAATAAACTTCCTTTTCATTTCAGATGCCTTTGATATGCGCACCCCAAGACATGAATGCCCAGACCGAGCATCCAGCAACTTCGGCTCAGGGAATGATGAACGCAACTAAGGTAGTCGCTATCGTTGCTGAGGCGGTGAATGCCGCGTTAGCGATAGTGAAACAGGCTCAACCCAAGATTCAGGCAGTGGCGCCAGTACCAGCACAACTTCCATCTACATGGGTGCGGGTTAGGGATGCCTTTCAGAAGGCGCATCCCCTGGAGTTCTTGGGTAGTTCGGACATAGTAGTCACTAGCCAATGGAAGAAAAATATCCAGAGGCATCTGCGTATGTATGAGGGCACTGACGTGTAGAGATATCTTTTGGCTTCCTTCAAGCTAGTGGGGTCCTCTTTGCAGTGGTGGGAGTCCACCATCACCTTGAAGGAGAGGGATATCATCACGATTCAGTCATTCTGGACTCGGTTTGACCACAAGTACTTCCTATCCGCCGTGCAGACTGAGATGAGGCGGATGTTGCTGAATCTGAAGCAGGAAAGTATGACCGTTACTAAGTACGAGAAGGAGTTTACTATACTTCTCACTATAGTTCCAGATGAGGCACCCACTTAGGAGAAGAATATACTATTGTTTGTAGATGGATTAGACTGGAGGAACCGTCAGCACCTCATCGGCAATCTATTATTGAGTACCTACACTGATGTACTCAACGCTGCTTTGTTACACTGTCAGGATCACCGCTTCCATCTGCAGGGGATAAAACGAGTAGGGGAGTCCAGCTAGCAGGGAAAGATAGGGGTTTGTAGTACTGGTGGGGCACCAGCACCCCAGGGGAGACCTGTCACAGTGTACAGAGTTCCTATCAGGGGGATCCTTCCAAGCGATTTCGTTCAGGTGACTTCAGACAGGGATTTGGGGGATTTAGGCATGGCCAGTTTAATCAGCATAGCCAACAGGGCCAACACCATCAATAGTAGGGACAATAGCAGGGACAGCAGGGTCAACAGCATTTCCAGCAGGGCCAGTAGCGGGGTGGTAACGGACAACAGGGTCTTGGTCGGCAGGGGCAGAGGGGAGGTAACTTCAAGGGCAGATGGTTCGGATGTGGCAAGAATGGCCATAGGCTCCAGGGTTGCCCAGAAGGAGATAGGGCCCAACAGCAGCACGCGGCTCGTAATGAGCCGCAGACGCCACTCTTTCCAGCCGCCCTGCCAGTGCCAGCTCAGGTGTCAGCCTTACTCACCATCCGAGCAACTTCAGTTTAGTAGGGACAATTGCAGTACGAACGTGTCTATAACGTCCACCAGACAGTAGGCACCACCCGCGATTGAGGGTACGTTTCCTATCCATGGCACTATGGGTCAGCTTTTATTTGATACTAGGGCGTCACACTATTTTATAGCTACTCATTTTTCACGGGCCTTAGGGTTATTAGGCACGACAGAGAGCATTGTGACATGCGTAGACTCACCACTAGGGAATGGGTCTTTGATTTTCTTTATATACTGGGGTATAGGAGTAGAGATTGGTAGTTTGATTTTACCGGCAGACATGCTAGTCTTAGAGATGCATGAGCACGATGTTATTATTAGCATGAATTGGCTCGCTGCGTAGCGAACCATGATAGATTATTTCGGTGGGAGTATTATCTTTGCCATTCCGTGGCATGAGATGTTTTTGGTGGCGATGCCTCGCCCAAAGGGAGGATCTTCCACCCATTTTTACTATTTATAGGAGGATACCTCTAAGGAGATTGGGATTCCCTTAGATTCAATTCCATCCATTCGTGAGTATTTCGATGTATTTCAGGATATACCGGGCCTACCCCCCAGTCGAGAGATAGATTTCTTCCTAGACTTGATGTTGGGTACTCGATCGATAGCACGTGCATCGTACCGTATGGCTCCAGCAGAGATGAGGGAGTTACGAGATTAGATAGAGCAGCTGTTAGGTCAGGGCTTCATTCGTAGGAGCACCAGTGTTGTTTGTAAAGAAGAGAGATGGTTCACTGAGGTTATGCGTGGATTACCACGAGCTGAATAAGGTCACAATACGGAATAAATATCCCTTGCCTCGAATCGATGACTTGTTCGACCAACTGAGGGGAGAAACCTTCTTTTTGAAGATAAATTTGAGATCGGGATACCATCAGCTACGGATTAGGGAGCAGGATGTGTCGAAGACTGCTTTCTTGATGAGATATGGGTCCTATGAGTTCAAATTCATGCCGTTTGGGATGACAAATGCTCCATCCGTATTTATGGACTTAATGAACCGAGTGTTCAGAGAGTTCTTGGATCAGTTTATCATCATTTTCATAGATGACATCCTGATATATTCTAACACTGAGGAGGAGCATGTCGAGCACTTGAGGCAGGTTCTTCAGACTCTACGAGAGCATAAGCTGTATGCTAAGTATGAGAAGTGTGGATTCTAGTTATGGCAGTTATAGTTTTTGGGGCATGTTGTGTTGGAATTGGGAGTATCGGTTAACCCGAGAAAAGTGTCGGCAGTGAGGGAGTGGGGACAGCCAATGACATCGATGGAAGTGCATAGCTTCTTGGGGTTAATCGGGTACTACAGGAGATTCATTCGAGGCTTTTCGAAGATAGCGGGTCCGTTGACGAATTTGAATCGCAAGGGAATTCCGTACACTACACCAAAATGGGAGATTTATGAGTGTTGTTAGCACTCACAAATGACCTTTATAACTGCTATTTACCGTCATAATTTAGGGGGTGACAAAAGAAAATTGGTAACTCCTACCAGCAGTCACAAATTTTTATAACCCCTATGGGGTTATGACTAGTGACCCCAATTTGTAATTGCTATTCGTAACTGCTCTCAGCAGTCACAAATATAACATTCGTAACTGCTGACAGCAGTCACGAATATTAGATTAGTAACTGCTCACAGCAGTTACTAATGTTATATTTGTGACTGCTGACATCAGTTACGAATCTTATATTTGTGACTGCTGTTAGCAGTTACAAAATTGATAGTAATGACAAATTTGTGACTGATATTAGCAGTTACAAAATTGAATTTGTTAAATGTGGTAAAAGCTATTACAAATATCTTTATATTTTCACAAAATGAAGAAATAGTGAAAGTAAAATAAATATCATGATAACAAGTCTAAAAATTTTGACAACATTTGATTTATATTTCTCATATTTCAAATATCCAGTACACATAAAACTTGTTTAAACTTAATTTAACATCAAACAACCCCTTCGTGGGGGCCAAGTACAAAATTAACATAGAATAAAAAATAAACTAAAAAAATAACGACACAACGCTTCGATGACATGAAATGTCATGAACATGTAACAAATCATTCTCAATCTAGACCAGGAGTCACCACGCAGTGGATACGCTTCGTGAAGTGTAGGTATATCAGCTATGGGGGGTATTGATGCGGTGACATCCTCCCTCGTGTACTCGGAGTATGCCTGTTGAGCAAGTTCAATGGACTCAAATTTTCTGAATACGACGCCTTGGTATCCATTGACTTGTGCTTGTGTTGCTTGCCACGAAGTGTAAACACCTGGATTTAGGCCTTTGAATACTACGTATGCCGGGTATGCCATGTGTATCCCTGCAAATAATAAAATGTAACTATGTTAGTTACAATAAAGAATGTGGGGCACAATATCAAAACAGTATATCAAGAAAGTGTCAAAAGCAAACTCATTCTGCAGAATAATATTGTCTATCTATATAAAGAAAGTGTAATCACTTTAATAAGCAACTCATTACTGCATATGAGTCAAACTCAATCCACAATTGAGTCCAACCATTAAACCAAGCTAGCTCAACACATGTGATCACTTCTTCAATTTTAGCATAAAAGGCTATGTGATTGCCAATAGCCTTGCAATAAGCACCAATGACCTGACCCTTATAATTATAAAGTTGAGCTTATTTATGTAGGGATTTTTTTAAAACTTGCTCCTCTTGTGCATTCTGAGTGAAAATGATTTAAATAACTAACCACATTTATTATAGGCCAACAAAACAACCCCACGCAAAGCTCAAGGTAAATTCAAGTGTAGAAAAAAAAGAAATGATTTTAATTTGGAGGGATATCCAACAGACCACGATATATATTAGAACTCAAACTTTAATTCATAACTTATAAAATGGAGAGCAGACTATGTTGCGTATCACTTTAATGTCAATAAACACCTGAAAAAAAGAAGATATGTACACACAAACATTTTATTTACAAGATTTACTAAAACTATATCTAATGTTAATAAATTATTAAGGTTTCACTGTGATTAAAGACCAACAGATTACAGGTTATAAATGTATAATTACAAAAATTCTTATAGCGCAATGATGATCCTATATAAGTTTATTTTTACATGAATATGCCAAATAAGGATTGGTTAATCATAACCCAATCCTTGTTACTTTTTTTTGAATGATGAATGGTGAGAATGTGAATGACAATCAACAGTAACTTTTTTAAGTACACTAAAAATGGGAATAACATAAGTAACCTGAGAAGAATGTGAAGGGTACCCGAAAACAGGATAAACAATTTCTATTTAAGATTCTTCAGTCCTTAGGGAGAAAAACCCACACAAATGCGCCAAGATTGCATATACACTGAATAACGTAACAAAACTACCTGTAAATAATCCTGCAAACATTGACAAAAATGAAGAAATTGAGATTAGAAGAAACCTGGGAATGAGCATCCGATAAAATTTTGACTTTCATGTTTTTAGGATCAAATTAAAATCCATAATATGCATATGCAAACTTACACCTCTAAGACCATCTCCAACTCATTAGCCATCTTAAATTATGCCCAAAGATGAGCAATTAGGTAATTGAGTTTATATTTCAGCTGCCCATATTCCTGGACAAGTCAAAATTTATGTTGGTAAAACGATTGGACTGCCACACTTGGCTGGGGACTTCAAGTGTAGTAGGACCTGCCAAAATTTATGAATGCAAACTAGGATGTGATGAACGTCCTCTGACTCTCACATCCTTTAAACATCTGAAACTCAGCTGGAGCAAGAGCATCTAGAGGCATTGTACGATGTGAATTCTGAGCAGTTGGATGATTAGAACTCCTACTGGATAGAGCACCCATGATAGACGAGTTGATCTTCCCTGACTCCTAAGTACCAAGTGTTATTGGAGCTGCGATGTCAGTTGGGAAAAGGTGTTTAGGATGTTGCTACGGTGCCTTCCCTCAAGGTTAGTTAGCTTATTGAATGAGCAACTCTAGGAGAGTGAACGAGGCGCAGTAGATGAATTCTTTAGTTTAGTCTCCCGTCGAGTTATCCTATTAAGAGCAGGCCCGCGCGCAATGAAGTCTTTAATCAGGTTGTTCTGTGCTGTTGACTGAGTATCATATTAAGGCTAAGGGAAGTTATCCCAACAAACTACTCTTATTCTCTTGTTCACGTGTTCTTGTTACCAATAAAGAATAAGGAAGACAACTCAAACTATGTTCTCATTACCTGTTCGACGTCAGTACCGATAATGAACCACTCACAGATACACCAACGATGATGAAGGTGACTGATCAAGTTGAATAAGAAATTATCAGATAGGGGAATGGCCTGCTCTCTCTCTCGATGCTTTGTTTTTGTTAATGACATTTCTAGTGTGCACCGACTAATATGCTTTACTTTTATTCCGGTTGCCTTATACTAATTGTTATTAGTTCTTCATTTTTCTGTAGATTTATAACTACAATATTCTAAGTCTTTTAAGATGATGGCCCCAGCTTGTGGAATTACTACAAGATTGCTCATGTTTCTTTACATATTCTGCTATTTTAAATATTCCATTGGATCAGACACCATCTCATTAGGCCAATCACTCTCAGTAAACCAGACTATAGTCTCCCAAGGAGGAAGATTTGAGCTTGGTTTCTTCTCTCCAGGTAATTCTACAAATTATTACATAGGCATATGGTACAAAAACATCTCCGTTAAAATAATAGTTTGGGTGGCAAATAGAGATAAGCCTATTACTTATTCTTCCCATTATAATTCCAGTCTAGTACTGTCTAAAGGTAATCTGATCCACTATAATGATAGAAAAACTGTTATTTGGATCACCAATTCCATTATTGGAACCTCAAATGCCACTAATGCAACACTTCTTGACAATGGAAATTTTGTGTTGACGGATGAGCTGGGAGAAAAATTATGGGAGAGCTTTCATTACCCAACAAATACATGGATGCCAGGTGGAAGGGTTGGATCGGATAAGATCGCTAGAAAACAAGGGTCCTCACCTCATGGAAAAATTCAAATGACCCATCTAAAGGGATTTACACATTGGACCCAAGTGGTAGTCCTAAAATTTTCGTGTGGCGTAAAGGTAAAGTAAGGGAGTGGAGGAGTGGTCTTTGGAATGGGTCGATTTTCAGTTTTGAACCTAAGTTGAGTATCCAAGGCATGTTTAATTTCATCTTTTTTTAACTGAGAAGTCAAATTGCATTACCTACAATTGTTTAAACCAATCAAGCATGATGAGAGTTATGATGGAATCTTCGGGTGTGATGAAGCTTTTGATATGGTCAGAGCAAAATAAGGATTGGGATGAGTTTTTTCATAGCCCACTACCAACATGCGAGGCATCTGCAAAATGTGGGCCTTTTGGAATATTCAACCCAAATTTTAGTCCCAACTGTGATTTTTTGTTAGGTTTTGAACCATGTTTGATAAAAGAATGGAAGTTGTCCCAATTTTCAAGTGGGTGTTCAAGAAAATTATGCACTTGTACAGAAGGTGGAGATAAATTTATTAAGATAGCCGATGTTAGATTTCCTCAATCTTCACAATAACAGGGCTTAAGCAGTGATAGAGAATGTCGAAACCAATGTTTGAGAAACTGCTCGTGCAATGCTTATGACTACCGCAGTGTTAGAAGATGTTTATTATGGATTGATGAGCTATTGGATCTGCAATTCGCAGTTAATAATACATGGGGAGAAGATATCTATCTCAAACTTAATGCTTATACAGTTATTAATAAAGGTGTGATACTTTCTAATTTGATATTATATGAAAATGTCTTCTAAAACTTGATTTTCTTCTCTTCCATGGTCTTCCAGGAAACAAAAAGAAGTTAAATGTAGTTATTCCAATGTTCATAACTCTTTCACTCATGGTTTGTGGTTGTGTCCTAGAGGCATCTGACTGAGCGTCGGGAATAGAATAGGAGGAACTCGATTTTTTTGGTCTTTGATAAGACCAATCACCGATCCAATGCTTACTATACTACCGATACTGACTCGATTTTCCTCCAACAAATTTACCCTCTCATAATTATATTAATTTTTTATGTACTCATTATGTCATTTGTTTTAATCAGCATAATTCAAAGTGTTCAGTGAATCTGTTTGCCATTGTGGTTGGAATAAATCAAAATAAAATTATGAACCATAACGACCTAGGTAGCCATAACGACCACCTGATAACGGCTATTGTGGTTGGTATTTTAATCATGCACTAGGGATGAAATTAAAGATCTAGGTAGCCATAACGAGCACCTGATAACCGTGGAGGAAAGAACCGGGATCATGAGAGATCTTGATTGGAATAGTGTTGTCATACATAAATTAAAGGCCTCAATAGGTTTGTTAACATATTGATTTACACTACTATCAACTGATTTTATTACTAATTTTGTATTAGTAACAGGTATATCATCAATTTTTCCTTCATTAACCATTAGTCCCTGCTTCCTCAATCTCATCCTTTTTCATAGGTTCTTCAACTTTCCTCTAGATCTAGGTTTCTTAGTCAATTTACACTCCTCCATTTTATGACCAAATACATGACACACTTTGCACCTCAAAGGAATCCACTCATGCTCAATAGTTTGTCTCATCATAGTACCCTCATGATCATAGATAGGGATAAACTCACGCAACTCACATCCCATATTTGAAGCGTAGGTGAAACGGTTATGTAGTGTAGATGAGGGTTAATTTGAAGCGTAGGTGAAATGGTTATGTAGTGTAGAGTAATGGCAATAATGTGTATCCCATTGCTAATTGTTTTTCGGTTTGAGCTCTGCTCTGGGAACACATACCGAGTAACCTCATTATCTATTGAACGACGATACGTCTAGTTTTTTTAGAATTGAAAAATTACATAGATAAAGACTCACCTACTTTAGTACCTCTAAACTGAAGCTTGTTCTTGAGCTGATTAGTAGATTCAAATAAAAGTTAGTCAGTAGAGAGCTCACCTGCCAGGTTAGAGGCCAAAAATACTATGGCAAATGTGCAATGTTATGGCCAATAATACCCAAGGCAGCATGTAGACACAGTTATGATTATATTAGGTGGCAGTAAATACCTATTACATAGCTAAGCGCTTAACTATCACAAACTGGACAATCACCTCGAAAGTAAATACCTTTTACGTTGCATGTACATGTAACCGTTGATTCCCTAGTTTTCTCCCCGTGAGTTCTTTAGGATCCAATAATCAACTCCATTTTCCGAATCGTAACCCACAATCATTATAACATGATTCAAAGAAGTTGAGCATGGACCACTAAATATCCCCTGCTTGAGAAAAATCATCAAATAAATGAATAATATTCCTCTCTCTGTGTGTGTGTGTGTGTGTGTGCGCACGCGCGTGCATAGGTGTAAATATACCCAAAGATTTATGGAATTGAAATTGATTGCTAGGGCACACCTTTGAGTGAAGCTGAAATTCTCTTTCACTGCCACATATGCCTACACTTACAGGCTGAGTTACCACAGCTTGGAGAAGCCGTTTATCATTATTTTCGGGCACATTAATATAGCCATCAATGGTTACGGCATGTCTTTTCAACTGTAATGTATAGAAATCGTTGATTTATAAGCAATGAAATGTTTATAATTTTAGTATTATCATAAGCATAAAATTTTCCTTCATCTATTATCATAAACATATTTATACAATGGCCCATATACAGTTAGGCGATGTTTTTTATATGGGGATTATGGAGATATAGTGGCACGTGCGTTTCAAAAGATGATCGAGAATGGAGAGTGAGATAAGCCAATGGATAATAACAAGCTGAAATAAGCCAGTGAGGGAAGTGGGTTATTGTGTTTCAAAAGAAAGAAAGGAAAGGTGAAAAACACATTCTAGACAGTGTGGGCAACATGATTGAGAAGGGAGAGTGAGATAAGCTAGTGGATGATAACAAGTTGATTGTTGTAGATAATCATAAAGATGGTTGAATGTCTATCAATGTAGTAGTGCATATACAATTATATTCTCAAGACAGTGCCAAATGTAAAAACAGTCCATGCTTCTTAAACACACCTTGATTCACTTAATTAAACAGTCCAAAAATGAATAATGGTTGAAATCAAAATTGTTAAGCCAATTATATCTACAAAATATAGCTCAATCAAAACCTTAATCAAAAGTTGAAGGATGAAATTTACACATACATAACTATTGATTTACAGACATAACTACAAAATTACATTTTTATACACAACAAGGCACGCAAATGGCCCAGATGTTTTGAAGGAAAAATAAGAAATTTTATAGCAAGAATACTAACCAATGCACGTGGTTGAATTTTATTCTCCTATTCTTTTATAACTGTTGGTGTACTTCGGGATGGTCCAATCAAATCCATATCCTATAATACAACAAAATAATTGTTCACTTGGCAAGTCCAAATATATGGAAAGACCTTGGCATAACACATCAATATATATATATATATATATATATATATATATAATACCGCAGTAGGTAGAGAATCGTTCAAAATTCATCAAACAACTAAAAATGGTTCAAAATTCATCAAACAACTAAAAATGGTGATATAGAAAACCAAGTGCGATAGAGAATCGTTCAAACAATCAAAATAATTTGTAATTTTTTAACATGTAATCCAAAATTTTGAAGTAGGTAGTGGCGATACTAGCAATAAAATTATGCATACATATATTTACATATAAAAAGTAAAAATAATGAAGACCCACATAATATTATTAGTGAAAAATTAAAGCTCCAGTATAATAAGTACACAGATGCACATATAGAGAAATATTTTTTCAGATCAATAAAGTTACATTAGTAAGTTATAAAACAGAAATAAAAAACTAACACTCGACCCATAAAACAAAGAAATTAGGGATTAACATATCAAACAAATTAAAACCACAAACTATCATTAGGGATTAACAAACTATCATTATGGATTAACTTAAACCTCAGAACCTAAAACTCAAACTTAAACAACAACGAAATCGAAATCGAAACTAACAAATCAAATTATCTGATTATTATTTGGTACAAATCAAATCAAAACTAACAAATTATCTGATTATTATTTGGTACAAATCAAAACTAACGAATTATCTGGTACAAATTGAAACTAACAAATTATCTAGTACAAATCGAAACGAACAAATCAAAACTCAAACATCAACGAAATAATATTTGGTACAAATCAAATTGAAACTAACAAATTATCTGATTATTGTTTGGTACAAATCGAAACTAACAAATCAAAATTATTTGGTACCAAACAAAAACTCACAGTGAAAGAGAGAAAGACGAAGAGCACATACGAGAGGCCAAAGTTTTGTCGAGAAGGGAGCGGGAGATTGAAGATTGATGGAGGAGGGAGCGGGAGATTGAAAAGCACATAGGAGAGAGAAGAGGGAAATTAAATCTTAGGCTAAATTTTGGTGACTCCTAATAGCACTCACAAATTAACTCTTACACTAAAATTTATGACCGCTACGAGCAGACACAAATTTGTGACTGCTCATAGCGGTCACAAATTAAGTCTTAAGCCAAAATTTGTGACGGCTACGAGCAGTCATAAATTTATAACTGCTAATAGCAGTCACAAATCTAAAATTTGTGACTGCTCATAGCAGTTACAATATTGTGACTGCTCATAAGAGTCATAACTTAAGTCTAGTAATAAATTTGTAACTCTTTGTGGAAGTTATAAACTTGTGACTCCTTATAGCAGTCACAAACTAGTTATATGGTAAGATTTGTGACTGTCATTAGTAGTGACAAACCAATTGACTCAAATTTTTTATTATCCAAATATTTTATGACTCCTTATGGCTGTTACAAATAATGTTGTGACTCCTAATGGCAGTGATAAAGTTTGTCACCCCCATTAGAAGTTATAAGAAGGCAGTCACAAAATTAGTATTTTGGTGTAGTGGTATGTTTGGGATGATGCTTGTCAATTGGGTTTTAATGAGCTGAAAGACAAGTTGACTTCGACGCCAGTTCTTTCTTTGCCCAAGCCGGGAGTAGAGTATCTGGTGTACACTGACGCCTTTTTACGGGGACTCGGGGGAGTTCTTCTGCAGGAGGAAAAGGCTATAGCTTTTGCCTCCCGTAAGCTAAAGCCTCACGAAAGGAATTACCCCACCCACAACCTAGAACTAGCAGCGGTCATTTTTGCATTGAGGATTTGGAGATATTACTTATTGGGGGAGAAGTTTCACTTGTTCATAGACCACAAGTCACTGCAATACTTGTTCACTCAATGAGAGGTAAATATGCATCAGTGCAGATGGTTGGAGTTTGTGAAAGACTACCAATTCGAGATACAGTACCATCCGGGAAAGGCTAACGTGGTTGCTGATTTTTTAAGACATAGATCGGTGGGCGATCTAGCGGACGTCTAGAAAGCAAAATGGAAAGAGTTGTGTCACCAGGACGCGGTGTCCCATTCCTTTGTATCAGTCATGATAGTCACACCAGAGATTGTTACGAGGTAACACATGCACAACCAGCGGATTCGTTTTGTCAGGAACAGATTGTACAACTTTTAGCTGAGGGTGCTGAGTCCTATTCAGTAACTTCCGATGGAGGTTTGAGGTTTAATGGGATATTGGTGGTCCCAGAAGGAGAAGACTTACGCCATGCAGTGATGACACAATCTCACGCGTCCAGATTTGCGATACATCTCCGAGGAGATAAGATGTATCAGGATATGAGGCGGCAGTACTGGTGGATGGGATAAAGAAGAACATTGATGAGTTCGTGTCCAAGTGTCTTACTTTCCAGATGGTAAAGGTAGACCACCACAGACCGTTGGAGATACCTACGTGGAAGTGGGCGAGTATTTCCAGGGACTTCATTACTAGGTTGCCTACATCACAGAGGGGTCACGACTCCATATGGGTTATAATGGACCGGTTGACCAAGGTGGATCATTTGTACCAGTACGGATAGACAATACCACGGGCTAGTATGCACAGTTGTTCATTGCCAAGGTTATTAGGCTATTCGGGGTACCCTTGGATATTATGTATGATAAAGATAAGATTTTTGTGTCGTGCTTCTGGGAGAGCTTTCAAGAGGCCATGGGTACAGAGTTGAGATTGAGTGAAGATTATCACCTACAGACGAATAGACAAATAGAGCCTACCAATTAGATGTTGAAGGATATGCTATGCATGTGTGTCCTTGATTTTGGAGGAGGATGGGAACCGTATCTTCCACTGATGGAGTTTGCTTACAATAACTCCTATCAGTTCACGATCGGCATGGCTCCATTTGATGCATTGTATGGCAGGCCTTGTCGTTCTCCCACTTATTAGATATAGGTGGGGGAAAACAAATTGCTCGGACCTGAGGTGATTCAGGAAACTTCAGCTAGGATTGTGCTCATAAGGAGTCGCATTCGGGTAGCATAGGATAGACAGAAGAGCTACGTTGATGTGAAGCGGTTTTTCTGAGAGTTTAGCATCGGGGACCAAGTATTACAAGGTGTATCTCATATGAGAGGAGTAGTGAGGTTTGGAAAGAAGGGGAAGTTGGCTCTGAGGTACGTAAAACCATTTCCCATTATCGAGAGGATTGGGCCGGTGGCATATAGATTGGGGTTGCCAGAGCATTTGCACCGCATTCACGATGTTTCCACATCTCGTCGTTGAGATGATATCTTCGGGATGACATGGCCCATACTCACATCGCGATAGAGGAGATTGATTTACAGCTAAACAGCTCTTACGAGGAGAGACCAGTGACTACCTTAGACCATAGCGAGAGGAAATTGAGGTCGAAGGTAGTCCCACTTGTACGGCTCCCGTGGGAGCATCATAATGTGGAGGAATCTACTTGGGAGCGTGAGGCAGATATGCGCGAGAGATACCGAGACTTATTCTTACCAGGTATGCCTTATTTTCCAATTTTGGGATGAAATTCCATTATTAGGGGGGAAGTATGTAATACCCCGTATTTTTATGACTTTTAAATTTGGGGATTTATTAAATTTAAATTGAGATATTAATTTAATATTAATTCGAAAATTATTTTAAATACTTACTAGCGTGATGAGAGTTAGTAATTATTGGAAATTTGTTGAATATTACTTAATGAGTAAAGTAATATATATATATATATATTCGAATTTATTAAAATTATCATGAGTGTATAATTTGATAATTATGGAAATTAAATCGGGACGCGCCTGTGTCGTGTCGGGATTGAATTAGTGTTACTAAAGGTGAATAAATTATAAGTCGCTTGTATAGTCATTTTGAGTTCACCAATGTATTCGAAAGGGCCGATATAGTCAAAATAATGTACCCGAGGGTTTAGTTCGGGTCTCGGGGAATTTTTAAGCCTAATTGGCATCCCGAGAGGGTATTATAGATATTTTACATTTTTGGGCAATTAAACCCACGAATTTCCTAAGGATATATCAGCCTTTAAGAGTTGTCTTTTAGGGTTATCAAACATAAAACCAAAGAACGGCCATTAGAGAAGGAGTTGGAGAGTTTTCCAAGCAACTCAAGGCCAAAGACTCACCCGTTTGCACCGCCACCACCACCAAAGCGTAGATCACGCGACGAGGAATGCAACCATACCTCTTTCGTCCATAAATCAGAAACTCAAATTCTAGGAAAGTATTTATCTTTCTTATGTATTAGTTAAATGTCATACCATGTTAGATTAGGATGATTGAGTCAATGTTTCATGGAAGAACTCAAGGATTCAGAGAAGCCAATCACTTGTTGTAGAGAAAAAAAAATAAACTCTGAACATCCCAATCATATGTAGAGGATTACCCACGAAATTCGATTAATTTAGAAGTGAGAAATTTAGAAAAAAGAAAAAGAATAATGGAAGTTTAGTGGAAAGTTAGGGTTCTTAATAATTAAAATAAATTGGCCCTTTAATTCAATTCCATTATTGACTTAGTACATGTTTCATGTAGGAAATCTTGCATATATATATACATATATATATATACATATATATATATATATATATATATATATATATATATATATATATATATATATATATATATAGAACTACTAGTAATGTTGTTTGAGAGTTTGGGAGTCATTAATGACGTTTTGGAGAAATTCGGAAGATGAAACCTGTAGGTTTTAATGGCACTTTTTGGAAAGAACTGCTTGATCGATCAATCGACCCAAGAACATCGATCGATCGACCCCTTTCCTCGATCGATCGACCCCTCCTGGAAAACTGCATATTTTTCGTCCGTTGGTTTAATTTGGTTAAAATGCATAGAAATCCTTGATTGTTATTATTATAGTATAATGGGATATAAAGAGGACCAATAGGGGCTAGGTAGACCTCGTTGAATAAAATTTAATGTAGTATGAAATTATGGGTTAACGGGAGTTATCCACACATACGAAATCATGCGTACATCTAATGAAAGATCGAGACTCGTGAGTAAGTTAGACTAGGAGATAAGTGAGAGTGCCTACTCAGATTATACTTAAGGAGATAGAATACTTCGAGAGATGAGAAGTAAGTATGGAGTAACTTATATATGAGAATAAAAGTGACGAGTCCATTATGCGAGATAATCGAGTAAAATGTGCTAAGAACGGATAATTATAATTATGGGCCATGGACGCTCCTAATTTAGAAATGTGAATATTTATATATATGATTGTGTGATTAGGCGTATATTATATATCTGTGTAAAAATCATACCCGAGATTAGTAGTGGCAAAATGTCGCCCAAATAACAAAACAGTCCATATTAGCCCAAGCATCTAAAGATGAGGCCCATATTTAAAAGTTGTGAGTTAAATATGGGGCCCATATTTCAAAGCTATGAGTTAAATATGGGGCCCATATTTCAAAGCAAGAAATCAAATATGGAGCCCAATTTTAAAAGATACAAATCAAATATAATACTCATTTTAAAAAGTTATGAGTAAAATATGAGTTTTTTTTATATATACCTCGAATTGTAATACTTAATTTAGTAAAAAAATAATGGGTTGGTCCAACCCATATTTGGTTCGCCCATATTTGGCCCAGCCCACATTTAACCCAGCCCATATTTGGCCCAACCCACATTTAGCCCAACCCATATTTGACCCGCCCAAATTAGGCCCAACCCATAATTTTGCCAGTGCTACCCGAGATACTTGCTATCACGGGGGTTTCCGCAACGGAACAGTCTTATCTCAATTGGGCCTTTATGGGAGATAACGACTTATACCCTAGAAGATAGTATCATTGATACATGATATTTGAATGATAGTCAAATGGTCCTAAGAGACGTGAGGGTATGTGCTGAACTCTTAGTGACATGGAACTATACTTCACCTCCAATTGTATGTGTTTTATGTTAATACAGTTCGAGAGTGATTCCGAACTAGTATTTCCCTTGGTATTAGTGATACGGGGCTTATATATATATATATATATATATATATATATATATACTTAAGTATGGGAACTTTCTACTGTGCATAAAAGTAGTTAAGTAATGGATAAATACTCCAACTTTATTATAAGTGATGGATAAATACTCCAACTTTAAAGTCCGCTAGGCTCAACTCCTCTAGCTCTCTCTCCTACTTTGTTTCCACATCCTTCCTCCCTCGCTCCAATTCAGTATATGCCCCTCGCTCTCATGGCTGAACACTAAGATGGTCCTTAGAACATCTCCATAATAATTTTCCTCAAAGTACTCCTCTACGATCTCATCAATTACGCTCACCTCGTGAAGATCATCTTCTTCCCCCGTATGTTGGGCTATATGGAAGATGTTAGTCTCTAAGGTCATATTCCCAAAAGTAAGTTGCATCTGCCCATTTCGAGTATTGATAATTGCGTTAGCTGTAGATAGGAATGGGTGCCCGAGAATGATGGGAACATGATTGCTTGAGGCGAAGGAGGGCTCCGTGTCCCAAATGACAAAGTTTATCGGAAAGTATAAAGTGTCAACTTGGACGATCACGTCCTCAACTACACCTCTTGGGATCTTCACGGTTCAATCCGCTAATTGGAGAGTGATCTTTGTGGGCTTAAGGTCGCCTAGATCAAGTTGCCTATAGAGGGCGTAAGGGAGGATATTGGCACTTGTTCCCAAGTCAAGTAAGGGTTTTTCAATTTTATTTTCTCCAATGATGCAGGAAAAGGTGGGTGCACTGGGATCTTTGAATTTTGGTGAGAGATCATTAAGTAGAATGGAGCTCACGTTCAGTGCTAGACATACGTTTTTCTTTACCTTCATCTTCCTCTTCACTGTTAATAAGTCTTTGATGACTTTTGCATAAACTGGAATTTGATTAAAGGCATCGAGGAAAGGTAAATTTAACTTTACTTTCTTTAGCGCATTTAGAACTTCATCACGGGGGTTTCCTTTGTGGGAAATAACCATCCATTGAGGAAACAGTGTTATGGTGGGTGGTTTCACTACTACCACGGGCCCACTAGTGTCTTTTTTATCACTCTCTTTCAACGGGACATCTTCAACGTCTTTCATGCCTGGCGAAATCTCCTTGTCTTTGGTTGCGTCACGTGGGGGAGGTGATAGATCAACGACTCTCCCACTACGAAGAGTGGTCACAGCTTGACATTGCTCCTGATGTTCTATAAAGGTGGAGCTAACACTAGTTTGACCTTGGGGAGGTCTTCGGCCCTGGGCAAGAAACTTTCCCTTCTCTTGGATACTCAACGATGATTGCATTTTAGAAATATTTTCATTCAAGTCGCTGATCATGCGATCATATATATCATTGGTTTCATTATGGTTATTGATAAATTGGTTCATCGCATCCTCGAGATTTCTCCGCGGTGGAGTGATATATGCCCCTTGAGGTGGTGGTGCTTGCACATGTCCTTGCATGTGTGGTGTTTGTTGAAAGTGTGATGGTGGAGGAGGGGCAACATGTGAGTTAGGATTCATCGCAACATTTTATTACCCATAGCTAAAACCAGGATGGTTTTTCCATGAAGGGATGTAAGAATTCCTGTGCGGAGCACCGAAATTACCCTTAAATCCTCCTATACCACTCACTTTCTCTTGAAGCATAACTTTGTCGGCGGGTATCGTCGGGCATTCCTCAGTTGAATGTACCGCCTCACAAATCTCACACACCTTCGCGATGGGGTTTAGGATGGATCCAGTTCATCCTCTTCCACATACCTCAAGTATTTCTCTCACTCCTTTCTTAAGTAAATAGAGTCTACTGTCCATCATAGCATTCCTTTCCACTTGAAATAGGACGGATGCCGATGGAGTGGTGGTAGCTTGGCGAGTTAGATTATGAGCACTAGGGTCAGATGTATCCCATGCTTGGATAGTCTCGGCGACATACCTCAGGTAAAGCTCAGCATCGTTGGCGTCTAATTCGACAAATGGACCATCGCACATGGTTTCAACGCGTTGCTTGGAATTTATGTTCAGCCCATTATGGATGAAGGAAATGATTTGCAATTTATCAAATCCCTGATGGGGGCACGAAGAATTTAACTCATTGAAACGCTCATAGCATCGATCGAATGACTCATTTTCTAATTGTCGAAAAGTTTGAATTTGAGCATTGATGGAGTTCGTTCGATGTGGAGGAAAGAATTTCTTGAAAAATTTAGACCACAACTCATTCTAGGATGCAATCGAGCTTGGAGGTAAAGACCATAGCCAGGTCTTAGCCTTATCTTTTAGCAAGAATGGGAAGAGTTTGAGGCGGATCACCTCTTGTGTGCAAGTTTGATCATTGAGGGTTTCACACACATCCTTAAATTCCCTGATGTGGAGATATGGCTTTTCAGATTTCATCCCATGGTAGTGGGGGATCATATGGATTATTCCATGTTTAAAATGAAATTGCCCTTCATTATACGGGAGTACAATGCATCCCGGAGTGACAGTGCGCTCGGGATATAAAATTTCTCTCAAAGGGCGATACGGGGCTTCTTACTAACCGGCGGTTGTACTACCGTGTTGTGACATGTCTCTCTCTCTCTTAATGACTCGGTATCCTCACTTGGTATGCTCGGGGTGTGCTCTGAAGTGTGTCCTAAGAGGGAAAACAAAGTTTTATTTACGATTGAGTGTGACGGTGTTGGCAATGGAACCCAAAATTGTGGAACGTTAGGAGTGTGAGGGATATCAGGGTCGTACTCAACTATCGGATTTTCGTGAATGTGAGTTGGAGTTTTGTGGGGAGTTGGAGTGAGTTCAAAATTTTGCATTAACAGGCTTATGAGAGATGATGAGAAATATTTTTGTGCTTGTAAAAACGTCGTATGACTGTGTGTGATACCAATTTAAATCAATTTGTAAAACTGTATGAATGAGGTGTGTGATAATTGATTAAATAGATTCGCAAGTTTCCAATTAAACCTTATTTAATTAGAGTCCATATTTAAACAAAGTTAAATCAGCCCCTAAACATGTAACTAGTCGTGTGCGTGTGTCAAACCATAAATAAAAAAATCATGCGACACAAGTTTAAGGAAAAATCCCCACAGGAAAAAACCTTTTATTTCATTATAATAAGTAAATCGCAACTTACACGGATTACAATGAAATACAGTGACACGTGAATACCCGCAAGCGTCGGTTGGTGTCGTTAGCAATGAATCCACACGCAGCGAACCCACATGGACCTCAATCCAATTATCAAAGGAAGAACCGCAGCACTCCTCAATGGCACGCAACCATAAAACTTCGTAAAGACTCCCTCAGCAATGACACGCAGCCCTCGGTTGCAGAGATCTCCCCACAAAGATAAACTAAAAAAAAAAGGTATTCTTGGTTTCCAAAAACGTCTTTGCAAGTCTTGCAAAATAACTCCACCGAAGTTGGATTTTATAAGGAAACAAAAAAGAGTTTTAAAATTCTAAAACTCTTGCCAGTGTCAGGTACCCCGAACTGGTTTTGGTGTACCCCGAATTGGTTCCCCTCCTAAAACCGGTTCACCATGCGGTTTGCGGTACCTCGCTGGTTTGGGTTGTAGAAAATTAGCATTCTTCTAAGGAATTTTCTCGATCTTCAAAAGGTCGTAACTTCTTCACCGTAGATCGGATTGGGGTGACGTTTCTTCCAGTATCTTCATGGTGTCGATCTCTCCACCTTTCCAGTTGATCGTACCTCCATACAGTGTCTTTAAAATTACCAAAATTCCCTTGAACATTGCTATCTTGCCTTCTTTCACTGTTTTGACTTCTCTTGCGTACCACTTGCATTAATTCCCTAAAATCATGGAACGTGAAGTCATTGAGGCAGACGTGGGACACATAATGGAGATGTTGAATGCTTGATTCCTGGAATTTGAATTGAGGTCGTCATGTGAGATCGTGTAGTGATGTGGAAAATGTAGCGGCGTATGACATATAAAAATGTAGCATGTTGGACATGAGAAAAATGTCCTTACAAATCTTTCCCTATGTCTATGCCGGTATATACATAAAGAATATCCGAATTATCAAATTACAAAATTGTCTATACAAATATACCCTCCCATTAACCCAAAACTGGAAAGATGCAAATGAATAACTCTTCATCATTTGATCTTCAAATCTTCAAAACTTTTCTCATCAGGGTGTGCAATTTAGTGATCATCAATGTAGTACCTACGCACATGAGATAAAGCAAATACCAAGTGACGTATCAAGTTTGAAATGAGATAAACATAGATGTCAACTTAAAACAAATCTCAAAAAATCAAAAACTCCCCCATAATATGATAATTATTCTCCCCCCTTTTTATTATGTCCCCCAAATAGACAAATGAGAAGAATAAATCAAACAAGCAAATCCGGGGTGCCACGTTATTCAAAATAAGGGGTCAGACAAATGGCAAACGTGCTCATGAAAGGAGACGCTAAAAAGATCTTCACAAACTATTTTTTATTTTTCAAATTTTTCGCACAAAAATAAGATACAAAAGTCACACCATGGATTTAAACTAAAACAACCAAGTCATGGAAATGAAATGAATGGGTGTGAATACATTCGATAGGTAAATCAACTCAATCAATCATATGTGCACGATGCATATGTGTACCCCTAACGAATGAACATCAAAAGTTTCCTTAGGTGTAAATACTGTTGAATTTAGATGACATTGTCTTGTGCAAATCAACAAATCAAAGTCAAAATGATTTCCACCCCAATAACGTCCAAAACAATTTAGCGCATTTTCAAGAATTTCAAGGACGTGCAAACCCGTTATTAAAATCTCCAACCAAACTCCCTCGTATATGTTTTCTTTGAGAGGTGTTAAACTAAATTCTCAAACTTTGGAGAATTGGTGCAAAAACCTAATTGGCCCATAATTGGCATGAATTTCTTTTTATTGCCTTTAAATTTTTTTGGGCTCTTTTAAACCTCTTTGGACCATGGATAATAAAATTCCTCCATTTTTTAGGTCTAATTTAACGGTGGCTTAGTATTCGCAAAGTCAAGATGAACCTTTCGCAACCCTTCCTTGTTTTCAAACAAAGCACACAAACTCACAAAACGGTTCTTATATGCACAATTTTCTTATAAAAAATTATCACGCTTGGTTCGTTTTAAAAGACATGATTGAAGTGAAAACACCCAACCAACATGTGATATGACAATCACAATAATAAAAAAAAACCGTGCATGTTTGCAATAAAGGAAATCATGAGTCATACATGTAGAAAGTAACACTCAAGTACATCTTAATGACTCCAAACATTATAAAGCACAAGGATGAATTAAACTATTGTCTCAAAACACTATCAAATAGTCACATGGATAAATAATGGAATGATGTTGTGACTCGATCATCCTAAGTGTCCATCCATAAACGGTGCAAATAAAAAATAAAAATCTTTTAAGATTTTTCAAAAATTTTTTGAAAAAAAATCTATACAAAAAGTACATGTCACAACGCTAGAAAAAATATATCAAGAAGCACAACTAGCATATGAAAAACATGAAAACACAATCATCTATATGATATGGCAATAGAAGAATCATGTGCAAGCAAACGATAATCAACTTGTCTAAATTCTAGTGCCTCTAAAAGTGATTTTCTAATCCAAATGTATGTGAAACGTCGTGTGAGGATTTGGGAACCACGGGAACACTATACATAAACTTCCTAGGGCATTTTCCAAGATCAAAACAAAAATGCCTACGGTGACCTTTCCTACCACAATGTGATCATGTGTAAACGGGAGGAATGTTAGCTAAAGTGTGATCTTTTGTAACATCCTTGGAATTAGTTGACCCTCTAAAACAAATAATGGTTTTGTCTTTAGCATTAGAAGCATGAGAACACGATGAGCCATTACCGTCACTATCAAACCTACTTAAATCATTCAAATCATTTTTCAACTTCAAAATATTTGATTCAAGCAACGAATTAGACTCTTCCAAAGAAAGGGAATTATTTTTCAAATTATGAATTAAACTTAACAGTTTATCACGCTCCCCCTCAATTAAAACAAACTTATCCCTAAGACTCTTTTCATGTGCCGTAAAATCATCGATTAATTTTTTATCCTCGATGGCACAAACGGGAACCCTAAATTTTTTTTAAGTCCTTCAATTCCTTCTCTTAAACTAGGACTTTCTCATCACTCTTCTTTTTGGCAATTTTCAAAGAATCAAAATCAATACACAAATTACCAAAGTGCTCACGACAAATATCACTTTGAGTTTGAAACACTTGAAAATATTCAATCTTACTTTTAAAGAGAGAATTTTCTTTTTCCAAAACTTTAATTCTTTTGCAAAGTTTCAAATTCAAACTTTTTAAATTTTCAGCATGGTCGTGAACTTTTTCAAAAATAGGCTCCTCATTAAATGGGCGTTCCATTGGAAAAATTGCGATTTTTCACAAAACTGATTTTAAAAAAAAATCAACATCACACAATTTTGTTGAAAACAAAGATCATGCGATAAGTTATCGTAACCTGTTCTGATACCAATTTGACGACGTGAGAAGTCAAATTTTATCAAAAAAACAAATCCTTGAAAAAATCAGGATCACGCGATAAATTAACGCAACCCGCTCTGATACCAACTTGTAAATGTGAGTAGACAAATTGTATCAGAAAATAAATCTTCGAAAAATCAGGATCACGCGATAAATTAGCGTAAACTTCTCTGATATCAATTTGTAAAAATGTCATATGACTGTGTGTGATACCGATTTAAATCAATTTGTAAAATCGTATGAATGCGGTGTGTGATAATTTATTAAATTGATTTGCGAGTTTCCAATTAAACCTTATTTAATTAGAGTCCATCTTTTAACAAAGTTAAATCAGCCCCTAAACATGTAACTACGTGTGTGCGTGTGTCAAACCAAAAATAGATAAATCATGCGACATAAGTTTAAGGAAAAATCCTCGCCGGGCAAAACCTTTTATTTCATTATAATAAGTAAATCGCAACTTACACGGATTCTAATGAAATATAGTGACACCTGAATACCTGTAGGCGTCGGTAGGTGTCGTCAGCAATGAATCCACATGGAGTGAACCCACTTGGACCTCAATCCAATCAACAAAGGAAGAACCGCAACACTCCTCAATGACATGCAACCATAAAACTACCTAGAGACTCCCTCAGCAATGACACGCATCCCTCGGTTGCAGAGATCTCCCCACAAAGATGAACTAAAACAAAAAGGTATTCTTGGTTTCCAAAACGATTCACAAAAATATGGCAATGATGTGTGAATAAAAACATGAGTCTTGGGACTAAAAAATATGAAGGCTTGAGGTGATAGAATTCTCAAAAAGGTCTTTGCAAGTCTTGCAAAATAACTCCCCCGATGTTGACTTTTATAAGGAAACCAAAAATAGTTTTAAAATTTTGAAACTCTTGGCAGCGTTAGGTACCCCGAACCGGTTCCCCCCCGATCCGGTTCACCAGGCGGTTTACGGTACCTCACTGGTTTGGGGTTGTAAAAAATCAGCATTCTTCTAAGGAATCATCTTCAAAAGGTAATAACTTCTTCACCGTAGCTCAGATTTGGGTGACGTTTCTTCCAGTATCTTCATAACGTCAAGATCTTCAACTTTTCAGTTGACCGAATCTCCAGACAGTGTCTATAAAATTACTAAAATTCCCTTGAACATTGCTATCTTTCCTTCTTTCACTGTTTTGACTTCTCTTGCGTACCACTTGCATTAAGTCCCTAAAATCAAGGAACATGAAGTCGTTGAGGCAGATGTGGGACACATGATGGAGATGTTGAATGCTTGATTTCTGGAATTCGAATTGTGGTCGTCATATGAGATCGTGTAGTGACGTGGCAAATGTAGAGGCGTACGACAACAAAAATGTAACATGTTGGACATAAAAAAAATTTCCTTACAGTGCTTTTAATTTTTTTTTTTTATGTTTTTAGATTTTTTTAAAATTTTTGGTCAAAGCTTTAGATTGACTTGATCTAATCCTAAGGCCCCGGCAACGACGCTAAAAACTTGATGCGACTAAGAATGTATCTCAGAAGTGCGTACTCTCTAGGCTCAAGTGCAAGCCTTTCGCTCAAGTAATAATCCGATAAGTCGGGTATCGATCCTCAGGAAATAGGACAACATATTTGTAACGACGTTGGACAGACGAAGGAACCCTAACTCTAACTCTAGAAAAAAGGAAAAGATGATTTAACTGGTGAAATAGCTAAACTATATGCAATTTTGAAAATGGTTAACTAATGAACTAAAGTATGAATGGAATGCAACTATTCTAAATTACTTAAAATACTGATGATGATTGACTTAAAACTTGAACTATATGATTATGAAAATAGGACGGGAATATAATCCCTCAACCCTAGTGTATTGCATATATAAAACTAATCGTAAATTTAAGTGATTTATCAGACCCCGACTTTAGTACTCCCAAGCATTATGTATATGAGGTTCAATCCCGCACCATACGAAATCAGAGGACGAGTAAAGCAGTACACGATAGCGACACTCGCATTGAATTATAAAGCATACCGGTTATCCTGGAGCAAACGAAATCCAAAGATATACAACCATTGTGTTTTCTATGCAATACGGTCATAATAAATTCTTAAATTTAGAGGATTAATTATATACACATGCAACTATCACATCGGGTTGAGGTCATGCATCCTAACCATAAAGAATTTAGCTAGACATATTAAACCTAACAAGGCATGAATTAACTACGTTTCATGAATTCATAGTTGCGTGGAAAGGGAGATTAAACATGAGAAATAATAATAAAAGTGCTGGAAACAAAATTTACCAAGATTGAATAACAAGACCATGCAAGAAGAAATCAAAGACTGAAGAAAAACTCAAAAAACTCTTGAATTAAAGGTGAAAAATATGTAGATTCTTCTCCTAGATGTTCCTACTTGTTATGGAGCTTTTACATCATTGAAATCTGAATAAAAAGAGTCCTAATGACTAAATATATAGGATAAATGTCGTTTAGAAGAGTCCCCAAAACACAAACTATTTTGAGACTTTTTTTAACACTTAGAATATTTTCCAAATGGGCGTGACAAATGGGAGAACCGGTTAGGGTCCTAGGTGAACCGGTTCGGGGAAATTCGCTGGTTTTCGGCCTTTTTCAACACTTAGAATATTTTACAACTTTCTTCTTTTCTTACTTGGATTTTTTCTCAACTTCAAATGATTATAACTCCTTCACCATAGCTTGGATTTGGGTGCCATTTTTTCTAGTATTCTCGTTGTTCCAAGCTCTTAAACTTTACAGAAGGCCCCACCTCCGACATTGGGCTACAGAAATAAGAAAATTACCTTGAACTTGCCTTCCTTGCCTTTCTTTCATTGTTTCGATTTCTCTTTCGCACCGTTTGCATACTTTACCTGTAAAACACATAAGAGAAACACAAAATATGAAATACTTTCCAACGAAGGTTAGTAGCAAAAATGCGAGTTAAATCCATATCAATTGTACTACTCGGGCTCACAAAGGTACCAAAATTAAGGAAATAAATATACGATATTTATGCCCGATCAGTAGGAGTGCACACTAGATGAGAGGTGGGAATTTCTCAAGAGAGTGTTGCATACTAACATGGTTGTTTCATTAGCCAGTAAGCATTTCATATACTTGATAAACTATTTTTAAACAGTTTTACACTCAGGCTCTCACCTGTTTCCTGTTATTTATTTTCTCTTGTATATATGTATGTATATATTACAGGTGCCCAACCACAAGGGCGTAATGCTTAGATTCCTTGGGACGGATGCGCTGCAGCTTATGTGGGAGTTGCAGGCCATTACTTAGACGACCTCGTTGTTAACTCTACTCTTATTTTAGTTCTGATTAGTTAGGGCATGTGTCGCCCATTTCCCTATTCAGTTGGATTTGTCAGAGATTTATATTCATTTATTTTCAGTATTTGGTATTCTTTGGGATGTAATTTGTGTCAGGATGATTTCATTTGTAGTTTTAAACTTGGTATTGGTTTATCTGAATGGTTAGGTTCTTGTGTGTTAATTGCCATCTTTAACATTTATGCGATTCTTAAATTGTTAATTATTGAAAAGGTTTTTATAATGGAATTAAATAAAATAGAAATAAGGTTTAAATTGTTTTGACACTTAGCTTAATTATTTAGGGTGTTTAAACTGGAAATTTATTTTTGCGATAGTGATGCTAACAATGAACCAATCGTACACCCTGATTTTTAATTTAATAAAGGACTGATCACCCGGTATTTAATTAGGCGGGGTGTCACAGGTGGTATCAAAGCATCAGGTTCTAGTGTCCTTTAGGATCTGTACGACTTATTTCACTTCCAACTTAGCGTCCTTGATATAGAGCTCTATTTCTAGGACTGTTGTATTCTTGTACTTACATTTACGTCTTCAGCTATTCGAGATTTGTTAATAACTGTAGACTAATAAACTTCCTTTTCATTTCAGATACTTTCGATATGCTCACCCCGAGACAGCATTGCCCAGGCCGAGCATCAAGCAGCTCTGGCTCAGGGAATGATGAACGTAACTGAGGTAGCTGCTATTGTTGCTGAGGCGGTGAATTCCGCGTTAGCGATAGTGCAACAGGATCCATCCAAGATTCAGGCAGTGGCGCCAGTACCAGCACAACTTCCATCTGCATGGGAGCGGGTTAGGGATGCCTTTCAGAAGGCGCATCCCCCGAAGTTCTTGGGTAGTTCGAACATAGTAGTCGCCAGCCAATGGAAGAAAGATATCCAGAGGCATCTGCATATGTATGAGTGCACTGATGTGAAGAGACATCTTTTGGCTTCCTTCAAGATAGTGGGTTCCGCTTTGCAGTGATGGGAGACCACCACCACCTTGGAGGAGAGGGATAGCATCACAATTCAGTCATTCTGGGCTCGGTTTGACCACAAGTACTTCCCATCCGCCGTGCAGACTGAGATGAGGAGGATGTTGTTGAATCTAAAGTAGGAGAGTATGACCGTTGCTAAGTACGAGGAGGAGTTTAATCAGCATGGCCAGTTGGCCCAGAATGCGAGGAGGAGTTTAATCTGGGCCCTGCTGTTGATGGGGTTGGCCCTGTTGGCCAGTTTAATCAGCATGGCCAGTTTAATCAGCATGGCCAACAGGGCCAACCCCATCAACAGCAGGGACAGCAGGGTCAACGGCATTTCCAGCAGGCCCAGTAGCGGGGTGGTAACGGACAACACGACCGTGGTCAGCAGGGGCAGAGGGGAGGTAACTTCAGGTAACAAAGAATACAAATAGAAAGAAAATATTAAGAAATATTAAATCAAATAAAATCTAAAATAAAACAGTTTGGACAACGACACAATTTTGATAAGCAGTGATAAATCGACCGTCCGTGTTACTACGCTTGTCATTGTTTTCAGCTCCCACAGCTATGCGAAAACCTAAACTATGGATATACTATTTACATGAGTATACCAGTTAGTCCCGGTATAGAATCCATAGAGAATGTTTCTAGAATTCTATTAATTTATTACTTCTTAAATAAAGTTGTAAAAGATAATTTTTGTTTCGAAATATTTTATACTACAATTAACACTACCTAAATATCGAAACTAAATTAAATGATAAAAGTAAGATTTAGTATAATTTAACCACCATGGGATAATTAGTACGTATGGATCAAAACACACTTAATCAAGCATATTTAATTGATTATAAACATCAAACATGAAGAAATTTAATTAAAAAATAACAGATTAAACTTTTACGTGAATATAGTCACAAATGAATTAGTTTCACAATATCACTATGAACATTACCATTGCATGGCAAAGGAAGTTAAATGCATAGTGTTACTACATTAATACATAAGGTCATATGCATAATTATGGTCTCATCCAGATGAACCATTGAAGAATTACCCCTCACAGACATCCCCGTGAACAGGACCACTTCCTGCCAGGAGTCCTCATTATTAGTCTTGTCTAAAGGAATATTATCCTAAGAGACTACTCAAGATGACCAACCAGATACCTTTCTCACCTCAATAGTTAAGAAGAAAACAAGTCTTGGCCACTACCAGAGTTAGCCTCATACGACACCAAAATGCCTTCTTAGCAATCTCAACTAGACTGGAACATCGGTCTCAGACGACTACTCAATATCATCTCGGCTCATCAGAATAGTGTAAGGCCACAGTAGTCTCAGCTTGTCGAGACCTTCTACTTTAGACATTTCATAAACGCATGGGAGGCATGATAGGATCATTATAGGCATATCACCTAAAATCGTTATCGAAAATTACTAACCAACGTAAGGGAATATTGATAATCATGTCATTTGTATAATTATCATTCTCTCTTTAGCTATGTCCTCAGCTAGGCATGGGGTGCATGCTTGGCGGTGATACTATGCACTCCAGGTCTATATAGGTACCATTTTCCATCTTCATCAAGGATCGATCAATCATAAACCCTATTGTTACTCTGTAAAATTATATTTAAAGAGAGAAAGCTTGAATGTGTATCATCCATGGCCATTAGAGCCCAATTATAGTGGGAATACCCCTTATTTTGCACAGTGGACGTAGGCCAACGATCGAACCACTTAAATTATTTGTTTCTCTCCTATTTTTCTCATCTCTTATATTGTATTGCTCTTGTTTTCTATTTTTTCCATTGTTGTGTAAGCTTGGAACCAGTTTAAATTCGTGGAATGATCTTCAACATCATCATTTTGGCGTCGTCCGTGGGAAAAGACTTTAGCATTTCCTTTCTCATATTAGCTTGAACTCTTTTTTTCTTATCTCTAGTGGTAACCAAGTCCACCATTGCTCGATTTGAATCACTTTTGAAGGAGCTTGAGTTAGAAGGTTCACTATCTCTTTTGGTTCACAATATTTTTGGGTTTTTACCCTCCTCTTTATTTTTCAGTTGTTATTGTTATAATTGGCCAGAGATGGCTTCCCATCCACCATCAAACGTCAGGGCAGGTTCCAGCCAACCATCCCAATAATTTAAAATGGCTAATGTGGTAGTAGTGATCAGGTCACTTGTATCCAGCCAACAGCAAATGCAACACCAGTTCTTGGCCTTCATCCATGACATTATGAGCCGAATCCCATAAGATCCTACCATTAACTTCACCACTATGACCGCCAGAGAGGCTGTGCAACCAACACTTGGGGGACCACCCCCAGCTCCTACTAAAGAGATCCAGCACAATCTCAGGCGAAAAGAGATTTTCAACCCTCACCGCCCCTTCTCGATAAGGAGGTTCACGGAGGGCCAAATACTTTTCTTTTAGCAAAGAGAGATAATGGGAGAGGTATGCGATGTTGGATACCTCGTATTGACTGCGCACACCCCAGAGTCACCAAAGAAGTAGCACATTCAATAGGCTAAGTCAAGGATCGACTTTTGATCATCTCGGCCCAAAAGGGGGTTATATCTGAGACATCATCCCTACTAGCATTAGTTTAATATGCATCACTAGTCACCTCGACGAAGCTCAGCCAAAACGACACAAGAAAAGACTGAGTAGAGAAAAGTTAATAATGGATAGATGAACCCGAATAGAGGTTCGGCTTATAAGGTTGCTTCTGAAGTGTAAGGAGTAGGGTAGATCGACCCTAGACATGAAACCCAGGAATATATCTATATAAATTTTAAAGGACAAGATCGGTTGTATGAATAACAGTCGACACCCTAGTCAAAGGGGATATATGGAAGGATCACCCTTTGTGCTTACCATCGTCGAATATCCCACTCCCAACAAGTTCAAGCCTCCAGCTGTGACTCATAGGTGTGATGGGATTACAAACCCTGTTCACCACAGAGAAATTTACTATTCGACTATAGAAATTTACTCAACCCCAGATGACATGAGATGCATATCGTTATCTAGGACTCTCACAGATGCTTCTCGTGTGTGGTACACCAGTCTGTCGAGAGGGTCCATAGAAAATTCTAAGTATCAAGCTAAAAAATTTATTCATAACTTCTGTTTTGGCATAATGTCATCCAAGCATGTTACTAAGTTACTGAATTATAAGTAAGGGGAAACGGGCATCTTAGGGACTTCATCTCTCATTTGTATAAGGAGAAGCTAGAGGTTGATTACTATGATAAAAGCATTGGCATGACAACCCACTTAACTCTATTAGATTCTCTCTAAAGGTCCTCCAATGTCCATGATAGAACTTCTAGCTAAGTCTAGGAAGATCATGAATGCAGAGGAGGCCATGGTGGCTAAGAGAGGAGACCAAATATAGGTTAGCAACTGTAAGTCTGGGCAAGGCCGGGACAAGGAGAAAGACAAATAAGGAAAGAAGAAGTCAAATAATGAATTTTTTTTAAAGTACACTCCATTATCAAATAGTCTAAATCTGATTCTAAATGAGATAAAGGATGGCAAAGAACTTAAGTGGACAGAAAAATTAAGAGATCCTCCTCACAAGAGGGATAAAAGTAAATGATGTGAATTCTATCAAGATCACGGCCATACGACTGACAAATGATTCGTCCTAAAAGATGAGATCAAGAAGCTATTGAAAAAGGGAAAACTATGGAAGTATGTTGATAAAAAGGGGATTCGATATGACAGTGGAAAGAGGTACCCTTTGTCGAGGGATGATAGGTCCCAAAAGAAGGAGCTACAAGCAAACAAAAATGATCTAGAACCATATGATTACAATGAGGATGACCCTGACCTCCCTGCCAAGCCTGGTGTAGTTAAAGGTAACCTTCATATATTTTTTTATGTAAATATGATATGTGGAGGAATGGTAGGTGGAGGAATAAAGATTGCCGATAGAAAGGTCGCCCACGTGTTTAAGGCCAAACTAGGCCAAGGAGAATAGAAGTGAATTTGGATGAGGCCGGTACTAAACTCAACAAATGTAAGAAGATGGATATTGATAGTCTCGTAATAGGATTTTATAAGAAGTATTTCAAGGGAATTTTGTCTCCACATGACGTCCATCTCGTCGATAGCACACGGGTGCACGATTATAATGTGTCTCATATTCTGGTAGCTATGGGAAACTCGATCGACATCATGTTTTGGGATTACTTCAAATGATTAAAACTAAGAAAGAAGAGACTAGTTCCATATCATCATCCATTGATTGGGATTAGTGGGTAGAAAGTTCATCCCTTTGGGGTTTATGAGATGGACATTTTCATGGGAACTTGGCTAAAGTGCTTGATAAGGAAGATCAACTTCTTTGTCATGGACCCGAATGTCTTCTTGTCCTATAATGTCATTCTGGGGAGAGTGGAACTGAAAGAATTTAAAGTCGTGCCTTCCACAAGACACAAAATGATGAAATTACTGACTACATCTAGAGTAGGGGAAGTAAATGGTGATTAGGTGGAAGCACACGAGTGCTACTTCACCTCAATAGTAGAGAGAGAAGACAAAAAAAAGATAACTTATTTCAACATTAAGAAGATTGATCTAAGAGATGATTATAAACTTAAAAAGAGAGAGCCTGCAAAAGAGATATAATCCATCATCCTCAATGAGTACGAATCCAAAAAAATCATCAAGATAGGCTCATCCTTCAAACCAAAAATAACAAAGGAGATGATTAAATTATTACAAATAAGGAAAAGTGTATTCGTATGGAGCCACAATGATATGTCGGGGATTATACCCGAAGTCATCTGCTATTGACTTAACTTGGACAAAATTGTAAAGACGATGAAATAGAGAAGTCGATCCTTTGTGAGAGAAATATATGAAGTTATACAAGAGGAAGTGAAGAATCTATAAACATTAGACTTCATCACCAAAGTGCAATAGCCAGAATGGATGTCCAATGTTAGCACAATTCCTAAATAGAATGGAAAGTGGCGGATGTGTGTGGATTTCACTAACCTCAAAAAAGCTTGCCCAGAGGATAGTTTTACTTTGCCAAGAATCAACCCAATGGTGGATGCTACAACCTTCCATGAACTCATGAGTTTCATGGATGATTATTCTAGGTACAATCAGATCTTCATGTATGATGAGGATGCCGAGAAGACATCCTTTATTACAGATAAAGGAACATACTACTACAAGGTGATGTCGTTTAGATTGAAAAATACAGTGGATAACTACTAGAGGTTAGTTAATAAAATATTCAAAGACCAAATTGGGAAGACAATGGCGGTCTATGTGGATGATATGCTAACGAAAAGTCAAAAGGCTGAGAGTCATGTTGCTGACTAAAAAGAACGTTTGATACCATCGACCAATATAGAATGAAGTTAAATCCGATAAAATATGTTTTCAGCATCAGAGCTGGAAAGTTCTTGGGATTCATTGTCAATCAGAGTGTCATCAAAGAAAATCCTGGAAAAATAAAGAAATCGATTAACATGAAGATGCCGAGAACAATCAAAGACATTCAGAGACTGCATGTCGAGCTATCGTGTTGAACAGGTTTTTGTCGTGGACAATAGACAAGTGTTTAACATTTTTCAAGATCTTAAGGAAGGTGTTTATTTAAGATAAGGAGTGTGAGAAAGCATTTCAAGAGCTGAAGGTCTATCTTAACTCACCAACTTTCCCTTGTTTTCCTATCTAATGAGAGAAGCTATATTTGCACATGGCTATCTTGCAGTCAGTCATTAGTGTAGCCATTATTCGAGATGCCAATGGAGTTCAAAAAAGGATCTACTTCAATAATAAGGCACTTCAAAAGGGTTGAGTTAAGATATCCAAAGATGGATAATCTTGAATATGTTTTGTTTTATGCATCAAGGAAAATAAAGCCCTACTTTTAAGCTCATATGGTGGTAATGCTCATCGATATGCGTCTTTGAAAAGTCACTCATAAACCTAAGAAATCAGGTATGTTAATGACTTAATGAGTTAAGATAGGTGAGTTTGATATCATCTATCCGTCGAGGTATGCAATCAAACGAAAAGAACTGGAATACTTCATTACCTAGTTCTCATAGGAGTCGAAGAACGACACAAAAAAAGAAGTACCATTTAAAATCCCAGAGGTCGTTCAAAATGGAAAGGAAAGCACAGACAAGGAAGTGTTGTCCAACACCACAATTAGAACATAAAAATGAGATTTAGTACTGAAAAATGGTGCCTTGGCTAAAGGACCTTTTACATCATGATTACCAGTCTAGAATTTCTTTGTTGATGGCTCATCCTATGCAAACAAAAGTGGTGTAGGATTGATACTATCGGTGCCAGATGAAATCGAAATAGAAGATGCCCTAAGATTTAGCTTCGATGTATCTAATAATGAGTCTGACTATGAAGATTTATTGGCAGGGCTTGCACTTTCAAAGGCATTCAATGTTGGCCCAATACTTCCCATAGTAATTCACAGTTTGTAGTCAACCAAATCCCAGGAATCTAATAAGAAAATGATAAGAAAATGGCTAAGTACTTGACCAGTGTCAAGACGACACTGAAAAGATTTCAAGAAGCTAAGATAAGGAGGCATCCTAAAAATGAAAATGGGAGGGAAGATGCACTCACAAGACTTGCGCTGACCACTAGAACATAGATCCGTCGATAAATTCTAGTAGAAATAATCTTAAAGTAGAGCATAGAAACTTAAGAATCCAACACGACAAAATGCATGAATTTGAATTTGGGACCATCCTCGATGGACTCGATCATAGAATATCTGAGAAATTAAAAGCTGCCAGAAACTAAAGCCAAACGCAAAAAAGTACTATATCGAGCAGCTAAATTTACTATTATTAAAGATGTATTGTACAAAAGAGTTTTTATTCTCCCACTCTTGAGATGTGTTCACTTGACTGAGGTTAGTTACTTGCTCAGAGACATACATAAAGCTTCTTATGCAAGTCATATGGGAGGATGATCCTTAGCTAAGAGGATCATCACTCAAGGTTATTATTGGCTAAACCTTGCTAAGGACGATACCAAGTCTGTTCTCAAATTTGACAAGTGCCAATGCTTTGCTAACATACCCCATCAGCCTCATTAACCGTTTTCTCCTATCTTGGCTTTATGGCCTTTTGTAATGTGGTGAATTTACTTGGACAACCCCCTGTTGAGAACAAAGAGGAACTTTATTTTATCGATTATTATGATAGATTAATTTTCAAAGTGGTAGAGGTTGAGGCCATGGTTACCATCCTAAAAGAGACGTGTTTTAGAATTATTTAGAGGAATATTATCTTCCAGTATGGACTCTCCAACACTTTAGTAATAAGTCCTTAGTAGCCTACTGTGGAAGGGACGACATCATGCAGATCTTTTTTTAGGCATGATAATCCCAAGCAAGTGGGCAAACCGAAATAACCAACAAGATGAAACTAAATGTAATAAAGAATAATCTGGAGGATTCAAAAGGAAACTTGGTTGATGAACTGCACATCATTTTGTGGGCTTACAGGATGATAGAAAAAAATCATATGGGAGAGACTCCATTTATTTTGTCAAGACAAAGGGTTCAAACTTATGAGCCTTAAGTAATTATAAAGGAATGGAGACTATACTTGGATCGTATTGAAGAAAGAAAAGAATATGAGACTATAAGACAGTCAACTTATTATCAGAGAGACATTGAGTTCTACAATAAGAGACTCAAGTCTTGACCTATTTTAGTGGGGGATCTCATCCTAAAAGAGAAATCTAGAAAACTAACAAGCTTTATCCTAAGTGTCTTGGGCCCTACAAAGTTATAGAAGAAGTCATTCTAGGAATTTATTGGTTGTAAAACCTTAAAGGGGAACCATTATCTGACCCTTGGAACACAAACCATTTGAAGAAATATTACAAGTAGATAGCTCATATGTTTTAGTTGAAAAGCAGTTTTTATTTTGTACTCAAACTTTGTATGAAGAGAGATTAGAAAGGGAGATATGATGAAGTGTTTTCTTAAATTTTGGAACTTGTATTTTGTGAATCACATAAGTATTTTTAAAATCTCTCTCTCTCAGTTGTATGAGAGTGCCCGGGAGTCTCGTCTTCTACGTATCTCTCATTAAAAACCTTGGGAGGTGGGAAATACTTAACAACATATGTGTGTGGTGAAATTTCAACATGATTTTATAGTGAATATAAAAGCCTTCTCTCGATAATGTGAGAGTTCTTGGGAGTATTTTCTCTAAGGCAAATCTCATTGAAAACCCCAAAAGGTGGGAACACTTAACATCATTTGTACATGGTGATCTTTCTAACATCATTTTATGATGGATATAATATCCTTCTCTTAGGGATACGAGACTGCCTGGGAGTGTCGTCACTAAGGTCTCTGTCATAGAAAACCCCTGGTGATGGGAAATATTTAACATAATTATTTATATTGTGAAATTTCTAACATCATTTTATGGTGATTATAAATCCTTCTCTTGAGGTACGAGAGTGCCTGGGAGTGTCGTCACCAAGGCACCTCTCATTGAAAACCCCAGGAGGTGGGAAATATGTCTCGTCCTATCATATCCCAAAACAAACTCTATATTGTGGTGAAAATTTGAACATCATATAGCATGGTGAAAGAAAAAAACAAATATTACACTTGGAAAAAATAATGAAAAATACAGTTGTAAAGCCAAATGTGTAAATTATATTAAAATAACACGAGAAAAGTTACAAAGTACAAAATGGGATATATGTTGAGGTATGAAAATCAAAGATAATATTACAAAATTAGGCCCTCAAAGACCACAGATGGTCACCAAGAGAAGATAGAAAAGACGAGTTTTAAGCATCGGTTGGTAGCCCCTCAGTAATAGTCAGATTAGGGACAATTAAGTTTTTATCAGGATTTGCAATTGTCTCTTCGTGGTCACCAACTGTCTTTATCTCGTCTTCTTCGACCACCTAGGTCATCTTATCTATCACTTCTACCTATCCAGTAGAATCAACAACCTCAACATCAGCCTCAACCTGCACTTCCTGGAGAGGGATGAGGCTCTTAGGATCGACGAAACTGAAATACTTTAAGGGCTCAGCCAGTTCCAATTGATTAGTGACGAAATCACAAAATTGTTGGGCTACCCACTGACATATAGATTTTTCCCACTTTTTATATACTAGATGGCATATCCAGTAAACTCCTATGACTTTTCGAATTCAGTAATGGCCTTTTTAGTACCTTCCTTAATGCGATCGTCCTCTGACTCCTCTACTTTTTAAGTTCGGCCCCAGGACCCTCAACTTTGGCCTTATAGTTCTCCCATACAGTATCAAGACGTTAATTTTATTAATCATGGAGTCATTGGTTCTCAGCATCATAGGAAGATTTTTGGTCATTTAGTTATTTCCTTAAGTTAGGGATCTAAGACTTAGCGTCGTCAGCTAGCTTCACCTTGGACTCAGCATCCACCATGCATTGATGAATGTTTTGGAGGGAGAGGACATACTGCAATCACAAATTATGTAAAAGTAAGTACAAAACATGTGAGACCATACTTCACATAGAAAAATTATCAAGTCTTAATTTGGTTCATACCTAATTTTCCCTCGGAAGAGCAAAGTTAAAAACCCTTGAAGGATCTTAAGAGTCAAAACATCGGTTATGAAAACTGGGGAAAATCGATCTAACGGAATCCCTTGCCTTCATCTAACTCCCTCAGAGAGAGTTTCGAGTTCATTCAGAGCTTTCTAGATGAGTGGTGGAGATGGTGTCATCAGATATTAGAAGGAGGGACTCAGTGGGTCATCTCGTCAGACCCTCTTTTCTTTTCTTTTGTGGCAACTAGGTGGGAACAATCGAGGTCCCACCATCAAATTCCTTCCTTTTCTTCAACCCATACATGGTGATGGGTCCTATGGTATTGGATTTTTGCCGAGTCTGAGCTGACTGAGCAGATTTGCCTTGGAGATGAGCAAGAATATTTTCGATTAATGTTCCCAAGCTGCGTCTGAGACATTGAATGGACAATATGTAAAAAGTATTCAAATAATATTCGTATCAACCCATAATTGAGTCAGAGTAATTGAAGGACGACATTAAAGTTTGAAAAATCTAAAAAGATTGAAATTTTTTGCTTACGAAGTGTTTCTAGGGGGTTCACTCCCATTACAGAATATTGGAGGAGTTCAGGAATCATTAAGTCTCCAATGATAATTAAGCCTTCACCCCTGATTTGGTCTATTGATAAGCACCCAAAACTGCACATTTTATATCCCGAATAGACGTATTTTAGTTGCTAATTCTCGATAATATGGGTCTCTTGCACGTTAATATTTATTTTGTACGTTAATTGCATGTTGCGATATTCAAATGGTTAAATCAAGGAAATTTCAACCAATATGGAGCTATTTACCTTGCCCCGTAACCTCACCCGAGCCTAAACATGTGCCTAAACCCACCCCGAAGCCCGCGTGTGTTTAGTTTGTGCCTTTTTAATTTTTTTAATTTTTAGTTTGAGTCATTTTTATTTTTAGGGTTTATTTTATATTTATTTAGAATTTCTAGGTTTATTTTCTATTTTATTTTGTTTTATTTTTATTAGTGTAATTTTATTTTATTTTGATTAGTTTATAGTTTTTATTAGGATTAGTTTTTTTTAGGATTTCTTTTGTTTTTTTACTTTTAATAGATTTTACATTTTTTTAGGATTTTAGTTTTCAGTTTTAATAGATTTTTATTTTTCTTTTTATTTCTTTTTAATTGCATTTTTAATTTGAGTCTTTATTTTATATTTAGAGTAGGATTTTTATTTTAGATTTTTAATTTTATTAGTTTTTTTTAGTGTTATTTATTTTTAAGGGTCCAACTAAAACACACACTCCTATCCTATACTCCCATACACACAACCAACCCACCCTTACCCTAACACCCACCTCCCATATACTAAATCCCTACACCTCACCACACCAAATGAACTTCTCCACCATTTTACTATTCATCATCATCTCCACACCTCCACTCTCTCTCCTCTCACCTTCATTAATAACTAACCTTCTTCCAAACACCACCATAAACCCACTTTTCTCTCATCTTCCACAATCACAACCTAAAACCCATCTCAAACTTGAACCCAAATTCCAAACTGGGTCACAACCCGTTTTTACCCCTTGCTTAAGCCGACCCATCTAGCCCGTCGTCGCCTACCCAAGACCCGCTCCGGCCACAACCCGCGATCCATCTAACCCGTCGCCAGTGACCAACTCCCCAGACCCTCTTCCCCGACCAGTGGCAACCCCGACCCCCTTCACGCGACCCCCTTCCATCTCCGAGACCAGCCCTTGTCAACCCGAAGCCATCTCCCCCAACTTTCTCCAACCCGATCCGCTGTCAAAACCATCTCCCATCCATTTATTCCAAAGACCCAAGCTAAAATCGTGTTTCACCAGCCAAATAAACTAAGAAGCAAACTTAAACATTAAAACCCACAAGTTTAATAAACCCATTTAAAACTCCTTTTAACCCAATTCCCTTATTACCCGTAACTACCACTTTTAACCCAATACCCAAAATACACTACACCAAAATGACAAAATTGTCACCTTTCAGCCGGTCACCCTTGTCAAGGTCATTGACCATGATAAAAAACACACGTTTTATGTCACGGTCATTGACCTTGACACGATCGTGACAAAGAATTGTCACGGTCAATGACCGTGACAAGGCAGTGACAAATTTACTTGTCACGGTCATTGACCGTGACAAATCTTTAAATAATTGTCACGGTCAATGACCTTGACACGACCGTGACAATGTTTCCAGCAAAAGCCCTTTCCCCCTTGTTTTTTCCCTCCCGCCGTTCCCTCCCTCTCTCTCTCTCTCTCTCGACGCTGCTCTCTCTCTCTCTCTCTCTCTCTCTCTCTCTCTCTCTCTCTCTCTCTCTCTCTCTCTCTCTCTCTCTCTTCCATTTATATATATGTTTGTGTGTATATATATGTGTGTATGTGTGTATATATGTGCATGTGTGTGTGCGTGTGTGGGTGGTGGGGTAGGGTGGGGGAAGGGTGGGGGGTAGGGGGTGGGGCAGGGTGGGGGTAGGGGGTTAAAAATGTAAATAAATAAGTAATTTTCTATAATTTTCCAAAAATAATATCCAAAAATGTAAATGTAAATAATATCAAAAAATAATATCCAAAAATGTAAATGTAAATAATATCCAAAAATATTGGATAACAATTTATTTTCATTCAAAATAAATAAGTAATTTTCTACAAATTTCATAAAAAAATGAAGGCCGGCTTAATATGTGATTTAAGTGTGAAATAATCGCTATATACTTATACTAATGGAGAAAAAAACCATATATGGCATTTTTTGTTGACTTTATATGGTGAAATAATCACATGACTTTATATCCATCAAATAAAAGCATGAAACTAAAAAACTACAATAAGGGTTAAATTGGCATCCGAAGTTGCTAAAAACATGAAAAATAGAATATTTTTTAAGATTTGTGGTGAATAACTAAAGTTAAAAAAAGTATTACTTTAGTCATTAAATTACTTTTTGAATTCGGGCGATGAGCATAAATTTGTAGTAATTGTCTTATAATAAAGATCATTTAGTCTATGTTGTTGAAAAATTTGATCAAATTGGTGAGCCCTTCATATTTTAAAAATGTTATTTTTATTCCTATTTAACTTTTCTTTCTATACACCCCTAATAAAATTTGTAGCAACTTTTCTTTCTATACTAGAACTTAGATGAACTTAGATAAACACCCCTAATTATATTTAAAGTTTAATACACCTCTATACACCCCTAATTATATTTAAAAATGTTGTTTTTATGGGAACTTGTTATACTAGAACTTAGATGAACACTAAGTGATGAAAATAGTCCTTAAAATTGAAAATTAAATAAAGTTTATAAAAGTAAAGATGCTGGTAATACATCAAAGATAAATTAATAAGGATTAAATAACAAAACGTGTTCAAGTGTATAACAAGAAAGAAAATGTGGTATTTATATTGGGTAAAATTCTTAAAGTAATGTTAAGGGACTAAAAGACCCAAGACAACTGGCCAGTAAGTGGAGGACCGAAATATTTATGACGGGTGATGAAAGCCCGTAAACATATTGGGGTGGGGGTGGGGTGGGGTATGATTTATAAAAAGCACAAAACAATAGTAGAAATTCAATACCTGAAATTAACATTGAGATTATTTTAAATAGACAGTCACTACTGTGTCTGTGTTTAAATTGAAAGAAGATATGAGAATTTTATTAAAGATTTTTATCGGAATTTGTTATACTAGAACTTAGATGAACACTAAGTGATTAAAATAGTCCTTAAAATTAAAAATTAAATAAAGTTTATAAAAGTAAAGATGCTGGTAATACATCAAAGATAAATTAATAAGGACTAAATAACAAAACGTGTTCAAGTGTATAACAAGAAAGAAAATGTGGTATTTAGATTGGGTAAAATTCTTAAAGTAATGTTAAGGGACTAAAAGACCCAAGACAACTGGCCAGTAAGTGGCGGACCGAAAAATTTATGACGGGTGATGAAAGCTCATAAACATGTTGGGGTGGGGTATGATTTATAAAAAGCACAAAACAATAGTAGAAATTCAATGTCATAATATTATATGTGTGTGTGTGGGGTCTTGCAAAATCCCTCCCAAAGCTGTTGAGTTGGTATGAGAGCTGAACGTTGCATCATATTGTGATAATATTATATCTGTACTAATAACATATTTTTACAGCAAATGTCTCCTTCAGATATTAAGGCGAAGATGATGATGCTGTTTATGATGATGTCGTCTAGGGTCGGTGGTAGTGGAGGCGAAGAGGGCTCTTCCGCCCCTAGGCTCCCCAAATATGGGAAATATGGGATTACCGTCGAGAACAAATCGGAGATATTAGCGAGATCCCTCGTTCTGCTAAAGACGGTCATCGGCCCGAGGTATATGAGTTGGAAGGAGGTGCCATATGAGCTCAAGTTAGCCGTTTGGGTGGCACTACAGGTAATATATTTATATTTATATGAATATTTCGATTTCATATTTATATTTATATTTATATTTATATTTATATTTATATTTAAATTTATATTTATATTTATATTTATTCGCAACTAACATTGTATTTGTTGAACAGGAACAATTCAACTTGGATCCAAAGGTGCGCGATCCCGTGTTGGAGCAGATTAGGGAGAAACTCAAGTCGTGGAAAAAAAATATGCGGGAACGCTACTTTGGGAAAACACGAGAGACGATTATCCAATGGAGTGAATCCGTCCCCCCCAAGGAGCCGATCTCATTGGCACAATGGCAGAAGTTCATTGACAATGAGATCGAGGATCGACAATTGGCATCTCGCCAATCGGGGAGGGAAAATCGGGCAAAAAAGACGGACGTTCACTACTCCGACCGGACCTCTTAAGCCGAGGTGGAGCATAGGATGCAGGTAAGATTTAATTTTTCTATAACTACAGAAATATATTATTCTTCATTATTTTACTTTGCGTGCCACATACTAATTTTACTTTACTTTATTTTATTTCGGGGGGTAGGGAGTGGGCCAGGGGGTAAGCCGCATAGGCTCGATACTTATGTGGCTCTTCGGACGAAGAAGGGGAAGGACAATGAGGTGTCCCCGAGAGTCGCGGCCACGATTGTAAGTAATCCGACAGTTTAATTTTTGTTAATTACGTTATAATTTTTTAGTTTACTTATTTTACTAATCATGTACTTTTGTCGTTTTAGGCAAAGCTTAAGGAAGTGCATGAGTCGCAGTCTGATGCTGACAAGGCATCTTTGTCCACAGATGCACTCAGCCAAGTGCATGAGAACTCCCTATTGTGGTTGCGTGAACAATGCGGCACGACGTATATTAGTGGGTGCGTCAATTCGTATGTCGTGTGGCCTACTCACCTCCTCAGTTTTAACAATACACCAGACATGTAGTGACATTGTTTTAAGTTTGAATTGAATTGTTTTAAGTTGTTACATTTGAATTATATTGTGATGCATATTGTCTCTATTTGAATATATATTTGCGTTATCTTTAGTTTGTTTGGATATATGATGTTTGGAACAGGTACAAATATACTGCTGGGCAGTGGCAGTGGCCATACTGCCCAGCAGGTTTTTTTTAAATTCTGACCAGAATTGTCACGGTCATTGACCGTGACACGTTCGTGATAACTTTTTATCATGGACGTGTCACGGTCAATGACCGTGACAATTTTTTAAAAAGGGTCACGGCTTTGTCACGGTTATAAACCGTGACAAACGTGTCACGATCATTGATCGCGACACGACCGTGACACGACCGTGATAAAAAAAGTTGTCTCGCCTCGAAATGTCACGGTCATTGACCTTGACAAGTTGGATTTGTCAAGGTCAATGACCTTGACAATTCAACAAATTTGGTGTAGCGATACCCTTTTAACAAATCTGAGTTTTATTCCCTCATACTCTCATTTTACCTCCTACACCATAACCACATGCTCACCCCTAGCCTATTTTCACATATACCCTTAGCTCCATGTGCCTCACTATATATAGAAGACTCAAGGACATTTGAAGGAGGAGATAGAATACACTTGGAGAAGAAGAGAGATAGTTTAGTGTAGAAAATAAATTAGGATAATCAACATTTTTGTAAATAGTTTTATTTTATTTTATTTTATTTAGAGATCAGTGAGTGATAAATTTGTGAGAAATTCAATTGAGTCTGTTTTTATTATTAAAAATCATTTGAAGGCTCGAATTGAATGGATGTTGTGCAAATTCAAGGATTGAAGTCCAATTTCACTCAAAGATATTTGGTTTGATTGTTCTTCTCTTCTACTTTATTTTACTAGCCTTTAATTATTTGATTATCATGTTTAATATGATGTTAAGCTAAATCCCCTTTCAAGGGGTGGGGTGAACCCTTATTTCATGTTATTTTGATTTAAATAGTTTGACGAATTAAAAATTCCCTTTGAATGTTAATTTTGATTCCTCACCCTTAAATTTACGCATTGAGAGAGGGTAAATGATTTTTGAGAGAAAATTGAAATTCTAGTTATAATACCCATTTTAGATTCGAACTGGAGATAGGAGTTTCTTAAGTGTGGTATTATTACTTGAATTTAAACTCTATTTTCATTTTCTAAGATGTACATAAATTTTGAAGAATCGATCCTAGCGGGTGACTAATTAAAAGGAGTGTAGATTTATTTTCTAGAGTTGTAGGGGGTTGAACTTAATTTTCTAAAAGAGTACTATTAAAATTACACTTGCAACGAGAGTTGTTTTGTAATTTTGATATTAATTTGGAAGAATTCAAATAATTAAATTAATTAGTTAGAATAGCTAAAATTTGGGGTGTAATCCCATTCCTTAATTGTCCTCACATTTACTTCCTCACTTATTCTCTTATTTTATTGTTAGACTTTGTTCATTATTTTTAGTCACTTTTTAGTTACTTGTTTTGATTTTAGTTTAGTGTTATTTCACTAATCACTCCTAACAATTGTTTTAGTATTAAAAAAGGCATAAAAAAGTAGAAAAACCAAAAAAGCCCCCCTAAAAAAAAGTGAATTACAATTGTTTTTCCCTCTCTTTACCCCGTTGATATGGATTGACATCCTTACTTACTTTTATTCTAGTTGTTATAATTTTGTGTAGGTGATAAAGGTTTTGATTAACTTGGATGAAACAACGACATCCACACAAAAGTCAAGTTATCATCTATATCCATTATCATCTCGACACTAAAGCCTAAATCAACTTTATTCGAGATTGAGATGCGGTCCCATCAGTAAGGAACTCTCATCTCGGTGAGATCAGACGACTCTCCCTCAAGAAACTCCCAGTCTCCAGAAATAAAGAAATAACGAGACTTCCAATCATGGTAAGAAATTTGATTGATGTGAATGAGCTTAAGGTCGGGATACCGTGCTTCAAAATGGTAATAACACACTTATTCTTGGTGGAAATTATCGTGTAGTATGTGTAGAAGATGTTGGCTGGAAGGTCTTCATTGTAAGTAATTATCTAAAAGTGATCCGACTAAAAAAGGATGCTCCATACGTTGGGAGTCAATTGGGCTGGAGTAACACCAATCGAAGAAAGAATGGCCCTGATGGCCGAGTTGAAAGGAAGGAACAAACCGCAACTTCTCCATTATTTCTAATGCTAAAAGTGCTCATCCTCAGCAGGCAGTCTCATGCCAATAAAACGTTTGATCCTATATATATGTCTCCAAACTATGAGATCAGTCTCGCAGACATCACTGAGAATGAATGAGGCTACACTTGTATCCAAAGTGTAAGGATCCTCTTCCTCTTCCTCCTTAATGGCAGGGGTTTTTCCAGGAGGGTCCCACTCTAAGAACTTGACCTGAGTCATTGACTTCACAGGTGGGGGCATTATAGTAGATGGGGGTACAGGGCTACCAGTCTCATCCTTAGACTCGCCATTTGAGATGTGATGAACCTGGGGCTTAAGATCCCCTTTCTGGTCAGAGGAAGTATAGGGACAACCCCTCTTACATGATTCAGCATAATGAACAATCTTGACTTCAGCAAGGCGAGACATAATCTCCCTCATGTCTTCCTTAAGATAGTTGGACTTAGAGTTTACTGGGTCATCATGATGACCCAAACACGGTGAAGGGTTGTAGCCCTTAGAAAAAGAAGAAGATATTTAGTTATTACCGATTGAAATAACAGTGGGTATCTTAAGTGTAGTCTCGACTTGGGAAGGATGGGTAAGGAGAAGAGCAATTTTCTTTTACAGTTAAAGGTGTCCGATTCAAAGTTATAAGGGACCTTGGTCAGTTAATATGGGGCCTTGGCCTCCTTCACCTCTCAATGGATAAGGTTACGAAGGTACTATAGCTCTAGAGAAAGCTTGTACAAGGAATGGTACATGAACAATCACCTAAAAGCTATAGATGAAAAAAATAAGGATCGAACATGGAAAGCAACATGGTTTTTGAATAAAGAATGTCAAGAACACCAATAGCACAGTTCCTAGTCTCAGGCGGCTCCCACTGGAGTTGACATTAAAAAATGCACGATCAACCCTAAAACACATCAAAAATATAAAACTCCTATCAAAGACTACCTAAAACCTACTAAAATTTGAAACCTATATGTAGACTCCACATTATAGGACTCCCCCAAAGCATCTCCTTAGGTCCCTATCACTTCCACATTCACTGCAAAACACTAGGTCATATTTTGAGTACTGAACTTGAGTCTACCGGGTGCTCCCAAGCCACGTTAGACTGTCGGTCAAATTTCTCACATAATTGACAACTCATTGGATCTTCGAAGTCCCTTAAAACCCCTTTCCAATAATTTTCCCTGTGCGTGAATCAGCTTTATGGTTTGAACGAACGGACCACTTTTCCTCAAAAACTGATCTAGTGGCCACAGAGCTCTCTCAATCCCCATTTGACTCTGAATTCCCTTTCTAATTGTCCACCCCATGCATGAATCAACCATAAGGTATGAACGAATTACCCATTTTACTCCAAAGAGTCACCAGGCACTTTCGAGCTCCATTTGACCTTAGTCAACTCTCCTAACTGATTGAATCTCTTTGAAACATTTAAGGGCCCTTCATAACCATTCTAACGGTTCACCCCGTGTGCAAATTGACCTTACGATTAGAATAAACGATCCGTTTCCCTATTGTCCAAAAGATCGAGAGGCACTTTCGAGTTCTATTTCACCATAGTCAATTATTGAACTGGGGAGTGGATCAATGGATTATCAAAGGGCTCTGGATACCCTTTCTAATGGTTGATCCCATGATTTATTCAGACTTACGGATTTATTTTTATGACCATTTTTTTTAAATCTATACAGTTAAGTCGAATGGAAATTCCATTTCCCTACCTATTAGCAGTGTGTCTGGGGGTTCCTATCGATAGATAGGACAAGGAAAATGTTAATCGGCACCCTCTGACCCCATATAAGGAGGGCATGATCTCACTTAGAAAGGCACCTTAGAAACATACCTCTCAGTGACCAGAATAATATTCTCTCAAAGTCAGCGTGGTTTCCAGATTGAAACCTCTCCCCTACATCCCATTTCCATCCTTTCCTTACCCAATTTGGAAAATTCCCTTCCCTCTCATCCTACCACCTTCATCTTCCTATAAGATAAGCCTTTCAACATTCAAGATCAACTTTAAAGCTTCAAAAGAAGGTACAAATCTTTCACTTTCTCTTTAAACTCTCTTATATTTGGACTAGTTACTTAATTCTTATTTTAGCATTTCATTTTCATTAGATCTCACATATTTATATCCAATATTTTTTTTAGTAATATTTCACATACTGTATTTTCTATAAAAAAAAACAAAAAATAAGAAAAAGAGGGTTCTCTTGTAAATTCGAAACGGGCATTTCTCACTACATTTTCTCATATTAAAACAACCTTAATCCACATACACGTGAAAGAAAAGTCCCCGATTGGATTTATGGGATAAACCCCAACCCGTGTTACTACGTGGACTTTCATGTCCTTTTAGGCTATGTAGGCATCTCAGGTAAAATTTGAGATTCGAGTCCTCTCCTATTTTTGTTCATATGTTATTTTCATATAATATATTTGTCACTTATGCTTGCGTTCTGTCTACCCTACACCATCGTTGTAAGGAAAAATTTCCAATCGAGTCATTTTTAATATTGGATACATTCTGTTGGACAAGGCATTTTTGGGTCATTCCTCATCAAGCATCATACAACAGTAAAGGTTCGAGCATTGCATCCAAAGTTCACGCGACATCAATATGCACTTCATATTCTCCCCTCTAAAAGGTATATGACCAAAATCTTTTTAAGTGTTGGAGTATTTTTCATAACAAGAAATTTTAGTATAAAGAAATGTTCATAAAAATTCTATTTTCATAAAGAATAATTTTTTAAATTAATTTTAACCTTCTCTACGAAAAATTGGCATCTCGTTCAGAGTTTTCTCCAGGTCGTTCGAACGACCTGGATCTAACGACATTCCCCGGTCCATATTGGAAACTCGTTAGAAGATCGTTAGAAATGTCGTTCGAACGACCTAGTTCGAACGAGATTTCTAATGACCTATGTAATTCTACACTGGAATATCGTTAGATAACTCATTCGAATGACATGTCGTTCGAACGAGATCTGCCAGATCTGAAATTTTTTAACTTATTTTCCTGCAGTTATTTCATAAAACTTCTTTTGTTCACTACTTTTACTGTTTCAATATATGGACGAAAATTAGTTATTTTCCATAAGGAAGTTTTATATTCTCTTGAGAGCAAAAATTCACAACTTTCCCCTTTTGGTAAAATCAATCTCCAACACTACTTTAACGCTTGAATCAAAACCCCATGCAATCAACTTGACATTCAACAAGCACGTTTGCGGTGGATCTCTACACTCAAGCTTATTAGAGATGGTGTTTTTAGTCTTTGGTGGATACCGTGACATGAGTAGTGTCGAGCAACACGTTGAAGCTTTGCATACTAAAAATTCGGAGGTAGAGGACGGCATAAGCATGTCTTGAGTGAGTCAATGCCTGTAAGTCTTTTGAGTCTCTTGTAAAACCTATTTTGTAGTGGATTTTGTCTAGACCCAGCCGTCCGAGGTTTTTCCCATTTGGATTTTCCTCGTACATTGGCGTGTTGTGGTCGTGATTTTCGCACCTTACTTTATTAAATCACATAGATGCATGCCTAGGATAAAATTGATAAAATTGGATAGTTTTATTTCACTTATTCAAATTATCAATCCCATCGCATTAACTAGAAATTGTTCATGCTAACTTGTAAATTTGCAAAAGGAATTTAATGTTGGAATATATCTCTATTTGACAAATTTTTAATTGGGTTGTGTGTGTGTATTCTTCGAAATAACCTTAGTTCATATAACCTTACAACTTCAAATTGGTATCAGAGCTAGTCTCTAAAAGTTATTTAGATGAATCCTGGAGGTTATATGGATAGTTTTTTGTCAAATAGACTACCTTTTAAATGCCCTACTAAACTTTGAGTGTGAGGGACGTGGTCATAGAGCATTTGAGTGCCCTACTAAACTTAAAAGACAAGGAAAAAAAGGCAGTTTACAATGCCACTCTAAGCGACAGTGATAATGAGTCCGAAGACTCTGATGACTCTAACCCGTCTAGAAATAACTTCACTGCATTTATGGCAAGCCATGATAGTAATTATAGTATGTAATACCCCTAATGTTGAAAATTCTGAGCAAAATATTGAGGTTTCTTCCACTCACTCTACTAGTAGTGATGAAAAAGGAAGTGAAAGTGAAATAGATGAAAGTGAGCTGCAATCCTCCTATTCTGAATTATACAGTCAGTCTCTCTGTATTCAAAAAGTTAACAAAAGATTAACCTTTAAAGTCTTAACTTTGGAAAAAGAGTTAAAAGGCATGAAGGAGAAGGAGGCTTTAGTTATTCAACTCGAGGCAATTAAGATATCTCTTTCTGAGAAGCTTATCTTGATAGGTAAAGAAAAATTATCTCCTTGGAAGGTGTCAACAAAGATCTTAATGAGTCTTTAGAGATTAAAAAATATCTCGAAGCTAAAATTGCCCATCTTGAAAAAGATCTCGAGTCCTATCATGAAGTTAAAGTCACACTCAAGGGTAATTAAGGAAGAATGGGTAAATTTTTTCTAGGTCCTGTTTTAAGATATAAGGAGAAAGGTTATCAAGAGAGAAAGGGTATAGGATATGAAGAAGGAGATTCACCCAAAGTCAAACCCGAACTTGTAGCTAAGTTTGTTACCAAATCTAATATTCCTAAAATAAGTCCTCCTAAGAAACTGTCAAAATCTATTCCAAAACATCTTAAAGATTTTTTCTACAATCTTGGAAAGATCTCTCATTTCACATCTTCTAAACAACACTTTATCTCCTTAGCGAGTCTTAAGAACTAAGTTGAGTATCTAATTAATAGTTCTAAAGGTATTATGGAAGAGTTTCTTAGGTTTTCTAAAGTCCAAGGAAACAATTCCAGTTATAACACTAGAGCCAACAAAGGAAAGAAAATAACTCAAGCTTGGGTTAAGAAAAATCACACCAATAAAGCTTTTGTTCCTCATGTTGCACTTAAGACTCAAAATACCTCAAAATGGTACTTTGATAGTGGTTGTTCGAGACATATGACTGATGATAAATCTCTATTTACCACTCTTGAAAACTATGAAGATGGTAAAGTCACTTTTGGGGATGGAAGGAAATCTCGAATCATGGGTAGAGGATCTATTGAAATCTTCGGGTTTCCTAAACTTGAAAATGTCCTTTTTGTTGATGGTCCCAAGGCTAATTTGATAAGTATTAGCCAATTATGTGATGAAAATCTTAATGTTAAGTTTAGTCAATCGGAGTGCACCGTATATGATCAATTGGGTGAATCTATTTTACAAGGTGTTAGAACTAGTGACAATTGCTATGGAATAGTTCCTAAATCATCTTTAGTTTCCAATAGTGCAAAAGCCTCGTCTACCGATCTTTGGCATTAAAGGTTAGGTTATGTTAATTTTAGAGATCTTGAAAGATTAGTGAAAAAAGTGCTAGTACGAGGTTTACCATCTCTAGGAAAGCCAACCTCCACTATTTACGGTCCGTGTCAATTAGGAAAGCAAATTAAGAATCCTCATAAAAAGTTAAACTCAATAATGATACACATGGACCTTATGGGTCCCACTCGTACCGAGAGCATAGGAGGAAAAAGATATATCTTAGTAATGGTGGATGATTTTTCTAGGTACTCTATTGTAGGTTTTCTAAGAGAAAAATCTGAGATAGTTGATTTTTTCACTGTTAAGTGTATGATTCTTCAAAATCAACACGGTGTTAGCATAAACCGCTTTCGGAGTGATAATGGAACCGAATTCAAGGAATCCGGCGTAAATTCCTTTTGTGATGAAATATGAATTAAACATGAATTCTTGGCCGTTCGAACTCCACAACAAAATGGTATAGTTGAAAGAAAAAATCGAACGATACAAGAAATGGCAAGATCTATGCACCTAGGAAGAAATGTGCCCCGTAGGTTTTAGGCCATAGGTTCGAACGAGATTTTCTAACGAAATACCCAATATGTTTCTGGAACTTCGTTCGAAAGACATCGTTCGAACGACATCACTCATTCGAACGACCTGGGTTTAATTCCTATGATTTATCTTCCCAGTGAACTGCCGCCTCTTTTCTTTTCCCCACCTGCCCACGATTCCCATTTTCCTCATTTCCCAGATTTCTCTCTCCCATTTTCCATTTTCCCACTCTCCTCTCCTCCATTTTCCCACTCTCCTATACTCATTCCTCCATTAAACCTCATCCTTCCCTTTCTTAACCTCATTTCTCTGCTATGGTTCCGAGCTTGAGGTTTCTCCACCACTTTTCTCGAGGTATTTCCCTCCTCTATTCTTTCTTTCTATATATCTATCTATCTCTTTCTCTCTCTCACTCTCTCTCTCTCTCTCTCTCTCTATATATATATATATATATATATATATATATATATATATATATATATATATATATATATGCTATTGGGTCAAATTTGTACACCAAAACGATTTCTTCTTTTGTTACCCAAATTTCATATACAAATATGTGTATATCTCTACAATGTATTTAGGGCCATTTTATTTACTCCTATTATTGTTTGTGTTGCCCTTGTTTAAGTAAAATTCCATGATAATTCTAAGTTTTTCTTTAATTCAAATTTATTTTCATTTCATGGAATTTCTCTTAAATAATTTTATTTTAATTTTTACTGGAGGATGGGATTATTGATGATTGGTTTATTGATTTGTTGGTGTGTTTGGTGGTTTGGTTGGACTTATGTTCGGGTAGGTTCTAGTTTTGCCCTAGTTTCGTATGCCCCCCTGTAACCATTGCCCCCGTCGCATTAGCAACTCCCAGAGGAACGCTCCTCTTCCTCCTCATCCGATGAGGATTCCAGTGTTAATGCGTCTGTCCCTGACCTTCGACTTCATTGGGGGTCGCTCACCTCCCAAACACTATATCAAACTCAAGGTTTCTCCACTTGGTCTATTGTATATGAAAAAATTATCAATCGCCCATCTCTTATCGGTACCACTGTCCATTCCTGAATTTCAGACTTAGGGTGGGACCTCTTGTTCTCACTCATTGACATTATTTTTCCCGATCTCATTCGGGAATTTCATTTTGGGATGCATGATCAGGAGAATCATATTTACTCTCAAGTTCGCGGTCGGAGATTATTGCCAGTCCCGAATCCATTACTCCTCTCCTCTCCTTACTCCGGGTCAATAATCCCTCCTTCCCTTAGGCGCCCGATGCTCGCCCTGACCCTTCACTCATTATGTGCATCAGGTGTAGGCTTAACCCTTCCGGCACTGTCACTATCTTTCACAAACACTTGCATCTAGTTTTTATGGTCCTTAATTGGATTGTGTGAGCATGTCTTATTCCCCGTGCGAACTCAACACAAATCACCAAAATGCACGTGGACCTAATGTTTTCAATTAGCATTAGGGATGCCATAGATCTCCCCGCCTTCCTCTTTGTTGTCATTAGAATGGTTAGGATCCTCCCTTCTAGTCCCGCTCGCCAAGACCTTCCATTTGCTGCTACTATTAATAGGTTTTGTCGTGCCGCCGACTGCTCCCGCCTATCCACCGATGTCCCCGTCACCCGCTACCAAACAATTGACATGTCATCGGTTAGTAGGTCTCGTGGTCATTTACCCCCGATACCCCTCAACTCACTTCCTCTCCCTCCACCTCCTCTCAATCTTCCACCTCCTCCACCGCTGCACCTAGTCATCCCGCACCCTCTCGTCATACCCATCGACCATCTTCTTTATATGCTCCCACACTCGTAGAGTCGGAGGATATTTTGTTTGTCCGTTCACAGGTTGAGCAGATTCAGGAAGATAGGCGTCAAGACATGGCGATGTTGCAGGAGCTTTTGGTTTCAATGCAGTGTAATACCCCGTATTTTTATGCTATATTAATTTGGGGATTTATTAAATTTAATGTTAGTTAATTATTTAATAAAAATCCGGAAATTAATTATGTTATAATTATTAACGTGACGAGAGTTAGTAATTATGGGAAATTTGTTGAATATTACTAATGAGCAAAGTAATATGTAATATTGGTTATATTGAATGTCACGAGTGAATAAAATGACAATTTCGGAAATTTGAGTCGGGACGCGCCCGTATCGCGTCGGGACTAAATATTGATAAATAAAAGTGAATATTTTATAAGTTGCTCGTATGGTTGTTTTGAGTGTGCCAACGCGTTCGGAAGGGTCGAGATAGTCAGAAAAGTGTACCCGGGGGTTTTGTTTGGGTCTCGGGGCGTTTTTAGGCCTAATTAGTACCCCGGGAGGGCGTTTTGGACATTTCGCAATTATGGGTAATTAAACCCACGAAATTCTTAGGGTTATATCAGATGTCTAAGGTTGCCTTCTAGGGTTAGAACAAACAAAGACAAGTGACGGCCATAGGAGAGGAAGGAGAGAGCTCTCAAGGCAAATCCAAGGCCCAAAATCCATCCATTTGCACCGCCACCACCACCAACGCGTAGATCGCGAGACGGGGAACACAACCATACCGAATTCGGCACCAAAACAGACTTCTGAAACTCCTAGGCAAGTGTTTATCTTGCTTATTTTGTTGATTCATCTTTCATATTAGTTTAGAAATGATTAGGATGAATTTCATGGAAGAAAAACCCAATTTGAGATAGAAAATTTCATGTAGTGATTACTTAAATGATATTCTGGAAATCTTTTGTGATGTAGAGGATTAAACCATGAAATTTTGATGTTGTATAAGAAGGAACCACGAAATTTTGATGTTGTATAAGAAGGAAACCTTAGAGACAAATCATAATAAAGGAGAAAAATTGCGCCTCAGGACCCCCGAACCGGTTCGCATGTTCCTCGAACCGGTTCGGCCCCCAAACCGGTTCGCCCTTGGGTTCGCGAAGGTTTTCTGGTCTTGGGTGTTTTTTTTCTTCCATTCAACACTTAGATTTTTTTCAACTTCAACGGGTTATAACTCATCAACCGTAGCTCGAATTTGGGTGCCGTTTCTTCCAGTGTTCTCGTTGTTCCGAGCTCTTCAACTTTCCTGTTGACTTCTTCTTAGAGATCTGGCTGTAGAATTACCAAAATACCCTTGAACTTTCCTTCTTAGCTTTTCTTTCATTTTATCGCTTTCTCTTTTGCATTGCTTGCATAATTAACCTGTAAAACCAATAAGAGAAGTACGAAACACGAAATACTTGCCAACGAAGATTAATAGCATAAATGTGCGTCAAATCCATATAGGTTACATCACTCGGGTTCACAAATGCACTGAAATTAGGGGAATAAATGTACAATATTTATGTCCAATCACGTAGTAAGTTGGAAGAACCCTTCGAATTAAAGTTAGAAATGAACCATTATACTCGATATATAATAGTGGGAAAATAAGGATAAATGTCGAGAATGTGGGTTATGGGATAAACCTAAATTGATATAATAATAGTGGTATATTTATATGATTGTGTATGCATATATTATATACTTGTGAAAATCATACCCACGCTACTTGCTATCCCCGAGGTTGCCGCGCTGGGACGATCTTATCCTGTGTTGCCTTATGGGGGATATTGACTCGTACCCTAGGAGATAGATATCCTTGGTACAGGCTATCGGAATGATGGTTCAGACGGTCCTAAGAGACGCGGGTATGTGCCATCCTCTTAGAGACTTGGAATCTATTCTTTGCCTCAATATTGTTGTGTATGTGTTAATACAATTCGTGAGTGATTCCGAATTTGTATTCCCCTTAATATGAGTGATATGGGGTTGGATACTAGAGTATGCCCGCACCATAGTTTATTTGGGGTGCCGTTGTAATATATATATATTATACGAGTAGTAAATATATATATATATATATATATATATATATATATATATATATATGAAATTCTGGAATCTGGAACTGCCTACTGTGAATTGATATGTAGGACATGATTGATGACTCAAATTGTAATACTTGTTTTGAGAAAGTATAATATGACACTGGAAAACTTTATAAATTAATAAAGTTAAATCGAGAATTTTGGATACTAGTTGAAATCTTCTTTTCAAACAACTGTATTGTTTAGTTTTAAATCCTGCGAATAACCTAAGATAAGTTAAATCATTTGGGGAAAGTTAGGGGTTATATGACGAGAAAGACCATTGGGAAGGATAGTGCGATAGGTGTCCACATTAGAAGAGAGGTGAGAATTTCCCAAGAGAGTGTCGCACTAATATGTTGTTGCATTGGCCTGTATCAATTTAAATACTTGCTAAACGAATTTTTAATCAAACACACTATCGGGCTCTGACCCGTTTCTATTTATCTTTCTCTCTTGTATATATATGTATATATTACAGGTGCCCAGCCACAGGGGCGTCTTGCTTAGGATCCCTTGGGAGGAACGTGCTGCAGCTTAGGTGGGAGTTGCAGGCCACTTGCTTAGACGATTTCATTTACTTGATTCCTCTTCTATCATTCTCAGTTATTGGGCATGTGTCTCCCTTTCCACTATTTATCTGTTTTATTGGGATATTTGTATTTCAGTTATTTTCAGTACTGTTACGTTGGGATTTATTCAGCATGAATGTTTTACTTTAAGTTTTAAATGTTAGAATTTTGAATGTTGAATGTTTAAATTAATTGGATTATGTTCCAGGATAATTGTGGTATGATTCTTACTTATTGTTAATGGTGTTAATAAATAAATAAATGATTTTTCTTTAAAAATAAAACTTGGAAGGTAATGTTTAAAAACGGTTTTGACACTTAGCTTAATTAATTAGGTTGTTAATTTGGAAAATTTATTTTCACGACAGTGATGCTAAGTATGAACCAACTGTTCACCTTGATTTTAATTTAATAAAGGAGTGATCGCCCGGTATTTAATTAGGCGGAGTGTCACATGCAGCAGGAAAGGGAGGCACAAGCTCGTCGGGAGGAAGCTTAAGCGCGCAGAGATGACGCACAGACACGTCGGGATTATCTTCTGTTGGATCACCTTGAGGCCATTCGCCACATGGAGATGCGTCGAGGTGGAAGCTCAACCGGTTTCGTCTCCCTTCCCGATGATTCTCCTCATGATGCTCCTGCTCCTTGATATAGTTTATTTTTTAGTCTACTTTATCGTTGTAATTGTGTGGTTGAGCAGAATATTTTCTTTCTCGTATATTTTTATTTGGTTTGGATATTTTTTTCTTATGCAATGCATGCACATTGGATATTTGGCATTTCCCTTATTGTTTAATTAATTATCTCATGTTCCTTCCCTTTGTCAGTTATAATTATTGGATTTCTTGCCTATTGTTCTCTCGATTTCCTATTCACATGCAGGCTATTTATCCATTTGTCTTTTTCGGTCAAAAAGGGGGTGAAACATTGATATGGGGAATTCATAATTTAGGGGGAGTTAATTAATTAATCGTCAACATATGCATAATTTAAGGTGAGTTCATTAATTTATTCACAACATATTCTTTAATCTCTCATAACACTCTGTTTTAAATGTTTTATACCCTATACTTCCCCATGCGTTTATGAATTTGTTGTTTCATGTGTGTAGGATACATCACCTATTCTATGCAGCACCGTCAGTCGCATCACTTAGTCTGTCTTTTTATTTGGGCTTTTGGGACGGGCTTTAGAATCGACTTGACGGCTAGCTTAGCAAATTCAGTCTTTTTGTTTCTTTCTTATTATTCTGTTTTGTCCCAAAATAGCCAAAGGGGGAGATTTGTAAGGACAAATTTCCAATCGAGTCATTTGTAATATTGGCTACATTCCGCTGGACAAAACATTTTTGGGTCATTCCTCATCAAGCATCATACAACAGTAAAGATTCGAGCATTGCATCCAAAGTTCACGCGACATTAATATGCAATTCATATTCTAAAAGGTATATGACCAAAATCTTTTCAAGTGTTGGAGTATTTTTCATAACAAGAAATTTTAGTATAAAGTAATGTTCATAAAAATTTTATTTACAGAAAGAATCATTTTTAAATTAATTTTAACTTTCTTTATGAAAAACAGGCATCTCATTCGAACATTTCTCCAGGTCATTCGAACGACCTGGATCTAACAACATTCCCTAGTCCATACTGGAAACTCGTTAGAAGCAATGTCGTTCGAATGACATCGTTCGAATGAGATTTCTAATGACCTATCTAATTCTACACTTGAATATCGTTAGATAACTTGTTCGAACGACATGTCGTTCGAACGAGATCTGCCAGATCTGAAATTTTTTAACTTATTTTCCTGCAGTTATTTCGCAAAACTACTTTTGTCCACTACTTTTATAGTTTCAATATATGGGCGAAAATTAGTTATTTTTCGATAAGGAAGTTTTATATTCTCTTGAGAGCAAAAATTTACAACTTCCTTCTTTTGGTAAAATCAATCTCCAACACTACTTTAACCCTTGTATCAAAACCCCATACAATCAACTTGACATTTAACAAGGACGATTGCGGTGGATCTCTGCACTCAAGCTTATTGGAGATGGTGTTTTTAGGCTTCGGTGTATACCGCAACACGAGTAGTGTCGAGCAACGCGTTGGAGCTTCGCGAACTACAAATTCGGAGGTAGAGGACGGCATAAGCATGTCTTGAGTGAGTCAATGTCTGTAAGTCTTTTGAGTCTCTTATAAAACCTATTTTTTAGTGGATTTTGTCTAGGCCCAGTCGTTCGAGGTTTTTCCCATTGGGGTTTTCCTTATACATTGGCGCGTTGTGGTTGTGATTTTCGCACCTTACTTTATTAAATCACATAGATGCATGCCTAGGATAAAATGGATAAAATTGAATAATTTTATTTCACTTAATCAAATTATCAATGCCATCTCATTAACTCGAAATTGTTCAAGCAAACTTGTAAATTTGCAAAAGGAATTTAATATTGGAATATATCTCTATTTGATAAATTTTTAATTGGGCTATTGTGACACCCCGACTAATTAAATACCGGGTAGCTACTCCTTTATTCAAATTAATACAAAATGCCAAGTTGGTCCAACTCATTGCATCACTGTCGAAAACGTTTTAACAATTACTAACCACCTAATATTTAAAAAGTGAGTTGTTAATTTTAATTAAATCCGATTAACATGCAATCAGTAAATTATGAAATGCTAACATAAACTCCACACATGATCAAAATAGAAGAACCATAAAATAATAATGAGTCTGAAGGAATACTCCTCACAACAATCCAAATACAGGAATAAACCAATACCAAGTCTGCATCACTATATTAATTACAACCCAAAATCTAATATGACTGGATAAATAAAGTGTCTAAAAGAAATGGGGCGACATGCCCATCAGATGAGAAAAATCTGATAGCATAGAATCAAGATCGAAAGTGGAGGCGTCTACTATCAAGGTCCTATAACTTCCACAACGGCTACAGTACGTCACCTGAATGGAACTCCTATGCTTGGTGTCCTTGTGACTGGGCACCTAAAAGGTTTTTACAAGAAAATATATTTGAAAGAAAACGGGTCAGAGCCCGATTGTGGAAAACAGTTTAAAATATAGCAAGTGTTTTAATGACATTAAAAACAATGAATGAAAAATACATGTTAGGACGTGCTCTCACATGAAATACTCACCTCTCGACTATCTGTGCACTCCTAACGTACCCGTACCCATTCTAGTTATTCCCATATCTAATTAGTCCAAAATAAAATCTAACATTACTATACGATTCACGATTTAATTCCGGCATCTTCATTTAAAGAGAGAGCTTTACATTTATTCTTGGTTTCCCGTATTAGTAATACTACTTACTAGAGGCCTTCCATCTTATCTTTACATAACGTTGCAATTATTTATATTCACATATACACATGGTAGTTCATTTCAATCAACAGTATATTATTCTCATCACATATATACAATACTAGCACCTCGAGACTAAGCTGCGATGCACACATACTCTGCTATCCAATCCCGGTACATCAGGTACATAAGGACCACGTATTTCGAATCTCTCAGGAATCGTTTTCAATAAAAAATAATCACACGAAATGGAGCAGAACATAGTTCACATCACATGGGTCACGCACATACCTACGCTCCCATGATCAGCAGACTTATTAACTTCTCAATAAGTCCTTCTCTGTCCTATGTCCTCGAGGTACCAATCTAAATCCCCCCATAGGCACACAAAGATTAAATGTCCCTAGTCGTATGCAGACCTCCCATGATAGAAAGTATGGTAGGTATGTTTTACACATAGATACACATATACTAAGCATTCGCACATCTTAGATATCACCAAATATTAATAGATGTATACTTCTCATTCTTATATCATCATTTAATATTATACATTATAAATCCCCGTTTTGCATACAATTTAGTTGACAACTCTTCTCACGTCGCAATTAGGTATTCGTTTCCTACTCCACAAATGTCATCTGGTTTACTACAAGATTCTATTCTATGTTTTACTCCTCAACGTACTCAAATCTCCCAAATATACCCACTAGTCGATAAGGAAAGGTTATTACTCCAATAAATAAGTCTACGGGACATTTGAAATAAAATCAGGCCAAAAAGGCCATTATGTCAACTCGTTAGAAGTCTCGTTCAAACGAGGTCGTTCGAACGAAAGGCTTCGAACGAACTACCAACTCGTTAGAAGGGATACTGTCATCTCGTTAGAAGCTCGTTCGAACGAGGTCGTTCGAACGACCTGGGCAGGTCTTCTAACGAGATGGCAAAACTCGCCCAGAAATTTGCAAATCCATTTTTCTTCCTTTTTCTCTTTTCTAAATCCATCTTATGATCATCCAAATTAAGTCTTAATGTGTTTAAACTACACTAAGTCCTCCTAGGTCACTCTCTAACATATATATGGGGTCAATTACTCCAATTCAACATACAATTTACATAAATTCCCAATTATTGTCCCAAACCCTATAAACATGAAATGTCTACAACTATTCCTTATAAATCCGTTTTTAAATCATCAATAGATATATTTTGGATTTGAAATTTGTCATTTACTATTCTACATGCGATTCTCATATAAGATTTCGATTTTCTATCTCCAATTTCATGGGTTTTCATCAAACTTTCAATACGAGAAATATATTCAATTCTAAGTATGGAAGAAACATTCGCTTGAATTCATGTAATTAAACCACTTGCCTTAGATGTTCTGATTTGATGTTGAAGGGTGAAGTCTGATTCTCCTCTTTCTCTCTACAAATTTCTCCCAAAGATGGTGATGGTGGCTAGGGGTTTCTTTTGGAACCTCTTAAGACTCTCCCTATAACTCCCGTAGCCCACTACTTATTAAATGCTGATATTGAACTTAGTGGATTTATTTCTAATATAAAATTAAACTCTAAAATTCGTGGGTTTTAATTTCCCTATTTTTAAAATTACTAAACTACCCTTCTGGGTTGCCGGTATGGCCCAAAAATGCCCCGGGACCCAAACTAAACCCCCGGCTAGTGTTTTCTAACTATTTCAACCCTTCCCGACATGTTGGCGCACTCAAAATGACCATTCGGTTGATAAAAATATAATTCACTTATTAGTTCAAATAATTACATTCCTGACGCGACTGACACGCGCGTTCCAATTAAATTTCCAAATTTTCGTATTTCTGTCTCGTGACAATTTAAATATTTTCAATACTCATGTATTACCATACATACTCATAAATATTAAATTTTAACATCATAATCAAATACCAACTCACATCTCGTTAGTATTTATACCCGGATTAATTCTCATTTAATTTAATTAATCCCTTAAATAAATATCAATAAAATTACGGGGAATTACATACTTCCCCCCTAATAACATAATTTCGTCCCGAAATTCGAAACTAAAGAATATCTGGTCAAAACAACTCTGGATAACGCTCGCGCATCTCCTCCTCACGCTCCCTGGTGGACTCCTCGGCATTATGATTCCGCCACTGAACACGTACTAATGGTACTATCTTCGACCTTAGTTTTTGCTGTCTTCGGTTCAGAATAGCAATTGGCCCCTCCTCATAGGAACTGTCGGGTTGAAGATCGATATCTTCCAAAGCAATGTGAATATGGGCCAAATCGTCTCTAAGATATTTCCTTAGTGAGTAAATATGGAACACATCATAAATCCTATGCAAGTGCTCCGGTAACCCAAGTCTATACGCAACTGGTCCAATTCGCTCGATGATAGGAAATGGCCCCACATATCTCGGTGCCAGTTTCCCTTTCTTCCCAAAACGTATAATCTCCTTCATAGGAGATACTCTGAGTAACACTTGGTCCCCCACTTTGAATTCTCTGAAGAACCTCTTGGCATCGGCATAGCTCTTCTACCGGTCCTGAGCTACCCGAATGAGACTCCGTATCATCTCTATCCTTATCGAAGTATCCTGAATCACTTACGGCCCAAGGAGTTTGTTGTCCCCCACCTCTAACCAACATGATGGGGAACGACAAGGTCTACCGTACAATGCTTCAAATGGAGCCATGCCAATGGTGAACTGGTAGGAGTTATTATAAGTAAACTCCACCAATGGAAGGTACTGCTCCCATCCACCCCCAAAGTCTAGGATGCACATACACAACATGTCCTCCAACATCTGATTTGTCCGCTCCGTTTGCCCATCAGTCTGCGGGTGATAAGCCGTACTCAACCGCAACTCCGTACCTATGGCCTCCTGGAAACTCTCCCAAAGTCGTGAAACAAATATCTTGTCTCGGTCAGACACAATATTTAGAGGCACACCGTGAAGTCTCACTATTTTCGCAATGAAAATATGGGCATACTGTCCTGTAGTGTAGTCGGTCCTTACGGGTAGAAAATGAGCAACTTTGGTCAACCGGTCCATATTTACCCATATGGAGTCGTGACCCCTCTGAGACGTAGGTAACCCCGTGATAAAGTCCATGGATATGCTCTCCCATATCCACGTCGGGACCTCTAATGGTTGTAGAAGTCCTGCCGGTTTCTGATGGTCCACCTTTACTAGCTGACAAGTGACACATTTAGAAATGAGCACGGCGATATCCCTCTTCATTCCGCTCCACCAGTACTGTCGTCTCATGTCGTGGTACATCTTATCCACACCAGGGTGTACCGCAAACCGTCAGCCGTGCGACTCTGCCATCACCTCGTGTCGCAAGTCTTCCCCTTTCAAAACAACCAGTCTTCCGTTGAAGCGTAATCCTTCGTCTGAACTAACGGTATAGGACTCAGCTCCCTCTGCTAGTAATCGAACTATCTGCTCCTGACAGAACGAGTCAATTGCCTGGGCCTTTATCACTCTCGTAACAATGTGAGGTGTAACAGTCATCACAGACATGAACGATCGGGCTAGTGCATCCTGGTGTCCTAACTCCTTCCACTTAGCTTTCCACACCTCGGTCACCTCATCTACTAGCCTACGGCTCAACACGTCTGCTACCACATTAGCCTTCCATAGGTGATACTGGATATCGAACTGATAATCCTTCACAAACTCAAGCCACCGTCGTTGACGCGTATTAAACTCCTTCTGCGTGAAGAGGTACTATAGAGACTTGTGGTCCGTGAACAACCGAAATTTCTCACCCAGGAGATAATGTCTCCAAATCCAAAGAGAGAATACGACTGCTGCTAACTCCAAGTCGTGGGTGGGGTAATTCCTCTCGTGAGGCTTAAGCTTATGGGAAGCATAAGTTATGGCCTAACTCTCCTGTTGTAATACACCTCCAAGTCATTGCAAGGACGCATCGGTGTAAACTAAATACTCAACTCCCGGTCTGGGCAATGCTAACACAGGCGCTGAGGTAAACTTGTCCTTAAACTCATCGAATGCCAACTGACAGGCATCGCTCCAGATGAATGGGACACCTTTGCGAGTCAGATGTGTCAAAGGACCCGCTATCTTTGAGAAACCCCGATTAAATCTCCTGTAGTATCCTGCTAAGCCCAAGAAACTACGGATCTCAGTCGGTGTCATGGGTTGTCCACACTCCCTCACCGCAGATACCTTCCCCGGATAAACAGATATCCCCCGGTCTGAAATGATATACCCCAAAAACTGAACCTCCTTTAGCCAAAATCCACATTTCTCATATTTTGCATAAAGCTCGTTCTGGCGTAGTGTCTGCAAAACCTGCCTCAAATGCTCAGCGTGCTCCTCTTCTGTCTGGGAGTAAACCATAATGTCATCAATAAAGATAATGACGAACTGGTCTAGGAACTCTCTGAACACTCTATTCATCAAGTCCATAAACACGACTGGAGTGTTGGTCAAGCCAAAAGGCATAACCCAAAATTCGTAGGAACCATACCTCATCAAGAAGGCAGTCTTCAAGACGTCCTGTTACCTGATATGCAACTAATGGTATCCCGATCGCAAATCAATCTTTGAGAAGAAGGAAGCTCCTCTTAGCTGGTCGAATAAGTCATCGATTCGGGGCAACGAATACTTATTCAGTATCGTGACCTTATTCAACTCTCGATAATCTACACACAATCTCAATGATCCATCCCTCTTCTTCACGAACAACACAGGGGCACCCCATGGCGAAGTACTCCTTCGGATAAACCCCTGACCCAACAACTGTTCAATCTGATCCCTTATCTCTCTCATCTCTGCTGGATCCATACGGTACGGTGCGCGGGCAATTGGCCGAGTGCCCGACATCAAATTGATCACAAAATCTATCTCTCTATCGGAGGGAGTCCAGGTATATCCTAAAATACATTAGCAAACTCCCTAATAACGGGGATCGAATCAAGTGGTATCACCACTTCCTTAGAGGTCTCCTCCTCTATGTAATACAAGTGTGTGGACGATCTTCCCTCAGGGTGAGGCATCGCCACTAAAAACATCTCCTACCCGAGAATGGCAAAAATAATACTCCCACTGAAATAATCAATCATGGCTCGGTACGCAACTAACCAATCCATACCAACAATCGCATCGTACTCAGTCATCTCTAGTACTAACATATCAACGGGTAAAGTAAATCTCCCTATCTCTATACCCACACCTCTACAAACAAGGGAAATCACGAAACCCCTAATCAACGGTGAATCTACACAAGTAATCGTGCTCTCTGCGGTGTCTAACAACCCAATAGTGCGTACAACTTTCGTGGAAATGAAATAACGCGTGGCCCCCATATCAAATAAAATACGCCCCATAGTCCTCTGAATAGAGAACATATCCTCAATAGCAGGTGGATTCTGTGGGACTGGGGCATGTTGGAGCTGATACACTCTCCCATACTGAAGTTGTCCCTGCTGGACTGGGACCGCTGGAATGGGTGGTAATGCTGCCATCTGTGGTGGTGGTGCTTGGAGGGCGGCGGGAAACATAAGCCTTTGTGGCTCGTGTCGAGCACCCTGCTGCTGCTGCTGTGGGGCCCTGCCCCTATCAGGACAATCTTGGCGTTTGTGACCAATCTTGCCATAAATGAAGCACTTCCCCGGGAAGTTTCCCCTCGCTGTCCCTGCTGCCCTCGGCCCTGATGGCCGTTACCATTCCTACCTTGGCCATACTGGCCCTGCTGAAACTACTGCTATTGACCATTCTGACCCTGCTGGCCCTGATGGCCGTTCTGACCCTGATGGCCATGTCTGAAACCTCCCTGACCACTCCTAAAACCTCCAGATCTGAATCTCTTAGGATCCCCCGGTTGGGAACCCTGATCACTCTGCCTATGTCCCTGAGTAGATTGTGCCCCGCTGGCACCATTTCCCCCTGTCCTATCCTGCCCTGATGACTAGACTCTGCTGATCTCTTACTCTCAAACATGTGAAAGCGATGATCCTGACAGTGAAGCAGTGTTGCGTTAACCACATCAGAGTAAGTGGCCAATGAGAGATTACCCAACAAGTGCTGACGGATACTCCAAGTCAATCCATCGATGAACTTTTGAATCTTCTTCTCCTCAGTCAGAATCTCATCGGGAAAAATGTTCAAGAGATTAGTGAATTCGTCCTCATACTCGGCCACGGTCCTCCCCTCCTGCTTGAGGTTCATTAACTTCCTCCTTATTTTAGTGTGAACAGCTGATGGAAAATATTTGTGATCGAATCGCACCCATAACTCCTGAATAGAGAGGGCATCTCTCTCCTCCACGGTGGTAATGGACTCCAACAACTGCAACGCTGATCCTACTAGCTTGAAAGTAGCCAGTATCTATTTCTGAACATCCGTGCCCTCGTACATCCTTAAGTGCCCTTGAATGTCCTTCCTCCACTGACTGGACACAACAACATCGGAGCTACCTGAAAAGCATCACGAATGCATTCCCAAGCAGACGGGAATGCATGCGCCTGAACTGGCATGACTACCGGTGCCTAGGGTGGTGCCTGCTATACAACGGCTAGGGCGGCATTTACCGCTTGGGCTACAATAGCTGCAACCTCTACGGCATTCATGGTGCCCAGAACTGGTGCAGGCTGTGGCTCAGTCCGAGAATCCCTAGGAAGTCATTGCCCACGTCGTGGAGGCATCTGAAATGAGAGTAAGGTCTTATAAGTTCGCAGCTATTATCTCAAAATAGCTGAAGAGCGAAGCATACACAAAAGAATACAACAGTCCTAAAATATAGGGCTTTACATCAAAGAAAGCTCAGCGGAAACATAACAAGCCGTACAGATCCTAAGGACACTATAACCTGATGCTCTGATATCACCTGTGACACCCCGACTAATTAAATACCGGGTAGCTACTCCTTTATTCAAATTAATACAAAATGCCAAGTTGGTCCAGCTCATAGCATCACTGTCGAAAATGTTTTAACAATTACTAACCACCTAATATTTAAAAAGTGAGTTGTCAATTTTAATTAAATCTGATTAACATGCAATTAGTAAATTATGAAATGCTAACATAAACTCCACACATGATCAAAATAGAAGAACCATAAAATAATAATAAGTCTGAAGGAATACTCCTCACAACAATCCAAATACAGGAATAAACCAATATTAAGTCTGCATCACTAAATTAATTACAACCCAAAATCTGATATGACTGGATAAATAAAGTGTCTAAAAGAAATGGGGCGACATGCCCTACAGATGAGAAAAATCTGATAGCATAGAATCAAGATCGAAAGTGGAGGCGTTTACTATCAAGGTCCTGTAACTTCCACAACGGCTACAGTACGTCACCTGAGTGGAACTCCTATGCTTGGTGTCCTTGTGGCTGGGCACCTAAAAGGTTTTTACAAGAAAATATATTTGAAATCAAACGGGTCAGAGCCCGATTGTGGAAAACAGTTTAAAATATAGCAAGTGTTTTAATGACATTAAAAACAATGAATGCAAAATGCATGTTAGGACGTGCTCTCACATGAAATACTCACCTCTCGACTATCTGTGCACTCCTAACGTACCCGTACCCATTCTAGTTATTCCCATATCTAATTAGTCAAAAATAAAATCTAACATTACTATACGATTCACGGTTTAATTCCGGCATATTCATTTAAACAGAGAGCTTTACATTTATTCTCGGTTTCCCGTATTAGTAATACTACTTACTAGAGGCCTTCCATATTATCTTTACATAACGTTGCAATTATTTATATTCACATATATACATGGCAGTTCATTTCAATCAACAGTATATTATTCTCATCACATATATACAATACTAGCACCCCGAGACTAAGCTGCGATGCACACATACTCTGCTATCCAATCCTGGTACATCACGTACATAAGGATCATGTATTTCGAATCTCTCAGGAATCATTTTCAATAAACAATAATCACACAAAATGGAGGCGAACATAGTTCACATCACATGGGTCACGCACATACCTACGCTCCCATGATCATCAAACTTATTAACTTCTCAATAAGTCCTTCTCTGTCCTATGTCCTCGAGGTACCAATCTAAATCCCCCTGTAGGCACACAAAGATTAAATGTCCCTATTCGAACACAGACCTCCCATGATAGTAAGTATGGTAGGTATGTTTTACACATAGATACACATATACTAAGCATTCGCACATCTTAGATATCACCGAATATTAATAGATGTATACTTCTCATTCTTATATCATCATTTAATATTATACATTATAAATCCCCGTTTTGTATACAATTTAGTTGACAACTCTTCTCACGTCGCAATTAGGTATTCGTTTCCTACTCCACAAATGTCATCCGGTTTACTACAAGATTCTATGTTTTACTCCTCAACGTACTCAAATCTCCCAAATATACCCACTAGTCGATAAGGAAAGGTTATTACTCCAATAAATAAGTCTACGAGATATTTGAAATAAAATCCGGCCAAAAAGGCCATTCTTTCAACTTGTTAAAAGTCTCGTTCAAACGAGGTCGTTCGAACGAGTGTCGTTCGAACGAAAGGCTTCTAATGAACTACCAACTCGTTAGAAGGGATACTGTCATCTCGTTAGAAGCGGGTTCGAACGAGGTCGTTCAAACGACCTGGGCAGGTCTTCTAATGAGATGGCAGAATTCGCCCAGAAATCTGCAAATCCGTTTTTCTTCCTTTTTCTCTTTTCTAAATCCATCTTATGATCATCCAAATTAAGTCTTAATGTGTTTAAACTACACTAAGTCCTCCCAGGTCACTCTCTAACATATATATGGGGTTAATTACTCCAATTCAACATACAATTTACATAAATTCCCAATTATTGTCCCAAACCCTATAAACATGAAATGTCTACAACTATTCCTTATAAATCCGTTTTTAAATCATCAATAGATATATTTTGGATTTGAAATTTGTCATTTACTATTCTACATTCGATTCTCATATAAGATTTCGATTTTCTATCTCCAATTTCATTGGTTTTCATCAAACTTTCAATACGAGAAATATATTCAATTCTACACATGGAAGAAACATTCGCTTGAATTCATGTAATTAAACCACTTGCCTTAGATGTTCTGATTTGATGTTGAAGGGTGAAGGCTGATTCTCCTCTTTCTCTTTACAAATTTCTCCCAAAGATGGTGATGGTGGCTAGGGGTTTCTTTTGGAACCTCTTAAGACTCTCCCTATAACTCCCGTAGCCCACTACTTATTAAATGCTGATATTGGACTTAGTTGGTTTATTTCTAATATAAAATTAACCTCTAAAATTTGTGGGTTTTAATTTCCCTATTTTTAAAATTACTAAACTACCCTTCTGGGTTGCCGGTATGGCCCAAAAATGCCCTGGGACCCAAACTAAACCCCCGGCTAGTGTTTTCTAACTATTTCGACCCTTCCCGACACGTTGGCGCACTCAAAATGACCATTCGATTGATAAAAATATAATTCACTTATTAGTTCAAATAATTACATTCCTGACGCGACTGACACGCGCGTCCCAATTAAATTTCCAAATTGTCGTATTTCTGTCTCGTGACAATTTAAATATTTTCAATACTCATGTATTACCATACATACTCAGAAATATTAAATTTTAACATCATAATCAAATACCAACTCACATCTTGTTAGTATTTATTCCCGGATTAATTCTCATTTAATTTAATTAATCCCTTAAATAAATATCAATAAAATTACGGGGTATTACAGTTGTGTGTGTGTATTCTACGAAATAACCGTAGTTCATATAACCTTATAACTTCAATCGTTTTTTATAAATGCACACATTATATTTTTAATTAATGTGGTATTACAGTTGGTGACTCGACAAATGCACACATTATATTTTTAATTAATATTTTTGGAACACTCCTATGGATGACCTCACTCTGCCTTTATCCATGATGTGAGTTGAGTAATTCCACTCTCCATCTATATATATACACATACACTTCACGGCGTTACTAAGAAGAAGAATAGCATATGCCCATGAGAGACCGAAAGGGTGGGATGGGTGCTTAACACCTTCCCATTCCATAACTTAATCCCCAAACCCTTAAACAAATTGGTTTCGTAAGCATCTATATGTCTTTGATGTCGTTCTCTCGAGGTGGAAGCATCCTTTTTGCATGTCTTGTGCAAAATAGGCTGACGACTCTATCTCTACACATCACCCAAATTGACGACGATCAAAGCACCCCGAGGAAGAGAATGAGACCACCTGAGCGTTCGCATACCGACTGGGGAGGGATGGCCACACTACACCATCAAATCACCTTAAATTGGGGTAAACCACCACATTGAGTCACCAGAATAATTAGAAATCGCATTGGAAAAAGTGTAAAGTGCATAAACTTAAATTAAACTGGAAAGAAGTAGAAATGTGGATGTTAGGAGTACTTGGAAGAGAGTAGAGCGACTTAAAACGCAGAAAACATGCCATAGAATAGGGAACAAAGGTGGAAAAGTATATATATAAAGAGAGAAGGTAAGGGATTTTGCTCTACGTGATTTTTGTGAGAAATGAATGGTTTCTTGTGACATTTTTCGCCTAAAGATCTTGACACAACATTCAAAGAGATTATTTGGGAATGCCTCCCAAACCTCAAACATCATGTTTGGCTATACGGGTGACCAAAATTTCCTAATGAGTTGTGCCAACACTAACTAGGCCCATCAATGGATGACTGGAGTATTACTCCTCATAAGTGAGAAATGAAATCACTGTTAAGCCTAATATGACCATTGTACCTCCTATAACCTTTGAAACCTCTCAAATACAACCTATGACTCACATAAACAGAACATGTTCACCTCATCCTCCCACATACATTGAAGCCTAATATCTATGGGGTGATTGATATGAATACGTGTGGTCTCGTCTAGACGATCAACTAAAGAAGAAGTACCCTTCACTGACATCCCAATGAACAGGATCACTACTCACCAGGAGTCCTCATTTACAGTCTAGTCCAAAAGAGTCTTGTCCCAAGAGACTACTCAAGATGACCAACCAGATCCTAATGTTGGCTCAGTAAGCATTGATGTATTCTTTTAAAGCACAAGTCAAGTCTAATAACTCACCCTTCTTATTTTCAATCAATTTCATCTTTTCATTGGTAATTTAGTTATTATTTTCAAACTCACTTCTAAACGATTCTTTTTCTTCTCCAAACCTTTATTTTCACGACTTAATGATTTGACACTTCCGACTTCAATCAATTAACATTAAACCTTTTCATTTTGTGAAATTATGAAATTAACTCTTCATTGTCACGACTTAATGATTCGACACTTCCGACTTCATCAGTTTCATCAAAGTCAACATCAATGGATTTTGATTTTTGAATAATGAGAACATTTCTTTCCATTCTTTCCAACTTAGATTTCAAGGGTTTTGTCCTGTCAATAGGAATCAAATGAATATGATTGTTTATATTATGAAAATTGAGGCAAAGCATATCCATCACTAATATAGGATCTAAACATAAAACAAATAGGTCTATAAGTAATGAACAATAATAGAGACACAAAAAGGGCAAGATCAACTATATATATTATGAATGCTTAGAAGACTAACCACTCTGATACCAATTTGTACCATTAAATTAGGAAGTCTAGGTTAATTATAACAATCAAACATTTTTATGTAAATCCAATGGTTAATTTGGATTAATAAACTAGATCTTAGTAAAGTGCGTCTTAGAGATATAGCAAACATGGTGAGTAACACAAAAACAATCCATAACAACAATATATGAGGAAAAATTCCATCCTGGGGGTAAACACAATGATGCACCCTAATCTTTCATTCAACTAGAAAATATTTTTTACAATTCAAGAAGATACCTCTCTCTTGTAGCCTAATACGAATTTATTTGTGAACATTGAACTATACCCGAGTAATGATGAGTGATCCATATAAAGCTCCATTGTATGTATAAGGAAGTCTTATTCCCCTCCTTAGAGTCGCACCAAGCTTGAACTCTCCAATAGCTCAAACACCTCCTCTTTAGATTTTGGAATGTAGAACTATAATTCTCATGTAGAATGTTTATTTGGAATATAAGTGGATCTAATCTCAAAACACTATCAATTCATCAAAAATCATAGACTAGGTATAGATCTAGGTTTTTTCTCAATTGAGAAATCAACAAGTGATTTTGAATAAAGAGAGTCAATTAAAATGCACTTAACATCCAAAATACTCTCTCTGTAGTGGAGATGTAAAGAGGAACTCAAATATTTTAAATTGGAGAGAAAATAACTTATTTAGAGGAATTTTTGAAAATCTTTCGTGCACACGGTTGGAGGCGGGGATTAAAAACATGCCTAAAATATAAAGTTGTACGCACGGGTAAAAATTCGAACCATGCCCACGCTTTTAAACATCAAATTTTTTTTGCCTAAAATGTGTAGGACCGTGTGTAGACACCACATTCTAGGACCCCCTAAGTCTCTCCTTAGGCCCCTAGAACCTACCCAATTCATTATAAACCCTAAGACATACTCTGAGTACCGATCTAGAGGCCATCAGGTGCTCCCGGACCCCGTGTGACACAGGTCAACTTTGTCGTCAGAGGGAAAGCTCAATGAATTTTTTAAGGACTCTAAATTCCCTTTCCAACGGTCCACCCCGTACGCAAATCGGCATAATGGTTTGAATGGACAAACCATTTTACTACCAAAAATCGATCTAGATGCCATCGGGCGCTCTCCGACGGGCCCCAATTTGACCCTAATCAACTCCATCTTTATAGAAAAATCTCAATGAATCCTCTAGGGGAACTAAAACACATTCCAACGGCCCAACCGGTGAACATTACAGCATAACCATTCGAACGAACGATCTGTTTTCCCCGCAAACTGATCCGGAGGGCACCGGGCGCTCTTGGGCTCCGTTTGACCAATTTTAACTCTTCATCTCGAACGATGCTGAAGAATATTTTAAGGGAACTAATTAAACTTTCCAGTAATCTACCCCATGTCCGAATCAACCTTGTGGTACGAACTAACAACGCGTTTTACTTCGAAGGGTCATCGAACTCTTTAGAGCCCCGTTCGACCAAAGTTAACTTTTTGAACCGTTTGAAGATTTTTAGAATGTCTAATTACCTCGCGTAACCTTTTTAATGGTCTACCATATGTGTGATTCTGACTTATGGTTTCGATGAACAATCCATTACCGTTCCAAAATCTCATGTCCAAAGATTGATGAGAGATTCTGAGCCCCATTTTCCCCAAAGTCAACCCTTGGAATTGGGAGTGGCCTAAAGGACACTTGAAGGTATATGAATTACTTTTCTAACGGTATGCCCCGTGCACGGTTTTGATTAACGGATAGCATTCCACGACTCTTTTTTTGGAAAAATCTACACGTGACTGCCGATTGCTAGGTCCATTTCCTTGCCTATCGACAATGTGTCGAGGGTCATCTGCTATTTCGTAGGGCTATGGGTATGCCGATCAGTATCCCCCTACCCTATAAAAGGTTGGCATGAGCTCTCTCTCAGGACACACCTTAGATCCATAAATGTATGTTATCTCAATAACATTCTCTTGCATTCAACGAGGTTTCCTTATGTGAAATTCCTTCCTATATTTCTTTCCCATCACTTTCAAACCCAATTTAGAAAAATATCCTTCTCTCTCATCCATCATTCAAGGGAGCTCATCAAGGATCAAGATCAAGCCTCGATTCTCCAAAGAAGGTCCAAACATTCTCCTATCTCTTTAAATTTATGTATTTTCGCATTAGTTACATAAGTTCTAATCTAGTTTCTTTAGTTCATACACATTAAAATCTCATCTTTTACTAGTTGTATTGCACATACTTTATTTTTCTATAAAAAAAACCCAAAATAATGAAAAGAGAGTTACACCTCTAAATACCAATGGGATTATCCACCCCAATTTCTCAAAACTAAAAAAATATATTTTCTACACACACATATAACAAACTCACGTTTGAATTATGGGATAAACCCCACGCTTATACCGCAAACGAACAACATGGACTTTGATGTATTTATAGGCTACATAGGCGTTTCGAGCTAAAACTCAAGACTCGAGTCCAATTTTCTGAATTTCCCATTTGCATCCTTTTTATTTATATATTATTCAGTATGTATCATCTTTATGATTCATATCAGGGTTTTATCTAACAAATAGTATCGTTCCATTATAACGATCAATATCTCGATAAACGCATACATTGTATTTTCTAAATATTATTTTGAAAACGTTCCTATGGATGACCACACTCTATCTTTTTCATGATATGAGTTGGGCGATTCCGATCTCCATTTATATGCACACGCACATGCACACGCACACACACGTCACGGAGGAATTAAGAAAAATAGTAATACAAGCCCATGAGAGATTGAAAGGGTGGGATGGGTGCGTAACACCTTCCCATTCCGTAACTTAGTTCCCAAACCTCTGAACTATTGGTTTCGTAAGAATCTATTTGTCCATAATGCTGCTCTCTTGAGGCGACAACAAGTTATTTTTCCCATTTTAAGAAAAATAGGTTAACGACTCCATCTCTTATATCACCCCACATCGACGGCAGTCGAAGCGCTCTCGAAAAAGGGCGCGAGATGAGAGGAAAGAGCCAAAAAGTAAGGGATGGCCACAGTGGAGACTCTGCTGGGAAGTTGTTTATCATAAGAGGGCTAGACTCTTTTTGCATGGGTATTATCAGTTTTTGCTTATGTGCATATACACCTACATGTATGTTCCTTTTTTATATTATATTATTTCTTGTATATATCTACCTCATTCTTATATCTCTCCTCATTCACACACTTGTAGATACTCTCCATGTACACTTCACACTACTTACACGTAGGATCACTCATACTAGCATGTTTCACACAACACTTAGAATATCCATGCTTAGGTGTCACTAACACACACCTCCACTTATCACACTTTTATATATCCATGCTCGTTCACACTTATATAGATATTCACACTCACTTATATAGATATTCACACTTATCCATGATCCATAATTAGACTCACTATCACACACTCACTTATATACATATTCACACATAACTCACTCTCACATATCCATGCTTAGTGTAATACTTATACTCTATGCTAGATTTAGTTTTTACTTGTACATTCTTCCCCGTTATTATAATGCTCATCATGCTAAATAAAATACTCTCTCCATAATATACTAATCGAGAATCATGCATTTTACACACTACATCACCAAAGAGCATGGCTATTGACCAAATTTTTTCCCGTAATTGGGGGTGAATTTATGATGGGCATTAGTCTGGTAGGTCGCAGTTAGCCTAAGAAATATGAACCTCACCTTCCATTCGTCAAGTACCTTTGACATATATCTAACGGTTACCCTTGCATCTTACCGCTTGACCGAAGTCATGACAGGAGGTTTGTCGCAGGGAACTCATTCACGTACATCGAGGATATTGAATTCTCTCTCACACGTACTAGTATACTCAGGTTTATCAAATGGCTGGTACACACGTACCGATTGCCCTCAAAAGTAAGCCGTAGATTGTGCAAGTCACACCAAAGGGGGGAATCCTTCCAATTAACCCACCAACTGCATACCCTTATAGAGGTCTCAAACCTAGGGCACTCATATTTAGTTTGTCGATTACTGCCTGAAACTCTACCGAAATGATGGGTCGGCATGCCGCTCAAATTTTCCCGCGATTTCGTCTTTTTTTAAAATGGGACCCTGTCCACGAGTCTGGAAACAAGTTCAACCATGTTTTACATACTTTTCAAACCCAATTTTTTCCAAGTTCAGGTCCCGTCCGACATTTCTTTTTGCATTTAGGTAAACCTAATACAAGTGAGAACATAATAATAATAATAATAATAATAATAATAATAATAATAATAATAATAATAATAATAATAATAATAATAATAATAATGTTGAGACCCTTCTCTCGTTTTTTCCTCTTTCTTTACCAAAAGTGTCAAAAAAATTCCTCCTTTTATCAAAATACCCAAAAACATTTTGTCCTCTTTTTTTCCAAAAATAACAAAAACACTTTCCTCCTATAATATGAGTTTTTTCCTCTTCTCTCTAAAAAATAAATTCAAATATTTTTCCTCTCACGTCAACCGCATACCAACCCTTGGACTGGCTCCCTATTGGCTTCGATCTTCCATCGAACCTCCCTAGGGCTCCGTCAGTCCCCTCGATACATCCTCTGAGTCCAAAATTTCCCTTCACCCACTTTCCATGGAGAACGTCGACCAAGTTATTCAACCTGATTTGATGACAGTTCTAGCCCAACTTACTGCCAAGATTGACAACCTTCAAACCATGGTTCACGAGATGTAACGAAATCGAATACCTATTCTCAAAGATCCCAAGGTCCTCGTACCTCGTGCTATGGGTACGCCCACACCTGAGCCTATCTGGGTCCCTATGGACCACTGCCAGCTCAGCTCCATATGCCGAATCTTGCCCAGCCAGGGGCTAACCTACCCATGACCATTGATCCGAAGGAAGAAAAGTTGAACAAGATTAAGGAGGGCCTTAAGCTATTGACTAAGAATTTTAACTAAGTTCAAATCTTCGAGAACTACATGGATTACATCTATATGTCTCCCTATCCTAAAGCAAGGCTATCGAAAAAGTTCAAGATGCCTAACATTAAAAAGTTCGGGGGTAGTGGGCCCCCAACTGTCCATCTCTGAAGTTACCCTCGAGCTATGATTCTCCTAGGTTCCTTCGAGGAAATAATGGCCCACATGGTCTAACGAACCTTGAAGGACAACGCTCTTCGCTAGTTCTTCTCTCTTGAGGAATCCAGAATTCGCAGTTAGAAGGACGTTGCCTGTGAATTCATGTCACGGTGTAAATACAAGGAGGAGTTGGAAGTTACCCATCGTGATTTATGCAGAATACTGGATAATCTGTCTATAACTTCATAGCAAGATGGAGGGAGAAAGTGTCCACCATGACAAATCGGCCTTTCGAAGATGAACAAGTCAGTATTGTGAAGAAGAACTTCTTACCCCATGTCCGAGCAATGATGGGAGGACAGTATTATCCCCATTTCTGAGCCCTTCGGGAAGAAGGAGTGGAGATCGAAGAAAGTCTTGCCAATACAAAAATTGAGCCAAAGAAAGTATTCGAATAATTCACTCCCATAAAGTATGAGAAGCCTTCCAGTACCACAGTTTAGACCATCAATAACATTTCTCAGCCTACCATTTCATAGGCACCAGAAAGTCTCCCTAACCTAGTCAGAAAAGAATACACCGAGCCTCACGATCCCCTCTCGAAAGTTTCCCAAGGCCTTTTGAGCCGATGTATTATCAATCCATTAAACCCTCATCCATTACCAAACCCGCTTCCGAAAATTTTTAAAACAGATGCCCATTTGTGATTTCCATCAAAATTCCAGCCATACCACTAATCAGTGTTTCCATCTCCGAAATGTAATCCAAGGTCTAATTTACGGGTGTATCATCGCCCCACCAACCAATCCTAAACCAAACACTAGACTCAATTCACTCATGAATCATACAAATGCCATCTTCCTAGAAGAAGATCCAGAATTTTATCCATCTACGCAGATTGTACCTAATAAATCACCCATCATACTTGTATATTCGCTTAAACCCCTCAAAGTTTGCCCTTACTTTCTTCTACACCCTACCTGTTTGGCCGATCAGGCCCTCTCACTTCTTACTAGAGCATGCATTGCTGTTCATACTTATTCCAGAGGAAAAAGACATGGAATTGACAATGATATTAGACTTGTTCCTAGATTTTGGGCTGAAGTTGCCCTAAAAATGACCATTGACTGCTAGAAATTCAGTACATAGTTCTTAGCAGCATGAAAGTGGACTTGAGAGTCAAATAATTAGGTGGTACTTACCGACGAATCCAACTTAGATGACATCATACAGATAATGAAAGACTTATTTCGATAGATCAATAAAATTTGCATTATGTTCGATATACTTGATGATCTGAAACTAAAAGGGCATTTGTTTCCTTCGCTTCTACATCTCCCCGTTGAGTGGGAGGATCTATACAAAGAAGTCGTTGAGATTATAGAATGAATTAACTTCTCATGGAAGGATGATGTCGTTGCCACTAGATGGGGAGACGAATTCGATAGTTCAGATAAAGGGACAAGCCTAAAAAAAACTAGCCCAGTAGTTAGTATATGTGGAATGATATCATTTAACGAGCTGCTAGGAGAGATCAACAAAGTTTCCAAATAGCCTGATATAGATGAAAAAATAGGGTTTCTATTTTTCCCCTCTTATGTGAACCATATGACTAGATCAGGGAGACGCTACCAGGTTCCGAACTCGTAATCAGCAACAATCGATAAGGGAAAAGCTGTTGAGAAGCTTCCTATGCTGGAAATGACCCTCCAGGAGAGCAAGATCCTTGATCAATTGAAGAAAACTCAAGCTAACATCATCTTGTACGGACTCTTTATGTCTTCCCACTGAAATGCCTTGATTAAACTACTTATCGGGTCCAGAGTCCCTCCTTTCACTATGCCAGAAGAAGTAGTGAATCTGGTTGGATCCTTAACCTATACTAGAGTACTCTCCTTCTTCGAAGAAGAAATCCCTAAGTTTGGCCCAAATCGAAACTACGCTCTCAATGTGTCAGTTGAAGTCTTGGGAAAGACCGTCTTACTTTCGCTTGTTGATAATGGATCAGCACTTAGTGTTTGCTCGTTAAGACCCTCAACTTCTTGGGACTGAAAGTAAGCGAACTTACTCCAACTTCTGACATGATGCGTGCTTATAAAATACTCATCGGGAAGTGATGGGATCCAAAAAGCTTATAATAGGGACTGTCTCTATAAATCCCGTTACTGAATTCCAGGTCATCGACATCCCGACTTGTTTTAACTCCGTACTTAGTCGACCATGGCTCCACAATATCAACAGGGTGTCTTCCTCTCTCCATTAGAAATTGAAGTTCTTAGCCAATGGGCATGTTATCACCATCTTGGGAGATGATGATAACACTGTGCAAGCAAGGACCAGTAACTCGATACTAGAGATACAACATGGGGTGAATGATATGCTTCTTCCAGGTTTACGAATCGAACCACTTCCACTCCTAGCAAGGGATAACTTCCATGATCGATTTTATCCAGAACAAGTCCCTTACAGTAATATCAATGAAGTAAAGATGTTAAAAAACATGCACTTCATGCTCAAACTGGGGCTAGGACGACAACAATAGGGAATGCTAGAACCCATAGTGTTAAAGAAGGCATTTCTTCCTTGTGGCCTGGGTTATTAACCATCGTTAGAAGAACTCAGAATTCTTCGCCAAACTCGGTTGAAGAGAAGGATAGAAAATACCAAGACTGTCTCAGGAGATTCAGTGAGCGGATGATTCATTAAAGAGGGTGAAGATTTCCCATTTTATGCCTATTTTGAGTCGTGGTATGATCATGTGCAAGTACTCATTGATAAGATGGTAGCTGCTACCAAGGATTCTGAGGCAAGTGACTCCGAAGATTCATTTAACTTGCAAACACAAGGATTGTCATTCTGCATGATCCACTCAAGAGCTACATCATTAGATACATCCTGCCTGATCAAAGGTGTTAATGCACCTCTCCTCAATTGGAATGTTATACCAGTTCCACCCGCTGAGATTCAACCCAACCCAAATATTTATCCTATTTCTTCTTCTTTTTCTTTTCCTCCTTGTTCTGATTATAATTTAATTGATACCTCCTTTAATGAGGTTCTTAACGCTATTTTTCCCAACAACGAAATAAAAGAATATTTTGAGTATCTTGTTATTCCTTACATTAAGTGTCTTGATTCTAATCAAACTCTTGATGGTAATAATTTTGTAAATGAACAATTCTTAACTGATGTAAATAAGGTTAATAAAAAAACAACTTAATCGACTTCAAATTAATGAAGATGAAACTGTTGTTATTAACCTCGATTCTAGTAGCCAATTACGTAAGATTAGGATAGGGTCCACCCTTGACGAGAATGAGCGCGCGCAGCTCGAGAAACTGCTGAAGGAATTTGTTGATGTTTTCTCATGGTCCTATAATGACATACCTGATGTCGATACCAAAATAGCTCAGCACAAAATTCTAACATTCCCATAATGTAAACTAGTTAAATAGAAACTGCGAAAGCTCCGCACCGAATGGTTACTCAAGGTTAAGGAAGAATTAGTCAAACAGTTGAAGTTAGGCTTCATCCGGGTGATCGAATATTCCACATGGCTAGCCAACATCATATGCATGCCAAAATCTGGAGAAAAGGTTCTCATGTGCGTTGATTATCGATATTTTACCAAGGTCTCTCTGAAGGATTATTACACACTACCCAATATCGACATGATTATAAATAACACGGTCAGTCACGCCCACAAGTCATTCATTGATGGCTTTATCAGATACAATCAGATCAAGATGCACCCTTATCATCAAGAAAAAAACGCATTCATAGCCCCTTGGGGAACCTTCTGTTACACAATTATGCCATTTGGTCTAAAAATGCAGGGGCTACCTACTAGAGGGCTACCACAACCATCTTACATGATCTAATACACAAAGAAGTCAATACCTACGTAGATGAAATGGTCATCGAGTTTAAGACTTGGAAAGGTCATGTTCTGGCTCTCCGAAAGTTCTTCGAGCGACTACAGGGATACCAAATGCGATTTAACCCACAACAATATGTTTTTAGAATTGCCAAAGGAAAGCTCATGGGATTCATGATTAGTGATAAAGGGATGGAAACAGATCCTGCCAAACTAAAAGCCATACTCAAAATGCCACCACCCCAACAGAGAAGGAAGTCTGAGGATTTTTTGGGAAATTAGAGTATATTAGCGAGTTCATCAGTCAGCTAACGTCCATTTGTGAACCCATATTCAAACTCCTCCGAAAGAATTCCACTGAGGCTTGGAATGAAGCTTGTCAGGAAGCCTTTAATGGAACCAAGCAATATCTAACCCGACCTCTGGTACTCATGCCACTACAGCCTGGTCTCCTTTTACTCTTATACTTTATCGTAACAGAACCCATAACCGGGGCTTTATTGGCCCAATACCTTGAAGAAACTCGTAAAGAGAGAGCCATCGACTAGGCTAATCGCATATTGACCAGATACAAAGTCAGCTACACTACCTGGGAAAAAATGTGTATCGCCCTTGTTTGGGTCACTCAAAAGTTACGCAACTACGTGCTCTCTATTCTCATCTTACATGTGTCCAGAATGGATCCTATCAAATACATGCTCGAGAAACATGCTTTGTCCATCTGAATAGCCCGATGGTTGATGTTGTTAGCTGAGTTTAATATTATATATGTCACGTAGAAAGCTATAAAAGGGAGAGCTATCTCTGACTACCTTGCTAACTATCCCATGGAAGAGTCAATGTTTGGATCTTCGAATTTTCGGATGAAGATATCCTTTGTACGTCCTAAGAAAACCTCCGGTGGGAAAAAAAATTAACGGTGCTGCCAACAAGAAAGGATATGGTATTGGGATATTCGTAATTTTCCCTTATGACTCTCACACTCCTATTACCATCAAGATAGACTTCCCTTGCACCAACAACATAACATAATATGAGGCATGCACGGTAGGCCTCAGGGTCTTTCTCAAGAAGTGATCCCGATGCCTAGATGTCTAGGGAATTCATCCAGGTCCTTAGAAGATGAAAAGTCAAAGATAAGAAACTCTTACCCTTCTACGCCCACCTAGAAGAGCTGGCCTCTAAATTCGTGGATATTACCATCGACTACCTGCCCCGAACAAGGAACAACTTATATGATGCCCTTGGTACCTTGGCCTTCATAGTTGACAAGCCCAAAGGAATAAAAATGCCCCTATTCCTAGTCCAAAAGAAAATTAAACCAACCCACTGCTACCATATTGAGCTAGTCACAGAAGAAGATCTGGAGATGGTTGATTGCTGGTATTACGATATTTGGCACCGCCTCCAGAACTGTAGGAAATGCCAAGATTCTAATAAGAAATACCAAGTAACACTTCACAGACTGGCTCTCCAGTATGTTGTCTGCGATAAAGCACTATTTAAGAGAAACTTCGATGGAACCCACTTACACAGCGGGGAGTGCGGACCATATGAATGGCCATATGCTTGCCAAGAAAATAATCCAATAGGGTTATTATTGAACTACCATGGTTTAAGATTGCATCGCCTATGTTCGAAGATGCCTTAAATACCAACATTTTTCTAATCTCCAGCACTTGCCTTCGCGAGAATTATATAACATGACCTCTCCTGGTCGTTCTCCACATGGGGCATCGATATTATAAGGAAAGTTACACCCAAAGCCTCAAACGGGAAAGATTTCATCTTGGTTGCCATTGATTACTTCACCAAATGGGTTGAAGTTGAGTCATACGCAGTCTTGAATGCTAAAAAGGTGGCCAAAATCATCCTAAAAAACATCGTATATCGATACGGGGTCTCGTATGAGCTAGTGTCAGACAATGGGTTATATTTTATGGTAGAAGTCATATAATTGGTCGACAAGTATGGGTACCAGAGGCATAAATCTTCTCCCTACCGACCGCAAACCAACGGTGCAGTTGAAGCCGCTAATAAGAACCTCAAATCAATCATCAGCAAGATGACCAAGAGTTGGGAAATTGGGGTGATAGGATCCCTTAATCCCTTTGGGGCTACCGCACTTTAATTCAAGCATCTACAGGGGCTATCCCTTACTCTCTGGTATACGATATGGAAGCAGTCCTACCCATTGAGATAGAACTTACCTCACTACATGTCATGCCTAAAGCAAACTCAGTGAGGAAGATTGGCATCAAAGCCATCTTGACGAGTTATCACTCCTGGATGAAATGAGACTAAAATATCTATATCATATAAAGCGGTATTATCTCCGAATAGCATGATCATTCAATAAGAGAGTCAAGGACCGTGGTGTCCGAGAAGGGGATTTAGCCATTAGAGAAATCGTAGAACCCGTCTAGGACCCCAGAGGGAAATTCAAGCCCAATTGGACCGGCCCTTACATTGTGAAGAATATCCTATCCGGTAGCACCGCTATGCTCACTGACCTCGATGGGGAAGAGATGGACCGTCCATTTAACCTGGACCATCTCAAGAAATTCTATCCATAGTCCAAAATCTCGACGCGTTATGATTGTTATCACCCCGTTATATTCTAAAAAAATTATTCACTTCCCTCTACTGAGAACTACGCGGGGACTAATCCTCTAAAATCTTTTTACTTTAAAAAAAAGAAGCTCAAAAAATTTTCAAAATCCCAGAGGTACGTAGGCAGCTCATACGCTTTCCATAAGCATGACTCGCTTCTTTTTCATAAAATGTTATCCTTTTCTTATCATCAAGAACGACAGTTCATATTATCATTTACATGAACAAAAGGATTATGTATGCCTTAGCGATTAGTATAGATAATTCAAATGCAATCAAAAGGCACAACGATATAATAAAAATCTTATTTATTCCATTAGTAAAAAGTTCTAGTACAATTATAAATATCAGCCAAGGGAGTCAAACAACCTCCCCCACCAACCTTATTGTCCTAAAAATAAGACCAAACCAACTAATCCTAATAAACCTTATCAAATTATTCCCACACAACCAAAAATAACCAGATACATACCCAAACAACAAAAGCTTCACAAATGACACCAGTTTCACAAAAATGCCCTACCCATAGATGCCAGCAGATCCGACCCCATCATCCTCTACATCTTGGGATCCCCAAAGTTCCCCTGCTTGGATGGAATACCAAAGGTGCTCCACGGAACTGTAAGCCCAGACAAGCCTAGGAAAAAACCACTATACCTCCCTCCATGATGTTAAACATGGTAAAATACCTTTGCCCTGTCTCCTCGGCAAACATCTTAACCACTACTCTCCTCCACGGCCATTTTATGTAGTCCCCATAAATGTGCCAAACTCTTCCAACAGACTGGGAGGGACGGGTCAAAGGCTGACGATTCTCCCACAGAAAACCCAACCGCACTTGCGTGCCTTTCGTCAAATCCTCCACGGGAAAGAAGTCTAGTGTTCGAGGTGGCACAATGTACTCCCATCCTATTTGATACAGGAGCTGCCAAGGAAAGTAGAAAGAGGCTTGTCGAAGGCCAACTAACTGAACATACTGGTATTCTCCGAGTTCCTAAATAGCCAGCAACTCCCCCCACTAGGGTACTTACCAGCGCAGACATCGAGCCCCGTGATCCATAAACTAAATTACCCAGTTGTCGATGTTCAGGCCAAAGATGATGATATACAGGGTGAAAAAATTCTGCACAGCTGCCACAGAATATTCAGGGGCGACTGCCAAACAGAATATCTCAGACAACCACATGAACAACATAACAGGGCTGCCTCTCAAAAAGTAGGAACGTCCTTATCGCCAAGCATCTTGACTATTCAGGGCTCTGCCAGTATCAACGCCACTGGATTATGGCGATAAGACATCCATGCAGTGATGACAGTAAGTTGAGGTTCCACCCGTAGATCCCCAGTCACTAACAATAGCTTTGAAGTTAAGCCAAGGGTGACAGTTTTGGCATAGCCCCTATCACCAACGTCTTGTAGACGCGTGGAATATAGCAAAATTGGGAGAGAGATTATTCTTACAGTAACCAATGATCGAGCCGCCGAGGGTGAGATATGGAGAAGTCTTGCTAACAGTTCCCGAGGAGATCGAGAGAATTCAGGCATGGCCACCGTCACATTGGGATTTACCCCCAGCATAGCAGAAAAATCCTCATAAGTTTGTCACGCTTTGCCAAGCCAAAGCGAAATACATGATCGTAGGGGTACCAGAATTCTACCTCCGCCACCATCATGTTCCAGTCAATAGGCCAATTGCGCTAGAAGGAAACCCGACACAAGTTGAAGGCATCGTAGTCCACATTTTACAAGAACATATCCTCTAAATTCTCTAGGTAAGTGGAAAATTCAACGCTTACAAGAAGAGCCATTTGGGAAGAAATAAAACACAAGTAAGAAGTAAGCAAGAGAAGGAAAAATGTGGATGGGTGAAGAAAAACCCTCCACCTTACCCCTTTTTATACTTGAAAAACTTGGCAAAAGATAAAGGTCCTAAAAAATACGGATGAAACCCTACCCCATCAAGGACAAAATAGTTGAAGAAAGTGAAATTAACCCTTGGCGTGATTAGACTTGGCTAACCTCCCGATAGGTAGGACAAGGGATATGTCGATCGACATCCCCTCATTTTTAGAAAATTCCCCTTTTCCTCTTTTGTTAAAATAAAAAAACTCAATAAAAATAAAATTTTAATTCCAAAAGAATTCGGAATTTTCCTTTCCTTATATACTTATCCTGTTTTAAAATAAATACTCCTTTTATATAATAATTCTAAACCTTTTTACGATCCCAACAAACAAAGTAAAAAGTGCACGTAGATTAAGTCATTAAAAGCAAAGATAAATAAATAAAACCCCATTCATTGCATATATATATATTGTTGTCATTACATCTCTTTTGCAGAAAACGGGAAAAAGAAAAATAACGGGACTCAGCCCGAAACCTCCAAACACATTCTCCCACTCTCACCTTATCTTTCTTTCTCTTTTACTCTCTCTCTATGATTCACCATCACGACGACACATGCTCTTTCCCTGGAGATGAGATGAGGAGCCTCCTCTACCCGATCTAGACCCCTCCTCAGACGAAGCAAATGGCAGCAAGCAAGATGGAATAGGGATCGAATCCTGAAATATGAGCGGTTGCAGGAGCAACCCAGTCCTGAATGTCTATCAGCCAGGTTATCAAAACCCAGATGTGCTACGAGAGGAACAAAAGAGAAAGTAAATTAGTCAGTCTAAGCTAGAGATAGAAATCAAGAAAAGCAAAATAATAAAGGACAAAGATATACCTCTGGCTGAAGGACGTCCTCCGTTAGCCCCAGCACCTCTGGGTCAATTGCATTGGGGCGATGTAGCATACGCATTGATCCTCCCCCAGGTCGTCTGATATTGTAGGAGGGAGGAGCAAGCTGTAAAAATGGAACCTCTGGCGTCCCTTCCGCTACAAACGTCGACGCACCACCCGCACTGTGGGCAAACCCGACTGACTAGTACCCCTTCCTGAAGCCATAGGAGGTGGAGGCATATTCACCACATAAAAAATGCATGACGACATTAACCAGCTCGTCATGAAATTGAGGTAGTCCTAGGTCTCCACTGTGTCAGTGTATAACAAATAGGGATCGCCCATCATCGCTGCCACCTGGGCATCCTTCGAGATCACTTGCACATGCCTCATATATCTCGGGGGCATTGATGGTGGGACCTCCACCTCATCCTACACAATCTTCCTGACTACTAACTACTCTCTCCCCCAGATACCAGGAGTAGCCAAACTTGTGCACCAGCAACTGGCGTATCTGCGCATGCCCGCTGGTCATCCCTGTATGTTAAATGACCATCCCCCACGGATAAAAGGTCATCTACATTTTGCCAAGATGAAGTCAATACTTGCACAAAGTAAAATTCTTAAAGGAAAAATACAAAAGGGAAAAGAAAGAATAACCCGATCGCTTGTTAGGTCATTTAAGACCTGACGTACCGTCGCCAAGGAAAGGGACCGCCTCGACTGCCAGTTGGACTTTCGCCACCATTACATCCGGCAAAAGCCCCCCATTGACACATCCTTCAAACCAATAAAATGGGAATTAAGCCTAATCACCTCGTAGAACCAAGTTTGTAAAATGAAAAGGTTCATCAATCAAAAGAAAACAATCAAGAAATAAAAGAGGAAATAAAATGCATAAATTAAAATGTAAAAAGAAAAGAATACCTCTAAACGATATGTGGGTCCAGTAAAAGTTTGCCGACAACACCGGCTAAAAGCATCCAAATATGAATAAAGGGTCGCCAAAGTCAGTCTCCCCCAGTCAAAGAGAGTGATATTCGAAAATACCATCAAATATGGTAAAAACCATAAATGGACGACGTCGCCTCTCGACGCCACCAAAAATCCTCCCAAAAATAAAAGAATAAATAAATGAGCCATCTGATGAACCTGATAATCGATCTGTTGGCTCAAAAGTGTCTCCCACAATGCAAAAATGCGGATCAAGTCACCAGAAACTATCCATCAAACATCATCCAGCGCCGCTTCCACAGCCGTCGGTGTCACCCTCAACGTATGATCCACCTCTATCCCCATCACAGCCGAGTCCTAGAAGCTGTTACACATTGATGGGAGTCACAGTCATCTCCCCAAAACCCAAATGTACTGTGAGGTTGGTATCAAACCACCTCTCTCCCAAGGCATAGAGAACAACTGTCAAAAGTGGCATCTCATCCAATGCAGATGCCACACTTTAAAAAGGTTCCTCACCCTGGACGATCGACGGTTCACAACCTCATAAATAAGAGTCTTCTCATTGGCGACAGGCTCAAAAAGATCAAAATCATTCTCATTGCCTAGGCCTAAGGGGACCCTGGCCCACCATTCCAAATTATCCCATTCATCAACACCTAGCCACGCCATGTGTACATCGCTTCTTAAAAAGTCATTCATTTTCTAATCACAAAGGGAGAATGGACACAGGAACGAATCGTAGAAGAGAGATGTAGAAAAGGAGAAGGATAGAAGTGGTGAAAAAGGAGAAGAACTCACCCCTTTTATAGGTGCCTAAGGGGTACGCCGATCGATAGTTTCCTAATATCAGCCAATCGGCACTATCCCTTCCCCTTCCCTAGGTAGTCCAAAAGACCATCTCCCACGACCTCTTTCCCGGCACCCTCTGAAATTTCGTACGAAAATTCCAGAAAATTCCTAAAATTTCCAAATGAATTTCGAAACATTTCTTTGTCAAGAAAAGCATTTTTTTGAATCCCAAATCCCCAGATGGATTAAAGCCTCCTTTTATTCCCAAAATTAAAATCCCCAAAAATCAGCACATCCATTAGCGAAGGCCCAAGAACTTCATCTTCAGCGAAGCTACTTGTCCCCCTAAATTCTCTAACTCTTTCCAAGAAGTTTCAAATGTATTCCCCATCGAAATCCCAAAACCACAAGATACCAACTTTTTCCACAAAATGGAATTTCCATACTAAGATTTTTAGCTCCTCTTGAAAGGACATAATCCCCAGACAAATGTCTCTTCCATAATAAAGTCTACAAAATTTAAGATTCTCCAGGAAAGTTATCCCTACTTAAAGTCCTCAAAACTTACCTCAACCCTCAGAATTGGTCGCTCCCACTTAAGGTCCTTAGAATTGACCTTGACCCTTAGAATTGATCGCTCCCATTTAGGGTCCTCAAAATTGACCTCGACCCTCAAAATTGGTCGCTCCCACTTAAGGTTCTCAGAATTGACCTCGACCCTCAAAATTAGGCTCTCCTCACTTAAGGTTCTCAGAATTGACATCGACCCTCAGAATTGGTCGCTCCCACTTAAGGTCCTCGGACTTGACCTCGACCCTCAGAATTGGTCACTCCCCCTGTAGGTATTCATAATAGACCTCGATCCTCAGAATTGGTTGCTCCCCCTTAAGGTCCTCAGAATTGACCTTGACCCTCAGAATTGTTTGCTTCCACTTAAGGTACTCAGAATTGACCTCGCCTCACGAATGGTCGCTCCCACTTACGATTCTCAAAATTGACCTCGACCGTCAGAATTGTTCGCTCCCACTTAAGGTCCTCGAAATTAACCTTGTGCCTTAGAATTATTCACTCACCACTTAAGGACCTCTAAATTGACCTCGTCCCTTAGAATTGGTCACTCCCCCCTTTAGGTCCTCATAATCGACCTCGACCCTCAGAATTGGTCACTCCCACTTAAGGTCCTCATAATTGACCTTGACCCTCGGAATTGATCGCTCCCCTTTAAGGTTCTCAGAATTGACCTCAACCCTCAGAATCGGTCGCTCCCCCTTACAGTCCTCAGAATTGAGCTCGACTCTCATAATCGATCGCTTCCCACTTTAGGTCCTCTAGATTTACCTCGACCCTCGAAATTGGTCTCTCCCATCATTAGTTCCTCAGAACTGACTGCAGCCCACAGAATTGGCCATCCCATACATTATCCTAGGTCCTCAAAAAAGGCCTCGACCTTTCGAATCGGTCATCCTTGTCCATTAGGTCCATAGAATCGACATTTTTTTAAAACATCATGTGGTGTCTATTCGACGTCTTTCACTTGTTCCAAGCTCACTCGTCGAGGTAATCTGTAGGCACCACATTCTAGGACCCCCTAAGTATCTCTTTGGGTCCCTAAAACCTACATAATTCATTACAAACCCTATCACACTCTGAGTACTGATTTAGTGGTCATCGGGCATTCCCGGCCCCTGTTTGACTCTGGTCATCTCTGGCGTCAGAGAAAAAGCTCAATGAATTTTCTAAGGGATCTGAATCCCCTTTCCAATGGTCCACCCCGTGCATAAATCGGCATAGCAGTCCGGATGAATGAACCATTTTACCACCAAAAATCGATCTGGAGGCCATCGGGTGCTCCCGAGCCCCGATTTGACCCCAATCAACTCCATCTTCAGAGAAAAACTCAATGGATCCTCAAAGGTCACTATAACCCTTTTCTAAAGGTCTTCCCCGTGCATAAAATGACATAACTTTCCCCCAAAAAATTTATCTGGAGGACACCGGGCGTGCCGAAGCTCCGTTTGACCAAGGTTAAGTATTTAGCTCGAATGAGAATGATTGAATCTTTGAAGGGCACTTAATAAACTTTCCAACGGTCAGGCCCATGGACAAATCAGCCTTATGGTATGGACGAATGGCCCGTTTTACTTCGAAAGGTCACCGAGCGCTTCCGAGCCCCGTTCTATCAAAGTCAACTTTCTTAACCGAGCAAAACTCTTTTGGAACGTCGAAATACCTCACGTAAACTTTCCAATGGTCCTCCCCGTGCATGAGTTTAACTTACAATTTGGGCGAACGATCCATTACTGTCCGATAATTTCTCGTCTAAAGGATCAATGAGCGATTTCGAGCCCCGTCTGACCCAAAGTTAACTCCCGAACCCTGGAGAGGCCCAAAGAATTCTTGAATGTGTCTAAATTACCTTTCTAATGGTATGCTCCGTATATTATTTAGATTAACGGATTGCGTTCAATGGACGTTTCTTTGCCTATCGGCAGTGTGTCTAGGGTCACCTGTCGATTGGCAGGGCTAGGGGTATGCCGATTGGCAACACCCTACCCTATAAAAGGAGGGCATGATCTCACTTTTAGGACACACCTTAGATACATTAATATAAGTGATCTCAGCATTATTCTCTTGCAATCAGCGAAGTTTCCTTGTGTGAAACTCCTTTCCAAATTTCATTCCCATCATTTTCATACCCAATTTAGAAAAATCCCCTTCTCTCTCATCAAACATTCATCCCAAAGTTCAAGGGATCTCATCAAGGATCAAGATCAAGCCTCGATTCTCCAAAGAAGGTCCAAACATTCTCTTCTCTCTTTAAATTTCTTTATTTTTGCATTAGTTACATAAGTTCTAATCTAGTTTTTACTTTAGTTCATATACATTAACATCTCATCCTTTACTAGTTATATTGCACATACTTTATCCTTCTATAAAAAAACAAAACAAAGAAAAAAGGGTTACACCAATAAATTTCAATGGGATTATCCACTATAATTTTTCAAAACTAAAAAATACATTATCTACACTCACACACATATAATAAACTCCCATTTGAATTTATGAGATAAAACTCGCCTTTATGCCGCATACGAATTACGTGGACTTTAATGCCTTTATAGGCTATGTAGGCATTTCGAGCTAAAACCCGAGGCTCGAGTCCAATTTTTCAATTTTCCAATTTCCCATTTACATCCTTTTTATTTATACGTTATTCAATATGTATCATATTTGTGATTCATATCGGCATTTTGTCTAACAAATATTATCGTATTATTATAACGATCAATATCTCGATAAATGCATACATTGTATTTTCTAAATATTATTTTGAGAACATTCCTATGGATGACCTCATTTTTTCTTTTCTATGATATGATTTGGATGATTTCCATCTCCATTTATATATACACGCACACATACTTCACGGAGAAATTAAGGAAAATAGTAACAAAAGTTCATGCGAGATCGAAAGGGTGGTATGGGTGCCTAACACCTTCCCATTATAGAACTTATCCCCGAACCTTTGAACTATTGGTTTCATAAGCATCAGTTTATCTTTGGTGCCGCTCGCTCGAGGCGGCGACATGTTCTTTTTCGTATTTTGAGGAAAATAGGTTGGCAATTCCATCCCTTATATCACCCCACATCGGCAACGGCCAAAGCACTCCAGTAAAAGGGTGCGAGACCTTCTCTCCCTCCCCGAGTGCGCAATCGTGAGCGCCAAAACCCCGAGATAGGAGGAAAGATCCAAAAAGGAAGGGATGGACACACCTTACGCACATGGCCAATTAGTAGTCATGTGAACGGATTAATACAAACAGGTCTGCTGAGGCTTTGCCTAGCTTTTACGAGCTTTGCTAAGCTTGAGGTTATGGTCATGAGCTATTGAGGTTGTTTTGACTAAGTACAAGTGGGCCCTAGTCCTACTAAGGTTTGGGAGAGATTAATGAGGTTATTATTTTATGACATAGTTATGCTAGACCTTGGTAATTATTAAAATGAAGTATGAAACCTTCGTTCCTCGACTAAATATATTTTGACAACACTTTCCTCCTTACCCAAATGTGGTCTAAGATAGCCGAGGTCCCTTCCCTACAACATATGTTTCACCTTTAGGCACGAAGGTTTGTTGGTGACTTTAGATAATTAATGTTGTCTTAAAGGAGCCTTTTATAAGCTTCTTTCTTAAATAAGGGGTTTTGACCTTCTTCTAGGGTTGGAGACTTCTATACTCTATCCTCAACTTAAGGATTGGGATCTCCAATAAAGGTTTTGAGGTCGAAGATCATTCTTGGTTGTTGGAGATTAACATAAATGCGAAAAAAATTTAGCCCTAAATCTTTGGTTAATCATTCAGTAGAAAGTGAATAACAAGAACTAGGCTTAAAGCATAAAGTGTTTCAAATCATAATGCCTTAGAGGATACTGTTGGTGATCCGAGTGAGGAGAAATATGTTGACGAAGATAATTACATTTCTTCTCTCCTAGGGTATCTAAAAACCTTGCTAGAATCCATTGAAAGCCTTAAATCATCTAGTATATGATCCACCCAAAGTAATCCTTATGTGTGTGCACTCCAGCAGATGAAAACTTGGTGAAATATGAAAGAAATCACTTTCTCTCTCCTTATCCCTTCACAAAAACGTGAATAGTAGTTTTTCTCTCTCTCTTTAACCCTACATAATGGACATTCTTCTTAAACCCTAGCTTACACCAATATGTATAGGTATAAGACTTGGGCTTGGGATAAATTGGGTTTCTAGAGAGTCTAATAACACTACTTGGGAAATGGACTATATTAGGGCCCTAAGACGAAATAATTAAATTGTCTTCCAAATAAATACTTGAGAACCCTAAATTACATTCACGTAATTTGTTTCTTTTCTTCATTTAATCATGATTAATTCCATTAAATAATTACAACTACATTCCAATATAAATATCTCAAAATCACTCGGAATAAAGATGTCTTGTTTACAAAGTTAATATGGTGCGTAATTTAATCCCCCATATTAAAAATATAATATCCTCTTAGTCAAATTAAATCGTCATTATTCGCTTTTACCCAAATTCTTATTTAATTCTTCATTCTCAGACTTAACTTATTTGATACTCTATCGGATAGAAATCCATTGGAAAGGCTTACTAGTAAATTTAACAACCTATAAGTCTATTAAGGGGATATCACAATCCAAGATATTTCTTGAATTGATTAGAATTATGATCTCGGACTTACTCACATAATGATTGCCCAACCTACAAAAATTAAGATCCAATAATATTGAATCTTCCCCATATGTGTCAAAGCAATAATTATGAAATCATTCCAATTGTCCCAACTCATGATGAAGAACTTATGCACCCTTTCAAAACATTGTGAGATTGCCCAAGTCTAATCTAGACAATACCTAGACTTAAATCTCACCGATGGTCTTATCCAATACATTTTCGTATGTACCAGTCGCAATCCTCTTTGAACTATTAAACAAGTTCTCTAACCATAAGACATGTTCCCGTAGTTGAGATAAATTATTAGGATTTCACTCAAAGCTTTATTGATAGGATGTTAACTCCTTATCTATATTGTGAAATATTTAATCGTACTAGCACTAGAATTACGATCTCCCATGATCAAGATGAACCCAAATCACTGAAACTCCTACTAAGCCCAATTGATCCACATATCATACAATATATCTAAAACCAAATATAAGGCATTCTCCCGAATATGATTCTTATTTCAACTTGAACTGACACGCTTTTATTGGAAAATAAATGTCACGTGGGAAATAAGTAAATTTCTTCTCAACAACATAACACCATCGCTTAGCCTTTGATGATTCTCACTATTAGATTACAAAATGGATCAATATTTTCCAACAACATTTAATCCAAATAATACTTTGTTCAACCAATGATAAATATCATTTTAAGAACATAATTCTTAGTCGAGCCTCATTAACCAATATTAGTGTTTATAAATTCCCATCGATCAATTGTTTATAATTAAAGTGTTCATTCAAAACTTCCCGAAAGTTATTACCGAACATACCTAGACTTAATTTAAAAAGAATCACCATAAACTTTAAAATAATGTGATTCCTTAATTAATTCCCTCTGATGTGGAGGAAAGCCAAATACTAACATGAGGAATCAATAACATCACAATTTTTAAAATGTAGATGGGAATTAAGGGCAAAACAAGTTTATTATTTCCTTAAGTTAGAACAATGTCCAATTACATTGTTAGTACTTGAACTTTATTCCAACTGGAAAAACATTAAGACAAAAATCAATGATTGAAAGTTAAATTCAGTTTTGAACCCTTAGAATCCTTACTGAAAAGGTTAATTTTTAATTAAAATGCAAGAATTAATTCGATTAAATTTTAAAGTGGCATCCATCTACCTCCAATAAAAAAAATTATCCTTAAGAACATCCTAGTTATCTAGTGAAGTGAGATACCTCGATGTGATATTAAATTGAATCACCCTGAGCCAGATAAATTTTGATCTTTCAATTCTAAACTCTGGACAGTCGAGAAATTTCCTGCCCTAAATAATTTAATAACTGACATTTTTGGTCCGACATCTAATGACACTGATTCCCATGGGCAAGATATCATTAGTTTTTCTTTAAGTGTATACCACCAGTTCATTCATTGAAATTAAAACATCTTGTGAAGGGCTTTTCCAATTGAGGGGATCAAACTCACTCACATTTAATTCCAAAGACTATCACATAAGAATTTTAACAGCCCTTGATATCATGTTTAATTCCCTCCAATGGGGAGGAAAGAAAAGTATTGACACTAGGAATTAGTCACATCGTATTTTAAATTACTAATGCAGACCATGGGGTTTATGTTAAAACCCATCTCCCACTTAATATTTTAAATTTAAGGGAATTTTCAAAAATAATCCATTCAATTCTAAATGACCGAATTAAATCCTTGATTATTCCTGATTTACTTGTACAAATTAAATTTATCGTTCACAATATTATAATTTTCCAAAAATAAATCCCCATTTATAAATTAAAATAAAACTTGAAGATCAAAATTAATTACCCGATAAAATTCAATTTAGAAAAGTATAAATAAGAACAAATTTTCCAGAAAAATGTGGCCTACGCCTGTCACAAAATAATCCATATTGTCCATAACAACATGTGATCTGAATTAATCAATTAATTAGTGCATGATAATTATCAACATGAGTAAGATGGTGGAATCATAATAAAGTATAACAATCAAGCAATCATAATTTGAATATGAATCAAATTCCCCGTTAAATCATGGCCTAGAGTTCCTAAAGTAGACCTCATCAAGATCAAGAATACCACTTCAAGTATACTTCCTTTCGAACAAGAATCCTCCTCAAAGTAAACTTGTTTATAACCCGAGAAGGTGTTGTGCCATATTCTTGAGTAAATATGAGCAACCAACCAAGATTTTGGGCGGGGGGGGGGGGGGGGGGGGGGGGAGGTTGAATAGGTTTGATAGCATCATGGGTAAATTTTTTGCAGTTGCACAAGTTTGTTCCCAATTTTAAAGTTAACACCAATTGATTGAGTAAAAACCTTTTAAAATGGATTTAGAAAATCACAAAAGATGATATTAAGTGAATCTATTGATGAAGCCTAGATTTGAAACAGTTAATAAAGTTTTAAGCTAATTCATAAGATTCGAACTAGATCTTTGTGAAGTGTGTGATCAATTGTGTAGAAGAAAATTCAAAACATACATGAGCTAACATAAGACATAGTTATGAGGAAAAAAAATCCACCACGGTGTAAAAAACCTATGCGCAATCTACTTATCATTTTTTCTTGAAAAAATATTTTGCAAAATACAAGAAGGTACATGTCACACAATCTCAATCGTGTAGTTACCTATGAACCTTTCAATTTCCCCCATATTCAATGAAAACCCACCGCAAGCTCCATGCAATGAATGAAGAAATCCATTATCTTCTGTCGCCGCACTCCAAATTATCTAACAACATGGAAGGTCGCCTCTTTCATATCTTGGAGTAGTTGATCATACTATTCAAATATAGAATTATTTGAACTGAATATGCTATATGAAATATGAACTAAAGCACTCTCAATTCTCACTCACAAGTATATATCGAAGTTTTTTCAAAATACGAGGGAACAAGTGAAATTGGAAAGAGAAGAAAAGGAAAAATTCCCTTAACCTTAAAAATTCTCTCAGAAATATCTTTGAGTTATGAGGTTTTAAGATCTAAATAAATGGGGGGGCTATTTATAGAAAATTTTCGAGATTTGACGCCGTCGTGTGCACAGTTTGATTTGGTCATGTGAATGATTTTATCCAATATGTAAATCATGGCAAAGATGTGTGCATGGGCTTAAATCCCTACCGTGTGAAGCAACAATGCGAACGGTTAAGATAAAAATAATTTTCCAAACAGGCCTAACAAAGTTCAACACTTAAACCAAATCGTAAAAACTATTTCAAGAACTATAAGACAATTTAAAAAAATTTAAACATTTGGTCTATCAACTTTTATCATCCTCGCACATTTTTCAAGGTTCTAAAAAATGCGAGGCGTGATTGAGGCGTGGAGGCCAAGCCTTAAGCCTTAGAAGCCTAGGCGGGCCTAGACGTAAAAAGGCGTGAAACCTTCTTAATATATTTTAATATTTTTTAACCATAACAAGGCTATTAAAATACAAAAATTACACATATCATAAAAATATGTCTGAATATATGTAAATTAAAATACTATTTGATTATTTTGGATGAGATAATGGTCCGATTTGTAAACAAATTCTTTAAAAGGCGACATCGTTTCACTAAATCATTGTTGTTTTTAGAAAAAAGTGCGCCTTAAGGGTTTTACCAAGAATAAGGAGTGAAAAGCGTAAGGCGAGGCGTTTCTCCCAAGCCTCAAGCCTAGGCGTGCCTAGGCGGAGCCTAGGCGAGTTTTTTAGAACAGTGACATTTTTTTAAAAATGTTTGTGCACGTGTGTGTGTGTGTGTGTGTTTAACCATAGACAATTGATAATCTATACTAAAAAGGATATAGTCTTCGCTTAAATGTGAATGCGTGGAAACTGAAGTCTTTAATGAGTGGCTTGCAAAGTTTTCAATCTTCAATGGTTCATTCTAACTCAAATGACCGCCCCTCACTCATTGAATTAAGTTCACATGACTTAAAAGATCAACGACTCAATTTTTTTTATAAGAGAATAAGACAACTAATATTAATTAAAAAGTTAAATATTCCTTCTCCCCTTTGGGCAATTCTGCGGTAAAACCCCCAAAACCCAAATGGTGTTATTACCCCTAAAAGACTCACACCTCATTAGCCATATTATGAGAGTAATAGGAAATTAATGTACAAAAAATCCATAAGACCAATGCCACAATAAAATTTTAGTCTAAATGATGGGCTAGAGTCAGAATCATCAGTGCTAAGCCTAAAATCACATGAAACAACAAAAAGCTTCATGAATGCACTAGCATGCACAAAGAGAAACCCCCTTGCTTGGGAATCCTCTTGTAATGTCAAAGTGATATATATGAAATAAATCATATGAACATATGAACATGTGATGTATAACAAAATCATCTAATATCAATGAGAAACACAATTAATATAGCTTCCCTTACAAGTCATGTTCCCATATAACAAATATCTCCCCCTTTTTAGCACATTCCCCTTTTTGCACAAATATCCCCCTTTTGACACATACAAAAGGAAAGAAATGGATATAATTATCTCCCCTTTTTTACAAGGAAAAGTCAAAGAGAAGACATTATCATAGCTAATGGGTATTGTATGGTAATAAATAAATCACAATATCATTTAGAAAACTAGCTAAGTAAGAAACAGGAAAGCATGTGAAATAATTTAACTATAACAAGGGAATTAATAGTGAGCATATACAAGTGTATCATCATATGAATCGCAAAGCGGGAACTAGTAGATGAAATATATCAAGCAATAAGAATAGTGGTAGGATATGTGATATACAAACAATCTAACTATAATGAGATTATATACAAAGCAAGGATATAGCAATACGAGCATAATAATAGACCAAATTAATACCAATTAAGAATGAATCATCCATAGATCCAAATATCCAAAGATCATTTACCAAACATAAAATTACAATAAGGTATCAACAAGGTACTATTAATGGATATAAAGATACACAGAAAATCTATAATCTTTATTTAACTCATGTGAAAAATGATGCCAAGGCTAAAACTACATAAGATTAACATGGTAGAAACAATCAACGAGTAACTTAGCATCTCAACAAGAACATTCAATCTTCTTATGTGCTAAGCATACTCCCCCTAAAGTTCTGCATGAAAAATCAAAGTGTAAGAAGCATCTGAAATATATGAAACATCATAGGAGAAAGGGAATCACAACAAGATATCATTAAGGCATTTGATAGAGACATGCGAGAATGGAACATATGAAGTGCCATATGATACAATGACAATAATCAAATGTGTAAAAATAATCAAGAACAATGTGATGTCCAAAAAAGATATCTCAAATCATATAAGCTCATAAGTGATAATCAACAAGATATACTACCGAACACTAGTCACAAGAGACATGAAAAGTTATAAGGAATAAGGTGTCTAAGATCTAACTTGCAAGATACTAACGTGATGTGCACAATCTCAACTCACAAATTCAAGTGAATCTCGCATATATCCAAATAAAAAAATAATAAAGGGGTCATCACTCATTCGAACTAGCTAGGTAAAACATGCTTAGAAAATGGTAACCGATAAAAATTATTGAGAATATACAAGGCTTTAAGAACCAATCATAAACCAACAACTTAAGTCACATTAGTTTTATAAAGAGAACATAATCAAGGTACATATATTAAGGAGAAAAGTGTAATATACTTACTCGAATGTGACTAGAAATAGAAGTATGAACAAACTAGAAGTTGTCAAGAATAGAAAGCAATGTACCAAAGAAGAACATTGTGCGCACGGTAAAGAACGGACACCATGCGAACGGAAGCCTTTTGAAAGCATGCACACGAAATAGATCATATTCTAAAATAATCCTAAAATTTAAAAAAAAAAATCTCCCTCAAACCATATGAATCCTAACTCTCATAATACCAGAGGTGTGAATTAATGCAAATGCATGAAAAATAATGCAATTTGGCTCTAAAATCGCCAATTTGGGATATAATGTAAGAAATGAGAAAAACCAACAACTCTCATCCACATATATACAAATGCAAGCAAAAAGCATGTAAAATGTGACAGAGATTAGGCAACACACGAAAATTTGATTTGACATTAATATTTCATTCAAATCTTGATTAAACTATGAAATAAAAATACAATTAATCCAAATCTCAATCAATTCAACATACAAGGCATAAAATTCTTATCAAATCAATATTTTGTAACTTTGTAGTATTAATAAAGGTATGATTCATGTGACAAATAATGGATTTAAAATCAACATGAGTACACACAATTAACTCATACAATCATTACACATAATACTTAAAAGACCATCATTAGATCAATATCCTTATGATCTCAAAGAAGGAAGTTTCAATCCATCAACTCCTTCAAGAACACGTTGATATAAATATTTTGAATGAAAACTAAATAGCAAATTTTACTTTTGAAATGCTAAGCCCTATCTTGTTTTTCACGTCGATTCAAGCTTTTGACTTATTGTTCTTTTTCAATATATTTGGGTTTTGCCATCGATTGGATTTTCACACACCTATATGAAACGTACCCAAAACATTTGAATTTGCTAAAAGGGTGTAATAACTCTAGAAGTAGACCCTATCAATGTTTTTGAAAACAACCCCTTTTTAACCCCTTCATAGTAAAAAAAACTCATAAAATCTCACATATGGACCAATGAAACATCAATAAGATCTCAGGATTTGATCATGATCAAATTAAGCACTAAAACCAATAAGTTATATTCATGTTCTCAATTAGTGTGAAATTGATACCATAGATTTCAACAAATTTATCAATCATAATTTATCAAATGAATTTTAACCTAACAATTAAATCAATCAACATTTTCAATCAAAAATGGTTTAAAATTCACTTTTAATCATCATTTAAGTTAAATCTATCATCAAATCTATAAGAGTAAAAGACTTAACCACATATCACAAAAAGAACAAACACAGATTTTTTTAAATTTTTTGAATAAGAATGATGTGTGATCTACAAAATCATGTTTAGTAGAGAAACCTAGCATATAAAGAAAATACATGAAAATGCACATATGCAAAAAGACGTCATAAAAACATGATACATGTTACCAATTGAAAAACACTCACCCACAAAGATTTGTTTCCACCATAAATCAATAATGAATTAGGTACAGAATCCTACAAGAAACTACTTATCCTAGCAAACTATCCACCTAGATAGAGATGGGTATTCCATATCCCGGATCAATGGGATGAATAAAAATAATCTCTTTCTCTACAAACTTTGTTTTTGGAACAATAACTTCTAATTTCTTCGTTGGTTTGTTCCTAGACATCCCACTATTAACTTGTGGAATCCATCTCTCATTCCTCCTAGGATTTTTATATCTAATCCTTGGAATTTGAGCATATTGTTTAGGTATTGGTCTAGGAATCTCTCTTCTAGCTTCACCTCTATCATGAACTAGGAAATCCATCAATATATAAAAATTATTAAAACATTCACTAATAAGATCCCAATAAATAACTTTCCTCATATTCCTAATGAAGCTTTTATTTCTCTCTCAAGCACCTACAAGCTTGATTTGTGTGTCCTTGTGCCTTACAAAAAATATAAAAAGATACATTTCATCTCACAAAATTCTTCCTTTCAAACTTTCTATGATTCCTTCTTAACTCTTTCTTCATAGATTGTGCCTTTTGGCCAACCATTTCAAATATTTTTGTAAGAAAAAATGCACAATATGGTTTTAATTTTCATAAAAAGTACAAACAAAACCATTTTTAGCAATATTTGACTTAGATTCAACCTCCTTCTATTAAAACATAAGAGTTTGTACCTTATCCTCTTTTTGAGCATTTGAACTCTCAACAATAAATGTTTTTTTTACAGTCTTTTTATCGATCTTTGAATCAATGAAACTAATCCCATGATTTTTTTAGTTTTGGGAGCTTTACTCAATAAGATGCTATCAAGAACATGTGCTCTATAATGTATTTTAATTTTCAAATCCTTTGCATGCTCAAGATCAAGTTTTAACTTTTTAAAGTCAACTTTTAAATTATAATTGTCAAGATTAAATTTTTCTATTTCTCTCAAAATGATTGCATTTTGTGATTTCAAAACCTGAATAACTTTTTCAAGATCAAAACACTTTAATAAAATATTTTCAAACTTTTCTTATTGTTTGAAAATTTAATTCTTTAAGTTTTAGAGACTCTTGAAAAAGTTCATTATAAGCCTCATAAATGTCATACACTCCATCATCACTATCATCCTGTGATCTACGAATTGAAGTGTGTGAATCATCATTACTATATGATGAGGATTCACTAAGCATCCTATTTCTAGAAGTTTTGATCCTATTATTCTTCATCACACTCCCTAAAGACATCCTATCACAACCAGCCTTGTCACTTTTATCTTTCTTGACCATGAAAGTAATTTTTCTTTCAAATCAAGGAATTGATTTTCTTTTAGTTATGTGATGAAAATTCACTCAGTGAGTCAACTTGAGAAGAATAAGACTTGTTTCTCAAACTTTTGAATGATTCAAATTCATTTTTCAAAGACCTAAATCTCTTATAAATGTCATTTTTAAAACTTTTATTAACAAGAAGTTCTTCCTTCGCTTTTTCAAGTTCAAGAGTGAAATCATTTTTCTCTCATTCTAAAACTTTGAATGTTTCGAAATCAAAATTTTTAGAACTTAAAATCTTAACAAATCACAATTTTATACTCAAAGCTTGGTTGTTTTCTTTCAAATCACAAGTCAATTATAATAACTCATCCTTCTCTTTTCAATCGATTTCAATTTTTTACTTGCAAATTTAGTAGTCATGTCAAACTATTTAAAATCTTCCTTTGCTTGTCATAGAGTTTTAATGGATTAAACAATACCAAAATTAATATTTTTGTTTTGAGAAGTTGATCATTCAACTCTTCATTCTTTTAACTTATGGATTTGACATTTTCAATTTTATAAAAATTAATTATTCGAGAATGAAATGATTTCGCCACACTCTTGTCAAATCTATATTTAATTTGATCCAAACTTTCCCTTTGATTCACATGTATAGGATCCAAAGGTATGGCACAATTGATACTAGCCAAATTAGGACAAGCAATTTCCATTATATTCATAAAAGATTGATATACTCACTAACAATCAAGATCTAAGCAATGAACATAATAAACACAAGATCAACTCAAGCACGTTAATGCTATTAAAATGAGCACTTGGCTCTGATATCAATTGATGGTGTTATGTGATATGCTCTAGTAAACATGAACAATAAACCTACGGGGTGAATAGATTTGATAGCATCGTAGGTCAATTTTTGCACTGACACAAGTTTTTTCTCCATTTTAAAGTTAACATAAATTGATTTTATAAAAAAAATCAAATGCCTTTAAAAAATCACACGAGATGAAATTAAGTGAATATATTGATGAAACCTAGATCTAAAACACTTGATCAAGGTTTAAGTCCATTCAGAAGATTTCAACTACATGCATGTGAGTGTGTGATCAATTACATAGAAGACAATTCAAAAGATACACGAGATCGCATAAGACATGGTTTATGAGGACCCCCCCCCCCCCCCACACACACACACACAACCAAAGGGTAAAAACCTCAATGCACTCTGATTCTCATTTCTACTTGAAATGAAGTTTTACAAAACACAATAAGGTACCTCTCACACAATCTCTATCGTATTATTTACCTATGAACCCTTAAATGTTCCCACATAGTCAATGAGAATCCACCGAAATCTCCATGTTGTGAACGAAGAAGTCGATTTTCTTCCTTGGAAGTCGTGCTATACTCTAAATTCTCTAATAACATGGAATGCCTCATCTTTTAGGTTTAGAAGTAATTGATCATATTATTCAAAGGTAGATGATTTGAACTGAATATGCTATGTGAAATCTCAACTGAAACACTATAAATTCTCTCTCAAAAGCATAGATTAACTATAGATCTAAGTTGGTTAATATATGAGGGAACAAGTGAAATTAGAAAGATAAGCAACGAAAAAATATGCTCAACCTCAAAAATTCTCCCGGAAATGTATTTGAGTTATGAGTTTTTTCAGATCTAAACAAATGGGAGGGAAGATAACACATTTATAGAAAACATTCAAAATTTAACGTTGCAACGCGCATGGTTAGATTTGGCCAAGCGCACGATTTCATCTATTATGGAAATCATGGTAAACTCGTGTTCACAGGCTAAAATCACAACCATGCAAACGGTTCGTGTGCATGGGCTCAATTGTGAGTCATGTGAATGGATAGGTAAAAACAACTTTCAAAACAAGCCTAACAAAGTTCAATACTTAAGCCAACTCCCAAAATCTTTTTTGAAAACTCTAGAAAATTTAAAAATATTTAAACACTTATTCTATCAACTTTTATCATCCTCGGACATTTTTAAAAAACATTTGTACAGGTGTGTGTGTTTAACCATAGACAATTCACAACATCTAATAAAAATGATAGAGTCGTCACTTCAATGTGAATGCATGGCAACTGAAGTCTTCAATGAGTGGATCGAAAAATCTTCAATCTTCATAGGTTTATTCTAACTCAGATGATCACATCTCACTCATTAAACTAAGTCTACATGAATTAAAAGACTCAACGACTTAAATTTTATGACATGAGAATAAGCAAACTAATATTAGTTACAAAATTACTATTTCAAACTGGATTTCTTCACGTGTTTGACCTATAGAAAAAATCCTTTATGCTTCGAGAATTTTCAGGACGAATATCCATTGCACAACAACAACAAAACAATAAAAATGTATCTCATTGTAAGGGGCGGATTGATCCTCCCTTATAGCTTCTCATCTTCATCTCGAATTTACCATATGAAAGTAAAAATATCTATAACTTGTTCAAAACTTCATCGAACTCCATAAAACGTTTTCTAAGGCCATAGCCCTTGTAAATAAATTATTCCAACCAGTAAAAACTATTACATACCCTCATAATACCCTCTAAATATATCGATTAAAGCAATAATTAAAATAACTTAATTATTATAACCAAATTGAATCTATGAAGAAAATAACTATAAATAAACCACCGTATGATCCATTCACAAAGAACAACATTCATGTGACCATGATCGAAGTTGGATAAACATTAGAATCTTTTAAAAACAATGTTAGTATGAAGTAATGTACAACTATATATATTTTCTTACAATATGCAAACTAGTATTTTCATGGTGTACAACATGAACCTTACTAAACTAAGATCAATATAAACTGGGACTCTAACACTAATTTTTGGGGATTGATATAAATGCATAAAGCTTTTCAGGCCAAAATATTTGATCAATCATGCAATAAAAAGTGAAAGACAATAACTAGGTTTAAAACATAACCTAGGGTTTCATATCACAATACCTAAGCAAATTTTATTGGTGATATGAACGAGGAGAATTATGATGATGAGATGATGATCTTACTACCCTCCCAAGTTATCCAAAAATCTTGCCAGAATCCACTGAAATCCTCAGATCTTCCCACCCAAAGTAAGACTTGTGTACGAGCACTCTCGGAGATAAAAAAAACATTTGTAAAATATGAGAAAATCATTTTATCTCCCGTTAACCCTTCACAAAAATGTGAATAATATCTTTTTTCTATCCCTTTCTAACCCTTCATAATGGATGTTCTTATGAAAACCCTGCCTAACTCCAATATATAGGTATAAGAATCAGGCTTGGGTTAAACTTGATTTCCAAAAGAGTCTGGGACTACTGCTTGGGTAATGGAATATTCTAGGGATCCAAGACTAAATAAATAAATTAATTCTAAATAAATACTCAAAAATCCAAAATTGCATTCTCGTAATTTATTTTATTTCTTTATTTAATTATAGTTGATTCAACTAAATAATCAAGATTGCAATCCAATTTAATTTATCTCAAAATCACTCAGAATAAAAAGATCTTGTTTGTAAAGTTGATATGGTACATGATATGTGTGGTGAAAATAACCCTCAACACAAAATAATAAGTAAATGCGATCACCAGAATAAATAAAGAACATAAAATAACTGCAATCACACACAACACAAGATATACATGGTTCGACAAAATGGCCTACGTCTACGGTGGTGCTCTCTGATTTTTATTTCTGTTTACTTCGGAGGAGTGTTTAGAAAATTGTGCCCTTTGCCCCGGGCTGAGGGTTTAATATATACATGCATTTATCGAAGAGTGGGGGTGTTGGACTCCTCCAAGTTAGCCCATAACTCCTAGAATATCTCTTGAAAGATTTTAGGGGGTGCATGGGTCATAACTGAATTAGTTATGTGCGAGGCGTTTAGACTTTGGGCCAGACTTAATCGGGCTACTCATCTGGGCTGGAGTGTTTAATCGAGGTACCCACAATTGCCCCTAAAAATTTTGGGTCATAATTTGGGATCAATAATTTTACATAATAGCCTTAATGGCATTTTTGTGAATCGCATAGCACTTTGGATTGAAGCTTCTCTCTTGAGTAGATTCAGGTCGTTTCCTGTGCATCATAATTGAGAGGGTTTAAACCAGTTTGGAGAAGCCATTTCCTGACGTCGCTTCAAACTTCTTTGCATTCTTAAGATTTCTCCACCTCCTTACTGTGCTTTCTCACTTCTAGGTCTCGTCTTTTTACTTCGAGCTTCTTCCTTATCATCTCATCTTTTCTTCTTGTGGATTTGCATTGTCTCAAGCTGATTATCACTTCGTAAGTTCTTCAAACTCCTTCTCCTTTATTTTTTTTTGGAATTTCTTCATTATCGATACTAGGGTTTCTCTTTTCTGATGGTAGAAATAGGCAATGGGTCGATAACTGAGTTTAGGAAGTTCTACAATATTCCAAACTGGGTAGACATTTAATGTGCCCCTATTCCTCATAATGTCAAGGACAATGAGGATGGTCACTGGATACATGTTCTTCTGTTATCCCATGGGGTCTTACTTCTCCGCCAAATCGCTTGTTTTTGCATTTTTTTGTTACATCTATATAGTCCCTGCACAGTGCTCGCCAAATGTTTGGAAAATTATAAATGGTGTACATAGAATTAATCAGCTCTATGGCACTAATCTAGGTCTTGATGAAATTTGCTATTGGTATTCTTTTTACAAAAAAGTTTTGGTCTCCATTATCTCAAAGCTAGGAGTCCTGACACGGTATTGGTAGTAAATCTATCTGATTCCCACAAGGACTACTGGCACGAGGGGTTTATTGCTAGAAACTGGCAGTTCCCTCCCCAAATTAAAGGGGCGAGGAACAGGGGACTTGAGATTCCCTTTTATGGGGAGGAATATATAGGTAAGCATAGCCCTTGTTCTTCTCGTAGATTTTTTATTATTTTACTTTTTTTCTCATATTTCCTTCTTCATCTTTTTCAACGAAGTCAAAGAACACAGAGCCTGCTCTTCGCAAGATTCGAGCTGCTGAGCTGGTCCAGGCTTGGAAGATCAGGGAATACTCGGCTAACAGTGAGCATCCGTGATCAGCGGCATTCCTTTTGGAGTACAAGAACATTGGGTCCAGCTTCATTAGCCATCTTGTAGATAGTATTCCTCAGCTAGATATCACAGGAGATGTTGTTGCTGACCCCATTCAATTGAACAAGGAGGAAAGTAGTTCTGGTGAAGAGAGTAAGGGAGCTGACAGGGGACGAGCTGAAGGTGGTTACAGCGAGGAGAGTTCAAACAATGAGTAATCTTCCAGTTCAGAGGAGGGTTCTGAGGGTTCAGAGGACTTAGAAATCTCAAGCGAGGAAGACATGGCTCCCCCAGGAAAAATTTGATCCGGGATAATGATGAAGATAATGTGATGCTTGCTCTTCGATTGAAGAAGTAAAAATCCAGGAGTGGGGATGCTACCACTGGATCTTAGACTGCTTCTTATGAGCAGGAGAGGAATAAGAAAGAGGATGAGCTGGTGAAAGAGAGAGCGATAAAGAAAGAAGAAGAGAGGGAGATGAAGGAAAGAGAAAAAGAGAAGAAGTGAGGACCAAGGTAGGGCAGTCTTTGGTGCCCGTATCTGCCTTGGATGAGGGGGATTCTATTGCCCTCTCCCCCAATTAGCTCCGGCGGTGCTCGAGAGAGCAGTTCTATCGACTGATCGCCAGAGGTCGATGGGGACTGACCAGTTGGCACTGAAGGCAAGTCTGGGGCTAGCCTTGTTAAGTCTATCCTTTTCTTCTCTATTTTTGCAGCTCTTCTTTTAATGTCTCTTTTGCTAATGTTCTTTTTTCTTCCTACAGTTCGTATCTGATTTCACCATCCTCTATCGCAACCGCAATGAGTTGGCTAGGAAGAATGCAGAGATGGATGCGAGTTTGAAGGCCTCTAGTGTTGCTCAGAAGGCTTTCGACCTTACCCTGGATAGAGATAACCAGGTAAAGGAAATAACATCTAAGGAGCTCGAGGAGTTGAGTTTGGTGGAATCTAAGGCTGCCACCCTCAAAGAGAGTTCGTACAGTGCCGGATGGGTCGCAGAGTATGAGGATGATGATACTCAGATTAGTTACATTGGTCATCTTAATTTAAGAAGGATTGGGATAAATCCTTACTCGCTGTCGAGGTGGATATTGATTCCCCCCTCTTTGATGAGCACTACCCTAGCCCCAAGCCTATTGTGGAAGAGATGCCCCTACAGCTGCAAATGATGGTGCTTCAGCTGTTCAGACCGCTTCTGCTGATGCTCCCCTTGATCAGGGGATGATGACTGCTCCGCCTGAGGGGGGCCTGTGACTTCTACGTATAAGGGGAAGCAACCAGCATCCTCAGTGCAGACTGAGGTGTCCAGAAAGTCTTCCTTAGGGAGCTTTTTGTATTCCTTTTTTTTGCATTTCAGTTGTTCTTTATTTTCACTGATGTAATCAAACTTTATTTTAATGAAATCCTTCTCCCTTTCGCGTACTGATTCATTTGTTCTTTACTTCTTATATGGTTTGTAGCTAATTGATGTTGAGAAATATATTCCTGCTTCCTCTCAACTAGGACAAATTCTTTCTCCTGATGCGAGAAATAGAGTTTTCCATGATTTTATAAGAATTTACAAATATCTTAGGTCGAGCAACCAAGAGTATAAGAATTGACACTTTTTGTATTTTTAAGCATATATTCCAGCATCTCTCTACATGTACAGCCACCAGTAGCCTTCTTTCATTGCTCGAAAAGCTAGCGACCTGACCCCAATGTGATTTCCATATATTCTCTCACAGAGTTCATGCAGAACTTTCTTGACGTCTTTTGGGTGAACACATTGGAGATAAGGACCAGCAAAAGATCTCTTGTATAGCTTGCCCTCAGCAGATAAGTGAAAGTGAGTAGCTTTGACTCTTATCTGATGAGCGGTCTTCTTATTGCCTGGTAGTGCACTATCCTTCAAAAAATCTCTTAAGGGGACCATCCAGCTGGGGGCTATCTCGATCTGGAGAATATGCCCCACGTTTGGCGGCTTGTTGATCTGGTTGATGCTTGGTTGGGCGAGAAAATCAATCGAAATTGTTCTATTCAAGTCAGAATTAATCACTGAACTTAAGGCCTCTAGGGCATCATCATAGATGTGTTGTCCTCTGGGAAACTGTTGGACACTGACTTGCCCAAAGTTGGCCATCATTTTCTTTGTCGTGGTGAGGTAGGCCGCCATCATCTCATCCCTAGCGTTGAAGTCACCACTTATCTAATTAGAGACCAGCTGTGAGTCACCGAATTCTACTTCATTATTGGAGACTTCACATCCAAGCCTAATCCCTTGCTCGAGGATTGCATCTTTCGAGTTAATCATGACGATGCCTACTCCTCCCCCTTTAGAATTGGAGGCACCGTTAACGAACAGTCGCCAGATGCCTAGTGCCGAGGGGTTTTCCTTCTGATCAATAATTTGAAGTTGGTCACAAGGATGTTCTCCTATAAATTCTGCGATTAAGCCGACAAGGACCTGCCCCTTGATGGCATTCTTTGGCTAAAACTGGATGTCAAATTTCTCGAGCTCGACTGACCAGTTTGATTGTCTACCGGACAGATCTGCTTTTCTCAGGGCTGCCTTAAGGGGGTGGGATGTAAGTACGGTGATGGAGTGGGCTTCGAAGTAATGTTTTAATTTTCTTGAGGCTACCACTAGTGCAAAGGCGAGATTTTCTCGTGGTAGGTATCGTTGTTTGACGTCTAAGAGAGTTTTGCTTGCGTAATAAACTCGGTGTTGGATCCCCATTCTTTCATATACTAGTGCAGAACTTATAGCATGACTAGAAACTGTGAGGTAGAGGTATAGAGAGTCATTCTCTTGAGGGATTACGAGCAAGGGTGGTGTGCTGAGGTAAGCCTTGAGTCCTTCTAGCGCCTTTGAGCAATCCTCATTCCACTCCACATCTTTGCTTTTCTTCAAAAGTTGGAAGAAAGGCTGGCACCTTTCGGATGACTTTGATATTAATCGGTTTAGGGCGGTGAGCATTCCTGTGAGCTTCTGCACATCTCTTATTGTATGGGGGGCTGCATCCTATTGATGGCGTCAATCGGATCTGGGTTAGATTTGATACCTCTCTTGCTGACCAAGTACCCAAGGAATTTTCCTGTTTGGACACCGAATGAGAACTTTCTTGCATTGAGCTTCATTCGATACTTTTTGAGGATTTTGAAGGTTCTTAACAGGTCGGAGAGGTGGTCTTCCTTGAGCTTGCTCTTGACGAGTATATCATCTAAGTAGACTTCCATGGTGCTTCCCATTTGATTTCCGAACAATTTGGTGACCAGCCGCTGGTAGGTGGCTCCTGTGTTCTTTAGCCTAAAGGGCATAACCTTGTAGAAATATAACCCAACTGTGGTTATTAATGTTATTTTGTCTTGATATGTCTTGTATAGAGGTATCTGGTGATATCCGGAGTATGCGTCTAGGAAACTCATCCTTTCATGTGCTGTAGTGGCATCCACCAGCTGATCAATCTTTGGGAGGGGTAAGCTATCCTCAGGGCATGCCTTGTTGAGATTGGTGAAATCGATGCAGACACTTAACTTTCCTTTGCTCTTAGGGACAACTAGTGGGTGGGACAACCATTTGGGGAACTGGACTTCCCGTATGGATCCGGCGTCCATTAGTTTTTCAACTTCCTTCTCCACTACTTTGTCTTTTTCCAGAGCAGTACGTCGAGCTTTCTGTGCAATTGGCTTGAATGCTGGGTCGATGTCCAGTCAATGACAGGTGATGCTTGGATCTATCCTGGGCAGCCCATAAGGTTCCCATGCAAAGACATCTAGGTCACCTCGGAGTAGGGTGATCAATTATCTTTTTTTATTGTCGGTGAGTGAGGTTCCAATCAGGAATTTTCTTTCTCTTGAGCTACTGCTCGCTGGGACTTCCTCCAGGTCCTCGATGACTCGTTCAGAGGAGAGGAGCCTGGTCTCCTCCACTCCCGGTCTTCCATACCTTATTTTCTATTTGGAGGGCATCAGTCTCTCCTGCTCTTATTATTTGCTTGTAACTTTCTCGACCTTCTTCTCCGGTTTGGGACGAATTGCTCCTATGAAGCACTTTCTCTCCATCCCCTGGCCTCCATGAATTTCCATTACTCCTCGCTCAGTCACATATTTAAGTTTCTGATGGTTGGTAGAGGGGACAGCCTTTATCGCGTGTAGCCACCCTCTGCCGAGGATCGCCCGGTAGGGTGGCTCAATATTTACCACCAAAAATTCGATCATTTTGGAGATGTTTCCTTCCCTTACAGGCAGTATAATCTTTCCTGAGTGGATGGTTATTTTTCCAGCGAATCAAACTAGAAGAATGGTAGCTTCCTTTAAGTTGACTGAATAGGTCAAGATACATTACCTCGGATGAACTACCTTAGTCAACGTCATAGTTAGCTATCCTGAGTGTAATGATCAAGGCATCATGATGTGGGATCCTTACTCCCACTTGGTCTTCATTCGTCAACACAATATGCTTGTTGTAGTCGACGTCATCTGCTCATCGACGCCTTCCTGCCCACGTTTTGGATGGATCGATTTGAAAATATTGCATTACTGCCGTAAGATTTTTGACTTCCATCCAAGCTGTGTTTCCTTGAATCTGCTTTAGGTCAGACGCCCCATGAATTACAGCGAACTCATGGCCGATGTCATCCTCAAGCACGTTATCGAGTCTCCGATCTCCATTGGAAGCAACCTTCTCTGCCTTTTTTTCTACGAACTCATTCAAGTGCCTAGCTTGGGTTAGCTCTTTGAGGTGAGACTTGAGAGCTTTGTAATGCTCGATTTTGTGCTCGCCCTCCTTATGGAATGCACATCTCAGTGCATTATTTCTCTTTGAGGGGTCTCCGCCCATCTTCCTGGGCCATTTAACGAACGGTTCGTCCTTGATCTTTGCCAGAATCTTATAGATTGGTTCCTTAAAAACTGTGTTTACTTCTTGAAGTGATTTCGAGGAGTCTTTCTTGTTCCCATTCTTATGGCCTCTCTTGCCCCCATTCTTATTTGCTCTCCTTTGGTTCTCAATTTTATCGCTGCCTTAACCGAAGAACTTGGCACGACCATTCTTCCCTACACTGAGATGGGTCACGTCTTCGACTATGGCGTACTATTCAATATGAGCCATTAGGTCGTCAATGGTTGTGGCCTCCTTCTTAGTGAGGGACTAGTGCAAGAGGCAGGAGTTGGTAAGTCAATCTTAAAGGATATCACGGAAACCTGCTCTGAGCAGTTCTCGACCTCGTTGAATAGCTCTGAGCAGTCCTCGATCTCTTCGCATAGTCTCTGAGGCTCTCCTGGGGTATTTTTTTCATTTTCAACAAAGTGTCCATCCTCTTCGAATGGGATCTGCTGGTAATGAAGCGAGCTGTGAAGAGCTCTGCCAGGGACTCCAAGATTCTGATGGATCTGTGAGGGAGTTTCTCGAACCACTTATGAGCCACATCATGCAAGCTCGATGGAAATATTTAGCACATCACTGAGTCCTTATAGTTCCACAGGGTCATGGCCTGCCTGTACTACCTAACATGGTCGATAGGATCAGTCTTTCCATAGTAGATCTTGAATCTGGGCATCGTAAACTTCTTGGGGGCTTCTTCTTCTTCGATCTCCATTGAGAAATGGAATTTCAACTGGGTCCTAAGAGCTCGCCTGGCTAGCTCTCTGGTCGATCTAGCACCCCGATGTGCTGGGTGTTGGTCCATTTCTCTTCAGACCAAATTTTGTATGTCATTGTTTCCTCGACCTAGGCTCTTGTAACGGCGAGCTGATTGTTGTTTCTCGGGAAAGTCGTCATCTGACCTATGTCCCTCACATCTTTGAGATCCACGTCTAGGGCTCATTCCTCGGTTGTGAGACTTGCTCGCCTGGGGGATAGGAGTGAGATAATGGCGTTGCCTTGTGCTACAATGGAGTTCTCTCTCCATATGCTCCATTCTTCTCTCGAAATGAGCATTCTCAGCTTCTTGCTTAAGAGTGTTTTCCTCTTACTCTTGGATCTTGGCCTTATAGGCGTCGATCAGCCTCAAGACTTGCGTGGACCTAGTTGGTCCCTAAATTTCTTCCAAAGCTTTTCATTCTGGGTGAGACCTAGGATTTGAGCATCGAACGTCAGATCTAACCCTGCGAGGGGCAGGTTTCTCTTGAATATCCCCTACTTGAAGGGCATAACTGTTGTAAGAATGTAGTTTAGATAAGATGGAGGCATAACCCATTTTGTGTATAGTAATGTCAAGTTAAGCAGCGATACTAATGATTAAACACAAACACAACTTAGTGAAGATAGACTCAGTTTGATCTCACAAATCTCTCGTGTATAACTCAGAAAGTAGTAATGAACTTAGAAGTAACTTAGCTAGAGGGAGAGAGAAGTAATCACCCTAGATACACCTTGGCAGGCAGCCAAAACACACCAACCACCCTCAAGAATCTCTATCAAATATTTAAAGCTTCGTAATAAATGACAATGGTGAGTGAGTAAGATAAACTCTGGTTTGTAATAACTCTCTTTAATGTATATTCTCTTTAGCAATAACTTGTGAACTCTCAAAAAGATCTCTCTTCCTCAAAGGTGGTTGGGGTCCTTAAATAGCCCCCCACACCACCCCCGAGGCAACTCAGTCATCAATGCCTGTGAAAGACCTCCCTCATACTTTAATACACAAACATTAAATACCAGATGCCCTAGTTGTCTCCATGTCAAAAACATTAAATGCCAAGACATGCCTTTTGCCCAACCATTGTGTTAGGGGGTTGTTGTCGCAGAGGTAGCTCATCAACTGCCTGACAGCCCCAAATACCATGGTGGTTTACTCAAGTGCAGGTCTGACATTGTTTAACTGGCTAGTAACATCACCTACAGTAGATGTGACATTAAGTAGAGGGCTATTTGGTTCACAATTCAACGCCCGATGGAACTCCAAGCTACTCCGCCCGAGGATCCACGGTGAGGGTCCTTCGATTTTTTACCAGGTGTATCTAAGATGGTCAGGACAAGACCCAACGCTACCTCACTTCTCAATCCTCTAAACCAAGTCCCTCTAAAGTTCCCACTGCGAGGTCATTCAATAGAATGTGAAAGCTCTCCCAAGCCCTGCCAAGCCTTGTCTCTCGCGAGTACCGTTTGACCTCACACTAAAACTCATTATTATTATCGTTTCATCATTATAACCTGAGAAACGTGTGTGCTCGCGTTCAAATGATCAAGTTATATATAAAACCCTTTTAATCCAAACAAACCCTAAACATGCAGCAGTATGTGATTGAATAAATTGATAATCTATGCAAGAACATTCAAACACATGCAATTAAGGAAAAATCCCCGTCAGGGGCAAAACCATTTATTTTCACTATAATTTGTAAGAGAACGGCTTACAATCGGATTACAATGAAAATACAAGTTGACTAAGAATTACCCTCGGGTATCAGATTCTGTAGTCGCGGCTGGAATTATCCCTTTCCAGTAGGGCTGTAATGAAGAAGAAGAATGGTCTCCTCCACAAGGGTTGAACAAACCAAAGTTGTGTTCTTGGGTTGCAAAAGGATTCACAAAGGTTTGGCAATGATGTGTGAATCAAAACATGAGTCTTGGGACTCAAAAATATGAAGACTAGATGTATTTGGACTCTCAAATTCGTCTCCTAAAGTCTTGCAAAACAACTCCCCGAAGTTGGTATTTATAGGAAAAAATATGAAGAGTCCCACGTTCTTAAAACTCTAAAATTCTATCCAGCGTACAAAAAAAAAACAGCATTCGTTAAGGAATTTTCTCTATCTTCAAAAGGTCATAACTCCTTCACCGTAGCTCGGATTGAGGTGCCGTTTTTTCCAGTATCTTCCTTGCGGCGATATCTTCAATTTCCTAGTTGACCAGACCTCCGAACTATGGATGTGAAATTACGAAAATGCCCTTGAACTCTCCTATTGTGCCTTTTTTTCACTGTTTTGACTTCCCTTGTGTACCACTTGCATTAAGTCCCTAAAATCTTGGAACATGAAGTCATTGAGGCAGATGTGGGACATATTAGTCGAGATAATGCATGCTTGATTCCCGGAATTCGGATAGAGGCTGTCATGTGAGATCATGAGGAGGCGTGCCAAATGTAGCGGCGTACGACATAAATAAATGAAACATTTCGGACATGTGAAAAATGTCCTTACAAATCTCCCCCTATGTCTATGCCGGTACATACATAAAAAATCCGAATTATCAAATATGAAATTGCCTATACAAATCTACCCTCCCATGAACCCAAAACTGGAAAAGGTACAAATGAATAGTCTTCATCGTTTGTTCTTTAATTCTTCAGGAATCTCAAAACTTTTCTCATCAGGGTGTGCAACATATAGATCTGCAATCTTCATACCTACACACATGAGACAAAGCAAATACCACGTGACATATCGAGTTTGAAATGAGATAACATGGATATCAATATATGATAACAATATAAGCAACATCTCAAAAACTCCCCCAGAATTCAAACTCCCCCATAATATGATAATTCTTTCTCCCCCTTTTTATGATGTCCCCAAATGGACAATTTAGAGAAATAAATCAAATAAGCAAGTGCGGGGTGTCACTAGGATAAAAACACACCATGAATAAACAGAAAGCAACCAAGTCAATGATAGCGTAAATGAAGTGGTGTGATCAAATTCGATAGGAAAATCAATGCATACAAACATGACATATGTGCACGATGAATATTGGATATTCCTAGCGAATGAACTCAAATGCTTCCTTTGGTGTAAAAGAGTGACAATATAAGATATTGACTCAATCAAATCAACAAATTAAAGCTCAAAATGATTTTCACACCAATAACGTCCAAAATGATTTTATGCTTTTTCAGGACTTTCAAGGAAGTGCAAACCCGTTTAGATTCTCCAACCAAACTCCCTCAGATATTGTATTGAATAGAGGCATTCTAAATTCTCAAACTTTGGAGAATTGATGGTGAAACCTAAGTGGCCCATATTTGGCATGAATTGCTTTTTATTGCCTTTAAATTTTTTCGGGCTCTTTGGACCTCGGATATTAAAATTCCTCCATTTTTAGGTCCTTTTTAACGGTGGCTTTTGCGCAAAGGATAGATGATTACCTTTCGCAGCCCCTCCCCATTATACAAAAACACACAGTCTCACCAAAACGTTTTTTACATGCATTCCAATCTTGTCAAGTTTTATCGCATATTGTACATTGTATAGACATGATTGAGATGAAAACACGCAAGCCAACATGAGATAGACAAGTGCAATAATCAAATATAGCCGTGCATGTGTGCAATAAAGGATATAGGAGTCAAACATGTAGGAAGATATCACTAATTACATCTCAAAGACTCTAATCAATGTAAAGCACATGGATGAAATGATGTAGCCTCTCAAATCTCTATCAAACAGTCACGTGGATAAATGGAATGAAGTTGTGACTTGGCTATCTTACATGCTCATCCATAAAAGAAGCAAAATACAAAAATCTTTTTGGATTTTTTCAAAAATTTGGAAAAAAAAGAAATAAAATCTTTTTGAGCTTTTCTCAAAAATTTTCTTAAAGGAAAATCTTTTTGTATTTTTTTCAAAAGAAATATAAAAAGCAAAAGGAATAAAACAAAGCTGTACAACAAAGTAATGGTACATATAAAACAGACTAGCAATAGGAAGCATATGATATGAACATGAAGAAGCATCCTATTCTAGACATAGACCAACCCCTCAGTCAACTGTGCAAATCCCTAAAGATTTCCTAAGACTCTCAAATCTAAGGGCATCTAAAGGTTTCGTGAAAATATCGGCTAACTGACGGTCGGTAGGAACAAAACTCAGGGATACGACTTTCTCTTCAACTAACTGACGAATAAAGTGCTCACGTATCCTGATGTGTTTTGTGCGCGAATGCTGAACTAGATTGCGGGATATGTGTATCGCGCTCGTGTTATCACAGGAAATGGTCATGGTGTCCTGTGATATCCCATAATCCTCCAGCATTTGCTTCATCCACAAGAGTTGTGTGCAACAACTCCCGACGGCTATGTACTCAGCCTCCGCAGTGGACAAAGAGATGGAATTTTGCTTCTTGCTCAGCCAGGAGACAAGAGCAGAACCAAAATAGAAACACCCACCAGAAGTGCTCCTACATCCATCTACATCCCCAGCCCAATCGGCATCCGAGTAGGCGGACAGATGGTCATCGGTATCAAAGGAATACCAAATCCCGTATGAGAGATTCCCACTTACGTATTTAATAATACGTTTTAGAGCAAGTAAATGTGACTCTTTTGGGGATGCCTGATAACGCGCACAGACTCCAACACTAAAGGCGATATCGGGACGACTGGCATTCAAGTAGAGGAGACTACCTATCATACTCCGATATAAGGTTTGCTCTACGTCCTTGCCTGAAGTGTCCTTACTAAGCTTGGTAGTGGTACTCATAGGTGTACGTGCATGCTTAGCGGAGTCTAAACCAAATTTCTTCACTAGGTCTCTAGCATACTTGGATTGGGAGATGAACATCCCATCCTCTAGCTGACAAACCTGGAGACCAAGGAAGAATGTAAGCTCACCAACCATGCTCATCTCAAACTCACTTTTCATCTCCTCCTCAAAGTGGTGAGCATGCTGGGAGCATGTTGATCCAAAGACTATGTCGTCCACATAGACCTGGGCAACCAAAATAGCACCGTCATCTCTCCTGACAAACAACGTCATATCTACTCCCCCTCTCTTGAAGCCACGAGCTAAGAGATAAGAAGTAAGCCTCTCGTACCAAGCACGGGGTGCTTGCTTCAAACCATACAAGGCTTTTCTCAGATAGTAGACGTGCTCAGGGTGCTGAGGGTCTTCAAACCCTTTTGGTTGTTCCACATAAACCTCCTCCTGTAGAATGTCATTCAAAAAGGCACTCTTGACATCCATCTGATACACCTTGAAGCGCAGATGACATGCGATGGCGAGCAGAAGACGGACGGACTCAAGCCTCGCAACAGGAGCAAATGTCTCCCCAAAGTCTACACCCTCTATCTGTATGTAGCCTTGAGCGACCAACCTAGCCTTATTTCGGATTATGGTACCATTTTCATCCATTTTGTTCTTAAAAATCCACCGGGTGCCTATCACATTAATCTCACTAGGTCGGGGGACAAGTTCCCAGACATCATTCTTTTTAAACTGAAGCAACTCATCCTGCATAGCAGATATCCAGTGTTCATCCTTGAGTGCTTCTTTATGGTTCCTGGGCTCGACTTTGGATGTGTAGCAAAGATGGCTAACAACGTTCTCTAGTTGAGCACGAGTCTTGACCCCTAGAGTGGGATCACCAACAATGGCAGAAGGGTCATGACTCTTGCGAACCCAAGCAGGTGTGTCCCCTAACACAGGAGTAGGGTCCACAGAGTGTGAGAGAGGAACATGTAAATCACTGTCAGAACAATCCTCATCCTCACACTGAAGGTTAGGATCAATAACCGTCGGAGGTTCGTCATCTTGCACGGTGACGTTTATTGATTCCATAATCTTAGAGCTCTTCAGGTTAAAAACTCGGTACGCTCTGCTATTCGATGAATATCCTAGAAATATTCCCTCGTCGCTTCGAGAGTCAAAATTTCCTAATTGCTCTTTATCCCGTAGGATGTAGCATTTACTCCCAAAGACACGGAAATATGCCAGGTTGGGCTTCTTGCCAGTCCACAACTCATAAGGAGTGTGAAGTGTGTGTGGACGCAGATACACCCTATTCACCGTGTGGCATGCAGTAGACACTGCCTCTGCCCAAAATCTCCTAGAAACTTTACGACCTAGAAGCATAGATTTAGCCATCTCTTGGATTGTTCTATTCTTTCTCTCAACAATCCCATTTTGCTGAGGAGTTCTCACAGCAGAAAACTCATGTTTGATCCCAAGGCTATCACAGTACAAATAAACCTTTGCTTCCTTGAATTCAGTGCCTTTGCCACTACGTATTCTGTTAATAATGACACCGTGTTGATTTTGCAGGACACGGCACTTGGTCGTTAAGAAATCTACAGCATCGGATTTCTCTCTCAGAAAACCTACAATGGAGTATCTGGAAAAATCATCTACCATCACGAGGATGTACCTCTTACAACCTAGACTCTCAGTACGAGTGGGACCCATAAGATCCATGTGAATCAACTCCAGAACACGAGAGGTGGTAATGGAATATAACTTCCTATGAGGACTACGAATTTGTTTTCCCAACTGACAGGGTCCACAAACGGTTGAAGTTGACTTTCCAAGAGATGGTAAGCCACGTACTAGGTCCTTTTTAGATAAACGATTGAGATCTCTAACGTTCATGTGACCTAGACGTTGGTGCCACAGATCCATAGGAGTGATCGTGGCGCTGCTGCAGACAAGTGAGGATGTGGGCTCAGTCCCATAGCAATTATCCTCGGTCCTCACCCCTTGCATCAAAAGTTTATCGTCTTGATTGTAGACTTTACACGCGTCCCGGTCAAACTTTACTGCAAAGTTAGTGTCGCACAGCTGGCTAATGCTGAGAAGGTTTGCTTTCAAACCTTTGACGTACAAAACATTTTCTAGCTTAGGAAAACCAGGTAACTCGATAGTACCTCGTCCTATAATGCTAGACTTACTCCCATCTCCAAAGGTGACTTTGCCATCTTGATAATCCTCAAGAGTAGTAAAAAATGAGGCATCACCTGTCATGTGTCTGGAGCACCCACTATCAAAATACCACTGTGAGGTATTATGTGCTTTGAGAGCAACATGAACAACAAAGGCCTTTTTATCTTTCTTAGGCACCCAAGCAGAGATGACCTTTGGTTTGCCTTTGTTGGTTTTAGCTGGAATGTAAGAAGCATTCACTAACGGCGAAGACATCCGTCGGAATTCTTTCGTCAAACTCTGAGTCGTGGTAGCTAAGAACTCAACTCGCTCTCTCAGACTAGAAAACTCATCAGTATGTCGTGGTGGAGCAGTAGTACGTCGTGTCCGACCCATGCTATAGCAAGTTTCCCTAAGGTGGCCTTTTCTTTTGCAATAAGTACAAAAGAGCTCAGTCAAAGGCGGACCTTGGCTTGATTTTCTTGGTCAAACTCTCCTTCGAGGTTTTTTACGGTGACCATAAGGAGTTGTAGTAAACTCAGGAACTGGTCCAGGTGCAATTTGGGACGTGGAGGCACCATCATATCCAATTCCTTGACGATCACCAAAACCTAAAGCGGGGCCGAGGAGCATCTTTCCCATCTTCCCAGATCTGTCCTCGATTTGTACCTTGACTTCCCGTTCTTTCTCAAGATCATGAGTCAGCTGGGCAATAAGGGCTTCAAGTTTCTTCCGAGTCTCCACGGAGGAATGGAGCTGACTCGTAAGATTAGCCACTTGCTTGATCAAGTCCCCTCTATCTTTCTCTAGAGTACTCTCTTTCTCTAGAGTACTCTCTCTCTCTCTAAACAAATTCTCATTCTCGACACAGGTAGATTCTCTCTCTCTCAGGGCGGTGCAGGTGGAGAACTCTCTTTCTCTCGCTTTCCTTAAATCTTCCTCTAGGCAAGTGATCTTAAGAACTAACGCTTTGTTATGCTTTTTAGTTTTAAAAGACTCAGAATATAACTCAGCGTAGGCGCGTTGTATATCACTCTCGCTCTCACTTGTGTCATCCTCCCCCTCACTCACATCGATCTCACTGTCGAGGTGTCCCTGTGAAGCATCATCCTCATCGTCGTGAGGAGAACTAGGAGTGCTCACTTGGCTGGCCATGAATGCGGTGAAGTTACACTCATGCGGTGACTCATCTCCAGAATCCACCGTCTCGACCTCACTGTCGTCACTAAGGATAGCATTAAGGACAGCTTTCCTTTTCTCGCTATTCAGACGATTGGCACACTCAAAAGCTCTATGACCCCTACCATCACACTCAAAACATCTCTCACTTTCTTTCAGAGAAGGATTTTTGGAAACTTTTTCATTTTTCTTTTCAAACTTATTTTTCTCAAATTTCTTTTTATCTTTAAAATTGCCATTCTTCTTAAATTTGAGAATCCTCTTGAAATTTTTTGCGAAAAGAGCCAAATCATCTAAGTCAAAATCGCACTCAGAATCTGACGTGTCAGTCTCTCTCTTCCTAGATGACTCTACCCTCTTTCTAGCTGACCCCTTACTCCTTCTCTCTTGGGCTTTAAGAGCAATTCCCTTATCTTTAGATTTAGAATTTTTAGGGAACATATCAATTTCATAAGTTTGCAAATCTCCTACAAGTTCTTCCAATTTTAGCGTATTTAAATTACCCATAGAATTTAGCACAGTGACTTTAGGGATAAAACGCTTAGGCAAAGAACGAAGAATCTTTTTAACAACTCTAGCATTCGGAATATGTTCACCAAGATTAAAACTAGTATTCACAATGTCAGAAAGTCTAGCATAAAATTCATCAAAGCATTCAGAATCATGCATGGTGATTGTTTCAAATTGAGTTGTCAAGTTTTGCAACTTAGACTCTTTCACAGCATTAGTTCCTTCATGGGTGAGTTGTAAAACATCCCATGCCTCTTTTGAGGTGGTACACGTCATTATGCGTTTGAACTCATCAGGTGTGATAGACCCAGAAATAACACTTAGACCCTTAGAATTAAAAGATGACCATTTAATTTCTTCATCAGACCAAGAAATGTCAGGTTTCAAGTTGGTCACATTATCAACAGTCACGGTGGGAGGAGTCCACCCTCGTTCAACCAAAATCCAGACACGTTCATCAATGGCTTTTAAAGCCGACCTCATACGGGCTTTCCAATAAGCATAATTTGTCCCGTCAAAAATAGGCATTTTATAATATGACTTCTCCATTTGAACACGCACTTTTTCAAAAATCAATTTTTTCAGAAAATTGATATCTTAGAAAAATTTTGCGGAAAAAAAAAGGAATACGCGATAGATTAGCGTAACCTGCTCTGATACCAATTTGAGAAACGTGTGTGCTCGCGTTCAAATGATCAAGTTATATATAAAACCCTTTTAATCCAAACAAACCCTAAACATGCAGCAGTATGTGATTGAATAAATTGATAATCTACGCAAGAACATTCAAACACATGCAATTAAGGAAAAATCCCCGTCAGGGGCAAAACTATTTATTTTCACTATAATTTGTAAGAGAACGGCTTACAATCGGATTACAATGAAAATACAAGTTGACTAAGAATTACCCTCGGGGATCGGATTCTGTAGTCGCGGCTGGAATTATCCCTTTCCAGTAGGGCTGCAATGAAGAAGAAGAACGGTCTCCTCCACAAGGGTTGAACAAACCAAAGTTGTGTTCTTGGGTTGCAAAAGGATTCACAAAGGTTTGGCAATGATGTGTGAATCAAAACATGAGTCTTGGGACTCAAAAATATGAAGACTAGATGTATTTGGACTCTCAAATTCGTCTCCTAAAGTCTTGCAAAACAACTCCCCCGAAGTTGGTATTTATAGGAAAAAATATGAAGAGTCCCACGTTCTTAAAACTCTAAAATTCTATCCAGCGTACAAAAAAAAACAGCATTCTTTAAGGAATTTTCTCTATCTTCAAAAGGTCATAACTCCTTCACCGTAGCTCGGATTGAGGTGCCGTTTTTTCCAGTATCTTCGTTGCGGCGATCTCTTCAATTTTCTAGTTGACCAGACCTCCGAACTATGGATGTGAAATTACAAAAATGCCCTTGAACTCTCCTATTGTGCCTTTTTTTCACTGTTTTGACTTCCCTTGCGTACCACTTGCATTAAGTCCCTAAAATCTTGGAACGTGAAGTCATTGAGGCAGACGTGGGAAATATTAGTGGAGATAATGCATGCTTGATTCCCGGAATTCGGATAGAGGCCGTCATGTGAGATCATGAGGAGACGTGCCAAATGTAGCGGCGTACGACATAAATAAATGAAACATTTCGGACATGTGAAAAATGTCCTTACATAACCATTATAGCTTACAGTTAATATAAACAAAGATACAATACGACTAACACAACAAGCTAAAGTATGAGCTGCCACGCTAAGCTGCCTCGCTGATTTGCCACGCTAAGCTGCCTCGGCTTCTTAATCCATAACACTGTTGCTAATGTGGAATTACCTCCAATCTCAAAATTACCTTCAAGCCCCCTCTACAACTGTTGTGACCAAACATTCTAGGTTCTTGTTGGTGAAGGCTTTCTTAAAGGAAAACAATCATTTCCCACAAACGGCGCCAATTATGGTGACAATAAAACTTGACATAAAATAATAACTAAATGCAATCACTAGAATAAATAAAGAACATAAAATAACTGCAATCACACACAACACAAGATATAAGTGGTTCGGAAAAATGGCCCACGTCCACGGTGGTGCTCTCTGATTTTTATTTATGTTTACTCCGGGGGAGTGTTAAAAAAATTGTGCCCTTTACCCCGGGCTGAGGGTTTAATATATACATGTCATTTCTCGAAGAGTGGAGGTATTGGACTCCTCCACGTTAGCCCATAACTCCTAGAATATCTCTTGTGAGATTTTAGGGGTTGAATGGGTCATAACTGAATTAGTTATGTGCGAAGCCTTTAGACTTTGGGCCGAACTTAATCGGGTTACTCATCTGGGATGGATTGTTTAATCGAGGTACCCACAATGTGATTCCCCGCATTTAGCATATAATAACCTCACTGGCTAGGTTTTAACTAATTGATTTTAACTAACTTCTTATTTATTCCTTGATTCTCTAGCTTAACTTATTTGATATTCTACTGGATATAAATCCAGTGGCTAGGTTTACTAATAGAATCAAATTCATATAAGTCTATTAAGAGGGTATCATAATCCAAAATCTTTCTTGGAAGAGGATTCATATGAATTATAATCTTAAAAATAGTCCCACGTCGATTTCCCAACCTGCGTAGATTGAGATTTAATAAGATTGTATATTTCCCATAACAGTTATTGCAATAATTATGCAAGCATCCCATCCTCATAACCCTTAGAATTAAGAACATATGCACCATATGAAAACATTTTGAGATTTCCCAAGTCTAAACTAGACAACACCTAGAATTGAATTTCAATGATGGTCCTGTTCAGTACATTCCTGAATTTAACGATCACAGTCCACTTTGAACTATCACACAAATTCGCCAACCCTCAAAAAAGTTCCTACAGCTTGAGATAAACTACTGGAACTTCACGCATAGCTCTACCGATATGATGTAAACTCCCTATCTTGGTTGTGTATCATTAAATCGTAGTAGCACCGAAATTTTGATCTGTCCTGATCAGGCCAAACCCAGCTCATCAAATTTACTAACAAGTCTAATTGATCGACACAACATATAATATATTTAAAACCAAACATAATGCATTCTCACAAACATCATTCTTATTTCAAAATGAACTAACACATTTTTATATAAAAATAAACATCATACGTGGTTTTACGAATAAACCCCGACATTGGTGTCATCGTAAGATACAATGACTCAAGTATTTTTGACAACAATGTATTATTTTATGAGGTCCTTGTTGATAACCTCTCGCCTCTAAGACCTTTATTCCATAAAAACCCATAAATCTCAAGCCGCATCCTGACTTTGAACTTAGTTTGACATTGGTATTTTCCCTAAATTCTTTAAAAATTAAGATTTTAGGTCCTTGAAACACCTTCCTAATTGTACAGCCCGTGGGCAAATCATATTTTTGAGTTTTTCACGAAATAGAAAAATCTAATTTTTGCGTAGGTGCAATGTCGATTGGTAGCCTTCGAGACATTTCGATCGGCAGTGCACTAAGATAGTGTGGTATTTTTTTTCCTTTTTAGTGTTACCTTATATTAAATGATGACTAATTTAGATAGTGTTCAAGAAGAAGTATTTGCGCTTAATCTAGAGAGTGATTTATGCTTGAGAGGGTTGCAATCTAGTGTTTCCAAATAACATTTCAAACTAAAATGGGAATCAAAATCATAATATGTTGTACCCGCCTGCTTTTGGTCAGAGATTACCCAAACCCATTTGGGATTTTGATGAATATTATCCTAATACAAGGAACCCGATTAACCCTGCTGTGGTTTCTATCCTTGTCCCTACTATTAATCCCTCTGGAAACCCTATTTGTCTCATTACTACTAATCCTTCACCCTCCCAATAAGGGGATAAAATACTAGTGCAGGACGATTCGAGAGATTTTGAACTCGCTCGGATGAAAAAATACTTCAAGTTGCTCTCCAAAAAAAATTAACTAGGTTAAGATGTATGGAAACTACATCTATTTTCATCATATCTTACATTGCCCGAAGGAACAATTTCCTTTGACATCGAGAAATTCGAAGGAAGCAGCTCCCCCATTGTTTATATATGCAACTATAACCAAACTATGAGCCTCTTAGCCGCCTCAGAAGAAATAATGGCATGTATATTCCAAAAAAAAAACATAAGGAAAGCGCAGTCAAGTGGTTCCTATCATGAGGAGAATCTAGAATCCATAGATAGGAAGATGTTTCAAGATAATTCATGTCTCAAAACAAGTATAATGATGAACCATAGTTTATGCATCATTATCTCGAGTTGCTTAAGCAGAATATGGAAGAGTTTATCAATAATTGCATCACTTAATGGAGAGAAAAAAACGTTACTGTGACCAATCCTCCTTTAGAAGAGGAACAAGTAGTATTATAAAGCCTAATAAAAATAATGTCTTGAGTAACCAATATTGACTTCACTTTAAAGCTCTTACATAACCCGGGTAGACATTGAAGTCAACCTAGCAAACAAACCGTTAAAAGTTAAATCATAATCAATGAGGAATTTAATCCAGTTCATCACTTGAAAGAATGTGGAGGCTACCATTCCTACCACAATCAACACCATATCTCGCAACCTTGCTATAATATGAGCTCCAAAAACCCAACCTTTTTTTTCCAAAAAGGAGAAACTTCACGAAACTCCATCCCCCTCCAATATAAGTATCATAATCCCTACTATCCCTTAACCTTACCTAACTTATTTACCCAAAACCATTTCCTAATCCACTATCTTTAAACTTCAAATACCATGCTCATTATGCTTAGCACCAAATGTTCGGTCATGATACCTACTAATGCTACCAACTTTGTAATCCTTTAAAAACATGATTGATAAGGGACTTATTATCGTACTATCCTCTCTTAAACCAAAATCTACTTATCATCCACTTCCCCCTCATATAGCTGGTGTCAATGACATCTTCACATAAGTCAATGAGGATTTTAACCCTTCAACCTCAATCAAACCAAAAACTTCATTTCCCAACCTCTTAATCCAATATAAATCTTGACCATTTAACTTTCTTCCCCCGAAAACTACCAGAGACCATTTTCAAAGACTTCTTACTCAAGCTTTTATAATCATCATAACCTAGTCTGAATTTTAGAGAATGAATCTCCCTGTTGTTCTTACCTAGTTAAATAATTTTATAGCAGAATTCCCCTAGAACTTGACCTTGCAACTTGATGAATGTGTGAAACTAGGTGATGTTTATATAGAACCCCTCATCCCAGCACGAAAATCTGATGATTCATTTTTTTACCCAACCAAGTTTAATTTTTTATGCAATAGTGAATATTCTGAGCATGGAAAGTATAAGTCAAGGTGCATTTTTTGGTTCTCTTGATCTCCTTATTTCCATGAGATGGAACATATACTTGGTCCGATTTAATAATCACCTTTCTTACGTATGAGAGGATATTTACATTAAAGCTTCCCAAGTTATTGATCTTATGGACCTATCTCTAAAGATTGTTCCTACCGGATATCAAGTTGATTATGATTTGTCTAATCATGAAGAGGTTGTGTTGTCATTTGACTTAGTAACCTTTTTAAGGGCCATATCTTTTGAAGAACTCATGTTTATGATTCATGAAGTCTCTACCAAGTCTAATTCAATGAAGAAATAAGATTACACTTCTACCCTTCTATTGTGAATCATTTAACCAACTTGGGGTGATATTACAAGGATTTTATCCCTAATATGGTAGTACTTCAACTGATAAAGGAAAATAGGTTTCCAAAGAACCTAATATGACAAACATGACTATTGAAGAAAGGAAAATTTTAGAGCAACTTCAGAGAAATCAAGACAATATAATCATGTAGGGACTCGTCACCTTGTCCAGTTACATCATAACTACCAACTCAATCTCTTATCGCACCTTCGGGATATACGTAATCCTTATCCTGATCAAGCAATCAAACTTATGGGTACATTGTCCTCCAAGAGACATGTAACTTTTAAAATAAAGAGATTCAAAATTTTGGTTTGGATTATAATCTCTCTCTCATTATTTTTGTGGATATTCTTTAAAAAACTATTTTATTATTACTTGTCATTAACAGATCAACCTTCAATGTTTGTCTCTTTAAAATGCTTAGATTCTTGGGCTTGCAAGTCCGTGACTTAACTTATGAATATATGACAGTTCATATGTATGACAACACATGAATAGTGGTCATGGTCTTTATCCTCTTCACTCTTGGGGTTGGCCCAATCACTCCCCATATTGAATTACAGGTGATATAGATCCCAACATGCTTTAACCGTTCGCTAGGATTCCCTTGGCTCCATAATATTGGAGGGGTGTCTTCATCCTTTCATCAAAAAATAAGATTCATTTCTGATCAGATCATTACCCTCATTAGTGAGGATGTTAATTTTGATAGGATCAACACCAATAATCATGTCCTAAAGATTCACTAATGCTCAAATTATGTAAGATTATCGTAATTTAAGAATGATCTTCTACCTCTACACCAAGGTGAGGACTTTAAAAAAATGTGTCTCTAAAATAAAAACCCATATGGGAATGTTAATGTGATACAGATGTTCAAGAAAGTGAATTTCCTTCTTGCATTAGGGCAAGGGTGTCGCCAATAAAGAATTATCGAACCAATCAATTTAAATCCTACTTACTCTCCTCCTGGTTAGTGTTATCAACCATCTCCTCAAGAACTGGCTCAAACTATCCATACTTACCTAAAGTAAATGATGAATGGTAAAGAATACCTATCCAAAGATTCTCTGAGTAGTCATTTCATCAAATGATGGGAGAATTTCCCCGACTGTAGATTTATAGAGACATGGTTTAATCCCATCGAAAAGAAGATGAAACCAGGATTTGAGTTTTTCTTTAAATATAAAATAACCCGAAAGAAAGGATTGGGTCATATAACATAACCCTTATTCCTCAAGTATGCTAAGTTACACTCTTCTGATAGTGAATAAAATGATGATGATGAATCCTTTGATCTAACCAAGATGGAGGTGGATGTTTACATGATAAATTCTAAACAGAATAAGGAAAATGCAATTGATTGGATCCCCCTAATCTAAGAATCATTGTATAATCGGTGGATTATACCTACTCCTTCGTGCTCAACAACTAGAAAAATGGTCACATCTTATCCCCTTGAGTCTGATGTATCCTTTCATCTTGTTAATAATCTATCTCTCGAGTCATTTTGACAATGTGTTGAATGTTTTATTCTGTATTAACTATAGCAATGAATTTAGTTATAATTTTGAGTATATCTTTGTACCTAATCATAAATGTGATAATTTAGCTAAACAAGAAGCTAATGAATATGACTTAATGAATGAAGAAATCTTAATTGAACTCATTAAGGAAAATTAAATGCAACATGACCGTGTTCAAACTAATGTCGATGAAACTATTATTATAAATCTCGATTCTTTTGATAATCCTTATGATATCATGATAGGGTTCACTCTTAATAACCATGAACAGTTCCAATTTGAAAAGCTAGTATGGGATTTTGTCAATTTCTTCTCTTTGTTGCAACACCCCGCATTTTGGCAAGCGATGTGGCAAGCCGCAAGTGACAGATATATGAGACATTTAAAAAAATTCTATAAGATATAATCAAATTGATCCATTAAATATAAACATTCATGCAAATTAAAATCCATCACCATGCTATCTCTAAAATAAATTCAACTCCAAATGAATATAAAATCCAAATGAAATGATCCAACTATAAATGTCTGATAGAAATCATAAACAACTGGACAACCGATTGACCCACCAAATCCATAAATAAAAGTCTCATAAGAAATGCGACGGAAAGGAAAGTAAATCTAAACTACTAAAACAGATAAATATATCTCCAATGGCACTCCCAAAAATATCTCCAATCAAACTTACGCAGCTACTCCAGCACTATACCCAAAATGTTAGTCAACGCAATGGGTCAGAGCCCGTCGCATGAATACTAACTCCTCCTCCTAATTAGGGTCCGTAAACCCAGACAATAGTATTATACATGATAAATATCACAATAGAGTATTTTAAATTAGACTATATATATATATATATATATATATATATATATATATATATATATATATATATATATATATATATAGGAGAAGTCTCACTTCCATCATGCTCTATACATCATTCACGCATCACACCTAGCTGTAGGCCCTTAAAAAAATTCAAAACTTTTAATTTTCCCTTGAAATTAACCTTCCAATAAATCCATGTTAAAAGAATTAGGTCAAAATACATTTTATAGCAGTTATTAAAAAATCCACAAAATACTACTCAAAATACCTTATTTATAAGGGTCCATGCCAACAATTTTTTGTGAATTTTTTAAAAATAGCTACAAAATGTATTTTGACAAAAAAAATTTAATATGGGTTGATTGGAAGGTTAATTTCAAGAGAAAAATAAAAAATTTGGAAAAAATATTTCTTAGGGCCTCGAATTAGGTTTGATGTATGGTGTGATGTATACATCATGATATAGGTTAGCCTTCCTCTCTCTCTCTCTCTCTCTCTCTCTCTCTCTATATATATATATATATATATATATATATATATATATATATAGAACACCTCTATCTACCCATATAACTAAGCCCCCCAATGTTTAATTCCAATTATGATATTTCAACAATAATTTCAATATTATCTCCTATCCTTACTTAATTTAATTATCCAATTATTTTTATGTTCATATGACACCACTATGGCCAGTGGACCCCTTATTGGTCCTACACACACTCTTGGCACGCTTAAGTTCTAAAACATCACACCCATTCCCCTCGCTATAGCCAGCCAGCATGATATTTGTCAGCTCTGCACATACCCGTGAGGTTCCACGCACGACATGTCACTATAGCCACTCGGCCCAAAATTTCAATTATTACTACCCCAACAATCACGTTGTCCCTGCGGTCTCAATTATTAATACAATTAACGTATCATATATGGCGTATTTTTAACTTATCACAAAAATTCCTTAAATTAATCGTAAGATCACTATTTATCCAAATTATGTCCATTTAATTATAACATTAATCAAACAATTCATTTTACCATCAATTTATAGAATATCTATTCATATGCATATTTTTGGGAGCAATACAACAATAAATCTCTACTCTAAAACATGGACATAATTAACGTGGTTATATATGTCGAAATCAATTTATAACATCCCTACAATCTATTTTACATGCGACTGTTATAAATTCTAACGAAATCCCAACCTCTAATCTAATCATGCAAGGGTTTTGAGTCTTAATCCGTATTAAAGATTTGAGTAAAAACCGTCCCAAATTTAGTTTCACTTCCCATAATTAGACTTTCTAATTTATTTTAGGAAAAAAATAATTATTAGTGTTTAGGTAACATTTAAAACACATCATAGCAAAGGGAAATAATAGAAGTATTCATGCCTGAAAAGTGTCGTTTGAAGAATCTGATTGGATGGTTGCGTTCCTCTCTAAAAAATATTGAAAACACGTTCTTGAATGATCTTGAGAAATCTTGATTAAGTTCTTCTAATCTTGAGTTGAAAATTGAGTATGAAGGGTTTAGGTTTGGAAGAAAAGGGAGGATGAAAATTATGGAATGTTCTTACTTTTGGAGAAGGCTAAAACGTGTTTTAAAATTCCTAAACGAGTCACTTTATGTTTATATACCAAAAAGAATTTGAGTCCTATACAAATTCTAAGAGAAATTTTTGTTTTAGTAAAATTTACAGACCGAGCCGGTTCTATTTTCTGGCAAATACCGAAATTATTTTTTTTATCAATAAAGCTAGAATTTCTCGAATTAATACCCAAATTAAATTCTGATTAAAAATTTTAATTTATATAAATCAAAACCAACATTTTTAAATATGAAAATGGTTAATTTTCAATAATTTATTTTTACCCAAAATTTTAAATTCCCAAAAGGTTGTATGCTTTAAAAACACGGGGTGTCACATACTTCCCCACTAGCACAGGAATTTCATACTCGAAATTCGACATAGCGTAAATGTTCTAAATAAAAAAGGGTCACATACTCCTAACCATATAATGCCACATTTGGATGCTAACACACCCAATCCTATACGCACCTACCCCACGAATAAAACACAATATATATATAACTATGCATATCTTAGAAAATTATTATGTACCATGTTATTCCATGAATCACCACTTGATGCTCTCTCCAAAGGTCATCGCAACCTTAAGTCCTAAAATCAAATTGCATCACCAAATTGATACTTATGATACCCAATATCTGCACTAATGATCTTAAAAATAAATCTCGCCTTCAAAATCAATTCTAAATATTCCCATAACTAGATTACTAGTTCTAACCTCAATGTCTATAACGTCCTCAATACAAAACCCCTTATTTTCGAAAACACCACTAACACGTATGCTAGACCCAATACCTTAAGGAGTACAAATCAACAAAGGGATTCAAATATCAGTAACAGGGAGCTAAACAGACTCACAACCTAGGAGACTTAAGACCATGATCTGATACCATTCGTGACATCCCGTGCATTCTAGTAAGCGAGGTGTCCAGACGTCGCTGCCAAACTACGTCGGGCCTCACTAAATAAGTTATCATTCTTAGCATGTGAAAGATTTATGGGACATTTGAAAAAAATTCTTCAAGATATAATTAAATTGATCTAATGAATATAACCATCATGCAAATTAAAATCCATCACGTTGCTATCTCCAAAATAAATCCAACTCCAAATGAATATAAAACCCAAATGAAATGATCCAACTATAAATGTTTGACAGAAACCATAAACAACTGTGGAACCGATTGGCCCCCCAAATCTGTAAATAAAAGTCTCATAATAAATATGACGGAAAGGAAAGTAAATCAAAACTACAAATACAGATAAATATATCTCCAGTTGCACTCCCAAAAATATCTCCAATCACTCCTATGCAGCTACTCCAGCACTATACCTAAAATGTTAATCAACGCAATAGGTCAGAGCCCATCGCATGAATACTGGTTACTCCTCCCAATTAGGTTCTGTAAACCCAGACAATAGCATTATATACGAAAAACATCACAATAGAGTATTGTAATACACCATATTTTTATGCTTTTTAAATTTGGGGATTTATTAAATTTAATGTGAGTTATTAATTTAATATAAATCCAAAAATTAATTATTTTTGTAATTACTAACGTGACGAGAGTTAGTAATCATTGAAAAATTATTGAATAGTACTAATGAGTAAAGTAATATATAATATTGGTTCTATTAAATGTCACGAGTGAATAAAATGATAATTTTGGAAATTTAAGTCGGGATGCCCCCGTGTCGTGTCGGGACTAAATGTTGATTAATAAAAGTGAATAAATTATAAGTCACCCGTATGTTCATTATGAGTGCGCCAAAGTGTCCGGAAGGGTCGAGATAGTCAAAATAATGTACCCGGGGGCTTAGTTTGGGTCTCGGAGCGTTTTTAGGCCTAATTAACACCCCGGGAGGGCGTTTTGGACATTTTATAATTTTAAGCCTGAAAACCCACGAAAATTGTAAGGTTATATCAGATGCTTAGGATTTCCTTCTAGGGTTAACTCAACCAAAAACAAGAAACGGTCATTGGAGAAGGAAGGAGAGAGCTTGCCAAAGAGTTCTAGGCCAAAAACTCCACCATTTGCGCCGCCGTCGCCGCCAAACGATAGATCGCGTAACAAGGATCACCACCACACCGATTTCATCCACAAATCAGAAACAAAAATCCCCACGGAAGTATTTATCTTGCTTAATTTTCTTAATTCTTCATTCATATTAGTTTAGGGTTGATTAGGATGAGTTTTTATGAAAGAAAACCTATGTTGGTGACTAGAAATCGCATGTTGCAGTGATATAAGCAATAATATGGAAATTCCTTTCACATGTAGAGATTGAACCACGAATTTATATTGGTTTAGAAGTATAAATTCTGGGAAAAGAATAAGAATAACTAAGTTGAAGAAATTTCTAGGGTTCATGAAAATTATATAAGTTTTGGCCCTTTTTAACCCATGAATCTTGATGAAATCTCGCATGCTTTTAGGTAGGATATTGCTAATTTGGGTTTATAATGTCTGTGGTGTAAATTTTTGGGAGTTTGGGAGTTTAAAATTTGGATTTTTATAATGTTGGATGATAGAACCCGTAACTGGTATTCTGCAGATTCGTCATACCTGTTTGATCGATCGATCGAACTAGGAGTATCGATCGATCAACGCATCGATCAATCGAGCTCCTGCCATCGATCGATCGACCCCTCCTGGTAGACTCATATTTCCCATTCTAAATAGTTGAATTCAATTTAAATGAGTTAAAATCTTTGGATATCCTTATTGAAATATTTTGGGAGATAAAGAAGACCAGTAGGACTTATTAGAACTATGAAACCTTTAATGTAAGACGAGATTTACATTTTTCGGGGATGTTTACATATAAGGGACGATGGAACTATGTATAAAAAGGGGGGAGATGCGTAAGGTAGTTACGTTGGAAAATAAATGAGTACCTGCTGAAATTACACTTGGGACGATAGAAATCCACGAGTGTCACTTGATAAGTTGGGATAATCCCACAAATTAATATAAGAGGCAAACGTTATACGTGATAATTAAATAAGGAGTAATAAGGACAAATATCATAATTATGGGTCGTGAGTATGTACCTAAACTTGATCTGGTAATAGTAGTATATTTATATGACTGTGTTTATACATATACTATATACGTGTAAAAATCATGTCCGCGCTACTTTCTATCCCTGAGGTTACCGCGCTGGGACAGTCTTATCTCGATGGGACCTTTATGGGGGATATTGCTCGTACCCTAGAAGATAGAAATCCTTTGGTACATGCTATCGAATCGATAGTCAGACGGTCCTAAGAGACGTGAGGGCATGTGCTGACCTCTTAGAGACTTAGAAACTATGCTTCGCCTCAATATCATTTGCGTTTTGTTTCTATATAGTTCGAAAGCGATTCTGAACTTGTATTTCCCTTAGTACGCGTGATACGAGGACTGGATTGCAGAGTATGCCCGCACCATAATTATTATGTGGGGTGTTGTTAGAATATATATTATATGAGTATTTAATATATATATTTAAATCTGGAATTTGGGAACTACCTGCTGTGTCTATGGTAACTAAGAATGGAATAACTATTTCAATTTGGGAATAAGTGTTTGAAAAGTATAATATGTTATTGAGAAACTTTATTAGTAAATAAGGTTTAAATGAGAACTTTGTTGTTAAATGAAATTAACCTCTTAAACAATTGAAATTGTCAGTTAAATCTTACGAGCAACCTAAGATAAGATAAATTAAACCGTTGGGAAGGTTATTGCGATAGTCGTGCACATTAGAAGAGAGGTGAGATATTCTCAAGGGAGAGCCGCACTAATATGTTGTTGCATTGGCCAGTAAACATTTTAAATACTTGCTAAACAAAATTTAAATTGTTTTTACAATGGGGCTCTGACCCGTTTCCATTTTCTTTTCTCTCTTGTATATATATGTATTCATTATAGGTGCCCAACCACAGGGGCATCTTGCATAGGATCCTTTGGAAGGAACGCGTTGCTGCTTAGGTGGGAGTTGCAGGCCTTTTGTTTAGACGACCTCATTTGTGGATTCCACTTCTACCACTATTTATTCAGTTGGGCATGTGTCGTCCTTTTCCATTATCCAGTTGGTTATCAGATGTTGTGATTTGTTTATCTCCAGTATTCATACTTTTGGATTTATTACTGTCCGGATGTTTTCCTTTTAGTTTTAATGTTCGAATTACTTAGTTGGATGTTTAATTAATTGGATTGTTTGTTCCAGTATATTTGTTGGAGGATTATTAAATTATGAATTATGTAAAGAGTTAAACGTTGGATTATAAAACAAAATTTGTCAAGTAATGTCTAAAAATCGTTTTGACACTTAACTAAATTATTTAGGGTGTTTAAATTGGAAAAGTTATTTTTACGACAGTGATACTAAGAATGAACCAACCGTTCACCTTGATTATAATTTAATAAAGGACTGATCACCCGGTATTTAATTAGGCGGGGTGTCACAGGTGGTATCAGAGCATCAGGTTCTAGTGTCCTTTAGTATCTATACGGCTTATCTCGTTCCCAGCTAAGCGTCTTCGATTTAGAGCCCTAACATTAGGAATGTTGTATTCATCTTTATGCGTTGAAAATTCATGCTTCTACGATTTGTCGATGTGAATGTTGAACTTATTCAGATTAAATTTTTAAAACTTTCAGATGGCCCGTCAGGACGAACAAGCTAATACCATTGGGGAAGTTAATGAGAAAGGACAACTCACGCCTCAGGTGTCTTCAAAAATGGTACCAATCGTCGAATTTGCGAGCATTGTGGCACAAGCAGTAACCACTGCAGTCTTACAGTACCACGAACGCAGCATGAAGCTTAGAGGAAGCAAAAGACCTAGAGAGGTAAATCAAATGCATGTGACTAAAGTTGACAATTGTGTGAAAGCACCGAAATTGCGACTACAAACCACTCAAGACCAAGACAGTTCCAGAAGTAACAAAATTTATGTAAAGGGACAAAAGTGTCAGGGCCAAAAAGGTAGGGGTCAGAATGAAGTCACAAAGAGGTGTTTCAAATGTGGAAGGAACGGTCATAAACGTCAATCTTGTCCAAATCAGGCTGGGGAGAAACTACAACCCGACCAGCGAGGAATTTCGGAACTCTGCTATAAATGTGTACAATCGGGTCACAAGTGGAGGGATTGTCCTCAACCTGACATCATTTTTCCAGAAATTTCTTACCAAGGCCAGCAAGACCAAGGAAAAAGTGAGACTAGTCAACAACGTAGTGAAGTGAGACAGTTTCGAGGGAAGTGCTTCCAATGTGGCAGGAATGGCCATAGGCATCGGGATTGCCCAGAGAGGAATGGGGACCCACGACAGAAGGATGCCAGTAGTAAACCACAGAAGCCAGCTCCACCTGCCATTCCAGCAGCCTCAGTTCAGCAGAGGCAATTACAGTATGGACGTGTATGTAACGTCCACCAGATAGAAGCACCTCAGACCCCAACTGAGATACAAGGTACGTTCCCTATACTGGGTGATATGGGTTGAGTTTTAAGTAGTACCGGGGCACCTCACTGTTTTAGGGCTATTCATTTTTATGAGCCTTAGGCCTATTAGCCACGACGACTGTCATGCGTAACCTCATCATTTGGGGGAAAGAGTCTTTGATTTTCTGTATTTGAAGGAGTGCAGATATAGAAATTGATAACTTCATTTTTAATCGCGATCAATACCGATGTTAGATATGCATGAGTATAAGGTCGTTATTGGCATGCTAGAGTTTCGGTAGGAGTATTGTCCCCGCCATATCGGGGTGGAAAAATGTGTTTTAATGGCAATGCCTCACCCAGAGGAAGGATTTGCCAATAGTAATGGAAAGTTAGAAGTATGACGGTTATGCTCGAAGGATGAGGCATGTTTCATGTGACACGAGCGAGCCATTATATTTTGTTCATTGCTAGATTAGCATATGAGACGAGTTTATTGTGTATAACTACAAAGGATATTATTATGTGAATATTTTTCCCTAGTGTGGCAGGATTTTCCTTAGTGCTATCCGCGGAGGATGAGTGAGTATATTAATAGTGTTATATATTTTATTGAGGTTATTCTTTTTAGTGATGTGATATACGAGTATAATATGGTATTGATTACAACTTTATAGAAATGGTCAGTATGATAGTGGGCAGTTAGTGCAAGACTATCGGAGTGGTAGCATTAGTGCAGCATGTTTTGTTCTGATGAGGCCTCACCTGCAAGAGGGTTGGACTCGCACTTATATTATCTATCCTAGAGACTTCGGGAGGGATAGTACGCTCGAGATATTCGATACCGGTGTGCGTAGGGACTTTGTTGTTATGATTCAGTATATATTGGGTTTACTGATGAGCGAAAAGATTTGACTCATTATCATGTGGAACGCTTAGGACTTGGTGATAGGTAGAGAGCAATAATATATCTACCCTTTAGAGATGTGATAGTTAAGAGTTAGACTCCTATGTTTGGAATCAGGATTTTGAGAGTCCTGATTGTACGTGTAAGAGGTTTGTAAATAGTGATTACCACCAATACTGGATGATAGTGGATTGGCAAAATGTTCTTTGTGTAGGTGTAATTACGGGAAATGATGGAACTTTTCTGTCAAGGAATGGAGTAAAGGGGTACATGATATGGACGGAGGACCTAACAGATTTCGATAACCGACAACGCTAGGTAGTAGTGTATCGGGGGGGTTCCTTGTTTGGATTTCGCTTTGCGAGACATCCCACGCATGAAACTTAGCGTAAGGTTGGAAATAGGGTGATGTATGGTCAGTAGTTCATGAGTTCAGTACCTCAGTCGTATAAGGAACAGGTAATTGTATATGTAAGATGGAAGTTGAATTATGATTTAAGGCCAGTAAATCCGGTTGTGTGGTAAGAATGCATAGAAAGCTTCGTTTTATCGCCATGAGTTGAGGGGTGGAACTATTATAGGAGGATTTAAAAGTTTTTGATTTCTAGGGTGATTGAGAGTACCCAAGTGTTGTAAATGCGTTCGGAACACAAGGGAAATAAGGAGTTTAGACGATTTTAGTGTGGATTATCTGGGGAGAATCTTTAATACAAGAGACGAGACTTATATTTGTTTGGATGTATAGATCATTAGTGATTTATTTTAATTATTGTACTTATTCGAGAGAATTGTTGTATTTATCTGAAGAGATATGAGATTCATAGTCCCTCTTTTGTTGATTGTGGGATTTAGATGATCTATACCTCGTATTTTGTGGGATACAGGTAATTTTATCGATGAGTAGCGCTCCGTTCGCTCTCCCCGGGCGATCGGGGTGTTACAAATGTGGGCACCCTCGTTAGCTAATGTTAAAATCGTCCGAGTGGAAGGGACGTGGGAATGTATGTGAGGAATATATGTTTGTGGGACTAACATAACGAGGCGGAAGTAGTAGAGGGAATTAGACGTTACATGAAGAACGATAATATATATATATATATATATATATACATACACGGGTATGATTAGAGTAGCTCACCCGAATTTAGTTGGAAGGCTGTGGAAAGCCATTTAAAAAGGGGTATTACTTGAGAAGGTTAGAATTTAATCATTATGGAGAATGCTCGGAACGGAGTTGTAATTAGTCAAATGTGAAAATGACTTACGCATACAAAGTGTGATGATGTTAGTATGGTCTAAAAGGTCCAGAAGTGCACTTTGTGGAGAAAATTGCACGGGTCAGAACTTTTGGTACGCGCCAATGAAAGAAGGGAGTATTAAGTGTCACCTAATGTGAGACATTTCTAGGAAAGCACGATGTTTAGCAGGACATAGTGAGTAGTGTCTTCATGCACATCTCATAGATAGAGATCGGTTGAAATAAGAAGATAAACCATAGAATTGTGTGGCTATCGAAAATTCCTATAATGGGAGAGGCCGATAGAGTCGGTAAAATTTCTCAGATGGGTTACCATCTTCAAGACAAGATAAAGGGTTCATTCGAACGTATGAAAAAAATCGCTCAGGAAGGAAGTGATTGACATTCCTTTGGGGTGATTTACAATATGCCCCAGTCTTCCTTTGAAAGGAAGGGATCGCGTCGGTACACGATCCTGCACGACATTATTTTCTGAATCGGGATGAGATCTTTGAATTCCACCTTCAATATGGGATTTCAGGAAAACAACGGAGATAACGTTTCGTTATGAGTGGAAGGTATCACCCACAGCCGAGGAGCAGGCGTATGGTGATTAACGATTAATGGGGCCGCGCGAAGAAAATTTTGGAGGCTTGATGATCATTTCATTCCCACAACGGATATAACTAGCAAGTGAAGTACAGTAGGGTAGTGTTCCATGGAAGCACTGGTACCTGTTTTTTGTAAACGAGATGCTTATGGAAATTTTGGTGTGGAAAAAAAACCTTAACTATTCTCCCTCTGCGTAGGTTTAGAGGTAAGCGGATAACCAGAATTTTGTATCGATCGAGAATAATCCGACAACTATGGTGGAAGTCCACGACTGATTGGGGCGAAGAAGTGTGGTCAGATGTTCGTACGGTTTCTCCCAGAATGGGAGTTTTGTGTTTAGATAAATTCGATTAGTTGTCATCTAGTGAGGTGCCACCTCCCAATGACATTGACATAATGGAAATAAATAGTGTATATGCATGCCTTATGCGAATGTTGTCGGATAGGAGCACAATGTGAAGTATCTTTAATAAAGAGTGTTAAACCAGCTTGCTGTGAGGTGGGGGCTATAGTGATTGAACGCCGTACTGTGTTGATAGGTTGAGTAGTGATAAGGTATCCAAAATGTCTTTTACCAGGTAGGCCTTCTTTTCCGAATTTCGGGACAAAATTCAGTTATTAGGGGCGAAGTATGTAATACCCCGTATTTTTATGCTTTTTAAATTTGGGGATTTATTAAATTTAATGTGAGTTATTAATTTAATATAAATCCAGAAATTAATTATTTTTGTAATTACTAACGTGACGAGAGTTAATAATCATTGGAAACTTGTTGAATAGTACTAATGAGTAAAGTAATATATAATATTGGTTCTATTAAATGTCACGAGTCAATAAAATGACAATTTTGAAAATTTAAGTCGAGACACGCCCGTGTCGTGTCGGGACTAAATGTTGATTAATAAAAGTGAATAAATTATAAGTCACTCATATGATCATTTCGAGTGCACCAAAGTGTCCGAAAGGGTCGAGATAGTCAAAATAATGTACCCGAGGGCTTAGTTTGGATCTCGGAGCATTTTTAGGCCTAATTAACACCCCAGGAGGGCGTTTTGGATATTTTATATTTTTAAGCCTGAAACCCACGAAAATTGTAAGGTTATATCAGATGCTTAGGGTTTCCTTCTAAGGTTAACTCAACCAAAAATAAGAAACGGTCATTGAAGAAGGAAGGAGAGAGCTTGCCAAAGAGTTCTAGGCCAAGAACTCCTCCGTTTGCGCCGCCGTCACCGCCAAATGATAGATCGCATAACAAGGATCACCAACACACCGATTTCATCCACAAATCAGAAACAAAAATCCCCATGCAAGTATTTATCTTGCTTAATTTCCTTAATGCTTCATTCATATTAGTTTAGGGTTGATTAGGATGAGTTTTTATGAAAGAAAACCCATGTTGGTGATTAGAAATCGCATGTTGTAGTGATATAACCAATAATCTGGAAATCCCTTTCACATGTAGAGATTGAAACACGAATTTATATTGGTTTAGAAGTAGAAATTTTGGGAAAGAAATAAGAAGAACTAAGTTGAAGAAATTTCTAGGGTTCATGAAAATTATATAAGTTTTGGCCCTTTTTAACATATGAATCTTGATGAAAACTCGCATGCTTTTACGTAGGATATTGCTAATTTGGGTTTATAATGTTTGTGGTGTAAATTTTCGGGAGTTTGGGAGTTCAAAATTTGGATTTTTATGATGTTGGATGATTGAACCCGTAACTAGTATTCTGCAGATTCGCCATACCTGTTCGATCGATCGATCGAACCAGGAGTATCGATCGATCGACGCATCGATCGATCGAGCTCCTGCCATCGATCGATCGACCCCTCCTGGCAGACTCATATTTCCCCTTCTAAATAGTTGAATTCAATTTAAATGAGTTAAAATCTTTGGACATCCTTATTGAAATATTTTGGGAGATAAAGAAGACCAGTAGGACATATTAGAAATATGAAACCTTTAATGTAAGACGAGATTTATATTTTTCGGGGATGTTTACATATAAGGGACGATGGAACTATGTATAAAAAAGGGGGGAGATGCGTAAGGTAGTTACGTTGGAAAATAAATAAGTACCTGCTGAAATTACACTTGGGACAATAGAAATCCACGAGTGTCACTTGATAAGTTGGGATAATCCCACAAATTAAGATAAGAGGCAAACGTTATACGTGATAATTAAATAATGAGTAATAAGGACAAATATCATAATTATAGGTCGTGAGTATGTACCTAAACTTGATCTGGTAATAGTAGTATATTTATATGACTGTGTTTTTACATATACTATATACGTGTAAAAATCATGTCCGCGCTACTTGCGATCCCTGAGGTTACCGCGCTGGGACAGTCTTATCTCAATGGGACCTTTATGGGGGATATTGACTCGTACCCTAGAAGATAAAAATCCTTTGGTACAGGCTATCGAATCGATAGTCAGACGGTCCTAAGATACGTGAGGGAATGTGCTGACCTCTTAGAGACTTGGAAACTATGCTCCGCCTCAATATTATTTGCGTTTTATTTCTATACAGTTCGAGAGTGATTATGAACTTGTATTTCCCATAGTACGCGTGATACGGGGACTGGATAGCAGAGTATGCCCGCACCATAATTATTATGTGGGGTGTTGTTAGAATATATATATTATATGAGTATTTAATATATATATATATTTATATCTGGAATTTGGGAACTACCTGTTGTCTCTATGGTAAGTAAGAATGGAATAACTATTTCAATTTGGGAATAAGTATTTGAAAAGTATAATATGTTATTGAGAAACTTTATTAGTAAATAAGGTTTAAATGAGAACTTTGTTGTTAAATGAAATTAACCTCTTAAACAATTGAAATTGTCAGTTAAATCTTACGAGCAACCTAAGATAAGATAAGTTAAACCGTTGGGAAGGTTATTGCGATAGGCGTGCACATTAGAAGAGAGGTGAGATATTCTCAAGGGAGGGACGCACTAATATGTTGTTGCATTGACCAGTAAACATTTTAAATACTTGTTAAACAAATTTTAAATCATTTTTACAATCGGGCTCTGACCCGTTTCCATTTTCTTTTCTCTCTTGTATATATATGTATTCATTACAGGTGCCCAGCCACAGGGGCGTCTTGCATAGGATCCTTTGGAAGGAACGTGCTGCAGCTTAGGTGGGAGTTGCAGGCCTTTTGTTTAGACAACCTCATTTGTGGATTCCACTTTTAGCACTATTTATTCAGTTGGGCATGTGTCGCCCTTTTCCATTATCCAGTTGGTTATCGGATGTTGTGATTTGTTTATCTCCAGTGTTCATACTTTTGGATTTATTACTGTCCGGGTGTTTTCCTTTTAGTTTTAATGTTGGAATTACTTAGTTGGATGTTTAATTAATTGGATTGTTTGTTCCAGTATATTTGTTGGAGGATTCTTAAATTATGAATTATGTAAAGAGTTAAACGTTGGATTATAAAACAAAATTTGTCAAGTAATGTCTAAAAATGGTCTTGACACTTAGCTAAATTATTTAGGGTGTTTAAATTGGAAAAGTTATTTTTACGACAGTGATGCTAAGAATGAACCAACTGTTCACCTTGATTATAATTTAATAAAGGACTGATCACCCGGTATTTTATTAGGCGGGGTGTCATAAGTATTTTAAATTAATATATATATATATATATATATATATATAAACAATGCCAGTAAAAAATAGACCACCACTATCTACCCACATAACTAAGCCCTCCAATGTTCATGTCCAATCATGATATTTCTATAGTAATTTAAATATTATCTATAATCCTTACTTAATTTAATTATCCAATTATTTTTAGGTTCTTGCAACATCACTATGGCAGTAGACCCCTTATCGGTCCTACACACACTCTTCGCGTGCTTAAGTTTCAACGCATCATACCCATTCCCCTCAGTATTGTTAGTCAACCCGATATCTATCAGCTCTGCATATATTCGTGAGGTTCCACGCATGACATATTATTATAACTAGTCAGACTGTATTCTGTTAGCCCCGCACATACTCGTGATGCCACCACACACCCATGTTGCTATAGTCAGTCGACCCATATTCTGTCAGCACTGCACATACTCGCGACGCAAATTCATTTTAATACCCATTTATTACCTTAGGAACTGATTATCAATAATGTCAAGTTCTTATTATTTTCTATTAACCCCACCCTTTTTCGATCATAAATCCTCAAATCACCCTAGTCTTATACCTAGAGGTCTCCAAAACACAAATATATTCTAATCTATCATTTAGGATGAATACAGACCAAAAGTCATTGCCTAGCCTCGCACCTAGGCTAATTATCCAACGAAAACAACGTAAATTCATCCCCCCCCCCCCAGAATCGTCCATCCGTAAAAACCCACACAATCTAGTTCCATACCCCGAAAGCGTCATCATTAACTAAGGCTTACCTACTAGTCCCATACCTAGAAAGAAACCTAAAATAAGGTGAGAGCAATAACTACCCCAACAATCCCGCCATCCCCGCAGTGCCAATTATTAATGCATTTATTGTATCATATATGGAATATTTTTAACTTATCACAATAATTCTTTAAATTAATCGCAAGATTACTATTTATTCAAATTATGTCCATTTAATTATAACATTAATCAAACAATTCATTTTCTCATCAATTTATAAAAATATCTATTCAAATGCATATTTTTTAGAGCAATACAATAATAAATAAATTCTCTAAAAGATGCACATAATTAACGTGGTTATACATGTTGAAATCAATTTATAATATCCCCATAATTTATTTTACTCGTGAATATCATAAATTCTAACGAAATCCCAATCTCTAATCTAATAATGCAAGGGTTTTGAATTTTAATCTGTATTAAATATTTGAGTAAAAGTAGTCCCAAATTTAGTTTCACTTCCCCTAATTAGTCTTTCTAATTTATTTCAAAAAAAAATTATTAGTTTTTAGGCAACATTTAAAACACATAATGCCAAAGGGGGACAATAGAATCACTCATGCCTGAAAAGAGTTTTTAAAGAATTTGGTTGGATGGTTGTGTTCCTTTCAAGAAAACAAGTTCTTGAAAGATCTTGAGAAATCTTGATTAAGTTCTTCAAATCTTGAGTTGAAAATTGAGTTTAAAGGGTTTAGGTTTGGAAGAAAATAGAGGATGAAAATTATAGGAGGTTCTTGCTTTTAGAGAAGGATAAAATGTGTTTTAAAAGTCCTAAATTCGTAACTTTATGTTTATATACCAAAAAAAATTTGAGTACTACACAACTTCTAAGAAAAAAGTTTTATTTTTGTAAACCTGACAGACCGAAGATGTTCTACTTAAAAATCGAACCGGATCTGTTTTCTTGAAAAACCCAAAATTCTTTTTGTTCAACTACAGAGATAGAATTTCTCGAATTAAACCCGATTTCAATTCCGATTAATATTTCATTTGATATAAATCAAAACCAACATTTTTGAATTTGAAAATGGTTAATTTTCAATAATTTATTTTTCCCAAAATTTTAAATTCCCAAAAAATTATATGCTTTAAAAACACAGAGTGTTACATTGGTCTTATAGTCACGTGCCCGAGATCGACTCCAAAATTGTACAACACTATATTCGGACATACCCAAATTGTACTCAAATTAAGCAAAAACTAAGGAATAATCATCCTAAATGATCACTCAATATCAAGATGAGATTATCCAATATTTAAATGTGGTACTTATTTATGTAGTTAATAATCCGTAGTGGCTTGCTAATATTGTCCCTATATCAAAACTAGGAGATAAAGTGTGTATTTGTGTTGATTATCGAGACTTGAACAAAGCGTCTTCAAAGGATGATTATCCTTTGCCTAATATCAACATGATTGTACTCAATACAACCAATCATGTTCTAAAATACTTTATCAATTGGTTCACCGGTTATAATAAGATCAAGACGAATCTCAATCATTCAAAGAAAATAACATTCTTCTCCTTATGGGGGACGTTCGGTTATATGATGATTCCATTTAGTGTCAAGAATGCAGGGGCTACAATCTCGACGGTTTGAGACTGCCCCAGGAGTCTCGAGTTCAAGTCACGACTCTATATAAACCCAAAGGTGGGAAATATTTAACACTTTTACCATGGTGAAATTCCTTAACAAGTTAAAAGAGAGAAATGCCTACTTTATGAATAAGTTTAGGGTTAATACATTACTTGGACATTCATTCAACATAAACAGTATTATGAAAAGCAACGGGCAGATAAAACACTTGGGCCCAGTTTGGTTGCGCAAATTGTTTGATTATGTAAATTGGTTCATTGTAAATTAGTGAATTGTAAATGAATGAATTTGAAATGAGTTAAATTTAATTTTACACAATGTTTGGTAATTTGAAATTGATGTTAAGGTTTTTATGAAAAAAGATAAAAACAAATCAAGAGAGGGGGGGAGAGGGAAAGAGAGAGGGAGAGGGGGAGGGGGAGAGGGAGATGGAATATGCACTTTATGTGACTCCTATTTCAAATAGACTCATTTCATGTTTTTTGTGAAATGATCCAATTTCAGATTTTGCACATGAGCTAAAATTGGGCAATAAATGAATCCTTTCATTAATAAAACCAAACACAATTAATGGAGCAATTTGTAAATGGATCAATTTATTAATGATCCAATTTACAATTTTGGAACAACCAAACGGGGCCTTGGAGTTCTACGAAAAATTCAAAATTTCATTCATGGTTGAAAAACTAAAAGAACTGCACGATACAATGTTTAAAGACAGAGCAGATACACAAATTGGGCTTAAAATACCATAGAAGGTCACCCAGAACATATATTTAAGCATTGTCCACAAGAGTTTCAATGATAGTCGGCCCAGCTGGATTATCATCGGGGTTAACAGTAGCCCCTCTTGGTTGCCCGCCACCTTAGTTCCATCCTGATCATTATTAATTATAGTTTTGGCCTCAGGCACGATAGGATCAGCAACATCAACTTCGACCTAAACCTTTTAAAGAGCAGTCGCGCTTATCGGGTCAGCTAAGCTGAAGGAGGCGATGATTTTAGCCAAAAGAGGGCTATTGGTGAAAAGGTCGCGACACACCCGCTGACGCACGATTTTGGCCCCCTTTTCCATATACTTGTTAGCGTTGTCAAAAAACTCTTCTGACTATTTCAAATTAGCTATAGCTTTATCGACAGCCACTCGGATCTTATCATCCTCGTCTTCCTTCTGCTTCTTGAGATCAACCTCAAGGGCGTTAGTCTTCACCTTGTGGTCCTACTTCAGGTTGGCCAAACGCTCCTTGTGATGGGTCCGCATTTCCCGAACCTTAGATTTATACTTGGCCTTTTGATCTTTTATCTTCTTCTTCAGCATATTGAACTGCAGCTTAACCTCATCGGACAACTTTTCCTTGAACTCAGACGCCACAACACATTGTTGGATGTTTTGGAAGGCAATAAAAAAATGCAAACAGAAAGAAGAAAAGAGTTAGTATGTGATAATATAACACTCCAAAAATTTTAAACAGATAAAATTACACTGTTTATATTTACTTGGGTCGCCCTATGGAGAGCGAAGTTAAAAACTCAGGAGGGCTCTTGAGCATTAACGTAACAATTGTCACACTCAGGGATAACCGATGTTAAAACCTCCCGAGAAGAAAGTCAGCATTAATGCCTAACTGATCCAGATATGTAGCAGTAGAGATGTCTCCCTCAATAAAAGAAATGGATCATCAGTCTGTCTCGATAGTCCTTCCATCTTCTTCTTTTATTGAGGGGGAGGAGCTACGATCCCAGCAATGACCTCATTTATTTTCTTGGCCCTTCAAATCGGGGTGGGGCAACCGGTAGTAGATTTTTGCCTCGTATGAGTCTACATAGGGGTCTTCCCCTGGAGACAGGCATACAAGTTTGATGACATTGGAGCTGCAATCTCCCAGATTTCATCAGAAACACCGACAGGACGATCTGCAAAGGAAAGCACAAATAAATAAGTATCGACATATCTTGGGTAAGAATAATTTGAGATGATAGTATAGTTCAATAAAAAGTTAAAATACTTTCTTGTAAAATGATGTCAGTGGATTGACCTCCATTGTACAATATTACAAGAGATTAGGATGATCAGATCTTCAAAGACATTAAGACTTTCCCCCCTTAGTTGGTTAATGGACTCTCTCATCTTGACACTAAGACAGGGTTCCATCTTGGCCAAGAACAAAACACGATTCCATTTACGAGGCACTTTTTCCTCAGTAGTAGGAGATGACTCCCCCTTACAAACTCCCAATCCCCAAAAATAAATAAATAACAGGATTTCTAATCATAGTTGGAATTTTGGTTAATGTGAAGGAGCCTACGATCAGGGAGCGTGCAAAAAATAATAATATCAAGGATTGGCCCTCATAGTGATTGACGTACAACACGCTCGGAAGACATCAACCAAGAGATTTATGTCCCAGGAAACTCTCCGAAGATGATCAACCATGAATAGGATCCTCTACGCATTCAGCGTAGGATACTTCTCCCTTATTTTTTAGGTTATAGGCATGCTCCTCTTCAATAGGAAGTCTCATGCTGATGGAGGACTTAATCCCATAGATATACCTCTAGACCCCCCAGATCGATCTCACGGACATCACTCGTAATGGTCGAGGCTACAGTTATGTCCAAAGCATAGGGATCTTCCTCCTCTTCATCCTCCATGGTAGGGGCCTTACCATGAGGGTCGTGTTGCCTAAACTCATCCCGGGTCATAGCCAAGACAGGCAAAACCATAGGGGGTGGACGCATATTCTTATCAACCTCAACCTTAGACTCATCATCAGAGATATCATACACTTGGGCTTAAGATCCCTTGGATAACGAGAGGAAGTACTGGGATGAACCTAATTACTTGACTCGATCGTCTCACCCTCACCATCATAGACTGTTGGGACCCTCATTGCCACTTCAAAGGAGTCGACCTTAGTATCCACTCGGTTGTCAATGCTCAGAAGGGATATAAACCTTGGAAGATGAGGGTGTCACTGCTAATAGAGATGAAAATAGGGCTAACTTTGATCGCGAATTGAATAGAGTAGGTCAGGAGCAAGGCAGGTTATTCTACAGCTAATGGATTGAGGTCAATATAACTTGAGACCTACATTGGTGTGACTCATCATCGATCCTCCTAATCCCTCATCTTATGCACTCACACAAATGTGGAAACTCTTCACCAAACTCATGCAACCTACGATACATGAACAAACTTAAAGAAAACTTAGTGGGGAAACTATTGAAGATAAAATTGGGTAAACAAATGTTTTTTTTAATGATATTTCCCAGAAACACCAAGAACATTGTTGGTTAGCTCTAGCTAGATAAAGCATCGAAAAATGAAAATGGCCAAGTTTTGATGACACAAAACCTATCCAAAACGATCTGAGCTTTGGTCCTAACCCCTATTTCCCACTGAACGACTATAAAATGGGTAAGAAAACCACCACAGTAGGTTATTGGAATTGGCAAAAAGGTCTCTGTATAATTTTAAAAAAGCAGAGGTAGAATTGAAATAAGAACAACGGTGAAGGAGAGTACCTGAAAGCAAGAGAGGTCAGAAAATGAATTAATACATCGAAAAAGAGGAAGGGGATTACGCCGAAGATGAGAAATTCTAGAGAGAGAAACGGAAGTTGTTGCCTCTAGAAACAAGTTATAGCTGAAGTGAAGAAATAAAAAAAAGAAAGAAAGGGGGTTTACCACCTAAAAATATGTGCACGCTTCCCAAAAGGGCCATCATTAGGGCAGGACCCTCAATAGGAAATTTGGTTGTGCACATGACCTAGAAGGTCACGCTAACACTGGATAAGCCATTCAGCAAATGATAGGTGTCTTACTTCCCATGAGAGAAGTAAAATTTCTGCCAAAGCATAATACGACCATTATGCCTCCACTAGTCATGAGGTAATCTTAGATACAGACTAATAAGCACAGGGCCAGGATGAGACGAGATAGCAAAATTATTTAAACCTCAACGTGACGATAATAGCAAAGACTAAGGTCTAGGGGTGATTGATACACTAAGTCTGGTCTCGTTGCTAAGTACCCATCGTGGAAGAGTCTCCCTCCATATATTCCTTCAGAGTCCTCACTTTCCAGAACCTCTTACCTATAGTCCCATCTTAAACGGTCTCGGCCTCAGAGAAAAACCTAGATGGCTGGGTAGGACAGTCGTTTCATCAAATGACAAATAGTCTCGCTCATTGATAGTCTCGACCTCAAATAGTACCAGGAGACCGGCTTAGCAACATTATTCATATCAATCCAAGGAAGTTAATTGGTCTCTTATTGGCTGAGCAGGAGTGGAAGGAAGCTTCAACGAACTCGACTAGTCGAGACCTTCTACCCCAGACATCTCATGCATGTATGAAAATTATGATAGATGTATTATTGACATATCCAACTACAACCGTTATGGAATACTAACTAGCTCATGGGGAGAACATTCTCCATTATAATTCTTCACCCTTCTCTATAGGTGTCAAACGCTTATAGGCTTATCCCATATTCACACACGGAGTGCATGCTTGGGGGTGACACTATGCACCCCCATATCTATAAAAGACACATTGTGTCTCTTTCTTCAAGGATAAAGTTCTAAAAACCCTATTATTACTCTGTGAATTTTTAGATAGAAAGAGAGAAGCTTGTATACACCATTCATTGCATTTTTCCCTTGATTATAGTGAAATAACTCCAAAATTTCCACAATGGACGTACGCGAAGGTCGAACTACTTTCATACTCGTGTTAATTCTTCTATTTTGTATCTATTATCATCTTCTCCATTATTAAGCAAGTTCCAAAACAGCTTAAACCCTAAAGTATAATTTCCAACATCATCACTAGGCATCTCAAATGTATTATTGAAAATCAAGTCCATACATGCTTAATTTTTTATTATATTGTTTTCTCCTTATCATGTTAGCCTATTTAGCCCCTTTTTTGATGTCAATGTATCTCTCCATGATTTATTACATATATATATTATGTTTTTTATTTATTTATGTATACTTATTATGTCCCATACTTGGTAGACAATTTGGATTTGCATTATATATCTTATGGATAGTCACGATCACTTATGGTGATTTGGTGACAAATCTAAACATACTCCTAACTTCAAATTTATATATATTCTCACTCTTACCCTCACACTCTCATTTTTATCACACGCTAGTCGCATCCATGTATGCCACACAAATAACCACATACATGCCACACAAATAACCACACACACATTTTTTTCACGCTCGATTACACTTGTATATGTTAGACAAACCTTCTTTCACATTAGTCTCACATACACATGTCTCACGCACCATTTTTCACCTAATTAAACATGTACAAATGTCATACATATTTCCCACATTTTGCCACACACATCCTATCTCACAAACACAAGCACATAAAGGAGTAAGGGAGTATATTTTTACCCAATAGAGATCTACAAGGCGAAGATGGTGACTGACCCCTTCCCTCTACATAAATTAGTCCCCAATCTGCATTCTCTCTCTGGTTTTGTTTAGATGTAGCTCGCTTTTAGGGTTAGCTATTTTTCTTTTAACTATTTTTGGTAAAAGATGTCGGTGAATATATGTTTTACATTATCACTCGTATTTTGCTCACCACCATTCACCATCAAACGGATGTTTTGCAACCCATTACCACATTCGTGGGTCAAGATATCCACACATAGCGATCATCAACACATGCTAAGCTGGAAAGGGAGGATTCGGTTTAAATGATCTCACAAATGAGATACATTTTTTAGAATCTTGAATAACGAGAACAAATTATCAAGGAAGAGAATGAATAGACATGCTGATGATGAATCTCTATGTCAAATTCTCATTTAATGATTGAAAAAGCGGTGCCATTCCCATTGATGTAACATATATAGGAAAATGGAGACGTGGATCGTAGGGATCAAAACAAATGAACGTTATATATCTGAAACTCTTAACTCCAAATTGATGTTGTGTATGATTCATATTCACATAGATGAATGTTATCCATTTGAAGTTAAATCAATGGGCATTGAATTTTATCATATTCAGACAAGTTAAAAAAATTGTATTTACTCATTTTCTCAAGCACATTCTCCCCTCCAAACAAAATAGATTAATTATAATAACTTTATAATTAACTTAGTGCGTTAGGAAACTTTTACAAAAAAATAATTCATATCAATTAAAGATCACTTTCATTTATAATTTATTTTTTACTATTTGGTTTAATTTTAATCTTTTTTTCAAAAGAATGACGTCTATTGTGTGGAAAATGAGATTTTGAGTAACATATTATATAAAATCAAGTGTTTTTATTTAATAACAAAATTTATAAAAACATGTATATTGTTTTTTCGTTTTCCTGCAAACACAAAAGCAGGATAAATAGGTAACATTTATCTACATAATTAATTAGGGTTAGAAATATCTGTATTTCTGGTGATGATCATAAATATAACATGCATTTACATAATTAATTCGATGTGGGTGGTTAAATTTAAAAATATCACATCAGTAGTTCCACTAAGTAATCATATTGCATTATTATACTAAGCTCATGCCTAAGTCAATGGCAGTTGTTATTTACCAAGAGAAATACTTCAAATACTATGTCTGATGTCATAAATTGTTCTATACATAACAATGCCCTAATAACGTTCAAATGTGGTACTTTGGGACCAAAGTTAACAATACAGTAATAACATACAAATATGGCACTTCCGGACCAAATTTATCTTGACATCTTCTTTAAGACAATATGGATATTCGCATACCCAAAGGTTGGAGACCATAGGTATAAAAAATTGGTGGGCTTAATATATGCGAAAGCATTATCACACATTTTAATCCATTTGACTGGAGTTAGTTTGGTGATGGAGAACCTTAGATGGAAAAACTATCTGGCGGCCAAACAATTTCTCTAAACATGTTTGCACAACCTAATGGTTATTTTCATTCCTCTAATTAAATTGATGGTAATTAAATTATGAAAATTAATAGATAAAAAAACTTACGCCCACGTTTCACAAATTGGAGGGAATTGTTCAAACAACGTGTTATGAAAATAAGGCATAAAGAATTTATGTTGAGAAAAAAAATTACATTTCATTGCCTAATATTAATCACGATGCGCCCGATTGATTATACAAAGGTCCCCAACCATTAATATTTAGATCTACAATACAATGTATGTCCACATCCACAATAATACACAACTTACGACAATATATAATATATAAAATTAAAAATGAATATGAAATTGAATATTTAACCACAATTTCAATTTCAATTAAATGTTTATTATATTTGAGTCTCGTTGGAAGGGATTGCTCTTACAAAGGTCCCATTAACTACTTAAAATATCTACTCATATGTTTACTAAAATATCCCAAGCCTAAACTATTTTTATGGTTTCATTTTCTCCCCCACCGTATTTCTCTCTCATTTATCACCATACCCACCACCACTAGCCTTCACCCACCTTTCCTTCGTCTTAATCTCTCACTGCCAACACAATCATCATCCTTGATCATCGTTATATTTTTGTCATCGTCTCTCTCTCTCTCTCTCTCTCTATCTATCTATCTATCTATCTATCTATATATATATATATATATATATATATATATATATATATATATATATATATATATATATATATATATATATATATTGTAGAATCGCTACAGTGGAAATATTGTGACTTCTCAAATAAAATCCAATTTTAATTATTCTCAAATTTTAGTTAAACCCTAAAACATGCATCTAGATGATTTATCCAACAAAATAAAGCATGCAGGATAAAACAAACAATTTCAGGAAAAATTCTCGAAGGGCAAAACCTTTTTATTTCACTATAATTTGCAAATAACAGCAAACACGGATTACAATGAAATAGGATGACATACGAATACCCGCAGGTGTCGGTCGACATCGTCAGCAAAGGAACAACCGCAGCTACTCCTCAATAACACGCAAATCTATCTTCAGTAATGAATCCACACGTGGCGAATCCATATGGACACGCAGTCCAATCTTCACAGAGACTCCCTTCACAACAGCACGCAGCCCTCCGATTGTAGAGATCTTCCCGCAAAGAATAAATTTTAACAAAGTTGAATCTAGGGTTCCAAAACAATTCACTAAAGGATTGGGATGTTTTGTGAATTGGAAATCAAAGGTTAAAGAACCTAAAAGAAGACAACAAAAGAATTTTGCATTAGCAGTTTCGTAACAGTTCAAAAACGGAGGTCTTCTTCTGAAAAACAGAGTTGGAAAAGTCTATTTATAAAAAACTGAAGGCGGTGCGTCATTCGAATGTTGTTGAATGTCACTCGAACGAGATGCTATGTCGTTTGAACGACAAGAGCATGTCGCTCGAATGAAAAACATGATACTTGGCAGATGTCGTTTGAAAGACAAAAGCAGGTCGTTTGAACGACCTATCAAACTAGATTTCACGCTTTCTTTTAGATAATTTCGATACGAATGCGTGGCCTCCAGTTTCATATTTTTTTAGTTTTTTATGAATTAGTTATGATTTTTCTACGAAAAAGTGTCCGAGAACAAAATCTTTAGAAAAATATTTGATAAAAATATCCCAACACTTTAAGTGAAATGCTAAGGAATTAAACCACAACCTTACCAAACTTTACCTTGCGGAGGTTTGAATATTGAAGATTTTGATATTCAGATTCGTCTTTGATGCTTAAATGTTCTTGAATGCTCTTCGATGGTGTAGTGGTATACAACATACTAAATTGATAACAGACTTATAAAATAATCTCTCTCTCTCTCTCTCTCTCTCTCTCTCTCTCTCTATATATATATATATATATATATATATATATATATATATATCACTCTCTCTCTCTCGCACACACAAACACACACGATATATGCATTTTCTCTACCCATGATCGACAAAGACTCCTTTATATGTGATGTTCTTAGTTATAGAATGTGATGATGATAAAGATACCTATCGAATCTCTCCCTCCCTCCCCCAATCCCCCTTTCTATCTTTAACTTTGAACCACATTAGAACTCTTCTTGAAGAGGGGATATAAGAAGTTTTATAGAAGGATATATAAGAAGGTAAGGTTCGAGTTTTGCACTCTAAATGGATTATGTAAGACTAATAGTAAATTTTTACTATTAGTTAATTTTCGTGTAATACTAACTGTTATGGGTATGGAAACCTAATGGATTATGTTGGATAAACAATAAGTATTTACTTTGTCAATATTTCTTCTGATAGTTTGTCTTATAATAAATATTTACTTTTAAATTTGAAACTTTTCTTCTCATTCTCTTCTCTATATATTAATATAAAATTAAATATATTGATCGTGACAGTAAATATGTAACTAATAATATAAATATTTACTCTCATAGTAATTTTTTACCCTTGGATATTAATCTCTCTCATTTTCATCCAAATTCTTATCTGTATAGCAACATAAATATATATCCTGATACTTGTGTAATCATTTAATGTCAAAGAATTGACTATTGATTTTCTAATAGTAAATATGCACGTTTTTAATTTAATTGGCCTTCATGTTCATCTCCTTTATCTTCTTTGTATCTTGATATCAAAATATATATTTACACGAACAACAAATATTTTACTATCTGTAAAATATTATAGTCAAAGTTACTGCTACCGTTAAAGTAATGTTATATATATATATATATATATATATATATATATATATATATATATATATATATATATATATTTTCTATATTTTCTATATTTATATCTTTTTATATAACTCTGCTGTGGTGATGGATCTTGTTTGATAGATGTCAATGAGTAGGTTTTAAAAATATTACTTTTACTCAAAATGAATTTGAAAATTTAAAAGTTATAACTTTTTAAAGTATGTAAAGGAAGGGAAAATGTTTAACCGTTTCAATGATCTCCACCAAATAGTTACAGGTCCATGTAATAAAAGGGTATGTATAAAAATCTTGACTAGTCAATGATTTTCAAATTAAGAATATGACTTATTTAATGCTTGACTAGTCAATGGAACCTTTATATAAAAATCTCTACAATTGGAACCTAAATGTATAATCCCATTCAATCAAACATAAATTACAATTTATTATCTCAATTAAATCTTCATTTAATTTGACTAAATACTTATCTCAATTTTGTTTTATGATTTAGTCATAATTAAAAAAATCCCCCCCCCCCCCCCCCCCCTCTCACACATGAATTTTTATATACATATTTGTTAAAAAAACGCATTTACTCATTTGGGACTGTTAAAAATTTTTACTGTTATATTATATGATTCATGTAAATGAAGTCTTGGAGTGAGATATTATTTTTTATCATAAATAACTTTTTTGATTTTTTTCCTCACATTATTTCATAATTGTCAAATCATTTCTCATTTGTCGGGATTTTAATTTTTAATTAATGTTAAATTTTAGAAAATTTATTATTTTTCCTAATATCTTCGAATCATTTCAATATTTATAACCTTTTTTCTATTTCATTTTGATTTATCCATAAATTTTAAAAATTTATAAGATTTCAGGCAAAAACAAATTAATTTTTTTCTTTGATTAAGGAATTTAAGAAGTTCGAAATAGTTTTTTTCCTTTTTATATTAGTCTTTTTATTAAAGTAAAATGTTGGATATTTAATATAAAAATTAAGGCTCTGTTTCGGCTGGATCGGATCGAAAAATGCCCGTTCGGAAAAAAATTCGATTTTTCAGAAATAAAATAATTATTTCGATTTTCGATCCGATTTTTTCGAAAAAGTAAAAAAAATCGAATTCGAAAAAATCGAAAAAAATCAAAAATTCTCAAAATATATTAAAAATCCAAAATTATCGGAAATTCCAAAATTTCAAAAAAAAATAAATTATGGATTTTCGACTACTCGAAATTCTTATTTTAAAGAAACAAAAAAAATGACTTAACCCAACGTATAAATAGATGAGAATTTGGCCCATTTTGTCATCTGTGTAGAAGTTATGAGGTTCCTTTTATAGAGCACATTTTGGAGCCCTCACTCTCTCCCAACCGATGTGGGGTATGGAAAACTTTCAAAAAATCGGAAAAAAATCGAGAAATTAGAAAATTGAAAAATAATTCGGAAAAAATCGAAAAAAAATCAAAAAAATCAGATCGAAAAATCAAAAAATCAAAATTATTTTTGATTTTTTATCCGTTTTTTTCAGAAAAATTGGAAATCGGAAAATCATAACTCGTCAAACTAAAATTTCATCCCAAATTCGAAAAAAATCGAAAAAATCAAAAGTTCGGAAAAAAAAAACACAGCCCTAATAAAAATGATATATTATATCAAAACGAAAAAAAAATAAACATTCAAATGGACTTTGAAATTAAAAAAATGATTTATTTTTATCCGAACATTATATCTAATATTTAAAATAGAAACTTCTCGTCACTTATTGACACGTGTCATAAATTTAATATTAAATTAATACATAATAATAAAAGTAATTAATATCAATTATTGTTAATACTCATCTTTTGGTATTTTCGACACAAACACACGTATAATTATATATATTAGAGTTTTATACAAGATGTAATCTAAAATCTATTATAAGAATATATAAGAATATGTAATGGCTCTTATCCTATCTCCAAAGCATTGGAGTATTTTGAAAATGTATTGTAATCCATTTATATAATAGTTGACTATCTAACCTCTCAAAACGTTGAATCTTGCATAATCAAGCTCATCGTTTGATTCATATATAGATATCGTAGGTTATTGACTTGATAATATCTAGTTTTCCATGAACATCATTAAATATCAACAAATTCAATTTATCTACTCTGATTTTGGCTAGGCACGACAATAATATCCTCTTACAGTTGTGATTGATTGAGATCTAAGCTTTTCTCACACACGTTATTTCAAAATGTCTTTTTGTACTTTAGTGAATTGCAAAATTCTTTTAAAAGTGTAGGCTTTTTAAAGTTTGAGAGATTTTCTTGATTAAATCCATGGCACTATGAACATTTTATTTCCTACACATTCGAGGGCAAGGAGACTGAGTCCAACAATGCACACATTGTGTGAATGAAAATCATGATCAAATTCATGTGAAAATTCTTAAACAATGAGATTTGGACCATTTTCACTGAGGTAAAATGACCACGTACGCACAGTGGCCCAAAATTTTGGAGATACTTATAAATTGTTTTTTGGGTCCAAAGTTCATAAGCTGAATAGAGTTTTATTCCTAACTAGTTTTAGAGCTTTTTCAGTGACTCTCTTGCAATTTCACTTGCCCTTTAAAGATTAAAAATATTGACCAGGTCCATACTTGAACTATTTCTATAATGGAAATTAATGAGTGAATGTCTTTTAAAACCAAAAAGTTTTGGATTCAACTTCAATTTATATCAGAATTAAAATCAGAATTAAGTCTAAAGCTTATCATTTTAACAATTCATTGGAGGAATTAGCTAAAGGTGCGATGGCTGGGAGGATCATGGACTTCCTCATATATTTGATGGATTTCTCATTCAATGGGGGAAAGTGTTAATGTGGATATGTGATTAATTATAAAGAAGACAAGTGAGAGGTATATTCTTATATCTTGTAATGTTATTATTATTTTCGAGTTGAATAAGAGGTAGACATGCATCCAAGGTTCTTTCCCTGCGGTTGGGTTTTTCTTATAGATTTGGTGTTGTGTGATTGATTTGTGGATGCTCTTGTAGTTAATATCACATCACATACTTGTTCAAGCATAAACCAAGTACAGGGCTCTTGTTAATACTACATCAAAAATTATTTTATTAAGATGGTTATATGATATGGAAGTCACTTTTTCTAGGACTACTATTCTCTTTTGTGACCACAAAAGTCCTATCCAATTAACACATAATGATGAGTTCCATAAGAGAATTAAACATATAAAAAATAGTAGGGGTCATAACCCTTTCTTTATTGGTTCATGTTATGCTTCTGAAAAAACTCCTTTTTGCTATGCACAGAAAGAAGTTGAATAAAAAAACTACTTATCAAGAACAAAAGTGAGAGGTATTTTCCTGCAACTTGTAATATTATTCTTTTCAAGTTGAATGTGAGACATGCATGCATCCAAGGTGTAACACCCCGCCAAATTAAATACCGGGTGATCAGTCCCATACCTATTTAAATCAGAATATACAATTGGTTCATTCTTAGCATCACTGTCGAAAATATTTTTCTATTACCTAATACTCAATTAAGCTGGTGTTAAAAACTTGTCAATTTTAATTTAATAAAACCATTACACGACACTGAATAATAATATGCAACAACACATCACAACTGAATTAACTACAACAAGAATAAATGTGACTGGACTAACTCTCGAGTTAAATTATAACTTCTACTAATTAAAAACTGATATCCACAATGCTTACATAAGTAGTTACAACCTCTAGAATCTTGGGCGACATGATCGAAATGAAGTAGATGCTACAGATGAGTGAATCAACAGAAAGGAAGAGTCTAAACAAAATCCGCATCTCTGCTAGTATCTATAATCCATTGGAACATCCATAATCTACACTGGGCATCCCTGTCGTTGGATACATGTTGTACAAGACATAGTAGAGGAGAGAATATGCAAGGAAATGGGTCAGAGACAGATTGTAAAAGGTTTTAAAAATAGCAAGTGCTTAACAATTACAATTAAGAATTTATTATGTACATCCTAGTTTCTTGGTCTCTCTCTTGAGAATTCTCACCTCTCATCTAGAGTGGACACCTATCGTATCTTATTATCTTCCTAGTTAAGGTTCCCTTCTAACAAGTAACGTAATTCTAACCCATATTATAAACTCGTATGTCCCATACCATACGTAATATAATTATTCAAATTCATTTCTCTTTAATATGTACTAGTCTTCTTACAACCTTGGAATTAAGTGTTCACTTACTCAATTAAATTCAGATTTCATTATACATTTCTATCTACACATTACACAGTAGATTAAATAATAGTTTATGTTTTTAATCTATAATATCACACAGAAGATAACATCTCTATATCTATAATGTCACACAGTAGATTACATCACAGTTTATATATATAATATCACACTAATTATACATATACAAATATGGCACCTCCCCAGTCACAGCTGCTTTGCATGCATACTCTGCTATCATGTCCTGATACATAATGTCAATGGATAGAGGACTATTGATTCGGCGTCTCTCACGAATCATATTATAACACAAATATATTGGAGGCGAACATACTCCCCATTTAAATGGGTCATGCACATACCTATGCTCCCATTCAACCATCAGACTATCATATCTCGGATAACACATTTCCAAGGTCCTATGGTTAGGATACGAATCTAAAATCCCTCCCAATTGGGCACACAAGGATAAGACAGTCCACAACGTGAAACCTCCACCCCGATAGCAAGCAGCGTAGGTATGTCATACACATAACAAACTATAATGTAGGTTTACATTCCACCTACATAAATATAACATCAATAAGGTATTCACACAACCATATGGTAATAATAGGTAATCATCTCACCTATATATATATAATAATAATAATAATAATAGGAATTCATCATACATGTATATAACCATAGGGCATACGCACAACCCATATAATAAATCACATATGTAGTATAATTATAACCCCAATATCCTACGTATATTTTCGATTATGACTTTAATTCTCAAAGTATATATATTTCCGAACTTATCTACCCGCACGATGGTGATCATTTAATCCTCAAATAAATTCAGTATGTAAACATCCCGTCCTACAAATCCATGTCATCACGACCCCCAAATTTCTACGAATTAAATTCTCTTTAATTAGGTTTATTCCTCGATAATCCCTAATTCACTCTCAACCCTTTATCCCTTCTCTTAAGGTGAATCCCAATTATACCTAAGGTTACACCGGTAATTTATAACTCTATTACCACTGATCTTAACCCTAAATTATCATATACTAGATTTAAAGTCCAAGTATTATATTTCTCCAAAATAACTCGTTTAATTAAACAGTCGTTAATTTCCCCTCATTCAAAATCCCAAAATAATATTTTTTAGGTCTTATGTATATCCTACTGCCCTTCTCTAAGTCCCATTATATTCAAATAATAGTCACTAAAGATTTCTAAAAGTTTTGGGATTAAATCAAGAATTAAAAAGGGGCAAGTTAATCAATTCTGGGAAAGTCGATCGATTGATGGTCCGATCACTCGATCGATCGAGCTTCATCGGTCGATCGATCGATCGCCCAGATTCTGCAACTTTTATCCTACGGGTTTCACATTTTGTAACTAATCAAACCTCTATTTTAACTTCCCAAATTTCTTATAATCCATACCACATAATATAGCAACATATGTAAAAGATTCCTACTAATATAAACAACCTAGAATCCCCAAGAGATTGGATTAAAGCATGTATCTCATATTTCTCCAGAAAACTAAATATGTGAATATTTCAAGAACAATCCTATAATTCTCAGAATTTCTCCAAACATGTGATGTTTATTTCGTGGATTAATATGTTCCAACAACATGAGATTAATCCTACATATTTCTCATTTCCAGAAATGAACTAACATCTAACTCGACTATCTCCAAAACATGTAATTTCTCATAATTTCCAGAAAACTCATATTTTATTATTTCTCCAAAAACATCATATAAACTAAGATTTTCTTCACCAATACTTCTCAAATTTCGTGGGATAAATTATATACTCAAAAGAAAATTAATCTTACATCAATTAACATCACCATAATTTATCTTTGATTATGCATCTTTTCAGAATTTTCTAAACAACCTAACATAGACAATATACAAGCTAAATTTACAATAATTAATCACTTGCCTTTAGATTGTAGGTCTGATCCGTAGGGGATGATACTCTATTGGTGGTCCTACCTTTTTCTGAACAAGTTCCGACAGTGGTGGAGGTGGTTCTTGGTGGTGCAAGGTGGTTGTCCTTTGGTTTCCTAGAGAACTCTCTTCTTCTCCCTCAATGAGTCTTCCATTTTCCCAGAAAAACTCTTCACTCTCTCTCAATTCCTTTCTATCTAAGTTTGTAGAATGAAATGAATAATCTAAAACCTTTAGACTTATAATTAACCTCCCAAATTCGTGTACACTATTCACCTTCCAACCGAAATGACCATATTACCCCTTCGGGGTGACTATTCGGCTCCAAAGTGCCCCGAGAGCCTATACAAACGTCCGAGTAGACTTTTTCGAATAATTGAACCCTTGCGGACACTTTGGCGCAGTCAAAATGACCATTCAAATTATAGAAAAATAATTTACTTTTATTACATTAAATTATAATCCCGACACGACTAAAATGCGCGTCCCGACTTAATTACCATAATTATCATACACATAATTCGCGATAATTTTATAAAGTTATAATAATTGTAAAGTCGTAATCATTTATATTACTTTAATCAGTAACTAATATTCAACATAAATCACATATTACTTTATTCTCGAGTAATATTTAAATCCGGATTAATTTCCAATTATATCACAATTAATTCTAATTAATTCCATTTTAAAAGTCATTAAAAAATATGGGGTATTACATACTTCCCCCCTTACAACGGAAATTTCGTCCTAAAATTCGAAAAACAAAAGTATAGCAAGCATGAACAATTCTGGATAAGTATTGAGCATCACATACTTGCGGTACCAAGTAGACTACTATGCACCGTCCATACAATACGCTATCGAATACTCCCTATAATGAACACCTCATTTATGATCATTTTAACCCCAGGTTGCCCTGTCATGTAGGTTCTTATCCAAGCCTTACAGTTTAAGTTTCACTACTTATACTATATTCTAGATATTCACTATCTAATGTTCTACCATATGCACCTAAATAGATTAACCGTTCTTTAGATAAGCACCATCATTTCTTGCGATTATCATACACAAGTAGGTTAATTGTGCCACATATATTCTACATACAATATATACTATGAGCTTCAAATCATCTATACTATTAGCAATAGTTCCTGATTCCTCACTTTTATCCCACAAATAGGAGAAACAATAAGACTTACCATACCATACTTCAACTGGCACCATACTCAATAATAACTTATAAGAGTTATAGTACACCAACTTCACTAGTGGAACATACGTCTCTCATCCTCCTATAATATTCAAGGGTACAAACATAATTTATCTTCCAACATCAGATTTGTTGGCTTAGTCTGCCCATTACTCTGCGAATGATAGATCATACCCAATCACGACTCGGTACCCATGCCTCGTGATTTTTTTTTCCAAAATCGGGAGACAAAATCTCGTCCTAATTGGACAAAATATTAAATGGTACTATATGTAACTTCACTATATTAATATCAAAGCATATTGTCTCGTAGTATGATCAACCCTAACTGCCATAAGGTGATCTACTTCAGTCAACTGATCCACTATCACCCATATTGTATCGTAACCATCTTTGCGATAATATCCTTATGAATACTCTCCTAATACTACTTAGAAATCCCTAAAGGTTGGAGAAACCCCTGCTGGTTTCGAATGGTCCACCCTAATTCCAACAGACGGGTGGCCTGTTACAAGAGGAATCTAACCAAACATCCTATTACCAAAGTCATTTATAGCCTGATACATTTGTTATTCTATCGACTATATCTCTAATCGTCATAAATGATCGGACATTAAAGTCCCGATATCTAAACCTCTATATTTACTTTCCTTATCCCATATCTTCAAAATGGGGAACAATATCAGATTCAATTACCTAGGGCGCTCATACACCCATTATTGTTGCACAAATAACATATAATCTTCTTAAATCAATTTTCGCTCACTTGGCATACTGATATGGTAGGGGTACACTTAATCACCCCACTATTCATAACTTGATCACTATATCATTGACATCATTGTTTTATTCATAATGTTACTAGGACTAGGAAACTCTTAAGTCATAATAGAATTATCAACTCTAAATCTACATTTGTATATTTAAAATGACTAAGGTACGAACTTATGTACTATCGACCAAACTTCTCTCCCACTCCCGATGTTCGCTAGTTTCATGCGTGGCATGTCTCGCAAAGTGAAATCCAAACAAGGAACCCCCCAATACACTATTACTTAACATAGTCGGTCGTCGAGATCTGAAATGGCCCTCAGTCCATAATATGTACCTTCCCATAATTTTTATGTTGACATAAAAGTCTACCAGTACATGCTTATATCCCCAAAAATAACATAAACCATGTTTCTCTCCCGATCCCAAATTCTCGGCATTATGTATAATGAGTTATTTCTCTTTGTTCGACAAAAACAAAATATATCCCAAGTCACATCAGTAGTATAAATTTCTACTCACATATATAACTAGACAACATTCTCACTAAAGTCTATGATATCTTGAAATATAGGCCCAACCCTATTTCAGTTGGCGCCGCACAAAATTGATTTTACTCTCCCCGAAGTATCTAGTACAATAGTCTTTTCACTCAATCAATTATCGTTTAAATATTTGGTAATTTATCACTACACATTACATAATAAGTTATATTATGCTAACACAAAGCAATAGAAAATTATAATAACAAAAATATACTCTTAGGACCCACTCGGTTCACTCACGGCCGACACCAAAAAGTCCCACTATCAACGAGAAATACTTTTGTAACCAGACTGTTAAAATTATTGTTTCCACTAACCTCAACTCACACGCAAATTTAGGGTTGTCAATTTATATATGTCTATTATGACACACCATGTCACTAGAATTAATCCTTTATTCACAAGGATGGGATAAAACTTCAATAATCTCTCCTGATCACGTAGGGTCCTTACATGCACTTCTCATGATCAGTTGCACCCGTTATACATCTAGGATTTCATCCAATAATTGTACCCACCCATTGTGGACAATTATTTTTGCTCATGTGGTTACACACCCATTATGGAAACGTTGGCCCAATATATATAGGCCTCAATTATGGTCTTACCGACCTCCCTTTTTCTTCTTAGACCCCACCGACCTTGAAGATATGGTATGCTACAATTATCGAGGACTCCACTGGTCCTATCTAACCTACCACCCTTGAGTTGTAAATTTCCTTGGCCTAATTCTCTTGACCCAATTACTCCCCTAGAAGTCTCACTCCTCCAGATGTTATGCCTAATTGGTGTGGTTTACTATTCCCAAAATTTATCGATCTCACTACTCAATGTGGACACATTTAACACTTAGTAGTCTCTCTATCTACACATAGGAAATTTCCCTTACTATTTCCTCATTATGGACCATTTGAACGTCCTTCTCTTGGACCTATCAATCTTAACTCCAAATTGTTATTCCCCATATTCTTATGTCTCTACGGGTCCTATGGGACACATTATCGACTACACTAGTCTTGGATGATTTCATCGCCACTAAGTAGGGGTTTAATTATGTCACTATAAATGGGTCCCCTACTGGGTACACCTTTTGGTGAAGTTTCATTAACAATTTTGAATTCGATCTTGCCCTTCGGCTAGGTTTCCTAGCCCTTCTAGCTCCCCTTCATTTGGAAGCATCATCAAATTTCTTGGTGACGTTAATCCGAGTCGTCTTCGTCAGATTTCCACTCACGCTAGAGTATTTCACTCACAAGTCCTTTCACATAAAGAAATCTATTTATCTTCTATGTACCCCATTCTTCCTAGGGTAAGTAGTTCGTTTAAATAAGTTACTTCTCTCTTTCTTGCCCATAAGAGATAATTTTTGAAATTTCATTCATATCTTGATTAAAACATCAAATGAACGATTTCACTATCGAACAAAACTTAAAATTCTTATTCCAGCCTCACACATATTCTTTATATGTGATGTCTAACTCCCATCACTTAAGTTTGTTCTTCCTAGAAAAATTTGACTAGAAAATATTCAAATCTTGGGTGTTACTACACTTCACCCTTCATAATTTTCTTTGAACTTCTTTTTTCACAAGAGTCCTTCCGACTCCCTCACCTTTCACATATAGTGTTGGGTGAGTTAAGAACGGCACAACTATTAACTATAGTGGTTTCTATCTCCAACACCATTTACCAAAATACTTTATATCTTTGGTTTGAGTCCTCCTCCTGCTGTCCTTCTACCGGCTCTTTCTAATCGTCCCAATGTTTTTAGTGCACGATGCCCGACCGAACTCGTATAAGCATTACATCTCTCATACTTCTTGGCAGGAGAACGTAAGTCAAAATAAGCAGTAGAATTCAACATCCTAATGATAGGGCTCTACATGAAAGAACATTACGCTGAAACATAGTAAGTCGCACAGATCCTAAAGACAGTAGAACTTGATGCTCAGATACCACCTGTAACACCCCCCTAATTAAATATCGGGTGATCAATCCCATACCCAATTAAATCAGAATATACATTTAGTTCATTCTTAGCATCACTGTCAAAAATATTTTTCTATTACCTAATACTCAATTAAGCAAGTGTTAAAAACTTGTCAATTTTAATTTAATAAATCCATTACACGACACTGAATAATAATATGCAACAACACATCACAACTGAATTAACTACAACAAGAATAAATGTGGCTCGACTAAATCTCCAGTTAAATTATAACATCTACTAATTAAAAACTTATATCCATAAATCTTACATAAGTAATGACAACCTCTAGAATCTTGGGCAACATGCCCTAAATGAAGTAGACGCTACAGATGAATGAATCAACAGAAAGGAATCGTCTAAATAAAATCCGCATCTCTGCTAGTAGCTATAATCCATCGGAACATCCATAATCTATACTGGGCATCCCTGCCGCTTGATACCAATTGTACAAGATATAGTAGAGGAGAGAATATGCAGGGAAACGGGTCAAAGCCCGGTTGTATAAGGTTTTAAAAATAGCAAGTGTTTAACAATTACAATTAATCATTTATTATGTACATCCTAGTTTCTTGGGCTCTCTCTTGAGAATTCTCACCTCTCATCTAGAGTGCACACCTATCGTATCTTATTATCTTCCTAGTTAAGGTTCCCTCCTAGCTAATAACATAATTCTAACCCATATCATAAACCCGTATGTCCCATACCATACGTAATATAATTATTCAAATTCATTTCTCTTTAATATGAACTAGTCTTGTTACAACCTTGGAATTAAGTGTTCACTTACTCAATTAAATTCAGATTTCATTAAACACTTCTATCTACACATTACACAGTAAATTAAATAACAGTTTATATTTTTAATCTACAATATCACACAGAAGATAACATCTCTATATCTACAATGTCACACAGTAGATTACATCACAGTTTATATATATAATATCACACTAATTATATATATACAAATACGACACCTCCCCAGTCACAGTTGTGGTGCATGCATACTCTGCTATCATGTCCTGATACATAATGTCACTGTATAGAGGACTATTGATTCGGCGTCTCTCACGAATCATATCATAACACAAATATATTGGAGGCGAGCTTACTCAGCCAAATGGGTCACATACATACCTACGCTCCCATTCAACCGTCCAACTATCATATCTTTGATAGCACGTTTCCAAGGTCCTATGCTCAGGGTACGAATCTAAAATCCCTCCCAATTGGGCGCACAAGGATAAGACCATCCACAACGCGAAACCTCCACACCGATAGCAAGCAGCGTAGGTATGTCATACACATAATAAACTATAATATAGGTATACATTCCACCTATATAAATATAACATCAATAAGGTATTCACACAACCATATGATAATAATAGGTAATCATCTCACCTATAATAATAATAATAATAATAATAATAATAATAATAATAATAATAATAATAATAATAATAATAATAATAATAATAATAATAATAATAATAATAATAATAATAATAATAATAATAATAATAATAATAATAATAATAATAATAATAATAGGTATTCATCATACCTGTACATAACCATAGGGAATACGCACAACCCATATAATAAATCCCATACGTAGTATAATTATAACCCGAATATCCTACATATATTTTCGATTATGACTTTAATTCTCAAAGTATATATATTTTCGAACTTATCTACCCGCACGATGGTGATCATTTAATCCTCAAATAAATTCAGTAGGCAAACATCCTGTCCTACAAATCCATGTCATCACGACCCCCGAATTTTTACGAGTTAAATTCACTTTAATTAGGTTTATTCCTCGATAATCCCTAATTCACTCTCAACCCTTTATCCCTTCTCTTAAGGTGAATCCCAATTATACCTAAGGTTATACCGGTAATTTATGACTCTATTACCACTGATCCTAACCCTAAATTATCATATACCCGATTTAAACTCCAAGTATTATAATTCTCCAAAATAACTCGTTTAATTAAATAGTCGTTAATTTCCCCTCATTCAAAATCCCAAAATAATATTTTTGAGGTCTTAGGTAAATCCTACTGCCCTTCTCTAAGTTCCACTATATTCAAATAATAGTCACTAAAGATTTCTAAAAGTTTTAGGATTAAATCAAGAATTAAAAAGGGACAAGTTCATCAATTTTGGGAAGGTCGATCGATCGATGGTCCGATCAGTCGATCGATCGAGCTTCATGGGTCGATCGATCGATCGCGCAGATATCAACCCAGATTCTGCAACTTCTATCCTACGGGTTTCACATCTTTTAACCAATCAAATCTCTATTTTAACTTCCCAAATTTCTTATGATCCATACCACATGATATAGCAACATATGTAAAAGATTCCTACTGATCTAAACAACCTAGAATCCTCAAGATATTGGATTAAAAACATGTATCTCATATTTCTCCAAAAAACTAAATATGTGAATATTTCAAGAACAATCCTATAATTCTCAGAATTTCTCCAAACATGTGATGTTTATTTCGTGGATTAATATCTGCCAACAACATGAGATTAATCCTACATATTTCTAATTTCCATAAATGAATTAACATCTAACTAGATTATCTCCAAAACATGTAATTTCTCATAATTTCCAGAAAACTCATATTTTATTATTTCTCCAAAAACATCATATAAACTAAGATTTTCTTGACCAATACTTCTCAAATTTCGTGGGTTAAATACTATACTCAAAAGAAATTTAATCCTACATCATTCTCCTTTCAAATATTCAATTAACATCACCATAACTTATCTTTGATTATGCATCTTTACATAATTTTCTAAACAACCTAATATGGACAATATACAAGCAAAATTTTCAATAATTAATCACTTGCCTTTAGATTGTAGGTCTGATCCATTGGGGATGATACTCTACTGGTGGTCTTCTCTTTTTCCGGATAACTTCCAACAGTGGTGAAGGTGGTTCTTGGTGGTCCAAGGTGGTTATCCTTTGGTTTCCTAGAGAAGTCTTTTCTTCTCCCTCAATGACTCTTCCTTTTTCCCAGAGAAACTCTTCACTCTCTCTCAATTCCTTTCTCTCTAAGTTTGTAGAATGAAATGAATAATATAAACCCTTTAGACTTATAATTTACCTCCCAAATTCGTCTACACTATTCACCTTCCAAGTGAAATGATCATATTACCCCTTCGGGGTGACTATTCGGCTCCAAAGTGCCCCGAGAGCGTATACAAACGTCCGAGTAGACTTTTTCGACTAATTGAACACTTACGGACACTTTGACGCAGTCAAAATGACCATTTAAATGACATAAAAATAATTTTCTTTTATTACATTAAATTATAATCCCGACACGACTCAAATGCGCGTCCCGACTTAATTACCATAATTTTCGTACACATAATTCGCGATAATTTTATAAAGTTATAATAATTGTAAAGTCATAATCATTTATATTACTTTAATCACTAAGTAGTATTCAACATAAATCACATATTACTTTATTCTCGAGTAATATTTAAATCCGGATTAATTTCCAATTATATCACAATTAATTCTAATTAATCCCATTTTAAAAGTCATTAAAAAATACGGGGTATTAGACAAGGTTCTTTCCCCAAGATGAGGTTTTTCCTTATATATTTGGTGTTGTGTGATTGATTTATGGATAATCTTATAGTTAATATCAAATCACACACTTATTCACCTAGATATAGGGTTATTCCATAGCTTTTTAGGTTAAAATTGAACTTTAAAGGTTGTAATCAAGTTCATTCATAGTTAATTAGATTAGCTATAACCTTGGGGATGTGATTAATAACTCAAGTCATTTAAACATGGTTTTTTAATCGTATTCACAATTGTTTAATCTCAATTATATTGTTTAAATTAGTTTTCTAATTGATATGTCAAATCTACTATTTTAGATTTTTGAATTGGAAAAATTGCTCTAAATTGGTGTTATATCCTATCCATACCCCCTCTAAAATATTGTAGACGTTCATATAGATCATAAGTCTCACCCTCATATTTTTCTCTAACAAAATGCTCTCATGCTATTTTGATACCCCAAAATTCCTTGGTTTCTCCAAGTCATTCGAAATATTGTAACCTCTCAAGACATGCCATTTGTCTCATGTGCCACGTTCTGGGGGTAGTCGGATTGTTGTGGGACCACCAAATCTTTCCAACGGCTACTTAACAACTAGTTTTGAGACATTGTATAAATACACCCAGTAAACTTAATGTATTTCACCACAAATTTTATCCTCAATCCTGTTCTCAACTTTGCAAACACTTTCAACCTCTTCTCAATTCTCAAAGGAAAACTTCCCCACCTATCAACAAGAGAGCTTTGAAGATAAGGATTATATACAATAAAAGAAACCCATGATAGCTAAATTAATAAGGGGACCCACCTAAAGTATTTTTTTTATGAAGATGCACTAATTTATACAACGTGGGTGAACAAATTGGAGGACTCTAATAATGGAATGGATAAAAAATCGAGTTCTGGGACTACATCTTCAACAGAGATAACCAAGTTACCAAATATTGAATCACAAGCTCATTCAACACACGATTTGACAGCATTATCCAGGTCTTGAGTAATTTATGTACGATTAGTGTCCAGGTCAAACTTAGAGCATCCATAGTGGTGATACTAAAAGACAGAGGAAATGCTAACTTTACAAATCGGGAGGTCTGCAATGGTGTAGCTAAACTAACAAATCCAGCAGAAGAAATGGTACGCGTTTTGCAAAGTTACCCGTTGGCTACTGAATTTGCAAATACTTCGTACGAACTTCATTTGTTCGTAGGAACTTCCTACGAACAAATGAAGTTCGTAAAAAATATAAATAATTATTTTTTCTATATCTTTGGGTTCCTACGAACAACATTTGTTCGTACGAAGTTCCTACGAACAAATGTTGTTCGTAAGAAGTGACTCTCTATTTCCTACGAACAAAACTTGTCCGTAGGAACCTGCTTTTACCTTTCACCACTAAATATCCACACAGATGACGAAAGGCATTTCACCTTTTTAATTGGTAAATCTACCCATTCATGAACTCCCCCACTAAGGATGCTCTTAAGTTGCCCAGCGGCTACACGAACCACTATGTGCTCTCACTTGCCACACAGTTATACATGGTGGAGATGAGGGAGCATTTCAAATTCATGATTACCTTACTCATAAGGATACTTTAAAATGAAATTATGAGTTGTAAATGTGATGCAAGCCTCACAAGAAGGACATGATCTCCTCGACATCGGGAATAAGTGCTCACTAGCTACAAGAATAAGCCTATGTGAAATTAATGAATGATTTGTCATTGGAGGATGACTCCCTCCCAATGTTCACTTAGACAAGAGTGAAGTGACCCAATGATAGAGATTTTGCCAAGGAGAAGAGGAAAAATGGCAACACCTTTATTACCACTGTTCGCGATTTTTGTGAAAGACTTAAACTCACCCTCAATTGATTTGAAAATAAATATGGAGGTTGGCACCAAATCGACCTTGTTGAAGGCAAAGATATGAATTGCCCTAAAAAATATGGAAAGAAAATGGAAGAAACATAATCTACTGAGACTACTTCGTCATGTACTATACATGGGCATATTGGGAGGACTGGAAAATGGCCATCCATTGTGTTAGTAACCGAGTGGGTGAAGCGAGCATAAGAACATGATTTTGAGTTCATAAACGAATGATTTTTTTTAAGAAATATTCTCAAATATTAATTCTTTGTAATACCCCGTATTTTTATAGATTTTAAAATTATGGGATTTATTAAATTTAATTGAGATAAATTAATTTAATTTTAATCCGGAATGTTGCTTTGAATATTTACTAGCGTGACGAGAGTTAGTAATTATTGGAAATTTGTTATTTGTTGCATATTACTGGATGAGTATAGTAATATATGAGATTTATTTTTATAATGTTGTCAAGAGTGAATTAAATGACTATTTCGGAAATTTAAGTCGGGACATGCCCGTGTCACGTCAGGACTAATTTTGTTAAATAAAAAAAAGTGAATACTTTATAAGTTGTTCGTATGGTCGTTTTGAGTGTGCCAACGCGTGCGGAAGGGTTGAGATAGTCAGAAAAGTGTACCCGGGGGTTTAGTTTGGATCTCGGGGCATTTTTAGGCCTAATTGGTACCCCGGGAGGGAAATTTAGTCATTTCACCTTTTTGGGTAATTAAACCCACGAATTTCAGCAACCTATATCAGCCAACTAGGTTAGTCTTTTAGGGTTAGAATATTCAGAAAACAAGTGGCGGACATTGGGGAAGAGAGGAGAGAGATCCAAGGCAATTCAAGGCCAAAAAGCCACCGGATTTCACCGCCACCACCACCACCGCGTAGATCGCGAGACAAGGAACGCAGCCATACCAAAATCATCCGTGAATCTGCATACCAAAAATCCCAGGCAAGTATTTGACTTGCGTATTTTCGTTAATGCAATCTTCATATTAGTCTAGGATTGTTTAGAGATGGAAACTATGGAAGAAAACTCAAATTGTGTTAGGATAATGCATGTAGTTTTGATTCTACGGAAATTCTGGAACCTTTGCCATGTAGAGGAATATAAACCACGAAATTTTGATGATATATTAGATGAAATTTCTGGTAAAAACAGATTAGAACCTTGATTAAGAAAAACTCTAGGGTTCTTGATGATTAGATGGGATTTTGAGTTAATTATCCATGTTTAATGATAATTATACACATGCTTTACGTTATAAACACCTGGTATAATGTTATAATGATGATAGTAGGATTTTTGGGATGATTGGAATGGAAAAACATAGTTTTGGATGTATAAGTTTAGTGAAACCCGTAACTGCATTCTACAGAATTTTGCCCAGACCTGCTTGATCGATCGATCGAGCCTAGAACTTCGATCGATCGAAGGTTCGATCGATCGAGCCTCAAGCTTCGATCGATCGACCCCTCCTGGAAGACTCCTTATTCCCTCTTTAAATGCGTTAAATCCATATTGTCGTGATATAATTCTTGGGCATTCTTGATATATTGATTTGGGAGACATTGAGGACCAGTAAGGTATATGAATAAATATTGGAACCTTTAATCTTCAACGAGAATGGTATTTATGGGATATTTACTTTAGGTTGGTAGATTTATGAATTCAAAGGGTGAGGTGCGTAAGAGAGTTACGTTGGAATCTAATAAAGACATTTACTGAAATTCAGATTTGTGAGGATATAGCCCATGAGTGTTAAGTAATAAGTGAGAAAACCCTTCGAGTTAAGGTTAGGAATGAAACCTTATACGTAATTCTATAAATGTGAAATTAAGGATAATTGGTATAATTATGGGTGATGAGAAGAACCTATTTCAATATGATAAAGGGGTGTATTTATATGATTGTGTGTACATATATTATATGCATGTGAAAAATATATCGCGCTACTTGCTATCCTTGAGGTTACCGCGCTGGGACAGTCTTATCTCGATGGGACCTTTATGGGGGATATTGACTGGTACCCTAGAAGATAGATATCCTTGGTACAGGCTATCGAATCGATAGTTCAGACGGTCCTAAGAGACGCGAGTATGTCCCATCCTCTTAGAGACTTGGAATCTATGCTTCGCCTCGATATTGTTTGTGTATGTGTTAATACAATTCAAGAGTGATTGGAAATTTGTATTCCCCTTGATTTGAGTGGTATGGGGTTTGGATAGTGGAAGTATGCACGCACCATAGTTTTATTCGGGGTGCTGTTATATATATATATATATATATATATATATATATATATATATATATATATATATATATATATATATATATATATATTATACGAGTAGTTGATATATATATGAGATTATGATATATGAAACTGCCTACTAAGATTTGATAAGTAGGACATGGTTGTTGGTTCATATTATAAATACTTGTTTTGAGAAAGCATAATATTTCACTGAAAACTTTATTGTTTTTATAAAGTTAAAAATAGAGAACTTTGGTTACAAATTGGAACATCTTTCTAAAGTGGAATTAGTAAATTGTAAATCTTACGAGTAATCTAAGATAGGTTAAATCTTTTAGAAAGACTAGTGCGATAATTGATAAAACAACCCGTTGGGAAGATTAGTGCGATAGGTGTGCACATTAGAAGAGAGGTGAGTATTTCTCAAGAGAGTGATGCACTAATATGTTGTTGCATTGGCCTGTATCAATTTAAATACTTGCTAAACGTATTTTAAATCAAACACACTTTCGGGCTCTGACCCGTTTCTTTCTCTCTCTCTCTCTTGTATATATATGTATATATTTCAGGTGCCCAGCCACAGGGGCGTCTTGCTTAGGATCCTTTGAGAGGAACGGGCTGCAGCTTAGGTGGGAGTTGCAGGTCACTTGCGTAGACGGCTTTCTTTATTGTCTCCACTTCTAGTATTCTCATTTATTGGGCATGTGTCGCCCTTTCGATTATTTCATTTGTTGTTGGGACATTTATATTTCAGTTATTTCCAGTATTGTTCTATGGGATTTATTCGGGATGGATTTATGATTTTAGTTTCATATGTTGACATTCGATTGACGAATGTATTATGTTATTTGGTTTATTGTGGTGTGATTCTTAATTGTAGAAATGTCGTTATTAAGTATATAAATCTTTTCTTTTATTAAAATTTGGAAAGTTTGTATGAAAATGTTTTTGACACTTAGCTTAATTATTTAGGGTGATAAATTGAAAATTTTATTTTTATCGACAGTGATGCTGAGAATGAACCAACTGTTTACCTTGATTTAATTTAATAAAGGAGTGATCGCCCGGTATTTAATTAGGAGGGGTGTCACATTCTTCTTTTGTTAATCAAAATAATTATGAAGTTAACTTTTATTTTTATACTAATTCAATTTTAAATTATTATTTTCATTAGCTATTATTTAATAAATTATGCAACTAAGTTAAATTAAGGTAACACGTTTAATTAGAATAATAAATTTAACAAACCCATTTCATTATTAAATCTACCTTACAATAAAAATAAAAACTTATCATAAATGGAAACTAAATAACTTACCAAAATTTAACCCATTTCGCCCTATGGGTGTAGTGGTAATTGCGTTGAACGGGGGAAGAAGTCATTTTCCATTGCAACATGTGTTATGAAGTTGACATTGGCCTAGATGTCTCTAACTACAGTACCAACACTTCTTCTGGTATTGAAACAATTTTTTATTTCATCACTACAAATGTGGGCAGAACCGGTGGTGTCACAACCTTATCCTCCTCCTCCTCCTAAAGGTAATAATAGCAGTCAGGGTTCAATTCCACCCCGAGACGCTTTCACCTATCATCGAATCTCACACATGCATAATAAGCATCATTGCCTGTGTTGAATTTTTGGATGTCTGAATAGGTGTACCAATTTTTTTCCAAATAGCATTACGAATATTGTTGTAAATTCTAAGGCGAGCGCTATGAACACGACATAAAATCTAGAATCAATCATTGTCTAATGTGGGAATATAAAATTGTTTAGTTAATAAGAATATTGGAAGGTTGAATTAATAGGCCAAGGGAAAATTATGAGAGTCGGTGGAGTGAAATTTCGAATTCCACGCGTATCTTTCCCACGACTATTGGTTTATCGTGCCAAAGGAAGGTATGCGAGAGTGCGCTTTCGTTCAGTGTTTCAACTTATTTTATTAAACTCCAATTTTTATATCCTATTTTAAATTAACCCTAAACATGCATCTAAGTGATTGAAAGCAATAAATTTACCTAGAACGCAATCCAACAATCACAAAAGCTAATTTTAAGAAAAATTCCCCAAAGGGAAAAAAACCTTTTATTTCACTATATAATGTAAACCATGGCTTACATGTACATAGAGAAATACAGAGTTTTTGAGAGACGAATACCCGCAGGCCTCGGTTCGTTGTCTTTAGCAAGAGCTCCCACAAGAACTCCAACAATCAGCAGTGGAGATAGCTCCTCTTCTCCACAAGTACCACTCTAAGAATGGGTAATATCAATATAAGGGTTTATCAAAGATTCACAAACATATATAGAGAGGTTTGAGTGAATCAAAATGAGTTTTGGCCTTAATGTATGAAAACTTAAATAGCAGTAGGTCTACAAAAGGCTGATTTGAAAAGTCTTACGAAATACCAAATGAGAGTAGGTATTTATACGAGAAATAAAAAAACAAGGCAGCGACATGGCATTCGAACAACAGCTGTATGTCGTCAGAATGACATAGATATGTCGTTTAATACTAGATTGAATGACCTAAGAAATTACGGATCAAAAACCAAAAATGTACGTGGTCGTTTGATGCACAGAAGAAACGAGCATCGCGCGACCTCTTCAAGCGACATATCCATATCGTTTGAACGACATGTCTAAGTCGTTTGAACGACTTTAAGAAAAAATATTATTTTTAAATGCCAACCTTGTTTTTGAAAAGAATGTGAACAGTTATAAAAACAATTTGAAAATCTCCCAAATACAATTGTGAATATTAAGAACTCCAAATAAGAATTATACCATTAATGTAGTGGAGCAGTGGAGACCGGTTGAAGTAGAACATCGCACGTTTGAAGATGATGGGTGCATGATGATGAGCACGTTGCAAATGATTCATATAGTGGCCGTCATCAATTATCGTTTGTAGACGTGACAAATGTAGTTGTATACAACATATCGTATTTTATCTAGGATAACTCCGACAATTCCTAGGATTTAGCAGACAATCACAAGATTATGTCCTTACAAATGTCCCCCTATATCTATGCTAGTACATACATAAAAATCTCAGAATTATGCAACCAAAAAAAATTCCCTAATACATACCATCTAATATCCCCCAAAACCCTCAAATGGAAATGTCAAAATACATGTCTTGAAATCTTCAAAATTTTCAAAATCTTAAAAACTTTAAATCTCCAAGGTTTCTTTGTCATCATCGGGGTGTGCCGAATATAAAATCATCAAATTGTACCTACACACAAAAGATAAGAAACAAATACTCGTGACACGTAAAAGTTTGAAACAAAATGATAAGCATAAATGATAAATCACTTTTTGAATTTTTCAAAATTTATTTCACAAAAAGATATACAACAAAGAAAAACCACACCATGAATTTACACTAAGATAACCAAGTCGATGAAAGTGTAAGTGTAGGGGTGTGAACAAATTCAATAGGAAAATCAACTCAAACATTCATAATCATATGTTCACGATGAATTTTAGATACTCCTAACGAATGAACTCAAAATCGTCCTTAGGTATAAAAGGTTGAATTTATATGCCATTGGCTCATTCTAATCTATAAATCAAAGTCGAAAATGATTTCCACACCAATAACGTTTAAAATTATGTAATGCTTTTTCGAGACTTTGTCAGGACGTGCAAACCCATTGATTTCCAACCAAACTCCCTCATAAATAATAATGCATTTTGTATTGAGGTTCTATTTCCTATTGGCCCCATTTTGGCATATATTTATTTTTATTGCCTTAATTTTTTCTTGGTCTCTTTTCAAACGGTGGCTTTCACAATGAGTTCACATGCCTCTCGCAGACCTTTCCCATGTGAACTCATTATCTTTTCAATATTAATTAAATTCTCACGGTCAATGGTTCTAATATGTACTAGTTTTATTGACTCGTTTGATTGCATTTGGTTCATTTTAAGACAGGATTAAGATGAAAGCAGTTTGAACAACATGTGATAGACAAGAACAAATATCAAATAAATTCGTGCACGTGTGCATTAAAGGAGACAATGAGTCAAACAACTAGAAACTAATCACTAATTACATCTCAATGACTCCAAACATTACAAAGCACATGGATGAAATTAAGTTGTGTCTTAATGCACTACCAAATAGTCACGTGGATAATGGAATAATAAAGTGACTTGGTCATCCTAAATGTCCATCCAGAAAAAGTGTAAACATACTACAAAAAAATAGTGTTTTTCAAAAAAAACTTATAAAAACAAAATCATTTTGTCGTTTCCATTTAAAAAAAACTAATTTTTTTTATTTTTCTCTTTTCTTAAACAACAAAATACTTTTTGTATTTTCCAATTTTTCAAAAAAAAAATCTTTTTCGATTTTTCTAAACTATGAAAAAGGAAAAAAAAAATACAAGAATAATACAGATGAAACAATCTAGCAATAGCAACCAAGAACATGCAGGTAAAAAAAACATCCTATATTAAACACATAAATCAACCCTCAGTAAACTGTGAAGATACCTAAAGACTTCCTAAGACTCTCGAATCTAGGGGCATCTAAAGGTTTCGTGAAGATATTAGCTAACTAGCGATCGGTGGTCATAAAGCTCAAGGATACAACCCTCTCCTCTACTAGATCTTGGATAAAGTGCTCGAGTATACTAAAGTGTTTGGTGCGCGAATGCCAGACTCAATTGCAGGATATATGTATCGCACTCGTGTTATCACATGAAATAGTCATGGTGTCCTGTGAAACCCAATAATCCTCTAGCATCTGCTTCATCTATAAGAGTTGCGCCCAACAACTCCCGACGACGATGTACTTAGCCTCAGCAGTGGACAAAGAGACTAAGTTTTGCTTCTTGATCATGTACGAGACAAGAGTAGTAACAAAATAGACACACCCACTTGAAGTGCTCCTTCATCAATCTGCATTCCCGCCCCCAATCGGCATCCGAATAAGTGGATACACGGTCATCGGTATCAAAGGAATACCAAATGCCATATGAGATAGATCCACTAACATAAATAATAATACGTTTAAGAGCGCGTAAGTGTGACTCTTTCGAGGACGCGTGATATCGCGCACAGACACCAACACTAAAGGCTATATTGGGATGACTAGCGGTTAAGTAGAGAAGACTTCCAATCATACTCTAATCCAAGGTTTCCTCTACGTTCTTGCCTAAAGTATCCTTGCTAAGATTTGTCGAGGTACTTATGGGGGTGCGAGAATCTTTAGCGGAGTCTAACCCAAACTTCTTCAGAATGTCTCATGCATACTTGGATTGGGAGATGAGCATCCCATCCTATAGATGACGAACCTGTAGACCAAGGAAGAATGTAAGCTCACCAAACCTTCTCATATCGAACTCACTCTCCATTTCCTTCTCAAAGTCGTGAGCATAGATGGAGCACGTGGATCCAAAGACTATGTCGTCCATATATACCTTGACAACAAAAATAGCACCTTCTCCTCTTTTAACAAACCACGTCTTATCTACTCCCCCTCTCTAGAAGCCACGGGCTAAGAGATAGGAAGTAAGCCTCTTGTACCAAGCACGGTGTCACACCTTATCTCCACTATCACATAAATAACTAAATAGTTCACAAACCACATCTATTATTTACTTATTTATTTAGTAATACACATTAAAACAACTTCAAGATTAGAATGTGGAATACTAAAAATCCAATTGTTTTAAGGAGACATAATTTAAACAAAAATGCAATATAATTTAACTTAATTACAACTAGTACAGTATATAAAACATAAGTGACGAGACCATCTACAATTCACCAAACCCTAGACCTGGTAGTGGCAGCTTCAAAACCTGAAAATATAAACATAAAACCATGAGTTTACAAACTCGGTGAATGTACTACATCTGTATATAGTAAAAGTACTATATTAACATCTCAACATATCAATAAATCCATCTCGGTGCCAATTTAGGCCATATACATATCCGGAGTTAATAAACCTCACCTCTCCTACCCATAGGCAATAATCGCATCCATAGGTTTTAACATCTCAACATATCTTGACTTTTAATAAGCCATAACATCTCTTGACTTTTAATAATCCAAACATCTCAGCATATCTTGACTTTAAATAAGCCATAACATCTCAACATATATGTAACACCCCGCCTAATTAAATACCGGATGGCCAGTCCCATACCAAATTAAAACAGAATATACAGTTGGCTCATTCTTAGCATCACTGTCGAAAACATTTACAAATCACCCAATACCCAATTAAGCTGGTGTTAAAAACTTTCCAAATTTGAATTTCCACAAAATTCATTTTTTTTAGTTTACGAATAACACTACACATATTATTCTACAACACTAATAACCGAACAGATAACACAAAAAAATTTAAATACAATTTGGAATAAACATTCCCAAATAATAATCCAATACAGTAATCCCAACAATAATAAATGTATCAAAATGACACAAGTACAAGACTATTTGACTCAGATAGAAAAGAGATAATTGAATTCCTTTGGGCGACATGCCCCAAATAAAAGAACACTATTAATCAAATGAAGATAGGCATCTAAGCAATACTCCATAGCTCCATAGCTCGTCATAAACCTCTAAGGTTGGCGTCCCTGCTGCTGGACACCTATTATAGAAGGTACAATAGAAAAGAGAATATGCAAGGAAATGGGTCAGAGCCCGATGTAAAAAGTAATTTTGAGAACAATAAGTATTTAACAAGTGCAATAAAGCATTTATTATGTACATGTTAGTATCCAGACTCTCACTTGATATTCTCACCTCTCACCTAGAGTGCACGCTTAACGTTTCCTATTAACCTCCTAGTTAATGGTTCCTCTTAACTAGTTTCCATAATATGATTCCATCCCATATCATAACCCCGTATGTCGCATACCATACGTAGTATAATCGTTCATATACATTTAATATGAATTAAGCTTTTACAATAAATATTCATTAACTTAATTCAATTCTTTTTCTCTATTCCCCGTTATCCGCAATTATCACACAGTGGATTGATCTAACCACTATATATACATACATTTAATTCATTATATATTTACATATATAATACGGCACCCCGAGACATAGTTGTAGTGCATGCATGACTCTGCTATCACGTCCCAATATCGCTGGTCGCCGAATAGGGGACTAAAGGTTCGGTAAGGATTCCTCAAACCACAAATATCAACACAAAAATTGGAGGCGAACATAGTTCTCATACACACGGGTCACGCACATACCTACGTTTCCATAGTCAGCGGACTTGTCAACTTACCGATAAGTCTTTCATAGACCTATGTTCTCGAGCGACAAATCAAAAATCCCATGGATTCATCAGGATATGACTGCCCTCGTGCGCAAACCTCCTATTGAGAGCAAGTAAGCTAGGTATATCATACATATAAATTATCAATCAATCAAATAGGCATTATCATCTACCTATATAAATATAATATTAACAAGGTACTCACACTACCCTAATATAGTTCCCATACGTAGCATTATATCTCTTTAAATCCTACGCATTAAAATATTATGATTTTACTTCCTTAATTTAATGATTCCAGAGTCTCACTCATTACTCAAGGTTTAAATAGGTTTTTCCTCATTATTTTTATTCAGTAAGAAATCACTAATCTCCTACTGGTCCATATCATCTTATCACCCGAATTACTATGAATTAAACTCTCCTTTAATTAGGGTTATAATCGATTGTTTCTAATCTCTTATAAACACATCTTCTATCACCTAGGATTAAACCCTATTGTAAACCTAAGGCTGCCCAGGTGATTTATTAAATTTCCCCTACTAGACCTATCCTTAATCCTCATGCATAGAAATTAGAATCCAACACATTCATCTAGCAACCGAAATTTCTTTCAATTTAATTATCATAATTCTAATCAATTAAATCTCAATCACATTAATTCGATTCTTATCTAGGGCTTACTGATCTTCCCTAAGTCCTATTATATCCAATTAATAATCACCAAAGATTTACAAAAGGTTTGGGATAAGAACAAGCATTAAAAAGAAACAACGTCATCATTTCTGGGGAGGTCGATCGATTGAAGGTAGGGGGTCGATCGATCGATCGCCCAGATATCAGCCCAGATTCTGCAATTCTTATACTACGGGTTTCATAACTTTTGATCATTAAAACCTTCATATTAACAACCCAAATTCCTTATAATCCTTACTACATGATATAACAACATATGTAAATGATTTATAATGCTATAAACATCCTAGAATCATCAAGAGTTTAAATTAAAAGCATATATTTATCCTCTTTTTCCAGAAAATTATATACATGATATCTTCAAGAACACACCAATGATTCTCAGAATTTCTTCAACAACTTAATTATTATTTCGTGGATTACTAGCTACCTATAACATGAGTTTCATTCCTAAATATTTCCATTTTCCAGAAATCAATCAACAACTCTATCTTTATCTTCCAAACATGTAAAATCTCATATTTTCAATAACTATCCTAACATGGACAATATAATAACTAGATTGCAATTATCAAATACTTGCCTCTAATGAAGATCTGATCCTTTGGGGTTGTATAACACAGGTGGTTCTCCCCTTCTCCGGGCACTTCCGGTGGTGGTTGGTGGTGGTGACCTTTGGCCCTTGGTTCTCCTCCTTTCCAAACAATCTTCTCTATTCCCAAGCACCCTTTCACTCTCCCTAAAAAGGTGACCTCTCAATTTTGTGTAGAAGAGATGAGTGAACCCACGTACAACTAATCTCCAAATATTTATAATAAGACAAAATCCGAAATCACTATTCATCCCCTCTATAAAAATGACCGAAATTCCCTTTTTGGTTGTCTTTTCATTTCCAAATGACCCGAGACCCAAAACCAACATCCAAATAGACTTTTCTTACTATTTCAACCCTTTCGGACGCAACGGCGCACTCTAAATGACTATAAGGTTGATATAAAAATAAGCTTCTTATTTAATCTAACAAATTAGTCCCGACACGTCCCATACCGCGTCCGACTAAAAATTTAAATTACTGAATTAATAACTCACAGCAATATCAATAACATCACATTCATATATTACCTAAATATCTTTAAGTAATATTCAGAATCATTGATTTTAATATCCACAATTCGGATAAAACCCAAATGAATTCATTTATAATAAAATCCAATTAATCCCTTAATTTAAAATATAACACATTTTAAAAGTCATTAAAATTACGGGGTATTACAATATAATACATACACATCATATCCATAATCAACTTAGTAACCAAACTCACATTGGACACTTAATGGTGTTTTCCCTTGCCTTTGCTTGGCACTTATTCAACCGGTTCTTCCTCCTTTCCTAAGGGACTTTTACATAATTTTCTATGGATTTTTCTCCAACTTCTCCTTTCCCTTCTCTTTCTAAGCTTCACGGTTCTCCTCAGGCCAAACTTTCTCATGGATGAATATTTCTAAAGAAGGAGGTTATTTCAAGGGTTTAAAGTCGGCCAAACCAGCCTCCCCTTTCAACCAATCAAAACATAACACAAGGTCTGCTAATAAGATAAAATACCACTTAAAAGATGGACAGATTTTCCCTTATTTCATAATTTGGGTATAACTTCTTGCTCGGATCTCCGTTTAACTCATCGGTTATTGTGTTACAAACCTAATTCATATATATTGACTTGAGGGAAAAACTAATATATATATATATATATATATATATATATATATATATATATATATATATATATATATATATATTAGTTTTTCCCTCATGTCAATTGTTATATTATAATAGTTAAAACTAGTCTCCAACACGAACATTCCTGTCGAAAACATTAAAATTTTATGTTTGTAAATAATTCGATGTTTCATGATTTATGAAGGTGGGATTAGACCAAACATAATAACTTAACACTACCTATATTAATAACACATTATCCATATCACATAGGTAATCATGGTCCACTCATAAATTAATCATAGCTTTATGCATGTTTGCTTACTGAAAAGATAAGGATATTTCTTCTTCATATTCTCTTCTCCTTCCCAAGTTGCTTCGTGAATCTTGTGACTTTTCCATAACACCTTAACAAATGAAATAACTTTATTTCTCAACACTTGTACCTTGCGGTCTAAAATTTGAACAAGTTCTTCAACATATGACAAGTCATCCTTCAATTCAATAGATTGGGTTGTCAACACTTGAGACGGGTCTGAAATGTATTTTCAAAGCATAGATATATGAAATACATCATGTAATCAAGATAATTTTGGAGGTAACACTAATCTCTAGGCTACTGCTCCCACTCTTTCTTTTATCTCATAAGGTCTGATATACCTAGGACTTAATTTCCCTTTCTTACCAAATCTCATAACCCTATCCAAGGTGAGACACACAAGAATACAAAATCCCAAAATTGGAATTTCAAGTCCTTCCGACCCTTATTTGCGTAACTTTTCTGTCCAATTTGGGGAGTTTTCATACGTTGTTGAATTAATTTTATTTTTTCAAAAGTCATCTCCACCAATTCTGAACCCAAAAGATTCCTTTCTCCCACCTCACTCCAACACAGCGAAGTTCTACACTTTCTACCATACAAGGCTTCATACGGAGCCATACCAATAGAAGACTGAAAATAATTATTATAAGCAAATTCTAAGAACACACTACATATTGACTTACTTGAGTCTACATATATAGTAGTTCCAACTAGTTTGGATATCTAGACAAAATAGGTTAGATTTTATGAGAACTCCATCTCCTCAAAGGTTCAAGAACAATAAAGAAATCCTGTCCAACAAAATCCTCAAGATCAACATAAAGGAAAGGAATTTCTATCCTTAAAACTACAAATAGGACACACTCACTGCATTATTCATATATCCTATTTGCATTTATGGTTTTACAACACTTTAAGAATTTTTAAATCCGTTTATGTCAATTCAAAACATTTTATTCAATTTTAAATTAATTTTTGAATTAATTAAAACTTGGTTTTAAAAAATGTTGTGGGTGGTAAAATTTGGATTTCAAAAAGTAATTTTAATTACTGATTGTTTGGCTGGGTAGAATCCAAAAGCGCTAGAGAATTCAAGGTGTGCTATGTAATTATTTTCAAACACGAGTTTTTGATTGCATCTGGTGTGTACACATGTTAGCGTCCTGATGGCTTAGATTTTGTTTTCTATAAGACACAAAACTATTATACCTTCTCAACCCTTGGATCAACCTTATCGACATTCTGCATGCGTTGAGAGCCAATCCTTGTAGCCCATTTTAAACCAATCACTAAACGATTAAACCACCTCTTGTGATGAACTATGGATTTAAGTCAAATGGTCAATATACAATCCCAGTCATAGGATTGAGTTCGAGGTTCTAGATCCTTCTTCGTTTAGTGTAAATAGGACCCAAGTCTTAGCCATTACAGACTTTTGCCATTTCGTGAGACTTGAGAGAAAAGAGAGAGTGCAGAGAGTAGAGAGATAAGATAGAGAATGGAGAAGAGAGGGAAAGGAAAGGGCAAAAAGAGAGAGAATAAACCCTAGCTTCTTCATAGTCTAACCTCTGAGAGAGTTCTCCCAAAACTAAACACCAAAACCTAAACGTTCCACACACCAGAACCAATTTTTGAGAGTTAGACATTTTAGGGTTTCTGTTTTTTTTTGTTGAGTATATTCTTCGTTTGAAGACCTCTTCAAATCCTTGGTTCTCTCAGAACTCATCTCTAAGAGAAACTTAAGTTTCCTTGTTGAAAGTGAGTTTTTCTAAAAAGAGAACATCACACAATTTATTTTCTTTTACTCTTTTTAGATCTGGTATTTTAGATCTTTTCTGTTTCAACAAATTTTGAAATAGAAACTTTTAAGTTTCAAAGTATTTTCAGATCTAGTGAGTTGTTTGTGTTTTTGATTTTCTATTTCATGTTTTATGAAATAATTGTGTAAAAAAATAAAAAATAAACAAAAAGAACGTTTGTTAAAATTTTTAAAGCATAACCATAGATCTGAAAAGAAGTTTTATGTCAAAATATGTTGAATCATCCTCTGCATGTTTAAGTCTGAATCTGTTTTAATAAAGTAGACTTCTAGTCTAGTTTGGATCACAATTGGAGGTTTATAATTCCAAAAATATTTTCAAAATACTGAAATTGTTTAAGACCTTGAACCGTCTTCTGAGCAAGGTATCCTTGAGATCTGTGGATAAATAAAAAGATCAAGAAGTCTTGGCTTGAAAATACGAATTCAGAAATAACCTATAATTTTAGAACTATTGTAATTTGTTAGGATTCTTTGTCTAATTTTGAGAGGGTGAGTAGCATGTTTGCATGTAGTAGCACATCACAAACACTATCTCACACGAACACTTAGACACTGTGGTTCTATTTGAGAATCTTGGATTTTGACAGAGTTAATGGAATCAGAATTCAAAGAGAAGGAGATCAAGGACAAAGCAAAGAAGCGTCAAGAAAAGATCAGTCCAATTCAAATTACCTTTGGAGTGGAGAATCTCATATAGGTACATTCTGAACTTAGGTTAGCATCTTTATGGTTTGTATAAGTGTTGTAACTTGATTCTTTATTCTAGTGAATTTATATTTTGTGTCGTAGAGGGCATCGTGAATATTTCCATTGTTCAAGGGTTTTACCATGTTAAAAATTCCTCTGTCTATTTCTTTGAATGTTCTTAACTGTTGTTGTGATTGGGACTGCGTGGTAACTTTAGTAGATGTTTCTTAAAAATTAAAAAGAAGGTAACCAACTATCGAATTCCAACCATACATTCAGAAAGACTTTTATAACACATCTTGTATTTTTTCAAAAGAGTTTTTCCCAAAAATTTTATTCGGAGTTTACATAACTTATAATAGTTTGTTATTAATCTTGTAAAAAAGCTTTTAACCCTAAAGCTTTTCTTCAAATTCTATCAATGGTAAGTAATCATTCCGACTGCCTTTTGTGACACCTCGCCTAATTAAATACCGGGTGATCTCACATTTATTAAATTAAATCAAAGTGTCCGGTTGGATCATTCTTAGCATCATTGTCGAAAAATAATTTTTTTTTATTAAACACCTAATAAATAATTAAGCTAGGGGTCAAAACATTTAATTTTATAGATTAAGTCTTATTATTATGATTTAATATACGAAACCATTTTTATGAACACGGATAATAATATTGAATACCAAACCATCCAAGTGGAATAAACAGGCTAGATTAATAAATCCAAATAAAATATCCCAAATTGAAGGACAATAAAATAATTAAAACAATCCCAATTAAAATTGAATACTGAAATAATAAAGAGTACAAAGTCTCTCTGAACTAAATAAAAACTCGAAATGGAAGACACATGCCCCATCTAAAATGACTAAGTGAAGAACTGACATGGCAAGGATGAAGTCATTTATATGCAAATACCTACAACTCCCGCACTAATTGCAGCACGTCAATGGTCCAAAGATCTAAGTCTGACACCTCTGTTGTTGGGCACTTGTAATATATATATATATATATATATATAAGAGAAAGAGGAGATGACAAGAAACGGGTCAGAGACAGAGTTTAAAATAGATTTAAAATAGTTTAGCAAGTATTTAAAATGTTTACCAGTTGATATTACATACATGTTAGTGCCTCGACACTCACTTGAGAATTATCACCTCTCAACTAGTGTGCACGCATAACGTACTACTGAATTAATCTAAATAACGCTAACCCAGTTAACTAGTCTAACCCAATTTCCCCTCATCGATCCTGATTCACGTGATCGCATAATTATAATTTATACATGATAACTTTTTATTATGAATTTACCAGGGCAGCAATGTACATCTCAATACTGTCTAAAGTTCTCAACACTTAATTTCTTTAATAATAATTACTCATTTTTTATCTGCTTACAAGCACGGTAGATGAATCACCGGTACATATATTTATCACTCATAATATATATACAAATAAGGCACCTCAAATAAAATCTATTGTGTTAGCATACTCTGCTATCAAGTCCTTGTACCTCTCGTACAAATGAGGGAAATTCTAGTCCGGGTCCACTCTCGAACTGTATTAACACAAAATACACATATTAGAGGCCAAGCATAGTTCCAAGTCACTAATAGGTCAGCACATACCCTCGTGAATCTTAGGACAGTCTCACTATCATTCTCAGATAGAATGTACCATGAATCCTATGTTTTAGGGTACGAGTCAATATTCTCCATAAAGGTCACATCAGAATAAGACTATCCCGACACGAAAACCTAAGTGATAGCAAGTAGTGCGGGTATGATTAAACACATATATTCAAATAATATATATACACGCACTCATATAAATATTTACATTATTCAGATAGGTACACTCACAACCCATACATATTCTAACCATATGTGGCACTTGCCTCCCGAGTCCTACGTATAATTAATTCGTCCTTTTATTTTCTCAATTACTGCAAGTTCTTAAGTACTTCTCGACTCTCAAAGTGTGTCATGTTGATAAATATCAAATCAGTAGGTGCACATTCTCTATCCTACTGGTTCAAGTCATCATCAATTCTCACAAGACCTAATTTAATGTACACACGATCCTCATCCCATTCTATACCCTCGGAACCCCACGGTTAAACCTCATATGAAATCGTATTACCAGAACCTTGCCTACAACCCTATTGGTCCTTCCCAAGTCCCATTATATTATTTAAGTTATATCTAAGGGTCCTTACACATTGGGTTTGGACTAACATTAAAAAGAAAATAAGATCCAAATTCCAGGAGGAGTCGATCGATCGACATTTAAGGTCGATCGATCGATTGATCAGTGTTTGGGCCAGAAATTCTGCAAATAATGCCTACTGGTTTCTTCCTTTTTAAACATCAAAACCTCCATTAAAGTGTCACAAAATCCTAAACAAACATCACAAACATTATAGTAACGAGTCTGAACGATTTCTAACGTAAAATCTAAATTAAATCCTTAAGAAATCGTCATTAAATGGGCATAATTCATGCTTTGGTCTCTAACCCTAATTTACCATATTAATTCAAGATTCCACATGATATTTACGGATTTCCTCCTCTAATCATCCCTAAAATTTGTGATAAATGTTCTACATGTGATAAGGATGACAGCCTAACATGATTTCCATTCAAACATAGGAATTCTAGTCTTCCAATTACCTCAAATCTCCATAAAAACTTATAATTTTATTTCCTACTCTCACATGGACAAAATATCAACTCAAAAATAGAAAAATAGATACTTTCCAGGAATTCAAAGGTCTGATCAGATGAATTTGAGTGGTATAGGAACAATCCTCTACTTCCGATCTACGCATTGGTGGTGGAATTTGTGGGAACGGTGTAGGATTGATGGTTCTCCCCCTTGGAAACCTTCTCTCTTCTCCCTTCCTTAGACTCTCTGCAACTCAAGTGTTTCTAACCCTCAAAGAATCTATCTTCCATCAGATATAACCCCTTAATTTTCTTCATTAATTAAGGCGTACAATTTGAAATTACCATAATGCCCTCCCGGGTTGCCGATTAGGCCTAAAAACGTCCCGAAACCCAAACTAAACCCCTCGTGTACACTTTTCTGATTATCTTGACCCTTCCAGACTCATTAGCGCACTCTAAATGACCCTACGGGTGACTTAGAATTAATATACTTTTTATTTCCCTAAATTAGTCCCGACATGACTGACACGCGCATCCCGACTTAATTTCTATAACTGTCGTGTAATTCACTCGTGACAATTTTAATAAATTCAATATCATATATTACTTTACTCATTAAGTAACTTACCAATAATTACTAACTCTCGTCCTGCTAGTAAATATTCAATTTAAAATTTTGGATTAATATTAAATTAATTTATTCCAATTTAATTTAATTAATCCCATAATTAAAGACCATAAAAATACGGGGTATTACATACTTCCCCCCTAATAATGGAATTCCATCCCGAAATTCAAAAAAAATAAGGCATACCTGGTAAAAACAATTCTGGATACTTTTCGCGCATATATGCCTCGCGTTCCCAACTCGACTCCTCAATATTATAACGTTCCCACTGGACCCGTATAAGTGGGACTACCTTCGACCTCAATCTCCTCTCACTATGGTCTAGGATAGCCACTGGTCTCTTCTCATAAGAACTATCGGGATGTAAATCAATCTCCTCTATGGCAATGTGAGTATGGCCCAAATCATCCCGAAGGTACCGCCTCAACGACGAATTGTGGAACACATCATGGATAGGGTGCAAATGCTCAGGCAACCCAAGTTTGTATGCCATTGGTTCTATCCTCTCGATAATGGGGAATGGTTTTACGTACCTCGGATCCAATTTACCTTTCTTCCCCAATCTCATCACTCCTTTCATAGGAGACACTTGCAATAGTACTTGGCCCCCCACACTAAACTCCCTGAAGAATCTCTTTGCATTAGCGTAGCTTTTATTCCTGTCTTGGGCTACCCAAATGCGACTCCTGACCAACTCAATCCTGGCTGACGTGTCTTGAATCGCCACTGGCCCGAGTAACTTGTGTCCCCCACCTATAGCCAACAAGTTGGAGAATAATAAGTTCTGCCATACAACGCCTCAAATGGTACCATGCCAATCGTAAACTGGTAGGAGTTATTATAAGCGAACTCTACCAGTGGAAGGTACTACTCCGAACCCCTCCAAAATCAAGGACACACATGTGTAACATATCCTCTAGCATCTGATTAGTACGCTCAGTCTGCCCATCTGTCTACGGGTGATAAGCCGTACTCAACCGCGGCTCGGTACGCATAGCCTCCTGAAAGCTCTCCCATAAGTATGACACAAAAATATTGTCTCTGTCAGCCACGATATCCAGGGGCACCCCATGCAACCTCACTATCTCAGAAATAAATAACTGGGAATACTTTTCCGTAGTGTAGTCTGTTCGCACCGACAGAAAATGAGCGACCTTGGTCAACCGATCCACCACTACCCATATAGAATCGTGATCCCGCTGCGATGTAGACAACCCAGTGATGAAGTCCATGGAAATGCTCTCCCATTTCCACATAGGGATCTCTAGCAGCTGAAGTAACCCTGGCGGTCTCTGATGGTCCACCTTTACCAGCTCACCGGTGGCACACTTGGACAAGAACTCCGTAATGTCCTTCTTCATCCCACTCCACCAGTACTGTCACCTCATATCCTGGTACATCTTATCCTCTCTGGGATGTACTAAAAATTGAGATCCATACGAATCTATCATTACTGCATGTCGTAAGTCCTCCACCTCCAGGACCATTAATCTCCCATTAAATCATAGACCCCATCTGAACTCGCTGAGTAGGACTCCGTGCCCTTAGCTAGAAGTCATACAATCTGATCCTGGCAAAATGAATCAGCAGCTTGGGCTTGGATCACCCTCGTAACAATCTCTGGTGTGACTGTCATGACGGACATAAAGGATCGAGCCACCGCCTCCTGATGCCCCAACTCTTTCCATTTTTCCTTCCACACTTCTGCCACCTCACCTATTAGCCTATGGCTCAAAGAATTAGTAACTATGTTAGTCTTCCCTGGGTGGTACTATACCTCGAACTGGTAATCTTTCACAAACTCCAACCGCCTGCGCTGATGTATGTTCAGCTCCCGCTGAGTGAACAAGTATTGCAGTGACTTGTGGTCTGTGAACAGGCGAAATTTCTCCCCCAACAGGTAGTGTCTCCATATACATAAGGCAAACACGATCGATGCTAGCTTCAATTCATGGGTGGGGTAATTCCTCTCATAAGGCTTGAGGTTGTGGGAGGCATAAGTTATTTCCTACTCCTTCTCCTGAAGTACTCTACCCAGTCCCTATAGGGAGGCATTATTATACACCAGGTACTCCACTCCTGGCATGGGTAAAGTAAAAACTGGCACCGAAGTCAACTTGTACTTTAGATCATCGAAATCCAAGTGATAAGCGTCATTCCATATGTACAGTAACCCCTTGCAATTCAAATTAGTCAATGGACCCGCTATCTTCAAGAATCCTCGAATGAACCATTTGTGGTACCCAACCAAGCCCAAGAAACTACGAATTTCTGATGGTGTTTTGGGATTCCCCCACTCCCTCACCGCGAACACCTTCCCCGGATCTATGGATATCCCCATGGCGGAAACAATGTGCCCCAAGAACTGGACCCCACATAGACAAAACCCACACTTCTCATATTTAGCATATAGCTGATTCCCTCACAGAGTCTGAAGAACCCTTCTCAAATGCTCGGCATGCTCCTCCTCCGTCTGGGAATAAATCAGAATCTCATCTATGAAGACAATGACAAACTGATCTATGAACTCTCTTAATACCCTGTTCATTAAGTCCATGAACACGGCGGGAGCATTGGTTAGCCCAAATGGCATAACCCAAAACTCGTAGGATCCATATCGCGTCAAGAAAGCAGTCTTTGACACATCCTGATTCATATCGCATCAAGAAAGTAGTCTTCAACTCATCATGCTCCCTAATCCGTAACTGATGATATCCCGATCCCAGGTCTATATTTGAGAAGAAGGCAACTCCTCTCAACTAGTCAAATAAGTCACCAATTCAGGGTAAGGGATATTCATTTCATATTGTGACTTTGTTCAACTCCCGGTAGTCCACATATAACACCATCTCTTTTTTTCACAAACAACACGGGAGCACTCCAAGGCGAGGTACTTCTACGGATGAAGCCATGTCCTAATAGATGCTCAATATGATCCTGTAACTCTCTCATCTCAGATGGAGCCATACGATATGGTGCACGGGTTATCGATCGAGTGTTCGGCATCAAATCTATAATGAAATCTATCTCTCGACTAGGTGGTAATCCCGGTATCTCCTAGAACACATCTAAAAACACATGAACTACGGGAATTTAATCAATAAGGATTACTATCTCCTTATAAGTCTCCTCATCTATGTAATATAAATGGGTGGACGATCCTCCCTTAGGACGAGGCATCGCCACCAGAAACATCTCCTGACCTAGGATAGCAAAAATAATGCTCCTACTGAAACAGTCTATCATGGCTCTATAAGTAGCAAGCCAATCCATGTTAATAATGGCTTCATGCTCGTGCATATCTAAGACTAGCATATCTGCAGGCAAAATTAGGATCCCAATCTCTATACCTACTCCCCGACATATAACACTAGAACCTGATGCTCTGATACCACCTGTGACACCCTGCCAAATTAAATATTGGGTGATCAGTCCTTTATTAAATTAAATCAAAGTGTCCGGTTGGTTCATTCATAGCATCAGTGTCGAAAAATATTTTTTCTTTATTAAACACATAATAAATAATTAAACCAAGTGTTAAAAAATTTAATTTTATAGATTAAGTCCTATTGTTATGATTTAATATACGAAACCATTTTTATAAACACGGATAATAATATTGAATACCAAACCATCGAAGTGGAATAAACAGGCTAGATTAATCAATACAAATAAAATATTCCAAATCGAAGGAAAATAAAATAATTAAAACAATCCTAACTAAAACTGAATACTGAAATAATAAAGAGTACAAAGTCTCTCTGAACTAAATAAAAACTGGAAATGGGTGACACATGCCCCATCTAAAATGACTAAGTGAAGAGCTGAGATGACAAGGATGAAGTCGTCTAAATGCAAAGGCCTACAACTTCTACACTAGCTGCAACACTTCAACAGTCCAAAGATCTACTTCTGACGCCCCTGTGGCTGGGCACTTGTAATACATATATATATACAAGAGAAAGAGGAGATGACAAGAAATGGGTCTGAGCCCGAGTTTAAAATAGCTTTAAAATAGTTTAGCAAGTATTTAAAATGCTTACCACTTGATATTACATACCTGTTAGTGCCTCAACACTCACTTGAGAATTCTCACCTCTCAACTAGTGTGCACGCCTAACGTACAACTGAATTGATCTAGATAACGCTAACCCAGTTAACTAGTCAAACCCAATCTCCCCTCATCAATTCTGATTCACGTGATCGGATAACTATAGTATATACATGATAACTTTTTCTTATGAATTTACCAGGGCAGCTATGTACATCTCAATACAGTCTAAAGTTCTCAACACTTAATTTCTTTAATATTAATTATTCAATTTTTATCTTCTTACAAGCATGGTAGATGAATCACTGGTACATAAATTTATCACTCATAATATATATACTAATAAGGCACCCCATATAAATCTATGGTGCTGGCATACTCTGCTATCAAGGCCCTATAACACTCGTACAATAGAGGGAAATACTAGTCCGGATCCACTCTCGAATTGTATTAACACAAAATACACATATTGGAGGTGAAGCATAGTTCCAAGTCTCTAAGAGGTCATCACATACCCTCACATATCTTAGGACCGCCTGACTATCATTCTCAAATAGCCTATACCAAGGATCCTATGTTCTAGGGTACGAGTCAATATCCCCCATAAAGGTCACATCAGAATAAGACTGTCCCGTCGCAAAAACATCCGTGATAGCAAGTAACGCGGGTATGATTAAACAAAGATATTCAAATAATATATATACATACACTCATATAAATATTTGCATTATTCATATAGGTACACCCACGACCCATACATATTCTAACCATATGTGGCATGTACCAACCGAATCCTATGTATAATTAATTTTTCCTTTTATTTTTTCAATTACTGCAAATTCTTAAGTACTTCTCGACTCTCGAACTGTGTCATGTTGATAATTATCAAATTAGTAGGTGTATACTCTCTATCCTACTGGTCCAAGTCATCCTTATTCTCACAAGACCTAATTTAACGTACACACGATCCTCTCTCCATATTTTATACCCTCGGAATCCCATGATTAAATCTCATATGAAATTGTATTACCAGAACCTTGCCTACAACCCTACTGGTCCTTCCCAAGTCCCATTATAGTATTTAAGCTATGTCTAAGGGTCCTTACACATTGGGGTTGTCCTAACATTAAAAAGAAAAGAATATTCAAATTCCGAAAGGAGTCGATCGATCGATTGATCAGTTATTGGCCTAGATATTCTGCAAATAATGCCTATGGGTTTCTTCCATTTTAAACATCAAAACCTCCTTTAAAGTGTCCCAAACTCCCAAACAAACATCACAAACATTATAGTAATGGGTCTGAACAATTTCTAACATAAAATCTAAATTAAATCCTTAAAAAATCATCATTAAATGGGCACAATTCATGTTTTGATCTCTAACCCTAGTTTACCATATTAATTCAAGAATCCACATGATATTTCCACATTTGCTCCTCTAATCATCATTAAAATTCGTGATAAATGTTCTACATGATAAGGATACCAGCCTAACATGATTTTTATTCGAACATATGAATTCTAGTCTTCCAATTACATCAAATCTCCATAAAAACTTATAATTTTATTTCCTACTCTAACATGGATGAAATATCAACTCAAGAACATCAAGATAGATACTTTCCTGGAAATCAAAGGTCTGATTCGATGAATTTCAGAGGTTTATGAACAATCCTCTTTTTTCGATCTACGCGTTGGTGGTGGGATTGATGGGAACGGTGTAGGATTGATGGTTCTCCCCCTTGGAAACCTTCTCTCTTCTCCTTTCCTTAGCCTCTCTGCAACTCAAGTGTTTCTAACCCTCGAAGACAATGTCTTCCATCAGATATAACCCTTTAATTTTCGTCATTAATTAAGGCCCAAAATTTGAAATTACCAAAATGCCCTCCCGAGTTGCCGATTAGGCCTAAAAACGTCCCGAGACCCAAATAAAACTCTCGGGTACACTTTTCTAATTATATCGACCCTTACGGACACATTGGCGCAGTTAAAATGACCATATGATCCACTTAGAATTAATTTACTTTTTATTTTCTTAAATTAGTCCCGACACGACTGGCACGCGCGTTCCGACTTAATTTCTATAACTGTTGTGTTATTCACTCGCAAAAATTTTAATAAATTCAATATGATATATTACTTTACTCATTAAGTAACTTACCAATAATTACTAACTCTCGTCACTCTAGTAAATATTCAATTTAAAAAACCGAATTAATATTACATTAATTTATGCCAATTTAATTTAATTAATCCCATAATTAAAGACCATAAAAATACAGGGTATTACACCTTTAAAGTCAAGTACACACGCGCGTAACATATCTTAAAGTATTTGGATAGTTCTCTCTAATTTTCCATCTATTTTTGGATGAAATGTCGTGCTAAATTTTATACTAGTTCCCATAGCTCATTGCAAGCTAGGCCAAAATATTGAAGTAAATGTGCTATCTCTGTTAGACATAATAGACACTGGTGCTCCATGTAAGCATATAATCTTATAAACAAAAATATATGCATACCTATCAACTGTGTAAGTAGTTTTGTTTGGAAGAAAATATGTTGACTTTCACTAATCTATAAATTACCACCCAAATAGAATCATGTCCCTTCTGAGAGCGAGGAAGTCCCATCCCAAAATCCATGGTAATATGCTCCCATTTCCACTCTGGAATAGGCAATGTCTATAGCAACCCAACGAGTTTTTGATGCTTCGCCTTAACTTGTTGGCATGTCAAACACTTGTCAATGAAATTTGCAATCTCATGTTTCATATTATTCCACCAGTAAACATCTTTCAAATCTCTATACATTTTAGTGCTCCTTGGGATTATAGAGTTAACAGAATATGTGTTGCATCAAGAATATCTCTTTTTAATGCTATATCATTAGGAACACAAATTTTTTTTTATAGTAAAGAATCCCACCATTAACAACAACAAAATCAGTTGGCTCTCCTCCTTGAGCATCCAATTGTTTCTTCTCTAAAAATGTATCTTGGTCTTGCCATGCTCGTATGCATTATTCCAATAAAGGTCTCACAGTGATGTGTGTAATTAATGCCCTTATTTTAGTTAAGTTCAACTCTACTCCCATCAACCTTAATTCCATAATATTACCAAGTCGAGCACATTGAATACAAGATAACATCCCCGATGATTTCCAACTTAGAGCATCTGTAACAACATTGGCCTTCCTAAAATGACAGTGAATGGTACAATCATAGTCTTTAATTAACTTCATCCAACGTCTTTATCTTAAATTAAAGTCTCTATGTATAAATAAATACTTCAAACTTTGATGGTTAGTAAAATTTTCACACGTCTCTACATATAAATGATGTCTCCAAAATTTAAAGGAAAAACTAATACCCGCAAGTTCTAAATCGTGTGTAAGATAATTACGTTCATGCGACTTTAACTATCAAGATTCATAAGAAATTAACTTTCCATGTTGCATGAAAATACAACCCAGGCCCTGATGTGAAGCGTCAATATAAATCATAAAACCTTCTCCACTGGATGGAACAGTGAGAACTGGAGCTGATACTAACATGTCTTTCAAATCTTCAAAGTTATGCTGACATTCCTCACTCCACACAAATTTCACCTCCTTTTGGGTTAATCTAGTAAACGGTAATGCTATAGATGAAAACCCATTTATGAATCTTTTATAATATATAACCAATCCTAGGAAACTTCTTATCTCTGTTACATTTCTTGGTCTTTCCCATCACATAATTGCGTCTACCTTCTTAGGTTCAACATAAATTCCATGTCCTAAGCCAACATGATTGGGATATACTACCTGATTTAACTAAGACTAACATTTGCTAAACTTAGCGAACAATTGACTATCTCGCAAGACTTGTAATACAACTCTTAGATGATTCTCATGTTCCTTTTATCTGTGTGGGTATATCAAAAAATCATCGATAAATACAATCACAAATGAATCTATGAAAGTATGGAATACTTGATTCATTAAATCGACAAACAACCGTGGGAGCATTTGTTAACCCAAATGGCATTACCAAAAAATCATAGTGACCATAACGGGAATGAAAAGTTGTCATAGAAATGTCACAATCTCTCACCCTTTATCGATGTTAACCCTTTCTCTAATCAATTTTTGAAAACATTTTGGCACCCTGTAATTGGTCAAACAAATCATCAATACGAGGAAATAGATATTTATTTCCAATGGTTAGCTTGTCCAACTACCGATAATCAATGCAAAATCTCATAGTGCCGTCTTTCTTCTTCACAAATAATATCGAAGCACCCCTGGTGATATACTGGGTCGTAAAAAACCTCTATCTAGAAAATCTTGCAGTTGAACTTTTAACTCCTTCAATTCCATAGGTTCCATTCTATATGGATAAATAGAAACTAGAGTTGTACCAGGCACTATATCATTAGTAAACTCTACCTCTCTTCTAGGTGGCAACCCAGGTAATTCATCTGGGAACAATTCTACAAAATCCTTAACTATTGGGATATCTTCTAATTTTTATAATTCCCTGTTTTCATTCACAATATATGCTAAAAAGTTCTAACAGTCCTTATTTAATAATTTCCTCGCTCGGAGGGCAGAAATAAGACAATTTGGAACCACATTCCTCTCCCTAATATATTTGAATTCTTCCTCCCCCACCATATTAAATGTAACTTCCTTGTGAAAATAATCAATCCATGCATGGTAGGAAGATAACCAGTTCATACCCAAGATAATATCAAAATCTTAAATATCTAGTGGAATTAAATCAATGGTCAACTCCCTCTCCCCCACATACAATACACAATTTTTATACACAAGCTCCACTAACATCACATCCCCCTAGGTGTAGAAATATGTAAACCATAATCTAAATAAGAACAAGGTCTACCCAAATGCATGGGAAATGAAAATGCTACAAATGAATGAGTAGAACCTAGATCAATAAGCACATAAACAGGTTTATTCATGACAGAAATTATACTTGTCACCACCTCTGGAGTAGACTCAACATCCTGTAGAGTCATAAAAAATATTCTTCCCAGAGCCCTGGAACCACTAGTCTGCCCTCTACTTACTCCTCTGCGAATGCCTCCAGGTGATGAACCTCGACTAGCAGCAGTTGATTGAGTCCCTCATGTTATCACAAGACAATTATTTTTGGTATGGCCAATTTGATGACACTTATAACACTCTACCCCCTTTAACTTGGAATAATCTGGAATAATATGTCCCTCGACTTTGTAAAAATAACATGTAATAGGCTTAGACTGCCCATTCGCATACCCTGCTATCTATTATGTTGGCCCATCGATCTTTCACCCTTAAAATTGCTTGATGTCATCAAATCGACTCCTCTTTCCCCTTTGTTCCCTATTCTTTATTTCATCATTAACATCTCCTTCAACCATCATAGCTTTGTTGACTAAAGAAGTGTAATCTACCATTTCAAGTGCAGTGAGTCTAGACTTGATAACCAAATTCAATCCATCCTGAAATCTAGTGCATATTCCCTCCTCATCATGTAAGAAACGTAATGAAAATCGAGATAAAGATATAAATATAGTTTCATACTCCCTGGCGGACATATTCCCCTGGTTCAATGATAAAAATTCTCTCTCTGTTTGCATCCTATACATGCGAGAAAACTACTTTTCATATAAGGCATTAATAAAGGAATCCCAAGTAATTACCTCACCTTCCACCCGAAGTAATTAATAAATATTTAGAAGACTTCCACCAATATTTAGCTTCTCCCTTTAACATAAAAGTATCCAAAATTACTTTATGCGCTCCAGGTACATTCATCACCCCACAAATAGTTTCTGTGTCTCTAACCCAAGCCTCAACTTCTAAAGGATGTACAGAACCTGAGAATGCTAGGGGGTTCAATTTGATAAACTTCTCATACAGAGTATTCTTATCCTCCCATTATATTTCCCTTTTTTATTATGGCGATAGTCTGCTCCTCCAAGTACTTGTCTTGTTGTTCAGTTATTTGCATAATAAACACGTTTTGTTGTTCCACCATTACAATTATGGCATGATCTATTCTCTGCATATATGTAAGTTGTTAAGGTGACCCCTCTACATTATTTTGATTTTATTAGTTTACATCGATTGCGTTTGGTATATTTGAAGCAGCATCCTCCACCCTCCCATGAACATTTGCTCTTTTCATATCGTACTATCTGTAATGAACCACAATTATAGAAACAAGTATACAACATTTATTCCTAACATAATGGTTAGTATTTTTCATAAATCAATATAAATGACTCACGCCACGCTATTTCTACCACTGCCACATCTAGGCTCTTTAACCCCGTAATGTATAAACCTAAATATATGATACAAAGTTGTCACACCCTATCCTCATTAGCATATAAATAACTAAATAGTTCACAAACCACATATATTATTTAATTATTTATTTTGTAATACACATTAAAACAACTTCAAGGTTAAAATGCGGATGACTAAAAATCCAATTATTTTAAGGAGACATAATTTAAACAAAACTTCAATATAATTTAACGTAATTACTACTAGTATAATATATAAAACAAAACCGACAAGACCCTTCTACTATTCACTTAACACCCTAGACCTGGTAGTGGTAGCTCCAAAACCTGAAAACGTAAACATATAAAACCATGAATTTAGAAAATCAGTGAATGTATTACATATCTATATAGTAAAATTACTATATTAACATCTCAACATATCAATATATCCATCTCTATGCTAATTTAGGCCATATACATATCCTGAGTTAATAAACCCCACATCTCGAACCCGTAGGCAATAATCATATCCATAGGTTTTAATAACCCTACAGCTACTGAATTGCATAGCAACTCAACCTATTTTAAATTTTATAAAACATAACATCCCAACATCTCTTGACTTTTAATACGCCATAACATCTCAACATCTCTTAACTTTTAATAAGCCATAACATCTCAACATCTCTTGACTTTTAATAAGCCATAACATCTCAATATATAATCCATACACATCATGTGCATAATAAACTCAGTAAGCACATTCACCTTGGCCACTTAATGGGTTTTTTCCTTGCCTTTTCCTGGCACTTATTCAACCGGTTGTTCCTCTTTTCCTAAGGTACATTTATGTAATTTTTTATGGATTTTTCTCTAACTTCTCCTCTCCCTTCTCTTCCTAAGCTTCACGGTTCTCTCTCTTCAGGCCAAACTTTCTCGTGGCTAAATTTTACTGAAGAAGGAGGCTATTTCAAGGTTTTAAAGTCGTCCAAACCAGCCTCCCCTTTCAACCAATCAAAACATAACACGTGATGTGCTAATAAGATGAAATACCACTTATAAAGATGGACAGATTTGCCCTTGTTTCGTAATTTTGGTATAACTTCTTTCTTGGACCTCTATTTAACACACCGTTTATTGTGTTAAAACCCTAATTCATATATATACAACTATCTAGTTTTTACCTCAAGTCAATTGTTATATTATAATAGTGAAAACTAGTCTTCAACGCGAATATTCCTATGGAAAATATCAAAATTTTGTGTTTGTAACTAATTCGATATTTCATGATTTATGAAGGTATGATTAGACTAAAAATAATAAATTAACACTACATATATTAATAACACATTATCCATATCAAATAAGGTAAGCATGGTTCACACATAAATTAATCATAGCTTTATTTGGGTTGTCACACAAGGGTGCTTGCCTCAAACCATACAAGGCTTTCCTCAAATAATAGAAGTGTCCAGGGTGCTTAGGATCTTTAAAACCTTTCGATTATTCCATGTAAACCTACTCCTATAGAATGCCATTTATAAAGACACTCTTGACATCCATCTGATATAGCTTGAAGCGCAGATGACATGCGATGGCGAGTAGTAGGCGGACGAACTAAAGCCTCGCAACAGGAGCAAATGTCTCCTCAAAGTCTACACCCTCAATTTTCGTATAGACTCGAGCGACCAACCTAGCCTTATTATGTAAAATGGTACCATTCTCATCCATCTTATTCTTGAAGATCCATTTAGTACCAATCAAATTCTTCTCACTAGTTGGGGGATAAGTGCCCAGACATCATTCTTTCTAAACTGAAGCAACTCTTCCTACATAGCGGATATCCATTATTCATATTTGAGTGATTATTTGATATTCTTGGGCTCGACTTTGGACGTGTAGCACAAAAATCTAAAAACATTCTCTAGTTGAGTGCGGGTCTTAGGCGAGATCTCCTTAAATGGAGAAAGATTATTGTGAACAGAAGTAGGTGTGACCCTAAGTCAGGAGTGGGGATAATCCTAGATGTTTGAGGAACAATGGGATCATCACTAAGGGGTGCATCATCCTCACACAAATGGTCAGAATCAACAAACGTAGGTACCTCATCATCTCTAACAGAGATGTTTATTGATTCCATAACCTTTGAGTTGCTCAGGTTAAAAACTCGATATGCTCTACTTGTCGATGAATATCCTAACCGAATTCCCTCGTCGCTTTGGGAATCAACTTTCTTAATTTGTCTCTATGCCTAAGGATATAGCATTTACTCCCAAAGACATGGAAAGATAAAAGGTTGGGCTTCTTCCCTGTCCATAATTCATATGGCATTTGAAGTGTGTGTGGATGAATATATACCCTATTCATCGTGTGGCCCGCGGTAGATACCGCCTCTGCCCAAAACCTCCTAGAAAAATTACAACCTAGAGGCATAGATCTAACCAACTTTGTAATGGTCTAGTTCTTCCTCTCAATAATCCAATTTTGCTAAGTTTTTACGACTGAAAGTTCAGTTTTAATTATGAGGTTATCACGGTAAAGATCACATTTGCTTTTTTTAATTATGTTCCATTGTCACTACACATTCTATTGATAGTGACACCATGTCGATTATTCAAGACACAACACTTGGTCGTAAGAAACTCTACAGTATCGAATTTTTCTCTCATAAAACCAACTATTGAATAATGAGATAAATCATTGATAATCACGAGAATATACCTCTTACCACCCAAACTCTCAATGAGAGTAGGACCCATAAGATTCATGTGAATCAACTCAAGCATGCGTGAAGTGGTAATGGAATTCAACTTCTGATGGGGACTACGAACTTGTTTTCCCTGCTGGTAAGGACCACAAACCGTGGAAGTTGGCTTTCCAAGTGATGACAAGCCACGTACTAGGTCTTTCTTCACTAAACGCTCCAAATCTCTAAAATTAATGTGACCTAGACGTTGATGCCATCGATCCATATAAGATATTGTGGCGGTGTTGCACACAAATGAGGACCTAGTCATCATCCCAAAATAGTTATCTTCTGTAGTTACCCCTTGCAGTAGAAGTTTACCGACTTGATCATAAATGTTCGATCAAACTTCATAGCAAACTCTGGGTCTCATAGTTGGCTAATGCTGAGAAGGTTTGTTTTCAAACCTTTGATGCACAAAACATTACCTAGCTTAGGAAAATCGGGTGTCTCTTCTGTACAATGTCCTATAATGCTAGATTTACTCTCATCTCCAAAGGTGACTTTACCGTCCTTAAAATCCTCAACGCTGGTAAAAATTTAGACATCACCAGTCATATACTTGGAGCAACCACTGTCAAAATACCACTGAGAGGTATTATGAGCCTTGAGAACTACAGGGACAACAAGGGCTTCTCTTTTCATGCTTAGCACCCAAGTAGTAGTGACTTTTTGTTTACCCTTATCGTGGTTGGGTCTAGTTGGGATATTATAAGTATCCACGGACGATAAAGATAGAGCACTTCCATCAAACTGTGAGAAGTGGCGACAGGACACTCAACCTGCTCTTTAAGGCTAACAAAATTGCTAAGGTGGTATGACGGAGTATGTGTACATCGAGTCCGACCCAAACTATATCAAAACTTCCCAAGGTGGCCTTTTCTCTTTCAATAAGTGCAGAAATACACAGTCTTAGACCGAACTTGGTTTGCTTTTCTTCGTCGAACTTTTCTTTGGGGTTTTGGTTGAGGTCCAATGAATTCAGGAACCGGTTCTGGTGTGACATGTGACGTGGAAGCATCGTCGAAACTTATTCCCTGCCTCTCACCAAACCCTAAAGCGGGGCCACGAAGAATCTTTTCCATTTTTTCAGATTTATCCTCAATCTTTACCTTGACCTTCCGGGCTCTCTCAAGATCGTGAGTGAGGTGGGATACAAGGGCTTCAAGCTTCTTCTGAGTCTCCATGGATGAAAAGAACTCACTGATAAGACTAGCCACTTGTTTAGTTAAGTCCCTTTTTTCTTTCTCAAATCTACTATCTCTCTCTCCCCAAAATCTCTCTCGCTTTCTCAATCAAATACTAACAGAGGACTCTCTCTCTCATTTCTCCGAAATCCTTCTATAGAGCAATGATACTAGTTGCTAAACCATTGTTGTTTTTTTCATTTTAAGGGATTCGTCTTATAACCCGGCGTAGGCGCGCTATAGGTTACACTCGCTCTCACTTGAAACATCCTCACCCTCACTCACATCATTTTCATTGTCGAGGTGTCCTTATGATGTAACTTCCTCATCATCGTGAGGTGCACTATAAGTACTCACGTGACTAGCCATGATTGTGGTGAAGTTACATTCATGTGGCGATTCTTCTCCTGAATCCACCGACTCGACCTCACTGTCGTCACTAAGGGTGGAATTTAAGACATCTTTACCCTTGCCTTTATGCATTAACCTAGTTGGGAACTCTTAAGCTTTGTGACCTCTCCCATCACACTCACAACACCTCTCTTACTCTCTTTTTAGGGTGTCCTTTTTATCTTTTTCAAATTTCTTCCCATTTTTTATTTTTTTCAAAACTTTTTTTATCTTTAAAATTTCCATTACCTTTTTTGTTGAGAAATTTCTTGAAAGTTTTAGCAAAAAGGGCTAAATAATCTAAGTCAAAGTTGTATTCAGAATCAGACGACACTTAATCACTTTTTTCGACGACTTATCTCTCTTCCTAGATGACCCCTCACTCTTTTTAGACGGTGCTTAAAGTGCGATCCATTTTTCTTTGGGTTTAACTGTTTTAGAAAATATGTCAATTTCATAAGTTTGAAGATCTCCTACAAGCTCTTCTAACCTAAGAGAATCTAATGTTCGTAATGAATTAAGCACAATGACTTTGGGGATAAAACGGGCAGAAAATGATCTTAATATCTTTTTAACTACTCTTGTGTCTGGAATTTTTTCACCAACATTGAAACTAGTATTAACAATGTCTAACAGACGTGCATAAAATTCATCAAAACTTTTAGATTCAAGTATGGTTTTAGTTTCAAATTGAATAGTTAAATTTTGCAGTTTAGATGCCTTAATGGCATTTGTACCCTCTGTAATACCCCGTATTTTCTGCGTTATTTATTTTTGGGGATTAATTGAATTAAATGTTTATTAATTGGAAATTAATCCGGATAATAATATTAACGAGATGTGAGTTAGTATTTTATTATAATGTGCATACTTGGCATTATATGAATATTAGTAATATTGATATTGTCGTGAGTTATAAATACGGCAATTTGGGAATTTGACTTGACGCGTGTGACCGCCACGTCATGATATTGTGCTACATAATTAAAAAGTGAATTTTAGTTCCATTAACCATATGGTCGTTTTGAGTGCGCCAACGCGTCCGGAAGGGTCGAGATAGTCAGAAAACACTAGCCGGAAGTTTAGTTTGGGTCCCGGGATATTTGTGGGCCATACCGACATCTTAAGGGGTAATTTGGTAATTTGTATTTTTGGGAATTAAAAAGTGACGAAAATGGAATTAATAAGCTGACTATTTCCTTAACCCACTAACCCCACTATATGTCATTATGGGCTACGGGAGAAGTTGATATAGCAATTCAAATCCCACAAACCATTTCACACCTCCATTCTCCATTATCTTCAACCTTGGGAAAAGCTTGAGAGAGAGAGAGAGAAGGGAACCTTGAGAAGAACTTGAGAGAAAGAGAGAAGGGAAGAATTCTGCAGAAAAGAGAGAGAAGGAACAACTTTGTCACAAAGATTCTACACCAAATTCTGAGATAATTAAGGCAAGTGATTTAAACTCCTTTAATTCAAGATATGTTTCCATGTTTAGGAATTTTCGGAATTTATTTTTGGAGATAAATTAGACCCATGAATTGAATGTTAAAGGACATGATTTATGTAGGAATTCCATGTAGTATATTCTGGACGAATTTATATGTTGAAAACAGAACCTTGATGATCAAAAGGTAGAATTAGAAGAAACTTAATGATGTTCTTGAATGGAAGAAATCTGGGAATTATTTTGATGTAGTTTTAATCCAAAGTAAGCCTTTAAATGATGAAGTATGGGATTTAGAATGTTATTACTGATATAGGATGTTAGTATAACGTTATAGTGACCTTATCTTGAATTTTCATGCTTAAAAATGGTGAATTGGGACGAAACTGTAACTGCAAAACGAAGCAGTCCGTAACAGACCTGTGTAATCGATCGATCGACATTCATCAGTCGATCGATCGACCACAATCGATCGATCGAAGGTCAAGGTCGATCGATCGACCTTCCCAGAATGAATAAAGTTTTCCTTAATTGAATTTTAATGATGATAACCCTTGGATAATTTTATTGGAGACATTGTGATTACCCTTAAACTTTAAGGAAGACCAGTAGGCATGATTATGAGATTGGACTTTAATTGGAATTTAATTTGAGGAATTATTCTAAATTAATGAAATTCGTTATGTGAGTTAATATTTGGGTTAATAGTACAAATTTGAATAATTTGATGAAATAAGGTTTGGGGTAGAAGTAAGGACCTTAGGTATAGCGATGTTATATGAGGGAATCATGGGAACCTAATAGTCTATTCGAGACAGGTTTTAAGTTTAAGATATTACGACGTGAGACGTGTCGACTATTTAATTTATACATTGTCGGGACACTTGAAATATATGAATTGGGAATAATGGTATAATGATGTAGAGAATACCCTTATCAATATTGAAATATCTAAGATGTGTGAATGCTTAGTAGATAACTTTATGTGTATGACATACCTACCATACTTGCTATCACGGGAGGTTACGTTCGCTTAGGACCTTCTTATCCTTGTGTTGCCCGGATTTAGATTGGTGCCTAGAGGACATAGTTCAAGAGAATGACTTATTTGTGAGTTAATAAGCCAGCTGACTATGGAGCGTAGGTATGTACGTGACCATGGATATGATTGAATTATGTTCGCCTCCATTTATGTGTGTGGTGTTGATTCCAACAATTCCTGAGAGATTCGGAATTTGTAATCCTTATGTACGTGATGTACCGGGATGGATAGCAGAGTATGTGTGCACCGCAGCTTAGCCTTTGGGTGCTTGTATTGTATATTTATGATGTGAAAATATACGGTTAATCGAGAAGGAATTTACTATAATAAATTGTGAGTATAATTATGGTAATGTTTTGAAAGATAAAAAGAGATCTTTTTGGTATTGTTAATAATTGTGAATCCGGGAATTAAAGTAGAACTCTCTATTTAATTATTAAGGTTGGAAATTTAACGAGAACCGAGTAGTAGTGTTAGAAACTCTTTAGATAGTTATGAGATAACACACGAATGGGTACAGGAACGTTAGGAGTGCACAGTTAGACGAGAGGTGAGTATATCATGTGAGAGCACGTCCTAACATGTACTTTGCATATACTGTTTTAAATGTTTTTAAAGCACTTGCAGGTTTTTAAAATATCTCCACATTCGGGCTCTGACCCGTTTGCTTTCAAATCTATCTTTTTGTAAAACCATTTTAGGTGCCCAGCCACAAGGTCACCATGCATAGGATTTCCTTTCTGATGACGAGCTGTAGCTGCTTGTGGAAGCTACAGGGACTTGCTTTTAGACGCTTATATCATTTGGAATCCTTATTCATTATTCCTCAGTTGTAGGGCATGTCGCCCAAGTTCTATTTGATACATTTCCATTTCAGTTTTCAGACGTTGGCATGTATTCATTTCAGTATTCAGTATTTCATTACTTACTTCAGTTGTGAGATTGTATTATGAGGAGTTTTTCCTCCAGTTTTATTTATAGCATGTTACGGTTATTCTATTACTTCATTATGGTGAATGGTGTTATTATTTCTTCATTATACTTGCATGTTAATCAGACTTTAAATTAAAAATTTGGCACTTACTTTTTAAATACTAGGTGGTTAGTAATAATAAAACGTTTTCGACAGTGATGCTGTTAACTGAGCCAACTTGGCATTTTGAATTAATTTTATAAAGGAGTAGCTACCCGGTGTTTAATTAGTCGGGGTGTCAAACCCTCGTGTGTAAGTTGAAGGATATCCTATGCCTCTTTTAACGTGGTACATGTCATGATACATCAAAACTCGTCAGGTGAGATGGCTCCAAAATTTTCACTAAGGCCATGTGAATTATAAGTGCTCCATTCAAATTCATCCTCAGTCCAGTTAGACACAGATTTAGGATTGGTCACATTATCTACGGTGACAGTGGGAGGAGTCAACCCTCATTTACAAATTAACGAGACACGTTCATCAATAGCCTTTAAATTTGATTTCATGCGGGCTTTCCAGTAAGCATAGTGTGTACCATCAAAAATTAGCATTCGATTATATAAGTTATTCATTGAACTTCTCTTTTCCAAAAATCATTTTTTTTCAAAATATTGATATCCAGAAAAAATTTGAGAAACAATTACATGGTAGAATTGTGTAATTGGATTTAATACCAATTTGAGAGTGCGCTTCCATTCAATGTTCCAACTTATTTAATTTGTCATTGTGGTGATCCCTTAAATAAGCTCTGATACCAATTTGTAAATGCATGGTATGATATCGATTAAATAAATTGGCAAATTTCCAATTTAACCTTATTTAATTTGAGTCTATTTTCAAACCAAACTAATTCATCCCCTAAACATGCAACTACATATGTGTGTGTGTGTGTGTGTAAAACCACTAAAAATAAAACTACTAACTCACAGATTTCAGGAAAAACCCCCTTTTGGGTAAAACATTTTATTTCACTATGTAAAATAAATTGTAACTTACATACACATTGAAATTTGAAATGATTACACCTCAGAACAATCACATAGAAAGGCATTCTAGATTCAGTAATGGAACAACGGCATCAGTCCATAAGAACACGCAGTCCAATTCAGCCAGGAACACACACGAGCACTCCCAATCGACACACAGTCGTAGTCAGCCGTAAAGATAACACCCCACAAAGAAATAACTTCACCAAAGTTGTATCTTGTGCTCAAAAACAATAAACAAAAACATATGGAATTTTTGTGAATTGAAAACAAAAAGGATTAAACCCTTAAATGAAGAAGGCAGAGTATTCTTCTGGTTCGCAGAATGAAAAATGTTAGGTGTTCTTAACTAAAATGGAGTGGTTTAACACGCTTTATATAAAAAAACTTAATGCGTCATGTCGCTCAGACGAAATCAGGTTGTCGCTCGAACGAGCTTCGCGCGAATTCAACGTATTGCTCAAACGAGAAACTCAAGTCGCTCGAACGATTGAGCAAAAATTAAAAAAAAATTATTTCGTCAAAAAAAACTCCACCACAACACTTAGAAAAATTCTTTGACGAAAACCTCCACCTCAACACTTAGAAAATATTTTTAGAAAAATTATCCCAACAGTCTAAGTGAACCGTTAATGTATTTAAACACAACCTTATCAAAATTATTCTCGCGGAGGCTTGTATGTTGAAGAACATTGATATTCGGATCGGTCTTGATGCATGATTGAACTTGAATAAGTATTCGACGGTTGTAGCGGTATACGGTATACTTAAATGTAAACCGGATAATAAATTAATGTCCTTACAAATCTCCTCATATGTCTATGCCAGTACAAAATAAAAGCATCCGAATTATAAAATCAAAATGCCTATACAAATCTAATACCATCCCATGAACCCAAAATTGAAAAGGTATCAAAAGATGCAAGTTTGAAACTTTTTTCAAAAATCTTCAACATCAAATCATCAAATCTTTACGCTTTTCTCATTAGGGTGTGCAAAATTTGATCATCAATATTTGTACCTACACACATGAGACAAAGAAAATACCTTTGTGACGTATCAAGTTCGAAATGATATAAACATAAATAAATATCAAAAATCTCAAAGCTCCCCCATAATTCATTCTCCCCCTTTTTATTTGTTCGAAATAGACAAGGAAATGAATAAACAAAACAAACATGGACTTGTCATGACAAGTCAATCAAACAACTTCAATCATCAAAAGATACTCAAAAGTACTCCACAAACTATTTTTAATTTTTCAATTTTTTCAAACAAAAATGCAAAAATAATTTTACAAAAATCACACACCATGAATTTACACTAAGAAAACCAAATCATGGAAATGAAATGAATGGATGTGAACAATTCGATAGGAAAATCAATGAAATCAAACATAAAATATGTGCACGGTGAATATTTGTACTCCTAACGAAAGAACATCAAAATCGTCCTTAGGTGTCAAAAATGTTAATTTAGATGACATCGTCTTAATCTAATCGACAAATCAAAGTCATACATGATTTTCACACCAAAAACGTCTAAAAATATGTAACACTTTTTCATGACTTTGTAAGGACATGCAAACTCCTTTTATATTCCATCCAAACTCCCTCGTAAATAATAATTCTTTTTTTTCTTTTAAGGTGATGAAACTAAATCCTATTAGCCCACTTTATGGAATATTTGTCTTTTTATTTCATTTAAATTTTTTTCGGGCTCTTTTCAACCTCTTTGGACCTTGGTAAATATTTATTGTGCCACACTTTTTCAAGGTCCGATTTATAAAGTGGATTAATAGCAAAGGATAAATGGGTATCTTTCATAGCCCTTCCCCGTTTTCATAAACATCACACAAACTCACCAGAACGGTTCTTAAATGCACTACTTTCATTGTAAAATTTTATCGCATTTGGTTCATTTTAAATACATAATTGAGATGAAAACACATTGATCAACATGTGATAGATAAGAACAATAGTCAAACAAATCCGTGCAAGTGTGCATTAAAGGAAATCATGAGTGAAACATGTAGGTAGTAATAGCAAATCACATCTCAAAACATTGTAAAGCACAAAAAATAAAATGATGACGCATATCAAAACACTATCAAATAGTCACATGGATATGGAATGAAATTGTGACTCGGTCATCCTAAATGTCCATTCATATACGGTGCAAAACAAACTACAAAACCCATTTTATCTTTTTCCACAAATTTTATCAAAATAAAATCTTTTTGTATTTTTCAAAAGTTTTATCAAAGACAAAAATCTAGTACAAAATGTACATGTGCCATAACACTAGAAAACATATATCATGAAGCACAAGTAGCGTATTACAAACAAACCATGCAAACTCAAGCATCTAAAGATATAGCAAGAGAAGAATCATGTACAAGCAACCGAGAATCAACAAGTCTCATGTCTAGTGCATCTAAAAGTGATTTCCTAACCCAAATAGATGTGCAACAATGTATGGGAGTTTTCGGAACTAAGGGAACACTAGACTTCAACTTCCTAGGACTTCTTCCAAAATCAAAATAAAAAACCCTAAGGTGACATTTTCTACCATAATATGAACATGTGTAAACGGGTGGAACGACATCTATGGGTTGACCTTTTCTAACATCCTTGGGATTTATTTACCCTCTAAAACAAATAATGGTCCTAGAATTAAAACTTGAAACATGAGAACACGATGAGCCACTACCGTTGCTACCAACACTACTCAAGTCTGTCAAATCATTTCTTATCTCCAAATTTTTTTACTCAAGAAAAGTATTAGACTCTTCCAATTATAAGGACTCTTTATCTAAATTTTTAATTATTCCTAGAATGTTATCACGTTCTCCCTTAAAATACGCATACTTATCCCTAAGAGTCTCTTCACGTGCCACAAACTCATCGATTAATATATTTTTATCCTCATCGGCACAAACACAAATCCTAGAATTTTTAAAGTCCTCCAATTCCTTTTATAGAAATAGGACTCTATCATCACTCTCCTTTTTGGACAATTCTAAAGCCTTCAAGTCATCCTCCAAAGAAACAAATTTCTCACGATAAAAATCTCTTTGATTTTGAACTGTTTGCAAAATATCCGTAACGGATTTAAAACGATAATATTCTTTTTCTAAAAACTCAATTATTTTCGCAAACGTTAAATTCAAATTGTTTAAATCATCAAAACTATGATTCATGTCATCAAAGGGAGGCATCCGATTACATAAGTGCTCCATCGAAAAAATTACGATTTTTCACAAAACAGGTTTTTCAAAAAAAAATCATTATCACACAATTTTGTAGAAAACAAGGATTACTCGATAAATTAGAGAAATCCGCTCTGATACCAATTTTTAAAACTGGTGATCGCTTAAATAAGCTTTGATAGAAATTTGTAAATGCGCGGTGTGATATTGATTAAATAAATTCGCAAATTTCCAATTTAAACTTATTTAATTGGAGTCTATTTTCAAACCAAATCAATTCAACCCCTAAACATGAAACTACGTGTGTGTATGTCAAACCATCACAAATAAAACTACTAACTCACAAATTTCAGGAAAAAAACATTCCGGGTAAAACCTTTTATTTCACTATATAAAATAAATCGCAATTTACATACACAATGAAATCTGCAATGATTACTCCTTAGAATAATCACATTGACACGCAGCCTAGAGTCAGCAATGAAATAACCACAACAGCCCACAAGAACTTGCACTCCAATTCAGTCAGGAACACCCATGAGCACTCCTAATCGACATGCAATCGTAGTTTGCCAAAGAGATAACACTACACAAAGAAATAACTCCACCAAAGTTGTATCTTGGGCTCCAAAATAATTCACTAAAGCGTATGGGATTTTTGTGAATTGAAAACAAAAAGGATTAAACCCTTAAATGAAGAAGACAACGTATTCTGCTGGTTTGCAGAATGAAAAACGTTAGGACTTCTTAATGAAAAAGGAGTGTTTTAACACGTTTTATATAAAAAAAAAAGTGAAGGCGACGTGTCGCTCGAACGAATCGAACGATACCACATGTCGCTTGAACGAGATGCGTGAAACTTCAATTAGTGGCTCGAGCAATGGAGCAAAAATAAAATAAAAAATTATCAAAAAAACTTCGCCTCAACGCTGAGTAAAAATTCTTTGACAAAAAACTTAGAAAATATTTTTAGAAATATTATCCCAACACTATTAGTGAACCGCTAAGGTATTTAAACACAACCTTACCAAAATTAATCTCGCGGAGGCTTGAATAATGAAGAACGTTGAAATTCAGATCCGTCTTGACACATGATTGAACTAAAATATGTCTTCGATGGTTGTAGCGGTATACGATATACTCAAATGTAAATCGGATAATAAATAATGTCCTTATAAATCTCCCCCTATGTCTATGCTGGTATAAAATAAAAATATCTGAATTATCAAATCAAAATGCCTATACAAATCTAATACCCTCCCATGAACCCAAAACTGAAAAGGTATCAAAACATGCAAGCCTAAAACTTTCTACAAAAATCTTCAACATCAAATCCTCAAATATTTACACTTTTCTCATCAGGGTGTGCAAAATATGATCATCAATCTTTGTACCTACACACATGAGACAAAGCAAATATCTTTGTGATGTATTAAGTTTGAAATGACATAAACATAAACAAATATCAAACATCTCAAATCTCCCCCATAATTCGTTCTCCCCCTTTTTATTTATCCGAAATAGACAAGGAAGGGAATAAACAAAACAAACAACTGGGATCATCAAGAGATACTCAAAAGTATTCCACATACTATTTTTTATTTTTCAATTTTTTCAAACAAAAATGCAAAAATAATTTTATAAAAATCACGCACCATGAATTTACACTAAGACAACCAAATCATGAAAACGGAATGAATGGGTGTGAATAATTTTATAGGCAAATCAATGCAATTAAACATAACATATGTGCACGATGAATATGTGTACTCCTAATGAATGAACATCAAAATCGTCCTTAGGTGTCGAAAATATTAATTTAGATGACATCGTCTTAATCTAATCGACAAATCAAAGTAGATATGATTTTCACACCAATAACGTCTAAAACTATGTAATGCTTTTTCATGACTTTGTCCGGACGTGCACACCCATTTTATATTCCATCCAAACTCCCTCATAAATAATAATGCTTTTCATTTTTATTTTGAGGTGATGAAACTAAATCCTATTGGCCCACTTCATGGCATATTTTTCTTTTTATTGCCTTTAAAAAAAATTCGGGTTCTTTTCAACCTCTTTGGACCTTATCGAATATTTATTGTGCCACAATTTTTCTAGGTCCGATTTATACGGTGTCTTAATCACAAAGGATAAATGAGTACCTTTCGTATCCCTTCGCCGTTTTTCATAAACATCACACAAACTCACTACAACGATTCTTACATACACTACTTTCATTGTCAAGTTTTATCGCATTTGGTTTGTTTTAAAGATAGAATTGAGATGAAAACACATTGACCAACATGTGATAGATTTTCTTCACCACAATTACCACTCCAAGATTGGGTATTATCAGTATAAGGGTTTCTCAAAGATTCACAAACATATATAGGGAGTTTTGAGTGAATCAAAATGGGTTTTAGCCTTAAAGTATGAAGACTTAAATAGCAGCAGGTTTGCAGAAGGCAGAGTTGAAAAGTCTTACGAAATACCTAATGAGAGAAGGTATTTATAGGCAAAATAAAAAATCAATGCGGTGGCATGTCGTTCGAACGAGAATTGCTTGTCATCAGAACGACAAAGAGATGTCATTTGATCATAGCTCGAACGACGTAAGAAATGACGGATCAAAAATAAAAATAGTACGTTGTTGCTTGATGCACAGAATAAATGAGAATCGCGTGACCTCTTTTAGCGACATGTCCATATCGTTTGAATGACATGTCCAATTCATTTGAACGACTTTAAGCAAAAATGTTTATTTTTAAATAATAGGCTTGTTTTTGAAAAAAATGCGAACAGTTATAAAATCGATTTAAAAATCTCTCAACTATAGTTGTGAATATTAAGAACTCCAAATAAGAATTATTTCACTAATGTAGTGGAGTAGTGGTGATCTGTTGAAGTAGAACATCGCACGTTTGAAGATGGTGGGTGCATGAAGATGAGCACATTACCAATGGTTCGGATAGTGGCCGTCATGGATGATCGTGTATAGACGTACCAAATTTACCGGTATAAGACACATCATATGTTATCTAGGACAACGCTTACAATTCCTAGAATCTAGCAAACAATCACAAGATTATTTCCTTACAGTATGTTCCTCCTGCAGAAGGAAATTCAGGAGTACTTTTTCCTATTTTTCCTTGTTTTTTATCACTTAATTCATAATTTGCTCCATACTATGGAGAGACCAAATTAAAAAAATAGATGGAGAAAATTGTATACATACCTTGAAAATGGTTTTATTTATCAATATTTGACATGTGTCACTCTTTATGTAAACCCTTTGTGTGACTTCTTAAAGAAGCGTAAGGAACTTTTAAAAAAAGTCTTTATTTCTTCAAAATTTTAGTTCTCAAATACAAAAATTTTAAAGGTCCTCAATTAATTATTTATTATTATTTATATTCTCTTTCAAGTTTAAATTTCATTATATGGTATTTATATTTACCATTATATGACATGTGTCCTTATATAATATACTCTCCATGTACCATTTATTTGATCTAATGAAAAGGTTAAAGAACTCAAAAAGTCACTTGGTATTTTCCTACAATTTCGATTTTTAATTGCAATAATTAGAAGTTTTATCAATTGCTATAGTGTAACCTTTGTTATTCTTTATCTAAATTTCATTGTATGCTAGTTAATTTTTAGAAACAAGTCATAGAATTTACTTTTAATTTTTAAGCATAAAATTTATCTTATTCTTTTTATACTTTTCTGGAATGGACAAATAGCCTCAAAATTTTAAGAAGATGAGATAGATAGGAGTTTTTTATTTTAAAATACACCTTAAAATTATATTTATAAAGATAATTCACTTTACAACATATTCACAAAAATATTACACTTTCTAAAATCGTGATTGGCAATGACCTTTTTATGTTGAATTTGTGATTATCAATCGTGTTTTTATGTTTGGTTAAGGCATCTGTTAATTAGTGATTAAGGATTGAATTGAAAAGGTTGTTCATAACCATGATTTCAAATGAAATCGCGATTGCCAATCGGGATTTCAATTGAAATCGTGATTGCCAACCGCGATTTCATGATATTTATTTTTACAAATTATCAATTAATGACAATTTTGGTCCCACATAATGATAGACATGTTGGTGCAATAATTTTTTTTAATTTGGAGTGTACAGGAAAATTACACTCCACACATTCAGGTGGATGTGTTGTTAAATGAGGCCCTACTTCCATATTGTTAGATAAGTAATTGGCATCAAATTAGTCTTTTAAGCTTGCAGGGTTTTATTTTTACACTTAATAAAAATAGGTTTGATTTTCAAAAACATGTTTTATTTAATTTGATGTTGATTTTTTTTTAATTTCAGTGTAGAATGCCTATAAATATTATAGAAATACCCTCCATGACCATCACTTGCAAGATGTATAAGGGAGAAAGTTGTAACAAAAAGGGAAAGCAACAAGAGAAGGCACCTCATCCGCGTAATACCTTCTAACGTTATAATAAGTAGTCATCCAAAAGGAGAATTAAACTTTGACTATATTATTCCCAGACCTGTAGGGAAGGTGCAAAAGGCATTGAGAGAGAATGGGGCTGAAAAGGTTTAAGATTCCTCTCTCCCCACACTAGATATCCTACATCAACGCCTCTAAAAGCCTGACTACGACGAGGATTTTAGTAAACCACCATGGAAAATGGCCTTCTACTACGGGTATTTGGAGCTGAAATATGTGTGGTTGTATCCTTAATGAAGATATAAAATCTTCCATTTAGTAGCCGGAAGGTTGAACATGTAAGTGTTTTATTATATTATCATTATAGTTGTTGGTGATTAGTATACATTGTAACATAAAATGTATTTTAAATAGGTCGTAGACATACTCACATCAGTGTGCCCAAATAGGTTGGATGACTTAACCATGGAGCTGAAAGATCCAATCAGTACCCTCGACGGCTCCATTCATCGCGAGGTCCTTCTTCCTGATTATAAGTGGGCAAGCAAAATGGTTGTTGGAAACGTCTTCATTTTAAAAAAAAAAAGTGCCCATATTCATTCCAAGTATGACTTCCCAGTACATTAGCATCACCAAACCCAACATCAACAACGTTCTTAGGGAAAAAACGAGGGTTGTGCAGGGTTCAAATGTCTAAGCTTGTTGTGTATTTTTCTTTCTCACTTTTGGAGTGTAATTTTTGTATTAATTTAATGTCCAAGAAAAGTTTTAGCAGAGTTTGATTTAAATTTTTGTAGTTAAAATTACTCCTAAAATGAACATATCAGGAACAAAAAGTGTTAATAGAACATGGAAGTTAAAACAACATCAAATTATGATTTTATTAAAAATTAAATAGACATGTTGACATAAAATACATCACTAGGAGGGCCAAAACTAGACCGAAGAGGTAATCGACTTGTAGTATGTTTCTTTCAGGCCAAAAAATCGAACATTGATGGAACGAGGTATTTGGACAGGTCTAGTGATACACCCCGAATGCCTCCATTTGTCTATGTGCATCACGTATGCATTCTTAGCACTCTCGTATGTGTCAAAGCATTCAACTATTGCATTAGGAAACCCAATTATTGCAAATCCCATTTTTCCCAATTATTGTAAATCCCATTTTTCCTTACCTTAAAAACCACATATTATTTGGTTTTTTACATGATTGAAATAGATATATTAAGAGGAATTGTATGTAGGAGATACTGGTTTATGATGTTTCATCAAAATGGGTTATTTGATACCATCATAATCAGGTTAATAATTGGATGTAGGAGACATTACCCACTGATATTTTCACATTGTAGTCATGTTTACGGTATTTGAAATGAAGGTATATGATTACTGATTATATATAGCAATAATATAGAGCCTCATTCATGGCAAATTCCATGAGAAGGTTGCACCAATCAGATTGATGAGTCTAACTTGGAACAATGTGAATAGTGTCTGAATTAATAGTCGATGGTTCGGGTCAAAGTAGCCTAAGTGTGTTGTTCAATAAGGCTAGAAACCTACTAAATAGGATCATTTAATTATAGCAACGAGATAATGAGTCTAGTCTATGAACGATGTGTACCAGTATATGAATAAATAATTTATATCAATTTTCCATATGATGTGTAATGAAGTATCACTGAAAAACAATGCACTACTGCAAATAGGTTGAATGCAAGGGTTGGATTCCACTTATTTCACTGCACTAATACAACACACCTACCAAGTAGGGTCATTTACTTTTATCTTATAAATCTAGATATTTAGAATCCCCTTGTCAAATCGCTTGAGATTAAATTTTCTCTTAATTTTTGTTTGATAACAAAAATGCATCACCCACATTTGTCCACGGCAGAGGACTACTATTTCCTCACGAAATTGACAAACAACTACTATGACAAGGAAACTAGATTGATTGCGCTTTCTTGAATACATAGCATATTTTTCCATTGGAGGAACAACACAGGTTTTGGATCTCTTTTTCGTCATCTAGCAGACTTTCAACAACGTCATCATGTGTTCTACTTTAGACCTTCGTCAGTTATCGTAGTAACAACTAGTGGTTGTGGGTAAAACTTGTCGAACTTCACACTAGTTGTGAGGGACAAGGAGGCGTGGGATAGATTGTGACAAAATTGAGCCTTCTTACCTGTTTAACTAATTTAGGAGAGTATTATATCTGCACCACACTAGCTAGAACAGTTGTGGGAAAAGAATTGGTTTAATGTGTTTTAATTCTGAGTTTTTTTCTTAATGTACTCAAGTTTCCATATGAAATGTAATAAAGTGTGTTTTTTACATGTTCATGTTTATCTTACTATGTTTTTAATATTTTTTTCGAATATGTTTTGAACATTCACGTGCGTACAGTGGTTTTGAATAAGATGTTATTTTGAAAAAACTACAAATATTTAGGTTGGATAATTTCGGGTTTTATGTTGTATTATGTGTGTTTATTTGTGTGACAACTAGCATGAAAGTACAATACTCATTATTTTCTACTTAAAAGTATAATACTTATAATTTGCCATTTATTATGAGTGTCATACAACTATACTATCATAGTTGAAAATCATTTTTGACACCTGATGGGACAAGCCTAATTGTGAAAATATGAAAATAGGGTTGCAGACTAGGTTGTGGAGGCTATAGAAAAAGAAATAATAACGGACATACCCCAGGTGTGCCGACTATCTTATTAGGGGAGAAAAAATAATGGGGCTTATACCAAATAGTCCCCCGAACTTTTTTTAATACACATTTAGTCCAAGCCTTTTTATTTTGCACCAAAAAGTCCTTCACCATGCCAAAAAGGCTTTACTATGCCGCTGGCGCGGACCTTTAACAATACGAGAATAGGGGACTTTTTGATAAAAAATAAAAGGCCTGAACTAAGTGTGTATTAAAAAATGTTTGGGGGGATTTTTGGTATTTGATCCAAAAATAATTATAATTACACTTTTCGGACAAGGTTGGGGGAGACTAGACTATTATGGAACATTATGTGATGTTAAGTAGAACACTAATGGGAATTTATTAAAACTTTCCTTTTATTCTCACATAAAACATGGATTAGATACATTGAAAAGAAACCTAGATAATGTAAAACACTTCGACGTAACATCATCATAAGAAATTGTCAGTTAAGAAACCATAGATCACGATGAGCTGATGGCTTGGCTCTTGTTGCACTCAATATCATAAACAAGCCATTTGAATGCATGAAACATGTAACAAGATTCATTACGTACTGCCCAACACCTTGGATGGCAATAGCAAAGCCTTTCCCATGCATTTTCATCGTCAATGACCTGGTTGAAGGTTTTTTTTATCCCAACCAGACCCTCCATCTGTTAAATCTTACTTGTACAAGTCAAAGTGCAACTTGTGTGTGAACTAACGTGCACGGATCTCATTAGTCGTACGCCCTCTTGTTTCATTTGGTGGAGTCACCCAACGTTGCTCAACCCACGTAAAAGTGCTCACCCGAAGATGGATGTCTAGATTGTATGGTATATCAGAGAGGGTTATGAGGTTTAGTAACTCCTAGTCTTTATTTATAAGTTATGGATTTTGGTCCATCCTCAATATGAGAGTTAAAGAATGAGTTTGAACATGTATATATAGTGTTAGCACTATTTATCCCGTGATTAAATGTGTGGGTACCACATATCTCATTAAAAATATTTATTATATTTATTATGTTTAGTCCTCCGTACTGATTAGCACCCTATGTTAATTCCTATAATGCTTTTTGTTACATATGTCTTATCCTATGCATAATTAATTAAGTAGGATCATTTTGCAAGAAATGTGAAATTTCCATAAAGAAACATGAACATGTGACAAATATATGGTGTTTACATGTATAAACATGAATATATGATAAAAACATAACTAAAAGGCGATAATATATGAGAGCTACGTCCCACCGGGTGGGGGTTTCCTAACACGCTTTAGTCATTATGCCACCTCACTTGCATTGGATAACTCAATGATGTTAGTCCCTACGCTCTATGGATTGTGAATCGAAAATCTTGGTGCTCTATTTCCACCACCTTCCCTTCCTGGTGGCCTCCCTCATGCTTAACCTTTGCCTCGGGTAATGCCGCTATAGTTACAGGCATATCCCCTGCCACTTCTCCCTCAATGCCTTCGGATTATGTCTGTGATATGAAACCTTCTACTGAACCCTCAATCGACTCTATGATGGGAGTCAATATGTCTAGTGCATATTCAAACCATCTAATCATCCTAGTAGTTGTTAGTAGTGGTCTAGGGATGGCAGGCACTAATAAATCATCCAAATTCTAAGTCTGCTGGGGAGGAGTGACCCACAATGATTTTAAAAAATCACGAGACTCCTGTGACTCTGTCTGCTGGTGATTGGCTGTCAAGTGAACCTTGGGAGAAGACTGTGGAGATTGAATCGCGCGAGGTGTACTGGGACCACCCATATGTGCATCTGATATGGATGTTGGGAATGTGGAATCTATATATAAGTTTAATAGTAAGTGTTTGACAAGTCCTCAGTATGGAGGGGTAGGGTTAGATTACCTACTCGATGGTCCAAAAAACTGGTGCCTGATGTGGTTGATGTAGATGTCTGCCTCTACCACCCCTACGCGACCGTGCTCACTGTGCAACACCCACCCCTCTCCCCGCCACATCCGATGCATGCTCAGGTACATGGGGAATGCAAATATCTCATGGTAAACCTATCGTGTTGCATCCAGCCAGTAGTGCACCACCCAGTGATATCAAGTAATGCAGCATGTGCATCAGCGGGGTCTGACAGGACGACATCTGTCCGTACATGTATATCGGTTAGCCTTTGCATTAGTAACAAATAAGATAAATAATAATTTTGCAGTAAATTTTTAACATAATATAATTCCAAAAAATGAAGAAGTGTGATGGTCAACACATATTTACCAACCGCTCAATAATCCCCCCAAATGGTCGTGCCCCTGGGGTGGGGGGTTAACTCGAAATCCAACTAATGAAACATTGGGTAATGCGTTGATACCATAGCATGTATGGTTCATCTAATGGCATGAAACCATCATAATCCTCTTCCCCCACAAATCAATGTATATAGCTTGAAGTGCAGTAAGTCGTTGTCGTCACGCCCTCTCATTTCAATGCAGTACAACTCCTCGTCGGTGTTGTATGTTGTCAGAATAGGCTGTCGCATCACAAACTGTCTAAGGCATTTATCTGTAAGTGTTGATGTACAAAACTAGATTTGATCTAATTAATTAATCACAGCTCAATATGAATAAATAAATAAATAAGACAAGAGGTTTTTAAAGTGGTTCAGCCTTAAGTAAAATGGCCTACGTCTACTGTTTTGTATTACTGGATCCCTTGCCTTGATCTCGATTACGTTTGCTTATGATTGCTTACCCTATTATGAGGGTATTACAATGTATTTATAGCCCTTGGTATGTCAGTGTGAATAATAATATGTCGTTATTGAATAGGCATATACATAGGTACATGGTAAGGAATAATCATTGAATCTGCCTTGGTCATTTAATCTTTCCAACAAGTTGCTTGGTATGTCGAGTAGCTCGGTACGCTGAGTAGCTCGGTATGCTAAGTAGCTCCGTACATATACTTAGGCCACGTTGGATGACACTTGTCTTCACATAATTGGTCCATGTCAACTGACTAATTTTTGTATCAATAGAAGCCCCCAATGTTTCACAGTTGAGGTCGGATGTGAGAGTGTGGAACATTATACCCAAAAGCTGCTCGGACACATTTCTCATGTCTTGTTGAATTACAGACCTTCAACACTTGTAAAAAATTTCACTTTACGTAACATTTTTTAGCGCGAAATGGAAAATTTGTAAATATTTCGAATTTTTGGCGAACGCTTGGGTATTTGCATCTTTTTCTCTTGATTAGCTTCCAGAAGCGTAATTGTCGTCATTTGTGATCATTACTTTTCTCGTTTTACAAGGCAGCGTATATAAAGGTGGTAAAATCATATTTTCTTCAACCTTTTGCCATCTAAACTCCCAAACTCTTTATTTTCTAGCTTTTCTTCTTACGATCGTTCTTTCTTTCATCTGCCTTAGCTGATTTCTTAATTTTCTGTAAGAACTTATTTTTTCATTCTTCTTTCTTTATTTCAGTCATCATGGTTTACCTTATCGAGTCATTAAATAAGTTTAGGGCTGATTTTGAAATTCCTCCTTAGGTTGTGTTGGAAGAACCTGCATCTCCTTCTGATTCATTTTCTTTAGCTGAGGGACACTGGTTTCCCTCTATTTTTGTAGCTGAATGTGGTTTTACTTTCCGGCCTAATCCCCTGTGTTTGGAATTCTGCCAATATTTCGATATTGTACCTGCAAAAGTAGTTCCAAATACATGGAGGGTAGTTAATAACGTACATATGTTGAATCAAATTCATGGAACTCATCTTGGGATTCCTGAAATTAAGTTTTGTTATAAATGGGTCACCATCGATACCACTTTTTATTTAAAAACTAGGTACTCTAACAGAGCCTTAGTGATCAGTCTCCTAGATTCCAACAGAGATTATTTTGAACATGGGGTTATGATGAAAAATTGGCAACACCTCCCATTAAAGGGGAAAGACTTGTACCAAGGTCCCACACGTCCACTTTATGACAATGGGATAAGTTGTTTATTTTTTAAACTAGCTCTATTTTTGTTTGATAAAATATGTCACTAACTTTTACTTTTTGTTTTGCAGTTGATAGTAAAAGAAAAACTCCAAAAGAGAGTGATATCAATATAAAATATTTGAAATTTATCTGGGGTTTGCATCAATCAGTTATTGGGGAGCATGAGAGAATTGCTTCCTATTTATTGCAATATAAGAACACCAGTTCCTCTTTCATTACGCGTCCTACTGCTCATCCTTTGGGTGATTGATCTTGAGCAGGATCTAGCATCTTCTTTAACTCTTGAAGAATCTTCTTCTAATTTGTCTACTTCCATTATTGATTTGATGACGAAGAAGAGAAGAATGCCTGGTCTCTTTGCCAATATTGTCCCTGGTGATGATAAGGCAAAAAAAGAGCAAAGAAGATGTCCCAGCTGAAGGGATTAAAGAAAAAGGATATTGCTCCATTTAGGGAAGCCATCACAACTATCAAGGAGGTCATCAAAAAGCCCCATGTTGCTCCAAAAGAGGCAGCACCTTTGATTGAAGAGGCTGCTGTTATTCGAAAAGAGGCGACGCCTTTGATTGGAGATGCTCCTTTGAGAAGATTGAGAAGGGGTGTTGCTGAGAAGACCGTTGATGTTGCTGCTCAACCTACTGGGGTTGAAATACCTTCTTTGGGAGCTGGTCCTCCAGCATTCATTACTCTTAGCTTAACCAAGAAATTAATTTGGTCTGGGACTCTTCCTGATCACAGAGTTGCTGAGACTTCTACTCCTCGGGGGAAATTCACTGACTTGGCAGCCCAACACCTTGCATCAGTAAGTGTCATTATACCAATCATTTTAATTATGTTTTCAATTTTTATATTCTAACTTGAGTTTCTCTTCTTCTTACTGTTTTTGGTGTATTTGAATAATATCCTGGAGAAGGATGAAGCTATCAAAGTTGCTTCCTCTTCCAGTAAAGTAGAAGAATCCCTTGTCGGGTTATCAAAGTCTTTGGAAGAGTCCCGGCAGAAGTATGAGGATGACAAAACTTCTTGGGAAAATAAAATCAATGTTGCTGAGACAGCTCCGCAAAAAGTAGTCGATACTGCAAAGGAGGTTGATCTAGCTCGAAAGAGAGCTGTGGATCTTTCTAAGGAAGCTGATCTAGCTCGGTAGAGAGCTATGGATATTTCTAAGGAAGTAGAGGAGAAATTAAAGATGCCATTATCAGTTAGAAAGAAGATGAGGGCAAGCTTGAAGAGGTTGAACGGCGTAAGAAAGAGCTTGAACAGAAAGTTAGATCTGTTGAAGATCAACTTAGGGAGAATGATTCCTCGAAAAGGATGAAGAGGAGATCTGCTATAAAAAAGTCATTTAGCTCTGGCTGGGATAAATGGTGGAACAAAGTTGTAACTGCTGCCTCCGCTCAAATGGAGTATGCAAGTTTGAAGTTATTTAAGGATGGATAGGTTGCAGCGTTCAAGGAGCTGAACATTGCTGAGGACTCTGAACTATTTTAGAAACATGTTCATGGCCCTCCTCCTGCTATTAAAGAAGAAGAAGAAGAAGAAGAAGAAGAAGAAGAAGAAGAAGAAGAAGAAGAAGAAGAAGAAGAAGAAGATGAACCTGGATCTGATGAATCTTCTTTGATGATAGTAGAACAAACACCTACTGCCATCATCCCTCAATCCTCCGAGCAAGTTCAGCAAATAATAACTTCTTCCGAACAACGTCAACTGCCCTTCGAGAAACCAATCCCTTCTTAAAAATCAGCTGAAGATGTTGTATGGAATAAGGAGAAGGTGTAATGTTGTTCGACAATTTTTTAATTTCCTTTGTTTTCTCTTTATTTTGTACTTTTGGTTGTACCCTCATATATTATGATCAATAAAATGGACTTGTTGCTTATTCTGAATTTCTCTTTTACTGTTCAATATAGTTGTGCTATTATTGATCTATTTTTACTTTTCCTTGATAGTTAATTGCTAAGATGGAACTGTCATCAACTCATGATACAGAGTTGATGAATAAATGTACAGATTACTTCAAAGCTGGTCGTGCAGATTTCAATGAAGCACAATCATTGATATTCTTGGATCTAATGCCTCTGAACAAGCAATAGAGGCTTACCAGTATTTAAAATGTCTACTTGATCGGGCAGTAGCAAATAACGTAGCCTACTATGAAATGATTTAAGATCTTCAAGGAATGATTGATGAACTTTAACTTCAACACAAGGAAACCACTGCTCTTCTTCATGAAGGTTATGAGAAGAAGTACCAACAGTTGAGCGTTGATCGGGGTTATGACAAATTTATCTCTGCCCATAATAAAAGAGAAAGTGTGCTAAAACTTGAAATTGAGGAGCATAGAAACATTGTTATATTGCTGGAGGAAGAAAATATTGCTTTAAGAGAAGAATTAAGACAGCTAAAATTTACGCTTCCTCTGGAGCCCTAGTTACAGTTAACGATGACGGTTTTTCCTTTTTGGAGACTGAGAATACCTCATTAAGAGAAGAATTAGAAGCTTTGAAAAAATTCAGACCTAAATTCACCTCCCGGGGTAGAACAAGAGCTGGTCGGAGTAGTATTGAAGAAACTAGGACTCAGCAAGCCTTAGAAAATCAAGTTGCTCAACTGAAGGCAAAAAATCAAGCTTTGGCTAAAATGTCCCAGAAGATTTAAACTCTTACCTAGCAACTATCCAAACAGAGTTCTGCGTTGCAGAATAAAGAAAGTATGTTGAAAAGACTTCATTAACATGTTGAACGATTAACTTATCAGTTTCACAAGCAGCCCAGAGAGTTTTGGATGGAGGGATATAATGAAGATTTATATCATCTTTATGCCAGGATGAAACAATCAAACAATGAAGGATACAAGCAATGATGGTTGAATGCTTTGACCGTAATGAAAGTTGAGCAAGGAACGGAGCTGTGGGATTAGTATGAGCCTGGGTTTCTTGATCTGCCAATACCACCGTTCCAGCTAGATGTTAGCTGGATTCCAATTAGCTCTATTCCTCAATGTTTTATTTCCAAATACCTTAGTGACTACAGTCTCCATGAAGAATTTGAGATATCCAGACCTCCACATTTGTTAGACTGACCAAATTCGAGTAATACCAGAATGTTGCAGAACATGAACTTTATCAATTCTTCTTTTGCTTTATATGATCTTCCAACTGGAATGGATCCTGTATCTAAATTTAAAGGAAAGAAACCAATATAATAGACTATTTGTATTTTGTTACTAATTATTGATGTGATTAAAGAAAAGATCATCTTTTTGTAATCTTATTTCCTTGGAAATAAAACAATTGCATGATATATTTAATCTGTCAATCTTTGTTTAACTATAGTGATGTTGTACTTTACTTTTCAAAGTATATATATTTGAATGGACAGTTTTCCCTTTGTTGATTTGATTTCCTAGACAATGGAACTTTGCTCCATGTGTTTGTCTAGTTGTAGTGACGTATCACCCATAAGTGCCTAAGTGATGAAATCCGTGTCCCATGTTCCTGCTTAGTTGTAACAATCATTTAAATAAATAATTGCCTTGGTACCTAAGCAGTGAATATATTACCCATCTTCTTGCCTAGTTTAAATGCATCTTAGGTCACCCATAATCAAGCAGACTTTTACTTGCTCGATTGTTTTTCCTACATTGTTGGTATTTAGGTTGACACCGACCAACTTTTGGTTGGCTATTACTGATGTCGACCAACTTTTAGCTAGTGGTTGTTGAATACCGACCAACTCTTAGTTAGTGGTTGCTGATGTCGACCAACTTTTAGTTGATGGAAAAAAAAATTGTGTGTTGCTGCAAAGTGTAGTAATGTGCGTAGCACTAGTACTCCGAAAAAAATAAAACAATCGAATGGGGAAATCATCGTTTTCATTCATACCGAAATAATTGGTACATGGGCAGTTATATTACTGGTAGTATTTGCGCAGGTGCTCTGCATTCCAAGCATTTTTTAATTCTTCCCCTTTAAGAGTTTCTATTCTGTAAGTACTAGGTCGAACAACAGTTGTGATATGATAAGGCCCATGACAGTTGGCCTCCAACTTATTGTGCTTTTAAATTACTTTCTTGAGCACGTAATCGCCATCCTTGAGATCATATTTCTTGACCCTTTTATTATAGAACATGGCAGTCCGTTGCTGATAAGCTGCATTTCAGATTGCTGCATTTTCTCTGACTTCTTCAAGCATGTCCAAGTCCAAGCATCTTATCAACTCACTTATTAGAGAATTGACGCTAAGAACCCTGTGAGTAGGTAAACCTAGTTCGAATGGTATCACTTCTTCACTCCCAAAAGCCAACATGTAAGGAGATTCCCCAGTTGCTATTTGGGGAGTTATTCGATAATCCCATAATACTGAGTGCAACTCGTTGATCCAATTCCCTTTAGCATCGCCCAATCTCTTCTTTAACCCATTCAATAGAGTTTTGTTCGTCACCTCTGTTTGCCCATTACTTTGGGGATGACCTGGAGAAGAATGGACCTTTTGAATATTGGATTGTATACAATACGATGCAAACTCATTATTGTCAAATTGGGTACCATGATCAGTGATAAATGCATGGGGCAATCCATATCTGCAAATGATATTCTTCCAAATGAATTGATAAACCCTTTCATAGGCCATATCAATATTAGGTTCAGCTTCCACCCACTTTGTAAAGTAATCAACAGCTATCACCAGATATTTGAATCTTCCTCTTGTAGCTGGCAGTGGCCCGACTAAATCTATTCCCCATATGGCGAATAGCCAACGTGAAGTGATTGGTGTTAGCAACGCCTGAGGAGTTCTTCGTATAGTAGAAAATCGCTGACACTTATCGCATTTCTTAGCATAAGCTGTACAATCAGCCTGCATTATTATCCAGTAGTACCCTTGCATATTTATTCTCCGTAAAAGATTTCAACCTTTTACGTGAGCTCCATAAGATTCTTCATGAATTTCCTTTATTATATCTTTAACTTCTACTGGATGAACACATCTTTGCAGATCGGCTATCACACCTCTCATGTACAAAACTCCATTATGTAAAATAATATCTGGCAGCTTTATACTTCAACCTCTTGGCTGCAAGTAGGTCAGCTAGTAAAGTACCTTCTTCAATATAAGCCCTGATGGGATCCATCCAAGATGGTCCCATATCCAAGGCGATAAAATTCACCATTAAATCTTCATCAATACTTCTGCTTGCAAGTATTTCAATGGGGATTGTTCTTCGTAGCTCGGTGTGCATAGCTAAAGCTAACCGAGCAAGTGCATCTTCCCTTGCATTCTTCAGTCTTGTTATTCTAATCACTTGAACAACTACAAAATTAGATACAATCTCCATAGCTTTAGTTAAATATCTTGACATGAACTCCCCTTTTATTGCATAAAGACTTAACATTTGATTTACCTCTAGTTGTGAATCACTGAACGACACAACTTGCTCTGCATTCAATGATTTAGCTAAATTAAGGCCTATAATCACGTCCTCATACTCAACTTCATTATTGGAAGCCTGGAATTGGAAACGCAGAGCATATTCTATGTTTATTCCGTCTGGACTATTGAGAATAATTTCAGCTCTGTAACCTATTGCGCGTAAAGAACCATCAACATATAAATTCCATATAGGGATATTCTCATAAAACCCTTCGTCTAACAAAATCCCTTGATAAAAAATCTTGTCCTTCATTTCTTTATACTTTTCCTTTAACTCTTGCCCCTTACTAGAAGATTCTGGTTGATCGGCGGCCATCCCTTCTGAATAATCTGCTGTTAGGAGTTGATCGGGGACAGTTTATGTTGGTCCTCCTGCATTCTTTAGTGGAGCGGCATTAGCCCCCTGTTGGTCGGAGACATCTGGGTAGGTAAACTCAACAATGAAATCCGCCACTGCCTATCCTTTGAGAGAGGATCTCGGCTCATAGATAATGTCGTACTCCCCTAACTCTACTGCCCAATACATCAATCTTCGAGACTTTTCTGGCTTATATAAAGCCTGTCTGAGTGGCATGTCAGTATATACCACTATTGTATGGGCTTGCAAATATGGTTTCATTCTCCTGCTCACTTCAATCAATGCCAATGCCAACTTCTCCAGTTTTGGGTACCTGACTTCTGCTCCCCTGAATGCCTTGCTAGTATAGTAAACTAGTTTTTCCACTCCTCCTTCTATCCTTATCAAGATCGAACAAACTGCACTTTCTGAAAATGCTAAGTACAAATATATTTTTTCCCCACCATTGGCCTGGATAATAAAGGAGGTGTCCCCAAGTATCTCTTCAACTCTAAAAACACCTGCTCACATTCATCGTTCCACTCAAAGGTCTTTTTGAGCACCTTGAAGAATGGAAGACATATATCAGTTGCTCGGGAGACGAATCTGTTGAGAGCGATAACACACCCCGTAAGGCTTTGCACTTTCTTCTTGGTGATTGGAGAGTGTAACTCCAACAAGGATTTTATTTTGTCAGGATTTTCTTCAATACCTCTTTGATTCATAATGTACCCGAGGAACATGCCTTCTTGTACGCCAAAAACGCACTTAGTTGGGTTCAGCTTCATCTGATACTTCTCCAATTGATCAAATGTTTGGCTCAAATCAGCTATATGGTTAGCAGATTTCTTAATTTTGGTCAACATGTCGCCGATGTACACCTCCATATTTTTGCCAATCAGCTCCGCAAACACCTTGTTCATCAGCCACTGATATGTATCACCATCGTTATTAAGACCAAAAGGCATAACATTGTAGCAATATGTTCCTCGTGGAGTAATAAAAAAGGTACTTTCCCTGTCTTCTGGTTTTATTTTAATTTGATTATATCCAGAATAGGCATCCATGAAGCTTAGTAGCTCATACCCCGAAGTTGCATCCACCAGCTGATCTATTTTGGGCAAAAGAAAATGATCTTTTGGACAAGCTTTATTCAGGTTTGTGAAGTCCACACACATTCTCCACTTATTATTTTTCTTCTTAACCATCACAACATTAGCTAACCAATCAGGATATTTCACGTCTTCGCTGAAAGAAGCTTTTTGTAGCTTTTTCACTTCTTCTTGAATAACCTGGTTCTTCTCCGGACTAAAGACTCTTTTTCTTTGCGTCAGTGGTTTGATCTCCTTATTAACTTTGAGCTTGTGATATAAGAAGTTTGGGTCTATCCCCAGTATATCTTCATGACTCCACGCAAATACTTCTTTTCTGTGCTTCAAAAATGCCACCAGCTCTTGCTTTGATACTGGATCAAGTGAAGCGCCAATCTGTGTTATTCTTTCTGGTTGCTCATCATCTAGAATAATACTTTATGTTGCTTCCATAACTTGGCCTTTAACGAGTTCCATTACATTTCTTGGGTCTAAGGTTTCAATCTCAGACTCATCAGATTCATCCACTTTATAAGTGGTTGTTTTCTTCCTAACATTCTCCAATTCCTCTTACTCAACAGATGAGTAGTAGCATTACCGAGCTAATTTTTAATCGCCCTTCACAATTCCAACCCCAAAGTTGGTCGGGAACTTTAAACACTGATGTACAGTGGATGGAACTGCTTCAGACTTCTTCAAGCCTAGTATTCCTATGATTATATTGTAGGCTGACTGGATATTTTTATCTATCATGAAGAAACGCACCTTTTCTGATCTGTAAGCTGGCCAGGTGCCAATCAACATGTCTAACTTGATCATTCCAAGTGGAAAAACTTTTTCTCCTGAAAACCCAATGAGGGCCTATGATACGGCTCTAATTGACCAAGTTTTAATTTCAAAACATCGAAGCAAGGGTAGAATATGATGTCCGTCGAGCTACCATTATCCACCAGTACTCTTGAAATGATTACATCCTTCATTATCATTTTGATGACCAGAGGATCATCATTAGGATACAAAATGCCTTCCAGATCATTTTTAGAAAAACCAATGTCCAGCTTATCTTTGTTAACCTTCCTCGAGCGATATTCTTCTGCTAGATTTATTCGTTGTATATAGGAACAAGCTTGAGCCTCATTTAGGTAATTTTTCCTTTTAGCGGTATAATCACCCCTCCTGCGTCTCCACCTGTAATCATGTTATAATCAAATGAACCAAAACGAATGGAAAATACCTCACGCTCAGGCTGTCTTAGCTTTTTTGGAAGATCGGGGTCATCTTCAAGGTCATCTTTATGATCCCTTTTCTTATCATCTCTTGGTCAGCAAGGAGATTTGGACCTCTGCCGAACTCTGTTGTTGGTCCTTACACCATTCTGGCGATCAACATACCTGTTCAGCTTTCCTTGTCTAATGAGTGCCTCTATCTCATTTTGGAGAGTTACACATTACTTGGTCGTGTGACTGTGATCTTTATGAAACTCCCAATACTTAGATTTATCCCTTCTTTCGGGAGCTCATCTCAGCTTTTCTGGCCAATTCAGTTCCTCATTGTTCTCGATTTCCTCTAGAACGTGGTTTATATCCATATTTAAGGGAGTATAATTTGTATACTTCCTTAAGTGCTCTAACGTTTCTTTACCTTTCGACTGCTTGCTCCCACCATTATGCTTGTGATATTTCCTCTCCGACTTGTCATCATCTTTAGCTTCTACCTTTGCCTCAGCATTCTTCTTCGCAGCCATAGCCTCCTCGACATTCATAATTTTGGCTGCTTTAGCCATCAATTCAGCCATGGATTTGGGGGGATCCTTGGTCAAAGTGTAATACAGCTTGTCTGGCAAAAGACCACTCATGAGAGCTGTAATGGCTGTCTTCTCCTCATAATCTATGACCTCCAGTTTCTCGTTATTAAAATGAGTGATATAGTCCTTGATACTTTCTCCTGCTTTTTTCCTAACACTCAACAGATGTGCTACCCTTTTAACTGACTTTGCACCAAAAATAGAAATTTCCTATAAAGAGCTCTTCCAATTGATGGAAGGTTGTAATCAGCCCCTGAGGAATGATGTTATACCATATCTGAGCAGATCCGGTGATGGTTCCTGAGAATGCCTTGCACCTCATTTTATCGGGGACTGCATAAACATCTACTGCAGCTTAGTACTGTTCTATGTGGAGAATGGGATCAATTTTTCCATTGTACTTCGGCGTAACCACAAGAGCCTTGAACTTTGATGGTGCGGGAAAATTCATAATTTCTTGAACAAATGGAGATCCTCTGATAATGGTTCTTTGCAGAGTGTTTTTGGACTTATCCATCTCCCCTAACATGTCTTCTAATCTCTGAATAGATACTTTTCATGCATCATTTCTAGCCTCTGATTTATTTATGTTTGCACGAGCAACAGATCGTGTAGAATTCTCCTTTTGGGATCTTTCTATGTGAGCTGCAGGCATAGGATTTGGATGTGATTAAGCTGAGCCTTCCCTTAAATCATTTAATCGTTGAGAATTTCTCGACGCAATCTAAGGAGGATTTATGTTCCTCCTAGGGCCCAAACAATCAAAGGGTGAAACTCTGCTCAACCTTTCCAAAGCGCTTGTTAGCTCTGGAGTTAGAGTGACATTTTCTTGAGAATCCAAAATTCTTATAGGAAAAATCAAACCAAGGTGATAAGATGGATCAGTTGAATTCCCATTATGATGGATTTCAGTACTTCTAGATCGTGAAGACGGTGGATGCATGCTTCTTTAAACGCTTTGTTGTCCTGACTGGGTAGGCGCTCCATTTTGAACAGTCTGAATGAACTGTTGCATAGTTTCTTGTATAGTCGTTTATCCCCTGGCTAATCTTGCTAAGATTATTATGATATCGTTTGCATTTGGGGGGATAGAAGGGTTAGGAGGATTCCCTTCATTATTCTTATTGCTAGATTCTGGGATATCAACCATTTATGATGAGTTTTTTTGGTGAAAAGCGCTACGTATAGTCATTCCCACAGACGGCGCCAATCTGTTGAAGAAAAAACTAGATTTAATTTAATTAATTAATCACAGATCAATATGAATATGAATAAAGAAATAAGACAAGAGGTTTTTAAAGTGGTTCAACCTTAAGTAAAATGGCCTACGTCCACTGTTTTGTATTACTGGGTCCCTTGCCTTGATCTCGATTATGTTTGCTTATGATTGCTTACCCTGCTATGAGGGTATTACAATGTATTTATAGCCATTGGGCTGTCAGTGTGAATAGATAATATATCGTTATTAAATAGGCATATATATCTGTACATGGTAAGGAATAATAATTGAATCTGTCTTGGTCGTTTAATCTTCCCAACAAGTTTATTGGTATGCTGAGTAGCTCGATACGCTGAGTAGCTCGGTATGCTGAGTAACTCGGTACATATACTTAGGCCACGCTGGATGACACGTGTCTTCACATAACCGGTCCGTGTTAGCTGACTAATTTTTGTATCAACAGTAAAATTCCACTCTACTACCTCAAAGTCTATAAGGGGTACCCTGGACATCCAAATATCGGCATCTGCTACGCAATAATCGGGTAACTGCTCCATGACATCGTCGATGTAGAGGAACCATATCATCTCAAATCATTAACAATGTAAAATTATTAGTAATAAGATAAGGATTACAAAAATTCAAATCAACAAGCGTGAGAAAAATACTAAGATATACGCACCAGGATCGATCGCATCAAATCGAGCTAGCCCCGAAAATAACAGAGGACATGCACGACGGTTTCCTGCCAGGATAGGTGGCCGCACCATCTGAAAATGAATGAATCAGACATAAGTGTCAATGATAAAATGAATAAAAAAGGCTAGGACATGCAGTATAAGGTATAGAAAATAGTATTATAGTTTATCTGCATCCCCGAGGCCCTACTGGAAGTGGTTGGACTCCCCTAACGGGTGGTGGCTTAACATTCTCTTGGATACGTCGCTCTGGTTCCAGGTGGGATAGACACTCGTATCCCCATAATTGTAAACGCAGAATAAACAAAATAAATTTTGACATAAGAATGTTGTAAATATGACACCATTCTTTCAACAAAGTCTATAATGTAATTTGTACCTGTAGTAATACAAGAGATGCTGCAATCTCCCTGGCATTAGGTGATGTCGTCCGGCATAGCTTGCGGTATAATGTGGCACAACTCACTCGTAGTATAGTCTACTTGCATGACACGCAGTGCATTCCTAAGCAGGTCATCATATGTGGATGTTAGGTTCAGGCTAATAGGGTTGCGTGTCAGACCCTCGTTGGTTATTTCCAAAATTTTATCATTAATAAGTCTCTCCCCACAGTTATACATGAGCATTAGCATCCGCTTTCCATCTGCTATATTGAGAAGTGCAAGCAAACAGGCTGAGTTTGTAATATCTGGCGTTTAATCATCCATGTGTTATGTCGAATTTTTATAAATTCGCTCTACGGTGCAATTAAATTAGAATTTATAATTTGAAATTGCAATTTTTAAATAAAAAACTTTCTCTTAAATATAAAACATTATGTATACTTTTTTAAAGAATATAAGTTACTTAAAATATTACAATTAAAATATAATTAAAATTACTTTCTAAATGTCTTCAAAAGTGACTTCGATGATGTCTTCTCAAATATCGGTATGTAATATCTTATCTCCATAGTAAATGAGGAAGGACATTTGGTTTCATGTTAGATATCTCCATAAAGGAGGAGGGGCATTCCTGTTATTTTTTTCGTATAACAATTTATTTTAATAAAATATATAAATAATTTTTTTCCGTATAATTTGTAAAAATATAAATAATGTTTCGTATAATAATTTATTTTGATATAATATACAAATAATGTTATGTACAACAGTTTATTTCATATAACAGTTGATATTTTTCGTATAACTGTATATTAAAAAAAATAATAAAAAAAATCAGATGTCTCAAGCCCACAAATAAATCGTATAATTTGGTATAGTGTTGTACGGAAATATATTTTATGTCTCATAGGCATCAATTTTTTTCCGTGTTGTACACTATTCCTGCACAACATTCATGGTAAAAACAAACAAATTTATGTCACAAACAATTTTACAACAAAAATATTTAATTTTGCATTTCCAAAAACAATATATCAACATTCATGGTATAAATTATGTCCAAATCATATATAAAATATCAAGTTCATACACCCAACAATACCCACACGATTTCTTGAAAAGATAACAAATAACAAGTATAATGTAAAACTAACTATCACCGGAAGAGGAGAAAGGAAGAGGAGAAAGGTTACTTTGACATCCACCCTGGTTGCTCCAGCGGTAAGGGACGAGTTCATATTGTGTGGGTTAGGCGCATGGTCTCGAGCTCGATTCCCCCAAAGGATACCAAACTTTAATTGGGGTGTGTGTTAGGGTGGCTCTGGCACTAGCATCCCCCCTGTTTAGCTTGCACGGGGGAGTCCAAAGAACCCGTTCGTGTCGAGGTTTAGGGTTATAAAAAAAAAGTATGATGTAAAACTAACTATCACCAGAAGAGGAGAAAGGTTACTTTGACATGTACGAGTCGTCGGAGCTCGTAGAATGAAGCAATAGTGATTGGACGGGGTTGGAGGTTGAAATTGCTGAAGTTGTGCTGCGATTTTTTTTTATCAACCAATAATAGTTGTGAAGAAGATGATTTGGCATCTTAAATTTAAAAACACAGTTCTAATTTAAATTGAATACGCGGTTCTCAACCGTGGCATCATTTAAATTGAATATGTAGTTGTCAATCGTGTTTATTAAATTAATTATGCTAATGATTAATTATCGACCGATTGAACTCAATTAAAATTCGCTCTTTCCAACAAAGGTCTCAATATAAATTCGCTACTTTATGAAGTATAATATTTTTGTAAATATATTGTACACTACATTATTTTTATAAATATATAATTACAGTATAATTTTAAATTAAAAAAACTCGATGAATAGATTAATAAAGGGGCATATATCAAATAGTTCCTCGAACTTTTTTTAATACATGTTTAGTACAAGCCATTTTATTTTGTATCAAAAAATCATTCATCATGTCAAAAAAAATTTACCATGTTACTGATGCGGACCTTTAAAAATAAGAGAATAAAGAATTTTTTGATACAAAATAAAACGCTCGAACTTAATGTATATTAAATAATTCTCGAAGGATTTTTTTATATTTGTTACATTAATAAATGTTGACACTCTTTTAACAGTAAAAGCAAGTAGTTGACATGATATAGTTGGCGTGACACGTGGGCCAAAAGGGTAGGTTGATCAACTTTTTATCTGGATTGACTATAACCGCACCAATAAAGATTGAGTGGACATTGATCCATGCCAAAACGTTTTGGACCATGAGCCATGCCAAACACAACACAGTGTGTACATATGAAATTAATAAAATTAGCGGCTACACTCGTCTCTTTTTAACAACTTACGTGGCACAACCGTTGTTAATTTAAAGATCTCCTGCGGATGGATAGGCTTGTTTGAAAGAGGAGTTGCTTGTGGAGTTTACTATTTGATTTGGGAATAGAATAGTGATGAATCAGTTACCACCCCTTTTCCATATTATATATTAGAGGTAATTATTTTCTAGTTTCATTTGTTATGTGAATGAAGTAAGAGATCATTTGATTGAGTTAATGGTATCAAATATCTTATTTTGTCAATTCAACACATTAAAATAATAAATACACTCTCAAAATACATCCAACCAACTGTTAAAAAAAATACAAAATCTTTAAAAGTCCATAACTTCCAATCTATAAATCTAAAATTCACAAAATTTATATATTTGGAATCTACTCGTCAAGATCTATCAAATAACACCCATATTCGATTTTTTGACAAAAAAATCGAAACAGATAAATTTACTGTTTCGATAAAACCTCCATTTTTTTTAGCAAAAACCCCTCTTCTCCAGCTCGGGAGATGATGTCGCAGGCGTGGACCAGAAAAAATAAAGAAATAGACGAAGAGAGAGAGAGAGAGAGAAACGAGGAGAGAAAAACATTCCGGCAAAAAATCCGCGTGAGATTTTATGGTGAGTCTCGGATGGAGTGGAGGTGGAGGTGGGTTGTTAGAGAGAGAAAAAGTGTGAGAATATGTGTTTATTTTTAGAGAGAGATAATAAGTGGGTTTAAAATGAATATATGTAAGGGTATATTTATCTAAATATATATAGTTTATAATAAAAAAGAACTTAACGTATTAAAAAAAAGTCAATGAAATTTGATGCATTTTTTATCCAATAAATATAAGTCTTATTTAGTTTGAATAACAGCTCAACCATACACGTTGGTTCATCATAAATATAAAACAAAGAAATAGAAAAAAGACAACACATATTCGCTTCAATTATGTCTCCTTTGGATTGATCAAACAATAGTTTTGCTTTCATAAATTCGGCATGCATGTTAAGAAATTTACTTTGTAACATCAACAAGATGGTTAGTCTACAATACGACGATCAAGGATGTATTAGGACCTCAATTTCCATGCTTGACAAGGTTTAAATATCATATGGGGTGGGTTTAGTTGATATTTGGCCTATACTAAAATCATATTACTTTTTTTTTTGTATGTTTAATTTCAATTTTCAGTTTCATAAAACACTTATCAATATCAAGCCATTTGTATATCAATTTTTTTCAATATTTTTTATTTCAAGGTTTTCAGTATTTTCAGTTTCAATTTTCTTATTATTTTATATGGTTTTTTGGTGTTTCAGTTTTCAAATGCATTAACTAAACTTACCCATAAACTATCAAAGAACATGCATGTTTGTATGCACACCATACACATAAATTATCAATTAACTAAGGGTTATACACGATTTTCTTACTTAAGAACTTAAAAGAGCTTACAGTGAAGACAAAACAAATGAACAAGTATGTATAATTAATTTGAAAAATTACAATATATGGACTTTGTTTTAAACATAAAATAGATAAAATTACCTAAGAGTTTTACTATTGTAGAAATAAAAACGGTTAAGGCTACTTTCAATATTAACAAATAACAATGTGATAAATGAGTCAAAATAATAATATATATTTACATACAATATATGAATAAGGTTTCCAGTCATGTTGAATCGGTATTTTGGGACCATAGTTTCGGTATTCTCTTTTAGTACGGTAATTTCACTAATTTTGATTTGGTAATTTCAATAATTTTGATTTGATAATTTCAGTTTTTGGTAGTGAAAATTTGTAAAGCAAAACTAAGACTTTTTAGACCAAAACGGTCTTGTACCGTTAAAAACCGTACAAAAACCACAAATCTACCCTTCGTGGATATGTTTCGATAAATCTTGTCGATAACTTTCAGAAAAATCAAATTGACTTGTATTTTGAGAAATATTTTTGTTTAATTGAAGTAAACAAACCAAAGTAATAGTAGTTGATGGGGACATTGGTTTGAGAATTAATTACTTGCCATTTTTAGGCCCTTTGCTACTTTTTTTTTAGGATAAGTTGATAATTACATGTTTTCAGTTTGAGGCCTTTATAAAACACTATTTGTTCACCTCAAAAAACATTTGCCACCGACTATTTTGGCAAAATATCTTATTTATTTTAAAAATAATTAAAAATTTGCACGACTTTTAACCTACCAAATCTAACAAAAAAAATAGGTCTCAAGTCGTGACCTACTATTGTGCCACGTTGTGACTTGCGACTTGCCACATGGAATATTATATTTAAATAAGGATTGAATATGGACACGTAGCAAAATGCCATTTGTCACTAATTTTGTGGTGGTTAAGGAGCATGTCAAATTGTATTAAACCTAACAATTTTGATTCCTTTTTACCAAAATCTAGCTAATCTGTGCCAAATTTTTTGGTTCGGGAAATTTTGACATATTTTCAGTTGGGCACGGTTTCAAACTTTTAACAGTTTAGAATTTTTGGTGTAGTGATTGGTGCATATCAATCTACAAAAAAAATGTTTATCCAAGCAATAAGTATGTTTACTGATTCATAGGGCTTAGAAAAAAAATGTATGTATATATTAAATATTTAAAGCATTTTTTCAATATAGGAATGTCCAAATTTATATTTATATTTTTAAAGGGCCTATGTTGTTAAATAATATATCACGTATTATATGTATTCGAATTTAAAATGTTATAATTTAAATCTTATGGTCCTTACAATATGGTTATATTGTCACAAATCACTCTCTTTTTTATAAGCCTACAAATCTAGTACTCCATATTCTTAATTTATGTCACACACAACAACGAATTCGAATGAAAAAATTATATCATCTCATTTTGCTATTTTTTTCAAAATGGTTTACAATGGCTTATTACCCCATATATCATCTCATTTGTGTACTTACTCAACACATACCAGTATGTCAATTGCGTTGAGCAGGTCTGAAGCTCACTCATTTGTCTCACTAATTTTGCATCGAGCTTTTCTTAAACTTTGTTCGGGTTGAACTTGAAACACATGTGGCAAATCTCGAATCAATGTGGTTCAACAAGTTGCCAATGCCCACATCCATAGGAGAACGAAATAGAGATGATTCTTATTCAAATCAATAAAATTGGAGTGCTAAGGTTACTATTTGAGAGTCCAGACTACAAGTACATGTTATTTCATGTGCGACGAGGCGAATTTTTTCCCTTCTTATAATATGGTGTCATATTTATAACTCAAAAGAATCCAAATGATCTACAATTGTAATAAATTACAATCTTATTAATTATTTGTCTCCTTTGGAATCTATTGTGAACGTCCAAGTTGATTTTATTGTAAGTTTATATTTGTTGTGATGATTATCCCCTAGAATCTACCTAGATTCTAAGGATTTGACTTGATTTACTTATGATCGATCGTGTTGCATGTGGTCGACCAAATGTTAACAAATACTAGTTTGATGGTTGACTAAGAGTGGTGGTAATTTGGGTAGTTCTCTTGCACATGCCTTGCCTTACGGGACAGGCTGGTTTATTCGTCCATCACCTTACCTACAGAATATTAGAATTTAGGTTTGAGATGATTGGATATGTTCAGAACAAAGATGGACTTCACACCATTGGTATAATTACAATACAATTGAAGTATTTGGTCTTCAAGAAGATTGTGCTAGTATACTAAGCAACTCAAAAAAAAGGGTTGAGGATTTAACATTTTATATAGTTAAATTAGGGTAAAATTACAATTACTTAGTGGAGCTAATTATAATTAGAAAGAGTAGCGAGAATAAATTACGAGAGTTAATTTTCAATTCTTCGGTTACTCTTTTTAAGTCCCCAGTGTAATCTTATATAAGCTCAATAAATTTTAAACCCTGGTAAATAATATAATTATTCTTTCACTTAGATTAATAGATATATCGATAAATAGATAAAGATGGAGAGAGAGAGAGAGAGAGAGAGAGAGGGGGGTATAAGGTTGAGAAAAGTTCATATTTCTTCTTATATTTTCTCCTAGGATTCTTAAAGGCTTAAACAAGTTCAATAAGGTGTGTCCAGACACATAAACTGCGATTCGATGCATTGTGCTTCATACAACAGAAGATGTGAAGATCTAAACAAGTTCAGAACATCAAAATTAATCGTCTCTGATAACCTCTAACACGAAAAGATTTTGGAAAAATCTCTACGATATAAAATAGATAGGATTTCCATGGTATGGGATCTTATATCGTTCATTTATGATGAGTATTAAAATCATAAATGACTTTAGACCCACAGGTGATACCCTTTGGACCTCAGATGGGTAAGATAAGAGAATTATCAAAATAAGAGACAATTATTTAAAGTTGTTCCAACCTTAGATGATGGTCCTACATCCACTCTCATATGTGTTTCACTGATTTATTAGATTTCAAGTGAAGTATTACAATTTAAGAGAGCTCGTAAGCTTTAGTCAAGAGAGTCTGAGGTCTTGCTTCCTTTTTCAACAACACATAGGACATTAGGAAGTAATCTAATGAATTTTCTAAGGTTGCCTAGGTACTGATTTAAGGATCTACAAGGTATACAAGTTGTGTAAGCAATGGAACTGATCAAAGTTACAACTATAAGCTCGCAACTATGGGTTGTGAATGAAGTGTAAACATTTGTGTATGCTTAGAACTCTTACAAGTCTGATTGTTTGAGTGCCTTTATCTCTTTTAATGCTCGAGATTGGTCATATTTTACCTTCTACCAACTTTTTATTTATAAGAAAACCTTGGAGAGAGAACAAGTGGATTGTCACAGCATGGCTCTAATAGCTCTGAGGTCTTACGGTTCCAGTAAGGAGGTGGAGTGTTGCCAAAGTATTTGCAGGTGGTGTCAAATGTTTGTTGACTGCATTAAATGTTGATGGGAATCTTCAATTCAAGTGGAGATGGATAGTGGTGGTAGGTAAAATAGTGTTGTGCTTTTCACCTACATGACAAAATGGGTGCATGAGCTCTGTCGCAGATTTGCGAGCTCGGGAATGACCGCAAGACTTCCACGTGTTATCTTTAGGGTGATTTGAGGTGAATTACCTCAGTTTTGAGGGTTAGGCAACCTCGGGTGGTTGTCTTTCTTCAATCTTAGGTCTGCGTTGGGCATTAGTCATAGAAGAACCTTGGTGTTGAGGCTTCAGAGTTCAGTTAAAATGATATGTTATAACGATTGGTCCTTCTAGGAGGAACGTGTCATAATAGAGGTATGTTATAGTACCATGGCTTACCTTTGGGAGTAACAGATTTATTTTGGGACAAGTATCATTTTGTCTGAGGTCTGAGGTCAGCTGACGAGCCCCTTTCCTTGCTGGAGGGTGCTTCAAGGGGTTTATAACTCTTTGGAAGGTCAATGGTTTAATAGGTTATCATCATTTTATATATACCTTAAATAAGTCTTTTAAAAATTGTTATCAACTGAATAATAATATCCATTTAAGTAGATCCCTGGTAGAAATACCTTTTGCCATCGACCAATGAAGTAATGAAACTTATGGTTTGAGTTGGGCCATATATTGGAGCATTTACTTAGGTGATGCTTTCCAATAGTGAGAGAGTGTGACCATACCTAAGGAGTGGGGTCGCTTGGTTTATGGGGAGTTTATGAAGAAGATTAATGACAAGTGTTTTAACTTATGATATTAGGCTTGAGAATAAGAGGGATTTTTTCACTTAAGAGTAAGGTTCATGTAGCGTGGCCGAGTGTGAGAAATAGTTAAAAAAAAATTCTTTGTTTGTCCTAGAGAAACTAGACATCAAGGAGAACAAGAAGAATTTTATTATCCACAGTTTGACTTAATCGATTAAGCAGGTTGTGTTAGGGATCTAGCTTTCACCATTTTCGCTCAGGAAGTGAATGTCGCTTTCATGCTTTAATAGGATCGTGTAAACTATTAACAAAGATTTGGAGAGAGAGGAAAATCGAGTGGATCATATGTGTCCAAGATGGGCCCAGGTGATGCTAGGGTTAGGTTAGAGTGTGAGAAGGACCCATAGTGAGAAGCCCGAGTGGACTATGATCAGTAGCAGGGCGATAAGGACCCAAAGTTTGCTCAGGGTAAAGGTCGAGGGTTACAGTAGGGAGAGTTTCAATTAAGCGGCTATGAAATTTCAAAGTTATTTGTTATACATATGGAGATAACGAACACGGCACTATGAGATGTCCTCGAGCTCAAGGTTGGAAGACCGGACTATTTTAAGTTGAGGAGGTATAATACTCCTTATTTTCCATGCACAGTTGATCACGTTAATACACTAAAGATAGGGGAACAATAATCAATTTATATCATTATTAGCATCAACGTAAATAAAAATGGCAACAAAAGAAAACCAGCCGTAAGACAATAAAGATAAAGGAGTAACAGTAAGAATAACTAACCGAGATAAAATAAAAGTCCAATAGAACTGAATCCATAATAAGAAATATATTTTATACAAAATTCTCAACTGAAATAAAACTACAACTGTAACCAACTCTAATCAAAATAACGCCAGGATTCCAGGGAATACACTAATGAAATAGTAACTCCTACTCTAAGGATGATAAATTAGATCTTCAACTACGGCAAGCCTGACTGTTCAGTCCTATTGTTCCTGTATACGCTTGGGGAGAAAAGGTTTTATAGATTTGGGTCAGCGTCCTAAAGTTGCAAGAAATAACTTACAGTATCAAAGAAGTAATAATCATGCGACTCAATTACGATAAACGTGCACACCCACCGACACTCACATACAAGAGATGCCTCACCCCTCATCATAAGTGAAATACAATCAGAATGTCCCAACTCAAGGCATAATCATTACAAATAAGTCTCCATGAGAAGATTAATAAGTAAATGTCACTTACAAAAATGCTACCATGGAATGAAACTAACTACACATGTACAGAATACAACCCAATATCCATATTTTATTCATTAAGATACACCCGATCTCATATTGTAACATTTTCCCTTGGTTTAACAACTTATAAATAAACATGCCCATCACTGCACTATATATGTACACATTATGAGATATAAAAAGATATACGCAATCTCATAAAAACACATAAATGTGACATAGGAATTTCAATCAAAATGCCCATCACCTGACTAATATCATATACACATATATAAGTCCCATAAAAACCAAATGAAGGCATCTACCTTCGAGGGAATTTCTCATGCTTCTATCGGTAAACTCGTAAGAGTCCCTTAATTAACACACTTGGAAACATACACACATATATGAGAATGGGAGATAACTACGCAATCACACCACTGGGTAGTCTCATGCCAAAACTCGTCGATGGATCGAATCATCCGCCTCTCTCATCACGAAGCGTAGACCGACTGAACGTATGATAAAAACATATCGACTTTCATAAAGTCATGCATCATCATCCAAGAGTGTAGTACACGATCACAACCACTTGAATCAAAACCACGATCGATAGATTCCCCACTAGTGTAATGGTACATTTCATAATCAAAAAATTTATATAGATATATAGATATTGATATTGATATTAATATATATATATATATATATATATATATATATATATATATATAAACAAAATATATAAAAATAAAGGATAGCGCATACTATCAAATATATCCCGAATCATCCTAATCCCCAAATGTCGAATTGTCCATTAAATTCTTAGTTTATTAATTTCTAAACCTTATTAAAATCTTCCTCTTAGTTTATCACACTCTAAACTATGAGCGCGCGCACACTCACACACACACACACACACACACACACACACACACATATATATATACATCCCAAGGGTCCTATATAAAATAACCAAGCCTGAACCATCTACCAACAACCCAACCTGTCAAACCTGCAGGGGGAGAATTGTAAGGATATTTTTGTCCATTATCAATTTGTATGTCGTACGCCATTATACCGTTGAAGAAACTCAAGATCGCATCTACATCAACGGATACGAATATCAAAGCATCTTCAACATCATAGCCTCTGCGAGAATGAACTTGGTAAAATTTTGTTTTTACGTTCCTTAAAGTTCATATTTAGTATTGGGAAATTTTTATAAATTTTTTTAAAAGTTTTACAAAATGAGGCTTTTAAAAGTTTTTTATTTTTCTGGGAAAGTCGGACCGGTCCGCCTCAATACCGAACCGATTCGCCACCGGACCGGTCCGCCCATCAATCGGACCGATCCGCTTGCTGCAGATCCAGTATACCCCGGACCGCAAGCGAACCGAAGTAGCCTAAAATAAAAGAACCGATCCGCCTAACCGGACCGATCCGCCTCAGAACCGGACCGGTCCGCCTGGGATAAATTCGGCCAGATCTGTTTGAGATTTTTTATGCTCAAAGTTTTCTTATTTAAAGCCAACTTCGGGGAGTTGTTTTCCAAGACTTACATACACGATTTTCAGAGTCCTAAATACTCTAAGTCTTCACCTTTTTTATGTGCCAAACATCTTTTTGATTCACACACAAAAATCCCAATTACTTTTGTGAATCTTTTGGAACCCTAGAACACAAACATTGTTGTTGTTCATCTTTGTGGAGAGATCTTTGCAACCGAGGGCTGCATGTCATTGCTGAGGGAGTCTCTACAAAGTGTTATGACTGCGTGTCATTGAGGAGAGCTGCGGTTCTTCCTTCGTTGTTTGGGCTGCGAGTCCTTGGAGGGTGCTGCGTGTATTCTCTTGCTGAGTTCAAGACTGCGTGTCTTTGTGGGTTGGTTGCGTGCGTGTTAATCCATTGCAGATTTCTCTATGTAATTGTAAGTTGGGGCTTTTATATTCATAGTGAAATAAAGGTTTTACCCGAAAGGGGTTTTTTCCTGAAATCTGTGTCTCAACATATTTTGTGTCACATGCTTTATTTATTTATGGGTTGACACACGCACCTTAGATGCATGTTTAGGAACTCTAATTAAATAAGGGTTACTTGGAAACTTACGAATTTAATTTAAATCAATATCACACAGTAATACGTCTTCTCAAGAATGAATTTGGTCCTAGGCCGAGTAGATTCGGTTCGGGGCAGGCCAACTCCACCTCTTCTAAAAATGCAGAAATGGCACAAACTCCTTTGTTAACACACCAAGATTTCATATATCATTCAAAACTCCACCATTTCTGAGGTAAAGTATGAATTCATGATCTTAAATAGTTTCTAAAAAAGATTAGTATCTTTTAAACAAAAATAAAGGTTCAATTATGAAAATCTCGAAATTAAACAAAGTTTCATCTTTCACATACAGTGGAGTTCAATTAACAAGTAATTTCAGATCTACATAAAAAATTAGCATGGGAATTTGATAAACACAAGTGAATCGATACTAAACATGCATTCTGATCACAGAATCATAACCCAAAACAAGTTAAATTAAGGTTTTTCCTCAAAAACTTCAATGTATAACCATCAGATTTAAACCCAATAATAATCCAAAGTCTAAACCCATTTAATTTCAGCAAAAAAATTATTAAGACATAAATTGAATCCCTAAACAAGTTTTTAAATCCCAAATAAAATGCATGACAATGAAAGCATAAACGAGTTACATATTACACATTAGTAAAGCAATAGATTTCTTGCCTGAATGATATGAATGAGTGATTCTTCCTATTGATCCTTTATTCTTCCTCTCTAAAGTTCTTCTTAAGTTCTTCAAAATCTCTTTGGCATTTAGGGTTTGTGTTTTGTGTGGAAAAAATTTAACTAATGAGGGTTAAAGCCGACAAAATAACTCTAAATTCACAAGTCACCGAAAGGCCTAACTTTGGGCCTCAAAATGAGGCCAAAATACTACCCAAACTAAACCAAAAATTAGCCCAATTGTATACCTACCCCATATGCCCAATCCAAAGCATTAAAAACACATATTCGAGCCTCTGTTTCACTTTAGAGTCCGATCTAAACGATAATGCCTTACGCACACACACGGTAATACATCATAGCGTAAATAAAATACACACTTAAATATTTTTATGCAAAACCATACATAGTTAAATATCATATAATTAATATCGCCAATTAATTATTTATAACACTCGGCATAAAAGTCACATCACATGAAACATTTAATTATCATAATAATTAATCCCATTTGTTAATTTATTTCCCATTTAATAAATAATAAATAAAAGCCATAAAAAATACGGGGTACTACAGTCTTCCCCACTAATACGGGAATCCCGTCCTCCAAATTTTCTAAAGCGTAATGTCAAAATGTAAATCTCATAAATACCATAGGCTCATATCCCATACTCGTATCAGCACGAAATAAATAAATAAGACTCACATACGCCTATAATAGTATGCCACGAGTGGGGCACCCAAACACCGAATACCACATGTACACACCCCACAAGTATCACATGCATATATTTATATATATAATTCTAAACCTCAACTATATATATATATATATATATATATATATTAACCATATAGGAAAGGTATGTCCTATTACGCTACTAATTACGACTCGACTCCTCTGGAGATTGCCCCACATATGCTATTAGTGGTGCGAAAGTTCCCGGTGCTCCCGATGTTGCAATTTCTTGTACCTGTTTGCCCTGAATCTTTGGACATATTGATGCTCTATTTCTCCTTAATAATAACCAGTATCCCCGAAGGGATCAAACTGCCTATCCAGCACACCCTCGCTTAAGCGGTCTACGCCATAAATTCTAATATAACTCATTTGATATACCAAGTCAATCCTTAAATGAAGCATTCTCTATTTTACCATTAGTGTTCACCTCCTTAGGTGTAAACATAGAAAATTTTTTAACTCTCACTCATGTACAAAACCTGTCTCAAACTTTTATTTAGGTTAAGAAAAATCTCTCTTCATTGTGCCTATAACAACATATGGAAAGAATTTCTAACTAATTTTCACCATAAAGTCTCCATAGTTCTATTAATCTCTAGTCTTAGGCAATGCCAAACTCTCCTAACATTGTAAAGCATCCCTCGATACCAACCGTGACTATTTCAGCAAAAGGCTCACTCATTCCAAGAGTGATATCCAAACTCCCTAGGTTTAATTAATCAAACAATACTCGAAAAACATCACGATTTTCCAAACATTCAATTGAGAATACTTTACCTATCCTAAATCCTATAGAGTCTTCCAACCACTCATTTATATTCGAGAATCTAACCAATCAAACAAGGTCCAATTATCCCGAGTTACCCTAATAATGTCATTGTTCTAACACCACACTTAACCAAACACTACTTCATGTAACCAAGGCCACCCCTAGCGAGATAGTCCTTAAAATAAATTAATTTTTCACATTATAAATACTCGTTATTCTGCACATCCTTATGCAAAAAGAAAAGTCTAATCAATGGCTAAACTAACCTCATATCCATCCCAAAAAGTATGCAAACACTAGTATATAACCCATTTTACTATTCTGAACTCAACAGTCACATCCATTAGGCACAATCACGATGTATGTTAAAATTATCATCATTACTTCCAATATGTGAATTCATAGTAGGGCCTTAACACAACCCAACAATAACTAACAAAGCACATAGGGCGCTCACGTAGCCCATCAATCGCTAGGTTACTCCTTTAACTTGTAACTAAGTAACATAACGTAAGGGACACTCAGATGTACACAACTAGCAATGTATATTGTAAACACTTATATGATCTAATCATACATAACAAATTGCATATTCACTTACATATGGGATGGATCCAGTCACTGCCAAATTCATATCCTAGTGAACACTCAAGCCATAACCATGGGATTGCATCAATAGCCAATCCAAATATAAAGAGAAAACTCTTACCACAATAACCATGCCCAAATAAAATTTATCTTCACACAACGTACAAATAGTATGAATCGTGCACTTCATTATATCCTTGATAAAAACACTATGTCAATAGCCCGTCTAGGATCTCCACATGCTACAGGGGCTCACCCGACCCATATAACCTCGAACAATAACACATAAATAGGCTTACCCTAGGCGCATATCTCCATACAACAGAAACACACATCGATATGTGTATCCCAAAAATATGTATATCATCAATTATGCATCAATCTACGTAACAATAGGCACATATAATCATTTATCCACATCGGGTGGTGTTTTTTCATACTCTCCCACACCCTAAACCAAATTAAATCATAATATTCCAATATATCTTAACTCTCAATCTAGGCGATATAAAATCCCACTACCACACGAATGATAGAAATAAAAAACAAATGGCGACTTTAACAAGTCAGATAAATTAAATACGCTTTAATCCCAACATCCTCGCACCCACTCTCAACACGCTGCTTCTCAAACCATGTGAAACCATGGCTATCAATCTAGTGTTAGTTGTAATGCCATCTACATCAAATCTGTAGGCATTAGTCCAATCATCTTTGGTTCTTGTCTACAATACCCATAATCGACATTTGGGCACCTGCCAACTATGTGGTCATACACTAAACATTATAAAAATAGGAATCATAAATCACCTTAGTTGCTCTCTATTGTGGCTCATCTAGTTATCTCGTAACATCTGCTTCTACTTTCCTCCACTATCTTTAGTAAGGGTACCTTTGGTCATACACTCATACTTAATTTCCTCGATCGAAACATGTTCTTCCCTTGATCCTTTTTGAACTTGCTCTTTCCTTAGACGTCTACATGACTAATGCATCCACAATATATACGCCCACAGAAAGTAGTAAATTCCACTATCATAACAATACCTTATTAATTCATCTCAACCCAAATAATAAAAACATCAATCCTCTCGTTTCAAGCTTCCACATACTCAAGTGTACTAATTAAATATTTCTTCCTAGCTCCAGCTCGTACTCCGCAATCATGTGGTGACCTTGATTTTAGGTAAAAAGTTCTCATATTTTCATCACCCTTAATCACATGCAGGTTTAGCCATATATATTAATTAACCCTGCTCGAATCTGAGAAAAACATAATTCTACCCTCTCATGGGAATTAACCACACATATCTTCATCATCACAGTCCTCTTATCCTTCTAAAGTACGACAATACATTGCCTCCTCTCTTAGGTGCATAAAAGTATCTAAAGGAATTATATTAGCCTTAATTATCATCATAATCCATATCAACATGGTAAAACCCAAATTTCTAATCGGCTCCTTAAAATTCAAACTCTTTCATGTAAAATTGGATTAATGTGAAACGCATACACTACTTGTGCTTTCAAAAATTTTTAACTTACAGACCTTACTCCAATCAAGATAACTCCCATAATCATCCTCACAGTTGTGGTGATCACTTTTATTTAACCATTCGGTCGATCCTTGACCACTTGCTCGCAACGATCTTCATTCCCATTTTATTCAATGCTTGAATGATCCTCGAGTATCACCGATAATAACAAACTATGTCTATAAGTGCATCATCGCGACACTAGAGTACAAAATCCTATTATAGGCTCTAAACAATTTAAAAAATGCTCAGCAGAGAATGAAACGGATTCAACACAGATCCTTAAGGCACTAGAGCCTGGATACTTTGATCCCAACTGTAATTCCCACTATTTTCCATGCACAGAGGATTAGGATAAAAGAGTAATAATTAAATTATTTTATTCTCAGTAGCAAAATGGAAGTAAAAGAAAACTAGCCATAACATAATAACGATAAAAGAGTAACAATAAGTATAACTAACTGAGATAAAATGAAACTCTAATAGAACTGAATCCGCTATAAGAAATTTATTTTACATAAAAAGTATCAACTAAAAATATAAATACAATCATACCACCTATGATCAAAATAACTCCCAGATACAAGGAACTACTCAAATGAAATAACAACTCTAACTCTAAGGATGATAAACTAAATCTCAGACCACTGCAAGGCCAACTTATCATCCATGCGGTTCCTGTACATAACATTAATAATACCCCGGGGAAAGGTTGAATATATATGGTTCAGTGCTTTAAAGTTGCAAGAAATAACTCATAGTATCAAAGCAGTAATAATTATGCGACTCTTTTACGATAAACATGCATGCCCGTCAACACTCACATACAAGAGATACCTTACCCCTCAACATAAGTGAAATACTATACGAGTGTCCCAACCCAAACCATATTCAATACTACAAAGTCTCTAACACTAGACTAATGAGTAAATGTCACGTGACAAAATGCTACCATGGGATGTAATAAACTACACATGTACAAAATATAACACAATATCCATCTTTTACTCACTAAGATACACCCGATCTCAAACGTAACATTTCCCCTTTCTTTAGTATCTTTTAAATAAACATGACCACAACTGGACTATATCATATGTACATAATACGATCTCGTGCCATTCACCACTCATGCCACTAGTATAATAAGATATACACAATCTCATAACAAAACACATAAATGTGACATAGGATTGTAATCAAAATGTCCATCATTGGACTAATGTCATATACACGGATATATGTATCACAACCACCACATGAAGGCATTTACCTTCGGGGGACTTTATCGTGATTCTATCGATAAACTCATAGGAGTCTCACTCACCTAACAACTTTGGATAGTAATACACATACATGAGAATGGGGAATCATACCACCGGGTAGTCATATACCAAAATTCATCTGATGGATCGGATCGTTCGCCTCTCTCATCACTAAGCGTAGAATGACTGAATGTATGATTAAACCTCCATAAAGTTCTGCATCATCAGCTAGGAATGTGATATACAATTAAAACCACTTAGATCAAAATCCTGATCGATTGATTCCCCACGAGTGGAATGGAATGTTCATAATCAAATATATATATATATATATATATGGCCATCCCTGATCCTCGCGGCGAGAGAGGATCGTAGGTCCCGCGCGTCCCTCTCGGGAGCGCTTCGGCCGGCGTCTTTGATGAGGTGAAAAATGTAGAGAGTTGGAGTCGCCACTCTATTTTACTCAAAACAGACAAAAGAAAATGGACCCATCCCAAAGGACAGCATCCAAAGACATACTGATACATACGAAACTAAAATGATTCAAAAAGGGTCCAGAGGCTAAGTTACGAAAGGGGAAGGTGTTAGGCACCCATTCCGCCCTTAAGGTCTCTCATGGATTGTTGCTATTTTCCTTTATTTTCTCGTAATGTGTGTGCATGTGTATACGTAGAGGAGATAGGAATCATCGACTTATATCATGGAAGAGATAAAGCGATTCATCCATAGGAATGTTCCTAAAAAATAATATTATAAAATAGGATTTATGTGATTATCCTAGGATCGATCATTATAAGGGAATGATAACGCATGTGGAATAATACGCCACCAAGAACAAATATATGTATTTGTAAATATATATAATCTAAGAGAGTTGAGTTTAAAGAACGTGGAAAAAGTAGGAAAAAAGTAGGAAAAGGACTCGAGTCTCAGGTTTTACCCCGAGACGCCTACGTAGCCTATAGAGGCATTAAAGTCCACGTAGTTCGTATGCAAAATGAGGGGTGGGATTTATCCCATGAATCCAACCCGAAACTTCTCTTATTCATGTGTGTGTGTGTAAGAAATTGTTTTAGTTGTGAGAAAAGTGTGAGAAGAGTGTGAGAATTCCCGTTTGGAATTTATTAGCAAATCCTCTTTTTTCTTATTTTTTGGGTTTTTATTTATATGAAAATAAGAGATGTGCAATAATACTAAATAAAAAGTATATTAGGATATGTGGGATAAGAGAATAAAAGTGCTAAGTAATAAAACAAGTTAATGCGAATTTAAGTGAATTTAAAGAGAGAGTTGAGAAAGTTGGACCTTCTTGAAGATCTTGAGCTTGATCTTGGATGTTGGAGAGCAGCCCTTGCACTTGGGTGATGATGGAAGGTACTTAATTCACCAACTTTTATGAAGAAAGTGATGAAAGGTGAAGGTTGGAAAGGTATTTGGATGTGGAAATCACGCTGACTTCGAGAAGGGTTTTCGGAGCTTGCTCAGAGTGATGGATCTCTGATTTTCCTCTCCTCCTTGGAATGAGGTTAGGCCCTCCTTTTTATAGGCCCCGGGCATTGTCGATTGTCATAGCCCTAGTCTTTCCAATCGGTAGATGTGTTTAGGCACACTACCGATAGGCAGGGTTTGGAATCTGCCGTTTGGCAGTGTCTTTCAGGTTCCTTCGGAAAATCGGTCGTAGAGAGCGAACCGTTGATTCAAATTTCATACGAGGAGAACTGTTGGAAAGGTATTTCAGATACCTTTAAAATTAATTTGGACTGCTCCTGGGTCCAGGAGTTGACTTTGAGTCCAATGTGGCTCGGAAGCGTTCGTCGGTCCTTTGGACGGGGAATTATCGAACGCAAACGGACCGTTTGTCCGCATGGTAAGTTAGAATTGCGCACGGGGAGGACCGTTAGAAAGGTTAGGAGATGTACTTAGACATCCCAAAGAGTTTGACCTGGTTTAGGGAGTTAACTTCATTCAACCGGGACCTGGAAGCGTTTGGTGACCTTTCGGAGTAAAACGTGTCGTTCGTCCGTACGGTAAGTCAGAATTATGCACGGGACGGACCGTTTGAAAGGGAATTCAGTGCCCTTAGAATATTCATTCAGTCTCGGTTGAGCTGAAGAGTTGACTTTGGTCAAATAAAGCCTGGGAGCGTCTTGACCTCCTGATCGAGTTTTGGGGAAAAACGGGTCGTTCGTCCGCACCGTAAGTCAGAATCGCGCACAGGATGGACCGTTGGAAAGGGGATTCAATGCCCTTGGAAAATTCATTTAGTCTCGTTCGAGCTGAAGAGTTTGACTTTTGGTCAAATGGAGCCTGGGAGTGCCCGATGGCCTTCAGGTCAGTACCTGGGGTATGATTTGGGTTTACAATGATGAAGGGAGGTGTTAGGGACCTAAGGAGAGGTTAGGGGGTATTAGAAGGGGGTGTCTACAGAGCCCCTCGACGTGTGAGTTTGGATAAAACGATAGCCGTCGAATAGACACCACATGTGTAATGACCCCACTTTTATATATAGTTTGTTTTTACACTCTTATGTTACTTATTATCTTATAAATGTTGTATTATTAGATATGTGGTATTATTGGCTATCAATATAACAAACCCCCATTTTTTTTTTATTTACGGAGAATCAACTGTAAATTGGATCAAATCGAAGTCTTATGACATATCTTAAGGCAAATAATAAGTTTTGGGGTAGAAAATATAATTTTATGAAACTTTAAGGACTAAAATAAAAATATAAAATTGGCCATTTTGTAAATAAAATATTTTCAAGGACCTCTAAGAAATATTCAAAATATATAGTGTGAAATTACCAAAATACCCTTCATGTGTGAAATGACCCTTATACCCTTAATACCTATCCTCGACACCTCGTGCTCGGTTTTTGAACATATCCACTGCACACGTGTCACCTTTATAGGAAAGGATAAAACTCATGTAAATCCTCTAGAAAAAGGAAAAAACACGTGTCGCCGTTTGGTAAACCAAGACTGCAAGGTTGATCCGTTGCACGACACGTGAACGACGACTCACCAAAGTGAACCTTATCATCCAGACACGTGTCAACACCGTAATACTTTTGAAAACCTATAAATAGGGCCTTAGGGTTCATTTGAAACTCACACCAATTCCTTGAGAATTATAGTAAGAAAGAGTGATAGAAAGCTTGGGAAATATCTTAAGAAGGAGTTCTATAATTTCGAAGAAAGAATTCATTTCGTAGGTATGATTTTATTTAAATGTTATAATGTATTTTTATAGTTTTAATTTGGTGTTTTATAGCTTTACTTAGTAGTTATGCTAGTAAAATACACTAAGGACTTCACTAATCAAAACATAAAGTTTAGAACAAATCCAAGTTGATTTTATTTTCAGGTAAATTTGTTTGAAATTGTATATACGCTTTTAAAAATGATTTTTTAAATTGCTCGTTATTATGGAATCTCATTTAAGTAATTCCAAAGTCAGGCCTGGTGAAATTCTGTCTAGACGAGATGGTATTTAAGTGGTGCCCCTGTGACCCTCCATCTCTACTGGGAATGAATCCGGAAATGTTCTGTCTAGAGGAGATGGTATTTAAGCGGTGCCCCTGTGACCCTCCATCTCTACTGGGAACCGAATGATTAGGAAGAACTATGAATTGAATCCTTTAAGCGATCAATGAGTTTTAAAAGTTAAGAAAATGGGTATTAGAAATCCTTTGAAACAAGTTATTATTAAAATACAATATAGACTGGATCTTATTTAGAACGTATACTTAAACCTTTATCGTATTTGTTAGATTAACGTGCGATTGAAGACTCATTATCTATAATTTTGACCTCTATTTTAGGTGAGTACTCTATGCAATTTCTTGCGCATTTTGACTATATTATATAATGCAAAGTATGTATATTTTGTGAAATGCTTTTATTCTCAAAATGCATCTGATACCGATGATTTACGTCGTTTGTTATATGTTTATATCTCTCCATATAAACATCTGATTTGAATTCTGAAATTATTGATTCGGCCTATGGAAACTCTCTTACTATATTGGCCTTGACTACCGGGTGGAAATATTTGGGTGGTACCTTCCCAGCTGGTTTATCGCTGGTGTGCCCTAAACAAGGCGTTGTTCCAGAAATCATGATTATCTGTCTGTGATGTTATCGGGTGGAAACATTTGATAACACTATATGTCTGGGTATTAGAGTGTACATGGCCACTAAAACTGAATAATTGACACATGCTCAATTGATTCATCTGCTCTGTTCTGAACTGTTTATTCTGAATATATATATTATCATTTACTTTATATATATTACTTGAAATTCCTATCTCTATGTATATACCTTCTGTTCTAAATTAAATAGGTATCTATTTTCTGAAAACCTTGGAATTTTTGGAGATTGAATCTCATTTGGCTTTTAGCTGATGTTTTATAATTAACCATTTTTCAGGAAATAATTAGGCAAGCGGATGGAACATAAGTGGACTATGTTGAAGATTTAGCTTTTAGAGCTCTTTTTGTTACATTAAGTAGAATTTTGTTTTATTAAATGAAGGATGTTTGTCTCTAAAATTTCTGTCAAGTTGTAACTCTTGGATATTTTAATATAAATGAAGTTTCCTTTAGAAAGCTCTGATGATGAAATTCCATCACTTTCAGTATTTTACCATTCATAACCATGTGATTATACTTCCGCTACATATATTTTAAAAGAAAATTTTTAAGGCCAGAATATTAGATGCCTTGGTGGCATGTCAAGACACTCGTTCCCTACTATTTTCGGGTCGGGGTCGTGACAGAGGTGGTATCAGAGCATAGGTTATGAACCCGTAGACTACTGAACATAGGTTTCGAACGTTATAGATTTTATGTTTCCATCCTTAGGGGATAGTATTAAAAATCTAATTTATGTCATAACCCTCCCTATGTGTTATATTATTTATAATTAGTCTTTTAGTTTTCAATATTGATGTAGTATAGTAGATCTTACGTTTGGCCATGACTGTAGAAAATGACCAAGAGAAGATCATCAATGGGAACTAGTGATTCGAGTATAGAAGGACTGGAAGGTGCATACAAGGCAATTGAAAGTCTGGCAAATATTGTGGAGCAGCAGGTGAACAATGGAGTACCAAAGAATCTTGAACTAAGTAGATGTACTACTGAACAGTTCAAGAAGTTGAATCCTCCACCTTTTAAAGGTACTCCTAACCCCACCGAGGCAGAAAGTTGGGTGATGCAGATGGAAAAGATACTCGATGTTCTTAAGTGTACCGATGAACAAAGGGTGTCATTTGCAACATTTATGTTAGAAGGGGAGGCTGAACATTGGTGGAGAATGACTAAGAGAATACACGAGGAAAGGCATACTTACATAGGTTGGAATGATTTCTTAGTAATCTTTTATGAGAAATATTTTCCGGAAACGGTGAAAGACGAAATGCCAGCTGACTTCATGAGTTTGGTGCAAGAAAATATGACGGTTAGTCAATATGAGGCAAAGTTTACTGAGTTATCCCGTTTTGCACGTCATGTTATAGCAAATGATGTTTTAAGAGCGAAGAAGTTTGAGCGTGGGTTAAGGTTGAATATTCGTAGTCGAATTTCCATCCTGAAATTAACATCATATATTGATGTCGTGACTAGGGCTACAATAGCTGAGAGGGATGGTGAGGAGTATAATCGAATTAGAGATGGCAAGAGGAAGTTTGGGGAACAAAAAGGAAAGAACCCGAATAATAGAAATTTCTTTAGGAACACATCCAATGTTGGGGGATCTAGTGATAACAAACAGTATACTAACCAGACATGTCAGCAATGTGGAAAGATGCATGGAGGACGACCTTGCTATAAGGATTCAGGAGCTTGTTTTAGATGTGGACAGAAAGGACATCAGATAAAAGATTGCCCAAACCCAGCAAGGGTTCCGATAAAGCCTTCAAGTGCAAAGAAGGATCAAGACAGACATGGTAGAGTTTTCGGACTTTCTGATACCCAAGCTTCTAATGCGGTAGTGTCAGGTACACTTTCTATATGTTCACAGCCTTTTAAAGATTTGATAGATCCTGGTTCTACCCATTCGTTCATATCTATACATGTATTAAATCGCTTTCATCAATTGCCTGAACCCTTGAATCATTACATACACGTTTCTACTCCTTCGGGCGAGTTATTGATGGGTAAATTAGTATACAAGGCTTGCCCCATAGATATTGATAGTCATAAACTATTTGTTGATTTGATAGTTTTAGACATTAAAGATTTTGAAGTCATTCTGGGGATGGATTGGTTAGCATCGCATCATGCTAAGGTAGACTGTTTTGAGAAAAGTGTTACTTTCCAAATTCCTCACCAACCAAAATTTAGTTTTGAAGGAACTGGCATCATATCTCCGATGTGTATTATTTCTGCAATGCAAGCCTATAGTTTTCTTAAGAAAGGATGTCAAGGATTTCTTGCAACTGTTACTAGTTTGGAGATGATGGATCCTAGATTAGAAGATATTCCTATTGCTAAGAAATTTATGGATGTTTTTCCAAATGATTTACCAGGCCTACCTCCTAATAGAGAAATAGAATTTACCATTGACCTTATTCCTGGAACTATACCAATATCAAAACCACCATATCGTATGGCACCTTTAGAATTAAGAGAGTTAAAAGTTCAATTAGAAGACCTTTTAGACAAGGGTTTTATCAGACCAAGTATATCGCCTTGGGGTGCTCCAGTGTTATTTGTGAAAAAGAAGGATGGGACAATGAGACTATGTATAGATTATCGTGAACTAAATAAGGTAACCATTAAGAATAAATACCCCTTACCTCGTATAGATGACTTGTTTGATCAATTAGAAGGTGCACAAGTATTCTCTAAGATTGACCTTAGGTCAGGTTATCATCAATTGAAGATTAAGGATGATGATATTTCAAAATCAGCTTTTCGTACTAGATATGGTCACTATGAATTTCTTGTAATGCCATTTGGACTAACTAATGCACCAGCTGCTTTTATGGATATGATGAATAGAGTATTTAGGATATATTTGGATCAATGTGTTGTTGTTTTTATCGATGACATTCTCATTTATTCTAAGAGTATTGAAGAACACGAGAAGCATTTAGAGACAATATTACAAATCCTTAGGAAAGAGAAATTATATGCAAAATTAAAGAAGTGTGAGTTTTGGATGCCTAGTGTTTCTTTTCTAGGACATGTTATATCCAAAGAGGGAGTGTCAGTTGACCCTCAAAAGATTGAGGCTATATTAGATTGGCCCAGACCAACTAATGTGAGTGAGATTCGTAGTTTCCTTGGATTAGCAGGTTATTACCGAAGATTTGTTAAAGGATTTTCTAGCATTGCCAAACCTCTATCTAGGTTAACACAAAAGAAGGTAAAATATGAATGGTCTGAGCAAGCCGAGAAAAGTTTTCATGAACTTAAGAATCGATTAGTAACTGCCCCAATTTTGACTATTCCTTCCGGGACAGGGGAATTTGTGATTTATAGTGATGCTTATAAAAATGGTTTGGGATGTGTGCTAATGCAAAATGGAAAAGTAGTAGCTTACGCCTCGAGACAATTAAAAACCCATGAGCAGAATTATCCAACCTATGACCTAGAATTAGCAGCTATAATTTTTGCTCTTAAGATTTGGAGGCACTATTTGTATGGTGAGACTTGTGAGATTTATACCGATCATAAGAGTTTGAAGTATATATTTACTCAGAAAGAGTTTAATATGAGACAAAGGAGGTGGTTAGAATTGATGAAGGATTATGATGTAAATATTCACTATCACCCGGGGAAAGCTAATGTAGTAGCCGATGCTTTAAGTAGGAAGTCTACACCAAATTTAGCATGTCTTATTACAAGCCAGGAGGGACTGTTAAGGGATTTGAGAAGTATGGAAATAGATGTGCATATCTATAGCAAAGGAGGAATAATTGCAAACTTACAAGTACAACCCATGTTAATGGAGAGGATCAAAATTGCACAACTAAATGACCCACAACTGAAGAAGATTAGAGAAGAAGTCATCGAGGGTAAGAGAACTGAATTTGCGATGCGAGATGATATATTGAGGTTTGGAAATAGAGTGTGTGTGCCATGTGATGCCCAACTAAAGAGGCAAATTTTGGAGGAAAGTCATTACTCAAGATTCACATTTCATCCCGGATGTACAAAAATGTATAGGGATATTCGAGAAGTATTTTGGTGGAATAACATGAAAAGGGAGATAGCGGAATTTGTATCTCAGTGTTTGGTTTGTCAGCAAGTAAAAGCTGAGCATCAGAGACCATCAGGATTGCTACAACCACTGCCTATCCCTGAGTGGAAATGGGAACATATCACTATGGATTTTGTGACAGGTTTACCAAGGAGTTCAAATGGTAATGACTCTATTTGGGTAATTATTGACAGGTTAACTAAATCTGCTCATTTTCTTGCCATTAAGATTACCCATTCTTTAGAGAAGTTAGCTAAGTTGTATGTGCGGGAAATTATTAGGCTTCATGGAACCCCAATTTCAATTATTTCTGACCGTGACCCCAGATTTGTGTCTCGCTTTTGGAAAAGCCTACAAGAATCCATGGGGACAAAATTGAATTTTAGCACTGCTTTTCATCCTCAAACAGATGGACAATCTGAGAGAACCATTCAAACCTTAGAGGATATGCTTAGGGCATGTGTACTTGATCTGAAAGGGAATTGGGATGATCATTTACCGTTAGTGGAATTCTCATATAATAATAGCTATCAAGCAAGTATTCAAATGGCTCCGTATGAGGCACTCTATGGTAGAAGGTGTCGTTCCCCTACATGTTGGGTAGAAGTTGGGGAAAGAAAATTGTTGGGACCAGAATTGAATCAGATCACAACAGAGAAGGTGAAATTAATACAAGACCGACTTCGAACTGCGCAAAGCCGTCAAAAGGATTATGTTGACAATCGACACCGACAGTTAGAATTCCAAAGAGGAGATTATGTGTTCTTGCGAGTATCGCCTGCAAAGGGAGTAATACGATTTGGGAAGAAAGGGAAATTGAGCCCAAGATACATAGGACCTTTTCAAATCCTTGAAAGGATAGGAGCTGTTGCGTATAAAATAGCCTTACCACCAGAACTCTCTAGTGTACATAATGTGTTTCATGTATCAATGATAAAGAAATATGTCCCAGATCCAAAGCATATCTTAAGTCATGAGCCTCTTCAAGTTAGAGAAGATTTGTCGTACATTGAGCATCCAGTGGAAATTTTGGACCATAAAGATCAAATATTACGAACCAAGGTAATTCCACTAGTTAAAGTATTATGGCGGAATCATTCTGTTGAAGAAGCAACGTGGGAGCGGGAAGATGAGATAAAGGAGCGATATCCATACCTTTTTGAAAATTAATGTAAGTAAAGTTTGGGGACCAAACTTTTTATAAGGAGGGTAGGATGTAATGACCCCACTTTTATATATAGTTTGTTTTTACACTCTTATGTTACTTATTATCTTATAAATGTTGTATTATTAGATATGTGGTATTATTGGCTATCAATATAACAAACCCCCATTTATTTATTTATTTACGAAGAATCAACTGTAAATTGGATCAAATCGAAGTCTTATGACATATCTTAAGGCAAATAATAAGTTTTGGGGTAGAAAATATAATTTTATGAAACTTTAAGGACTAAAATAAAAATATAAAATGGGCCATTTTGTAAATAAAATATTTTCAAGGACCTCTAAGAAATATTCAAAATATATAGTGTGAAATTACCAAAATACCCTTCATGTGTGAAATGACCCTTATACCCTTAATACCTATCCTCGACACCTCGTGCTCGGTTTTTGAACATATCCACTGCACACGTGTCACCTTTATAGGAAAGGATAAAACTCATGTAAATCCTCTAGAAAAAGGAAAAAACACGTGTCGTCGTTTGGTAAACCAAGACTGCAAGGCTGATCCGTTGCACGACACGTGAACGACGACTCACCAAAGTGAACCTTATCATCCAGACACGTGTCAACACCGTAATACTTTTGAAAACCTATAAATAGGGCCTTAGGGTTCATTTGAAACTCACACCAATTCCTTGAGAATTATAGTAAGAAAGAGTGATAGAAAGCTTGGGAAATATCTTAAGAAGGAGTTCTATAATTTCGAAGAAAGAATTCATTTCGTAGGTATGATTTTATTTAAATGTTATAATGTATTTTTATAGTTTTAATTTGGTGTTTTATAGCTTTACTTAGTAGTTATGCTAGTAAAATACACTAAGGACTTCACTAATCAAAACATAAAGTTTAGAACAAATCCAAGTTGATTTTATTTTCAGGTAAATTTGTTTGAAATTGTATATACGCTTTTAAAAATGATTTTTTAAATTGCTCGTTATTATGGAATCTCATTTAAGTAATTCCAAAGTCAGGCCTGGTGAAATTCTGTCTAGACGAGATGGTATTTAAGTGGTGCCCCTGTGACCCTCCATCTCTACTGGGAATGAATCCGGAAATGTTCTGTCTAGAGGAGATGGTATTTAAGCGGTGCCCCTGTGACCCTCCATCTCTACTCGGAACTGACTGATTAGGAAGAACTATGAATTGAATCCTTTAAGCGATCAATGAGTTTTAAAAGTTAAGAAAATGGGTATTAGAAATCCTTTGAAACAAGTTATTATTAAAATACAATATAGACTGGATCTTGTTTATAACGTATACTTAAACCTTTATCGTATTTGTTAGATTAACGTGCGATCGAAGACTCATTATCTATAATTTTGACCTCTATTTTAGGTGAGTACTCTATGCAATTTCTTGCGCATTTTGACTATATTATATAATGCAAAGTATGTATATTTTGTGAAATGCTTTTATTCTCAAAATGCATCTGATACCGATGATTTACGTCGTTTGTTATATGTTTATATCTCTCCATATAAACATCTGATTTGAATTCTGAAATTATTGATTCGGCCTATGGAAACTCTCTTACTATATTGGCCTTGACTACCGGGTGGAAATATTTGGGTGGTACCTTCCCAGCTGGTTTATCGCTGGTGTGCCCTAAACAAGGCGTTGTTCCAGAAATCATGATTATCTGTCTGTGATGTTATCGGGTGGAAACATTTGATAACACTATCTGTCTGGGTATTAGAGTGTACATGGCCACTAAAACTGAATAATTGACACATGCTCAATTGATTCATCTGCTCTGTTCTGAACTGTTTATTCTGAATATATATATTATCATTTACTTTATATATATTACTTGAAATTCCTATCTCTATGTATATACCTTCTGTTCTAAATTAAATAGGTATCTATTTTCTAAAAACCTTGGAATTTTTGGAGATTGAATCTCATTCGGCTTTTAGCTGATGTTTTATAATTAACCATTTTTCAGGAAATAATTAGGCAAGCGGATGGAACATAAGTGGACTACGTTGAAGATTTAGCTTTTAGAGCTCTTTTTGTTACATTAAGTAGAATTTTGTTTTATTAAATGAAGGATGTTTGTCTCTAAAATTTCTGTCAAGTTGTAACTCTTGGATATTTTAATATAAATGAAGTTTCCTTTAGAAAGCTCTGATGATGAAATTCCTTCACTTTCAGTATTTTACGATTCATAACCATGTGATTATACTTCCGCTACATATATTTTAAAAGAAAAATTTTAAGGCCAGAATATTAGATGCCTTGGTGGCATGTCAAGACACTCGTTCCCTACTATTTTCGGGTCGGGGTCGTGACAACATGATGCCTTTGAAAGAGGATGATCGGAGGGTTGGGGTCGATTCTGAATATCTATGGATGAGGATGACCGTTTCTGCGGGTCGAAGCCAATTCTGAGGGATTCGAGATGAGGGTGACCGATTTTGCGGGTCGAAGCCAATTCTGAGGGCTTGAAGAGGAATGTTGGGGATGGTATTAAAGAAAAGATTTAGGTATGTTGTTTCAGGTGCCTAAAACCAGTTTTCCTAATGCCTATTGCTTAACTAGAGTAGCTTTTTGGCAAATGGAAATATGGGCTTTGAAACAATAATAGGGATATGGGTTTTATGAAAACTTTTAAAGATTTTCAAAATAATATAATAATATCTTTATATTTAATTCACCGTGATTTTTTACTCTTTTTTTTTTTTTTTTTTTTTTTACAATGACAGTCGTAACTTGGTTATAATATGGAGATTATAACTGCATATACCAATCTTAGCGACAAAACAAACAGTAATATTAAATAACATAGTTATTTATATAAAACTAGGATGAAACGATATTTCATACAGCAATTATTACGACACTTAGTTCCAAAAACTTTATATTTTACCCTAAAATTTTCTCCAGAAACATAAGTTCTGTGATGGAGTATAATAGTTTCTACTTTAACATTCATACTAGCATAACAATATAAACATAGTTATAATGCTAACCTTTGATCACAAGGCTCTGATACCAATAACAATAACACAGATCGGAAATGATCGGACTAATATTATATGTGGAGAAAGAGAGTACAAAAGAGAAAGAGACAATTACAACTGATGATTTACAACTGAGGAGAAGCTCTCCTTTTATAGCCTCTAAAGGATAACCTTAGCTTTTTCTTAATGAATAAACAAAGAAAAGAAAACATAAACGTGGGCTGCTGAAAACATAAACGTGGGCTGCTGAATGTAAAGTGCACAGTGATTTGCACAGTAAAAGCACACAGTATTTTACAATGATTCAAAAAAGTAAATAGTAACTGATTTGGATGTTTTTGTTTTAAACGTCCAAATCGTCATCACATGCGTCAGCTGTTTACTGTCCATGTGCATATCCCACTTCGCGTGCTGGATGAATTGCAGTCGTCCATGTGGGTTTATTTCCTTGTTCCAATTGTCATGCATCGAATGCATTGGCAATATTGGCCTCAGCGACAGAGTCAAAAGACATACTATCGTTAGGGCTGTGATTTGGAGGTCCATGTAATTGGGCTTGTTCGTATTCCTCCGCATGGCTTAATTGTTCAAAGGGAACATCCAAATTATTTTTGTTTTTCAAATTATTTAGAAACTCCCTTACTGCCGCTCGTTGTTCAAGCGAGGTAGTATAATTTATCGGTAAATCGGTAACAAATAATCGTCTGCCATCAGTTACCATGAATTTTAATGCTGATTCCCGACAAAAATATTCTGCATGGTTTGAAGTATTGATCAGGTTTTGTGACCAATATCTCGTTGTGTCCAACTGGTCCAGCGGTACATTAAGTGCAATTTCCCAATTTTGTTCAATCTCGTCCCATTCGTAGTCCTCAGTAGCTCTGAGGTACCAGATCTGGTAGGGTTGATAGAAAATTTCTCTTGATCGCCAACCAATTGTGCTTGTGATATGAAATGACAGATAGCGAGTATATTTGTACCTGTTTTTGTCAATACATGATAGATCATGGTTTTGATCATCATAGGTAAAAATTCAAAATGAGTGGAACAGTCTACACTGGAGAAGATTAGTTTGTTTACTAACCCCCATTCAATTGTTTCAATATCCCAAGGTGGATATCCTTCTTCAGTAATGAAATGCAGTTTTGGCATGTCATCACTATAATTTAAGCTAGAGTAAAAATATTGGAGTAAAAGACTTTTTATCTTTTGCTCATGGTCCTCGATTTTTGGTAAAATTTCGATTTGGAATAGAGGACGTGGGAGAATTATCTTTGCTTTTTCAAATAGACAAATTCTCCTGATAGTGTTGAAGATCTTGTCAGGAAAATCATTTTCCAGTAATTCAGAAAATTCCAGAAAAGTATCAATTTTTTCCAAAGGAAAATCTTCATTTTCATAGTTTAAGCTTTTTATGAGTTTGAGGCTCAGACTTTTGAATTTGTCCAAAGTTGCTGTTTGTTCAGCAATTTTGTTAGCAAGGATACTCATATTTTTTCTAAAATCTTTTCTTTTATCTCGGAGATGAGATTTCCATGCTTCATTTAATGGTGTATACAACTCGCAAGGGATTCCTGGGTTGTGAAAGTCATAAGTTTCAGTATCAAGGAGGCTTTCCTTGGTCTGTAGTTTGGAGAACTGGTAAATCATATTAGGAGGTCCTAACTGTTTCATCCAATTTTCCCATGCTGTAATGGCTTCTGGCATAGTGTCAAATTTTTGGTGACATGCACCAGGGTATTTGTTTACTTGCATAAAACATTGATTCCAGTTGTCATAGAAGCCTGGATTTCTTCCACTGAATACAACATAAACAGGATTTTGTTTAGGTTGTGTAGATGATGATGCTTGGGTTTTTGCCTTTTTAGCAACAGTTACCCAATCTCCTTTTACTTCTCCTGGGTGCTTATCTCCCATCCTGAAAATAGAAAACTCCACTTGTTTAGTGGTTTTGATAAAATATATTTCAAAATATTCCACTTGTTTAGTGGATGTTATTTTAAAATATGCAACATACTCCACTTGTTTAGTGGGTTTCTAAAAACTCTACTCGGTTAGTAGGTTTTTCTTCATAGTTCCTGCTAAGATAATCTGCAAGAAAATTATTAGTACCATTTAAATGTTCAACTTCAAATGTATAGACAGCAATTTGATTGAACCATTTAAGTCTTCTTCCTTCTAAAATATTTCTTTTATTTATGAGGAAATCTTTGACAGCTTTATTATCTGTTCTGACAATAAAGTCTTCAGGTGCTAAGAAAATATGGAATTTTTTAATAGCAAGCTTAATTGCTAATAATTCCTTTTCAAAAATAATATAATTCAGTTCATTTGGTTTAAATTTTCCTGAATTATATCCACATATCAATTCATGTTTTTGAATTATTTTTGGGATAGTGGTTTTCTTACCACGAATACCAAAAGTATTGGAAGGATTGTTTTCATTCCAATATTCTGCAGGAATTGCTTTGAGAACACATCCCCAGCAATTATCCGAAGCATCAGTTTCCAATATTAATTTATCTCCTATTTTAGGGAAATAAACTTTTGGGCAATTATTAATAATTTCTTGTTTAATTGTTTTGACAACAAGAGTATCATTATCACTCCATGTAAAAACTTCATTCTTTTTTAGTTTTTCAAGAAGTGGTAATTCTTTTTGAGATAATCCTTTTATGAAATTTCTTCCATAATTAAGGATTCCTAGGAAACTTTGTAATTGTTTTTTATCCAAAATCTCCTCATTAAAATCTCTTATTTTAGAGATGATATGATCTTGTAATTGTAGGCCATCCTGGTTTAGGATTATGCCAAGAAAATTAATTTCTGTTTTTTCAACATCAATTTTCTTAGGTGATAAAATGATTCCATGTCTTTGGAATTTTTCACAGATAATTTTCAGATGATATCTATGTTCTTCTATGGTTTTGGAAAAAACAAGAATGTCATCTATATAGACAACGCAAAAATCTTTAAGGTCTTTAAAGATTTTGTCCATCCATCTTTGATATACCTGAGGAGCTGTGTTTAGTCCAAAAGGCATAACATTCCATTGATAGTGTCCTCTAGGGGTACTAAAGGCTGTCAATGGCTTAGATTCTTCAGTTAGTTTTAACTGCCAAAATCCAGATTTACAATCGAATTTGCTAAAGAACTTTTTTCCTTTAGTTTGGTTAATTAATACATCTTTTCTTGGAATAAAATAACCATCAAATTCTAATTGTTCATTTAGTCTTTTGTAATTTATAACCATTCTAGCTTTTCCTCTCATGACTTCATTATGTTTTCTCACCATGAAGGCAGGGCTAGAGTGTGGACTTATTGTTTCTTCAATAAGGTTTATATCCAATAATTCTTTGATTTGTTTATCAAATTCATCTATATCATTTCTGGTGTAGATCATTGGTTTTACTCTTATAATGACATTGGGATCTCTTAGTCTGAGATTACAATATCTTGGACTTTTATTCCATAATTTTAGTGGGTTTTCACTAAAATTATCAATTAATATAGTATAAAGCCAATGAGTTTCTTCAAGGGCTTTGATAAAAGGAGTTATATCCCTTTTCTTAGTTGGGCGAAAATCTCTTTCGCACTTATATTTATGTTGTTGTAGTAAAGGGATTTTTACTACATCTTTATTGAGGGTTAAATTTATAGTTCCCTCATCAATACTTATAGGCCAATATTCTGAGATAAAATTGTTGCCTAGAATAAAATCTCCATGCATTTCTGGAAAGCATAAGATTTTCGGAATAATGAATTTCTTTTCATTAAACCATATAGCCACTTTTTTGGCTTTTAAATCAATAAAATTTTGTGTCCCATTGATGCCTGTTACAGCAATAGGGTTTTTCATTTTTATCCATTTTTCAGGAGGTAAAGCATTAGGTCTACAAGAACATATAGTTGCTCCTGTATCAATTAATGTGCAAAGACTATATGGTTTATAGCCTGCAAAATTGAAGTAACCTAATACATAAGTATATCTTCTCTTTCCATGGCTTGGTGAGAAGATTATTTCTTCTTTTCCTAATTGGAAATGATAAATTTGACTGGATTTTATATTATCTTCTTTTAGATAATTTGTTCTAGGTAATATTGGTACTTGTATATTTTTCATAGCAATAGGAGGTTTACTATTACTACTTTCGCCTTTTAAAAGGTTTTTTCCCTTTAATTTTTCCCAATCATTGTCAGGAAAATTCTTTTGCCAATTTTCTGAATGTTTATTTTTAAAATAGACATTATTACCAGATACCTGTAATTCAACGCTGTTTTGTTGTTTTTCAGGAGGTGGTTCTGTTATTTGGGGTAGTATCCATTGTTTTGGTACTTCCAAATCTCTCCAGTTGATTAATCTGGGCTGTATTGCCGAATCAAATGGTCGAGGTTCAAATATTTCTATAATATTTCTATCCACATTTTGTGTATTTGTATGTGGTAGAGTTGTCAATTCATGAATTGTTTTCCAATGTATTGACATATTTCGTGAGGTATCTTTCATTCCTATTCCTTTGGTTTGGATTTTTATAATGACAGATTCCTCAATGTTTGGATCATCAATAGATATGAAGAAATTTGGTTTTATATTAAACCAAATAACTCCATTTACCAAATTGGATTGGACTCCTCCAATTATGGCATTCATAGGATTACTGAATCTTTTGTCTAAGACCAGTATAGCTACGGGTGTATCCAGACCTACAGCAATGATGGGGGTGACCAATTCTGCGGGTCAAAGCCAGGTCTGAGGGCTTAGGTTGTGATGACCGATTCTGTGGGTCGAAACCAATTCTGTGGGATTTTTTACAAGACTTTTCATTTACGAAAACTGCAGACCTGCTGCATAAAGTTTTCACTTTTAAAAGGGGAAGAACACTTTTTAATTCACATCGTCTCTCCTAAATACTTTTGTGAATCATCTTTGAAACCCTCACATACTTCTATATCGAAGTTACTATTGTGGTGAAGGAATATCTACTATTTCTCGTGTGATTCCTAGGGAATCATTGCTGAAGGAAGACTGCGGTCCTTGTGTGTTCTTGCGAGAATCCACTGATGAAGAAGATGAAGGTCACATGCGGGAGATTTTTCGGGTTGTATATCATTTATAAGATTGTAAGTTTCAAATTGAAAACTGTATTAGTGAAATAAAAGGTTTTTCCCCTTTGGGAATTTATCCTAAAACTTTGTGTTGGATGATTTTGTGATTATATGCTTTTACTAGCTTAATGCCTTGAATCACCTAGTTGTATGTCTTAGGGTTTAAAGGAATTAAAATTTATTTATGGGTTGACATCTAATTAAATAAGTTTACTACGTTAGAGATAGCGCAGTCTCATGTTTGGACTTGGGTATTAGTAATTTATTAATATTGAAGAAAATATGTTGTGAGTATTTACTTTTCCCATTGGGTCATTGGCTATTTGGTTGCCTTTGAGTGTTTGATGAGTATTTTGTTGTAATATTGTGGAAATTTGGATATTGGGATTATTGAATAGAGGATTTGTGTTTATGACCTGTTATTTTAATTTGTTAATGGAACTTAGATTTGTTGGATGATAATTGTTGTTGGTGAGATTTTGATCACTAGATAATAATGGTTGTGGTTATGATTTATGTTGTTGATTATATGTTATTGAAGAGGTGATGGATGATGTTGGTCTACGATAGTTGCCTTTGTGAGTTATGTCATTTGGGGGGATATATATTGTTGAGTTTGGGGGTGTAATGTATGGGATATGTACATCAAGGGTTTGATTAGGAATGAAGGGGGTGATGTTTAAAGATACTTATTTTAGCATAAAGTTTTGACTGGAGGATTTTATGTAGAAATCTCTATAAGAATTCTTATGATAATTAATGTTGAGTGGAAGGTATGGTTAAGGAGATTGTGGAATTTAAGAGTGATTTGAATTCTTGCAAGTATGATTTGATAAGTGTGGGGACCCAATCGATATGGCCCATTAGAGTAGCCGACCTGCTCGGATTGCCCAAAGCGATGCATGCCCCAAATCCAAATATGAAACACATTAGAACACTCATGGATATATCCAAATTGGTTACCAATAGTCTCGAAGGAGATATTTAGGTACACCACGAATTATCCACGTGTTAACTCAGTCTCTTACTTTTATGTATCTATAAATTGTAAACCCTGACTCGGGGCAAAAAGATGTAATCTCGAGCAGTGAGAGAGACTATAATAAAAAAAGTAACCTCTCCGTAGATGTAGAAAAATTACCGAACCACGTATATCATTCTTGTGTGTGTGACTTTTACTTTTTGTTCATTATGATTATTTTGTGGAATTATATTATGATAATTCTTGCACTCACAATTGGCGCCGTCTGTGGGAAGCAATTTTTATTCCTGAGAAAAATTTCACAAACAGAAAGCTCGTGATCTCTCATTGTAGCAGCAACATTCCTCAGGTTGGCGATGTGCAAGAAGATCCAGTTTTACCCAGGTTGGAGATTCGTAGGGCATACAAACCTCAGTTTTGCCACGAATGATAACCTTTCGAGGAAGCTACAGACCACCCAGATCTATGCAGATCTCCAAGTTGGTCAATGCGTATGAAGCCAGGCTTTAAGAACAAGAGGTGGCTATACGCCTCCAAGTGGAAGAGAATGTTCGCCTCTAGAGGTGAGTTGAAATAATAGAAACAAACCTCCATAGGGACACATAAAAACGTCGTGATGGGACTCCTAGTCCTTAGGTGAGTATTACTACAGCCGAGGGAGGATTTCCAGGCGCGACCAGGATAGAAATGGACGTAGCTAATCAGAGCATGATTGATCATAGCATGGTCATCCAGAAGATGCCACAGGAGCAACAATTGGCAGAACGAGGACATTAGGATTCTGGTTCGTAGAGATATGGACCAACATCCAACCCATAGTGGAGCCAGGTGCACCAGAGAGCTAACTAGGAAAGATCTCAATACCCGCATGAAATCCACTTTCTTAAGGGAGATCGAAGAGGAGGAGCCCCCAAATAAGTTTATTATTCCTAGGTTCAAGATTTATGACTGAAAGACATGTCCCATAGACATTATTTGGTAATACGGACGAGCAATGACTTTATGGAGCCATAATGACACACTGATGTAACGGATTTTCCATTCTACCTACACAATGTAGCATAAAAGTGGTTTGAGAAGTTGTCTCACAGGTCGATCAGAAAATTCAAGGTTCCATCACAGACCTTTATTGCCCGATTCATAACCAATAGCTCCCACCTTAAGTGAATGGATTCACTGCTCATGATGAAGAAAAAGCTGCAAGAGAGCCTTTGTGATTATGTCAAAAGGTATTGGGAAGTCTTTAACGAGGTCGACGATAGCTCGAAGCAGGTTTTTGTTATATCCTTTAAAATTGGTCTGCTGACTACCTCTTTATTGTATTAATCCCTGACTAAGAAGGAAGTGAGCAATACTGACGATCTTATGGCTCGTATTGAGAAATATGACAAGGTAGAAGATGTGGTTCATTCTAATGAAGGGGACAACGATCGAGAAAAATCAACTAAAGGAGTAAAAATGAGTGATACTCCAAAGAAGGGGAATAAGAATAGGGGAAAGAATGGCTCCAGAAACGGGAACAAGGTTGATCCCTCTAAGGCGTTATAGGCTGTTAACACAGTCTTTAAGGAGCCCATTTACAAGAACTTAAGAAAGATAAAAAACCAACCATTCATCAAGTGGCCTAAAAATATTAGTGGCGACCTAATAAAAAGAAACAACGTTCTAAGATGCGCATTCCACAAGGAGGGCGACCATATTACTGAATATTACAAGGCTCTGAAGTCACAATTAGAGGAGTTGGTCACCTCAATGAGTACAGAGAGAAGAAAGTAGATATGGTCACGACTAATGGAGACTAAAAGTCAGATAATGTCATAGACGATGACACATAACATGAGTTCACGGTAATCCATGGGGCATCGAATCTTAAGAAAATCTAAGGGAATGTCGTTCAAATGGACTTGAAAAAGGTTACTGTCATCATGGAGGCGTTTCAGATTGACCCTACCAAAACCCAAGCTGGTAAGCACAGGTAACCAGAGGACTTTGACTATACCAAGCATAATATTGTTATCGGGTAAGATTTGGTTGGAGCGAGAACCCCACATCATAATGAACTGGTGATTACTATCAAAATTTCAATTGGGATGTTGACAAGATGCTCGTGGACTAAGGGAGTTCATTAGAGCTGATGTACATGGAGTTGTTCCATAAGCTAAAGCTAAATATCGCTGACCTCAAGGAAGCCACAGGTCCTATAGTCATCTTTGCATGGAAGATCATGATACAACTGGGAAAGATAGTCATGCCAGTCAGGGAGGGAAACATATCACAGCTAATTGAATTCTAGTGGTGGACATAGAGTCTTCATATCATGCCATCTTAAACAAAGGTTGACTGCATGCCATGAGGGTCGTACCATCTACCTACCACCAAAAGTTAAAATGTGTTATCGATCGGGGCGTGGGTAAAATCCGTGGCGACCAGGCCACTGCCAGAATGTGCTTCATTATGGCCATTCACCCAAAGAAGGAAAAGAATAAGGAGGTAAATGATGCTCGGGAGGAATCTCGGGAAGGGGATATACCCTCTAAATAGCAATTATGGTACGGCTGACGAGGGGTAGAGGCGACCAGGGTACACCCCATCGATAGGGTTGTCTAAATCCTGAAAGAAGTTGGGGTCGATGAAAACTTATCGGAGAGGAAATACCTAATCATAGCCACGTTCGGCGATCAAGAGAAGACATAATTGAATGTCTTCCTTAGAACTAATCTAGATGTATTAGCTTGGGAATCATATGATTTTCCAGGGATTGATCCCAATGTAGGCTGCCATTACCTTCGCATCGATCCGGCCTCTAAGACGATCACTTAAAAGGCTCGCCAAATAGCCCTCGAGAAGGCTAAAGCGGTGCAAAACAAAGTATGGAAGCTACTAGATATAGGATCCATAAGGGAAGTTCAGTTCTCCAATTGATTGTCCAAGCCAGTGGTGGTACATAAGAGCAAATACAGTTATAGGGTCTGTACTGATTTCAAAGACCTCAACAGAGCCTATCCCAAAGATATATTCTCGCTTCCTAAAATAGATCAGTTGATTGATTCTACGGGGATGCACAAAATAATGAGTTTTCTAAATGCCTACTCTGGCTACCATCAGATTCCGTTATTTGGACCCGATCAGGACAAAAAATCCTTTATAACACCCATTGGGTTATATTACTACAAGGTTATGCCATTTGTCTTAAAGAATGCAAGGGCGAATTATCATAAGCCGGTTACCAAGATGTTCAAGAGACAGATGGGAGACACGATAGAGGTCTACATCAACGATATGCTAGTCAAAAGTAAGAGAAAGGGTAACCACCTCATGAACTTAGCCATAACTTTTGCGATTATCAGGAAGTACCAGATAAAGATTAATGCAAGTAGGTGTTCATTCAGTGTCCAGTCAGAAAATTTTTTGGGCTATCTAGTCAGTAAAAGAAGAATCGAGGCTAATCTAGATCAGATTGACGCTATCACTAGAATCCAGCCTCCTCAGACGTTATAAGATGTTCAAAAGCTCACTGGTATGATCGCAATGCTCAATCGCTTCATCTCTAAGTCTTTGTAACGATGCCAACCATTTTTCAGCTCTTAAAAAAGTACAAAGGCCTCAAATGGAACGATGACTGTCCAAAAGCTTTAGAGGAGATCAAATCCTACCTTAGCAAACCACCCCTATAGGTAATTCTAAATAATGGAGACCCAATGTATCTTTACCTTGTAGTATTAGGCCATGCTGTAAGATCCACTCTGGTGTGTGAGAAGGAGGGAGGTCAGCACCCGATTTATTATGCTAGAATTACACTTCTGGACGTAGAGCAGCGGTACCTTCCTCTGGAGAAACTCGCTTATGCACAGGTGGTCACATCGAGGAAGATGAGATATTAACTTGAATCCCACTCAATAACAATAATCACTTTCTATCCCCTTAAAATTGTTCTTCAAAAAGTTAAATTCTCACGGGAACTCTCAAAGAGGTCAGTGGAACTACGGAGATTCGATATCCACTTCCAAGAAAGAACAGCGATTAAGGGATAAGTTCTAGCCGACTTCATCGCCTAATTGAGTGGGAACCAGCCAATCGACTAATTAGGAATGGAGCAGTCAACAAATGAGGAAGTACAGAATAAAGATTGGACCCTATATATTGATGGAGCCTCCAATTACAAGGGGCAGTAGTAGGCATCGTCCTTATCACTCCAAAAGATGCTATCATCGAGCAAGGGATCAAATTGGGATTTGATACCTCTAATAATTAAGTTGAATACGAAGCTCTGATCGCTAGTTTGCACAAGGCCCAACTGCTAAGGGCAAAGTGCCTTCATGTGTTCGGTGACTCTAAATTGGTCTCAAGTCAAGTGAGTAGGAACTTTTATTCAAAAAATGATAGAATGACAGCCTACCTTGCTATGGTTAGAGGACTTATGGCAGGATTTGAGAAAGTGGACATTTAACAATTCCCCTAGGGGCAGAACAGTCATGTCGATGCCTTTACAGCCTTGAGCTCGATAGTTGACTCTGAATTAAGGAGAACTATTCAGATAGATTTTCTCGCGTAGCCCAGTATTGACCAGATAATCGTAGCTGAGCAAGTCCTCCTCACAGAAAAGGCTATCAGTTGTATGGATCCCATCATTACTTATTTATGGAGTGGCATACTACCAGACAACAGGAGGTCGACCCATCAGGTAAGGGTTAAGGCTGTTCGTTTTTACCTTCCCCAGAAGGAAAACCTTACAAGAAGTCATTCAAAGGTCCTTATCTCCAGTGCGTTCGCCCACGTGACACTAAGCGAGTACTTAGTTAACTTCATGAGGGCATTTATGGGAGTCATATGGGAGGGGTATCATTGGCCTTTTAAGCAATCAAATAGGGTTATTGGGGGCCTCATATGTAAAAAGACGCACGCATTTAAATTCGCAAGTGTGAAAAATGTTGGAAGCACTCTCCTATGGTCCACCAGCCCACTAGTGACTTAAAATCACTGACAAGACCATGGGCATTCACGCAATGGGGGCTAGACATAGTGATACCACTACGTACCGCATTTAGAAATCGAAAGTATCCGCTAGTTGGCACAGATTACTTTACCAAATGGGTAGAGGCAAAAAACCACTGGCGAACATTTGCAATTCAGATATAACCAGGTTCATCCGGAGAAACATCATAACATGCTTTAGGATACCAAGGAATATCATCACTAACGATGGCACGCAATTTGAAAGAAGTTTGTTTATGGTTTATGTGATGAGTATGGTATAAAGCACCACTTCAGTTATGTTGTGTATCCCCAAAGTGATGGACAGGCAGAGGCTTCCAACAAAACCATACTCAATAGACTAAAAAAGAGGTTGGATAGAGCCAAGGATGTCTGGGTGGATGAACTCCCTCACGTTCTGTGGAATTATCGTACCACCCCTAGGCGATCAACTAGGGTAACACCATTTGCGCTAGCTTACGGGGTGAAAGTTGTCATCCTACTTGAGGCAGTTCTCCCCACTATGAGAACTACCTTGGTCGAACAAGGCCTTGATGATGATGCTTTATGAACTGAACTTGACTTAGCAGACGAGCGGAGAGAGATGTCCATAATCAAGTCGGCTTCCTACCAACAACAGTTGGCCAGGTAGTACAGTAAGAAAGTCAATTCGAGGAGGTTTTTGGTAAGGATTATGTCCTAAGGAAAGTCGTCAGCAGTGCCATAAATCCATCAGATGGCAAATTAGGACCAAACTGGAAAGGACCTTTTATATTAATTGATAAGCACCCAAAAGTGTACATTTTACATCCCGAATAGACGCATTTTAGTTGCTAATTCTCGACAAATGGGGTCTTATATGCTTAATTATTTAATTAGCAGGCTTGAGTCATTTGCGAAGTTCAAATGCTTATTTCAAAGCAAATGAGTGATTTATGGAGCTAATTACCCAGACCCGTAACCAAGCCCAAACCTTCATTCGAACCTCGTGTGTGTGTTGTGTTTGTACTTTTATTTTAAATTTTTTATTTTGAGTCGTTTTATTTTTAGGTTTTATTTTAGATTTAATTAGAATTTTTTAGGTTTTATTTTCTATTTTTCTATTTACTTTTTTATTAGTGTATTTTATCTTTATTTTGATTTTTATTAGTTTTTAATTTTTAGTCTTTATTTTATTTTATTATGACTAGTTTTTTTTATTAAGTTATTTTTCATTTTTAGTTTTTATCGTATTTTATTGGGATTAGTTTTTAGGAGTTTATTTTTAGTATTATTAGATTTTATATTTTTTTAAGACTTTAGTTTTATTTTTATTAGGTTTTTATTTTTATTTTGTTTGGATTTAATTTTTAGTTTTGTTAGTTTTAGTTAGATAGTTATTTTTTAGGTACAAATCAACACACAACACTACCCTATCTCACACACACTTAAATTAATCCCTCGGCCTCACCTTACAACCATACACACCATAACCTACCCAACATCATCTTCAACATCCAAACTAACCACACTCTCTCTCTCTTCCCTCATCTCCCATACCCAAATACCTTTAACCATCACTCTATCTCCTCCTCTCAACACTAAACCCAACACCAACCTTAACCCATAACTCATTTCTCATCAAGTTCTTAAACTCGAATACACCCAATCCAACCCGTGGCTCCAAATAGGACCCCCCCTGAAACCATCTCGACCACCCCCTCGTGACCCATTTTAGCCTCAACCCCAAATCGTGTCAATAATTGGAACCCACTTCCCATAATAGCAAAATCATTTCCTAAATTTCACTAAACCCATACACGATTTCATTCTGTCAAATAGACACCAAAAGCCAAAAATAAAAATCAAACCCCACATGTGTTTAAAGCCTTTTACCCTTGTTTCCCAAATTACCCCCAACTACCCTCATGTGCACTACCTCATTATCATTACCTCACCCAAATACCTCACATCCCACATGCACCTTCCATGCCCAATTCACCCCTAGCTCCATGTGCACCATATAAATTGAAGACTTCGTGCCATTTGAGAGGAATCTCCAATTTAGTTTTTAAACCTTATGTGATAAATTTCCCTCCACTCCTCTATAAATAGTATTTGCTTTTTTAGAAAATATCTCAATATAGAGGTGTGTGGTGAAATTTATCTCAGGATGAATTCTACTCCACCCCTCTAGCAAATATTTCAAAATAGAGTGATGTGGTCAAATTCATCCCTCTTTTATGTAAATTCTAATTCATTCCTTTATTGTGAGATTTGCATTTTTATCAAATTACTCAACATAAAGTGATGATGTAAAATTTATATCCTTGGATGAGTTCTAATGTACAATTTTATAATGATAGGATTTGTATTTTTAGCAAATCTCTTTCATTATTTAAGGGTCCACTATGAATTCATCCATTATCCATTGTATATATTATATTTTAGTTTTATTTCTTTTTATTTGTAGTTTTTATTTTAGAATCAATAAATGAATTTTTATGAGGGATTCTAATTGAGAGAATTTTGGTCTATAACTATAATTGAAGAGTTTCTCCAATTCAAGTACAAATGGGTTTGATCTATTCCTCTTTAATTTCTCTTGATTTAATCCTCACATGCACTTATTGTTTACTTTTATTTTTGGCTGATGATTAATTACGGCAAATCTCCCATTCATGGGATGAATTTTGAAGCCCTCATGAGTCCAATTTAGTTACTTTGCTTTTTAGCACAATTTTGTTTATCTCGTTTTTTTAAATTTAGCTTTTACATCTTAGTTAGTACTTAAAAATTAGTGTAGTTAGTTAATTAATAATCCCGTGAAAAATCCATAAAAAAATAGAAAAAGAAAAAATAGAAAAATAATAAAAATGCAAATGAATTTTACACTTTTGTCTTCACATATTTTGTGTTTCATCCTTAGATTTGGATTGACTCCCTTACTTACCCTATGCATATTTTGAGTCTATTTGTAGGTTCAAGGGAATTTTGATGGAAAAAGAATTGCAACAACGACAAAAATACACTTTAGAAACAACAGTTTTTAACTCTATTAGTAATCAAGGACAACCTTCAAGGAGCATATCACTTGAGAATGCGGGAAGGCGGGGAGATACCAAGAGCCTGGAACACAGTCAATCTCAAGAAGTTCTACTTTTAGTCTTCTTTATCTTTTGTTATCACATTTAGTTTAAGCAAATTTTCAATTTCAAACTTATGTTGGTCGTTAATTATTATTCAATAAATAAAGGCCAATTGGCCCTCACATTTTGATATTATGCATTGGCTGCTTAATTTTTCTAGATCGCATCTCGCTAATACACACATTTTTTCAAATGATAGCTCCTTGTGCATAGCATAACTCCTGGGGATTACAACAAGTTGTTTGACTTGTTTCAACTAAAGAATCTCGCATGACGAGCAGAGTTAGTAATAATTATGACAAGTCACTAAAACAATTTCAATAACTATGACCCTCGGGTCTTTGTCACGAAACAATAGACGTCGTGAGTTGACCCGACAATAACAAAAGCCCTACAGGGGATCCTTAAACAACAAAGCCAACTTAGGCTGGTCGTAAAAAAGCCTGTTCAAGCAGATTGCCCATTTACCTACATTCTCGCAATCATCTTACTTAGACCTAAGGGAGTGTGACGACACAACCTAAAGGGTAAAGTAGATGGAATGATACTCCTAAGGCATATTGAACTAAGAGATGTTCAAACACATAATAAAATGTGGCTAACACTAGTTCCTAATACGATTTAGTCAGTTGAGAAGCTCAAAATGATAAAATTATAAGTACTAGTCCATTTGAATAATAAAGGGCCTAAGATGGTCAGTGTGTAGTATTTGGTCGATAAATATGTTGATTAACTAACGAGAAATAGCTATTTCTAGTTCAAGCATAAGAAACAATTATCAACATGTGTTTAGTCAGCACATGCTCAAAATATGGAAAAAGGTTAATAACTAAATCTATTTATTAGTAAGAGTATGAAATTACAATTACAGGATGACCAAAAATACAAAAGGACCTACGATGGAGCAAGGTGGCGAGCAAGATATTCTGCAACTCTTTGACCATCGTCTAGTTTTGGGATGAGCTCCTATGAGTCTTCATTAAGGTCTTGCTACAAAGGTTGGATAGGGGTAGCGTCATCCGGGATCCACTCATCATCCTTTGAGAAAGGATTGTGGAGGTAGGCCGCACACTCGACCTAGTACATGTACCACAGTCTCGATTACTTCGGCGTCTTCATCTCCCTAAGGGAACTTAGCCACCCTCGAGTAAAGGCAATTCATTTTTAATAAATACCTCAGCCTTTTGACATCCTCCCTGAGCACAGCCACAAACGTTGTTATCCTAATGACCTCATTCCTCAGAGCGTCGCTCTCGGCCTGGAACATTTCACTCACTTGGCCAACTTTTGTAGTCTCCATGAGTTTGTCTCTCAGAGCATTCACCTCATCCTAAACCCTAATCTCCTCCATGGCATGAAGATTATCCTTCATCTTGGTAACTCGCTCAGACTAATCTTTATACTACTATGTCCTCGCCCTCAAAGACTTACAAATCTCCATAAATGCCTTGTGAGCTTTCGCACTAATATTAGGCCCAAGGATCATCCCCAAACGTGAGTTAGGGGGGATGTAGTTCGCATCAAACTATAAACAAACATAATCCAAACAACGATCAAAGTATCAGTATATGGTGAAGGAGCAAATAAGTCATAAGCATAATAAAACTCTCTTTTCATTGATATATAAGGGGGGCGAAGGCTGATACAATCAAAGCAATCGGAAATTACAAGGCTATGAGGTTATAAAATATCAGTCTATAAGGAAAAAATAAATTCCTAGTCTACATGCCTCGCTCCTTTACTTACTCAACTTTGACAATGGACTTACCCTTGTCGATATCCCCATGCTCCAGACTAGCATCCACACCGACCTTAACTGGCACCTCCTCAGTATGACTGGTCGGCTGACCTTTACCCTTTTCTTCTTCTTCAAAAAGGTCAAGCCTAGGAGAATGAAGGTGAAATAACTCAGATCCAACAAGGGACCCACCACTTTCAGAGCCTGGTCCCAGCCTTTCTTAAAGGACACCTTCCTCTTATAAGCAAGTTAAAGCTCAGTATCGTCATATGCTTTGTTGAATCCCTAAAGATAGCTAGATTCCTTCTCTTGAGGGAGCCCCTCCTCCAACTTCTGGATTTTGTGAGACAACTTCTGATTCTCTTTAGACAACTACTCCTTCTAGGCGACCATCAACTTTTAGGACGCCTCAATCTCAGCAAGGGACTTAGTTGACTTCTCCCTCTCTTGCTCCCATTATAAACGTGTAGTAGCAAAGGCCTTATTCTCCTCTTTCAGAGCATCTTTCAACTTTTGGGCACTTCTGAACTTATTGGCATGATCGTCCAGAATAGTGGTAAAATCAGACAAAAACTACATGGCTAGAGAAAATAACGAGTCAGTATGAAGAAGGAAAAATACAAAAAGAGCAAAAAATCACAAGAAATAAAGAAGAGACTTACCAAGGAAATCCCCTGGGCAGACTTAAGAGCAAGCTGGGGTGACCCCAACCTCGCAGAATGCTCGTGATTAGTCACGAGCACTGCCCTCTTTAGCAACTTGGGGGCAAGGGAGGGGCAATCACCCACACTGACCCCCTCAAACTCAGTAGCACCAGAGGGGACAGAGGAAGGCCTCAAGACCAACTTATCTTTGGCCACATCCTTTTCTTTTTCTTTAATATTATTTTCCTCTTTCGTTTTCTCTCTCTCTATCTATCTCTCTCTCATTTCTCCTCTCTCTTCTTCTCTTTCTTCTCTTCCTTCCCCTTTCCAAATGAGCTAGAACCACTAGCCCCGGGGGAGACAATCTCATAAATTTTTAAAGATTTTAGCTGATCAGACAAGGTTGTTTGATCTTTATCATCGTCCAGCCTCAGTTTCCTCTTCTTGATCAAGGGAGCTATGTATTCTTCTTCTCCTTCTTCTCCTTCTTCTTCTTCTTCTTCTTCTTCTTCTTCTTTCGTTTCCTCCTCCTCATCTTCTGATTCTTCTTTTTCCTCTATCACGATAGGGTCAGAAGGACCAACCTCAGGAGATTTCAAGTTTGGAAACTTATCGACCGACCGTGCAATGAAACAAGTGGTCATATTCTTATATTCCAATAAACAAGTTGCAGACCTGGGGTGTTCACCATCAGGTATCCTTTTGTTAATATTACAAGCCTTCAGAAGCTCATCAACATCAATCTCACTTGCGTCAAGTTCCTAATTTTTACTAATAACTGCAAAGTAAAGGAAGAAGAACATTATCCAAGAGAACAGAAGTTAGAAAATAGAACAACGTAGTTAATGAAAGAAAAGAAACAATAACCTACATGGTCCTCTCTAAAGCCTAAAATTACATGGCCCCAGTGCCTTTCGCCCTCATGAGCAGGAGGACGTTGCTAATTTATGGAAATGAAACCATGGTCCCAGTAATCGTTATGGGAGTCTAGAAGATTCACCACTAGGATGTTGTCAGCCTTCTTAGTCTTCAAATACATAAGTCCATCACTGGTTCCCGATCAAACGCAGCAATAGAATATCTCAGCAAGGCATAGTTTTGTCCTATAAAGGTTATTTATTCTGTATACCCCATTAACTATCTTCCAGACATTAGGGGCGCATTGAGCATGCATAATTTCAAGATATTTGAAGAACCTAAGAAATAGGTGGTTTGGGGGAAATGTTAAACCCCCCTGAGTTATCAGAAGGGTATTAATCTAGTGCCCACTTTAATGTCACGAATATTTCTAGGAAAGGGGGCACAGTCGATCTTCACCCAATCAGGAATATTGTATGACTTCTTAAACTCAGCAATCGATTTATTGTCAAGTATATCCATAATCACACTGAGAGAAGAAGAACCCTAGCTACAGTTACAAAAGAAGAAGAAAATCGAGAAAGGGAAAACTAAGAAAGTGAGAACTAAACTTACAAAGATTTACGAAGCTCTGGAACACTTAGCAATGAAGAAATAAGTTCGAACTGCGGTGACAAAGGATATGAACCTCTGGTTTGAAACCCAATGCCAATGATGAACACGACATCCTAAGATGATTTTGGCGCTTCATATTGTTGCTCGAACAACGGTACCCTTACACATTCCCAAAAATTATAAGTATGCCATGGTGTTTGGCTCAAAACGAGCATACCCCTGTGAGTTCGATAAATCTACATAAATGCCATGCCGGTTGAAAAGATGAATGTTTTTATATATAAGCCTTTAATTCATTAAAATTTATTGGCCTACGATCCACAAGACCCAAAAATTTTAGGGGCAATGTAGGGACCCATTTAATATGACCCATGAGGGTAGCCGACCAACCCGAATTGTCCAAAGCGCTGCCCAACCCAAATCATAATTTAATTTACTTACATGTATTTGAAACATATTAGAACACTCACGATTATCCAAATTGGTTACCAATAATCTCGAAGGAGATATTTAGGTACACCATAAATTATACACATGTTAACCGAGTTCCTTGTATAACTCAGTCTTTTACTTTTATGTATCTATAAATTGTAAACCCTGACCCGAGGCAAAATAATTTAATCTTGCAAACTGATAGACACTATAATAAAATGGTATCCTCTCTATGAACGTAGGCAAGTTGTCGAACCACGTACATCGTTGTTGTGTGTGTGATTTTTACTTTCTATTTTTTGTGATTATTTTATGGAATTCTAATGTGATAATTCTTGCACTCACAATAACGGTAATTCTTTTGAGTATAGTTCATGTAATGAGGTGCATTGATAATAATAAAGTGAGCTTTGGGTTTCATGTGAATTACATGTATCAAATCGAATGAAGTTAGGGTAGTGGGTATGAAAGCTTAGGTATAGTGTTTGTTCACTCTTAACAACTACCTAATCTAGACATGAGTGTATTGGGAGTGTTCCTTATTTGGATTACATTTATGATATATACCATGCACATTGTCTAGAGAAGGTAGGATTTATGAGTTTAGGTTTAGTAAGTATTATAAGTAATTTATAGGAAAGAGTATGGGTAATGAGTAAGTGATTATTGAGATGTGTGGATGGTTCATAGAATTTATTTGGGAGAATTGAGATGTAAAAGAACATGTGAAGCGCCTTGAGATGAATGAAGGAAAATAATATGATGAAAATCCATTATGGTTATATTTTAGTATATAATTGATGAATCGAGTAAGGTGACTAGGAATGGGAATTATTAGGTTGGTAATTCTTTCCTCTTGAAAACTTCCCTAATATGAACAGAAGTGTATCGAGGGGTTCAGTGTTTGTATTTCATTTATGAGATGTCCCATGCATAGAGTCTAGGGTTGGGATCTTAAATATGAGTAAATTTATCTTGACTAATCTATACTAAAAGTATAAATGGTGTGAGCTTAGAGAGAATACTCGTATGTTAGCGTACTCGAGGAGTATGGTTATATGTGGACTTTTGGTGTATTATTTGAGTTATGAAATTTGTCCATATGAATAAAAGATGTGAAATGATGTTTAATGGGATGTTTTTGTGGGAGGTGGTGTGGTGAAAATATGGCATTGTGTAACAGGTGGAGATGGTTTCTCCGGGACTGTAAAGCTGGTGGCTGCAGTTGTGTGACGATTAATTATGGAGTATGATTTGATATGGAGTTTTGGTGCGTCACATGGAAATTCGTCACTACGTAGTAGGGTGGCGACGATTTCTTTAGCATTGTGAAGAAGATGGTTACAGTGGTGTGATTGTATGGGTGTACCGCATGTTTCTTAAGACGTCCAGAGAGAAGGGGAGCATGCCTGTTATGTCATAATTAATTAAGAGGTTAAGTAATTAATAAAACTAATTAGTTAATTGAATTTATTGTGATACTTGGGTCCTTAATGGAGGTCATTTAATTAGAATGAGTTTAACGAGATGAAGACAGTATGAATGATACAATAAAGAGACAAGTGGTTAGTGTTTCTTTAAACATGATATTGTAAATGCCTTAACGACCGTATGTGATATTGATTCAAATCAACTCGCAAAATTATAATCACAAACTTATTTAATTAGATTCAACTTATGAATCAAATTAATTCATCCCACAAACTAAAATATCTGCGTGCGTGCAGTGTTAAACCAACATAAATAAAATATGCGACACAAATTTTAGAAAAATCCCCTCAGGGCAAAACCTTTTTATTTCACTATAATTGTAAATCGCAACTTACACGGTTACAATGAAATACAGTTGGTTGACACACGAATATCTGCAGGTCGATCGGCGTCGTCAACAATGAATTACGCGCAGCAATCCACAAGAACCGCAATCTTATCTCAACAAATATCCACACACAGCAAACCTCAAAGACCTCAGTCTTAAATCAGCAAAGAAACTCCCTCAAGTGTTCCTCAATAACATGCAGACATATGATATATAAAATCTCTCCACAAATGTATGAACACCAGCAAGATTGTGTAACAGGGTTCCAAAAGATTCACAAAAGTATATGAGAATTTTGATGAATCAAAACTGAGTTTTTGGACTAAAAAATATGAAGAATTGTTGAATATGGACTCTCAAAAATGCCTCTAAAAGTCTTAAACAAATACACCGTCGAAATAGGTATATATAGGATTTTAGAAAATTTGAGGGGCGTAAAATTTTATCAGGTCCGAACCGGTTCATTTTTTATCATAATCGAATCGGTCTGGTCAGACTAATTTCTCTGTATAAAAATACCAGCTAGATCGGTTTGTTTTTCTTCTTAAACGGATTTGTACGGTTTGTAAAAAAATTAATTCTTCCTTAACTTGCCTCATTTTTATAAAAAAAATAGTAAAAAATTTTCAATACTGAAATGAAACTTTAAAGAACTTAAAACCTAACCTTACCAACGTTATTTTGTCGAGGCTTTGTTGAAGATTTCTTGACATTCATAACCATCTTGATGCGTGTATGTTCTTGAACATTCCTTCGATGTTTGTAGCGGTATACGATACACTAACATGTAAGCGAACATGAGAAAAATGTCCTTACAAATCTCCCCTAAAGTCTATGCCGGTGCAAACTAAAAAACATATGAATTATCAATCTCAAAAATGACCTATACAAATCTACCCTCCCAAAAAATAAAAGTGGAAAGATAAAATTACAAGTCTTCAAACTTTTCTTCAACAATCAACTTTTCAAAACTTCAAGCTTTTCTCATTAGGGTGTGTAACATAATGATCTTCAATTGTACCTACACACATGAGACAAAGCAAAAACCTCGTGACATATCGAGTTTGAAATGATATAAAGCATAAACATGAAAGCATAATCAATTCTCCCCCATACTTAAACTCCCCCATAAAGTCATAATTCATTCTCTCCCTTTTTATTTGTCCGAAATAGACGAGGAAAAGAAAAAACAATATAAATCAAATCGGGGTGTCACGGTAAACCAAGGCAAACAAACTATTTTTGATTTTTCAAATTTTTCATACAAAAAGGCAAAAATGATGTGATAAAAAAATCAATCACCACGAATTTATACTAAGATAACCAAATCATGGATACGTAATGAATGGGTGTGAACAAGTTCGATAGGAAAATCGACTCAATCATGTCATGTGTGCAAGAGGCATAAGCGTACTCCTAATGAATGAACATAAAGAATAGTCCTTAGGTGTAAAATTGTTGAATTTATATGACATCGTCTTAATCATATCAACAAATCAAAGTATAAACGATTTCCACACCTATGTAATGATTTTTCATGACTTTCAAGGACGTGCAAACTGTTATGAATTCCATCCAAACTCGCTCATTAAAAGATAATGCTTTTTTTTTCTTATGAGGTGATGAAACTAAAACCTATTGGCCCATTTTTGGCATATATTTCTTTTTATTGCCTTTCAATTATTTCGGGCTCTTTAAAACCTCATTGGACCCCGAATAATTTTCAATTCCTCATTTTTTAGGTCCATTTAAAAGATGGCTTTATCGCAAAGGAAAAAAAGAAATACCTTTCGCATTCCTTTTCTGTTTTTCAAAATAAATCACCCAAACTCACAAACGGTTTATAACATGCACTACTTTCTTGTCAAGTTTTATCACACTTGGTTCATTGTATAGACATAATTGATATGGAAACATTCAACCAACATGTGATAGACAAGCACAAAAGTCAAACAAATTTGTGCATGTGTGCAATGGAGGACAAATTAGGCAAACATGTAGGTGGCAACACTATATATCATCTCAAAGACTCCAAACTTTGTAAAGGACATGAATGACACAGCATATTATCTCCAAAACACTATCAAATAGTCACATGGATGTCGAATGAAATTGTGACTCGATCATCCTAAATGTCTATCCATAAACGGTGTAAAACAAAATACAAAACACTTCTTGAATTTTTTCGAAACATTTATCGAAACAAATGAAAATCTTTTTGTATTTATCAAAAATGATCCAAAAAAAATTATATGAATGGATATACAAAAAGTAAACATGTCATAACACTGGCAATAATATATCAAGAAGAGCAACTAGCATATGACAAACATGAAAACACAATCATCTATAAGATATAGAAAGAAAAGAATCATGTGCAAGCAATGGAGAATCAACAAGTCTCATATTTAGTGCCTCTAAAAGTGATTTCCTAACCCAAATAGGTATGCAACGATGCATGGGGGTTACGGGAACCAAGGGAACACTAGACTTTAATTTTCTAGGACCTTTTTGAAGATTGAAATAAAAACGCCTAAGGTGACCTTTCCTACAACAATATGAACATGTGTAAATGGGTGCAACGACACCTATGGGTTGACATTTTCTAATGTTCTTGAAAATGGTTGACCTCTAAAACAAACTATGGTTTTGGCTATAACACACGAAGCATGAGAACAAGACGATCCATTACCATCACTGCACAAACTACTCGAGTCTTTCAAATCATTTTTCAACTTCAAAATTTTAGACTCAAGAAAAGAATTAGACTCTTCCAATTTAAGGGACTCCTTTTTTAAATCATCAATCAAACCTAAAAGGTCATCTCGCTCACTCTCAATTAAAAAAAATTTATCCCTAAAAGTCTTTTCACATGCCGTAAAATAATTAATTAAATAATTATCCTCAATAGCACGAATAGGAACCTTAGAATTTTTAAAGTCCTCCAACTATTTTTCTAAAACAAGGACGCTATCATCACTTTCCTTTTTGCACAACTTTAAAGCATTAAAGTCCTAGTCCAAAGAAATAACTTTTTCGCGATAAAAATTTCTTTGATTTTGAACCGTTTGCAAAAAAAGATCCATCGCGGATTTAAAACGAGAATTTTCTTTTTCCAAAACTTAAATTCTTTTCGCAAACGTCAAATTCAAACTATTTAAATCGTTAAAACTTTGACTTGTGTCAATAGGAGGGGGCATCGAATTACATAATTGTTCCATTGGAAAATTGCTATTTTTCACAAAATAGATTTTTCTCAAAAAAAAAATCAATATCACACAATTTTTGCGAAAAATAGGAATACGCAATAAATTTGTAAGGACATTATTCGTCACAATTTAGTATGTTGTATACCGCTACAAGACGAATCCGAATTATAAGTAGACTTTAACATTCAAACCCAACAAGGATGAATTTGGTAAAATGTGTTTAAGTTTCATTTACATTTCACATTAAAAGTGTTGGGATATTTTTTTAAAATTTTAAATGATTTTAAATGGTTTTTAATTTTTCAAAATCATAAATGTTTTGGATAAATATCTCTTGATCCCATGAACAGTTTTAAGATTTGAGGATTCCAAGTTATTTAAAACTTTAAAAGTTTTTAAGTGGATCAGTGATTGTCGTTCAAACGACGTCACATCACGTTCGAACGAGATGAAGTTTCGCTCGAACGACATCGCACTTCGTTCGAACGACAGAGCTTTTTGCTGACAAGTCACCGCCTTGATTTTATTATAAATAAGGGTGTCAGGCTTCTGATTTTCGTATGGAGAAATACTGGTTTTCATAGAATACGTTTTAGTTTATTCTCCAATACATTTGAGGCTTCATAACTTTTGTTTTGCAATTCACAATCCCAATTACTTTTGTGTGAGTTATTTTGTGGAACCCAAAACATAGTTTGGTATTATTCATACTTTGTGGGGATATCTCTACAACCGAGGGATGCGTGCTATTATGGAGTGTCTCAATAGATTTTTGTGACTACGTGTCATTAGGGAGTGCAACGGTGTTCCTGGGTTGAAGACTGGACTGCGGTTCATGTGGGTTCGCTGAGTGTGGACTTATTACTGATGACATCGACTGATGCCGGCAGGTATTCGAGTGTCAAACTGTATTTCATTGTAATTCGTGTAAGTTACGATTTAAAATTATAGTGAAATAAAAAGGTTTTTCCCTGAGGGGATTTTTCCTGAAATTTGTGTCATATATTTTACTTATGTTGGTTTGACACATGCACGCACGTAGTTAATTGAGTTTAAGGGCTGAATTGATTTGATTCATAAATTGACTCTAATTAAATAAGTTTGTGATTGGAATTTGAGCATCTATTTGAATCTTTATTACATGTAGGGCATTCTCAAATTGGTATCAGAGCAGGTTACGCTAATTTATTGTGTATTCCTATTTTTTGCAAAATTTGTGTGATATTGATTTTTTTTTGAAAAATCTGATTTTTAAAATTTTGTCGCAATGTTTTCAAACGAAACCTTATATAGTCGGTTGCCAATTTTTTATGGATCTAATTATGCTTACTGGAAAGTCTGAATGAAATCCCATTTAAAAGAAATCGATGAAAGAGTTTGGGTCATTTGTGAAAGAGGTTGGATTCCTCCCACTATCATCGCAAATAATGTCACGAATTTAAAACCTGTATCAGACTAGACTGAGGATAAGTTTAGGTGGAGCACATATAACTCATGTGGGCTTAGTGCAATTTTTGGACACGTCACCCCTGACGAGTTTCGATGTATTATGACATGCACCACGTCTAAAGAAGCGTGGGATATTTTTCAACTCACCCACAAGGGCACTAACGCGATCAAAGAGTCTAAAATTCAAAATTTGACCACTCAATTTGAGACTATCACTATGTTAGAGACTGAGAGTTTTGACGAGTTTTATGCACGTTTGTCTGATATTATCAACACTAGTTTTAACCTAGGTGAGCCTATACCAGATGCACGAGTATTTAAAAAGATTTTAAGATCGCTGCCTAAATGTTTTATCCTAAAAATCGACTGTTTTAAACACCTTAGGAAATTTGAGTAGTCTAAAATTAGAAGAGTTGGTAGGAGACCTCCAGACATACGAAATTGACATGTTTTTCGACACCATCAAACCTAAGGATAGAGGGATAGCACTTAAAGCCCAAGATAAGAAAAAAAAGTGAGTTTTTGTGAGTCCGAGTCTGAGGACGAGTCAGAGTTTGACATGGCCCTACTTGCAAAGAATTTTAAAAAAATTCTCCAGTTTTCGAAACAAAATTCTTCCAATAAAAGATTTTTGGATAAAAATAAAAGGAACGACAATGCTAAAGAAAGCGGTGAGAAAGAGAAAGAAGGTAAAGAAAAGTTTGACAATTTAAAATGCTTTGAGTGTGAGTGGAGAGGGTACAAGTCATTTAAGTGTCTCACTAGACTTAGGAAAGAAGGCAAGAAAGTTGTTATGCCAGCGACCCTGAGTGATAGTGAGGAAGATGCGAATGATTTCGAGGATGAGTCCTCACAAGGAAAGTGTATTTTCTTTCTAGAAAGTCACAAGAGCACATCCATTTTGTCCCACGACAATGAGGACACTTGTGCACATAATACCCCCGAGGAGATTTTGAGTGTTTCTAGCGAGTCTAAGAGCGAGTGCGCTAGTGATGATGAGAGTGAGCTCCAGATTGCATTTCGAGAGTTGTACGCCGAGACCTTAAAGATTAAAAAATTGAGTAACAAGTTGGGTCTCAAGGTGAAAGATTTGGAAAGTGAGATTGCGAGTTTGAGGCTAAAGAAAGTCAACTTGAGAAAGTGAAGGTTTCTTTGAGTGAGTAGTTGATTACTTTGAATAGGGAAAAGAGAGAGCTTATAGCCCGCATGTCACAATTAAAGACAGATCTTAAGCACGCCCTAGAGGCTAAAGTCACTTTAGAGAACGCATCTAAGAAGGTGGGAAAGATGGTTCTCAATCCTGTTTTAGGGAATGGTGAGAGTTTAGGGATAAGTCATGATGGTGCGTCTACTTCTTTTATTGCACCCGAGTCGATTCCCACATTAGAGTTGGATTTACATGACTCTCGACTCAACCGACCTAGGCGTCCTGTACCTATTAGGAGAGCGCAAAGGAGACATTTTGAGAGAGGTGTACCTAGACCGATTTATATTTGCTCTCATTGCAAAAAGAGAGGACACCTTAGGGAGTTTTGTTTTAAATTGGGTTATGTGTCACGCTTTGCTCATTCACATGTTCGAACACAAGCACCCACCCATGATACTTTACTTGCACATATTGATAGAGAATTTGCACATATTCGAGAGCAAGTAAAGTTTTTGGTCAAGACTTCTCATGACTTGATGGAGTTGTTACAAAAGATGTTACCTTCTTTGGGAAACTCCACCACACCTACTAGATGAGGTCTCGACATTTTTGCTAGAATAGGGTGATTTAAATGATGTTATCTTATGGCTATTTCTAGTATGTACTATTTATTTTATACTTTGTTAACATTTTTGCTTGCTTTTCTTATTTTTTGGTACTATTTTAGCACTGTTTTGGATCTGTTTGCTCATTCCATGAACTGTTTTCTTGAAATTTTCTTACTGGACGAAACTGCATAATATTCTACTTATGCTAGGAAAATTTTGCTTTTCTCGTTCTAAAGAGAAGACATGTCACGCGAAGTCTTCTCGCGAGATCCTATGTCGTTCAAACGATAAGGAATCTCATTCGAATAACATGATGAGATTTTTGAAAATTTCTGTTTGCGGTCCTCTAGTCTTGATATAATTTTTGGTACTGCTAGGTTGTTTCTGAACAGTGTTCGAAAAATTCAAAAAGATTTTCTTTGTTTTGAAAAATTTGAAAAATCCAAAAAGACTTTTGTATTTTGTTTACACTTTATATGAATTGACATTTACGATGACCAAGTCACAAATTCATGCCATGTCCATGTGAGTATTTGATAGTGTTTTGAGACAATATGTTGTGTCATTCATGTGTTTTACAAAGTTTAGAGTCTTTGAGATGATATAGTGTTACTACCTACATGATTGACTATATTTGTCCTTTATTGCATACATGCACGAATTTGTTTGACTTTTGTGTTTGTCTATCACATGTTGGTTGAGTGTTTCCAGCTCAATTATGCCTATACAACAACCAAATGCGATAAGATGTGATAAAAAGTAGTGCATGATATAAACCGTTTGTGAGATTACGTGGTTTGAAAAAACGGGGAATGGCTACCAAAGGTACTCATTTATCCTTTGCGATTAAGCCACCATTTAAATGGACCTAAAAAGTGAGGAACTGAAAATTATCCGGGGTCCAATGAGGTTTAAAAGAGCCCGAAAAAAATTGAAAGGCGATAAAAAGAATATTATGCCAAAAATGGGCCAATAGGTGTTTTAGTTTCATCACCTCATAAGTAAAATAAAAAGCATTATCTTTTAATGAGGGAGTTTAGATCGAATTTTCAACGGTTTGCACGTCCTTGAAATTCTTGAAAATGCATTACATAGTTTTGGACATTATTGGTGTGAAAATCATTTATACTTTGATTTGTTGATATGATTAAGACGATGTCATCTAAATTCAACTATTCTACTCCTAAGGATTATTTTGATGTTCATTCGTTAGGAGTAAACTTATGCATCTTGCATATATGATATGATTGAGTTGATTTTCCCATCGAATGTGTTCACACCCATTCATTCCGTTTCCACGATTTAGTTGTCTTAGTCTAAATTCATGGTGTGTGATTTTTCTAACATCATTTTTTTCATTTTTGTATAAAAAATTGAAAAATTCAAAAATAGTTTGTTTGCTTGGTTACCGTGATACCCCGATTCGCTTTATGTGATTTATTCTTTTCCTTATCTATTTTGGACAAATAAAAAGGGGGAGAACGAATTATGATATTATGGGGGAGTTTATGTATGGATGAGATTTGATTGCTTACATGTTTTATGTTTATACCATTTCAAACTCGATACATCACGAGGTTTTTGCTTTGTCTCATGTGTGTAGGTACAATTGAAGAACATTGTGTTGCACACCCTGATGAGAAAAGCTTGCAGGTTTGAAGAGTCGATTATTGAAGCATCGTTTGAAAAGATTGAAGACTTATCAGTTTATCTCTCCATATTTAGTATTTTTAGGAGGGTAGATTTGTATAGGTCATTTAAGTTTAATAATTCGAATATTTTTATCTTGTACCGGCATAAACATAGGGGGAGATTTGTAAGGACATTGTCCGTCACAATTTAGTATGTCATATACCGCTACAAGTTTCTACAAGTCGTCGAAGTATTGAGAAGATTACATCTACACAAGACGAATTCGAATTACAAGAAGACTTCAACATTCAAGCCCAACAAGGATGAATTTTGTAAAATGTGTTTAAGTTTCATTTACATTTCACATGAAAAGTGTTGGGATGTTTTTATAAAATTTGAAATGATTTTTGAAATGATTTTAAATGGTTTTTAATTTTTCAAAATCATAAATATTTTGGATAAATATCTCCTGATCCCGTGAAAAATTTTAAGATTTGAGGATTCCAAGTTATTTAAAACTTTAAATTTTTTTAAGTGGATCAGTGACTGTCGTTCAAATGACGTCACATCTCGTTCGAACGAGATGGAGTTTCGCTCGAATGACGTCGCACTTCGTTCGAACGATAGAGCTTTTTACTGACACATCACCGCCTTGATCTTTATTATAAATAAGGGTGTCAGGCTTCTGATTTTCATGTGAAAAAATACTGGTTTTCACAGAATACGTTTTGGTTTATTGTCCAACACATTTGAGGGTTCATAACTTTTGGTTTACAATTCACAATCCCAATTACTTTTGTGCGAGTTGTTTTGTGGAACCCAAAACATAGTTTGGTATTGTTCATACTCTGTGGGGAGATCTCTACATCGAGGGATGCGTGCTAATGTGGAGTGAGTATTGGCGGAGTTTTGTGACTGCGTGTCATTAGGGAGTGCAACGGTGTTCCTGGGTTGAAGACTGGGCTGCGATTCATGTAGGTTCACTGAGTGTGGACTTTTTGTTGACGACATCGACCGACGCCTGCGGGTTTTCAAGTGTCAAACTGTATTTTATTGTAATCCGTGTAATTTGTGATTTACAATTATAGTGAAATAAAAAGGTTTTGCCCTGAGGGGACTTTTTCTGAAATTTATGTCATATATTTTACTTATGTTGGTTTGACACATGCACACTCGTAGTTGATTGAGTTTAAGGTCTGAATTTATTTAATTCATAAATTGACTCTAATTAAATAAGTTTGTGATTGGAATTCACGAATCTATTTTAATCTATATCACACGTAGGGCATTCTCAAAATTAGCGTAACTTTCTCTGATACCAATTTGTAAATGCCTTAAAGGCCGTGTGTGATACTAATTCAAATCAACTCGCAAAATTTCAATCACAAACTTATTTAATTAGAGTCAATTTATGAATCAAATTAAGTCATCCCACAAACTCAATATCTACGTGCGCGCAGTGTCAAACCAACATAAATAAAATATGCGACACAAATTTCAGGAAAATCCCCTCAGGGAAAAACTTTTTTATTTCACTATAATTGTAAATCGCAACTTACACAGTTACAATGTAATATAGCTGGTTGATACACGAATACCCGCAGGCATCGATCGTTGTCGTCAGCAAATGAATTACACGCAACAATCCACAAGAACTGGAGTTCTATCTCAGCAAAGATCCAGACGCAGCGAACCTCAAAAATCTCAGTCTTAAATCAGCAAAGGAACCCCCTTAAGTGTTCCTCAATGACACGCAACCATATGATATATAAAATCTCTCCAAAAATGTTTGAACACCAGCAAGATTGTGTTCTAGAGTTCCAAAAGATTCACAAAAGTATATGGGAATTTTGGTGAATCAAAACTGAGTTTTTGGACTAAAAAATATGAAGACTTGTTGAATATGGACTCTCAAGAACGTCTCTCAAAGTCTTAAACATATACACCTCCCAAATAAGTATATATAGGATTTTAGAAAATCTGAGGCGGCATAAAATTTTATCATGTCCGGATCGGTTCGTTTTTTAGCATAATCGGATCGATTCGGTCAGACAGAATTCTCTGTATAAAAATGCCAGCCGGATCGGTTCATTTTTCTTCTTAAACGGATCGGTCCGGTCTGTAAAAAAATTATTTCATCCTTAACTTGCCTCGTTTTTATAAAAACATTTGAGTGAAATTTTTCCAATACTAAAATAAAACTTTAAAGAACTTAAAACACAACCTTACCAACGTTATTTTGTCGACGCTTTATTGCAGATTTCTTGACATTCGGATCCATCTTGATGCGTGTATGTTCTTGAACATTACTTTGACGTTTGTAGCGGTATACGACATACTAACATGTAAGCGGACATGAGAAAAATGTCCTTACAGATAAGGATGATTAGATAAAATAAAAATTATAGATTTATGGAAAGCAAAATGATAAAATTAACAGAATATGAAACAAAAACTTGTAACGATGTTGATAAGTTAAACATTTTAGGTTGCTTTTATATAGATTGATATACCAATAGTTTGTTAAGATCTTCCTTTATAAAAAGATACTATTAATATTGATTAATAAGTAGCTAATTGTGATTGGCTCGAGATTATATTGAACATTGTTATACCATGTTTAGTAATTGGATCGTCCCTTATACTTGTGATATTATAGAACATTGTTAGACCATATTGTTATTCATTTAGTTGATTTTGTTATGGTGGATATTGATAAAGGTTCGAGGTAAAAGGTTGTTATATAAAAAATTCTAAGTTTGATTATTCTCGTGATTTTAAAATATTCTACCGTGGTATTTATTTCATTTGATACTATTGGCTACCCTATTTGGGACACGTAACCAGTATTCCTATAGTGGGTATAACCCATTGCATTGACTAACCTCTTAGGATAAGTTTGAGATTTTAGGAGCAGACTTGGATCTTGGAGAGCAGGCTAGACTTTGGAGATTTATATTTTGTACGATTTAGTTTTCTTTTCATTGTGTATTATGTATGAGACAACATTTGTATTCTTGAGTCGCGTGTAACTCCACAACTGTATTTGGGATATTTTATTGAGACTTTTGTATATTATTGGGTTCTTATAAACTGTTGTAATTGGAATTTTTATTTAACTTTCTTTCACGTTGTTGTCTCTCGCATCTTATTTTAATGAAAAAGGTTTTAAATGTCTCATATTCCTGTTATATGCTATGAATGATATTCTAAATTATAGGGCTTTATATATTTTAATATTAGGACTTGATCAATATTACTATTAAAATATCTGGGTTGTTACAACCACCAAACACCTGGAAATGCAACTCAACTGGCACATCAGCTACCACCATTGCTCCAGCATTGCCACCTATCAAATCCCACAAAACCAACACCAACAACCATTAAACCCAAACCACCAACCATTAAAGTCGGCACCACTTTATCATCAACGAATCAATAAATCAATCTCCAAATCATCAGGAATCACAAACCCAAATAAAACATCCCCAAATCAGTTTTCTAGAGAGAGAGCGATAATGAATCACTCGAAACCCAATCAAACCCCTTAGTGGTCCATGGCAACGAGAAAATAGTAATGGTCGGTTCTCTCTTCCCCATCTTTGTTAAATTCAATCTTAAGAAAATCCATTTGTGTTTAATTCGATTAAAGGGTTTAAGCCTTTAGGAAAGAAGGTTGAATCAAACCACCTCTCCGGTAGTGGGAGGAGCGGGCAGATGTTTGAGTGATGGTGGTGGGAGGGGTTTTGCTAGGTTTTTTTTAGTGGTGGTGTATGTGTGTTTTTTAGGTTTGAGGGTTTTATTTAGGGTTGTGGGGTGTGTGTGTGTGTGTGTGTGTTTTGAAGGAAAAAATGGAGGAAAAAAAGTCTTAGCAGTATGGAGAGAGAGAGGGGAGAGAGAATTAGAAAAGTTCAAATTCGGGTTGATGGTAAGTTTGTCCATTTAGACTGAAAAGAGGCAGGAATCCATTTTTTTAGTTTATTTGTGATGGACTGATTATTTAGGGGGTGAGTTTCTCAGGTAAAATAGATCAAGGGGTGATTCGCAAATCTGAGATAGTTGAGGTGGTTTTGTGTAATTTGCAAGCTTAGTTAAATTTATCTATGTTATGAATAAAATCCTTTTCAATGGCCTAACCAAATATTCACAATTCTTTAGTCGATTATCAAATTGATCGTTGGGTGACTTTAGGCAGGAACTTGTTATTATAATTTGCAAAAATATGGTTGTTGGCTGACTTTGAATATGACTCCTCAGCCACATTTAAAAATATGAATGTTGATCAAATTTAAATATGAACTACTCATTCTCATTCTACATCAATCTTGATCATTAATTGTTATATTTTAGTAAAATATGATAATTAATTTATCATATTATTAAATTTAGTGTGACATTTAAACTATCACATTGCATCTTATTTGTGTTGTGGAGTAATAGCTAAATTTAATGTGATAAATTAATATTTAAGGATTTTATATAATAAAATGCTCAAGTACTCTGAGCCTTCAAACTGATTTTAAGTCAATAAGTCATAGTGCTGTAACATTAGTAGAACGGTTGGGTAAAAGTGGTTGGTAGTTTCAAGCCGTAACTTTATATTACTTTAATCTACTAACTTCTTTTAATTTTTATGTTAACAAAAAGAGTAATTGCTAAAACTAAATGGGTACTACAGACTTTTCCTAACAAAAAAAATATATATATATATATATATATATATATCCAGGCTCATGTGCACACTAAGTTTGCACACTAACAGCTTGTTTGGGAGTTTTTTAGATGAAGGAACGGAAATGAAAGTTTTATTAGGGGAGAAAAGCAAAGAAAGGAAAATTTATAAGAAAGAAAAGAAAGGAAAAGAAGAGAAAGGATTTAAGAAGGAAAATAAAATAATTTTCTTTTCTAATTTTTGGGAGTTAAAAGAAAAATAATTTTTTTTAAGGGAAATAAGGTACATTCTTTAGAAAACTTTCTTTTCTCTTCATTTCTTTCCGATTTGGAAGGAAAGTTTTGGAAAAAAGGAAGGGAATTTTTTTAAAAAAAATTCCTTTCTTTTCTCTCCTTTTAAACTTCCAAACGACGAAAAATGACGAAACATCACTTTATCTCCTATGTAAACTCCTAAACGATCGAAAGAAAGCACAATTTCCCTTCATTTCCTTTATTTTCTCTCCAAAATAAAACTCTCAAACAAGTTGTAAGTTTGCATATTATTTTTTTTAAATAGTAAAAAAAAAAAATTGAGTTGATTTTTTTTGTGTGATATTTAAACATTTCAACGGACTCATGTAAAAAAAATCAGCAAAAAAAAATTTGTGAACTGATTTTTTTTACATGGATCCGTTGAAATGTTTCAATGTCACATAAAAAAAACTCAAAAATACTTTTTTAATGCTTTAAAAAAATTGGTGTGCGTCAGCACTGTGTAAACTTAGTGTGCACAGAAGTCTCTCTCTCTCTCTCTCTCTCTCTCTATATATATATATATATATATATATATATATATGTAATGTAGAAGGCGGGTCGGGTCTTCGGATCCGAATTTTATATAAGATTCAGAGGATACTCGTGTAATAAACAAGTCTTCATGCCTTCGAATATTTGAATCTCGAGTTCAAAAAAATATGACCAGATGCTATTACTTGAATCAGATTCGAATCGATTCCAAATTTATACTCGACTCATTGACAGAGCTAGATCAACGGATCGGTGTTAAATAACCACCACCGCATGCAAAGTAGTAATAGTATTGTAATAAGTTGATTAGCGTCGATAATTAATGCCCCGATACCCCGTTTACAGTAATGACCCGAAATGATTCAAATATGACCCGATTAGCTTGTATAGATTTAAGAGTACCTAAAACTTATACTAAAATAAAAATCAACGCGACTCGAAAATGATACAATTAATTTGAATTGACACCCTAAAATTGATGGAGTAGATGGTAATTTTATAAAGTAGTTCATCAACTCCTATCAGTTGGTTGTATCTTTATCACTCCACCAGCTTCACGGTCACCACCCCCAATATGTGAAATTCGTGCAACAGGCGTGGGCTTGATGGATTGATACACGTGTCAGCCCATAATTTGTGAACAACACCGAAAGATCAGCCTATCACCACAAGCTTTTATAAAGGATGTGGTCCTTAAAAATATCAAGCCCGAGGTGCCGCGGAAAAGCTGTTGCTGGAGTTTTTTCAGTTTTCCGGAATTACCCCTCCACATATATATGCGCTTCTAGAAGATAATTCCGTCTTTATTAAGTTCCCCACCTACAGGAAAATCTGGTGAGTAATACTAGCTTCTCTATCTAGTGTTACTCACAACCAGTCCTTGCTTCTGTGGTTGCAAGCATTGATTCCCGTGAAAAAGACCACATCTTTAGGATGTGGCTTAAAATTGATTCTACGGAAAATATTAATTCCGAAGAAGCACTAATTATTATACTAAACTAACGTACAATTCGTGCGATGCGCAGGGTAGAAGAAATGATAGATTTTCATGTTTGTTGGATATCTAGATGAAAGTAAATAAATAGTTATTTTACGTTGATTCGTGATTTTCATGTATTAATCGTAACACGTTGACATGACATATCGCGATTGGTTAGTTCCGTTGGGGTGAATCCACATCCATAAGTCGATAATCAATCGCGACACACCATGTTAGCGTGTCACAGCCGACACATTAAAATCATGAGTTCGCCTAGACTTATTAGAAAACAAAATGGTGTCATACGAAAAGATTTGGAACGGGTATCTATTCGGTCATTTTGGGGAGATAGAAGTAGAGGGAGATAAGCAAGAGTAATGGTCTTTAATAAGTGAAAACACACATGGCACATATTGGAGACTTAAATGTAGTATACTCATTAATATCTCTAATACTACTGTATTAGAAGTATAAATAAAAATACAATTAAACAGAATACATAATCAATAACATATTGATTTATAATGCCCCACTAATATATGACAACACAAACTCCAATAACAAAATACTCTATAACAACTTAATCCTACTTCACATTACGAAAATTATAATTTGACATGAAATACAAATGTGGAACCGGATATAGTTTTCCATAATATAAAAGTGTGAAGTTATGATAAAGGCATATATTGAATATCCAATACTAAAAAAAACTCATTAAAAAGAATTAAGTGGAGCAATGACACCTTCAGAATCGCATCAATCACAAAGAATGACTAAGGTGAATTGCCATAAAGCCCAACCTTTATGATGTAGCTGAATTAAATAACTTCTATGGATGTAAATGAAGGTGTTGGTTGCACCGTATTTTTAAAACTTGCTACATATCAGAGTTAAAATTAGTTTAAGACAAAAAATATCAAGTTCAATGTATATGCTACATATGTACCCATCTTCAACAATTATGATCCAACATCATGTAATCCCCAAGTAGAGAAAGTGTGAAATAATTGAAGTACATAACTATGAAACTAAATAATGAAACTAATAAATGTTGGGAAAAATGTCACGATTTCAAACAACCTAAATTATTTTATTTTGCTACTTTAGTCATCAAGAAATTGATAAATGTAAAGATAAATAATTTAAGATGGTAGCAATTGGAAAGTGGCAACTTGAAAAATATAGTAGTTAACACTTCCATGTACCTAATGATAACCTAATAAACTCATTTTCTGCTATAATTTTTTGAATTGATTGCAAAGTCTCTTTACCTCCAATTTTTTTAGTTATTTTTTATTGAATCATGTTGTTGTCAATCATTGTCCATGACTCGACTCCTATGATGCCAACAAAATCCAATTTATATATTAGTAGGAATTGTTGAATGAGACAATGATACAATAACAAACTTTAGAACTTAGGTTTGTAAGTAGGCACTGTAGTGATATATAGACAACATACCAAATAAGAACCAGCTATAACTATACTATGCAAGAATGATTGAATAAGGATTGGATCTTTGTTACTTGGAGCACCAACTTAATTTAAATGTATGTTACCTTAACACAATACCCATTAAACCTGACAAAGAAACATCTTTATCAGTTCAAAATTTAGATTGTGTCAGGTCTTTAACTTCTTATCCTACAAATTAATTTAGATGAATTTGTTGAAATTTGATTCAAACTCAAATGCACCATTTAAAAAAGTTGTCATTGTTAATTCACGAAAAATGTATTAATTATCTCACATTATACACATAAGCAAGAACAATCATGAGTATTATTAAATAATACCCAGTAGACATTCAATAGGTGTAGTAATAAAATGTAGCAAAAAGTGTGAGATATATGAGATAATCAACCAAATGTTCATGTAAAACCAAGAAACAAAATTAGTAAATACCTCAAGAAATAAAATTAGTAGATACCTCAAGACCAATAAGACACTCATAAACCGTACCCAAAGAAAATTCTTAAATTTTTTCTCAGCCTGTTTTACAATCATGCATTCAATATATCTTTTGCTAAAAATAAATCTTTACTATTATTACAATAGATTATTATTACTATTTTAGTGGTGGTTAGGTACCATATTTGTGAAAAGTCCTTTTGAAATTGTTAAGGCTGAAAATGATAGAATGGCACGAGTAAGTGATTTTTTCTAATACAGGTATCATATATTTAAGGATAAATATTTGCCATAGGTGTTCAGTTAAATTTCTTTTTCATCATTTAATTTTAGTGAGGTTTGATATTTACCACATAAGCTCAAGATAAAATGTACTTAAGAGTAGAAAATTTTGAGAAAAAAGGAAAGAAAAAGTAAGGGACATTAACTAATAAGTTCCTTAAAAATCTATTTATATATGATCAATCGAAATGATAATCTTCTAAACTCACAAGATTTTTAATTAAGTAATAATAAGTCCTAACGATATTTTTAATTGCAGTCCGCTAACACAATTTTTCATCACTAATCTCCCTCACTCCTTAATGTGTACCTTATACATTCGGGTATATACAAACCTAACACATGTACATTACAAAATATATGTTACAAAAATAAAGGTATATATTATAAAAAAAATCATAAATATTAAAAAAAGTTATGTCTAAATTACAAAATTTCTCGTATATTTGGACAACAATGAAAATACTTTTTCATCATCTCATTGAAAGGTTATAAAAAATGCAGTATGGGATGCCTTTATGACCCTACTCTAACTTATATCCCCCTCTATATGTGTATGTTGATATATACACACATTACACAATGATGTCATGTATAAATATGAAGGAATAAGTTTCTACTTTAGAGGGGAGAAGTGAAAGGCATGAGGGTTTTTTTCACCTCTCGTATTCTCTCTATGGTTAACAGCATGAAAAATTATATATGCCCAAAAATCTAAAATACTTTACAAAAAAAATCCTACCTTAATATCGGCAAAACCTACATCAAAAACCCTAGAACGAATTTACCCAAAACCCATAAGAAAGACAAAGAGAGAAACGTACCCAGGTGAAGAGATAGGAGAGAGAGAGAGAGAGAGAGAGAGAGAGAGAGAGAGAGTAATGATGAGAGGTGTAAATAAATACAAGTTGTAGAATGAGTGCGAAGAATAATTAAAAGAGGCAGAAAAATTGATCACATTGGGGAGAGAGAGGGATAGAAAGATAAGGTAGAGTAAGAATTATCTTTAATAGTCTCATTAATACCTCTAATACTATCGCATTAGAGGTATAATAAGGATTTTGTATTTTTTTTTTTTTTTACAATGAAGGCTGTAATTTCTTAATCTATAATCCCTTATAGATACCTAAATAAAAACTGATCTGGCAAATTTAAAGGCTTTCTTACATAGCTAAAAAAGCCATAATGAAATATTTTAACTTAATACCTAGAAGATGAAAAATTAGACATAACCCCTTAAATTTTAACACCGTTACTTATTCGTGTAAGGGCAAATTTTACATTTTGTCATATTATAAAACGTTTATTGTAAAATTTATTATACTGGCTTTGTTCTGTTTGGACAAAATTATTCCAGTCATAGATTATGATTGTAGCTCAGTTTCTCCTTCAAACCTATGATGCATATTGAAGACCGTAGCGGCCAGGTAAAGCGACATCATCATTATATCGAGTTTAGTATCGAGTTTCGTCTTCAACATCCTTGGGATCTCAAGAAATGTATGAATGTAGATTATGTTTGATTCCTGGATTCGTTTTAGGTCTTAATGTTTTTAAAGGCCATTTTCGAAAAAGTATTTTTCAAAGAATATATTTTTTAAGTTTGAAAGTCGTTCGAACAAGTTTTATATATCTTTCAAACGAGTTTCATTGTTTCGTTTGAATGAATTGTTATTTTTTTCAAACAAAGTTTGAGGTGTCATTCGACCCAGCTTTAAATGAGCTTCGATGGAAAACTTGTTGCCAAGATAGTAAGGTTTTATTTGAAGGTTGCTTGATGCTCGTTCAAAGGAGTTTTGGTATCTCGTTCGAACGAGGTAGACAAAGTCGTTCGAACGAGTTTGAGTTTCGTTTAAACGACTTGCGTCGAGTTATGTGCCAGTATCTTTTTGCGAAAATATTCATAAACAAGGGCACAACAATAATTTTAAAGTGGGGGTTTGAGAAAACGGTTTTCACAGACAAAAATAATGCCTTATAAACCTTAATTTACACCCATTGTTTGAGATCTAAGAATCAAGATAATATGCCTATTTGAGATCTCCAGATTTCGAGCACCAAGATTATTTACTCTTTATCATTTAGAGAGTTTGTTTCTTGTAGGGCATTACGTGTTTACATTAGGTGACGACTGGACTAGTTAATAACCAAGTAAGATCGATTGATAGTGAGACACAGGAGACAGATGCATTGTTATTGCTATTGGAAGGCGTCTATTTGTGGTTGTGAAGAAGGTGACATGGAGCAAAAAGAGCATCAAGGCTTTAAGGTGTCGAGTATATGAGTAGGTCTAATTAATCCTTATATGAGACCTATATCATAGTGAACTTGTATGGCTAGGCCGACCGAGATTTTTTCCGTTATGAGTTTGCCTCGTACATCGTGGAGTTGTGATTTATTGCTTTATTTTATTCTTGCTATATCACCTAGATGCATGTTTAGGGAAAGATGAAATTGGTTACTTGTTTACTTAATATTTGGTTTAATTAATGCATGATTAAAATTTGATTTATTGCTTATTCCTTTAATTTAATTATAAAAATAAAAATTGGTGGTTTTGATAATCCAAATCACTACTCGCATGTACGTTTCTCAACTTGTTATCAGAGCATGTTACACTACTTTGTCATGTTAGATCCCTATTTTGGGAATTTAGGGTTTCATTAAGGATTTTAACCATGAGGAAAATTCCATTACTCGACCTCCTATGTTTGATGGGTCAAATTATCCCTACTAGAAGGCGCATATGCGATTTTTCTTAACATTGATCGATGAAAATCGTTGGAACTCTATTGTACAAGGGTGGTCTCCTCCCACCGAAAACGGTTTAGTTAAAGCATATTCCACTTGGACAAAGGCTGAAAAAGATGTTGCGACTTTTAATTCCAAGGGAGTGAACGCTATTTTTTATGTTATCACCACAGAATATTTAAAATGCATTATAGCATGTGAAAGAGCTATAGATTCTTGGGAGATTTTGAAATCTATACATGAGGGTATCGATAGGTTAGGGTTTCTAAGTTATAAAATTTGACAACTAAATTTGAAACTAGTAAAATGCTAGAGCATGAGTCATTTGATACGTTTCATGCTAAGTTTCCAAATATTTTCATCTACTCATTTAACATAGGTTAGATTATCCCTGAACCGAGAGTGGTGAGAAAAATCTTAAGGTCATTGCCTGAAAGATTTAATGACAAGGTCACTGTCCAAAATTCTCTTGTCGGTGTCAATATTATGCAGGTTTAAGAACTTGTAAGTGATATCCAACCTATGAGGTGAGTATGTTTCCTCCTAAGAAGAAATATAAAAAGAAAGATAAGAGTTTTGCTTTGAAAGATAGAAAGGAGGAGGTGTCAAATTCAGAGAGAGGGTGGCAGTGTGCGCGAACTTAATTGATTAACTTATTTAATTATATGACCCAACACAACTCCAATTTTAGAAAATTTTAATTTCTGATTAAATTATGTTTCCATAAGCTAAATCATCCAATCACAAAAATTAAACTACGCATGCAATCACACATCGTAAATAAGGAAAAATCCTTTTTCAGGGCAAACCTTTTTTTTTCCAGCAATTTAGAAAGTTTTAAAAGAAAACTAACTTACAAAACTCCTAAAGAATATGGCTCAGTCTAGAGTCGTCCATAGGCGGAGGTTCGCCCTCAGTATCCATCGATCAACCTTTCTTCTTGCTTCAGTAATGATCCCTCAGGGCACAAGTTCATCAATAGAGATCCATCTCCACAAGTGTATATCAGATATGAAACTTCTAGGGTTTCAAAAGGATTCATAATTATATGTAGGGATAATGATTTGTGAAGCAAAAGATGTTAAGGAACATAAAAGTTGAGAACTTTTACAGCAGATATGCAAGTTTTGTTATTTCAAAAGTCTCACATAAATATTTTCAAAACATTTTTTTATAGGTCTGACACATAATTTGAGGCGGCAGCTCGTTGGAATGAAAATAAGGATCGTTTGAACGAGAAAACCAGTTCGTTCGAATAAGAACAGAAGTTCATCCAAATGATAAACGTAAGGCATTTAATGTAAACATCTAACGAGCTTCTAACGGGAATTCTCTGTGAAGTCGTGCAACCTTGTTAGATGTTCGTTCGAACGAGCTCCAAAACTCGTTTGAATGAGGCTAAAAAATTTATTTTTAAAACATAAAAATCCGGCCTCAATTTTTTATAAGAAATACATCCCCAATATAAATATAAAAAATGAAGAACTCCTAAAAGATTTATAACTCCATGAGATGTAGAGGACTCTTGAACTTATAGATCTTGAAGTTCAGTTTGACGTGTCGGTGCATGAAGATTTGTAACGGATACGCCAAATATGCCAAAGTGTAAATAACTAAAAATAAAAAGCCTAAGCTAAAATATTTGTGCTTATAAATCTTCCCCTTTGGCTATTTTGGTACAAAACTAACCGAAATCCAAATTACAGTAATTACTCGTCTATGACAAAAAATTCTAATACCCTTCCCAAGCCCTAGAAATGAAATGGCAGAGTGAAACTTTGTCTTTAATCTCATCTTGTTCTTCCCTTGAGTAACTTTGTCTTCATCTGGTACAATACATTCGCCCTCTTGGATACTTACACACATAAAGTAAAGAAAATATCGTGATGCATAGAGTTTAAAATAGAGAATAAAAACAAAACTCATAATGCCTTCTCCCCTATAAATCAAACTCATCATCAAATTTGTAAGGACAAATTTCCGATCAAGTCAATTTATATGTAATTGGCATAGTTTCGAACAAAACTATTTGAGTAATAGGATAAACTTTGTATTGTTGATCCCATAAGCCTATGATGATGTTTGATGAAGACGTAACGATCAAGCTTCAAAGATTGGATATTTCATGTCATGTTTACTGTGCCAAGATTGTCTTAACATTTTTTAAGGGTCTCACAAGTATGAATGCGTATTAATTATGAGTCCTTGGGAATTTTTTAAGGGTGTTGGTTTTTGATTTAAAATTTTTTGGAACTATTTTTTATTTTAAAGAGTTTTAGTTCGTTAGCTCGAACGACATTGCATTTTTGTTGAAAAACGGTTATCAAACAAACGTCTAGCAAGGTTGGACTGCTTTATAGTGATTTCTCATTAGAATCTAATTCCAAATGAGATTGCATTCTCGTCAGAACAAACTTACGTTTTTGTTCAAACGAGATGTTATTCTCGTTCGAACGACCTTAGTTTTCGTTCGGACGAGTTTGCCACCTCAAAATTTGTGTTTTTTTATTTAAGGTGTTTCAGACTCAAAATTTTTAAGAACTTTTGACAAAAAACATTTCTACACCTGTTTACAAAATTTTCAGGCCCTAAGTTTCACCCTTTACGTTTCAAGATCCAAGATTCATAATTCATATGCTTGGAGATCTTGTTTGGGAACCGAATTTGTTTCTTTCATCTTGAAAGAACAAGTTTCGTGTGGTGGACTCCGTACGTGCTGATTACAGTGTTTGACAGTTGCTGAGGCTCATCGGTGGATACCGAGGTGCGCATGGACTCGTATGTTGTGGTAGCTTGCGTGGGTGGATTCCTGCGTTGCACTGTGGATGAGTGATTGAAGATAAAAGATCATCAAGGCTTGTGGGGGATTGAGTCATTTTGTAAGTCTAATGTCTATGCTTTGTAAACTCGTATCATAGTAAATTATTGGTTGGGTCGCCCGAGATTTTTCCCTTTATGGTTTTTCTCGTACATATGCGTTTTGTGGATTAATTTATTTATTTTATCTGCTAACACCTTACATGAATGCTTTAGGGTAAAATGATAAAAATTTAGTAAATTAGTTTTCCACAAGAAAAGTTTGAAATCGGTGCTAAGTTTTAATTGGGTTAATTTTGTTTAAAGGTTCAATCTTTAAAATTTTGAAAAACATAAAAATATTGGACTTGTGTTTATTTGAACCATCCTTGCCTAAGAGTACACCGTAGATGTATTCTCAAATTGGTATCAGAGCGAGTTGCATTGATTTATTGTGTAGATCCTTATTTAGTGCGGCTTAGGGTAGTTTTTATCCTTCTCTCTTGGGTTTATTTATTTTCTTCTCGATGGATTCCAGTAGTGATAAGTTATTTGATGTGTTTAGTGATGACAAGTTTGATATTCAAGAGGAGTTTAATAAGCTTCATAACAATGCTGAAAAATTAAATCTTTTGAATTTGAAGTTTGCTAAAAGAATTAAAATTCTTGAAAAAGAGAGTGATGATAGAGTCTGGTTTTTAGAGAAAGAATTAGAAGACTCTAAAATTTCTAGGGTTTCTTTACGTGCTAATGAGGATAATGATAAATTGATTAAGGCTTTGAGATCACGTAAAAAGACTCTTAGGGATAAGTTTTCTAGCATTGAGAAGGAGTGAGAGAACCTTCTAGGAATGATAGAAATTATGAAGAAGAAGACCTTAAAACTTGAAGAGCCTAGTTCTTTTCTTAAGTCTAAAATTTTAAAGTTAAAAGATGATTCAAAAGACTCGAGTAGTGTTGATAGTGATGGTACTGGATTCCACGATTCTAATGCTTCCATTGCTAAGGCCAAGACCATTATTTTTTAAAAACTCAAACACATTCAAGGACATTAGAAAAGATCAATCCATAGGTAACATTCCTCACGTTTGCACATGTTTGCATTGTGATAGAAAAGGCCACCTTAGGGAATTTTGTTATGATCTTGGAAGAGGTACTAGGAAATTGAAGTCTAGTGTCCCTTTAGTTTCTAAAACCCGATGCGCTAGGTATACATATATTTGGGTTAGGAAATCTGTTAGAGGTGCTAAGTGTTTGACTACTTGATTCTCGCATGCTTGCTCATGACTCTTCACATGCTATATCTTATGGGTGATCACTTACATGTTTTTTTTTTGTCATACTCTAATTATACTTCATAATATATGTTTGCTAATTTTATGACATGTGCATCTTTTGTATTATATTTTTCTTTCATTAAGTCATAATGAAAAATACAAAAAAATAAATTATTTGTCATTTGAGTTAGAGTTTGTTTTCAAAAATAGAAAAAAATTGTATTTCCTTTTGAAATTTTTTAGAAAAAATCAAAAGGATTTTTTATTTTTACGTACTTTAATTTTACATATTTAGTATGGCATATTGGTTTGTTTGAATCCAATATTCTCCGTACTTTCCATGTGACTAGGGCATTTGGTTATGATTGTAGATATTTAAATTGTTCTTAATCATGCTTGCTTGTAGTTGTTTCGAACTTGATTGGCTTTATGGATTAGACTTTGTATATACCTCCGCACACACATGCATGAGCTTTTTAAAAGTTAACTTCACATGTATTTTTGAGCTTTGTGAGATCTTCTCCCATCAATTTTGTCATATACATATTTTGTGACTATGAGAAATTTGTGCATGTAAGAACTGTTGCCCGTGAGCTTTTATTTGAATAGTATTGAAAAAATATGAGGGTGAACGAGAAAGGGCTATGAAAGGAGAAAATCTCCTTTGCAGAAGAGTCACTGTTGGAAAGAGCCCAATGAAAATATTAAAGGCAATAAAAATAGAAAAATTGCCACCAAGGGCCAACATAGTTTAATGTTTGATCATTCAAAAGAAATGACTCCAAAAGAATCGATAAAAAAAAAGAAAAGGAGATATGATATATGTTTATATTTTGAGGTTTTAGTTGAAGATCAACATATTTGCACAATGAATCCTAGTAATGCTTATTGCGTCATGATGTTATTATTTGTAGAATAATCAATACTCTAAGCTTGTGTGCATTGTGCTAGTTTGTTCATTAAGTTCACTTTATCTTGTCACTTGAGGCTAAATCTTAATTTGATAAAGTTTTACGATCAATTAGAACTTCTTGAACATATCTGAATGTTTGGGTCATAATTTATTTTTATGTAGTTCACGCCCATTCATTCCATCCCATACGTTTAAACACATCGATACTATGCTAGTATGTAAGGCTTATGTGATTTGTGTCGAGTTTTGTGGTTATATATATGCGTGTCGAATTTTCATTGATATATTTTTTTTGGCATATATTATATACGGTATTATGTGTTTTGAGCCTTTGCGATTTACATTTAGTCCGTGTTTATCATATGTTTGATCGTCTGGATTATTTGTGCTTGAGTTTCCATGGTGTGTGTTTGTTACATAAACTTATTCCCTTATTCCTATATTTATGATTGCTATCAAATTTTCTCATCTTGGTATCTTATGATCATGCATTTAGGGGGAGATTTGGTTTGTGGTAGTAATTGTTTATGCTATCTTACTTTGTCTATCTCCTTTGCATGATTAGGAGATCTTTATCTTAGGGGGAGGCGTTTTAACTAGGTTGGGATTGTTTTAGGGATTGCTAGATGTTTTTCATTTGAGAATTTATACTTGTTATATTCCCTTTGCATTTGAAAGTGTGTTTAAGAGTGTAGGATTATAGATTTATATCAATGCGGTAAAGTTTCCAAGAAAAGAAAAGCTACTCATGTTTATGTGTCTATCGAGCGCCTGTACTCTTTTACCTTTTTGGGGTTAAGAAATGAGTCTTTTTATAAAGATTGGCGGCCCATATGATGTTTGTTTCGATTTTGTCCCGTAATATCCAAAGGGGGAGATTAAGTACAAATTTTCAATCAAGTCAATTTGTATGTCATTAGCATAATTCTGAACGAAACTATTGGAGTTATAGGATAGACTTTGTGTTGTTGATCCCATAAGCCTATGACGTTGTTTGAGGAAGACGTAGCGGCCAAGCTTCAAAGATTGGATATTTTATGGCGTGTATACCGTGTTAAGATTGTCTTCACATTTTCCGAGGGTCTCACAGGTATGAATGTGTATTAATTATGAGTCCTTGGAAAATTTTCAACAGTGTTGGTTTTTCATTTAAAATTGTTTGGAACTATTTTTTATATATTTTTAAAGATTTTTTTTAGTTTTAGTTCATTAGAATGAGTTTTATATCTCGTTCGAATGACTTTACGTTTTCATTCGAAATAGGGATCAAACGAACATCTAATGAGGTTCGACTACTTTACAGTGATTTCTCGCGAGAAGCTAGTTCCAAAAAAGATTGCATTCTCGTTAGAACGAACTTGAGTTTTCATTCAAACGAGATGTTATTCTCATTCGAATGACCCTAGTTTTCGTTCGAAGGAGTTTGTCGCCTCGAAATTTGTGTTTTTCTATTTAAGGCATTTCAGACACAGAATTTTTAAGAACTTTGGGTAAAAACATTTCTACACCTGTTTATAAAATTTTCATGCCCCAAGTTTCACCGTTTATGTTTCAAGATCCAAGGTTCATAATTTATATGCTTTGATATATTATTTGGCACCAAGTTTGTTTCTTTCATCTTAAGACAACCTGTTTCATACGATGGACTCCGTACCTGCTGATTGTAGTGTTTGACGATTACTGAGCCTCATCGGTGGATACCGAGGTGCGAGTGGAATCGTGTGTTGTGGCATCTTGCATGGGTGGATTCCTACATTTCATTGTTGTGGAGTGGTTGAAAATATAAGAGAATCAAGGATTGTGAGGGATCGAGTCATCGTGTAAGCCAATTGTCTATGCTTTGTAAAATCATATCATAGTGAATTGTTGGCTGGGCCATCCGAGGTTTTTCCTTTTGTGGTTTTTTTCGTTCAAGTGTCTTGTGGATTTATTTATTTATTTTATCTGTTATCACCTTAGATGCATGCTTTACGGTATAAAGATAAAATATGATAAATTAGTTTTCTAGAAGAAAAGTTTAAAATCGGTGCTAAGTTTTATTTAGGTTAATTTTATTTAACGGTCCAATCTTTAAAAAATTTAAAAACATAAAAATATTGGACTTGTATTTATTCGAACCATCCTTGCCTAATAGTACACCTTAGGGGATTTCAGAGTACACCGTAAGAGCTTTCTCATAGGGTGATTTAGATTTTGGAGAGATTGCAAGGTTTGCTAGGAAGTTCACTAAGTTTCTCAAGCTTAGAGACGATAAGAGTTTTTGTAAGATAGCTAAGAAATTTAACAGTGGCCATGATAGGAAGAAAAGGGATAACCCTAAGAAATTAGATGATGGAGAAAAATGTTTCAAATGCCAATGGTTGGGCATTTTGTGCAAAAATGTCCTACTAGACAAAGGATAGAAGGTAAAAAGCCTAAGGCATATAATGTTGCCCTTAGTGACAGTGAGCCTAAAGAGGAGCTTGATTCTCCCGTGGAGTGTAAATACATTACTTTCACATCTAGTCATGTGAGCCTAAATTAAAAGTCTTACAATGTTGAAGATAATCGTGTACATGATAGTTTCGAGGTCTGGTATTGTGATTAACAAGCTAGTAATGAGGAAGAAGAGAGTTGTGATGAGGAAAAGAGTGAGCTTCAAGTTTCCTTTCATGAGTTATATACCGAGTCTTTGAAATTGAAAAAAATTAACTTGAAGTTATCGACTAAGTTGAAAGAGGGTGCTATGGGAAATGATGATGCTAAATTTATTAAGTATTTGAGGGCACGTGAGAAGACTCTTAGGGAGAAACTCGAGTACGTTGAGGAAGAGAGAGATAATATTCATGGCTTGTTTAAAAATTTGAATATGGATTACTTAAAGTTCAATGAGCGTAAGCTTTTACTTGAGTCTAGGATTGTGGAGTTAGAAAAAAAATTGAGAGACTCGAGTTGTGACAAATTTAATTTGAAATCTAGGTTGGAGAAGTTGCATAAGATTTTAGGCACCATCTAAATACAAAATGACAAGGTTGGAATTGGCTTTGATATTTAGATTGCTTCCGCTCCTAAATCCAAAACCAACATTTTGACATAATTAAGCATTGCCAAGGACGTTAGAAAATTTCAACCAAAGGGAAAATTCCTTGTCATGTCTACACTTACACATATTGTAGTTGGATAGGTCACCTTAGGCATTTTTGTTACAATCTTAGAAAAGGTCCTACAAAGTTTAACTCTAGTGTCACCAAGGTTCCCAAAACCTAAGTTAGCCACATTACACCAATGTGGGTTAGGGAATCCGATTTGGAAGCATTAAATTTTAGACTTGTTGATACTCGTGTGCTTGCACGTAATTCTTCACATGCTATATTTTATAAGTGATTGTGTTTGTATGATTTAAATACACTAGTTTTTGTGCTTTATGATATATGTTATGAGAGCATCAGTAGTGATGAGGGAGCACGAAAGGGAAATTTGCCTAATGAGTAACTTATTTACCTATCGCCTAAGTGGTTGTGCCACACTGGTGGAGGCTTCCTATGAAATTCATTAGTTCGTAGAAAGTCCAATGAACTAATGAAGTTCGTAGGAATCCTTACCTAATATAAACGATTATAATTCTTCCCTATTTATATAAACAATAACTTTACTCAGCAGCTTCCTCATCTTCCTCTTTCAGCCTTCCTGCCATAGTTGACCCTCCCTAATTTCATCTCCTTTTAAAAATATCACTCTCCATTTCAAGATTTAGTGGATCCATTTTTTAGAAAATAGATGGGAAAAATGGAAGAAATACAATAATACTGGGAAATGAAAAAAGCACGATTCAACATCATCCTCATCGCCAATATGAATCGTGTCGACGAAAGAAATATTCCCCGTATATAGGCATTATAATTGTATTCATTACAGAGATAATCAAGCATCCAATGGGGAGACACCGATTATTAATGGTACTAAGTTCGAGTTCCAAGGTAATTGGGCTGGCCCAATAAAATTGTACAAATTAAATGCGGAAAATAAGCCACTGATAACAAATATTATCGATAATGCTGGTTATATGTCCAACATATTTTCGAAGGCCATGTCGAAGTCGAATCAATGCATTGTGACGGTGATAATTGAACGTTGGTGGGACACAATTCATACATTTCAACTTCCAATGTTGAGATTGGATTCACTCTTTTTGACTTCACAGTGCTTTCCGGTAACTATTTATAATTACATGCTTACTTGAATATTAATTTTGTGTTTTTATTAATAGATGTAATGTATTATATGAATTTTTCATATTATGTGAATATGATAATTAGTTTTGAAGTCCTATAATCCGTATTACAGGCATCCCAATTGGACAAGGCATACCCGTGCATAGTTTGCCCAATGATAAATAAACAAATGTTGTGAACACTCTAAATGAATATTTTCCATAAATTCATATTAAAATATTTTCTGGTGGGGGAATCCCTATTGATCACTTGAAAAAATACATCGAAAATTTTGTGAAATAGAAACTATAGATGCCTACTTCTTCCCAATCCTTTCTCGTGTATTCTGGTTTTACGTAATTGGTAGCTTATTCTTCCTAAATGCAAATTCAACATCCGACCTTGGTTTTTGAATTACTTAGAGGACGTAGCTATAATTGGGGCTTACGATTGGGGTTCAGTTATTTATGCATGTATTATTTGGTCTATGGACAAAGCAAGTCTGTGATCATTAAGTAGTGTCGAATGTATGTGGAAATTAATTAAGGTAAATTTCTTATGCAAACGTCTTTCAGTTTTATGTTACCTTGAAATCTAAGTTACCATATTATAATAATGTTTTTATTTTTACCTTCCTTGCAGTACTTTCACTACGAGTACATGGAGACCGTATGCCCATTTTGGACGATCCATCCGTAGACTTGTGGCCAAGGATATTTTATTGGGCCAAGGCGATAAAAAGCGGACAAAGAGCGCTCAATAATTTAATATCTTGAACAGTCAATACCAGCTTGAGATGCGATCACCTGAGTCTATTATTTGGAATTCGTACGATGCGTCTACATATTGTTATAATGATATAATTATCTATGCTCACTATTTATCCACGTTGCGAATAATTTTTAGGGATATCTTATTTAAGGATTTTTGGTACTTGGGTGGTAAATGCTTCTATCAGCTCATAATCATAATATGCATAGCAGATAATCCCTCATTGAAACTGCCGTCAATTACTGAAGCAAATTTTCAGGCTGCTTTTGCCAAAAATTGGTCGATAAAAATGCTCACCTATCCATTGAATCACAAGATGAATATAATTTATATCGGAAGGAAGTGTCATAGGGTCCATTACTCTCGCCATTAACGAGAATGTGAATATATATTTGGTCTGAGTTGGCATTATTGCACTATTAACGTTGTGCTTCCCACGGCATCGACACCAACTACTGAGCCATCCGAATATTAGACACATTTCCCTCTCAGGGTCCTAGTTATATACAACCATAGAAGCAAGATAGGATGGAAGATGTCATCTTCCCCCAAGGAGCTTCATATTCACGCTTTGTGTCGCGACCCCAGTTTTCAACCAATGCTCCTCCAGCCCAGTCATTGTCATAGTTAGAATGGTGCGAGGCATACACGAACACATCAGATTATATCCACGGTCTGCATTATTTACTATTAAGTGAGACTCAGGAGTGCGAGGATATGATTATATCATACGATGATTGAATAGAGGAATCGTAACGACAACTTGCGACATTCAATATGAGAGGTGTTGGATCTGGCCAGGCTAGACCTAGTTACATCCTTGATCATTTTTATATACCACAACCAGCCCCACCACCTGACCTATATGCCTCATATCAATTGTTATAAATGTGGGGTGATCCTTTTGGGACAAACCCACTGAAGGGTATACAAGAGAATTTGGATGTTGCTTTTGAGTTTGCTAGTGGGCAAAAGTGAGCTTATGCTAATGCTAATGAAAATGTTGTTATTATAGTTTCATAGTTGATTAATTGTGTTGTGAATTATGAATTGTACACTATTTTAGTAGTTAAGAAATTTAATCAGTACTTGATGAAATAAAAATGACCATTTATTATAGTTCGTTCATAAAATATAATATTCAAATTCTCAAATACATGGTTTTAAAAAAGTAAATGTTTAACGCGGGCTAAATTAATTGGTTCCACATCCTATGAAATCACATTGACTAGATTTGCATTTCAAATAGTAAAAATACATTGGCTCGAGTTTGGGTTGTGCTGTTGGGTCTCTATGAGCACAACAACTGAATATGTATTTATTTTTTCCCCAATACTTCCCTTTGTGAATGTTTTTTTTTCAGTACCGCCCTTATTATTCCTATCGGATCCTCCACACCATAGACGCACATTTGTAATCATTCCAAATTCCTTCACTACACCAACCACCTCTATATGATTAAACAACACTGTATTTATTACACATTCCAAAATTTTAAAAAAATCATTAAAATGCACGATATAAATATTACCAGTGAGACTGGTGTGGATGGCCTAGTGTTGTTAATAAATGCAATTATGGAATGACACCCCATGTTTAGGTAGCCTTAATCTACCACACGAGACCATATGCCCTTTGAGAAATCCATTCCAACACAATGTATTGGCGTAGATGTTGATCGAATTTTCAAAAATTAGTGAAGCAAATTGTGTTCATTTATAGAAGATATAGTTGGTCAAATAAAGTGTGCACATTTATTTCTTCACAGTGTTAGCAGGTTTATATTTTTGTTAAATGAGCATACTTGCATGGGATTCTTTATAATTATGTTATATGTCCATACACAGAGAATAAAACCAAAAAAGTTCCTACAAGCTATAGAATTTATTTGGAAACATTTATTGGAATCTTAAAAATGTGCCTTATTTTATTTGTTTATATACTGCGTGAATCTTACATAATAATAACCACACACATAAATTCAATCAGCTCTCTTTTTTTTATAAAGTCGTCATTCACTTAACCTATGAAAACAAAATTTCATAGAGCCTGTAGAATTTTTTTAACCACATGCAAAAGTTTATTTCTAGAATGTGCATGGATTTGTGTACACGGCAATGAATAATCAATTACGGGTATCTCGATATGCGATGTCACATAACATTGCAAACCATCATTCAAACTCACTCGATGGAGAGGCTACCATTGGTAAGTACAATAAACATTTTTTCATACATTCATATCATATTATTTAATGTGTCAATTTTTTTGTTTGTTAGGTTGTGGCAATAGTAACGAAATTTAAACACAACTCAATTATTGGAGTAAGAGTGTTACTGAAGGAACCTACAGGTACTCTTCGAGCAGTAGTTGATTGCAAAGAATTAACTACTGAAAACAAGTTATTGAGATATATGTAGGATCAATTGTGATCCTAACGGAACGTCGTTTGTTCAGCCCAAATCCAAACTGACGCCTTTTACCAATAGGGAATGATAATATGCAATTTGTGATTGAGGATGACGAGGGATCAAGCACCTGTGGAAGGACTATGATATTTATGTTATGAATGTGTATTTTAAATTGGTATGTTGTAATGTTTGTGTGAATGACCTATATGCGATAAAAAAATTCGTATTGTGCTTAAAAAAGATATTTATTTGTAACTCATACGCACTAAATATTTTTTTTAAAAAAGAAATAAGTATGGTGTATTCCAATGTATTCGTGGGGAACTCAATATAGAGATGTGTATTATTTGCAAGACTCGGTCAAATGAAGCTGATGTGTATTATTTTCAAGGCTCAATCAAATTAAGCAGATGTGATTATTTATGGCTCAGTCAAGTCAAATCATGAAGATGTCAATTATTTGCTGAAGGAACTTATGTGTTATCTTTATGGCCAACACCGTGCCACTTTATAGGTAGTGAAAATAAGGGCACACCCTTTTTTATTTTTATACCATCAAATGAATGGAAAAATTAGGTGTCAGTAATGTGGTGTATTATTCAAATATTATGCCATTGTAAAAATGTAGAATAAATGGAAAAAAATTATAATTTTTTTTCCTTTAGATGAAACTAAAAACCTGATTTTTTTTAACTACGGTGTATTCTAATAAATTATGACATTATAAAAATGTAAAAAGAAGGGTAAAAAAAAATTACCCTCAAAAGCATGTAACAAATAGGATGAGAAATAATTAAAGTGTATTCTTGTATAATCATGGGGAGCTGAGTAGGCAGATGCATATTATTTGCAAGTTTCAGTTAAAGCAAGAAGATGTGATATCTTTATAGCTCAGTTAAGTCAAATCATGCAGATGTCTACTAGATACTGAAGAAACTTATGTGTTATCTTTGTGGCCAACTGTATGTCATTTAATAAGTAATGAAATTAAGGGAACACCCTTTATTATATACAATACTTTGTGTTACCGTCAGTAGTGGCTTATGTACTTATAAATTTGTATAAATAGCAACTACTTATGAGAGTATTGAATAACATAATTTTTTTACTATTGAACAACATAAATTTTATGTCATTAACCACCACATATGGCATACTCCAGTTCGAGTGATGAACGACGAACTCTTATGCTTCAATATGTGAATAATTAGGTGCCTCATCTGATAATTCAAGTGAAGAAATAATAATTTGTATTGAGGTTTCATGGTGGAATTCTCAACAAAATATAATTCAAAATGGGAAAAAACTACTAACAAGACTTCATGTCAACCGAAGAAGAGAGAGGGGATATGTAATACTTTAAAAAGATTACTTTGGTAAAGATAAGGTATTCAACGAATATTACCTCATGATGAGGCACAGTATTTACATTCGCATCCAATAATCTATTTGTAACCATGATAACTACTTTGTTCAGAAATTGGATGCATATGGTCGTCAAGGTCCAAGCAGTCATCAGAAAGTGATGGGCATTATTCGACTCCTCACTAACAGAGGTTCTCATGATGTATGGTCATGTCAATATGACATTAGTGAGATGATTCTATTAGAAACTATTATTATATTTTTTGATGCAATTGTGGCCATTTTCGATCCCCAATACGCCAGAAATTTGACAATAGGTGACGTCACAACATGCATTCCACGCCCAGTTGATGTTGCGGGCCTATAAGAGAGTGACACATATCCATTCATGTGGTTTTATACTGGAATGATTGAGATACCCCTTTAATGCTTTCCATGCCTGGTCGAGCATACTTTTAGATGGTAAAGTCGTGTGGGTCGACACTGGATATACCGATTTATGACGAGAGTCTGTCTGGTTCTTGGTTATATTCTCATGGAAGAGATGGGATAGGATGGTCATCTGTGACCAACACACATATCCCTAGCTCTTCAATGCCTTGTAGCATGAATGTCATCGTGAGAAGATTGATTTGGTCTATGGGACAAAACTGTAGTGTGGTTGGTTATTGGAGTGTCATGGAAGAGGCGATACTCATGTATATAAATTACCCTTAGACTTTATCCTTCTGCATCAGTAGGACAATGAGGTTTAAACTTGGTCCCCATTGTCTTAAAGACAACTCTACTTAGTGTCTTGTCTCGTCTGATGAATGGCCTGTAGGACGTGACTTTAGAGGCTTAGTTATCTATTAACTCTCAATTGAAATTCAAGTTGAAATGGTCATCTCATTAGACGTAACCCCATTATGAGATGCTTGCCAGTTGTCGATCATCCCTTGGTTGTGATAGAGGTAGCGTGATTTTAGGAAATTGGGTGTGACATAAAAAACGTGTTTGGCCCATGCGCATAGCCTTTCACATCATCCCATGCTTAGGTGTACACAATTTATCATTACCACTCTTTTTAACCTGAAAATAGTCTAAGGCAAGGTTTCCCCCCATTTCTGTCATTTTTACAAAACCTTCAAACCAGAGCAAAAGTGTTATCATTTCTGTTTCTATAACTCCATCTCTTATACTCCTTTCGATCACCTTCTTTGACATTTCAATAATTTTTTATCGTTTCCTTTCTCCAGGTACACTTAAAATCGCGTCTCCTCTGTTTTCCATTATTTTTTATTTCCATTTCTGCTGTTTTATTTTTTCAGCAATTTATTTGGTTTCTGCACCTCTTGTTGTGGTGGTGTTAGGGTAGATTTTTGGTAGTTTTTAGGTTGTATTAGGTTTTTGGTTGAGTTTTGGTAAGAAACTAGGGATTTAAGATGAGATTTGGTGAATTTTGAACTTTTCAACAACTTTCCTAGTTTTTGCGGCCGATTTTTAGGTTTCGTATTCTTCGTTGTTCTTACTGCAAAAATTATTCACTTCTCTTTTTGATATTTTCAAACCATATAACTCTCTTAAATAATAGTTTGTTAATGTACCAAAGTCTGTATGAAATAAGGGTTGAGCCATGTCGCCTTCGCGATTGTGTTCATTGAGAGAGGGAAGAGGGCGAGGCCCAATTTAGCTAAGACATGTACATTAAGAGAGAGTCCATCTGACACCTCTGACTCTGACAACCTTAGCAATAATAATTCCCTCCATTATTCCTAACGAACCTTCCACACTAAGACGTTTCACTTGAAATTCATTATCTAAGTGTTATTATCATTAGCAGTGATAATATGTTCGAGTCCAAAGGTTATACCACGTCTGAGACCGATTCCATGTTTAAGGTTTATATATCATATGGGAGTTCGAACCCTCCAGTTTTCACTGTGAACCTCGGCTCCTACGAGGAAGTCATGAGAGTAACTATTGTTTGTTTTCGCCTGTCCAAACTCTTGATTTTACTGAGTTCATTAACAGAGGCCATCTAAGTACCTCCTCTCGTCAGCATAGGGATCATGAGCCCCTGATCTATGATATTGTTGACAATGAAACTAAAAATAAAATTCCATCAAGTTTGATGCCTAGCTGGTCCATCCAGGCTGAGACGATCGGGGTAAGGTGCATGTTGTTGCTGATGATGCGGAAGAGACTTTTGAGGTAGACATAAGTGTTTCCTCAACTTATAAGAGGGATGTCCAAGAGACTGGTCTCATTATCTGGAAAAACTTGTACAACATTGATCAGACTATTAACATGAGAAATCTAGTAGAGGATGAGAGGGGATATTAATTGAGAAATGATGATGGGATAATAGTCTATGAGAAAATATTTAAGGTCGAATTTTAGCTTCCTTCGAAACGGGCATTAAAGTCGTTCTTAATAATATCAGCCTTACCCTAACATAATTCGCCCCCAACGCTTAGAGGACAATAATGGGTCGACCATCCTAGGGAGGCTTTCCTACGAGTAAGATTTACCCCCAGACATCTTCTGGCCATGTTACTCAACCTTTACCACAAAATCCAGTCACTCTATTATCATTTCATCGCACACAAGCCCGATAGAAAGACAATGCACATGAACCAAACTTCTAATCACGTCTACAAGCCTCAATTTTTCTTTGGTTGGGGCTTGTGGGAGTTAAGCAACAACGAGTCATTAAAGAATAGAGAAGTAAAAGTTCCCCACAAGTCGTGTAGGGTTTGTCTTTCGGCCAAGGTTGACCTCAGATTGAGTATGAGAAATAAATAAAGGGTTAACCAACTGATGGCATCATAATATTTGAGGAGTTGATCAATCCTTAGGTTTTATAATTAGTTGGAATGAGATCAGTCCCATCAAAGTCCCTTTGTAAGATTTTTTCTATTAAAATTTTTACATACTTTTCTTATCGTCTCATTTTTAACCAATACTAATAGTTCATGATCTTTTCCATTTTGAAGATTTTCTTGAGAATACACCGACTATATTTGAAAAATGTCATCTCCTATTATCGAAAATCGTCTCACCAAGTTGATGGCCAATATTGTTGCCCAAATACCTGACCATATTTAAAAAATGTCATCTCCCATCACCAAAAACCTTCTCACCCAGTTGATGGCGAAGGCTGTTGCCCAACTAACAGGCCTTACCAAGAATAAATCTATAACCACCAGTCCAAATGATGAAGGATCAATAAAGAGTAAGGAGTCCACTAGGTCTGTGGTTGTGTCTTAACAACAAAAGAAATATTAAGTTTCGAGAAAACTTAAAAACTCCAGCGTCCTTATTTCTAGTGATGTGTCAATGGTCGCACATCTCTCGCCGCTCTACTTGAAACCTGAATCATTAAAAGCCCGAGAGCTTATATCTTCATTGACTCGTCCCTGTGATATCCATTTCCTTGATACTCAAAGTAGCACCAGAGTTTCTTGATTTTCTCTGCATAGGGCTATTTAGGTAATAATTTTCTATTATTGCTTTTACGAAGTGTTGTCTCGTCAAGTACTAACCTTTAGCTCTCGTGTCTGCCTTATTTTAATATGTACTTTTTTCTCCATCACATTCATCGAGAGTAGAGGAGAACGAGCCAAAGATCAAGCTAGTTGAACAAGCTGAGTGAAAGACGGTTGATATGAAGAAAAAGATGGATGAGAAAAAAAATCTCTCATGGTGATGAGATGGTCAAGCTCTTAGACACCTATAAGAGTCACATTATTGCATTGAAGGATGACCATAAGGAGGTGCTGAGGAAGCGAGCTGAGGTAGAGAAGGAGATTTTAAAATATAGTTATGAGGAGATTGTGGAGGAGTTTAAGGAATCTGTGGAGTTTACTGGATATAACATAAAATATATGGAAAAGGGGTCCAAGGCAACATTTAGGCGATTGTCCACTCAATTTCCTAATCTGTTCACCAAATATCCTGAGGTAGCCGATACCCTTAACTCTATGTGTTTCTCTACTCCTGAGACTATCGTCGCTTTGAAGGAGATACAGAAGAGGGCGTTAATTATGGGACTGCTGATGTTGATGCTTGGGGAGATGATATGCACATATTATTGAATAGAAGACTCATGTCGGTGAACAAGATGCCACAAATGCTCAATAAGAGTCAACTGTGCCTAAATTTACTAATGTTTGCGACGTCACAATCGAGACTTGACTTCCTCTATTAGTGATTTTTGGGTGATCGCCTATGGTCTCTGATGCCCAAATCTATTTTGTAAACACTAATCTCATCCCACTTTTGGGTTTTTAACAATGTTACTGCACTGACCCCTTTGTTGGGTTTTTTTTTCTATGATGATCATGAATAGTATTTTGATTCACTCTGATTTGCTTTCATCATCATGTCTATATACTTGTACAGTTTTTACTTTTTTTATTAATCTTCATTATTCACAGAGTTTTCATGGCAAAAGGAATTTGGACTAGAGATGAGACGAGATGAAACTAGATGAGACATAGTTTTCTGAATTTTAAGTTTCCAAGAATATGTCTTAATGTCTTCATTAAATTTTTACCATAAGAATAATGATGTTTTAAGTTTCACCATAAGAATAACGATGTTGATTTTCTCATCTCTCGAGATTTATATGAGACATGCCTACAAAATGAGGATTTAAGTGTTCTCGTACTACAGAGAGAAAGATTTCATTTTATTTTCATCATAAAATAATGATTTTAAGTCACACCATAAGAATAACGGTGTTAAGTTTTTCACCTTTCTCTATGAGACATGCCTAGGAGATGAGGCTCCGAGTGTTCTCGTACTACTAAGAGGGACATTTTATTATATTTTCACCATAAAATAATGATGTTTAGTTTCACCGTAAGAATAATGATGTTAAGTTTCCCACCTCTCCGGGTTTATATGAGACATGCGTAGGAGACAAGGGATGAACACCCAAAGCCAAAAGGAATCTTCTCCTCATGAGAACTTGCATGGAAGGAGGGCCCGCTCTACTAAGAGACGAGGAGAGAAAGATCTCTACGATTAGATACACTTCTCATTAAGGAGAACACACTATCAAGGATGTCGCTAGAAGAGCCCTTGTCAGCCAGATGAAATCATTGTTCAACTGAGATATTGAGGATTTTAAACCTCCCAATAAGTTTTCCGCTCCACAGTTCAAGATTTACAATGGGAAGACTCATCCCACTGATCATGTCAGACAATATCGCCAGGCGATGATGCTGTGGAACACCTAATATTTTCCTCCAGTCTTAAAGATATTGCTCAGAAGTGGTTCGAGAAGTTATCGCACCGGTCACACGCTTTAATCCAGCCCACAAAGGCCTTTAAGTCCAAGTTCATCATGAGTATTACCCATTCGAAAAGGATGGATTCACATCTTATATGGAAAAAAAGCCTTAGTTTTCACGCGCGGAGTATGCCAAAAGGTATTGGGAGGTGTACAACGAAGTGGAAGAGTGTACCGAGCAGGTCACGATGGTTCCTTTAATATTAGGCTATCAAACAGTTCCATTAATGAACTCCAAAGCTTCATTTAAGCCCTTAACCAATATCCAAATAACCAATTAGGATCTATTTATAACATCAAAACCCTAATTTTTAATCAAGATTTAAATAAAAACCCATTTTATAATCCAAGAACCCTAGACTTGTAACTTTCATCAATTAACTAAGGATTTCACGATATTAACAAGTATAATGAGACGGGTTGTAACTAATTTACAGTATAAAACATATTCAAATCATTTTATAATAATTTTTAGTCATATGCATAATGAAATCAAAGGGAATTTAACCCAATTACTAACATAATTATGTCAATTATGAATTTAACAATTAAATCTTACAAATCAAATTTAAAACATGTTTAGGGTTTAGAATCCAATGAAATAGAAATAATCTCAAACATATGTAATCATAATCATATTCTATATAGAACTTACCTTATGAATTGATTAAGAAATAAATTCTTAATTCCCCTAAATCTTCCTTTCCTCTCGGTATTTTCTCTCTCCATCCCCTCTAGTGCTTCCTCGTTGTGTTTGTGATAAAATAAAATTCCTAATGACCACTTTCAACCCTTTAATCTCGAAATTGGGTTTGGGCCCCAAATGGGCCTCACCTAAAAGAGCCCCAAAATAACTCTAAATGACTTAAAATCATGTATGAGCCTTATACTAACCCAATAGGCCTTTAAACCATCATTTTAAACTATAAATGGACATTCTACGCATCCCAAAATCCAATCATCATATATACCCAAAATAAATAAATAACAACTCGGTTATTTCAAAATTTCCCGATATGATTCGGAATATTAATTAATTTAATTAATTAATCACCATGTCTTAAGTCCTAATTCCAGTCCAACTTAAATGATTCATAGCAATATAAACGGTGACATATCTAGTCACGACAAATAAACATAAATAATTTTTATAATTTAACTAATTAAATAATATGCATAAAAATACGGGGTATTACATTTTTCCCCAAACAAGAAATTTTATCCTCGAAATTCGAATTCAATATTTTTCTAGATGGAAATCTAAGAAAATCTCACCCATAGCGTCCTTACACAACTAAAAAAAATCTACTTAATCTATGACCTAGTATACATTATGATCTCTCTTATCATAAATTGTGTTCGGCTATATTCTCAACCAAACTAATCTGATCGTTAAAACACCAACTTGACACCCAAAGATTTCTTTTGACATACCCCTAAGAAAATGATCGTGCACACTGACGATGGTAAGGTGAGGTCAAATAGTACTAGCCTCGCCCTACTTAAACCTTCTAAAAGGAACTTCTCATATGGTTGTTTACCCCCCTATAGGAACCTAAAATCCACGATTCCCATGACGTAGGTCACTAATAACGCATGACCTCCCACCTGAAGCAAAGAATCAAGCCTTCGCTCATCCCCATTTCCCTTGCCTGTTCCGAAAGAACTTCCCATTCTCAATTTCGGACACAATATCCTGCAAGGTGTACAAATCACAGCCCGACCCGAATAGCTGATATAACTCGTAACTTCAAACATCTTGCTCAGTCTATTTTTCATAACCCCAAATGGTCCCTTCCCCCCCCCCCCCCCCCCCCTTGGAACTCCTAAACCGTATCATAATCAAATGAGTATACTCTTTTACCTTAATACTCCCACTCATTTATGGAATGTAAAGTGAATCCTCAAATACGCACCTTAGTCAAAGCCACCTCTTTTCGTTTGGGGACCCCTCGATAAAAAATTTCCCCCAAAATACAACCCTATAGTCTCCTCAATCTAATAAAGGACTTATTCCCAATATTAATTACATACTTACTCTTGGTATATTTGAAATTTGGGGCATAAACTACCCTTAGTTATAGATTTGTGTGTAGGAGGCACCAATACTACACCATTCCCTCTTAAACGAGGTATCAATAATTCACAGCAAACTACTTCTTTGTACGGTTAAAAAATACCCTAATGACATGCCCACGCCATTTTGTGCTAAAAAGTTGCCTTTACGATATAATCCCTTTGATTTCATCACTAATGATAACTCTCCAAGTTTTAATTTTCAGAAGATGACACTTTCTTGGACGGGTCCAACCGTTCGTTGATATGTAACATCCAACACTCGTCGGGTATCTTGACCCTAACCTGACCCTGGGAGGCCAAACCTCCGCTTAGTGAACTATCCTTCTTTTGGAACTCCCTCACAATAACGTTGTCTCTGAATGCTCAACCGGATAAAAAAGTTTTGTGAATATTGTCACGACACATTTATTATCAGTAACGAAGTCAATTTCATGAAATTCCATCATGGCAGATTTTATGCTAGTCCCATTCCTAAGGCAAAGATAAGTCTCTTAGGTAGGTGATAACTTAACACCTATCTAAGTAAAACTTGAAAAACCTCGGACTATCGGTGACACCTCCACATGACCGTATTCCCCTATAATGTACTCGCATCCATAAATATACAAGCGTGATAACCTTTTCTCGCGAGCCTAAGCATAACCATCTAAAAAAATCCTTGCCCCCAAACATGGCATAAAAATATTTCCCATGGTAATCGATATAAGAGTAAAACATAGTTATGCCCATAATCTCAGTAGCAATACGATGATATCTCACATAATAAAATCAACAAGGCAGCTGAAACTGAGCTAACCAGATAAATTTCCACATCTCTATAATCACGACGTAAAGAATCCCCTCCCGACTAGGGGTAACCCCAAATATATAGAGGTTAAAGGAAAATATATCTACCTCATAATTTTACTACACGCACACACACACACACACACACACACTCACTATAAATAAAAATGTTAAATCCCCAATGTCTAAAACAGACTCATATGTACGAGCCATAATGTACCCACAACCATTCCCTGGAGGAACCCCTAAAAGTTTGTTGCCACTAAGGCACCTAATAACTAGGTAGTCTCACCTACCACAAGTGTAACACTTTCTTTTAAAGGAATTATTGAAATGGCGGCCCCACTGGAGGCCCTGCTGACCTTGCCTCATTGGTCGTAAATTTTAAAATTTATCATAATTACCCTGTTCTCATAGGTCATGGCTCTACTGGTAATAATTACCCTAACCCTGCTAGCCAAAGTAGATCACATAATTTACTCTTACAAACCATTTTGGGGTCATCTCCCCAGTGCAGTTCCTTTTACTGGTGAGGTCTTCCTACTCGGGTCAACAATATATCGTCTCTATTGGTCCTACTTTGGCCTCATTCCTCCAAACCTTAGGGGCTCTATCCTCATGTTATAATGCTCCTACTGATGTGGGAGGGTAACTCAACCACCCGACCCCCGTAATGAACAACGGGTTACCTTGTAACACCTGTCAAACTTTTCACATAAGATTTCTACCAATTCAAAAAGTCTTTCTCATATAATTTAATAACGCGAACATCCTTATTCTCCTTTGTATCAATCTATCATGGTGCATAAAGACAAAGATAGTTCAACTCTTCCTTAAACAAACCACCAAATGGTTGCACAAACTAGGTCTTCGAAACTTACGTTTAATGTCGTCACCGATGGTGACTGAAAACATTTCCCCTTGAACCATACGTTAAGCACTTGATAAAGGTCTCTCGTCCAAAATCCCTTAACTCCAAATCAAAATTAACCTCATGCGTGGGATGTCACGCAAGTGAAATCTAAACAATGAACCCTCCCGATACACTTGGTATATCCGAGTTGTTCATCAGGAAAGGATGGTGCGTATAAGGACAAATTTCTAATTTAGTTAATTTATTTGTAATTGGCTTAATTCTAGACAAAAAATTTGAGCCATATGTTAGTCTTTATATTGTCGATCTCGTAATCCTATGACATGTTTGATGAAGATGTAGCGGCCAAACTTCAAAGTGGATATTAATCGTGCCATGTTTTCGTACCGATATTGTCTTTACATTTTTCGAGGATATCGTAAGGTACTCATGCATTTTGAATATGGTCTTTGGATAAATGTTTTTGGGTGTTTGTTTTTGAAAAAAATTGTTTGAAACTATTTTTAAAATTATTTTTAAATAAAATATTTTTTGGTTTGAATCTCGTTAGAACGAAGTCTGTATCTTATTAGAACAAAAAACATATCTTGTTAAAATGAAGGTTATACCTCATTGGAACGAACTTCAGTACCTCTTTAGAATGTGCATCTAACAAATATCAAACGATCACTCTGTCAAACAGAAGGGAACACGTTGGAATCTCGTTGGAAGTTCGTTAGAAGGAAAAAGCCATCTCGTTTGAATGAACTTAGTTATCATTAGAACGAAAATAGTTTCTCATTTGAATGAACTATGCATTTTTGTTCGAACAAGTTCATCGCCTTGAAATTCGTATTTTCTCTATTTCACGGTTATTGGACTCGGGTTTTTGAAGGACTTTTGGTGAATATTAATTTCCTAAATGTTTACCAAAGTTCTAAAACCCTAATTTCACACTTTGAGTTTAAATATACAAGTTTACATATTCATATGCTTTTAGATCTTTTGTTTGGGCACCAAAGTTTGTTTCTCTTCATCTTGAGAAAACTTATTTCATGCGGTGGACTCTGTACTTGTTCCATTTTTTGATTTCTTAGACGGTTACTGAGCCTAATTGATGTTTATCGAGGTGCATGTGGATTCACATGTTGTGGCAGCTTACGTGAGTAGACTCCTACGTTTCACTGTGTAGGAGAGGTCGAAGATAGAAGAGCGTTAAGGCTTGCATGAGAGACAAGTCATTGAGTAAGTCTATTGTCTAGTCTTTGTAAAACCTTATCATAGTGATCAGTTTGGATAGGCCGTGCAAGGTTTTTCCCTTTGTGGTCTTCCCCGTATATCAGCGTGTTACTGCTAGTTTATTTATTTTATCCATAATCACCTAGATGCATGTTTTATGTTAAAAAGATAAAATTGGGTAAATCGATTTTTCACAACCAAACGATTTAATTTGGTGAACAAGTTTTATTAGGTTAATTTGTTTAAGGCTTTGTTCTTTAAAATTAAAAATTTTAAAATAGACTTTTTGTTGTTGACCATGTCTTCCTAGGCTATGTGGGGGCCTTCTCAAATTGGTATCAGAGCATGTTACATTTATTTATCCATTTTTTCATGTTGTTTAGGGTGGTTTGTTTGTCCGTTTCTCTCTCGTGTCGATTTTATGTGTTTTTTATTAGTCATAAATATTTCACATGTATCCCCTTAATTTCGGTTCTTATATGGTCTGGAGCGGTGTAAATATATTGGATTTATCTCATATTCATGTTTTGGCGATTATTCTTGTTTTGTTTATTTTTCGTGTGTTTTACAGGTATTTCATGCAAGTGAATGCAGTAGAGAAACCAAAACAGTGAAAGATGAGGAAAAGAAGTTGAAGGGAATTTTCATAATTTTTCAGTTGGAACCTAGAGGAGGATCCAACTATAAAGTTTAAGAACTTGAAGTCACGAGAATATTGAAACACGACACCTCAATTCGAGCTATGGTGAAGAAGTTATGCACGTTTAAAGTTGAGAAGAAAATCAAGTGGTAGAATTGTAAATAAGAGAACTTCGAGCACACAAGGCATCACTTGGGCAACACTGGAAAATCTAACCGGTTCGGATCCTAGGCAAACCAGGTCGCTATTAGTAATGCTCAAGATCCGTGATAAAATTTTGCCACGCTTTAGAATCGTGATAAATTATCTGAAGCGGGATTTTTATTTTGATTTCTTCTTGCGTTACAAGGAGAATAATTTACAAGTTTTGATTTTTATCTGAAGCGGGATTTTTATTTTGATTTCATTCATGTTAAATCTCATAATCAAGGAGAATAATTTACAAGTTTGCACCATCAATTCAATAGCTTTTTCGGTTCTTCTTCAATCTTTGATTTCTTCTTCCGTGTTTGTGTTCTTCAATATTGGTAACCTCAAATTCCAGCGTTGTTATTATTGTTTCATTATTTTTACATGCTTGTTAATGAATTCTTGTATTGCTAACGCCATTATGTTTAGTAGCTAGTTCAAGGGTTGGGATCATGTTTCTGCCATTGATGGGCGTTGAGCTTCGAAAATTAGGTTTGGGGTACAATTACATTTAATCAAAACCTTGTGTATAATATTGGTTTATTATGCATTTAACTTTCTTTGTCACGCAGTGTTAGTATTTAAAGCGATAATCCTATTTTAATGCACTTGTGACCATTTTTTATTGAAAGTTTTATCTCGCATTTTTGGGTTAAGTCTCTTCATGCGTGATGTTTATGATTAATTGTTAACAAAAAATCCTAATTGTGCATTGTTTATCCCATGGAAGGGATGTGATCCTAATCCCATTTTCTTATTCTTTGCTTAAGTTTTAATTAGTTTTAGTTAACTTCTTTATTTTACTCCTTTTTCCTTTCTCACCCCATCATCATCTTTTACACTTTTATTTTAGAAGTAATAAATCAATTAAAATATATCCAACATTATCTGTGGATTCGATACCCATACTAGCCGTTATACTCCATAAGAGTGTAGTTAAAGTTTAGGTTTTTTGTATTGCGGTCGAAAGTTGATAACAACGATTAGCGTATTACACGGACGCTCGGTTTCTGCCACCATTTTTCTTCTCGATGGATCCCCATAGTGATAAGTTATCCATTGTGTTTACTGATGATAACTTTGATATTCAAGAGGATTTTAATGATTCACAACGGTGCTGCAAATTTAGCTCGCCTGAATTTGAAGTTTACAAAAAGAATTAAATTCTTGAAAAAGAAAATTTTCAGTTTAGATTTACAATTGAATTTTTGCAAACTGTTAAAACTCAAAGAGATTTCTTACGTGAGAAGCTTGTGTACATGAATAGTGGTTTTATATCTTAAGAAGTGTCCAAAAAGAGAGTGAGGATAGTATGGTTTTTAGAGAAAAAATTAAAGGACTCTAAATTTTATAGGTTTGATTTATGTGCCATTGAGGATAATAATAAATTGATTAAAGATTTGAGGGCACGTGAGAAGATTCTTAGGGTTAAGTTCGCTGCATTAGGGGAGATCGAGATAACCTTCTAGGAATGATTGAAATTTTGAATAAGGAGTCCTTAACATTTTAAGAGTTTAATTCTTTGTTTGAGTCTAGAATTTTAAAGTCAGAAGATGATCTAAAAGACTCAAGTAGTGTTAATAGTGATGGTACTGGCTTCCATGATTCTAATGCTTCTGTTGTTAAAGCCAAAACCATTGTTTATTTTACAGGGTCAACCGCATTCCAGGTTGTTAGAAAAGGTTAACCCAAAGGTTCCATTCCTCATTGTATCTACACGTGCACACACTACGGTAGGAAAGGTAACCTTAGACATTTTTTCTATGATCCTAAAAGAGACCCTAGGAAGTTGAAGTCTAGTGTCCCAATGGTTCCCAAAATCCCACGAGTTAAGCATTCATCTATTTGGGGTTAGGAAATTAGTTTTGATAGCACTAACTGTTAGACTGGTTGATTCTCGCATGCTTGCACCTCGCTCTTCGTATGCTATAACTTATGGGTGATTGCTTGCATATTTGCCATACACTATCTTTTATGCTTCATGATATATATGTTTGCTAGTTGTATATTATTTTGTACATTTTTCATTTACTGAGTCATATTGAAAAATACAAAAAGATTTTGTTTATCTTTTAAGTTAGTGTTTTTAAAATTGTTTTTTTCCTTTTAAAAATCTTTATAAAAACTCAAAAAGATTTTTTATTTTTTTTGTATTTTAGTTTTACACATTTTGTGTGGCATATTGGTGTGTTTGCATCCACTTTATTCTGTGCTTTCCATGTGACTAGAATATTTGATTATGATTGTCAATACTTAAATTGCTCTTAATCGTTCTTGCTGGAGTTATACTGAACTTGATTTGCTTAACGAATTCGCTTTGTATATGACTCTCCATACACATGCACGAGCTTTTTGAACTTTAACTTCACACATTGTATTTGAGTTATGTGAGATGTTTTTCTATCAATCTTGGCATCTATATATTTTGTTACTATGGGGGATTTGTGCATGTAAGAACCACATTGCCCGTGAGATCGTTTGATTTTATTGAAAATATGAGGGTGTATGGAAAAGGGCCATTTGGGAGAAAGCCACCATTGATAAGAGCCTAATGAAAAGATTTAAAGGCAGTAAAAATAGAAAAATGGGCATTGGGGGGAGAAAACAAAACAAAACCTGGTGGCCTAGATGTAGGTACAAACACATCAAACGATACCAAAATAACTTGTCTAAACTAACCGTGTCCTCATAGGGATTTTGGTTACCCAAATTGACTTTTGGGGTTAAAAATGGGTATTGGCGGTGAAAACCGAAAACAACAACCATGCGGCCTTGATTTATGTAAAAACTCCTCCAGCAATACCAAAGTAACTTAGTTAGACTAACTGGGGCCTCATCGAACTCTCGGTTGGCCTAATTGACTAGTATACGCTTCTTTTAGGGTTAAAATGGGCTTCAGGGGATGAAAACTTAATACATCAACCTAGCGGCCTAGAAGTAGGTCCAAACACATCAAGCGATACCATAATAACTTGTCTATACTAAACACATTCTCATCGGACTCTCGGTTGGCGTAATTAACTAGATACACTTCTTTTTGGGGTTAAAATTGGGCGTGGGGGGGGGGGCAACAAAAACTTGAAACAATAACCTAGCAGCCTAGATTTAGGTAGAAACATATCAAGCGATCCCAAGAGAACTTGTCTAAACAAAACGTGTTCTCATCGAATTCTCGGTTGACCTAATTGACTAGTATACGCTTATTTTGGTGGGTTAAAATTGGGCATTGGGGATGGGTTCGAAAATTGAAAACAACAACTTAACAGCCTAGATTTATGTACTAGCACATTAGGCGATACCAAAGTAACTATGGTTATTTGTTGTGTGTTGATGACTCCCTAATTAAATGGCATACTTGCCAATGGCACGAAAATGTATTAGTCTTTTATGTTATTCGCTTATTTATGCTTACACATTTAATGATGTTGAGTTTGTTCGACAGGTTCTTATTGGAAAATATCAAGTTTACATTTGGGAGAATGAAGTCTAGTTTCGCAAGGAATATAATGAATATAGAGCTATTAATTTTTTATCCGATATCCCGTTTATGGTAATAATCCTAAATGACCCGAATATGACTCGATTAGCTTGTATAAATTTAAAGTACCCAAAACTTATACTAAAATAAAAATCAACGCGACACGAAAGTGACACGACTAACCCGAATTGCCACCCCTAAATGAAGACTGCTTTGGGGAGAATAATATGTTTAAAACTACAATGATGTTAGATTTCGTTTCAAGTTTATGGTTAAAAGTTAAATGGTTTATCTTGTATTACATTTTCTTTTAAGAATTTTAATGGTTATGAATGAAATATAATTTTAGATCGGTTTGATATCATCGAAATGTTGTGTCATTCATTTTGTCATTTATGTTTTGAAATTATATTTTGAGTGAAATTTGTGGGCATTAAATTTTTATTTCCATTGGTTAAGCACAAGTTATTACTAGTGTATTTATATCTATTTGTTTAATGAAAAATTAATATTTTTTAAAAATATAATAATATTGCTAACGGACTTTAACCGTTATAAATAAAAATATCTTTTACAAATATGACACTCCGAGTCCGTTACAATGTATTTTGTAACGGTTTTTATCCGTTACAAATTCTATATTTGTAATGGGTAAATACCGTTACAATTCAGTAAATCCGTTACTAATATATGGGATTTGTAGCAATGTCAAATTTGTTACAAAATAACTTGTAATGGTTTAATCCGTTATAAAAATTAAATTTGTTACATATTTTATTCGTTATAAATTCCATTAGTAAAATTAAATGCCACTTTTCTAACGGATTTAATCCATTACAAATATTTTTTGTAACGGTTTTTGCCCATTACAATTGACTTTTTTGGTATAACGGTTATTACCACAAGAGGAAGGTTTCATCCCACAGCTTCTCTTGAGACTTTGACGATCTTGAAGACAGAGTCCATTGGAGTGGGTCACGCCTCACCCGTTCCAGTTCTTTACAGACCCCAGTACAACCATCCTCCTACACTTTCATTTATTCATAAAAAGAGAGATAATTGGGTTTCATTTTTTCTAACTAGGTTCCTAATCAAATTCAATAAATCACACATAATTAGGGTCTACGCAACATTTAATCAAAAGAGAACTTAAGGAGAAAAGTAGAGATAATCTTATTTTATATGAGTATTCTAAAATTCTAATTATGAAAAGTTGATCTTACTCCAAAAAGCTATAAAAAAAATTCTTCTTTAAGCTTCTTCAAATTCTAAGTGAATCACCAAATTAAAGGTTGAAAGTTGTTTTTATGGAGGTTTAGGAGGTTAGGGATGAAAAATAGGGGTGATATAGCTGAAGGTATTGAGAGTAAAGTGTGAAAGCAAGTAAAATTTCATCAAAACTTCCCTTTAAATGAAACAAGGTAGAGCACCCCGCGAGGAGATCGTGAGCCACGAGGGTCGCGATCGCGCCAACTTTACCAGCGATCGCATGCCTTAACCGCCACATCCGCGGCTCCCAAAATTTTGCAACACCTATCTCTCATACTCTTAGTTTATTAATTAAATATAATTAGTTAAGTTTTCAACTCATTCAAAACTCTTTACAAACACAAAATTCTAATTCGTGATTAACTCTTTTAAGAGCCTAACTTTGACCCAAGAATGCTACAATTGCAAAAGTCCTTAAGGTTTCTAACCAAACCCCAAATATCAACTTAATAAAAAAATATTTATTTTATTCATTTAATTAGCACAAAATCCACATAAATCATTTACATTGAATTCTTTTTCATTTAATTATAATTTAACCCCCAATATGTAAAATAGCTACTGTGGGGACCAAAATATAATTGGGTTCAATTGAGGACTGGGCAACAATCCCAACAATATTAGAGGCATGCCCGATCTAGCTTACTAGTAAAAAATATTAATACCAACATTTATCACCTGCATAATTATAAGGCAGTCACGATTAGCTCATATCGATTATCCAAAATTTCGGGCGAGATATTCAGGGAATCACCACATGAACTTATCTCAAGCCATGGGAGTTCCTTGGCTTATTCAACCACTATGGTTTTAAACAACTGTAAATACATCCCACACCCCAGAGCCAAGGGGGATGTAATATCAAAACTTTGAGAGAAATTAATAAGAATACAATGACCTCTCCCTGGACATAGACAATTTGTCGAACCATGTATATTTGTGTGTTGTGTGATTGATATCTTCATATTCATCTTTTGATTTATTTCTAGAATTTCTTAGTTGTGATTAATCTGACTCACGGTTACATACGATAAAAATCATTTTAAACCATCAAGTGTTTTCATTGTTTGTTTTTAGAAAATAAGGCTTCCTCTATCATAATTTGAATGTACTTTCTTTAAAATAAAATTATTGATTTCTTTGTAATTAAATTATCATACCCAATCAATGATGGTGGAATGTTTTACATCAAATTTTTTAAATAAAATTTTAATTCAAAATATGGCAAGTAACTCAATATAAAACGGATACAATCTAATATACAAATATAATATAAAAATAGTGTCTCTTAAAGTAATTTTGCACGTAGCTCATCTAATTTACTCGCTCATTAAATTATTTAAAATTTAAGAGAGGAGGTGTAGAGTTAGTTTTTCCATTGAAGGATTTGTTAATCATTTCAGTATACCACCTATATATATCATCTGTGTGGAGTATTTTTTTTAAATAGTAAAAAAAAAATTGAATTAATTTTTATTGTGTGGTATTTAAACATTTAATGGAACATCACAAAAGAAAATTAGCTCAAAATAATTTCTTTTACTATTTTAAAAATTTGGGTCAAACTATATCAGTTTTTAACAGCTTAAAAACTCACATAGTTTGATCGATTTTTTTAAAATAACAAAAAAAAAATTAACTGATTTTTTTGTAGAGTCCCTTAAAATGTTTAAAGCATAGAAAAAAATTAACTCAATTTTTTTTTTTACTATTTAAAAAAAAAATGAATCGCATTGGTAGACCTCATATGTGGTATGTATGAGAGATTTTATATATATAGAGAGAGAGTCAGGATCACATAAGGGCACCCTAAATAAGGGCTATTTACGAGACAAATTTTTTTTATTAATATTTTTTTTATTTTTTGTGGATTCTAAACATTTCAGGGTACTCCAAAAAAAATCATCCCAAAATGATTTATTTTGATATTTTAAAAAAATGGATCAACATTTATCAATTTAAGCAGTTGGCTTGACTGCTTAAAAATTGTAAAATATTGATCCATTTTTTTAAAATATCAAAGTAAATCGTTTTGGGATGATTTTTTTAGGGGTATCCTGAAATGTTAGGATCCAAAAAAGAATTAAAAAAGAAACATATATATTTTTTTAAATCATCCCATAAATTGTCCATATTTAGGGTGCCTTTATGTGATCCTTCTCTCTCTCTCTCTCTCTGTACATATATATATATATATATATATATATATATATATATATATATATATATATATATATATATATATATATATATATATATATATATTGTGGCCATCCGCGATCCTCGCCGCGGGCGGGAGCGCGAAAGGAAGGATCCTCGGGTCCCGCGCATCCCTCTCGGGAGCGCTTCGACCGGCGTCGTTTGAGATGAGGTGTAAAGATGTAGAGAGATTCAGAGTCGCCAGTCTATTTTACTCAAAACAGACAAAAGAAAAAAAAAAGGGAAGACGCCCCGAAGGATGGCATCCAAAGACATACTAGTGCATGCGAAACCAAAATGATTCGAGAAGGGTTCGGAGGCTTAGTTACGAAATGGGTAGGGGTTAGGCATCCATTCCTCCCTTTCGGTCTCTCAATGATATTTGCTATTTTCCTTTATATTTCTCCCGTCATATGTGTGCATGTGTATATATATGGTGGAGATAGGATTCCTCAACTTCTATCATGGAAGAGATAAAGCGAGTCATCCGTAGGAAGGTATAAGAATAGTATTAGAAAAATAAGATTTACGCAATTACCCCTACGTTAATCGTTATAACGGAACGACAACGCATATGGAGTAATACGTCACTAAGGGCAAGTATATAGAATATAAGAAGATTAGATTTAGAGAAAAGAGAAAGTAAAAGAAGAAGTGGGAGAAAGGACTCGAGTCTCGAGTTTTACCTCGAGACGCCTACATAGCCTATAAAGGTATCAAAGTCCACGTAATTCGCATACAAAACGAGGGATGGGGTTTATCCCATAAATCCAAATGGGGAATCTCTTATTTGTGAGTGTGTATGTGTGTAGAAAAAGTGTTTAAGTTATGAGAAAAGTGTGGGAAAAGTATGAGAATCCATATTTGGAATTTATGAGCAAATCCTCTTTTTCTTGTTTTTTTGGGTTTTATTTATATGAAAATAAGAGATGTGAAATAATACTAAATAAAAAGTATATTAGGATATGTGAGATGAGATAACAAAAGTGCTAAGTAAAAAAATACGTTATTGAGAATTTAAGAGAGAGTCTAAAAGGTTAGACCTTCTTGAAGATCTTGATCTTGAATGTTGGAGAGAAGCCCTTGTGCTTGGATGATGATGGAGAGTGACTAATTCACCAAGTTTGATGAAAAGGATGATGGAAAGTGGAAGTAAAAAAGGGATTTGGAAGTTGAAATCACGCTGCCTTCGAGAGAGGTTTCGGGGATTCGTTGGGAGTGAATTTTATCAGATCTGGGCTCCCTTTGCAAATGAGGTGAAGGCCTCCTTTTATAGGCTCAGGTCACTGTCGATCGGCATAGACCCGTTCCTGCCTATCGGCACCTGCGGATAGGCAGGGTCTGGAACCTGCCATTTGGTAGTGTCTTTCAGGACTTTTTGGAAAATCGGTTGCCGAGGGCAAACCGTTGGTCAGAATCGTGCACGGGATAAACCGTTAGAAAGGTAATTCAGATACCTTTGAAAGTACTTTGTACCTCTCCCGGGTTCGGGAGTTAACTTTGGGTCAAATATGTCTTGGAAGCGTTTGTTGGTCCATTGGACGGGGAATCGTTCACACGCAAACGGATCGTTTGTCTGCATGGTAAGTCTGAATCGTGCACGGGGTAGACCGTTGGAAAGGTTAGGAGATTTACTTCGACATTCCAAAGAGTTTGACACAGTTTGGTGAGTTGACTTTGGTCAACCAGGCCCTGGAAGCGTTCGATGACCTCTCGGAGTCGAACGGATCATTCGTCCGCATGGTAAGTCAGAATTGTACACGAGACTGACCGTTGGAAAGGGTATTCAGTGCCCTTCAAAGATTCATTCAGTCTTAGTGGAGCTGAAGGGATAACTTAGGTCAAAAAGAGCCCAGGAGCGCCCGGTGGCCTCTAGGTCAGGTTTCGAATGCAAAGGGATCGTTCGTCCGCATGGTAAGTCAGAATTACGCACGGGATGGACCGTTGGAAAGGGTATTCAGTGACCTTTGAAGATTCATTCAGTCTCGGTCGAGATGAAGAGTTTGAATTTTTGGTCAAACTGAGCGGGGGGTGCCCGATGGCTTTTAGGTCAGTACTCGGGACATGACCTGAGTTTGTGGTGATGAAGGGAGGTACTAGGGACCTAAGGAGAGTTAGGGGGTAACAGAATGGGGTGTCTATAGAGCCCCTCGATGGGTGAGTTTGGAACAAATGATGACCGTCGAATAGAAAACCACATGATGCTTTTGAGGGAGTATGACCGATTCAGAGGGTCGAGGTCGATTCTGAGGACCAAAGGAATGCGCTGGGGATGACCAATTATGTGGGTCAAAGCTGAATCTACAGCTTAAGGTAAAGGTCTAATAACTGAGGTCAATTTTGACTTAAGAGTGGTGACGACCGAGGACCGGGGTCAATTCTGACCCAACTCAAGTGACGATCCAAGATCGAGGTCAATTCTGACCTAAAGAGTGGTGACGATCGAGGATCGGGGTCAATTCTGACCCAACTCAGGTGACGATCCAAGACCGAGGTCAATTCTGACCTAAAGAGTGGTGACGACCGAGAACCGGGGTCAATTCTGACCCAACTCAGGTGACGATCCAAGACCGAGGTCAATTCTGACCTAAAGATTAGTGACGACCGAGGATCGGGGTCAATTCTGACCCAACTCAGGTGACGATGCAAGACCAAGGCCAATTCTGACCTAAAGAGTGGTGACGACCGAGGACCGGGGTCAATTCTGACCCAACTCAGGTGACGATCCAAGATCGAGGTCAATTCTGACCTAAAGAGTGGTGACGACCGAGGATCGGGGTTAATTCTGACCCAACTCAGGTGACGATCCAAGACCGAGGTCAATTCTGACCTAAAGAGCGGTGACAACCAAGGACCGAGGTCAATTCTGACCCAACTCAGGTGACGATCCAAGACCGAGGTCAATTCTGACCTAAAGAGTGGTGACGACCGAGGATCGGGGTCAATTATGACCCAACTCAGGTGACGATCGAAGACCGAGGTCAATTCTGACCTAAAGAGTGGTGACGATCGAGGACCGGGGTCAATTCTGACCCAACTCAGGTGACGATCCAAGACCGAGGTCAATTCTGACCTAAGAGTGGTGACGACCGAGGACCGAGGTCAATTCTGACCCAACTCAGGTGACGATCCAAGATCGAGGTCAATTCTGACCTAAGAGTGGTGACGACCGAGGATCGGGGTCAATTCTGACCCAACTCAGGTGATGATCCAAGATCGAGGTCAATTCTGACCTAAAGAGTGGTGACGACCGAGGACCGGGATTAATTTTGACCCAACTCAGGTGACGATCCAAGATCGAGGTCAATTTTGACCTAAGAGTGGTGACGACCAAGACCGGGGTCAATTCTGACCCAACTCAGGTGACGATCCAAGACCGAGGTCAATTCTGACCTAAAGAGTGGTGACAACCGAGGACCAGGGTCAATTCTGACCCAACTCATGTGACGATCCAAGACCGAGGTCAATTCTGACCTAAAGAGTGGTGACGATCGAGGACCGGGGTCAATTCTGACCCAACTCAGGTGACGATCCAAGACCGAGGTCAATTCTGACCTAAGAGTGGTGACGACCGAGGACCGAGGTCAATTCTGACCCAACTCAGGTGACGATCCAAGGTTGAGGTCAATTCTGACCTAAGAGTGGTGACGACCGAGGATCGGGGTCAATTCTGACCCAACTTAGGTGACGATCTAAGACCGAGGTCAATTCTGACCTAAGAGTAGTGATGACCGAGGACCGGGGTCAATTCTGACCCAACTCAGGTGATGATCCAAGACCAAGGTCAATTCTGACCTAAGAGTGGATGAAGATTGGATTTTGATTTTGCTGGGAAAGTGCTTTGATGATTTTGATTTGAGCTGGGGAGCTTTTGTTTCACTAGGAGACCTTGCGGGGGGGACAACCTATTTTGGGTGCTGTAAAAGAATTCCGTTGGGGAAGTGATCAGGTGATCCTTAGAGATCCTCCGGAGCTTTGCCGGGAGGAGTTTTCACTTGGTTTTTGAGGATTTTGCTAGGAAAGAGGGGTTCCGCTCGAGGGAACGCGAAGTTTTCTTGGTGAAAAGGCTTTAAATCCTTCCTGGGATTTTTAGGAATTCTCCGGGGATTTTTCGAGGCTTTCTGGTATTTTTTCGTAATTTATGTACGAAATTTAAGGGGGTGCTGGTTTGCATAGTATGAAGGGTGCCATTCGGCAGTGGAACGGACTTTTGGGCTACCTCGGGAAGGCAAAGGGTCGGTGCCGATCAGTATGGTAGGGGGAGGTGCCGATCGACATGGCGCTTGGCAACCTATATATAGGGACGAACCCCTTCATTTTTTCACAGCTTCTTTGCTTTCTCTCTCTCTGCGATTCTTCTATAAATCGTTCTAGCATTCCGATCTTCAAGAAATGGCCTCTTTTATTAGCACTGCAGTCCATCGGGAGTGGTTGACCGTTGATGACTGGGCGAACGTGGAGTGGAGGGCTAGGGCGCCTCTTGCTTTGGGGAGTGAGAACTCCTTTGATGCGTTTGAGCCTGTTACGGATGAGCGGACCTTGCTGCGGGAGTCATCGCATCATCGCTTTTCGAGATTGAGTCCCGACGGTTATGTAAGTAGCCCGACCTTTGGCATTCCTTTCTCTTTTGGTGATTTTTTCTTTTTTGATTTTTGATGAGACTTTTATTTTTTTTGCCAGTCCGATATTTCTATGAAGAACATGCGCGCCCGTGGGACGACGGGGCTTAGGTATGTCTGGGTGCATCTCCCTCCTGTGGTATATTGGATGGTATTATCAGCGGGTTTTGGGCGGTTGGCATCGGTGCTGGATGAGATGCCTCATTCGACAGCGGTCTTGTGCGCTCTGGGAGAGAGGTGGTAGGATACTACCCACACCTTCCATTTCGGCTTCGGGGAGATGACTGTGACTCCCATAGACGTGCAGCAACCGCTGGGGCTGGATTGTGATGGAGAGCAGATAGAGGTGGATCGCTCTTTACGGGTGAGACCGGAGGCAGTGCGTGCGGCACTTGGTAACGTAGGGAGGATAGTTTCCGGGGATTCTATCCGACTGTCTTTGCTGAAGGATGTTCTGCTGAGCAGGGTGATTGACGTGGAGCACGGGCTGCAAGTGAGGCAGATGGCCTGATTATTTAATTTGCTGGTGTTGGGAGGTTTTATGGTGGCGTCGAGCGGCGACGTCGTCCATTTGTGGTTCTTGCCGTACCTGAGGATGTTTTCGAACATCCCTTTCTATGATTGGGGAAGTCTGACTTTGGCGACCCTTTACTCTTCTCTAGATGCATTCAGTCGGTGCTGCCGGTAGACCTTTACTGGGGCCACGTACCTTCTTGTGGTATTCTTCAGTTTGCGCATTTATTTTCATGCGTTCGCATTTTCCTTTCATGCATTCGCATTTTCCTTTCATGCGTCTCTTTTTGTTTGTGAATTCAGACGTGGTTCTACAAGGTGATTGGGTGCAATACCCCGCTGATCGCTTTGAAGGACGACACTATTGGGGACTTATGTTGATTGTATCGATGGCGTAAGGCCAATCGGCAGTCGAAGGGATCTCTATCCCTGGAGGCGGTGCGTCAGGTCCTGAATGACCTGACTAGTGGTAGGGCAAGACTCTTTCTATTTCAGTCTTGGTTTTTGTACCTTCTGATCTTGTATTGATTTATGCTCGCTCAGAGATTTTCAGCTGACCTTTTATCCCTGAGGAACAGCCATTCAGGATGTGGGGGCGACCGGGGTGAACGCGCGGATGAGGCGTTTGCTGGCGCATGAGTTTGGTCATTCCTGGTATCTCGGGGAGAGGGTGGTTCGTCAGATTGCCGAGGAGGAGGTGGTGGTACCACCTGCGCAACCTCCTACGTCTATGACGTAGGAGCGATTGCTATCAGAGGATAAGAGGATTGCGGCGACGATTGGCGAGTCCTACTTGTTATACACCGATACGGCTGCGCCGTACGATAATAAGGACTTTGTGACGAGTTAGTTGATGGCGCCCAGCATATATGATGCCCTGCCTTTCCTTCCTGCGGGTTCGAGTCGGGTGGTGGGATCTTCCCACAGTGGCGCTGGTCCGTCGGTGTCTGCGGCGGCGACGACTTCCAAGGTTCCCTTTGTGCGGTTGCAAACCCCTTCGTACAACATTCGGCGGGCAAATGGAGGGATGGTGCCTATGTTGCACCGTCCTTATGTGATGGATCTGGAGGAGTTGGGTTTGACAGAGGAGGTCCTTCGACCTGCGGTATACCTTCATGTTCCTCTCTTTTTTTCTTTTCTGTTTTGGTCATCTCAGTTTTGATACTGATTTTGCCTTTTCATGCAACAAGTCCGGGTGTCGACCACTTGGCTAAGGGATATCAGAGACTGGATATCTTCGACGACTGCCCATATTTGAGATGCGGTCCCTGTTCCTTCTTGCTTGGTGTTTGCTTCATTCGAAGAGGACTCTGGCTCGGGTAGTGGGGGTGTGTCATCTCGACGTAGGGGGAAGAGAGCACGTCGCAGGGGTGGAAGCTCTTTAGAGAGAGAGAGAGAGAGAAAGAATGTGGGTTCGGGCTGAGTCCAGTTTTTTTTGTTTTTTTTTTATTTCTTGCAAAAATAATGTAACACAGAAAACAGATATATGCAAGGCAATGGAGTTTTTTGATTATCTTTTTATTAATGATGGATGAATGCATGCACATGCGCTTTTTACTTTGCTGCTGAGACCGTAAAAAGGAATATTTTTGAAATTTTTTGAAGTAAAGTTTTTAATTAAAAGGGGAAATTATATAAGGAGGAAAAGGGATTTTTTAAATTCTGTTGAGAATATCAATTTCTTTTTATTGAGTTTTCTTATTTGACAAAATAGGAAAAAGGGAAATTTCTAAAAATGGGGGGTTACCGATCGGCAAGCACCCTGACCTGCCTATCGGTAGTTCAGTCCAGTCCCATCAATTTAAAGCTTTGAATGGTACCTTCTTCAGCCTTTGGTACCTTGTGGAGTAGGATTCCCTTCGATTTCTGCGGGGATTATGTCTCTTGTGAGGGTTCTCAAGTATAAAAAGGGGTAATGGTGGAGTGTTTTCATCACACCTTTGCATTTTCACTTACTTGTCCACTATTTCTTAGCCTTGCAAGATGGCTCTCCCTGGTAGCATTGAGTTTGTCAACTACCTCGAAGCCTTGGAAGCAATATGCTCTTATAATGTCGACTATGATGCTTTCAACATGCGTCGAGTCTTCTTGTGGCGCAATCGGCCTCTTGAGTGGAACGTGCTGATGGCAGCGGTACAATTCTGGTACCCCGAAGACCACGTATTCCGCTTTGGGTTGGATGAAGTTTGTCCTACCTACGAGGAATTTTTCGCCATGCTGGGTGTAAATCCTAGTGTTGCTGTGGCTTTGCCCGAATTTTCTCGCTCTCTCAGGGATTTGTTGGTCGAGCTTCTTCATATTTCGCCTTCAGCGGCCAAACCATTGGTTGTTGGAAGAATGATCTCCCTCCTGGCGGTGCTGCAGTCTGTGCATTTGCGGGAAGTAGGTGATGCTAGCTATGCTGGAGCCGTTGTTCTGGGTCTGGTTTCAAAATTGCTGCTGGTGACTGGAGAAGTGCAAGTGGACCCACAACTTGCAGCCATTACTTCATGGATGTCATATCATCGCAATACTGCGGCGGTGATACTGGCGGAGACCCTGAATGGCCTGGATGCCTGAAGAGAAGGTCGTTTTGACTTTTTAAGGGGGAGCCCCGTGATGCTGTTCATGTGGTTGTCAGAAAGATTTCGCTAGGCGACTCCTCCAGAATACCCCTTTTCGGCTGTACCCAACTTCTTTTCGTGCCACTTCATCAGCGTTGGCATGTATGTTGAGAACTGGGAGCATTAGCCTGTGGAGCATGGGGCTCGTGGTCTGTATTGTCCAGTGCCTTGGTGGGGGCAGTTGCAGCCTGGTCTGGATCTAGGAGAGTATTCATATGTGCGACTGGTTGGTCTCAGACAGACCTCTTTTTATTTCCCTTAGCGACTTCTGCGCCAATTTGTCTGGGCACAGGTCGTGCTACCTCGGATCTCAAATTTCTTTCCGGTAGAAGATTTGACTGAGCGCCTGCGTCTGTTGCTTGGGTCTTTGTGGGAAAATCAGCGTCCGTCGACCCGTCCCTCCCAATCTGTCGAGAAAGTTTGGCATGTCTCCAAAGATTATGTGAAGTGGTTGTGGAGGAAAGTAGTCAGCAAGATGTTGGTAGTGGAGACTGGACAAAGATGGTTTATTTTATCTAACACCATGGAAGGGGTGTTGTGGTTTTTTCAAAGATGGTTAAGGCTCATCGATCCATGGAATGTTTACGGCACTCTATTCAAACAGGGGAAACTTGGGGACCTCCGGATGTAGATGATGAGGGTGCAGGCTCCTCTGGTGGCTGTGGGTAGGACTCCTGGGGAGTTTATTTGTGTGATAGCTGGGGGAATTTTATTTGGCTTTTATGGTAGTAGGGGGAAGGGGGTTATTCGTTCCTTTTTCTTATGTAATCCGTGCTGAATTTTCTTATTAATAAAATAAACAAGTTTCTGATAATCCAGTTGTGCCTTTCGATGAATTTTGTAATTTTGAATTATCTACACCGATCGCTAAGGCATACATAATCCTTTTGTTCAAGTATTCTTTAGAATGAACCGCCGTTCTCGGATGTAAGAAAAGAAATGGTATTTTGTGAAAAAGAAAGGGTCGCGCTCATGTGAGGTGTATGAGTTGCCTACGTACCTCTGGGGTTTTTGAAAAAGTTTTTATCTATTTCAAAATAATTTTTGCAGAGGATCAGGCCCACGTAGTTCTGGGTAGAGGGAAATGAGGAGTTTCTTTGTTTTTTTAGAATAGAAGGAGGATGAGAAGAGTCGTAGCGTGCCGAGATTTCGGACTAGGGGTAGAATTTCTTGAGACGGTCCAGGTTGACCGAACGAGACATCTCTTCCCCATCTAGGTCAATGAGCATGGCGGCACCCCTGGATAAGATTTTCTTCACAATGTGGGCCGCTCCAATTGGGCTTGAATTTCCCTCTGGGGTCCTAGATGGGTTCTATTATCTCTTTGAGGGCTAAATCCCCCTCCCGGACACAGCGGTCCTTGACTCTCTTGTTTAATGATTGCGCTATTTAGCGATGGTATCCCTGTATGTCGTAAAGAGATTTTAATATTCTTTCATCTAGGAGGGTTAGCTCATCAAGACGGCTTTGGCACTAGTCTTCTTCACTAACTTTGCTTTCGAGCATAACGTGTAGTGAGGGTATTTCCAGCTCCACAGGTAGGACTGCTTCCATGCCGTAGACTAGGGAGTAAGGGGTAGCCCCAGTAGAGGTTCGGATTGATGTTCGATAGCCCCAGAGGGCATACGAGATCCGGTTGGCCCAATCCCTACAACTTTCGGTCATCTTACTGATGATAGCTTTGAGGTTTTTATTGGCGGCTTCAACCGCACCATTGGTCTGAGGTTGGTAAGAAGAAGATTTGTGTCTCTGAATCCCGTACTCGTTGACTACTTCTGTGACTTCTGCTTCGAAATGTAACCCGTTATCTGATACCAGCTCGTGCGGGACCCCATATCGATAGATGATATTCTTCTTGAGGAATTTGGCCACTTTCTTGATGTTCAATACTGCGTATGATTTAGCTTCGACCCATTCGGTGAAGTAATCAATGGCGACTAGGATGAACTCATGTCCATTTAAAGCCTTTGGTGTAACCTTCCCTATGATGTCGACACTCCAGGTGGAGAACGTCCAGGGAGAGGTCATGTTGTATAATTCTCGCAGAGGTAGGTGTTGAAGATTGGAGAATTATTGGCATTTAAGGCATCTCCAGACATTGGCGCTGCAATCCTGGGTCATGGTGGTCCAGTAGTAGCCCTTTCGGATGATTTTCTTGGCAAGCATGTGACCATTCATGTGGGGCCCGCATTCCCCGCTGTGGATTTTCTACATTATCTTCTCAATCTCAGCCCCTGCGATGTAGTGTAGATGAGTTCCATCGAAGTTCCTCTTGAGTATAGCTTTATAACAGATGATGTACTGGGTAGCCAATCTTCGGAGGGTCGTTCGATCTTTCTTGTTGGAACCCTCGGGATACCTACCATGTTTGAGGAGGCACCAGATATCATAGTACCAGCAATCGGCTAGTTCGGGATCTTCGGTGGATACAAGCTCAATATGATAGCAATGGGTTGGTTTGTCTTGCTTTTGAACTAGGAAGGGGGTCATTGTTATTCCCTCGGGCATGTCGACCATGGAGGCCAAGGTAGCGAGAGCATCGGCTAGGTTATTCTTTGCTCGGGGTAGGTAATGGAAGGTGATATCTCAGAATCGGGAGGCTAACTCTTTTAATTGGGTATGGAAGGGTTGGAGCTTTTCGTCTTTGACTTTCCACTTTCTGAGCACTTGGTCGATGATAAGGGCAGAATCCCCGTAGACATAAAGGTATTGAATACCTTTCTTAAGAGCAACTTTGAGGCCCACTGTGCATGCCTCGTATTTCGTCATGTGGTTGGTACAAGGAAAATCCAATTTAATGGCGATGGGAGTGTAGGAGTCATCTGGGGCGATCAAAAGTATCCCAATGCCATATCCCTTTTTGTTGGCAGCGCCATCAAAGAACATTTTCCATGGAAGACGGTCTTGAGTGGTGCAGAGGATATTCTCATCTGGGAATTCGGAGATCCGAACATCTGCCTCTTCTACAGGGTAATCGGCGAGGTAGTCAGAAATGGATCTTCCTTTAATAGCTTTCTATGTGACGTACACGATATCGAACCCGGTTAGGAGCATCAACCATCAGGACATTCGACTGGATAAGGCGGGTTTCTCAAGCCGGTATTTGATAGGGTCCATTCGGGATACAAGTTTGATGGGGAAGGCGGGCATGTAGTGTCACAACTTTTGGGTGACCTATACAAGCGACACATGCCTTTTCCAAAGCAGTGTAGTTGACCTCATACCCAACCAATTTGTGACTGGCGTAATAGATGGCTCTTTCTTTACGGGAGTCCTCAAGGTATTGGGCTAGCAAAGCCCCAGCTACAATATCGGTTATGGTTAGGTATAGGAGCAAAGGGAGACCAGACTGTGGTGGCATGATCACTGGAGGTTGGGTCAGGTATTGTTTGATTCGGTCAAAATCTTCTTGGTAGGCCTCGTTCCAAACCTTGGTTGAATCCTTTCGAAGGAGCTTGAAAATCGATTCACAGATGGAGGTTAGCTGGCTAATGAACCGGCTGATATATTGCAATTTCCCAAGAAAACCTCAGACTTCTTTCTCTGTTCGAGGTGGTGGCATCTCAAGTATGGCCTTCAGCTTTGCAGCATCTACTTCTATCCCCTTTTCGCTGACCATGAATCCCAAAAGTTTTTCCTTTGTAATGCTGAAGACACACTTCTGTGGATTAAGTCGCATCTGATACTGTCGCAGTCGTTTGAAGAACTTCCGGAGAGAGAGAACATGACCTTCTCTAGTTTTGGACTTGATAATCATATCATCCACATAAACCTCGACTTCTTTGTGAATCCGATCATTCAGGATGGTTGTGGCAGCCCTTTGGTAGGTAGCCCCAGCATTCTTGAGACCGAATGGCATAACGGTGTAGCAAAAGGTTCCCCATGGGGTGATGAATGCGATTTTATCTTGGTGGTCGGGGTGCATCTTGATTTAGTTGTATCCGACAAACCCGTCGATGAATGACTTGAGATCATGACTGGCTGTGTTATCCACGATCATGTCGATATTGGGTAGCGGATAATCATCCTTTGGAGAAGCTTTGTTTAAATCTCTGTAGTCTACACACATTCGAACCTTCCCTCCTGATTTCGGCACCGGTACTATGTTGGCTAGCCATGTGGGATATTCGATCACACGAATAAAGCCCACAATTAACTGTTTGACCACCTCTTCTTTGACCTTGAGCGACCATTCGGTGCAGAGTTTTTTCAATTTTTATTTAATCGTCTTGTAATCTGGGAGAGTGGGGATCTCGTGCTGAGCTATTTCAGGATCAATGCCGAGCATATCATCATAGGACCATGCGAAGACATCCACGAACTCCTTCAGCAATTCTTCGAGTTGTTCACGCTCATGCTCGTCAAGGGTGGCCCCTATCCTAATCTTGCGCAGTTGGCTACTAGAACCGAGATTAATAACAACAGTCTCTTCTTCATTAACTTGAACGCGGTTATGTTGTTTATTATTAACCTTATTTAGATCAGTTAAGAATTGTTCATTTTCAAAATCATCATCATCAAAAGTTCGATCAGAATCTAAACAATTAATGTAAGGCACAGCAAGATACTCAAAATCTTCATTTATTTCATTGATAGGAAAAACAGCATTGAGAACCTCATGAAAAGAGGTCTCGATTACATTTGAACAAGGATAGACAGTAGGAGAAGAAATAAGGATAACATTGGGGATAGGGGGATTTTAAGAGGTAGAACTGGCTCACTCAGCATGCCAATTGAGGAGGGGTGTATCAGCAGCTTTAATCAGATGGGATGGGTCCATTGATGTAGAGCCTGAATGAACCATGCAGAGTGACATCCCCACTATCAGAGCTTTAATCAGATGGGATGGGTCCATTGATGTAGAGCCTGAATGAACCATGCAGAGTGCCAGCCCCACTATCTGTAAGTTGAAGGAATCTCTGGAATCACTTTCCTCAGTCTCTTCGATATCTTTGATGAACGGTGGTACGCGGTGTGGGAAACTTTCGGCCCATGGGTAGCTATCTTAGAAATATATCTCCATTCCCGGCTTCAGCTTCTTGTCTGTGTGGTCATACCATGGTTATGAAAAATCGCAAAAGGGGAAGTCTTCGCTTTCTTTGATGAAACGTCCATTTAAGGAGTCTCCTGAGATAGTTCGAGTGCAGTCTAATCTTCTCTTTGGTCGGGACTGGCGGATCATTCTGAGCTCTTGTTCTGATGGGTGATACCCCAAGCCACAAGGAGGGAAAGCTTTCTTCAGTTCGATGGGCTCAAGTATCCCTTGTTGCCTTTGCCCTAGCCCCAGTCCGGACATGAAGTGCATGTTTGTGAACATCTGAATCATATTGACATTGCCATGAGGGTCATATTCTGGACAAACCCTTTCTTTGAAAATGTCCCCTGCCGAGAGTAGGAGTGGCTCAACTCGAAATCCTGATAGGAGCATATCATTTAACTCGTGATGTATCTCAAGGATTGGATTGCTGGTGCTTGCACCCTCAATATTTTCGTCGTTGCCCAAAATGGTGATGACCCGCCCATCAGCGAAGAACTTATATTTTTGATGGAGTGAGGAAGACACGCCCTTGATATTGTGGAGCCAAGGTCGTCCGAGCAATAGGTTGAAACAAGCTGGGATGTCTATGACTTGGAATTCAACGACAGGGTTTATATGGCCAACCCCTATTACAAGTTTTATGGATCCCATCACCTCACGACGGGTATTATCGTAGGCACGTACAGCGGCGGAGGTTGGAGCGAGGTCGCCCTCTTTTAGGCCTAAACACTTGAAGGTTCTCAGAGGGCAAACATTCAGGGCGGATCCGTTATCGACAAGGAAGAGTGGCACGACCTTCCCCATAACTTCGACGGAGATGTTGAGTGCATGATTGTGATTTGGCCCAATTTTGGGGATTTCTTCTTCAGAAAATGATAGCATTCGGGTAGAGGTTAAGGATCCGACCAGATTTACCGCTTCTTCTAGTGAGGTAGAGAGAGGAACTGTGGGTCCAGTGAGTAACTTGATTAAAGCATTTATGTGTAGCTGGGAAGACATGAAAAGTCCCTATAAAGTGATGTTAGATTGAGTTTTCTTCAGTTGATCTATGATCTAGCTCTCCTCAATGGTCATCTCTGGCATAGGAAGGTTTTCAACGCCCTTCCCCTTGTCATTTACTGGTAGTGAGCTTGGAACCTGGTAATGTCTCCCTAATCTGGTCATGTGATTTACTGAAGAAGGAAAGAACATGAATCCCGTTTCCTCATCAATCTCAGGTTAGTCTGCCAACCTGTTTATTTCACCGAGGAGTTCTTCAAATGATATCATCCCACATATGTCTGCTAGTGGGCCAGCTCTTCCTGAAGCTTGTTCCTCGCTTGAATCTTTGAATTCTTCTCCCCATCCGGTGGCAACAATTATGTCTTTCCATGTAAAGTTGATGCATTCCACAACTTCAACGGCTTCTTCATACAAGTTCTCCCATTATGTGGGGATATGTGTGATTGAAGGGACTAAGCGCCCTTGTAGCTTCAAAGTATCAAGTAACTCGGTGATACTGCAAATGCTATTGGTTTTCTCGAATAATTCTGCCATAGTCTGGACAACATCATCTTCGATGACTTCGTCGATTAGTACCACCCACCTGTCTGAATCTCAGGCCCACTTTCGTGCTTCCAAGAACAGTGTGCTGAACTTCTTGCAATCAATGACCATCTGCGAGGGCAATTTCAGCCCGAACTCTAGGAGTTGGTTCAACACCTCTGATAAATCCATACCTCCATTTTTAGAATGGGTACAGATTGTGATGCATGCTCTGGTGATGAGTGACAGTGCCTGATCAGCGAGGCTAGTAGGGTGGAGGAGGAAATATGGGCAAATTTGAAGAGGTTTAGGAGGGTATATGGGTGTGATTTGAGTTGAGGGATCAAAATCTGGGTTTTCTTCTAAGAAGAGGGCATTGGCATGATTTGGAAACGAATTGTGAGTAGTGTTTGGATTAGGATTGGCTGGTGGGGCGATGGTACCCTGATCAATGAGATCTTAGATTATGTTCCGAAGGTGAAAGCACTGGTCGGTGGTATGGCCGGCAGTTTGATGAAAGGCGCAATGAGCATCGGTCTTAAAATTTCTTGGGAGTGGATTTGGCAATGGACGCGGATCCAATGGTTTGATGAGGTTTCGGCTTAACAGGGCTTGGTAAACTTTGGAGAGAGGAGCACGGAGCTCAGTGTACTCCCTTCGGATGGGGGCAGGGCGGCTTTCTGGTGCCCATGATGTGGTTGGTTGAGAGATGTTGTTGATGGTTGAAACTGTAGCACTGACAGGCTTGTCATACTTTCTAGGGGTGAACTGTATGGACACCTTCTTCAGCTCAAACTCTATTTTAACGAGGCTTTCCTCGATTTCCACTCCAGCCTCTCTGAGAGCTCGAAAGTGAGGATAGTATTGTCCTCCCATCGTTGCTCGAACATGGGGTAATAAGTTCTTCTTCACTATGTTGACCTGTTCTTCCTCGGATGGCCGATTAGTCATGGTAGCTGCCTGCTCCCTCCACCGGGTTATGAAGTTATTGGCTGATTCCCCAGGATTCTATTTGAGCGGCTCTAAATCACAACAGGTGACCTCAAGCTCTTCGTTGTATTTATATTGCGACATGAATTCTTAGGCTACACCCTCCCAACTACGAATTCTGGATTCCTCAAGAGATAAAAACCATCGGAGGGCACTATCCTTCAAAGTTTGCTGAACCAATTGGGCCATCACTTCTTCAGAAGCCCCTAGTAGAGTCATGGAACGATGATAACTACGAAGATGAACAATCGGGGGTCCACTCCCTCCAAACTTCTCAATATTTAGCATCTTGAACTTCTCGGGCAACCTCGCTTTAGGATAAGGAGACATGTGGGTGTAGTCCATGTAATTCCCAGAGATCCTGACTTGGTCAAACTTCTTGGTGAGCATCTTGAGATCCTCTTTGACTTTATTCAACTCCTCCCCCTTTGGATCAACGACCAAAGGTAGGTTAGCCATAGGCTGGGCAATGTTTGGCATAGGAAGCTGGGCAGGCGGCGGCCCATTGACAGGAGGGGCACATGGAGCGTGCTGATATTCTTTTGAAACCCAGATAGGCTCGGGTGGACCCATAACACGAGGGAATAGGGACTCGGGCTCTTGAGGAATTGGAACCTGGTTTCGTTGCATCTCTCGGACCTCAGTTTAGAGGTTATCAATCTTAGACACGAGCTGAGCTAGTACTGTCGTCAGATCTGACTCTATGACTGGTGCTTGATCTGTATTCTCCATGGAAAGCGGATGGATTCTGGACTCGAAAGAAGTAGTAGAGGAACGGATGAAACTTCGGGGGGATTTGACTCAAGACTGAAGCCAATAGGGAGCCAGGCCAAGGTCTTGCAATTGACCTGAGAAGGCGTAGGATGAGATTTATTTTTGAGAAAAAAAAGGAAGAAACTATTTTTGGATTTTTGATAAAGAAGGGAGAGATGGTTTTAGATTTTTGATAAAGAAAGGAGAAATGTTTTTGAATTTTTGATAAAAAAGGGAAAAATGCTTTTGGAGACGGAACTCAGCATGATTACTATGATTATTATGTTCTCACTTGTATTTAATTCTCCTAAATGCAATGCCGGACAGGACCCGAGCCTGGAAAAGTGGGGTTTTTAATATATGCAAAGCTACGGTTTGGACTTGTAACCAGGCTCACGGACAGGGTCCAGTTTTAAAAATACGCAAAAATTAGGCGGCGGGCCGACCCGGAATTTCGACAGAGTTTTGGGTTGAAATCGGTAATCTAAAGTGCGTGTCCTAGGTTTGACACCTATATGCAAGTATGCAGTTTGTTGGGTGAATCGGCATGGGTTCCCCCCTTTGGCGTGACTTCCAGGATATACGTCTTGCTCTTGCGGGAAATCAGTACGTGTGGACAAGCCATTTGATATACCTGAGTGTACGTGAATTGTCTCACTATATACCTCGTGGTGACGGTACGTGTGAGAGTGAATTCGATATACTCGGCGTACGTGAACGAATTCCCTACAATATACCTCCCGTCATGATTTCGATCAAGCGGTACGATGCGGGGGAACCGTTCGATATACGTCGAAGGTACTTCGCCAATGGAAGGTGAGAGCCATATCGCTTAGGCTAACTGCGCCCTGTCAGACCAGCGCCCATCACGAAGTGACCCTCCAGTTACTGGGTAAAATTTGGTCAATAGCAATGCTCTTTTGGTGATGTCGTGTGAATTATGCATGATTCTCTTATTAGTATCTTATGATAAGAATGCATTTCTTGATTATGCCAAACAGGGAGCCAAGTACAAGTACCAAAGGTACACCAAGTATGGATGGGTCATGCGTGAAACAAGCGGATATATGTGATCCTAGGTGCACATGGTGCGAAGTGTACATGGAGAATTTTCTACAAGTGTGTGAACATAAGCATAAGCATGGGATACACATGGAAAAGGGTAACATGTAGATATGGGGGAAACATAAACAAATATAACATCCAGGAAAATAGAGTCAAGCCCACAAACACATGTCCCCAGTGGAGTCGCCACTATGGCCATCCCCGATCCTCGCCGCGGGCGGGCACGCGAAAGGAAGGATCCTCGGGTCCCGCGCATCCCTCTCGGGAGCGCTTCGGTCAGCGTCATTTGAGATGAGGAGTAAAGATGTAGAGAGATTCAGAGTCTCCAGTCTATTTTACTCAAAACAGACAAAAGAAAAAAAGGGGAAGCCACCCCGAAAGATGGCATCCAAAGACATACTGGTGCATGCGAAACCAAAATGATTCGAGAAGGGTTCAGAGGCTTAGTTACGAAATGGGAAGGTGTTAGGCACCCATTCCGCCCTTTCGGTCTCTCATGAATATTTGCTATTTTCCTTTATATTTCCCCAGTAATATGTGTGCATGTGTATATATATGGTGGAGATAGGATTCCTCAACTTGTATCATGGAAGAGATAAAGCGAGTCTTCCGTAGGAAGGTATTAGAATAGTATTGCAAAAATAAGATTTACGCGATTACCCCTACGTTGATCGTTATAACGGAACGACAATGCATATGGACTAATACGTCACTAAGGGCAAGTATATAGAATATAAGAAGATTAGATTTAGAGAAAATAGAAAGTAAAAGAAGAAGTGAGAGAAAGGACTTGAGTCTCGGGTTTTGCCCTGAGACACCTACGTAGCCTATAAAGGCATCAAAGTCCACGTAGTTCGCATACAAAATGAGGGGTGGGGTTTATCCCATAAATCCAAATGGTGGATCTCATATTTGTGAGTGTGTGTGTGTGTAGAAAAAGTGATTTAGTTGTGAAAAAAGTGTGGGAAAAGTATGAGAATCCCTATTTGGAATTTATGAGCAAACCTTTTTTTTCTTATTTTTTTGGGTTTTATTTATATGAAAATAAGAGATGTGCTATAATACTAAATAAAAAGTATATTAGGATATGTGAGATGAGATAACAAAAGTACTAAGTAAGAAAACAAGTTATTGAGAATTTAAGAGAATTTAAGAGAGAGTTTGAAAAAGTTAGACCTTCTTGAAGATCTTGAGATTGATATTGAATGTTTGAGAGCAGCCCTTGCGCTTGGATAATGATGGAGCGTGACTAATTCACCAAGTTTCATGAAAAGGATGATGGAAAGTGGAAGTAAAAAAGGGATTTAGAAGTTGAAATCACGCTGCCTTCGAGAGAGGTTTCGGGGATTCATTGGGAGTGAATTTTATCAGATCTGGGCTCCCTTTACAAATGAGGTGAAGTCCTACTTTTATAAGCTCAGGTCACTGCCGATCGGCAGAGACCCATTCCTGCCGATAGGCAGGGTCTGGAACCTACCATTTGATAGTGTGTTTCAGGCCTTTTCAGAAAATTGGCTACCGAGGGCAAACCGTTGGTCAGAATCGCGCACGGGATAGACCGTTGGAAAGGTAATTCAGAGACCTTTGAAAGTCCTTTGGACCTCTCCTAGGTTCAGTAGTTTACTTTCAGTCAAATATGGCTCGGAAGCATTTGTCGGTCCATTGGACGGGGAATCATTTGAACGCAAACGGATCGTTCGTCTACATGGTAAGTCCGAATTGTGCATGGGGTGGACCGTTGGAAAGGTTAGGAGATGTACTTTGACATTCCAAAGAGTTTGATCTAGTTTAGGGAGTTGACTTTGGTCAACCGGGACCTGGAAGCGTTCGGTGACCTCTCGAAGTCGAACGGATCGCTCGTCCGCATGGTAAGTCGGAATTGCGCACGGGATGGACCGTTGGAAAGGGTATTCAGTGCCCTTTAAACATTCATTCAGTCTCAGTGGAGATGAAGGGTTGACTTAGGTCAAAAAGAGCCCGGGAGCGCCCGATGGCCTCTAGGTCAGGTTTCGGACGCAAACAGATCGTTCGTTCGCATGGTAAGTCGGAATTGCGCACGAGACGGACCGTTAGAAAGGGTATTTAGTGCCCTTTGAAGATTCATTCATTCTTGATCGAGATGAAGAGTTTGACATTTTGGTCAAACTGAGCCGGGGGGTGCCGAATGGCTTCTAGGTCAGTACTCGGGACATGACCTGGGTTTGTGGTGATGAAGGGAGGTACTAGGGACCTAAGGAGAGTTAGGGGGTAACAGAATGGGGTGTCTACATATATATATATATAGTCCTTCTCTTGTGCGGACTAGTCCGCATTTTAAGAATGCGGATCGGACATGTGTTACCTGGCGGTGAGCCCAGAAAAGAGAGAGAGTGTGCCTATAATTTAGGCGATAATTTCTAGGCGCACCATGAGGTGACACATGTCCTGTCCGCATTCTTAAAATGCGGACTAGTCCGCACAAGAGCATTATATATATATATATATATCATTGATAAGTTAACTATATTTGTATTTTTGTTTGACTACAGGATTTGATCCCTTTTTAATAAGAAATGTGTTCGTATTTTTTGCTTAAATAAAAGAAACAGTTCTACTAAACTAAATTGATGATTTGATTATATTATTTTGCAATAATAATAAATAGATGTAATGATAAAAAAAAATTACTTTATGTTATATCTTATTTTGTCACCATCATGAATCAAGTTGGTTGAGGCTATGGACAAATTACAAAATATTCATCATTAGATAGCTTTCAACATTAAGTTGTAGCATTGTGCGCAGAACTATTCGATTAAAATTATGTCAAATTTGTTGTTAGCACAATCCATATGAAAGAAGTAGTATACCATAAAAGGTTGGATACTATTTACTTGATAAAAGTGAATTTCATGTCAATTAGATTTTTATGCAAATTTAACTCCAATTTTTACCTAATTATCAACTAATAGAAAATTTTGCTTATTAAAAATATTTGAATACATATTTCTATAATTGTTGATGGAAAAATTTACCACCCTAAGTGGACCAATGAGAAGTGGCCACCCATCCTCTTAGGTGGCGATCTTCACAGTAATTACTTATGTGGTCGGCTAACCTGCCGACCAACCTAAAGAATATGAACCATCAATAATATCAAAATCCATTTGTGTGGAATCACCAACAATCATTGTGCCTGAGAATATCAAAAGTTATATTGAATATCAAAGGTCATAGCTATTGTATATAGATGTAAATGCCTGAATATATAAAGGTATTCCATCTTTTGGACTCCCAAACACTATAAATACAAGATCTCTTATAGCTCAAAGGGACAAGTGACTCATTCTCAAGCACACCCAGCCGTGTCATAGTAATCATCCGAAATAAAATAAACAGTGGACGTGGGCTTTCTTCATAGCTGAACCATTTTAAAAATCTTCGTCTCTTGTGTGTTTACTTGGATTGTTTATCTTTATTTTCTTTGTTGACGTCGCTAAATGATGGACCATTTTTAAACATCAACAGATTGGCGTCGTGTATGGAAAATGACACAAAGGATTTTCCCTCTTTAGCAAAAGAGACGGAGATCTATGTCACAGGCTGATGATTTGTACAACCTGGTCAAAGAGCTAAGTTTTTCTTTCGCTACATATAATTAATTATATGTTGTGCGCACATCTTTTTGCTCAAACATGATTCTCATATGTTTATATGCCTAAACTTTGTGATCAATTCTCATTTGAAAATCTGCAAAACACTGGATTTCATAGCCATAAATTTTGTATAAATCCTTGAAAGTAGGACAAACACATTTCTTTACTTACATCAAATATTTTTATTCCCATATCTCAGGATTTTTTTTACATGGATAAATGTCGAAAACGATTCCCTCTCTTCACAGATGTCGACCGCATCATTTCATTAATTTTAATGAATTGTGTACTCAATTTTATTCATCTATCAATCTGCACAACTGTATCAAATTTTGATAATTTTGTTGTTGATTTTAAGATGAATATGATGTCTTCAATGACACTGCATCTTCCACGATAATTTCTAGGTGTATTGTTCCTCATATTTTTCTATCTGTAACCAGAAATAGGAAGATATAATGTCAAGCACAACTTCATCTGGAATAAAGAGAAAGTTGTGCTTGACATTATTCCGTTCATCACTGTTGAAAACAACGAAATAAGAATGGTTCATCGCTGTTGAAAACAAAGATTTTACAGTCTCATTCTTGGATTTTGAAGAGGCTTCAAAGACATATGAGGAATCGATTGATGCCCTCAATTGAATGAAAATTCAACATGTTACAAAATAAGTATGAAAATGGATAAAATCCAAAAATTACGGCAATAGAGGATGATTTATCATCTTCACTTACTGCTATCAAGCTGAAATTTTATGGGCTGAGAACAATTTCATCTTCTCTCATTCGATCTCTTTTTTTTGTCCATGCCAATTACATTATCTTCAGTAGTCGCTGTTGTCGATGGTGGTGGACAAACGACAATGAAGAAATATCAGGTGCCGACCAACTCGCTCTCCCCTCCGACCAAGGTAGAAATCCGACCAATGGTGGCAAATCAGACGCCTGTCGATCGAGGATCCATCAACAACGTCGTCTGAGGTCAGCAACACCGTTGTCGACCAACTTTTATTGGTCGACACCATTACTGGACCATCTTTTATTGGTTGGCACTAGCGTCGGACCACTTTTTATTGGCCGACAACTTCACCGGACCATTTTTTATTGGTCAGCAGCTATAGAGACGAATCTGGAGGAAAGCCTCCGCTAGGCCATCAATCCTGATCGACATCAAAAGATTAAACCCAAATAAAAATGCAGATAAAATTTATTTGGGACTCATAAGTTTCAGACCTGTTTGACTATTGTTTAAAGTTTTGGGTTCCATATAACAAATAAAATCTCCCACGAATAGGGTCGACCAACGCTTTTTAATTTCTTTTGGAAAACAAATTAGGGTGAAAGTTGGTCAGCGGAGAGAAGTTAAAATGCATACAATTTGCGATTTAAATCTCTCTATATTTAACTTTATTAAATCACAATCTGCTGTTTAAAATCTTTTATTTTTTTATACCAACTCTTTATATTTCACATCTTCGTGTGATTTTTTTTTTAAAGCCAACTTATATTTGAACATTAACTTGGAGTTCAAATAATTCTGCAAAAATTCTAGACTGATCAATTAGTCCTTACATCCTGTACATATTTGATAAAATCTTCTTATCTGACACGTATTCGTCATAAAACTTATTATTTCATATTTTAAATTTTTTATATTCGAACAGACACATATCATATATTGTTTGGCGGTTTAAATCAGTTTCATGATAATTTATATTTGATTTAATTTCAACGACAGGTACAAGATTCGGTCCTGACGAATGCTCGACCTCAATCTTAAGTTCTGGGAAATATTATTAATGCTTGGTATTGTACAATTTGTCTTGACGGATCAGTCAGGCACTATTTATCTTATTAATACTCCTACAGATGGTCAAGAATGCTATAACACTTTAAGACCCGATAAATGGTGGGGCAAGATCATTTATAACCAATGGATGCTCGAGCATCGATATTTCTTCAACTTCATTACTAATTATTTGATTATGATTCTTAGTTTGAAGGATAGTTATGCATATTCGAGATTCATCTCAGCAGAAGATCGATAAAGTATTTATTGTCATATATTTAGTCCCAAAGATTCCCGCCGCAATAATTATATTTGATCCCCAACGGATGGTTAGTCGGGATAATCCTTATTTATATTCAATCCCGACAAATGGTCGGCATAGTCGAGTATTAATCGACATTATATTTATTATTCAACAATAATGAATGGTTTGGAAATCTATTTGTCTCTAACAATGCAGGGTCATTCGTAATATTTACTCAGTCCCCTCAGGTATTACTTAAAGGCCTCGACAGATGGTCGGCACTTTCATTATCTGGATTTCTCATTAGCTTTGATAGATATTCGATGCAAATTAAGTATATTGTGAATCATCACAATTTAGCCCCAACGGACTGTTGGGCATTACCAATTGCATGTTCATCCGTTAGTCAACATTATATTTATGATTCGCGTTCAGATGCTCGGTCATGCTCATTATTTGATTTCTCTCTATATAATCATCATTATATTTTAACAAAGTCCCGACGAATGGTCAGACATTATTGCTATTCAGTCTCCTCTTCATAAGCCCGACTGGGGCTTCGTAGTTATGTTGACCATTCTCTACAACATTAGTCCAGTAAGCCTCAGCGTATTAATGCTTCACAAGATAGTAATCTATCTCCCTAATTGGGCCATTTATCCGATCAATAAATAATACTGCCTTGCACGAATTATCAGTCGGGTAAGAGAAAAAACAGAAGAAGCGCATCACTGTAAAATTGGTCTAAAACTGAAGACATCTCAGCAAAGCACCTCAGTTGCACGACCAAAATCAAACTTCCTATATGACCTCATCTCCACGCAGATCATGAACCATAAGTTCACCAAATCTAGGAAATTCGTTCCAGTCTTATGGATGACAAGATACGACCATACTTGATCAATGCACGGACAAAATCCTAACATCAAACTTCATGTATGACTTCGTCATTGACAAGTCAAGAATAAGATGAACAAGAAGTTCACCAAATCTAGGAAATTCATTGCAGTCTTATGGACGACAAGATCCGACCATACTTGATCAATGCATAGACAAAATCCTAACATCAAACTTCATGTATGACTTCGTCTTTGACAAGTCAAGAATAAGAAGTAAGTAAAACTTCATGTATAAACACAAGAAGTTTTAGCTGACTGAGTTAAAATACAGGAATGATTATACATTCCTAATATACTTGGTCGCCACTGATAACTAAGGCTATAACTTGGATCAACAAAACTATTTACAGTTTTACCTAAGAAATAATATAAGTAGAAATAAGGCTGTACAAATCACCACTGACCCAGTTAACTAATCAACACAGCTTACCTAGTCGGTAAGATGATTAAAAACTAATCACAAGATTAGATAAAAAGCAACTAATTATTCCAACACCAATGGCTTCAACAGGATAGTACAAAAGCAGAAAAAGTCAGTAACAAAGCTCGTAGTAGTCATTTCGTGGGCCATTTTTCCTTGGCCTTATCCTAACAAGAGCGACATCAAGGGCATAGAAACCAGAGTACATTTTGGCGAGTCGCAGTTTTTCAAACTATCAACAAGAATGCCCCCCAGTGAAATATTTTACAAAGTCCAGTAATTCGTCTGCCGACCACCAGCATACTTAAAGGCAGGGAAAGCATTCAGATCTCATCTTCAATAATGGAGCATGGAGATATTTTTTTGGATTAAATTGTTCATTAACTATGCAAGAACAACTGTCATATGTTGCTAAGAGATTCCAAGTGGCACATTATGGAAAGTAGAAATGGCACAACCTGAACCAACAGCTTCAGGACACTTGTCCTCTCAAGTAGGCACCCAACACTTCATCAGCACTTGGTCGGCTCTAGATTAACTCCAAAAGGAAAATCGTCAATATGAAGAAGGGTCAAACGCATGGGAATTATCAAGAGATACTCCACACGTGTTGTAGAAGGCCAATAACCTAATTCATTATGTACGATTGTAACGTTTCGGTATAAATACTCCATCCTTTCACTAAACCCTCAAGAATGGAGCATTGGGGGCTTTTATTGCTGGCAAAATTTACCACCCAATGTGGACCAATAAGAAGTGGACACCGGTCCTCCTACATGGCGATCTTTACAGTAATTACTTACGTGGTCGGCTCCCGAGACAGGTGGTCAGCTAATCGGCCGACAAACCTAAAGAATATGAACGATCAAGAATATCAAAAGTCATTTGAGTGGAATCACCAACAGTCATTGTGCCTGAGAATATCAACAGTTATATTGAATATCAAAGATCATACTTATTGTATATAGATGTAAATGCCTGAATATATAAAAGCATTCCATCTCTTGGACTCTCAAACACTATAAATACATGATCTCACGTAGCTCAAAGGAATAAGTGAATCGTTACAACTGTGCTATTATAATAATCAGAAATAAAACAAACAGTGGACATATGCTTTCTTTATAGTCGAACCACTTTAAAAATATTTGTCTCTTTTGTGTTTGCTTGAATTGTATATTTTTATTTTATTTGTTGACGTCTCAAAATGATGAACCATTTTTAGACATCAATTATAATATTTAAATAATATATTTTATTTGATCTTTTTATATAAAATTTATAAAATCCTTGCACATCGCGCGAGGTTAAAATCTATTAAAGAAACAAAACATCTTCAACTCATTTAATTTTTCATTTTAAAATCAAGGAAAATGTGCCACATACACTAGCGGGTAAGAGTGTAAATTAAGTGATGAGAGTGGGGGAATATGGTTGCCGCGTAAATATTCGAACACTATGACCTGGCCCTCTTTGTATATATACCTGTCCACGCCCCCACATTTCCCAAAAACTCAAACTCTTCAGTTTTTTCTCTCTCTACACTACATCTCTCTTTTCTTTCTCCTTAAAGTAAAACTTTCCCACTAGATTCCGGGAATCAAGATTCCCAGTTCCCAAACATGAAAAAACCAGGACTTGTAGCAGCATCCGTGGCAGCAGCCTCTGCCACGGCCATATCTGCCTCCTCCTCCTCCTCATCCACTTTTGTGGGCAATTCCAAGATTCAATTTTCTCGAGAGGTAAATTTTTTTATAACTCATTAAAAATTATGGGATCCATTATTCTACGATCACAATTTGGTCACCAAATTTGTACTAGAAATTGTATCATAAGTCAACAAAATTTTGGTTACTTATTATATATTGTTGCGTGTGATTTAATAGGAGGGTGTTACGGGTAAACGTGGTGAAAATTCGTCATCATCTCAAAAGGCGACTTCCTCGGATAAATTTGCGCCAAGGTTTGATGGGTTGAGGTTCATTGAAACACTGGTCACTGCCCATAGATAAGGTTTCATATGCAAGACCCAGACATAAATTAGGCTAAACTATATAAACAAATATATATATATATATATTCTTCAATTGTATTGTTAACAGAAGGAACCATTTTAGTGATATATTGAAACCAATGTCTGCTGGGTTGTTTTGAGAGAGAAAGAAAGTTGAATCTGAGTTTGGGGTTTTTGTCCCCTAATATGGCATTGACAATAATAACAATATTAATATTGTTTGTCGAAAATTTCTTTATTTGAACATCGGCCTCACGTTTTTTTTTCTTTCTTCCCTCGTCTTTATTTTATTTTATTTTACACTTTTAAGGCTTTTGGTGAGTTTTTTATTTGCAGAGGTGTTGTGTAAATTGTGAAAATGAACTTCAAAGTTCAAGAATTGTAAAAGGGTGCTGTTAATCTCCAATTGGGGTACAGTTTTGTGGGTCAAAGGCTAAATGAACGTAAAATGTAAATTCTGTGAGTTGATTTTGATAGTTGTTAAGGGTATCCATTTAACATTTGTTTGTATGAAAAAAAATATAAATAGTTTTCTATGAATTATATTTTATAAATCATCTTTTCACAAACTTAGGAATGGAATGAGCCCACCAGTGCCATTGAGCTCCACTGTGGATATTCCAAGGCACCTTATAATTATTCTCTATTACCATATGCACTTTTTATATTCAAATCACTTTAAAAAACAATATGGTGTTCATGAGTAGTCTTTGTAGCACCCTTGGTCTTGTTTGGTTTACACAAATTATTCGATTATATAATTTGGTTCATTGAAATTAGTGAATTATAAATAAATATATTTGAAATAAGTTTAAATTTAATTTTACACCATGTTTAGTAATCGTAAATTGATATTAAGGCCCTAGAAGAAAAAAATTATAAAAATAAATTAAGAGGGGAAGAGAAAGGGGAGGAGAAGGAGGGAAGAGAGGGAAAGAGAGAGATGATTATGCATATTATGTGATTTTTATTTAAAATGGGTGCATTTCACGATTTTTGTGAAATGATTCAATTTCAGATTTTACACATGGATTAAAATGGAATAATTAATGGATCATTTCATTGATGAAATCAAATACAATTAATGAATCAATTTGTAAATGAATCAATTTATTGATGAGTCAATTTATAATTTTGGGACAACTAAACGGGAGCCTTAGGAATTACCTTATTTTTTTATTATATTGCGCTCGAGCCACGCAAGATATGATTCATTTGCACTCCGCGGCAATTTATTTGAAACTTTTCCAATAAACAAATTTTACCATTTTTGGGTAGTTTTGGGATAAATATCTTGTTTTTTTGTATAATAATGAAAGTCAATAGTGTGATGCAAATATATTGAATTTTTTCCATCCTTATCATTTCATAACTCTAACAAAAAGTGATGCATTTTACTTTAAATTTTATACATATTTTAATGAAAATGGTCAACTGTGAATTTTGATTGTCAAAGGGGTCATTTATTCGTTTTCATTATTTATGCGTAAAATAGAAACGGAGTGGAAAGAACTTGGATTAACAGCTGATATGGGTGACATTTTAAAGGTCATGGTTAGAGCATAATTTGTTTTTTTGGTAGTCAAATGGGCACATGTCACCAGCATGAAGCAACACTTAGCGTTTTCACATAGAAATCCCCATCACTTCCCCTTCATCGATTGTTAGTGTTTTCCTCCACTTCCACTTAAAGCATAAACAGGGGATATTCCCAAATAAAGTTACATGGCATCTTTGAATTCTTTTTTGCATCAATCAACTTGTCCCCCTTTTCCATTTTATTCCGTGAGTAGTGCTGCAATTTCTAATTTTATTATATTGACTTTCCAATAATTTGACAATGATACGCTATATTATTTTAATTCAACTTCGTTAGTATATATTTAATGAATGCAAAAATATGAGTATGACACGCCAAGTCCTATGGTGTTCTGAAGGTGTTGATTTAATCATGAACAACTGAACAACGACCATAACTTTTAATGATAAATCAATGCTTTAATCAATAATGTTCGAGTGTTGTATTAATACTCGCCAACAAATATAAATTTCATGTTTTCCAGTTAATTAAATCTCACCCAAATGAGATCCATCTCAGGATTTTTTGGTACTAAATTCGACTCAAATTCTAGCCCTTCTATATACCATCATATCGAGGTGAATTCCACCATATGCGCTCTGAATTTTTTTCCTTTTTCTTGGTTAAGTGTTGCAACATTACCATGTAACGTCATAACCAATTTTGTTGACTTTTTATTTGCTAATCCTCACCTGATGATGGCCAAACGAATCTGTACTCAATTTTGGTAGCAAGTTGGAAATGACTAGTATCATTAAGTCCAAACTCTGATCGGTTAACAAATTACATTAATGGCTCGTTTGGTTCGAGGTTTGGAAAGGGAATTTAGGATTCTTGGAATTTAGGATTCCTGAAATTTAGAATTTCCCTCATTTAGAATTACAATGTTTGGTTGGAGATTTAAGGGGGAACTTAGAATTCCTGGAATTTAGAATTCCCACAAAATTTGATTCTCCTTTCTCCTCTAAAATGGGGGTAATCCTATATTCCCGGACATATTACCTTACTTTTGTGGAGAGACAAAAATACCATTTCACATAAACTCATACGTACACTCTCTCTCTCTCTCACACACACACACACACACTCTCACACACATACACACACTCTCTCGCACACACATACATACACACTCTCTTTCTCTCTCACTCACACACATGCTCTCTCAATCTCTCTCACACACACAAACACTCTCTCTCACACACATACACATACACACTCTCTCTTTCTCGGAAATTTTTTTGATGTGTTCAACGACATTAAGTTTTGATGTCGTCCAATCACATGGTTTTTTAAGAAGTGTTCTCTCACTTCATTTAATGATTCATTATCTCATTTTCAAGTGATGTTCTCTCGCTTCATTTAATAGGAAATAAAATAGTTTACACCATTTATATATAAAAAAAAATGACATTTTTATACTATAATATTTTTTCTTTAATAACAATTTTTATATATAAAAATATTACAAAAATGTTTAAATATTTTTAAAACTGTTTTTTTTAAATAAAAAAGTTAAAAAATAATTTTTTTATATAAACTATTAAAAATGTTTTAAATCTGTACTATTTTTTTAAAAAGTTAAAAAACGTGTTTTTTAAAACTGTTTTTCATATATAAACATTTTTTTATATATTAACAGTGTTTTATAGATAAAACCTGTAAAAATATATTTTAAATGTTTCTTTAAACTGATTTTTTTTAAATAAAATGTTAATATATATTTCTAATATATAAAAAAACAGTTTTTTTTAATGTTTTTTCGCCATTCAAAAAACTGTTTTTGTACAACAAAAAAAAATGCAAAAAAAAAAAACTGTTTAATATGTTAATATATAAACACATTTTTATTAATATAGACACCTTTTTTAATGTTTAATAAACACCTTTTTTAATGTTTTAAATATGTGCTATTTGTTTAAAACATTAAAAAATGTGTTTTGGTAAACAGTTTTTATATATAAACAGTTTTTTTTTTTTTTGCATTTTTTTTTGTTGTACAAAAATAGTTTTTTGAATGTTTTTATATTTCAAATTAAAACATTAAAAAAAACTGTTTTTTATATATTAGAAATATAAAAACATTCAAAAAACTATTTTTGTACAACAAAAAAAATTGTTTTTTTGCTTAAGGAAAAACAAACGTTTTTTACAACTTTATTTTTCAGGAAAGATTAATAAAAAAAGTTATTCAAAAACTTTTTTTTGTTTTTATTTAAAAACTGTTTGTTTACAACTTTATTTTTTAGTAAAGAATTAAAAAAAAGTTACTAAAAACTGTTTATATTTAAATAAAAGTGTAACAAAACACGTTTTTTTAAACTTTTTCAAAAAATAGTATATATTTAATACTTTTTTAACAGTTTATATAGAAGGGATTTTAGATGCCGGAAAAAAAGAATTCATGCTTGAACCAAACAATGGAAAGGAATTGAAGATTTCAGGAACTTAGAATTCCTGGAATTATGGATTCCCATTCTCTTTCCAAATCTCGAACCAAACGAGCCCTAAACGGCAAGTTGTCACGATGCCCTCATATTTTGATAAATAAATTAAAAATAGGTTGTACTGCAACTCTTAGGCAGTACCATACGCAAATTGTCACCGTTCCCTCATATTTTGCATATGCATTTTAAGAACGTTGGCCCCAGCCGCTGTAGAAATGAAATGGGAGAAAAATACAAAGCAACATTCAAATATGCTGACATCTTCGTCATCCAAATTAAATCAACACTTGTTTTATTTTTTCTTCTTCAATTTTGTTATCAGCTTTCAATTTACCTCTTCTTTTCTTTTCGGAAAAATCATGGGGAATTTATATCCAATATTCGGAGTTAACATTAAGTCGCAGTTTGCTACTTATCAAGCATAAGTAAATGTTAAAAAGTAGTGAATAAAATTCATGGAAGGATGTTTATTCGATGAAAAATATAGTGAGTGAAACATCAAACCTCTGCCTTGTTGGAGACTCTCATATATTATTGAAAAAGAATCTATTTATATCTAAAGAATGGATGGGGGTAACGAAGTATCTAACTGAAATGGTGGGCATGAATGTAGGATACCACAAACAAATATATATAATTACGATCTTCATATCATGTGTTCTAAGGATACATATTAAGAATCTAAAAATACTAGAGATAGAGTTCCGACATATATTTAGTAGAGATAAAATACACATGTGAAGCTTTAATACTTATTTTTAGGCTCAAAACACGTGCCCCAAAGGCACATGTTATAATTTTTCATATAATTAAACTTTTTAGTATGCAACGGTAGGAATGGATCTATCCATGCGGTCCCAGCTACAGCCGTTGCATACCTGGGTTGTAAAAAGAAAAATAAGAAAAAAATTGCTCACGGGTCAAAGCCCTAAAAGTAAAAAATATTTTCAAATGGATAATTATTTTAAATTGAATAAAACTGTAGTGTATGACTTTCATAATTAATTGGTCACACTCACATGAGATAAATCCACATCTCTCATCTACAGTGCACACTTAATATGTTCATCTAATTATTCCGATTAAACTACCCAATTTAACAAGGTCATATAACCTCTATCTAAGCCCAATCCCGGTAATACTCTCTATTAGTCAAGTATAACTACCTTCACTAGGTATACGTTCATAAACTATATTGTAGCGACACACTTGCTAAAAATGAATATTCACGTAGTAAACATAACATAGCTATGCTCGTGCTATAAATAAATATATACACTATATCGTATGTGTGTGTATATATATATATATACACACACATACGATATAGTGTATATATTTATTTATAGCACGAGCGTAGCTATGTTATGTTTACTAAGTGAATATATATATATTGCTCGGTATATACGTATAACTGTATCCTCAAAGTATGGACCTCGCAGATGCATCCCCTGTGTGCTATTCGGCATCACATTAAGCCACCGGATCGAAATCTCACCACCGATCCCAAACGTAAACACATACCACGGAGGTGGTCATAAACATATGTCCGATGGTCATAACCATACCACATTGCACCCACCCGGTCTCCAAACTAATACTTATTCCTCACACATGGATAGTAGCCATGCAACAATCGTATGACCCGCGGATTCAATCCGGCCCTTGGTGGTCAATGCCAGGATGGATTGCCACTATGTGCAACCTCCTATGATAGTACTACGGAGTATGTATATTTAATGAAAAAAAGTAGCACACACACATACATATATATACACGTCACTCTAATATATATATATATATATATATAACACCGAACTCGTACGCATATCCCATAGTGCATAGTTCAACCAATCCTGTAATTCGAACCAATTCCCAATTAAATACCTAAATGATCACTCATTTGAATCCCAAGCTCTTTTCATCCAAACCTATCTATTCATTGGCCTATCACACGTATCAAATCCTGGAAAGCATTCCCCAATAATTCTCCAATATCCTGAAAGCCCTTATAGTCATTCCCCAAGCTTTAACGGGTCAAAAAAATACACGAAAAAAAACTGGCCAGTCCAGCAAATCGAATCGGGTTGCTAGCAGATCGAACCAGATCATTTGAGTGAATCGGTTAGCTCCCTCAGCGACCCGGCTCAATTTTTTAGGTTGCATGTCATCTTCTTTCTCTAGTTTTTCTCCTACAAACCCTCCAATTGAGGTCCCAAACCATCCCAAACATGAAATTGACCTCCTATATCATTACAATATTGTTCCATAAACATTAAAACATATAGTTAACCATGAAACCTATATCAAACCTCTATGATTACAAATCAAACCTCAATTCAATTTAACTTAGAATTTTCCCCAATTTAATTTCAAAAGTTCAACCTTCCTATCAAAGTTCTACATGCTCATTAATTTAGTCACTAAATTAATTTTGAAATCCTCATATGATTAATCCCAACTAATAATCAATTTAAATAAAAAATCCTTGAGCATTTATATCTCTACATCAATCAACCGAAGTTTCAATCTTTATAACATTGTTTCCCAGATTTTTATCCCTAAACATGAAAGTAATTAACTACACATAATTGCAACTTAAAGCAAGTATCTACTTGACTTTATGGATAAAATGTGACGTTCTCTACATTTGATGACAGGTTAAATATCGAGATAGCTTCTTTTTCTCTTCTCCATACCCTTTCTCTTCTTTCTTCCTCTTTTTCTCATCTCTTCAACTTTCTCTCAATCTCTCTTGTGCAGAATATCAAAGGTGGGTTTCCATACACTTTTCCAACCATTCAAATACACCCTTAATTACTCTAATCCCATTTTCACTTAACCCTAAGTGTAAAAAGAACCTCCTACCCTTATACGAATCATGTTATGTTTAAAAAGTTTCAGGAATTGAATCATAACCCCCGGGTACCTATTTTGTACTATTTTGACCCTTATCGGGTCATCAATGCACTTGAAAAGGTCATCTGAGTCACTCAACTAAAAATATTCTAACACCTCATTAACCGAGCTCGACACGCATGTACCGTACGTGTCGCCCATCTTATACCGATCCACCGATGTAACACTCTATTGATATATAATAATAAACCGTCATTTTCACTCATACACGATATATAATAAATTACATAACTATTTACTTATCACACGCAAGTAAATAATAATAAAAATAAATATTTATCAATTATCTGGCTAATTAATATTTACTAAAACACAATTTAATTTCCCCTAATTTAATTAATAATTATAAGCACATGGCAATTAAATAATCATAAAAGTATGGGTTATTACATTCTTCCCCCTAATAACGACATTTCATCTTTGAAATTTGAACGTACCTGCTACGAAGATCTTCAGATACTTTTTCGCATGTCATCCTCATGCTCCCACGTCGTCTTGAGAATATTGTGGTATCCCCATTGTACATGCACAAACGATACCACCTTTGACCAAAGCTTCCTCTCGCTACGACCCAAAATGACAACAGGTCTCTCTTCATATGAAATATCCGGTTATAGGTCAATCTCCTTTAATGGTATATGCCGATAAGTGACGTCATCCTTAAGATACCTCCTCAACGACGACACATGAAACATATTGTGAATCCGCTACAAATGCTCTGACAAGTTGAGCCTATACGCAACTGGCCATACCCTCTCGATGATGGGAAAAGGCCCCACATACCTAGGCCCTAACTTCCCCTTTTTCCCAAACAGCTTCACTCCCTTCATGGTGGATACTCGTAGCAACACCTGATCACCCATGTCAAACTTTAAAAATCTTCAACTTGTATCGACGTAACTCTTCTGTCGGTCCTGACTACCCAAATGCGACTCCAAATTAACTCAATCTTCGCTTACATCTCCTAAATCAAATCTAGTTCGAGAATCTTACTGCCCCCACCTCTAACCAACAAGAGGGTGAACGACAAGGTCTCCCATACAAAGCCTCAAATGATGACATGTCAATATTGAACTGGTATGAGTTGTTATACGTAAACTCTACCAAAGGAAAATACTACTCCCATCTACCCTTAAAGTCTAGAATACACATCCTCAGCTTATCCCCCAACATCTAATTCACCCTCTCCGTTTGTCCATCGGTATGTGGGTGATAAGACGTGCTCATTCGCAACTCCATTCCCATCACCTACTGAAAACTCTGCCAGAAGTAGGACACAAAGATCTTATCCTGATTTAAAATAATGTTGAGAGGCACATCGTACAATTTCAGTATCTCTGCTATGAACAGATATGCATATTGCCATGTCGTATAATCCACCTGAACTGGTAAGAAATGGGCTACCTTGGTAAACCAATCCATAATGATCCAGATGGAATCGTGGCCACTCTGTGATGTTGGTAGCCCTCTGATGAAGTCTATAAAAATAATCTCCCATTTACACATCGAAATTTCCAACGGTTATCAAACCTCGACTGGTATCTGATGATCCACATTTACCATATGACAAAAGGTGCACCTGAAAACAAACTCTTCTATGTCTCGCTTCATATCGGCCCATCAATACTACCTCCTCATATCATTGTACATCTTATCTCCTTTGGGATGCATAAAAAATCGTGACCCATGTGTCTCACATAAATCCTTATCGTCCCGGACGATAAACCTCCTATTAAAACGTAAGCCACCCTCAAAACTGACTAAGTAAGACTCTGCTCCACCTGCTAATTATTATTGAATCCTATCTTGAAAATACGGATCCCTACCTATACCTTCACAACCCTTAAAATGATCTCAAGAGTGACGGTCATCACTTCTATGTAAGCCCGAACTACTTCATCTTCCTAACGAAGCTTAGCCCACTTCACCTTCCATACTGTTGCCAACTTCCCTACCGACATTCGACTAAATGCATCGACATTTACGTTAGCCTTCACCAAATAATACTGGATGTCGAACAGATAATCCTTCATGAACTCAAGCCATCGCGCTACCTCATGTTCAGATCCTTTTGTGTGAATAGATACTAAAGTGACTTATGGTCCATTAATAATTAGAACGTCTCCCTCATAAGATAGTGCCTCCAAATCCTCAAGGCAAAAATGACTTCCGTTAACTCCAAGTCATGAGGGGGATAGTTCTTGTCATAAGGATTAAGCTTGCAAGATGCATAAGTTAGAGCCCATTCCTCCTACTATAAAATTTCCACAAGTCCTAATAAGGACACATTAGTAGAAACAAAGTACTCCACTCCTCCCCTAGGTAGTACGAGCACTATATCTGAAGTCAACTTGTCCTTCAAATCATCGAATTCCAACTAACAGTGGTCATCCCAAACAAATGGTACTCCCTGGCGAGTTAAATACGTCAAGGGACCCACAATCTTCGAAAACTCTCTAATGAACCAACGACAGTACCCCAAAAAATTACGTACCTCCGTCGATGTCGTGGGCTAGCCCTACTTCCTAACCATTGACACCTTACTCAGATCCAAAAAATACCTCTCTCGAAGACACAGTCCCAAGAACTGCACCTTCTGTAACTAAAATTTACACTTCTTGAACTTGGCATACAAATGGTGGTCGCTTAAAGTCTGAAGAACCATACGCAAGTGCTCTGCATGCTCGCCCTCTGTCTGAGAATAATCAAGATGTCATCTATGAATACAATGATAAACTGATCCAAGAATTCCCTGAATACCCTATTCATGAGATCCTTGAGAACTCCTGACGCATTATCCCGAAAGGCATAACCCTGAACTCATAAGACCCGTATCTCGTCAGAAATGCGATCTTAGGGACATCCTGCTCCCTGATACGTAATTAATGGTGCCACAATATTAAATCAATCTTAGAGAAGTTACTTTATCCTCTTAGGTAATCGAATAAGTCATCGATATGCGGTAACTGATACTTATTCTGAATTGTGGCCTTATTTAACTCCCGGTAATCAATACATAACCGTAATGTACCATATTTCTTCTTCACAAACAGAGTTGGGGCACCCCAAGGTGACTTACTCCTACGGATAAAACCCTACCCCAATAGCTACGAAATATGATTCCTCAACTCCTGCATCTCTAAAAGAGCTATACCATACGACGCTTGCGCTATCGTTGGCGCTAAGTCAATCACAAACTATACCCTATGAATTCCTCCTCAATATAGTATAATTGTGTGCTCAACCCTCCCTATGGATGTGGCATCGTCACAAGGAACATGTCTTGTCCTGGAATAGCGAACATGATAGTACTACTGTAACAGTCCCCCATCGCTCAATGTGTCGCTAACCACTCCGTACCTAAAATAATGTCATACTCGTAAAATGAGAAGATACGTTACTAAGTATAACCTCCCCATGTTCAAACCCACCCCCTTACAGATGGAGCAAATGAGAGTCCCACCACTAACGGTGAATCTACGATCATAATATTATCCAGACTAAATCCCCTATACCCCTCGCGAGCGCGAATCTACTGCTAACAACTGAGTGTGATGCATTTATGTCAAATAAAACTCGCCCCATATGCTCATGGATAGAAAATATACCCTCAATATCTAGTGGCGTTGGCGGTAAAATTAGTTCTCAGACGTAATACACATGCCCAAACTTCCCATGCCCTTGCCTCTACGGAGGCAAAAATGCAAGAACTACTGATGGGGCTGGAAGTTATTGTAACTATTACCCCTACTGGGTACCTTACTCCTAACCCTTATCCCTACTCAGGCATGCACGTCGCATATACCCCTACTCCCCATATACGAAACACCTCCCAGTGAAATCTTCCTGTCTTTGGCCCCATTAGCTCTGACTAGGCTACCCCTGCCTTTGGCCCTGATAACCCCAACCCTATTGGCCTCCGATCTAATTCACTTAGCTCCATTATCCCTTAGGGGTATGTTGCTAGCCCTGATAGCCCTTCTTGAAGTTTTTGTTACTTGTCCTGAATATCTTAAAAGATCCCCTCTGTTGGGAACCCCGCTTATACTGCCTCCCATGTTATTGCAATGCCCTGCTAGCATCATTACCCAAGTATTGACCTGCTGGCTAGACTCTCTTGTCATCTTCTCTCCTATCAGATGGAAGCGATGGTCTTAGCAGTGGAGCAACACGGTGTTAACGACCTCAGTGTAAGTTCACAACGTTGGGTTTCCAAGTGCTGGCGAATCCTCTAAGTGATTCCATCGGTAAAATTGAGGACCCTCTTCTCCTCAGTGTTCTTCTCATCTTGTAAAAAAAATTCTAGGCGCATGAACTCTTCCTCATACTCGGCCACAGTCCATCCCTCCTGTGAGGGAGATCTAAGAATCTCCTCCTCATCTCCGTCTGAAGTGTTGATGGAAAGAACTTGCGATCGAATCGCACCTATAACTCCCAGATAGTCATTGTATCCCTCTCTTTCGATGTGGTCGCCAACTCCCACCACTGCAGAGCTCCCCCTACTAGCTTGAACGTAGCTAATATATGCTTTTGAGTGTCATCGAACTAAACCTTACGCAAGTGCCTCTAGATATTCTTCTTCCATTGGCTAGCTGCAACCACATCCTCACTCCCCTGGAACTTCGATGGATGGACCTTTTGAAAGGGCTCTCTGACTCTCTCCCAAATTAACGGTACTGGGTGAGCCTGAACTGGTGTTGCCACTATTTGTTGTGGCTGTTCTTAGGGAAAATGTTGTGCTAGGGTATTATTATGACATTAATTACCCGTGCGATAATAGTTGCGACCTCTGCTATGGTTATAGTCCCCTAAGTGGCATGTGTCTCAAGTTGATCCTTCTCTAGCGGCACGTGATGTTCTAGCTCTCCTGTTATTTGGAATTTGAAACCAACTTAAAATTGTATGTGATTCACTTCAAGCATAAATAATAGCAGAAGAACATAAATGCGCAATAAGAAATAACAGTATTAGATATAGGGCTCTAATCAAAGAAACGCGATGAAAACAACGTAGCAAGTTCGTACAAATCCTAAGGAGACTAAAACTTGATGCTTTGATACCAGCTGTGATAATTATCCTACTGAGTAGCCAACCCTTTACTAAAATAAAATAGGAATCTCAGCATGGTTTCATTCTCAGCATCACTGTCGCAACCAGTAATATAATATAATACAAATAAAACAATACAATCAAAATGATTGAATAAGTCACCATGCATAAATAAATAAGAGTGAAACGAATAAACTATCGAGCACCATATAATAACATCCATTTGAAATAAACTTTATATCAACTGAGTACATAAATAAAATATCTGACAATAATATAAAATCCTATCCATCTACGGGAAACACGCCCAAATTTCAAATTGGAATGATCCTAACTAGATAGAATAAGCTAAGATGTCTAAAACAATCCTATAGTTGCTGCAACAGTCAGAAATGACCTATCCCTATGGTCTCGGCTGCTGCTGGTTCACACATGGGTTGTAAAAAGAAAAATAAGGAAAATCAATTGTCTGCGGGTCAAAACACGGAGTAGATAATTTTTTTTAAATCAATTAAAATTTTAATGTATTACTTTCATAATTAACCATTCGCACTGACAGGAGCTAAAACCTTGCCTCCTAACCACAGTGCACTTAACATGTTCATTTAATTATCTTAATTAAACTACCTAATCTAACTAGGACATATAACTGCTATCAAATCCCAAGCCCCGCTAATACTCTCTATTAGATAAGTATAACTACATTCCCAAGGTATACGTTCATAAACTATAGTGTAGTGACACACTTGCTATAAATCAATATTCACGTAATAAATATAATATAGCTACGCTCGTGCTATAAATAGATATGTACACTATATCGTATAAACATACATATCTCTCTCTCTCTATATATATAACAATAACCCTAGATTATGGACCTCAAAAATACATACCCCATATGTTATCCGACTCCACATACCATGCATCACACCAAGCCATCGGGTCGGAATCTCACCATTGATCCCACACATAAACACATACAACGGAGGCGGTCATAGACATACGTCCGGGGTCCCAACCATACCATATTTAACCCACTTAGTCTTTAAACCAATACCTATCCTCACACATGAATAGTGGCCATGCAATAGTCCTATGACCCAGGGAATCAATGCCAGGGGGGACTACCCACTACGTGCAACCTCCTACGATAGCATTACTGAGTAAATATGTCTAATGAAAACAAGTAGCATATATATACACGTCACTCTAATATGTATATACATAAAGTAACGAACTTGTACCCATATCCCACCGCGCACGGTCTAACCAATCCCAAAGTTTGAACCTACTTCCCGATTAAATACCTAAATGATCAGTCATTTGAATTCCTCATTTGAATCCATATATTCATTGTCCTATCACACGTACCAAATGATAGAAAGCATTCCCCACTAATTCTACAGTATCTCGGAAGCCCCTATAGTCATTCCCCAAGCTCTAAAGGGTCAAAATAACACATAAAGGGAAATTGGTCAGGCCAACAAGCCAAACCGTTTTGCTGCAGATCGATCCAGTTTAGTTGAGCAAATTGGTTCGCTCCCCTAGAGAATCGGTATGGTTTGCTGTGTAGGAGCGCAATTTATGTCATATGTTCATAGCTTAGGCTTACATAGATTTTGGCGTATCTTGTTACACTTAGAATCAATACGTCATGAAGAATCGAATCCTCAACATCTTAAAGTTTCAAGGATCTCCACACTATGAAGGTATAATTCTATTAAGAGTTTAATTTTATGCATCAAATTTATTTCGGGATGTTTTATTTTTATTAAAACTGAAACTAGATTTTTGTTATAAAAATTGAGGCATTTTTTAAGTTTAATTTATTTTCAAAATTTGCCTGCCTTATTAAAATGATAAGGCATTCTCGTTCAAATGAGATGCCTAACTCGTTATAAGGGTCGTTTGATCACCTTATCTAACGAGCATTTGATGAGGATGTACTATTTCACTTCATTTAAATGTCATTAGAAGTTGGTTCAAACAAGATAGCTATTTTGTTTGAATGAACTTATTTTCATTTTAACGAGCTACTATTCTCGTTAGAACAAGCTTTGTTTTCATATAACGAGTGACGTCGCCTCAAAATTTATGAAGTCCCTATAAATATCTGTTTCGTGTTTAGATTTTTTAAAACTTTTGCCAGAATTATTTCTACATATCTTTTGCAAATGTTTTCATACTTTTGAGTTTAACAAAATATTTTTATTCACAAAACACATCCCTAAAATATATTTTTGTGAATCTGTTTAAACCATAGATACTTTGTATTCTTACATACATAACTCTTGTGGATATAGTTTCTTCACAGCTGACCATTTTGATTCTCGAGGGGATCATTCTTGAAAATAAAGGCTGATCGGTGGATACCGAGAGTGGAAGGCCATGTGTGGATTTCTCATCACCAAGTATTATTCTTTAGATATTTGCAAAGACTAGTGCATTATACTTATAGCTGTTATCAAGTAGTTTGTAAGTCGACTGCCTTGTAATATTTTTAAAGTGCTGGAAATAAAGGTTTTGCTCGCAAGATTTATCTTTGTTGATTGCATGTTTTACTTTATTTGTTTTATCACCTGGATGCATGTCTTAGGATAAAAAGATAAAATTTGGATTTGTGTGTGTTAGACATTAAAATATATTAATATTCCATTAAGATTGTGATAGCGCACTCTTAAATTGGTATCAGAGTAGGTTACACAAAAATACTGAGTGATCTTTTTTCGCAAAATTATTTTTCTGTGGTATCATTTTTTTGGAAAATTGTTAATCTTAAAAAAAACAGACTTTAATGGAAATTTTGTATAATCGAGTGCCCATCTTTGATAGTACCAATTATGCTTACTGGAAGGCTAGGATGAGGTATGTCTTAAAAGCCATAGATGAGAGAGTCTGGATTGTTTGTGAAAGAGGGTGGACTCCTCCCACTATCACTGTTGGTAATGTTGTTAGCCCTAAACGTGTTTCTTCCTGAACTGATGAAAAATTTAAGTGGAGTAATTTTAACTCTCGTGGACTTAGTGATATTTCTGGAGCCGTCACCCCTGATGAGTTACATTTCATCGGGATGTGCACTACGTCTAAGGAAGTATGGGATACCCTCCATTTCACTCACGAGGGTACCAACGCTGTAAAAGCGTCAAAGCTTCAAAATTTGATCACCCAATTTGAGACCATCGGTATGTGAGAGTCTGATTCATTCAATGATTTTATGTGCATTTATCGATCATTCTTAATTTTATTTTTAATTTGGGTCAGAAAATTTAGGAGACGAGAGTTGTGTAAAATATTTTGAGGTCACTCCCAACCCGCTTTATTCCTAAGGCCACTGTACTTAATTCATTAGAGATCCTAGACACTCTTAGGTTAGAATAACTTGTAGGAGATCTTCAAACATATGAGATTGATATGTTCCCTAAAACTATTAAACCTATGGAAGTATGGATTGCATTAAAGACCCAAACTAAGAAAAAGAAGAAAGAGGTGACTTTTCTTTGTTTGCAAATTTTTTAAAAAGTTTCTCAATTTTTTGAAAGAAAATTCTTCCAATAATTTTTTTTTGAGAAAAACAAAACTAAGAATGATTTCAAGAGTAAAACGGTGAGAAAGAGTAAGATATAAGGTGGTATGAAATCACATGAGTGTCCTACTAGGCTAAAGAGAAAGGGCAAAGATATTGCAAATAAAGCCACTCTTAGCGATAGTGACATCGAGTCGGTTGATTCAGGGGAGAGTGTCTCATAGGTATTTTCTAAAATATGCTACCACACGAGTTCCCACACGTACTTCCACACATATTACTTCGCATGCTCCCGTACATCACATGAGAGATTTTGAGTATTTTTAAGAGCAAGTAAAGTATTTAGTCAAGGCTTCACAAGATTTTATGGATGTTTTTCATAGGATGGCATCTCCTTTGTAGAACTCCTACGGGCTTATTGATTGAGGTTTCGACTTTTTTCTAGCATAGGATGCTTTTCATGTTCATATTTTACATGCATATTGCTAGATTGTACTATAATTGTACTTATATTTTTCATTTTGATATATTTTTCAGAAAATTTAAAAAGAGTTTATTTTTCTTGAAAATACAAAAAGATTTTTGATTTCTTTTTTGAAAAAGGTAAAAAAGACAAAAAGATTTTATTTTTTATAAAATTTTTGAAAAAATCCAAAAAGAGTTTTGTATTTTTTTAACACGAGTCATCCATACATTCCATAGCCACATGACTATTTTGTAGTGTTTTGAGATGTGACATCATTTTATTTATGTGCTTTATAATGTGTGCAGTCATTAAGATGTGATGTGATGACAACTTGCTACATGTTTGACTCATTGTCACCTTTAGTGCAAATGAGCACAAACTTATTTGAGTATTGCACTTAATTATCACATGTTGATTGTAGTGTTTTTATCGCAATTGTGCTTTTAAGACAAATCAAATGTGAAAAATGAGATGATAAAAGTTGTGCATATAAGAATCATTGTCCAAATTGAAAAAATAAAACAAATATTTTTCGAGTAAAATTAGTATATATTAAGCAATGGAATTGGGCTGTAAAAGGCAGGTTGACTTTGCGTGAAAATCCACCATTTACAATGAAAAGAGCCAAAAAAATTAAATGCACATAAAAATATAAGTGCCAGGCAAATTTCTATAACAATGATGCTTCACTACAAATGAACATTAATTTCTTCAAAATAATTGAGATGATAATTTCAATATGTGATATTTTGAGGGAGTTAAGTCGAAGATTAATGGGTTATAAAAAAACACAAAAGACATTACATAGTTTTGGGCATTATTGGAGTGAAAATCACTTACGGTTGTTTGTCGATTAGGAAGAGTCAATTTCACACGATTTCACCATTTTTACATCTAGGATAGACTTTGAGATCTTTCATTAGTAGTGTCTCAATCCTTTGTGAACATGTTTTAAGTTTGTCAATGTTGATTATCTTATAGGATATGTTTACACTCCTACATTCCGTTTCCATGATTCGAGTATTTTTGGGTTTCTCCATGGTGTGTTGTATTTGTTAAAATTTTATACTTGAAAAATTAAGAGTTTTAAAAAATAGGTTGTGGAGACTTTGAGATTATCATTGCATGTTTGTCATTCATATATTTTTGTGATGATATCTTATTCTTTTCGATGATGTTCTCTATATTTCATGATTAGTTTCTACTCCTTGTCTACCTCGGACAAAATAAAAGGGGGAGAACAAACCGGGGGGGCTTAATTTTTAGGGGAGAATTTTTATGTATTTTATTTTATATGTCAAACTCGACGTATCACGGGTATTTTCTTTGTTTCATGTGTGTAAGCACTTTTGGAAACTCATATTCGCATTACACTCGATGAAGTCAAAGTTCCCAAGAGAAGAGCAAGAAGAAGTAGAGATTTGAAGACATCATTATCTTGTACCTAACCATTTTCTAGGGTTTGGGAGGGTATTAGGATATATTCATTGTATTAGGGGATTTTAATGTAATTTGCATTTTGGTTTTATGTTTGTACCGGAATAGCCAAAATGGGGAGATTTTCAAGAGCATAATTCATGACATTTGCTCATAGCTTAGGCTTACATAGATTTTGGCATATCCCATTACACTTTGACTCAAGACATCACAAAGAACCGAATCCTCAACATCTCAAAGTTTCAAGGATCTCCACACTATGAATGTACAATGCTAATAAGAGTTTAAATTTATACATTAAATCTATTTTGGGATGTTTTATTTTTATTAAATCTAAAACTTGATTTTCGTTTTAAAACTCGAGGCATTATTTTATGTTTAAATTTTTTTCAAAATTCTCCTACCTCGTTCAAACAAGAAGGCATTCTCATTCGAACGATATGCCTAACTCGTTAGAAAGGTCGCTTGATCATTTTATCTAATTAGCAACTAATGAGGGCGTATTGTATCACTTCGTTTGAATGTTGTTTGAAGTACGTTCAAACGAGATAACTATTTCGTTTGAACAAACTTGCTTTCATTCTAACGAGTTGGTGTTCTCATTTGAACGAGCCTTATTTTCGTTCAAACGAGTGACGTCACCTCAAAATTTATAAACGCCCTAAAAATACTTGTTTCGTCTTCAGATTTTTTAAGACTTTTGTCAGAACTGTTTCTACGTATCTTTTGCTAAAGTTTTCATACTTTTGAGTTTAAAAACATATTTTGATTCATAAAACACATCCCTAAAATATATTTGTGTGAATCAGTTTAAACCCTAGATAGCTTATACCCTTGTATACACAACTCTTATTGAGAGAGTTTCTTCATGGCTAACGATTGTGATTCCTAAGGGGATCATTAATGAAGACAAAGGCTAGTCGGTGGATACTAAGCGTGGAAGTCCTCACATGGATGGCTCCTAACTGAGTAGTATTCTTTAGATACTTTTGAAGGCTAGAGCATTATACTTGTGGCGGTTGTCAAGTAGTTTGTAAGTCGGCTGTCTTTTAATATTTCTAAAGTGTTAAAAATAAAGGTTTTGCCCGCAGTGGATTTTCCCTCAAACTTGTCTTTATTGATTGCATGTTTTACTTTATATGTGTTATCACCTAGATGTAAGCCTTAGGATGAAAAGATAAAATTTGGATTTGTGTGTGTTGGACATTTAATTTTATAAATATTCCATTAAGATCACAATAGTGCACTCTCAGCTGGGCTACCTATTATTTTCTTCCACGGTTTTTTCTCCTCCAAACCTACAATGGAGGTCCCAAACCATCGCTAACATAACATTGACCTCCTATGTCATTAGAGTACTATTACAGAAGAATTAAAACATATAATTAACCATAAATCCTATTTCAAACCTCTAGGATTACAAATCAAACCTCAATTCAATTCAACTCAGAATTTTTTTCAATTTCATTTTCAAAAGTTCAACCCTCCTATCAAAGTTCTACAAGCTCATCATATTAATTCCATAATTAATTTCAAAATACTTATATGATTAATCCCAAATAATAATCTATTTAAACTAAAAATCCATTATTATTTATATGTCTACATCAATCAACTAAAGTTTCAATCTTTATAACTTTAATTCCCATATTTTTATCCCTAAACGTGAAAGTAATTAACTATGCATTATTACAACTTAAAACAGGTATCTAATTACCATTGTGGATTAAATCCGATGTTATCAATGTTTGATGATGGGTTGAATCCTGAGATAGCTTCTCTTTCTCTTCTCCAAGTCCATTCCCTTCTTTCTTTCTCTTTTTCTCTTCTCTTGAACTCGCTTTCAATCATCCTTGTGCGTAATATTAAAGGTGGGCTTCCATACACATTCTTAACCTTTTAAATACTCCCTCAATTAGCCTAATACACTTTTCCCACTAAACTCTAAGTGTAAAAAGACCCTCCTACCCTTATACGGGTGTTGTTATGCCTAAAAAGTCCCATGAAGCCAATTATATATCTGTGTACCTTTTCTGGACTATTTCGATCCTTTTTGGGTCACTGGTGCACTCGAAGAGGTCATTTGAGTTTCCCAAATACTAATATGCTAACATCTCATTAACGGGACCTAAAACGCGTGTACGGTATGCGTCGTCCATAATTATACTGATTTGTCGATGTAACACTCTATTGACATATAGGAATAAACCGTCGCTTTCACTCATACACGACATATAATAAATCATATAACTATTTACTTATCATATGCAAGTAAATAATAATAAAAATAACTATCAGTCCTTTATCTCCCTAATTTTATTTACTAAAACCCAATTGAAATTTCCCCAATTAAATTATTAATTATACGCACACGAAAATTAAATAATCATAAAAGTTTGGGGTATTACGTACATCCCATGTTCCCACAAGGAATGGTTACATTTATAGGGACTAGAAAGGTGATGAGTCGTGTAGTACTTTCAGACTTCCCATGGTAGTTGTGAAGTGATCACATAGATATTGCACCGAGATTGTCGTTGATCAGACTCCTCATTGCACTTATCCCAAGCCGCGATCCTTTATCTTAAACTGTCTAACATGTGCGATCCAATCCGAGTTGTTCGAAATCATTTGTATAATTCTCCCACATAAACCTTGAACTAAAATACATGAGAATTGTAAACCTTTAGGAATGAAGGGTGTACCATGGTGGGTGAAATTGGACAAAATCCCTAACTAGATTTGTAATCATTCTCCAAATTTGGAAAATGTATACAAATTCTACAAATAGTTTATACGAACTTCATTAGTTAGTATCAATTCATACGAACTAATGAATCCGAAAATAATTTATTTGTAGGAAATATTGAAAATATGTTACTAAAGCCGTTTATTAAAAATAAACTATTTAAGTAACTCCGAGCTGTTTTTTGAAGAAACTCTTTTCTTAAAAATCAAAACTAATTGAACACAAGATGTGTTTAATAAAACAGTATGTACGAGATCTATTCAAGATTTGACTAACAGTTTTATAAAATAGTTTAAACTAACTTTAAACTCAGCATAACCAAGAATGAGATGAGGAGATGTAGAAAGATTAAGTTCACGATTTTTTACGTGGTAAAACCTCACCAACTGAGGAAACATCCACGACTCCCTCTACGGAGTAAAATAAAAAATCCACTAAAACAAATTTACGAGTTACAAACTATATAACTAACATGCATACAACTCAGACCTATATAAGTTTAGGAATGTACCCTCTGGTGTCCTTATAACTTCTCTGCAGTTCTGATTGTAGATGTTGTTCTCCTAGTTTGTTAACTTCTGATTTGTTCCAGCACTTTACGTCGACTCTTGTTCACAAGATCTTATTACCAACACTTTTCGTGTTGTAGGGTGAAAGTGTTTGTGGAGGTTCTCTCTAACACATGCATGCACACACTCACACTTATTAAGTACAAATAGTCCTAGCAAATTACATATAAGGCTATATGTAGTGATTTTTTTTTTCTCTCTTCTCACAAAACTTTGAACCTTTTTGACCTTTAAATCAATCCCAGAATCCACGGATATCTTGCTTAGAAGACAGTCAAGATCTTAATCAATCTCAGAGTTTTGAAAAGATTTTTGAGATTGAAAACCTCCAAGTGTGATTCCAAAGTAGGTCAAAGGTTTAGTTTTAAGAGAACTAAAAACAGAAAACATTTATTGTTGATTTCAAAGTTAAAAGCAATTTTCAGAAAAGAATCAACAATATATTTCTCAAGATGAGAAATAAACCATGTAGATCTAAGTGTGATGTAACATGCAGAACATAGATCTGAAATTTCTATGAAGAAGAAAATAGATCTAAGTAAACAGTTTAAGTTGGGAATAAGATCTAACGAACAAGAGGTTACAGCAACACAAATATCTCTCAAAAACTCAAGAACACTCAGGGTAGTGTTTTGGATATGTGGGAGTTTTAGAGAAGTGTTTGGTTTGAAAGAGGATTGACGAACAGGGGTTAGGGTTACTAACTCTCTCTCTCTCTTTCTGGTTTCTCTCTTCTCTCTCTCTTCTCTCTACTCTCTCTTTTTTTTGCTCTCAGGAATGAACTGGCCAAAAGACTTAGACGATTGAGAGGAGGGTCCCTTTTATAAGACGAAGAGAAGGATCGAGAAGCAGGTTCAAAAACAAGGGTCAGGATTGAGTCAAGATGGATTGACTTAAATCCAAGGGCTCACGGCATGCGGTGATTAAAATTCACCTGATTGGTTCAAGAGGTATACACAAGGATTACCAAAGAAAGCATGCATATCGTTGATAAGTTTTGATCCAACGGTTGTAAAGATATGCGATTATATACTCAGTAAAGAAACACAAAATGCACCAATCAGCAAGAAACAGGTGTTGATGAGTAAGGTGATATAAAACGCGCGTCTAAAAGTAATTACAGCCACACCCTGAATTCTCTGCCGCTTTTGGTTTCTACCCAAACCAACTTTGAGCCAATAAACCCATTAAACCATAATTATAGATTGAACCCACAAACTTTAAAACTAAGTTTTAATTAATAAAACCTTTATTAAAAAAAGTTTATAAAATCCCCAAAAAATATTTAAAAATCAAATTTAGGGATTTAATCATACTCAACATATGTACACACATAAATATGCAATATGTCATGTATATGATGCATTCTACTGTGTGTGAGTGTTGGTAATTTGGTCTAGATCACTACAAGATAAATGAATGAAATAGCAATCCAATCTCTGAGGTTCTTTGGTTTCTAGGATAGACATAATTTTGTCTTAATTTCCAAACTAGATGAACTCTTATACAATATAGACTCAAGTGAGTCAAGAGTATAAGGGCTTCAAATATTCACCAAAGGTAACTTATAAATGTATAAAAATCAGGTCCTTTATATGAATAAGGGTAGATTCCTCAAATGAAGTATCCTCATATTATAATTGTAGTCTAATTGTGTATGCTATTAGTAAGGTGATTTTACAAAACCATTTTTTTTCACAAAATGTCCTCCTCTTAGAAGTAAAATATGGGTGACTTGAGTTCAACACCTCACTAACTAAATATGATAGCAAAATAAGATGAGATACTATGCAGTGTATACACAAAATACACGACTCGAAGCATATAGGGAAACATTCTACCATTTGAGACATTTTAGGATATAATATTGGCAAACTACAATGATGGGGAAAGAATTATTGTTCAACAAACAAGAACAATGGTATCACCAAGGTATAATCATATCTCATAATTTGTTATAATATATGTCACAAAGCTTCCGCACCAATATAATAATTAAGCGAGTGGCACACAAGAACACGATGTGGTGAGCAATACTAACATTGCATGGATGTTTTCTTTTACACCTTACGAATTTTTTTGTTTATATTTTGTAATTTTCAAATAAATATTCCTTAGCAATGAAGATTCAATGGCCATGTGATGATTACCACACAGATATCGAAAAATAATTTAAGTTTGATAGTTTCTATCAAATTTCAAAAGAACGGCCTAAATTCGAATTAAAAACACTACAACGAAAAATACAAATGACAACCCTATGCCTCTTACATCCAATGGTAGTATTTGTCTTTGGGAGGTTCCATAAAGATCCCTAAGGATGAAGTGGGAGAATCAGTATGCTCGATAATGAGCACATTTCAATGGTTTGGATTTGAATGTTGTCACTCTTAAGAACTGTGAAAGTTTAAATGAAATGTTACAAAGAAAGCACATATGGAAGGTATCCTAGGCTATTAAATTTGACACTCAAATGGATGCATTCATAAGTATAAAGGTTGATCAGCTGACAAAAAAATAAAATCAATTAGTCCCCCTTGAATGAGAGCAGTTATATATCATGGAGCTTGATATGACCCGATTGGACAGAGGTTAACAATGATTTCATCTTAAAAGGTTCAATGAACTTCAAATAATGGTTGCTTCAACTAAATCTCCAATACATATTCTGCAATCAGGATCTGAGGTGAAGTTGAATCCAGAATCGGGCCTTTCTGCATTTATCGGTGATTAGGATTGTCCTTCTCTAGTCTTATATTTATTATTAGTTTTTTTATGAAATATATGTTAATTTCCCGTTAGATCCCCATAACAAAGATCACAATAAAAAGATGTAATAGCATAAAAGTAATTGAAAACTACAACACTTGCTGTTAGGGGTGGAAACGGATCGTGTTGAGATGGATTCGTGTTTGGTGATAAATGAAGGGAAACCTTGACTAAAGTACGCTGAAATCCCGCTCGATATCTTTTCTAGAAGCCTCTTGGTATCCACAGAATATTTTTTGTATTTGGGAGACACTTTGTTAGCTCTTAAATGTCGTAATGATTTTATTTTATGCTGGGTAAATTACATCCACAAGGTAGTAACCCATATTGTATGCATGTTTGTTTATCACGTAATTAATCAGTGCAGGTGTACCATTTCATACTTCCTGAAAGACTATAGAGTGGTGTAACACATTTAAGTCGTTGCAAGAGCCAGACATCCCAACGAAAGAATTATATATCCATAGGTCATATGACTCCACTACATTGAGTATTATTATTGGTGATTCTATATGGCCACTATATTAAGAAAACCACATCATAGGATAATTTTTCCACCTCCAATTCATGAAATCGATTTTATCCACCATCCCAGGAAATCCTTGACTTGCAATCTTCTCTAAGAGCCTATTCACATCACCATCTATGATATTTCTAGCATATTGGGGCCTGAAATGGACACAATAGCCTCTGCAAATCTAATAACAATTTCTAGCATTGTTATCTCGATCATTGCATAGTTACGCTCATACATCGTGAGAACCTTCGTTTGTAAGCATCTGAATATCACCCATCATTTTCCAATGGGTGCGACCTAGATGCGCATAAGCATCTACTTTTTGAATAATGTTGTTATCATGGTTTCGAACAGAGTCTAGGATATGATGGAAAACATTATACCACATCTCGAAGTGTCTCCTAAATAAATACTCATTATGATGCCACATCTTAATTAAATTAATCCTCCTAGAGTGTTTTGTGACATATTTCCCGTTTATGATTTACTCAATTTCGTTTTTGTCTCTCCATCCCATCACAAATAATATTTCGTTATGTGATCCACCTAGTGATCTCCATGTATATTACCATTTCATAATCAGAGTTATCAGTTATAGCACCCTTATTATTTTCACATCACCACATCAGTCTGGGGAAATGGTCACGAATTTCAGTCGTGACCATGACTTCAGGTCAAGGCTGAGATCTGTGACTATTTTGGGCGTGATCAAATCTTGTGATCATGAACTTTATCCCTGCCCAAAAGAGAGGGTCAAAGATTGGTCTATAAGAAGTAAATTGTTATATGGTCACAGGTGTGGGTCGTGACCAGTTGAGGACTATGGGTCACGAACCTGGGCTGTAATCGATAGTACATATGTGTTCATGATCATAGTCCATGACCAGATGTGAATTGTTGGTCATATACAAGATCCATGACCATCAATGGGCAAGGAGTCACCAACAAGGTCCATGACTAGGGTTGGTGACTTGTCAACAAAGGTCACGACCCAAATCCATGACCCATATTTTTTTTAAATATAATAAAAAATTGGTCACAGCTTTGGGTCGCCATATTCATTTGAAAAATTATTTTATCCCAAATTGGAGTCCCGTGGCTACAGAATCAGTTCCTACGAGTTCAATGATCCCGTGCGAGGTGTTCGTGCCCCTCACTGGGCCGTTTGGGGGTTGTTTTGGTTTTCCCTCTTAGGGACAGGGCAAGCTTTTCTACTTATCTTTAAATTTTAGTCATATTCACAAATTGGTATTCTCGTGACTTAGAGGTTAGTTCCTACGATTTAGGTTAGTCTCTTGCGCGATGTTTGTGCCCTCACAAAGCCGTTTGTGGGTTATTTTGGATTTTCCCTTGTGTCATGTTTTCAGTCCCAAGTCTATTTATTTTTAAATTTAAGTTTTATTCCCAAGTCGGGAGTCCTGTAATTATGCGATCATCCCTACGAGTTACATTAGTCCCGTGTGAGGTGTCTGTGCCCCTAACGGGGTTGTTCGGGGGATGTTTTGGGTTCCCCCTTAGGCGCATGTGGGCATTTTTTACAGCCTTCGTCTTCTTATTTGAAAATTTTAGTCCTATTCCCACATCGGGAGTGCTGTGATTATGCAGTCAGTTCTTGTGAGTTACGTTTGTCTCATGCGAGGTGTTCGTGCCCCTCACGGGGCCATTCGGGGGATGTTTTGTATTTCCCCATAGGGCATGTTTTCAAGCCTAAGTCTTCTTCTTTGAAAATTTTAGTCGTATTCTCAAATCGGGAGTCTCCTAATCATGCGGTCATTCCTACGAGTTTGGTTTGTCACATGCAAAGTGTTAGTGCCCCTCACGGAGTCGTTCGGGGGCTATTTTGGATTTACCCTAGGGGCATGTGGGCCTTTTTCAAACGCTAGTCTGCTTACATGTAAAATTTAATCATATTACCAAATCAGGAGTTCTATGACTATGCGATTAGTTCCTACGAGTTACAGTGGTCTCGTACGAGGTGTTCGTACCTCTCATAGAGTCGTTCGAAGGTTGTTTTGGGTTCCCCCTAGGGGCATGTTTTCAGGCTAAAGTTTGATTATTTGAAAATATTAGTCTTCTTCCCAAACCAAGAGTCTCGTGACTACGAGGTCAGTTCTTACGAGTTACTTCGATCCTATGCAAAGTGTTCGTGCCCCTCACGGTGCCATTCGGGGGCTTTTATGGATTCTCCCTAGGGGCATATGGGATTTTTTGGAGCCTAAGTCTACTTGTTTGTAAATTTTAGACCTATTCACAAATAAAGAGTCCCGTGACTACGCGGTAAGTTCCTATGAGTTACGGTTGTCCCTATGAGGTGTCTGTACACCTCATGGGGACATATTACCAAATTAAGAGACCCTTGACTATGCGATCAATTCCTAGGAGTTACGTTGGTCCCATACAAGGTATCTGTGCTCCTCACGAGATCATTTGGGGGTTATTTTGGGTCTTCTAGGGGCATATTTTCATGCCTAAGTGTGCTTATTTTCATATTTTAGTTGTATTCTTAAAATGAGAGTCCCATAACTATACGATCAGTTCCTATAAGTTATGTTAGTCCCGTGTGAGGTGCTCGTGCCTATCACAGGGTTGTTCAGGGATTATTTTGGGTGTTTCCCCCAAGGACATCTTTTCAGACCTAAGTTTGCTTATTTAAAAATTTTAGTCATATTCCCAAATCGGGAGTCCTGTTACTACACGATCAATTCTTATGAGTTACGTTGGTCCCATGCCAGGTGTCCGTACCCCTCACAGTGTCCTTCCAGGATTATTTTGTGTTCCCCCTAGAGGCACATGGGCTTTTGTCAATAGTAAGTCTACTTATTTATAAATTTTAGTCCTAATCATAAATCGGGAGTCATGTGACTATGCCGTCAGTTCTTACAAGTTACGTTGTTACCATGCGAGGTGTTCCTGCCCCTCATATGGTCATTCAGGGCCCTTTTTGGGGTTTCCCTCTCAGGGCATGTGGGTGTTTTTAAGCCAAATTCTGCTTATTTGCAAATTTTAGTCTAATTCCCAAACCGAGAGTTCCATGACTATATGGTCAGTTCCTACTAATTACAGTGGTCTCGTATGAGGTGTCCGTGCCCTTCACGGGGCGGGCGGGGTTGTTCGAGGGCTACTTTGGGTTCCCCCAAGGGCATGTTTTCATACTTATTTATAAATTTTAGATTTATTCCCAAATCAAGAGTCCCATAACAACCCTAGTAGTTCCTACGAGTTATGTTGGTCACGTGCGAGGTGCTCACGGGGCTGTTCGGGGGTTATTTTATGTTTTCCCTTAGGGGAACATTTTCAGGACTAAATCTACTTATTTCAAATTTTAGTCGTATTCCCATGTCAGAAGTCTCATGACTGCGCAGTCAATTATTAGGAGTTACGTAGGTCTCGTGAGAGGTGTACGCACCCCTCACGAGGTCGTTCGGAGATTATATTGGGTTCCCCAGAGGCATGTTGGCAATTTTTCAAGCCTAAGTCTGGTTATTTGCAAATTTTCATTTTATTCCCAAATCAGAAGTCTCGTGACTACGCGATCAATTCTTACGAGTTACGATGGTCTCGTGCGAAGTGTTTGTGCCCCTCAGGAGGCCATTCAGAAGTTGTTTTGAGTTTTTTTCTAGGGACATGGTTTCAAGCCAAAGTATACTTATTTTTAAATTTTAGTCATATTCCCAAGCCAGGAGTCCCGTGACTATGCGGTCAGTTCCTACTATTTACGTTGGTCCCCTGCTAGTTATCCCTGTCCCACACAGGGAAATTCAGGGATTGTTTTAAGTTTTCCCCCGTGGGAATCTTTTTCTGCTTATTTGCAAATTTTAGTCGTATTCCTAAGCCGGGAGTCCCCTGATTACGCAATCAGTTCCTACAAGTTACGTTGGTCCCATGCAAAATGTACGTCGCTCAAGGCCTGTTTTGGGTTCCCCTAGGGGCATGTGGGAATTTTTTTCAAGCTTAAGTCTACTTTTTTGCAAATTTAAGTCGTATTACCAAACTGGGAATCCCATGTCTATGCGTTCAGTTCCTTCGAGTTACGTTGGTCCGGTGCGAGGTGTTCGTGCCCTCACCGGCTCGTTCGGGGGCTATTTTCAGTTTTCCCCATAGGGGTATATTTTTCAGACCTACGTCTGCTTATTTGTGGGAGTCCCATGACTACACGATTAGTTCCTACGAGTTACATTGGTCCGTTAGAGGTGTATGTGCCCCACCTAGGCCGTTCGGGGACTATATTGAGTTTCCCCAAGGGCATGCGAGCATTTTTTTCAAGCCTTAGTCTGCTTGTTTATAAAGTTTCATCCTATTCATAAATCAGGAGTCCCGTGACTACTCAGTTAGTTCCTACTAGTTATGTTGGTCTTGTGCGTAGTGTTTGTTCCACTCACGGGACCATGCAAGGGTTGTTTTGGGTTTCTCCATAGGGGCATGTTTTCTGTCCTAAGTCTGCTTATTTGTAAATTTTTATCTTATTACCAAACTAGGAGTCCCGTGACTACACAATAAGTTCCTATGATTTATGTTTGTCCAGTGCCAGGTGTCCGTGCCCCTCACGAGACCGTTTGGGGGCTATTTTGGGTTTTTCCCTAGGGGCATGTTTTCCAGCTTATTTATAAATTTTAGTCATATTCTCATACCGAGAGTCCTATGACTACGCGATCAGTTCCTACAAGTTACGTTGGTCATGTGCAAGCGTTCGGGAGTTGTTTTGGGTTTTCTCTTGGGGCATATGGGCATTTTTTCAAGCCTGAGTATGCTTATTTGAAAATTTTAGTTTGATTCCCAAATCGGGAGTCCTATGACTATGCAATCAGTTCCTATGAATTACGTTGTCTTGTGCTCCTCATGGGGCCGTTCAGGGGATGTTTTGGATTTTCCATCCCCTAAAGGCATATTTTCAGGCCTGAATTTGCTTATTTGCAAATTTTAATTGTATTCTCAAATTGAGAGTCCCGTGATTACGCGGTCAGTTCCTACGATTTACATTGTGGGTTATATTATATCAAATGAGCACTTAATTAACCATTATATAGGAATAAAAGATTTAAAAATTATGGATATCAAGTATTTAAAAATTTGAGTTAAATTAAAGAATATTTGGTTCCTGCGATTCAATAAGGCAATGAAATCGAGTCTCCTAAGTTTGCGGTTGGACCAAATCGGTCCTGATATCCCTTGCATTTACCATCTTTTACTCTACACTGGTCAATGTATACACGTCTTGTTCCAAGCGTAAAATGAGAGGCTTCCACTCTTCGAATTTGTTCTTTTAGGCTTTATCCTCATCCTCAAATTAAGTTTTGTTACGCTTCAAAGGAACAACATTTTCTTACTCTAGTAGCCAATTGTACTTCCCTTAAGCCTTATTTTCTCCCATGAGGTACAGTTTATTGTCCTTTTCAATGCAGGTGAGTTTCTCTCTCATGTGTTCGACCTATAACTTGCGCCTTTTCAAATCAACTTCCATATCAAGAATTTCGTGCACAATTTTTATGTGCTCTTTTTCCATTTCATTATATTTGGTTTTCTTAATCAAATCTTGACTCATCTAAATTTTTTCAATATAGTTGAACTCGAACATATGAAAGGCTGATTGGATCGGAGAAATGAGCTCTAAGATGGTGCTCATCGAGGTGGCTATTCAATCAGCCTTTCGCATGTCCGAGTTCGATAATGTCAAAAAATTTCTGATGAATCAAGAATCAAACATTAAAAGTAAATACGATGCCATGGAAAAGGAAAATGGGGAAATTATGGTGGAAAAGCTCGAGATGGAAGTTGATTTAAAAAGGTGCAAGTTAGAGGTCGAACACCTGAGAGAGAAACACACATGTTAATGAGGACAACCAATTGTACCTCATACAAGAAAATACTCAAGAGAAATATAATAGATTACTAAAGATAGACAATGTTAATCAATTGAAGCTTGCCAAAACTAGAGTTGAGCATGAAGCTGAAGCTTAGACGAAAAAATTCGAAGAGTTAGCGCCTCATTTTTTATGCTTAGAATGAGACTTTGATACATTGACCATTACAGAGTCAAATATAGTAAATGTGGGGGGTTCCAAGGTCAATTTGGTCCAACCACAAACTCAGGAGACTCTATTCTCTAACCGTGCTTCTCGTACGAGGTGTTCGTGCCCCTAAATATTGTAGAAGAAAGCATCCAGTGTTTATTAACTTTACTTCAGGCTCTAACACTTGGAGAATTATGGTTAAAAGTAGACCATCTATAGAGAACGATCTATTTTGGCTTATTAGTAGAGGTAAATGTTTTATTACTTAGGATAAGTGGCTTCACACGGGTACTCTTGCTGATATGGGGTTCTTTAGCAGAATGCAAGTTAATAAGCTTTCTAACTCAGATGGTCTTTAGGATTCATCTGAAACCAAATATTCATAATCAAATTAAAGCGCTAGTATAGTGTCAATACCATAATAGGATACAAATAGGATTGTCAAAGGTCGATATAATAGCAGGATACAAATAGGATTACTAAGGGTAAAATAATGTTTTGATACTCAGTCTTCCTTTATATCAACTAAAAAATCCTTTAAATTAAGGTTATGATCAAGAGCTTATTGAAACTCTTTAAGAAACTTTAAAGCATCTTATTGGGTAGTCAGACCCTTTGGTGCGTGCACAATAATAGACTGATTTCCATCGTTTATGTACTTCGAGTAGAATATCCTCTATACGTTCTGAAAGGATCCAATAAAAGGCTCTTCGACTATGCGATCTTTACTTTTCCTCTTTGATTAATCTACTATGATAAGTTTGGAGTCAGGATCAATTTTACAAGCATTTGGAGTATCCTCCACCTTCACCCAGTCACAATAGAATTCGGTTTCTATGAAATAAAAATAATTTAGTTCCAGGATTTGTTGGATAATACCATAATTGGTTAGCACTATATATTTTGGATTTTTATCTCTTTTTCTAGCGACACAGTTAGGCAAGGCGGAGATTGAAATTCTGATATTCTGTGTCAAAGGCTTTTCCTCAAATGGATATGAAACAAAATTAAAACTGTTGTTGCGGAATTTATTAAATTATTTCGTACAAAATTTGGGACCTCTTTATAGGCGTGCAATCCTTGAAGAGACATCACCTCTTATAAAAAGCTACATTTATTAATGAATCTATATTAGGGCATGTTTTATCACACATAAATAAATAACCACACACATAAGAGGTGTAAATGACCTCTTTTGATACCCACTCCCTATAAACATTCTTCGTGCAATTTATCCTACGATTTTAGGCAATTTCGTTCTCTTACTTCCTACAAGTAAATTTTAGAGTCTAGATCATAATATATAAATACATATAATCAAACAAGAACAATTCAATAGATACTTATGCCCTTCAATCTTTAACTTTATCTTACGATTCGAAGACATAACTAGTTACTTGATCGTATTGTAAATTTGTGAGTTTTAACTCGTTAGGGTTCCCAAAAGGCAATTCATCCTCAAACTCATTAGGTTCCTCGATAAACCACTCTCCATGAGGATTGAACATACTCATATCTTATGTTCAGTTACGTATTCTTCAGTATTTAACCCTCCAATATAGTGTGTATTCCTCACGTAATCTTTGAAGGTTTTCATCAATCGCTCGAAAGGATACATTCAAAGATACCTAATGGGATCATACAACAAAGCCTCATTGTATAAATGAATGAGAAGTGGATGCCGATATCGAAAAATGATGAAGGAAAATATTTCTATCATACACAAATTGCCTCAGCTAAATTTGATTTCGTAGCTCTAATATGCTTTCTAATTACTAGTTTTGCATAAAGTCGGGTAAAGCACAATCTGATTTCATAATTACCCGACAGAGATCTTTGTATTTGGAGAAATAATGCCTAAATAACAGAAGGATTAATTGAATGATCACTACACCAAAAATGCCAATCTGGCACGCTGTGGCAAGGGGATTCTGGCACGGTTTAAAATCGTGCCAGAATTTGGCACGGTTTTAGCATAAACTGGCACGGTTTAAAACCGTTCCAGAATCTGACACGGTTTTAAAGCGTGCCAAAAGTGTGTCAAATTTAAAAGGGTTAACTAAAAGACCAAATATTATATTCATTTGATTTTAATTTTGAGGGAGGTAACTTTTGGACCCCCGTCGTTCTCCCGCTCACTCTCCACGAAGACCAACTCTCTCTCTCTCACAAGACTTGATCTCCATCTCTCTCCATCACTGATGGATAAATCGTTGGGGAAAATGGGAAATGCAGTTTGTGGTTTGAATTGGATTTGATAAGGTTTGGAAAGGATGGGTATGGGTCTGCTCGGATTGTTGGACTGGGTCACGGGTTTGGTTGGTGGAAAATATGAGGTCGGGTTGGGTCGCCTGAGATGGAGGTTCGACTTGGTGTTCCCTACTGGAGATGTGGGTAAAGTTTGGAATTTGGGTTTTGTAGGTGGTTGTAGAAATCGGGTTTGCATCTGGGTTGTTGGCATTCAGCTCCGATCTAAACTCGGGTTTGGGTAGGAAGCTTGGCCGGATATGGAGTGATAAGGTCGCCGACTTTGATGGAGGTTGCCGGCGCTGGAGGTTTTGAGACCGGCCGGAGTAGGCTGAGATTATGGGGTGGTCGCCTTTGGTGGGTATCCGGGTTATGGTCGAAGTGGGTATTAAAGATGGAGTTTGGAGTTATGGGGTATTGGGTTAAATGGAGGAGTTATGGGGTATTGGCTTCTCCACTGATGGTGGAGAAGCCATCAGTGACCAAAGACGAGAGTAGACTAACGAAGTGGATGATTCCCAAAATTTATTTCTCTCTTATGGATTCCTTTAGAGGTAATTCTCATCTCACTTCAGTATTTTGATCTATTCAACTGCCACCTATCATAAAGTTTGAACCCAATAAAATTGGTTTTTGCTTCTGAAACTAAAATATTGCTTTGAGTTAATTTATTGTGAAATTACGGGTATATGAATTCATGTTAATGATAGTAATAATCACGTTTCTAGGTATTTTATTACTTAAACATCGGTATTTATGATTTGATTTAATCTATTGCCACTGGTGGATTCCATTCCTCATGAATGGTTGATGAGAATTGCAATCGGAGTGATGAGGGTTCAGGCTTTATGTTCTAAAGAATACGCAAGTTTTCGTATTATATTTACTACATTTTGATTTTTAATGTTTCCTATTGATGTTTCGGTAAAATTATAGATCAAATGATGAGTTTGAATAAATTATTTTTTCTTTTTCTATTTTCAGTTGTTTTAGGTTGCACGCCAATTATTTGGTAAAACGCCCAAGTGAGCATTCTAATTTCTTCACTTACATTGCATATTATTTATGTCATTTGCCTATTGCTGAGTTGCACACATTAACTTATGCACGGAGGTCAAATCTCTGAAGCTAAAATGGCTATAAAAACACTATTTCGAAAACAAAGAGTTGATGAGGTTATGGATGATTTAACCACTGCGGCGCAAGGGTCTTGTGAACCTGAAGTTGGGCGGCCTTATATTTCCCCTATGCTGACAGGGTGAGGATACTAATTGGGTTGAATTTGGTGTTATTCAATCTTCTTCATTTTTATTTTGTGTGTGCGTATATATATTTAGGTGACGTCTTCGAGGACCATATTGGCATATTGCCCCTGAATAATATTTAAATAAATGATTCTTAGTATTTTTTATGCATTTGTTTGGACTATTTCCAGGTCGAAGCGAATCAAGTAGTCAGTATAAAAGGGACAAGGAAACAACTGAGAAGTTACTGCAAGAAACAATAGAAAACCACCAAGCCGAGCTTGCAACTCAAAAGGAATTCTATACAAATGCGTTGAGCGCAACCAAGGAAGCTAAGGCATTAGCAGAGGCAAGTGCCAATAATGAAGCCAGAACTGAGGTAGAGAGTCGTCTAAGGGAGGCTGAGGCAAGGGACAATTATATTTACATTTGTTTCTTGAATATTATGATCTATTATACTAACTTTACAGTCATTTTCTTTGTCTCGTGTTCCTGACTTGAGTCCTTTCTCTACTGAAATTAACGGTTCAGGGGCAATATGCCGTTAAAATAATGCCATCATAGTGACCCTCATATTTTAATGGAGTGTTTAAATTAACCAATTATTTTAACGGCATATTAACCAGACCCTCATAGTGCCCCTGATTCTATCTTTAACACTCCCTCCTGGATTCAAGAACAATGATTTTCCAAGAATTTCACACCCGGTGGTTTTGGAAAGGCTCTTAATTATAATGAGAGGGATGTTGAGATTCAGGACTTTAGATTTAAACTTCGTTATGACCATCATTATGATATTTAACTTAATCATTTGCATGTTTTTATTCAATTTTTTCCTTTATTCACTTTTCTCTTTAAGTTTGACAATGTGTAAATATTTTTTCAGATTTGGTATTTCACAATGAGTGAGCATTCGGATAGAGGTGCAATGCTACTACCTACACGTATCATGGTAAACTTTATGATATTTTTTATTTGTTCATCCAATTTTATAGATATTGAATGATTACATACACTATTACAATATAAAGTAGTATTGTTTTGTTTTGTTTTTTATCACACATGTCAAGTGCCTAGTATAACTCATAGCAACTGATCGCATAGTCACGGGTCTTCCGGTTTGATAATATGACGATAAATTGAAAATATCTAGATTATGCTTAAAAATAAGCCACTAAAGGGTGAAAATCCAAACCATCCCCCACACAGCCCTGTATTAGGTATGAACACCTCGTACGGGACTAATATAACTCGTAGGAACTAACCGCGTAGTCAAGGGTCTTCTGGTTTGAAAATATGCCGATAAATTGGAAATATCTAGACTAAACGTAAAAACAAGCCGTTAAAGGGTGAAAACACAATCCAGCTCCCAAACGACCCCGTAGGAGGCACGAACACCTCGCATGGGACCAATGTAACTTATAGGAACTGACCGCGTAGTCCCGGGACTCCCGGTTTGAGAGTATGACGATAATTTGCAAAAATCACACTTAGACTTGAAAACAGGCCGTTAAGGGGTGAATACCCAAACCAGCCCCCAAACGACCCCGTAGGAGGCACGAACACCTCGCACGGGACCAATGTTACTTGTAGGAACTGACCGCGTAGTCCCGGGACTCCCGGTCTGAGAGTATGACGATAATTTGCAAAAATCACACTTAGACTTGAAAACAGGCCGTTAAGGGGTGAAAACCCAAATCAACCCCCAAACGACCCCGTAGGAGGCACGAACACCTCGCACGGGACTAATGTAACTTGTAGGAACTGACCGCGTAGTCCCGGGACTCCCGATTTGAGAGTATGACGATAATTTGTAAAAATCACACTTAGACTTGAAAACAGACCGTTAAGGGGTGAAAACCCGAACCAGACCCAAACGACCCTGTAGGAGGCATGAACACCTCACACGGGACCAATGTAACTTGTAGGAACTGACCGCGTAGTCCCGGGGCTCCCGGTTTGAGAGTATGACGATAATTTACAAAAATCACACTTAGACTTGAAAACAGGTCGTTAAGGGGTGAAAACCTGAACCAGCCCCCAAACGACCCTGTAGGAGGCACGAACACCTCGCACGGGACCAATGTAACTTGTAGGAACTGACCGCGTAATCCCGGGACTCCCGGTTTGAGAGTATGACCCTAATTTGCAAAAATCACACTTAGACTTGAAAACAGGCCGTTAAGGGGTAAAAACCAAACCAACCCCCAAACGACCCCGTAGGAGGCACGAACACCTCGTAGGGGATCAATGTAACTTGTAGGAACTGACCGCGTAGTCCCGGGACTCCCGGTTTGAGAGTATGACCCTAATTTGCAAAAACCACACTTAGACTTGAAAACAAGCCGTTAAGGGGTATAAACCCAAACCAGCCCCCAAACGACCCCGTAGGAGGCACGAACACCTCGTAGGGGACCAATGTAACTTGTACGAACTGACCGCGTAGTCCCGGGACTCTTGGTTTGAGAGTATGACCCTAATTTGCAAAAATCACACTTAGACTTGAAAACAGGTCGTTAAGGGGTGAAAACACAAACCAGCCCCCAAACGACCCCGTAGGATGCACGAACACCACGCACGGGACCAATGTAACTTATAGGAACTAACCGCGTAGTCCCGGAACTCCCGGTTTGAGAGTATGATAATAATTTGCAAAAATCACACTTAGACTTGAAAACAGGCCGTTAAGGAGTGAAAACCCGAACCAATCACCAAACGACCCCGTAGGAGGCACGAAAACCTCGCACGGCACCAATGTAACTTGTAGGAACTGACCGCGTAGTCGCGGGACTCCCGATTTGAGAGTATGATGATAATTTGTAAAAATCACACCTAGACTTGAAAACAGGCCGTTAAGGGGTGAAAACACGAACCAACCCCCAAACGACCCCGTAGGAGGCACGAACACCTCGTAGGGGACGAATGTAACTTGTAGGAACTGATCGCGTAGTCCCGGGACTCCCGATTTGAGAGTATGACGATAATTTGCAAAAATCACACTTAGACTTGAAAACTGGCCGTTAAGGGGTGAAAACCCGAACCAGTCCCCAAACGACCCCGTAGGAGGCACGATCACCTCGCACGAGACCAATGTGTAACTTGAAGGAACTGACCGCGTAGTCCCGGGACTCCCGGTTTGAGTGTATGACTATAATTTACAAAAATCACACTTAGACTTGAAAACAGGCCGTTAAGGGGTGAAAACCCGAACCAGCCCCCAACGACCCCATAGGAGGCACGAACACCTCACACGGGACCAATGTAACTTGTAGGAACTGACCGTGTAGTCCCGGGACTCCCGGTTTAAGAGTATGACGATAATTTGCAAAAATCACACTTAGACTTGAAAACAGGCCGTCAAGGGGTGAAAACCCAAACCAGCCCCAAACGACCCCGTAGGAGGCACGAACACCTCGCACGGGACCAATGTTACTTGTAGGAACTGACCGCGTAGTCCCGGGACTCCCGGTTTGAGAGTATGACAAAAATTTGTAAAAATCACACTTAGACTTGAAAACAGGCCGTTAAGGGGTGAAAACCCGAACCAGCCCCCAAACAACCCTGTAGGAGGCACGAACACCTCGCACGGGACCAATGTAATAAGTAGGAACTGACCGCGTAGCCCCGGTACTCCCGGTTTGAGAGTATGGCGATACTTTGCAAAAATCACACTTAGACTTAAAAACAGACCGTTAAGGGGTGAAAACCCAAACCAGCACCCAAACGACCCCGTAGGAGGCACGAACACCTCGTACGGGACCAATGTAACTTGTAGGAACTGACCGCGTAGTCCCGGGACTCCCGGTTTGAGAGTATGACAATAATTTGCAAAAAACACTTAGACTTGAAAACAGGCCGTTAAGGGGTATAAACCCAAACCAGCCCCCAAACGACCCCGTAGGAGTCACGAACACCTCGTAGGGGACCAATGTAACTTGTAGGAACTGACCGCGTAGTCCCAGGACTCCCGGTTTGAGAGTATGACCCTAATTTGCAAAAATCACACTTAGACTTGAAAACAGGCCGTTAAGGGGTGAAAACCCAAACCAGTCCCAAACGACCCCGTAGGAGGCACGAACACCTCTTAGGGGACCAATGTATCTTGTAGGAACTGACCGCGTAGTCCCGGGACTCCCGGTATGAGAGTATGACGATAATTTGTAAAAATCACACTTAGACTTGAAAACAGACCGTTAAGGGGTGCAAACCCGAACCAGCCCCCAAACCAACCCGTAGGAGGAACGAACACCTCGCAAGGGACCAATGTAACTTGTAGGAACTGATCGCGTTGTCCTGGGACTCCCGGTATGAGAGTATGACGATAATTTGCAAAAATCACACTTAGACTTGAAAACAGGCCGTTAGGGGTGAAAACTCGAACCAGCCCCCAAACGACCCCGTAGGAGGCACGAACACCTCGCACGGGACCAATGTAACTTGTACGAACTGACCGCATAGTCCCGGGTCTCCCGATTTGAGAGTATGACGATAATTTGCAAAAATCACACTTAGACTTGAAAACAGGCCGCTAAGGGGTGAAAACCCAAACCTGCCCCCAAACGACCCCGTAGCAGGCACGAACACCTCGTACGGGACCAATGTAACCTGTAGGAACTGACCGCGTAGTCCTGGGACACCCGATTTGAGAGTATGAAGATAATTTGCAAAAATCACACTTAGACTTGAAAACAGGCCGTCAAGGGGTGAAAACTCAAACCAGCCCCCAAACGACCCCTAGGAGGCACGAACACCACGCACGGAACCAATGTAACTTGTAGGAACTGACCACGTAGTCCCGGGACTCCCGGTTTAAGAGTATGATGATAATTTGCAAAAATCACACTTAGACTTGAAAATAGGCCGTTAAGGGGTGAAAACCCAAACCAGTCCCCAAACGACCCCGTAGGAGGCACGAACACCTCGCACGGGACCAATGTAACTTGTAGGAACTGACCGTGTAGTCCCGGGACTCTCGGTTTGAGAGTATGATGATAATTTGCAAAAATCGCACGTAGACTTGAAAACAGGCCGTTAAGGGGTGAAAACCCGAACCAGCCCCCAAACGACCCCGTAGGAGGCACGAACACCTCGGACGGGACCGATGTAACTTGTAGGAACTGACCGCGTAGTCCCGGAACTCTCGGTTTGAGAGTATGACGATAATTTGCAAAAATCACACTTAGACTTGAAAACAGGCCGTTAAGGGGTGAAAACCTCAACCAGCCCCCAAACGACCCCGTAGGAGGCACGAACACCTCGCACGGGTCCAACCAATGTAATTTGTAAGAACTGACCCCGTAGTCCCGGGACTCCCGGTTTGAGAGTATGATGATAATTTGCAAAAATCACACTTAGACTTGAAAACAGGCCGTTAAGGGGTGAAAACCCGAACCAGCCCCCAAACGACCCCGTAGGAGGCACGAACACCTCACATGGGACCAATGTAACTTTTTGGAACTGACCGCGTAGTCCCGGGTCTCCCGGTTTGAGAGTATGATGATAATTTGCAAAAATCACACTTAGACTTGAAAACAGGCCGTTAAGGGGTGAAAACCCGAACCAGACCCCAAACGACCTCGTAGGAGGCACGAACACCTCGTAGGGGATCAATGTAACTTGTAGGAACTGACCGCGTAGTCCCGGGACTCCCGGTTTGAGAGTATGACCCTAATTTGCAAAAACCACACTTAGACTTGAAAACAGGCCGTTAAGGGGTATAAACCCAAACCAGCCCCCAAACGACCCCGTAGGAGGCACGAACACCTCGTAGGGGACCAATGTAACTTGTACGAACTGACCGCGTAGTCCCGGGACTCTCGGTTTGAGAGTATGACCCTAATTTGCAAAAATCACACTTAGACTTGAAAACAGGTCGTTAAGGGGTGAAAACACAAACCAGCCCCCAAACGACCCCGTAGGATGCACGAACACCACGCACGGGACCAATGTAACTTATAGGAACTAACCGCGTAGTCCCGGGACTCCCGGTTTGAGAGTATGATAATAATTTGCAAAAATCACACTTAGACTTGAAAACAGGCCGTTAAGGGGTGAAAACCCGAACCAATCACCAAACGACCCCGTAGGAGGCACGAACACCTCGCACGGCACCAATGTAACTTCTAGGAACTGACCGCGTAGTCGCGGGACTCCCGATTTGAGAGTATGATGATAATTTGTAAAAATCACACCTAGACTTGAAAACAGGTCGTTAAGGGGTGAAAACACGAACCAACCCCCAAACGACCCCGTAGGAGGCACGAACACCTCGTAGGGGACGAATGTAACTTGTAGGAACTGATCGCGTAGTCCCGGGACTCCCGATTTGAGAGTATGACGATAATTTGCAAAAATCACACTTAGACTTGAAAACTGGCCGTTAAGGGGTGAAAACCCGAACCAGCCCCCAAACGACCCCGTAGGAGGCACGATCACCTCGCACGAGACCAATGTAACTTGAAGGAACTGACCGCGTAGTCCCGGGACTCCCGGTTTGAGTGTATGACTATAATTTACAAAAATCACACTTAGACTTGAAAACAGGCCGTTAAGGGGTGAAAACCCGAACCAGCCCCCAAACGACCCCATAGGAGGCACGAACACCTCACACGGGACCAATGTAACTTGTAGGAACTGACCGTGTAGTCCCGGGACTCTCGGTTTAAGAGTATGACGATAATTTGCAAAAATCACACTTAGACTTGAAAACAGGTCGTCAAGGGGTGAAAACCCAAACCAGCCCCAAACGACCCCGTAGGAGGCACGAACACCTCGCACGGGACCAATGTTACTTGTAGGAACTGACCGCGTAGTCCCGGGACTCCCGGTTTGAGAGTATGACGAAAATTTGCAAAAAACACACTTAGACTTGAAAACAGGCCGTTAAGGGGTGAAAACCCGAACCAGCCCCCAAACAACCCTGTAGGAGGCACGAACACCTCGCACGGGACCAATGTAACAAGTAGGAACTGACCGCGTAGCCCCGGTACTCCCGGTTTGAGAGTATGGCGATACTTTACAAAAATCACACTTAGACTTAAAAACAGACCGTTAAGGGGTGAAAACCCAAACCAGCACCCAAACGACCCCGTAAGAGGCACGAACACCTCGCATGGGACCAATGTATCTTGTAGGAACTGACCGCGTAGTCCCGGGACTCCCGGTTTGAGAGTATGACAATAATTTGCAAAAAACACTTAGACTTGAAAACAGGCCGTTAAGGGGTATAAACCCAAACCAGCCCCCAAACGACCCCGTAGGAGGCACGAACACCTCGTAGGGGACCAATGTAACTTGTAGGAACTGACCGCGTAGTCCCAGGACTCCCGGTTTGAGAGTATGACCCTAATTTGCAAAAATCACACTTAGACTTGAAAACAGGCCGTTAAGGGGTGAAAACCCAAACCAGTCCCAAACGACCCCGTAGGAGGCACGAACACCTCTTAGGGGACCAATGTATCTTGTAGGAACTGACCGCGTAGTCCCGGGACTCCCGGTATGAGAGTATGACGATAATTTGTAAAAATCACACTTAGACTTGAAAACAGACCGTTAAGGGGTGCAAACCCGAACCAGCCCCCAAACCAACCCGTAGGAGGAACGAACACCTCGCAAGGGACCAATGTAACTTGTAGGAACTGATCGCGTTGTCCTGGGACTCCCGGTATGAGAGTATGACGATAATTTGCAAAAATCACACTTAGACTTGAAAACAGGCCGTTAAGGGTGAAAACTCGAACCAACCCCCAAACGACCCCGTAGGAGGCACGAACACCTCGCACGGGACCAATGTAACTTGTACGAACTGACCGCATAGTCCCGGGTCTCCCGATTTGAGAATATGACGATAATTTGCAAAAATCACACTTAGACTTGAAAACAGGCCGTTAAGGGGTGAAAACCAAAACCAGCCCCCAAACGACCCCGTAGCAGGCACGAACACCTCGTACGGGACCAATGTAACCTGTAGGAACTGACCGCGTAGTCCTGGGACACCCGATTTGAGAGTATGAAGATAATTTGCAAAAATCACACTTAGACTTGAAAACAGGCCGTCAAGGGGTGAAAACTCAAACCAGCCCCCAAACGACCCCTAGGAGGCACGAACACCACGCACGGGACCAATGTAACTTGTAGGAACTGACCACGTAGTCCCGGGACTCCCGGTTTAAGAGTATGATGATAATTTGCAAAAATCACACTTAGACTTGAAAATAGGCCGTTAAGGGGTGAAAACCCAAACCAGTCCCCAAACGACCCCGTAGGAGGCACGAACACCTCGCACGGGACCAATGTAACTTGTAGGAACTGACCGTGTAGTCCCGGGACTCCCGGTTTGAGAGTATGATGATAATTTGCAAAAATCACACTTAGACTTGAAAACAGGCCGTTAAGGGGTGAAAACCCGAACCAGCCCCCAAACGACCCCGTAGGAGGCACGAACACCTCGGACGGGACCGATGTAACTTGTAGGAACTGACCGCGTAGTCCCGGGACTCTCGGTTTGAGAGTATGAGGATAATTTGCAAAAATCACACTTAGACTTGAAAACAGGCCGTTAAGGGGTGAAAACCTCAACCAGCCCCCAAACGACCCCGTAGGAGGCACGAACACCTCGCACGGGTCCAACCAGTGTAATTTGTAAGAACTGACCCCGTAGTCCCGGGACTCCCGGTTTGAGAGTATGATGATAATTTGCAAAAATCACACTTAGACTTGAAAACAGGCCGTTAAGGGGTGAAAACCCGAACCAGCCCCCAAACGACCCCGTAGGAGGCACGAACACCTCACACGGGACCAATGTAACTTTTTGGAACTGACCGCGTAGTCCCGGGTCTCCCGGTTTGAGAGTATGATGATAATTTGCAAAAATCACACTTAGACTTGAAAACAGGCCGTTAAGGGGTGAAAACCCGAACCAGACCCCAAACGACCTCGTAGAAGGCACGAACACCTCGCACGGGACCATTGTAAGCTGTAGGAACTGACCGCGTAGTCTTGGGACTCCCGGTTTGAGAGTATGACGATAATTTGCAAAAATCACACTTAGACTTGAAAACAGGCCGTTAAGGGGTGAAAACCCAAACCAGCCCCCAAACGACCCCGTAGGAGGCTCGAACACCTCGCACGGGACCAATGTTACTTGTAGGAACTGACCGCGTAGTCCCGGGACTCCCGGTTTGAGAGTATGTCGGTAATTTGCAAAAATCACACTTAGACTTGAAAACAGGCCGTTAAGGGGTGAAAACCCAAACCAGCCCCCAAACGACCCCGTAGGAGGCACGGACACCTCGCACGGGGACAATGTAACTTGTAGGAACTAACCGCGTAGTCTCGGGTCTCCCGGTTTGAGAGTATGATGATAATTTGCAAAAATTGCACTTAGACTTGAAAACAGGCCGTTAAGGGGTGAAAACCCCAACTAGCCCCCAAACGACCCCGTAGGAGGCACGAACACCTCGCATGGGACCAATGTAACTTATAGGAACTGACCGCGTAGTCCCGGGACTCCCGGTTTGAGAGTATGATGATAATTTACAAAAATCACACTTAGACTTGAAACTAGGCCGTTAAGGGGTGAAAACCCAATCCATCCCCCAAACGACCCCGTAGGAGGCACGAACACCTCGTACGGGACCAATGTAACTTGTAGGAACTGACCGCGTAGTCCCAGGACTCCCGGTTTGAGAGTATGATGATAATTTGCAAAAATCACACTTAGACTTGAAAACAGGCCGTTAAGGGGTGAAAACCCAAACCAGCCCCCAAACGTCCCCGTAGGAGGCACGAACACCTCGCACGGGACCAATGTAACTTGTAGGAACTGATCGCGTAGTCCCGAGACTCCCGGTTTGAGAGTATGACGATAAATTGTAAAAATCACACTTAGACTTGAAAACAGGCTGTTAAAGGGTGAAAACCCAAACCAGCCCCCAAACGAGCCCGTAGGAGGCACGAACACCTCGCACGGGACCAATGTAACTTGTAGGAACTGATCACGTAGTCGTATATGCAATTTTTCTTCTTGTATATGCAAGTTTTTTTCTTGAATATGATTTTTTTTAAAATGACTTGGTTACTAATATTGTATCTTTTTTATGTCTTATTTTTTTCTAGGATGACATTCAATCGTTAGCTTTTATCCACTTGGAACGCACGAAGAAGTCAATGCTTTACAACAGGGGGATTGTGTATTTAGCATCGTTAATATTCAGGATTCTATTTTTTGTGTTATGGACGAGCAGGCTTCCGTAGTTTTATGGTTTATTTTTATGGTCGTGCTGGCTATAGTAGTTTTATTGTTGACTTTTATGGTCGTGCGGGCTTTATATGGGCAGATTTTATGTTAGCAGGTTTTGGAATGCTCAAAAAATAGAGGAAACTCTGCCCAATTTTTTTTTGATATGAGAACTATTAACTCTTGTAATGTTTTGAAGTTACTGTCGACTTTTATGGTCATGTGTTGCTTTATATTGGTATTATCTCTTATAATTTTTTGAAGTTTGTATGCACATTCGTTTATCAACAACCTGCGATATTCATAATTTGTGAATTTTCTTGTTTTTGTTTTTGCAAATAATAAATATTTTTCCTGCCGAATTTGGAATTTGCAGATTTTCCATATTTGGTTCCTATTATTATTATTTTTAATCAACTGAAAAATCTGGCACGGTTTTAAACCGTGCCAAAACCGTGCCAATGCATAAAAAATGAGAACGCTTATAAAACAATCTGGCACGCTTTATAACCGTACCAAAAGCGTGCCAGAAAATAGATAATTTGGCACGGTTTTGGCGTGTGCCAAAAGCGTGCCAGATTTAACATCTGGCACGGTTTAAAAGCGTGCCAGATTAAAAAACTGGCACAGTTTAAAAGCGTGCCAAAAGCGTGTCAGTTTGAAAATCTGGCACGGTTTTAAACCGCGCCAGAAAATCTAGCACGCCTGATTCTAGCACGGTTTTGAACCGTGCCAGATTGCGTCTGGCACGGTTTTAAACCGTGCCAGTTTCCTGTTTTTGATGTAGTGGATGATGTACCAGTCGTGAGACTTGCATTCTTTCAGGTCATTTGTTTGGTAACTTACTACCTTTTGAAAATTACTAGAATAATCAGTTAGAGTTTTCAAGTTGAACAACGTGTCTAAGAGGGTATTTTTCTCACTATTCGAGGGATAGAAATTCTTCCTATTATAGGATCATTTTTAACCACAATTTCTTCTTTATTTTCATCTTGTGTAGTTGAGGTGCGCTCACTCTCCATATTTTGAATGAGATCCACACAGATATGTTCCTGTCAGATATTCTACAAACTTTCACTTGGTGGGGTTCCGTTATGCGATCAGGTATCAGTAATTCTTTCGGAATATAAGGTACATTTTTTCACCATGGTATGTCCATATCTAATAGTTTTGTCAAATTCTCCCCTTTAGTATATGCATTAAAAAGAAAAATCATTGCCAAGGCCTATATTTAATTGATATATTCATTCAAAAATATATATGCTTATTGAGGTAGATTGGATGGTATATCAACAGTTTGCATAATGTCCGTTTATCCTAGTTGTACTTTCAATGTCATGACTCTATTCGTTTGTAGAATCATCAAAAGTCTAGGGTTGTATGCATTGTGTATGTTTGTTCATTGAGTTCAATTTATATTGTCACAAGAGGTTATATTCAAATGTGATGAAGTTTGTAATCAATTGAGAACTCCGTGAACATGTTTTAAGTGATTGGGTCTAAATTTAATTGTTAATAGTTCACACCCCAACACTTCCGTTTCCATATGACACATTTTTGCCAAACGAGTGTGAAAACCTTATTTTATTTTGTGTCATGTGTGGTGTTTATACCTAGTATATGTGCTTGTCCGTTAATGATATTTATTATGTACTCATATACGAGGTATTTTATTTGTCTTTGCCTTCCTTTCTAGTCCATCTATGCTTCTTCTTCATAATTGGTATCTATCTTGTTGCATTCTTTGTTGATATCACATGCTTAATACTTTATGTATTATATTGGTATCATTTTCTTGCATCTTAGCTGGTATCCTTTATTATTTGTTGGATCAATAATGATTTTGTTGCCCATGTGCTTTAATGTTCTCATCACTTTATGCACAATTGCATGTTTAGCTTGTTATCCCATTCTATTCATCCCTTGTTTAGTTTAGGGGGAGTATATGCTTCAATTTGGGGAGAAAAGTCAAGTTTTGAATCTTTACCTTTGTCTATTCCTGAACAAAAAGGGGGAGAATGATAGGGGGAGAAATGGTATCTAATCCAATTGTAATCGTATCTTAGTTTGGGAGATTTAACTTAGGGAGAGTCACGACCTTCTTAGGTAGATCACAGTTGATAAAGGGGAGAATTAATTTAGGGGCAGTAATTATTTAATTGCATTTAATATTTTGATATTCTCTATGAATTTGATAGTTTGCTTAAGTGTGCAGGAATTCTTCTAAATGGCAACCTTCATCGTCGGAAAATATATTGATCCTTGGGTTGTGAGTTAAGCTATTTTATTTTTATTTTGGGTGGGACATGTTTTAAGTCTAGTAGAGCTTGACGACCCTTTAGGATTTTGTTTTTGGTTTTTCTCCCGGAATAGCCAAAGGGGGAGATTTGTAAGGACACAAATTTCCAATTGAGTCCTTTGTTGTTTTGGATCAATTCTGGACAAAAATGTTTGAGTCATAGGATAGAGTTCTTGACCATCCTTCAAGCCTATGACATATTAAAGTTGAAGATGTAGCGGCCAAGATTAAAGCTTCATCAAATGCCGAGTTTGTTGTGCCTCGTTTCTATGTCAACAACAAGTGTTCCATTTACTCCTAAGGTATGAATGCATTACATATTTATATAGGAGATTGGTGCAATTAGTATTGAGTGTAATTTTATTTTAAACTGATGTTTATTTTCAGAAAGTTTCTTTAAAACTTTAAAATAAAGTTTCTTGGCTAAAATTGAATTTTTGAACATTCTGGAAAGTCGTTCGATATTGTCGTTTGAACGAGTTCTTCGTTCGAACGAGAATATCGTTCGAACGAGTTTTGCCAATGACCTGCCTCTGGAACTTCGTTAGAAGTATCATTCGAACGAGACTTCTTTCGCATGAAAATCTCGTTCGAACGAGATTTCAAGCGGGAAATTTTCTGGCGGTTTTAAGCAGTTTTTCCCATGTTTCCACTTACCTTTACCCACTAATTTTTTACAGAAGTTATATGTGCGGGAACCAAGTTTGAAAAAACAACTTTTGACATTTTCTAAACATTTTTAGAGAGAACATTTTTAGAGAAAAATTCCTATGTTCAAAAGTTCATGTTTAAATGTTTATGGTTCAAGAACATTATTTGAAAAACACTTTCTTACACCCATAGTTTGTTTATTCCAAGTTTCCATATAATTATCTTTCTTGGAGTGTTTGGCACCGGGTTTACTCTACCGAGTTGAAGAGTTCGTTTGGGTTTACTTCTACATCCCATAAAGAAGAAGTTCGTTGGTTTTGCTGCGGCATTCTCACGTGGTGAAAGGCACCATGTGTGGTTAACGGTGGTTCCTAAAGTCCGATAGGTGAATTTCGAGACCGCGATGGAGCTCCGTGGTTATTCTCTAGGCGGAGGTGTATACAAGAAGGAGCATCGGGGCTTGGATAGAGTTAAGTCGAGTGTTGTAAGTCTTACTATCTTGTATTTATGAAACCGTACTTAATGGATTTGAGGCTAGGGTCGTCCGAGGTTTTTTCCCGTTGTGGGTTTTTCCTCGTACATCGCAACGTAGTGATTTGTTTATTTTATCTTTTTTAATATTCACAATAGATGCATGCTTAGATAAAAAGATAAAATTGGTTTAAATCACTACTTGTTTAATTTGGTGCAAATTCAATTTGGGTATATGTTAATTTAATTCAAGCCATCATTTAATTTGTTAAATTTAGTTTGGCCTAATTTGGTAATATTGAAAATATGACTTAGGAAAATTTCTAGGACTTGGGTTAAATTGGTTTAAGTGAAAAATGTAATTGTTGTCTAATTTAATTTCACTTTGAGTTTGTTTAATTTTAATTTGAAAGAAATTAAAATTTGGTGTTTATGTAATTGTTTAAATTGAACCATCTCGCTTCCACATATCTTTATAAAGGAAATTAAATATATTTTTGTTAAGATTTTAAAAATTGGGGGCCTCGTGTTCCAACAGCAACTCAATATCTTCTAAAGACTTATATTTTTCGTTCATACAATGGGTGCACGGACAGAGAATCTTGTTAATTTTGATATTTTTATATGCGTATTTAATAAACTCTTGAATTCCATTTACATGATTATCTAATATTTTGCTACTCTCCCCCGTCCACTCTTTGTGTGTTCTAAAATCCATTAAATAATCATTAAAATTCAATTATTCAGTAATAATAGGTTGAAACAAAGGTCATGTTGCATACAAGAACGCACAATTCATAATTCAATCAAATTATTTAACACAACTTAAACTTAAATTAAACAAATTTAAATAATTTAAATAAATAAAATATTATTACAACTTTTTATCAAATATTAAAAACTGCCAAACATTATTCACAGCCTAGCCTTGATCAACAAATAAACTGGCCAAGTGATAAAATAATTTGCATAGTATTTTAGTTATTTGCCTTTTCCACTATCAATGTGCACAAGCATATCTTCGCAACCATTGTATATTTGATCAACTATAATTTGAGCCTCACCCATCTGCAAAGGTCGATTATGTACTTGACTTTTAATAATTACGGAGATGAGTGTGCACGTGCCAATAGCCCTAGTATTATTTAGGTTCTTGAAATGGTATTGCTCGCCATTATTACCATGAGTAGATGACGATGATCCACAGCCTGTGGTAGGCGGAGACACTAGGAAGGGAAATATTGAAGGAGGCGGGATTTATGATGGGGATGTTAAAAGAGGCAACATTTGTGACGGAAAACCTGGAGAGGGAGGATAGGGGAAACCTTGAAGAGGCAACGGGGGCCAAAAACCTTGAGTAAATAAGGACACAAGGTACCTGATTTCACTCATCAGGACTCGTTGGTTACTTTTAATCTACTGGACATCCCCATCTGTCTTGGATTGACTTTCCTCTTGGGTAGAGATACGATTATTGACCGAAAAAATCTCGTCCATGAGAGGTGTAGTGTGTTTTCATTTGGTTTTCGTCATCTTTGATCCAACACATCTTGTCCTCACTCTTTTGCCAGTTCCAAAGGTTTGGGTCTGGGAATTATTTTCAATGTCATCATAAGGGATCGAATCGGACTGACTGCTAATGCCATCGATCAATTTCAGAGTCTCAGCCAAGTGTGGTGGGAATTTTACAAGTTAGACCGATTAGATTCTTTGTCGGCATCTGGATCGTCTTTTATCCTACCTAACCATTCACTTTTCAAATCATTATAGGATTTGGAGCTCAGTCTCAGGATATCAATTTTTCCCTGTTTTATGTATTCTTCTCCCTCTGGACTAGCTTCTTGTCCATCGCCTCATTTTCCAGAAAGTTATTCCATTGATTAACCAGCATTTCAGCATTTGGAGGTACTCTATCTCTCAGAGCCAAAATGTTAGAACTCGATGTCCCCTTCAAAAAATGTCTCTATCGAAAGTTTCTTCGATATGTTCTCAGCAGTTCAGCAACCCGAGAAAGAACCTTTTTCTTTGAGCGATCAAGGAATGAAAAACACTTGCAGAGTTGGCATAATTGTCATACTTTATGGCTTGATCAACTGCGTTCCAGTTATCTGCTCCCCAGTTCCCACATTCATTTTCCAAAGCAACAAACATTGGGATTTAAAGATTTGGATGTCATTTTTGTTAACATTAGGATTATTCACAAAAAGGGAGAACCCAATGGGCTTCTTCTCATTTGATCATGAGGTGTTAAGAGCGTTGGGTGTGGGCATTGGAGTAACGTGGGTTTGTTGCTTACTCGTAGTTGGATTCATGGACTAAACCAATGGTGGAGTAGAGAATTTATCACCATGTGGTGATGAGAATTCTTGTTGGGGTGCTGGATTTAATATATGGTTGGGGTGTCACCTCATCACTCGGTACGTTCTATCCATTTCCACCCGACATTATCTACAAAAAAATAATAAGCGATGAAATCAATATAATATTATGAAATTATAACTAACTAATCAAGTTTATGACTATATATATGCATATACCTTCTCATAGTAAGACTTTTAAATATATTCAATGTGTCTGATCTCCATCCATTCGATATTAGTTTTTAAAAACCTATGGATTTTTTAGCGTGGACAACTAGGAAGCGTATCTATGATTGATGTATAGATGTCCATGACATGAACTCAGAATCCCATCTTCTTCAACTTATCGACAAGATTCAATTTAAAATGCATATGTCACGAGACATCACGGTCTTGGTAAATTCTCTATGTACGTAGTTGTATCCACAATGGGTGAATATTTTTTTTTGCCCTTTCTAATAGCGTAAGCAAGGTCAAGGCTACATCGGAATCATGTACACGGAATATATTCTCTGTAGCGTTATCCCAACTTTCTGATAGGAAAAATAGAATATGATTGAAGAAGTACTCTTTCTGGAGATAAACTCCATGATTTGTAAGGTATTTAAATTGTTCGATCTTATTATTCCCATACTTGTATATAGGAGTACATTCTAAACGGCATGAACTAATAAAAGAGGTGTAAGTGCGGTCCAATTAAAACCTCTCGTACTTTTGTTGCCAGTGATTATAACCTTGCCTTATTTTTCCTGAAAAAAAATATACGAGGGTGTGAATATGAGTCCTACAAGTAATAGCTCTAATTAATCATTAACTAGTTATTGTTTTTAAATTGATCCAATTTAAGATTTAATATATGAGTCCTAAGAAAACCCTGCGTGTGGAACGTCTCACTGAAGTGAAACCTAAACAAGGAACCCCTTAATACACTTACATTGAGATAGGTTGAGACACATTTTATTAGGGTTTATTATGAGATAGTGTACAAAGAGTTTAAAAGTCTATGTGAACTATCAATCCAAGAAATTCAACAACCACCAACCAACAATTATTTCGTACTCCTTCTATCATCTACATGATAAAAAACTTTCCAATAATAATAATATCTTAAGTAAGGGCTTATATATGTTCTTGCATAAAAGAGACATGCAATTAACTTAGGTGTGTTATATCATTAATAATGCATTCACATTAATTCTTATAGCATGAATGGGTTTTCATAGTAAATCTCATCAATTTGGTTCGTAAATTTCAAAAGTACTATTCTACAAGGTACAATCCTACTAAGCATGTGTAATTTTTTAATTCAGTAACTCCAAATTTAAGTCCATATCTTACAATATAAAATCTCAATCGTCAAATTCTATAAATGGGGGGTTTTAGGTTTAAAGTATTATGATTTAGGTTTAAGGGTTTAGTTGTTTGAGTTTACTCATTAAGGTTTATTGATTTGGGCTTAAGTTTTGGGGTTTAGTAAATAGGGGTTTGGGTATTTTCCACTAATTTTAAACTTGGGAATTTCTTTTACTAAGCATGCATAATTTTTGAATTCACTAACTCTATATTTAAGTTCATATCTTACACTATCAAATCTCAATTGTCAAATTCTACAAATGGGGTGCAAATCTTAAATATCAATTTTTTCATGTTTTGGGTTTTAGCGTTTAGGCATTAGCGCTTATAGTTTTCAATTTACAATTTAGGGTATATAATTTAGGATATATGGTCAACGTTTTAGGATTAAAGTATTAGGGTTTAGGGTTTAGGTGTTTGGATTTAGTCATTAGGGTTTATTGCTTTGGGCTTAAGTTTTAAGGTTTAGTAAATAAGGTATATTTAATTTCCTTAAATGTGGAATAGGATGGTTCGAATTCTAAACAACACAACAAACAAATTTTAATTTCTTTCAAATTAAAATTAAACTAAACTAAAAGTGAAATAAAATTACTCCATAAATTTTCACTTAAACAAAATTAATTCAATCCAAGTCCTAAAATTTGCCTACAATAATTAAACCATTTTCGATTTAGGCCAGACCAAAATTTTCAAATTAAATTATCTTGACTTGAATTAAATTAATCTAAAATTCACCCAAACTAATTTAGCACCAAATTAAACTAAAGTGTGATTAAATCCAATTTTATCTTACTTAACCTAAGCATGTATTCTAAGTGATTTTTGCAAGATAAAAAATAAATCACAACCACTACACGGCGATGTACGGCGAAAACCCAAATGGAAGAAACCTCGGACAACCCTTGCCTAAAGTCCACTAAGTATGGTTTTATAATTACAAAACAGGTGACTTACTTACTAGACTTGACTCCGTCCAAGCCTTGACGCATCTTCTTGTAAATACTTTCGCCTATTCGACAACTCCGAACTGCACCAAAATCTTAGAATCTACCAATGAGGCTTTTGGTCACCGTCACACTCACGTGAAGCCTTTCTTCGAGTGGGAACACCGCAGCACGCCAACCGAACTCCTTTAGGGGTGGAAAAGAACCCACACTCTCTTCTTTGATGGAGTAGAGAAAACCAGGTGCCAAATAAACTCTCCAAGCAACAAATATATATAAGGGAACTTGGAAGAGAAACTAAAACATATGGGTGTATGTGTTTTTATGAAATCAAATCATTTAAACATCAAAACACACCAAGGAACTTTTTGGTATGGAAGTATGTGCTCTCTTAAGCTCTTAGAAATACTCAAAATTTCTTATAAAAAATGTTCCCACGAAATGATTAAAAACAGGTACAAAAAGTGGGTTGGTGGGTGGTTTCCAAAAACTGCCAAAAAATTAAGTTTCTCGTGCCCTATCGTTCGAACGACTTTCCCATGTCGTTCGAACGACATCGTTCAAACGAGAATCCAAAGGGAAAATAGGCCAAAAATTCGTTGGAAAAACTCGTTAGAACGAAACTTCGAATGATAAAATAGGGATCAAACGGCAGAGTTGTTGAAAAACTTGTTCGAATACTCGTTCGAACGACAATCTCATTCGAACGACACTTCGAACGAAAATTCAGAAAACGTCATTTTTCATTTTTAAGCCCAAAAACTTTAATATAAAGTTCTAAAGTATTTTCTGAAAATAAAAAGTCATTTTAGACTAAAATAACACCCATAAAAATATTTCAAGTCTCCTACATATATAAAAGTGCATTCATACCTTTTGGAGACTTTGGAATCCAAATGTTGTTGACGTAGAAACATGGCACTAAAATCGGCAATGATGAAGCTTTAAATTCTGGGCCGCTACGTTTTTACCACAAACTCGTCATAGGCTTGGATGGAAACAACATGACACTCTATCCTATGACTTAAAACGTTTTGTCCGGAATTAAGCCAATACTATAAATTGACTCAATTGAAAATTTATCCTTACAGGTTTTAGTGTTTAGGCATTAGGGCTTATAGTTTTTAATTTACATGTTAGGGTATATGATTTAGGATTTATGGTCAACGTTTTAGGGTTAAAGTATTAGGGTTTAGGTTTTAGGTGTTTGGGCTTAGTCATTAGGGTTTATTGATTTAGGCTTAAGTTGTAGGGTTTAGTAAATAGGATTTTAGGTATTTTCCACTAATTTTAAACTTGGGACAATTTTCCACTTACTAGTGTTTAAGAATTGGAAATATACGCACATATATATACACATACATTCACATACATATACACACACACACACACACATCCATACACATGCATTCACATACATATACACCCACATAAACACACACACGTATACAAATACATTCACATACACATATACATAGTTAATATAGAGAGAGGGAGGTTATCGAACCTAATTGTATAGAGAAAGAGGGAGAGGGAGGTTACCGACCGCCGGAGAGAGGGGTTTGGGGGGTTTTGGTGCTTCGGTAGTGATGGAGATATAGTGAGAGTTAGAGTAATGGAGAGAGTGAGAGTAAACTGATGTTGAGGGTTTGGAGGGGTTTAATTAAATACAATGCTCACGGCCTTGGATCGTGACCACATATTGTGACCAATTAATTTGCCAACTTCATCATCATGGTCACGAGCTGGTCATGGACTAAGACCACGACCATGTTGATGACGTGCAAAAAATAATTAGCATGGTCAGTGGTCATGACCCTCGACCATGACCGTCTGTTGTGATCAATTTAAAATGGTCACGACCCAAAGTCGTGACCCCTATCAACTGAAAACCTTAAATTGGTCATGGACATGGTCACAGTCATGGGTCGTGACAACTATTCGAGGGAATTTTGGTGCAATTTTGGCGCCATAATGGTCACGACCCTGTTACGAATTACAATCGTGACCATCTTGGCTACATCCTAAGGTCGTGACCAACTCCAGTTTATGTCATGGTGGTTATTGGTCATAAACCTAGTCACTGGGTCTTTGACCCTGGTCATGGTTTAATGTTGTGACCACCTTGTCAGGGACTTGGATCATGACCAGTTTGTCGTAACCATTTTCGGTTTGTGGTGTAGTGTATTGAAGAAAAATACTTTATCCCTCATCATTTGAACTAGAGGTTGCCATATTTTGAGGTGGTATAAGTCATTTATTAAGTAGCTAATATTTTTTCATCTATGTATTCCATCCCCCACACCATTTTTATACACATCTTGGTCATTCATATAAAACATATTGTCACTTTAGGCTTATCAAGCATATAAGCTTTATTACATAATTAAAAGAGTAGTCATTCCAACACCATCAATTGCAGCAGATTATGTTCTTTACATAGTCATTCGACCACGACAAAAAATCTTTCAATTTTCTTCTACAATATTTGAATTTTTTTCCAAATAAAAATTTTATAAGCAAGGAGAAGTGGAGGCTACTAATTTCGGTCAAGTTAGGCGTGTCCTATTTTAGTAACCTAATTATTCATCGTGATATTTATATTTTCTATTACAATTACGATGTTGCGACATATGTGTGTTAGGAGTGGAATGTAATAGATGAACATTTTTTTCCATTAAAATGGATGAACATCACTAATATAAATAAAGGTTATAAACAAGCGCCCGTAATAATTGTAACAACTTATTTTGAACATTTATCATAAATTTTCTAGTAGCCACTATCAAACTCAAAATCCACATATAAGTTATCATCGAGTCAGTCCCAAATGGAAATGTGTTGTAAATAAAAAATAAGGGGTCTTACTGAGGTATATACAAGTCCCCTTGATTGTAACTAAGAGTCACCAACTGCAAGGGATCAACATGAACAGTGAACGTAGCAAGTTGAAGTTTTAGTTTAGTTATGCGATCGTCGCATGCTTTAGTAATATCCTCCCTTTACTAAGTCTCCTTCAACATTAACTAATGCGGACTATGATTATTGTCTGATGCTTTTGTGAACATCTCACTTTATTGTAACTGCGCTAATGAATGTATAGGTGGAGAATTTATTAGACAAGGTGGACACGACATGGGGCATGTATATAACTCCCCATTAGGGAGTCCTATTTCTATTATCCAAAAGTGTATCAAATTTTGGCACGATTTTGAACTGTATCAAAAGTGTACCAAAATGTACTCAATTTGGCACAATTGTAAACTGTGCCAAAAGTGTGCCCGAAATATCAAATTCGGGCACAGTTTTAAAGTGTGCCAGAAGTGTTCCTATTTGGCCATCTGGCACACTTTTAAACCGTGCTCGAAAAAAATGGTCATTTTGGAACACCTGATTCTGGCACAGTTTTAAACCATGTCAGATTGTTATTTTTGGTGTAGTGTTCGATTTATGGAATAGTTCTAGGTACATCACTTCGGATGAACTCCCCTGGTCCATAAGCAGCTTATCAACATCCCAATTAGCAGTTCTGTGAGTGATCACCAACGCATCATGATGTGGGGTCCTTACCCCAACCGAGTCTTCTTTGGTGAACACAATGTGCTTGGTGTAATCAACATCTTCTGGTCATCGACGCTTTTTGGCCTGGGATTTGGCAGGGTTAATTTGAAAAGCTTCCATCACGGCAGTCACTTTCTTGAATTCCATTCAAACAGCGTTGCCCTGGATCTACTTGAGGTCTAATGCCCCATGAATTACTGTAAACTCGTGTCATGTATCATCGTCGAGGACATTGTCTGGATTTTTATCGCCATTGGTTATGACCTTCTTTGTTTTCTTTTCAACATAGTCGCTAAGTTGTTCTGCCTGAACTAGATCTTTGCAAATGTGATTTCAAAGCTTTGCAATTCTTGATTTTGTGATATCCCTACTTATGGAACGTGTATCTCAGCGCGTTATTCCTTTTAGTTGGGTTGATGCCCATCTTCTTGGGCTATTTGATGAAAGTCTCATCTTTGATCCTGTTGAGAATTTTGTAAATAGGATCCTAAAAGACTGTGTTAATAGTCTGGAACGGTTTGGAGGGGTCATTCTTGTTCCCATTCTTGCTTCCCTTCTTTGGGGTATCATTCTTCTCCATTCCCTTGTTCTCCTTCGCTCTACCGTTGTCTCCCCCACTAGGATGAACCACGTCTTCCACCTTGGCGTACTTCTCGATACGAGCCATAAGATCATCAATGGTGACAACTTCCTTCTTGGTGAGGGATTGGTATAGCAAAGAGGTCATCGGCAAGCTGATTTTAAAGGATGCTACGGCAACCAGCTCCGAGCAATCCTCAATACTTCCCAATATCTTTTGGTGTAGTCTCGTACGTTCTCCTTTGGCTTCTTCTTCATAGTGAGCAGTGCATCCATCCACTTGGGATGGGAGCTACTCGTTATGAATTGCGCCGTGAAAACTTCCACCAGTGCTACAAATTCCTGATCGACCTGTGGGGAAGCCTCTTAAACCAATTTTGTGCTACATCACGTAGGCTAGAAGGGAAGATTATGCACTTAAGTGCATCATTGTGGCTCCATAAGGTCATTGCCTGTCGATATTGCCTAACATGGTCTATAGGGTAAGTTTTCCCATCATAGACCTTGAACCTGGGGACAACGAATTTCTTCGGGGGCTAGTCCTGTTTGATTGTCATTGAAAAGGGGGACTTCATCTGAGTATTGAGAGCTCTTCTGGCTAGCTCTCTGGTTGATCTAGCTCCTCGGTGAGCTGGATGTTAGTCCATCTCTTTACAAACCAGAATCCTTAAATCTTCATTTTGTCGATCATTCCTCATATGGCGCCTCTCCTGCTGGCCATGCTCTGACCGCGCTCGCTCGACCTATCACGTTCAGTCCTTTTTGGGTGACGCCTGGAGCTCCTTCCTCGGCTGCGAGTGTTGCTCACTTGAGGACTAGGAGTCCTCGCACAACGTTTCCCAGTGGCCCTTTGAAGGTCTCTCTCCATTATTTTGAGTCGCCTCTGTAGGCGAGCATTTTTTTCCACTTGGAGGGGAGCAACCTCCTCTTGTTCGTGAAGCCTGACTTCATAAGCATCGACCAACCTAGAGATCTGAGTAGATCTAGGTGGCCCATGCCTTTCTTCAGAGGGTTTCCTATCCTGGAGAAACTTAGGGTTTGTGTGTTGGCGAATTTCAGACTTGACCCTAAGAGGAACTGGGTCTTCTTGAACGTCACCGGCTTGGGGAATGTTGTTGATGTGGTGAGACATTACGAGATTTCTAGTAATGAACGCTTTCGTAGGAATACAAATCTTTTCCCACAGACGGCGCCAATTGTGAGTGCAGAAAATATCACAATAAAAGATTCTACGAAAACAATCACAAATGGCAGAAAGTAAATGGAGCCACACTAACAACAACGATTTACGTGGTTTGGCAACTTGCCTACGTCCACAGAGAAATTACTTATTCTTATTAAGTGTCTCTCGAAATCTCAAGTTTCAATCCCTTTGCCTCGGGTCAAGTTGTACAATTTATAGATATGTTGTCACAGAGTTTGAGTTATTTAAGGAACTCAAAGTAGTATGCGAATTCTCCATGAGGTACTTGATTATCTCATCCTAGATTCTTGGTACCTGATTTGACCATATCCATGAGTGTTATTATACTACTAGAATTCTCGTGTGGAAATTGAGTTATGATTTGGGTCGGGCCAAGTGTTTAATTTATTAGGATTTGGTTGGCTACTATCATGGACTTCATAAAAAATGGGCTTCCACAATAAGTTATTAAATGGAAAAATGAAAAAGACTCGCAAATTGAAGGGTTGCTCCTAAAAGGCACAACGAATTCATTAGGGGTCTTTTTTAATCGATTCTTTTATCACATTGTGATATTTTACACTGTGATATTAGTATTAGTTGGGCTCAATGGTAACAAAAGCAACACAATCAATCCCAATCAACTTATTTATAAAAGAGGATTAAATTTCTCATCAAATAACGAATAAGTGGGTAGAAAATAGATATTATTTGGAACAATTTCGATAACAGAAAAAAAATGCTAACAAGAATAAGTAGCAATGACAAGAAACATAACTTTTACTACAAAAATTCCCTATCACATTATGAACATACACTAAATTTTACCTATAAATGTTTGCGTTGAACGTCAAAAGAATAATAAAATAAAATCATGCATTTTGTAACAAAAAATTCACTATATTAGCTTTTTTATGAACAAATGATGTGATTAATCTTATTATGTATTGATTCTCTTTTGAATTACTTTGACTAATAAACACCATATTACACTAGGGTTACAATTTTTTTATATGCACTATTAGTCAGTGGTGGATCTAGGGTGCGACTACCCATAAAATTTTAAAATTTCCTTATTATTTTTGCATTTTCTTTGATTTTTTTTGCATTATAGGATTTTCCCCCTCAATTTTTTTAAACATTAAGAGTCGTCACCGTTATTGAAAATAAAGAATTACTTGGCATATCTATGTAAATTTATAATCAAAAGTCAATATTTATGTAAACATGAAATGTGCATTTTCCGGTTGTATTTTAGGTAAAAAATTAGAATATCAAACACAATAAAAGTTGGAAAATATGAAATGCCTTATTTTTTACGGAAAATATTCTCAATCAAATGCACTCTAAAGTGAAAATTAGAAATTACGACATTGGTGTAATAATATTAAATAAATAAACACAAGAGTAGCATTGCATGGCAATACTAAAGAAATATATGAAAAAATAAAAATAACCATAAATAAAAAGTTGTATAATCTCTGTGTGTGTGTGTGTGTGTGTGTGTGTGCGCGCGCTAGATTAATTTGAGATTTATATTAAAAATAGATAAATAAATTGACACAGAGACTTTAAAATAAAATATCATAATTTCCTTCTTAAATCGTCTCCAAGGCAATTGGTAAATTTATCAATTGATATATTTTCTGACCCGAATCATGTTTTTGCTATTATTTGTCGACAAACGAATATTTTCATTTTGGGGAAGCAAAGATGGTAACAAATGCTACTAATTTTGCTTCCCCAAAGTTGGCATGTAAAGTCTGGCACGACAAGTCACTTGTCATGGGAAAGGCAAGCACAACAGATGACTTGTTATGGAATAACAATCTATTTTTTAAGGTTAAAAATTGAAATGTTAATATTAATTTAATTGTATAAAATAAATTTATTTAATTGTTTTAATTTTAATTTAGGTTTAAATATTAAATTTGATTAATAATTTTTTAAGACAAATATAATGGAGGACCGACCGCGTTAAATAGGTCTATAATAAAATTTCAATAGACTAAATGGTAAATTGTATAGATAGTTTAAGAATAATTTATACAAACGATTTTCTCTCACATTTCCTAAAAAAAAAACTACGATGTTGCTCTGACTACTCCGTTGCGGTGTACATCAACTGGGACCAAAAGATGACTCAGGCACGTCAAGGGTGTCTGATGCAGACTCGTCGAACATCTGCTACAAGATGTCAAGCTCCATAGGTGTCGACATCTAGCTGGATACTCATAGTGGAGAAATCATGCATTGTTTGCCTTAGTTGGTCTTACGTGTATCATATCTGGTGGTACCAATCATGCATTTGGGTGTACACCACATCTCTCTGCTCACATATGCGGCACCAACACTCATCCTACGCAAACGAAACAAGTTGATTCATAGCAAAATAGTAACAGAGTATCAGTAATGAAATAATATATTACTTTCGACACTTGGTAAATATCAGGCATAATACCCACTGCGACTTTTGGGTCGTAACTAGCCATGGAAATGTATTCATCCGTCCCTTTCGCACTCACTACACGCACCTGTCATGGACCATTAGGAGGGTAGTGTGGTTGTGGTGTCGCGTGAGGGTACCCTCCAAGCACTTGATAAGCGTTTCCACCTTGTGGGATCTGGCGCTCTAGGTGTATCACATCAACGCGTACATCTACATTAGCCACCCGATAGACTTAAGCTACCAATGGTCGATAGTCGCACTCCCTCCACCACTTGTCATAATCCAGTTGCATATGCCACCTGGTGGGACCTCGATGGTATGTGATTTGCTCAGGACGTACATGTTGGCATGCCATGTCGACCGCCGAAAGAAACAGGGCCACTGAAAATCCAAGATGTTGTCATTAACAACGATCCCCTACATACAAGACATGGATCTCATCATTGGTCGATAGGATCACTCTTTGTCACGTAATAATGAGGGACTGCGACACATCATCCTTGTTAATGTGTTGGTTATTCGTGCAAGGTCGCCAAACGATAGCTTGCACTCCTCACATCTCCACGCGCCGTAGGTAGACTGTGTTGAATTATACCCACTATATGTTGCTTGTTTCCCAGTCTCCATAGCTAAATATGCGAAAAATGATTGTCATTGGTATGCTCCTCGTTCAGTAGTGGGTTCATGCATCGTATGTACTCAAACCACCAAAACTAGAAAAAAAATTATCACGAAAATTAACATTTTAAAAGTAATACAATAATAAAATGAAATTAAGTGAATGGAACAAATTAAATGGCATATAATTTACCTAGATAATTCAAGTGAAACCACTGGACTGATTCCTCCAATGGGGAACGCCCAGTCATTTGCTATGTCGACACGCGACATCTAACCCAAAATACAGATGCAACATGATGGCGTAGCCCCACTCGTAGTCACCTAGATGATCTAGGTGAAGTAATGAAGTAAATCAACCAACTTTGATGTCATTGTTACCAGTTGTGAAGAACAACTAGCCCAAAGTGTAGAAAATAAATTCCCAAATATAACCCCAATGGTCCTCATGTATCACCTCCTCAGTAACAAACTCTCTCAGCCTCGTAAAATAACTGCACTAGATAAGATATTGTCCTCCACGAGCCAATGAAGACACTGCTAGCATACTTAAAAGAATCCTCCACAACGATGAATGGTATAATTTCTTCCCTCCCCACCTCTAACTCGACCAACATGGTAAAATCTGGAGGTGTGAACCCTATTTGTCCGCAGGAAAAATGAAAGGTGTGAGCCGTGTTCCACCACTGCTCAATCAATAATATTATAAGTCTGTAATTAGTCCGAGTGTAAATCATAATAACAGGCCGGAAACCCGATAATATGTGTCCATGGCTAACCCAACACCTCCACCGCATGCCACCAACTATACACGAAATATATAGTAGTACGCGACTTATAGATGGTGGTGACTTATTACTGTAATTTAGAATTAGTTAATTAACGTAATAAATTTAATTTATTGCGAAATTCAACATTAATTAATTAATCATTAACTTTAAATAATCAACACCAATAATGCGAGAAATATCATTAATTATTAAAAAATAAAATCATACCCCGAAATTTACGGCTTGCTGGGATAAATGTGTCTCGGACGAACTATGAACGACAAGGGGTGGCCATGATGTTCATCTCGTCTTGGAAACAAAATTTGTAATGTCACACGAGCCTCACGCGAAGAACTCGCCCCGAGCAAGTTGGTGCATAGGCCAACTACAAGCCTCCTCATTTGTAATTTGGGACAGAGAATTTCTTTGATTTTGTTGTTTGGTTTAACTGCCGCTCTAAAGAATCTAGTGTGGTTAAACCCAAATACCCCGCAACAAGTCATCTGTCGCGCGAGCATTGTTGTCGCGGCAGTTGACTTGCTGCCCAACTGTTGAAATGTCAATTGCCCTGCAGCACACACCCCGTACTGGAGTGTAAATTTGGTTTTTACATTTTAGAGGGGCAAATTTGTCCCAATGCCTTGGAGATGGTCTTGAAACTTATTATTTATATGAATTTACCATTTTAAAAGAGAATAACACGAAAATTCGATTAAGCACCAACTGAATATATATACTTTGCAGTATGGAAAGGTCCTTTATTAGTTGACAGCATGTACAATATTTAAGCTTTCAGTTACTAGTCCGTTTCTAAACCCAGATCCATTAACCCCCTTTCTTGTCACTAGGGTTGTTTCCAGAAATGTGGCTTGATATTTATAGTTGTAATCACAATGCGGACAATATAGAATACAAATCAGATTTCAGTGATTTACTTGCGAACTTGCAAAGATGAAAACAACTCGGAAGAAATATTCTAAAGCTTAAGGAATTATGAAGCTCAAAATCCTTGTGAAATTCATATAGTGATGGGTACAGTCAGTTTTGAAGACCAATAACTCATCATATCATGATCTTGTTCCTACCAAAAATAAAAAAATAAAAAAATAAGCAAAAAAGAAAAGATTTTGATTAGCTTCAATGGCAGACCATAACGAGTTTAGTGATGACAGTTCGCTCCATTAAGTATTCCCAAAATGTTCTCCCATGTTGCGCTTGGACAATAATCCATTATTGTATCGTTAAATTGAGGGAATTGTATGATGCCATCAAGAATCAGAAAGCGCATAATGGGTCAACATGTCAGACGTTGATACGATGAGAAAAATCTCCAAAACTATCCACCACTATCGATGAAATATCAGCAGGAGAATCAACAGATGTCACTATTATGCCTTTCTCTACGAGTAATGGACCTGCCCATGCGAAGCCTTCGAGCTGTGAGTGCTTCCAACAAAGCCTCAAGAGTATCCTCAACTGCTTCGGCCTGTTTATCCAGTCCAAATGAGTTGAATTCTGGAACAAGTTGCAGCTCACAGAGGAGGCCAATGGCTGCTGCTGCTGTACACGTACGATCCCATGATGGTTGGGGCCTGCCCTCAAAATACCAAAAAATGTTACATATCAACTAGAGTAAGATTTTGAGGACTTGACGTGGAAATGTTCACAACACAGGTTTAGACGCCACCTGTACTAAATCTCGCTATAGTTGAAAAGTTTATTACCTAAACCATTGGTTAACTTAAAATTAGCATTTTTTTTAAATAGAAAATGTCAAAACAATCCAATTCTACCACACTTTTTTCAAATAAATCCCACCTCCAAAAAGATTTCCCAAATCGATCCACAATATCAAATAATTCCTAAATCAATCACTCTCCTACCGGTAGTCCTCGCTAGATTCACTTGAAGGGGAATGTGTAAGATTTTTCAAATGGATCCAATATTGTGGATCAATTAGCAAGGTCTGTTGGTGATGGACATTTTTAGTAAAAACATCTAGAAAAGTCGTTTTGACATTAGCCCTTGTTAAAAAGTACTTTCAAATGATAAGAGATGCAGAGAGTATATCCTACTGAAGTCTTGTGCATTGCAGACGGGAGAGATGCAAAGGAAGATCAATTAGCGAAGTCTGTTGGAGGTGAACTTCTTTAGTAGAAACATGTAGAAAAGTCCTTTTGACATTAGCCCTTCTTAAAAAAGTTCGACTTTCAAATAATACGAGACAGAGAGTATATCATACCGAAGTCTATGCATTGCAGATACACCCGTGGTGAGAGAGATGCAAGGAAGATTCTCACCCCAAACTAAGTTGGCTCGGTCCTGCACATAAAACAAATCCACATCATAACAGATAAGGTGCCTGCCAGCATTAAGGATAAAAATGTATCCTGATTTGTCACATCAGTATAATCTTTTAAAAACTGGAAAGTTAAAAGCAATTCTACATGTCCTCATTTGAGAATGAATGATTCCATTCCATGTTCGACAAAAAATCTCAGTTCCTTCACTTGTATTGCAAGTGTTCATTCATACTTGAGATATTCCATTTCAAGTACGTAGTATATTAGTACTATGTAAAAAGAAGCATATCACCAAGTGGAATGACTTCTCTTTGCAGGAAATAAGTTCAATTCCAGTCAACTCATGTTGCTAACTTCTCATTGTTGACATGTCATAATCTTTATTCAATCAACACTGATAGGTCAAATCAGTTGGCCATAACCTGGTTTCGTTGTTATCTTAGCAAGAAAAATAAACGCAAAGACCAGAATCTTCAAGGATATGAGCCATGCAGCTAAACCCTATATTTGGGCAATACAATTACTACTAATGAATTACAAGAAAATAAGTCTCCCTGTCATGTTTGATTGGTTGGAGAGGATAAAGATCTATCACAAAGCCTTCTTGCCTCCATACAATAGCAAAACTAAAAGCTACCATCTTTTGGGAAAACTACTTGCTTCCTACGTAGAGCCATGTCTCAAACCAAACGAACCCAGAGAACAACTCATAGGGCCCATGAATCTAAGGCTGCGGGTCAAGTTCGGGCTCATGAATCAAAATTGCGGGTCAAATTCGGGCCTGCCAATCACCCATATACCTCATCCATTGAACTTTAAAAATAAAGAGAGAAGAACAGAGCCTGTTCAATTCCTCTATTTTATTGGTCTAGGTTAGTCTCTCTTTCTCATCTTCTCAGTTCTGCTTCTTTCTCTCTCCCCTTCTTCTCTCTCCTCTTTTCTTTTCTGTTGGGGTTTCACAATCAAGCCTTGTTTGAATGATCTTCCTCGACTAATCCAACTTCTATTTGTAAAAAAAAAAAAAAAAAACGGTGTTCCCAACTCATATCCAGACCAGCTTGCTTCCCAACCCAAAATTGACCTGCCCAAACCCAGCCCAACCCGAATTTGGCCCTCAACAACATGCCCAACTGCCGGTGCTATTCCTATGTTAAACAAGTATCATCTTCTAACAGCCAAAACCGTTTCCTCTTTGAACCATGTGTCGTCAAGCAAAGCTGCCCCATCAATCTCCACTTGAAAAGCCACCATATTATCCAAGTGGAATACTTTTAGGTATAAAGTGTCATAATTAGTACATTTAGACAAATTAAGACAATAACCAACTGTTAATTAGCCCCTAAAAAAAATAAACAATTGCCAATCTTTGGGCCTTGTTGCTTTATTTTAAAACGCTATCACGCTAACCCAAGCTCAAAATCTCATGTAAAACTGATACTTGTACCTACCTTCAAAACATTTTTAATATTATATAAGCCCCATGCACGGCATATCAAGAAGAAACTCAATAGTCAAGAATGTTTAGCTGGGATGAGAGAAATGCAACTGATCATCAAGCAATCCATATTCTTTCATATTTCAGGTTCAGATTCTAATTCTTTTTTTTTTGGACATGGTGATTCTAATTCTACTCTCCAAATAACATGCATGTCAGCCATTCACAGGCTGCATATTCTAACAAACGAAGCAATGTATGCCATTTACGTTATTATTATTTTTTTCACAATTATGTATCTACACACGACCATAGTAATAAAACTATCATTTTCAATATCCAATGCTAATTTTTTTTGGCAGCATGACGTGCACCAAAATTAAAGTTGTAATGATGTTATTATAAAATAAAAAACTTAAAGACGACAAAACAAATAAAATCAAAGTAATGGATGATACTAATAAACCAAAATAAAAAGGAATTTTATTTGTAAAAATGTTTTATATTTAAGGACGGTTCTTGGTCATAACCAAATGAAAACCGAGTTTTAATAATCTCTAGTTATGATTTTGAGGTACATAATCATACATCGATATGAAAAGGTAAACAGGAAAAATATACATTTAGACACCGGCATCATGTAAAACATCAATAAGGCTGAAAAAAGGTGAACATTTCAAAAACAAGATCAGCATTCACAGTTCTATATGCAGTGGGACAGTTGCTAAGATAGCATAATCATACAATCGCATAATTCCGTGAATGACTGTAATACTTTACCTATTCAGGTGGAAGAACAAGAACTACTAAATGTTCAAAAATACTACCTTCAAACGCCTAAACATTGCAGCAGAGTTACTCCATGTACCGTCAATCAAAATAAAGTTCACCGTTTCATCATCTCCATTTGTCTGTGCAGTATAATCAACATGAAATTACCACCTTGTAAAACTGAAAGTAAGACACAGTGATACCAAATTAACATGACGCTAAATTGACAAAGAAAGAGCTTATAAAAAAAAATTACATTTCTTATCCTGCACAAGGAAAATTAATCTCTCAACATCTTGTTGCTAGTCAAAAAAACAAAAGGAAGCAACAATTTCATGCACAGTATCAGCTCAGCACGGAAATTTTATTCTTCACTGCTTCTCATTTCTAGTTTAGACTTCCTACTTTGCTACCATTTGTTTTCCTCACAGTATACATACGCCAAAAATCCTAAAATATAATTTTCTATCCACAATTTAATTCTGTTTAAGCTTCGGCTGGATGCCAAACTCAAAGAAGTGGCATCCAGTGCCCCCACAAGACGATGCATATAGCCTAAATCACAACCACCACCACCCAAAAAAAGGAAGCTTGAGAAACAAGTCCCGTTTACATAAGATATTTCCTCATTGATCCTAGCAAAATAATTTTCTCAATAGTTTTCTATTCATACATGTATATATTCACAATCTGTTTTCTGGTAGGACCTATTGGACCAGAAATGTTTTTTCATGGGACGTTAGAGCAAAAAAAAAACATAGGACCTATTTGACCACATGCCTAGTAAATGGGACCAATTGGTAAGTTTCCCCCCTACCCCCACCCCCACCCAAAAAAAAAACTCTCTATCACCTCAATTATACTTTTGGCAATAACAGCAATGCTTATGAACTACTAGAAAGCATAATTATACTAGGAGTAAGACTTAACTACTAATATACAAAAGATCCACATAACATAATTTGACCGAAATAATTTGGGCAGTAAAATTCTGCATAAAACATAAGTCCTAAGACAGTATTGATGGTAATAATAAAGGAGGATATATTTGTAATTTTCCTTTTTTGTCTTTTGTCACACTCGTCATATTTTAGTGATTAGATATTGTAGTTAAGGTGGAAACTTCTAGAAGGTTCCATTAGTGTTTTTGAGGGTGACACCACATGACAACTCGTCATGATTAGCCTCACCTTCTAAAAGTCAGTTCCAATGAGTAAATATATCCATTCCTCATTGGGAAGATAAAAACCTTTGGCTTGTTAATAAGTTTCAGATTTGTGCTTGTGTTTTGTCTCTTCTTTGGATCCGATTTTTGGTGTTTGCATCAAATTGATCAAATTAATACAAAGCTTGCCAACCATTTGCGTGAATGTGTGGATGTGTACCTCCTTGCATCATCATTGATGGGTTCATTGAAGAAGATTTACACAGCTGAATCCGATGAAGCATTGTTGCGTAGGCAAAACACCGTCCCAGGAGTTTGGAGACGGCGCTTTAATGATAGCATAGAGTGGTTTGTCACGAGCCAACCGACGGCTACCACCCAACTACGGTCTGATGAGGACTTGTTACAAGTTGTCGCTATGGTCTCTATACCGATGGCCACCAACGACTCCTCCACAAATCCATACACACTTCCAACAACCCCCAAACTCCCCACCGTAGTCAGATCCAGCGCCAGCTCCTGCCATACACCATATGTGGTTCCTTGTTTGAAGATGTATTAGAGTCTGAATCAGAAGAAGACGAAGGCTGGAATTCAGAAGATGAAGACTCATATGAAGGGGACAACCCCTTCAACGTCTTCCTTAGGCCCCAGCAACGTCACAATTTCAAGCGAAATGGCGTCATTCACAAGCGGTGGTTGCACAACCTTATCTTCGCTGAATTGACCACATAAATGGTCACCATTACTAACGGCAAGGAAAAGGAGAAGGTGGAAGTCAGTCTTGCTCTCGTCGCTAAAAATTTCACATTGGACTGAGAGATCAACGAGATCGGTATCTGGACCAAGGAAATCACCAATGGGGGTTATGTTTGCATGGAGCAAATCCAAGAGCATAACTCAATTAGGATTTCATTTCTTGAGACCCCATTTAGTGATGACGATCGGATTTGAAGAGTAGAGAGTGATCTGTCCGAATTCAATTATGTAGAGCTTCATGATGAGTGAGATGAGGGGCCATAGGAAATGATGATGAAGTCGGATTTTGTCGGAATCATTGTCAGCAATGATTTTACCAGATCTGGCAAGAAAACCCCAAGTCCTCGTTTGAATATGAATATGCCTTGGGCCATTGTTTTGGGTCGTATGGTGGTTATGGCTTGAAAGGGGCTAAAATTAAGTGGGTGCACAAGAGTATTGGGGTATTGGAGAAGCCGCCCGATTGCTTATTTATTATGAACCAGAATGACTTTCTTTCCTATTTATAACTTCGTATTTATGTTTGTAATTGGTTCAATCTTGGACGTGCATCGATGGCCGCCTTTCCCTTAATAGTCCTCTAAAGCCGATAGGTCCATTTTTAAGTGACACATCATTCGGGTAGGGTGCTAATGGTTCAAAAATTAATTTTCTTGGTGTGAAAAAATTTGGGCTTGATCCCCGTTCTCAATTGATGAACAAATTAATTTGTGGGCCCCAAAAGTTTACAGAAATTTATTTTGCGCCCTCATCAAAGAAAAAAAATTCTAAATATTTGTTCGTGTGGTATGGTTGGGCACAATTTTGGCAAGACTTGTTCACGCGACCTGGGTTGCTCCAATTCGTCATTTCAAGTTCAAGGACAAGCTTTTTCAAAGAATGGAGAATGATGTAAATAATAAATGAGGAATATTTGTAGTTTTACTTTCTTAAGTCTTTTCTCAAACTTGTCATATTTTAGTGATTAGATACTATAGTTGGCATAGAAGCTTCGAGTAGGGGTGTTCACGAGTCGGTCGGTTCGGTTTTGACCGGGTTTTTTGGGCCGAACCGACCATGTCGGTTTTTGGAGGAGGAGAACCGAACCGAACCGAAAATGCTGAAAAACCGAACCGAACCAAATCGGGTCGGTTTTTGACAGGGCCGGTCCGGTTTGCCCGTCGGTTTTTTACAGGGCCGGTTCGGTTTTTTCCTTTATTTTAATAAAAAATATATTTTTTTAATACCTAATATAAATATAAAATTAAAAAATATAATATAATATGTCAAGACTAATATAAATATAATATAAAATTAAAAAGTATAAAAATTAAATCGGTTCGGTTCGGTTCGGTTCAAAATCGGTTTTTTATGCCAAAACCGAAAACCGAACCGACCCTGTCGGTTTTATACCTGATTAAACCGAACCGAACCGACCCTCAAAAAACCCGGCCCGAAAATTTTCGGTTCGGCTCGATTTTTCGGTTTGTCGGTTTTTTTGCACACCCCTAGCTTCGAGAAGGTTCCATTAGTGTTGTCATGGATGACACCACATGACAACTCACCTTATAATAACTCATACTTAGCTAAAACCTTTTGAACGCTCTTCTAATACCTATAAATGTAGAAATCTTTGGCTTGTTAATAAATTTCAAATTTGTGCTAGTGTTTTGTCTCTTCTTTGGATCCAATTTTTGGTGTTCGCATCACATACTACACACAATCATCTAAAACATCATTATAAAACTCCCATACATCACTGTACCATACAAATAATTGACTTTAAAGTATTAGAATATTTTGACAACAACGAAAAACGAGAAAATGACGCCTACCAAGACGCCTTTCTCTTTGTACTATTTAAAGCTTTAAGCTCTTGGGGAACTTAAATCTTTAAAAACAAAACTCTTTTGGCCGAGTGGGTTATGAACATTTCCCAAGGAAAAATGATGTGATCCGAGGGGTATTTTGGTCATATCCTCTTTTATTTTTGGCTCCATATATTAGTTAATCATATTTTCATCTTATGTTGCATTTTATTTTATTTCATTTCATATTGTATCGATCTATTTCGAGGATGGGCTTTAGGTGAACAATTGAGTATTAGGCTTATTGTATAAATGGGCAAAAGTCTCACATTGGTTAGTTGCTCCTTTAGTGCTATAGACAATGGTTTTAAAAATCGACCGTTACTTAACGAATCGACCGTTACGTAACGGTATCCAGAGGTGCCGTTTCCGATACATACCGATTTATCGAACTTGATAAATATCACATGTGTATCGCGTTACAAGTCCATACCGATTTATCGAATTTGATAAATATCACACGTGAATCGCGTTACGAGTCCGTTACGTAACGGTAACGCCGATACTTTCCGTTACAACCCGTTACACACTGTCGCACCTGAGCTAGACCCACCAGCCAACTGACCTGAGTTAGACCCTCCGACGGCATCATCTCGGCATCCATATCTTCTTAACTTTAAGGCCAGTATGAAAGTAAGTAGGAAAGGAGGGTTTTGATTTTTGAACGTATTATGTATTTAAGTTGAGAAGGCGCCGTCGTGAGGGAGAGAAAATGAAGAAAAAAAAAAGAGTTCTAGCTCTAAGGTTTGTTTTGTTTTGTTTTGTGTCAAAGGTAAGCAAATCTTTCTCTCATCTTACTTTTAATGGATGAAATGAGATAAGAAAAATTGTACCCGAAAAAAAATTGTACAAAAAAAAAGGTTCCATTAAATGTTTCAAAAAAAGTACCAAAAAATTTACAAGATTCTACCAAAATAAAATAAAATTTTTTGTTTAAGTAATTATTATGCCTTAAAATATTAATTATTATTCAACTTAATATTTATTATTATTTAATGTGATATTAATTAATTAATTAATTAAGTTAACTTATTTTTTTATTTATATGAATGCATAAAAATAATGATTTTATGTATGCTATAGTTGTTACATTTAAGTATGTTATAAGTTGTTACTGAGTAATAGTATTTAATTAAGTAATAAAATGCCTTTATGTGCTCTAATACTATATAATAAACCCACAAATTAATGAAATCCAACATTATACAGTCAAAATAAAAGTACAATTCCATTTTATGGGATTTGTGAATGGTAAAAAAAATCCATGCTCGCGATAACCGATTTCCGTTACATTACGTTCGTTACTCCCGATATCGTTACACCGTGACCGCAACCGTTACGTTACCCGATACCGTTATTTAAAACCATGATATAGACCCCTCATTTTCCTCATTTGGAAAACCGAACTTTTGAGTAAAAGCTTAGTTATATTTATCTCTCTAAATTGGTGTGGTGCCTTTAGAGTTGCCATTAGACATGTGGTTGCATCAATTGGTATCAGAGCGAGGTGTCGCTCCCCCATTTATGCGTGAGGTGTCACCACAATTTTTTTTTTCATCTATGAGGTGTCACAACCAATGTTCTAAAAGGCGCGCCTAGGCTCCGTCTAAGCACGTCTAGGCTTGAGACTTGGGAAAAACGCCCCTCCTTGAGCCTTTTATGCCTTATTCTTGGTAGGTTAAGATGCACTTAAAACGCTTTAGTAAAACGATATCGCCTTTTAAGGACTTTTTTTTTTAAAACTGGACCAATATCTCGTTCAAAACAATCAAAAGACAAATAGTATCCCAAACCTCTTTGCCTCTCATCCAAAAAAAAAAACTTAATATTACATACCGACTTCCAACCAAAAGTCTATATATTTCACTTGAAAGTATATTGAATCATTTTGTTGATTATTGTCTATCGATTATTGAATTATGAAATATACATTTTGTATATTGCTTATTAAATATTGAGAAATACATTTTATATATTGATTATGAAGCATGCGTATGAGAAAGATGGCTACCAAACATACGGATATATTTTCAAAATTGAACGTATGTATTATTTTATTATATTACTAGCCTTAGAATAATTAAAATAATTAAAAAATAAAGGGAAAACGTCTTTATACGCCTAGGATCCTAGGACTTGAAGCTTGACCTCTACGCCTCGACCACACCTCACGCTTTTTAGAACCTTGGTCACGATAATTTTTTTTTCTTCATTTAAATCGTTCTTCACATTTTAATGGCTCCCAAAAAGGCAACACTTGATAAGAGATTTATCTAAATGCAAGAACAAATGAGAGAAGAAATGGCCTCCCTCATGGGACAATACATAGCCACCCTCATCCAACACATGTCATCTCTTTTTCAAAGCCCTAACCCTACTCTAACCCCATACCCAAACACTCCCAACACCCTTCATCTTCTCCCCACCTAAACCCTAACCCTAACTCCACCACTCACTACATCACCGCCGTAACTACCCACCCACCCACTAATATTTCACCACCAATCTTAAAGCACCTTCCTTCTGCAACCAGCCGCCTACCGCTGTAACTTTTCCGATCACCGGAAAATATTGAAACTCCTCCAACTTCCCTCACGCTCTCTTCTCATCCCGATCTATAACTTCCCTCAAAGACTCCACCCCAAAATACCCCTAAAACAGTCTCTACCGCCTATTTTTTCCTCGGCTCTGGTGAATTCGGCGCCCTTCCCCCACCACCTTTTGGTGGGCCGATCAACGATCCGACTTTGGATCCATATTTCCACCCTCGGGCGACCCACCCACTCTATTTTCATCCCATTTGGCCAACTCCGATCATCGGACCGTCGGAACTCCGGCCAACTAGAGTGGAGCAGCCCCAAGCCTCCCAAACCCCTCTTTTTTCCACCTTTTAAGCCGAATAACTCCTGAATTATCCCATCCACCTAATTCTAGAGTTTTAACCCTTCTCCACCCACTTACCACCACTCTCTCACCCACCCACCCACCCCTCCCTCCCCCACCCATTTCTCACCCACCATCACCACAATTTCAGTTCCCCCACCCCCTTTGTTCTTCCGAACACCGGTTCACTCTTTCACTCACCTCCATGTATGCCCCCACCCCCTACCATGACCCATTTTTGGGGTTTCACCCTTCGCATGCCCCCACGGTTGACACGGATTTGATCTTATTTGGATATGATGGTTTTATGGTGAAAGGCTCTCATTGGATGTTTTTAGCCTCGAGGCTCCGACACTTTTCAAGCCGGTATTCGGGTGGAGTTAGAGGACGACTTCCATGGCATGCGGCGGAACCCATAAAGGATGGTTCCTTTTGGTGGCATTCCCCCACACGCTCGGGGACGAGCTTTTTGGAAGATGAGGAGAGTGATATGATCCGAGGAGTAGTTTGGTCATATCCTCTTTTATTTTTAGCTCCATATATTAGTTAATCATATTTTCATCTTATGTTGCATTTTATTTTATTTTATTTCATTTCATTTCATATTGTATTGGTTTATTTAAAGGATGGGCTCTAGGTGAACACTTGAGTATGAGGCTTATTGTATAGAAGGGCACAAGTTGGTTAGTTGTTCCTTTAGTGCTCACCTCCATATCCTATAAATAGACCCCTCCTTTTCCTCATTAGGGAAACCGAACTTTTGAGTAAAAGCTTAGTTATATTTCTCTCTCTAAATTGGTGTGGTACCTTTAGAGTTTCCATTAGACGTGTGGTTACGTCAAAAAATAATTCAAGAGCATTCATGAATTGCATGAGAATGGTTGGGACTCTAATGTGGGAATCTACAGAAGCCCTTTGACTTATATTTCAAGGGGCCTCTCTACTCCTTCCTTGCTTGGGTAGCATTTGTGGTGAGAAATGGGAATTCCATTAGATTTTGAGACGATGTGTAAAAAGAGGAGTCATCCTTTAAGGACGGTTTGAAAAACTATTATAGAATTCCTTCCAATAAAAAATCAAAACATTTTTGTAGTGGCATCTTTGAACAATGAATCTATCCTTTGGAAACTCTCTTTCAAAAGAAACCTTAAAGATAATGATATTGAGCAATTTGTCTCCTTAGTCAACTTGGTGGAGGGCTTAGGTGTTAGGTTTAGTGGGGGTGACTGATGCTAGCAAGTGGACTTTGAATGGGGAGGGTTTTTCTTGTAAATCTTACCTCTACTATATTCTTGCATCATCTTCTAATTGCTCATTTGAACCATTTAGGTTTGTTTGGACTAACAAACTTCCTTCAAACGTTCAAGTGTTGGCTTGGTTAGTGACCTTTGGAAGGTGAATAGTAATGCTATGATCACTAATTGGCGTGCGCTTTGCAACATATCAAGTGCACATCTAGACAACATTTTGATATTAGTGTACACAACGAAATCATTACACGCATCAACAACACAAATTAACTTAAAGAGTATTCATTCTCTCAATCCATATCAATAGAATGAAAGTAATAGTTAATAATATATGAGAGCATACAAGGATACTTATAGGGCACCAAATACTTGGTGGTCAAGCTAACCTAGAGTGATAATAGCTCTGACACCAAGCTATGATCTAAAATGAAATCATATTTCAAAGTAACTAAATCCATTTATTTAAATGCTATGAAAACGATTAGATTGACAAATTGCAATTACAATTTAACTCTCAATTCGAGCCCAACCCTCGTGCCAATTTTTCTTTGTATACATCAAATGTACAGATATACAGGGAAGCTAAATATTTAATCAAGATAGAGCCTTGGAATTGTTTGGTCAAGAAAAGTAAACCCTTGAGGAGATGTATAGTTTATGGAGTTTTGGCTGAAAATACACTTCACTCCACGTCGCGAAAGTTTCAGCGAACGGAGCACAAATGGGTTTTAAGTGGGAGTATTGTAGGGATTTTGCCACAAATGTGTTCAACTTATAAAAGGATTGTTTGGTGGTTTTGAACCCCAAGCTTGGTTGGCTCGTATTGACGATTTTGTGAGAGAATTCATGGCATATGAGAGGTTCTTCCTAAAGTGAGGGTTTTGGGTGAGAGGTGAGAGATTTCCCTCTCACCATGGGGCATTGTTCAAAGATGGACGAGAGTGGCGAGTGTGAGTGTTTCATGTATGGTAGGTGTTCTTTATTTGCATTGTATGAGGGGTTTTCTCACTGGGTTACATGGGGAGCGGGATACACTGGATTGGGTATATGGGAAACACTATTAAGCATGAGATTGAGAGGGCTCTTTGCTTAGAACTTAGATTCACTTGGATGGAGAGTTAGCGTACAATAGCTATTTCGGATTTGCATTGGAGAATATAGGATATGTGATATATCCTTGGTTTATTCTAAAGTGTGCTTGTAATTTCTTGAAACATCGTGGAATCAGACCTCTCCTTGGATGTAATCAAATTGGTGAACCACATATATTTTGGTGTGCTTATTGTTGTCTCTCTTGTTTTACATCTTTATTGTGTTTGTTATTATTACCATTATATCTTGATTATATCCGGGGTCATGGCTGAATGGAGGTCGCCCCAACAAATTGGGTATCAGTGTACAACATAGTTTTGGCGGTTTTTTGGTTAGTTTCAAACGAAATTGATACAAGAATTAAGGGAAGAAAATTGAGGAGGCTTTGAATACAAGACCAAATTTTCAACTTCTTATTGGGTCTTTGCTTCATCTATTAATGAGCAGCTTCGGTTCAATGTCTAATCTTTGAATTGGGATTGTTGAATTAGATGCTTGAAGCTTGTAAGTTGTAAAATTCCAATATTCTAATTAGTACTTGCACCTAATCTTGGTGTCCCTAGTTTGTACTTCATTTTTTATCTTTAATGAAAATTTCTGTTTTCGACAAAATCAATCTGTTTGTATAAATAACCTGCAAGTCAAGGATATGTGTATACTGATTAGGGAAAACTTCAGCCATTTTCTATCATTATCTTTTGATTTCCTCGGTTATAATATCGTCATCATTGAAGACCTAATATATTTGAACTTAGGACACTTAGGACGCTGAAATAAAAGAGGCAAGCCCAAAGACAAAAAGGGGCACCAAGATATGCAAATTTGTAGTCTTCGACCAAGTTGGTGCCCCCTTAAACAATTACTCCAACTATATTTTTTTTCCAGATATCCCCCTTTTCCCCCCAAACTGACGATCGATAAATCAAATTGGCGAAGCCTAAATTTGTACAGGTAGGCCACAAATTATTGGAGTCACGTCCGTTTGAGTTGAATCGAGTATTTATTAACTTCTACATTCAGGTTGCCTCCACTGGATGGGATAGGTTCAAATTAGTATAGGGCCTAAATATTTTGTGAGCAATAAAAATGCAAGAATTTATGTACTACTCACGCACATTAATTACTTGTTTTTATTTTCTTTCTTTCTTCATGTAACGTTCGTAATCACTGGGCTATGAGCCAGGACTCCACCAATAGGAGGAATGATGTTCAATCCCCACCCCTTCCCGCAAAAGAAAATAGACTTCCAGCAATATATTGGGACAGTAACTAGCAAATCAGTGTAGAGACTCGCACCATAAAATTAATGAAATGAATAAGAAGTACCATCTTTGATGGGCATTCTAAACCTAGTGAAGAATCTGGAGTGAAGCTATCCTGAATAGATCTTGTAGGAGTATTCTTGCTAGGATAAAGGCACCAAACGTTGTTCTTCCCTGAAAAATAATATAGAAGGCAATCAGAAGCCTGCCATCCCAAAGGTAAGAATACTAAAAACATAGATCTTAATTTACATCCAATATTATTTCTTGGGAGTTATCTTTTAAGCCTGCGTTTGATTGCAAGCATTGAAAATACGTGAAAAATAGTTCTTTTGGATGAGAAGTTGGAAAATGAGTGGAAAAATGTACGAGTTTTTGGTCTTACTTTTTCTATTTTCCATGGAAACCAATTTTTTGGTGGTGGATAAGAAATATTTTACACTAAAAATGAGGTTAGAGATGGAGCACTTGTTATGTGAATGAGTGTTGTTCTTACGTAAAGTATTTGCAATCAAGGAACTGCAATGGCAAAACATGAGTCAAAACAACTATTTTCCACGGAAAAAAATTTCACGTCAATCAAACACACCCTAAAAGAAATCTGGACAATAGGGAAACATTGAATAACATTTCCTTGATGTGTAAGATTGAAGGGATTAGGCTGTTTCCGGGAATAAAGATAGAAGGAAATGATCCGTAGATGGTCAGGGATAACCTTAAGGCCAGGCGCCTAGTTGCCATGGCGCTATAGCAACACAGGGCAACGTTAGAATCTATGCCTCAAACCACCAAGGCTGTTGGAACAAGGGTATACCATCTTGAGGCTAGCCAATGCGTAAGCCTCGCTAACTGAAGAAGCTCTCTCGACCTTTTTTTATCCTTTTATCTAACTTTGATTTCTCCCTTCTTCTCTCTCTTCTCCTTTCTTTGTCTGATTTCTCCCTTCTGTTTTTTCTCCTTTCTTCACATAATCTAACTTTTTAAAGAAATATGTATTACAGACTTCTACACTTGCACCATTACTAAAATTTGTTCCGTATAAAAAAATACTAACAGCATAGGGATAAGATGAAAGCTGAATGTGGTTTGGTCATAGATATTAATATCACTCAATCTTGGCTCCACAAATACAGTGGTGCTGAAGAGGTATTTGAAGTCCATGTTGAATAAAACTATGCGAAGTACATATAAATATATATATATATATATATATATATATATCGGTTTTCTCTCCAACATACCAAAAATACGGACTGAGTTAACGGATTCATTTTTTAAAAATAGCAAAATATATTATTGAGTCGATTATTTTTCTGAAATATATTCACATCCATGGACACCCCTCAAAAAAAATTAAGTTCAAAATTTTTTTTGCTATTTTAAAAAAATAGGTCAATATATGTCGGTTTTTAAGCATCTTATTGACATATATTGACCGATTTTTTTAAAATAGCAAAAAAAATCATTTTGAGCTGAATTTTTTTAGGGGTGCCCATGGATGTGTATGAATCTCAGAAAAATAATCAACTCAAAATAATATTTTTTACTATTTTTAAAAAAATGAATCAGTTAAAACTCAGTCTTTTTTTTTTGTATGCTGAAGAGAAGGCCTCTATATATATGTGTGTGTATATATATATAGGGAAAGGATCAAGTGTGGTCTCAGTTTGAGGTCCCTGAATGAGGTCCATTTTTTTTAAATAGTAAAAAAAATATTTTGGGGTTGATTTTTTTTTATGGTTTTTAAACATTTCAGTAGGACCATAAAAAAATAATCAACTCAAAATGATTTTTTTTGCTATTTAAAAAAAATCGGTCAAACTGCGTCAATTTTTAAGTTGTTTTTAAGGTGTTAAAAACTGACAAAGTTTGACCGATTTTTTTAACATAGTAAAAAAATTCATTTTGAGTTGATTTTTTTATATGGCCATACTGAAATGTTTAAAAATCATTAAAAAAAATCAGCCCAAAAATATTTTTTTTACTATTTTAAAAAAATGGACCTCATTCAAGGACCTCAAACTGGGGGACCTCATGGGATATATATATATATATATATATATATATATATATATATATATACAAGATTTGTGTGTGTGCATGTGCGCGTGTGTGTTTTGAAAGGGGACATATTCTAATGCAGATAATGAAGGACAAGAACCTGAACGCATGAATGCATCCCACATAATTTCTTCATGCTCAGCAATTCCAAAGAGGCATAAAGATGCAGCTTCAATGCCAAATACTTGCCACAACAACTTCCCCGTGTTGTTCTGTCGTAGAAAATCCTGCAAAAGAATGAAGTGGTTGATCAATCCTCAAAAGATGTTACCTTTATCAGGAGAACAAGTGCATGAAACGACTAGAAAAACGCAAACCTTCGGATGCATATACAACCAGAACCGTATCCCGTGCCAAAGAGGAGAGTGTACGACACTTGAACACATACAATCTTCCAGAGGAAGCCAGCACTACAAAGTATATATACTTATAAGAAAACAATGCTGAATGTGATATGAAGGCCGCATTTACCCATACAAAATACATAGAACGTACTTTATTCCAGGGAAGCATCTGATGAGTTACTAACAAGGAAAAAAAGCGAGCAACGCAATTATAGTTTTACAAGCAAACTATATACCTTCTGACAAAGGTAGCACCTACTTCCAAGTAAGCGACATGCTATTTGTCTAGCTGAAAAGAACTGCAGTTTTTGTTCAGAATCACCTAAGGCCTTATATTTTGCTCTGTGTTTCTTGTCCTCCTGTGCCTTGAAGTCCCCCTGAAGATTGAAATAGAGGGTTAGACCAAGTATAAATTGAAGACGAGAACAACACCCATCAAAACCATACTATGGCCATTCATAAGAACTAAGAAATAGCGCGTGACTGAAGAAATCATTTTCTATATACAGAGCAACGTCAAAGAAAATATTTTCTTGTGATTTAATATCATTCGACTGTTAGACAACTTTATCTTATGATCGAATCATAGTAATTAATAACCAAATTTATTATGTAAATGAAGAACACTAAGGAATAATTTTTGTTTATTTAAAAGAAACAAAAGAATTCATCACACAGATCAAAAATCAAATGCATCATAAAGGGATAAGCAGTCCACCTAAAAGCAAGATAAATCCATACAACCCTGACTCTAAAAAGGAAAAAACATCATACTAACAAGATTAAATCATTCCAACTAAGATTCAAATAAGAGAAAGGAACCTGCCTATATCTGACAATGGAAATGCTTATTTGATACTGAAATTTTAATCTTGTCCCACAGAACCTCCTTAACAATCTTCTCGTCTCCAAATACCCTAGAATTCCTTTCCTCCAAATTAGCGGAAATGCATCCATGACTACGCATCTCCATGAATATCAAATATCAATGTTTCATCTTTCTACCATGGTCCACCAACCCATGAAAACAAATCTCTTCCTTGTCTAGGGAGAGCTCCCACTATCCCGTATTTCCTCGTCACTTTTCACCAAATAAAAGAAGCCACATGTGATCCATGTCTTTTCACTAGAGTTGTAGCACAAAACGCACTAACACCGTGTAACAACCCGAGGTTTTAGGACGGATATTTATTTATTTTGGGAGAAATAAATATTATTTTAATTGGAGAATAATTAAATTGGCAATTGAGGTCAAAATTTGAAGTTGTTAGAAAGAGTGTCGAATGGCGATTCTGAGGGTGTAGTTGTTTCCGGAAGGGTCGTGAAAGTCGAAATGACTGTACTTGGGGTCTATTTAGGTTCCGAAATAAATTAAGTCCGTTGACTCGAATTAAAGTCACCGAGTCATTTAAAGTATGTATTATCATTTAAAGATGTGTACATTGGGAGATAAGGCTTAAAAGCCTACGGGAGATTAATTCTCCTTAGAGAGAAAGAGAGAAGAAGAAAGAAGAAGAGAAAGAAGGAGAAAAGAGAGAGAAAGAGGATTTTTTCGGTCAACACGCGATCTCGAGGACGGATAATACCCTACGAACCCGAGGCAAGTGATTAAACTTGCTAAATAATTGTTGTGTACCAGTTATTGCATGATTTGTGGACTGAATTTATGGGTTTTAGGTTTAGTTTATCAAAACTTAACTTTTGGAAAAATCTTAGATTTGTTATGTAGAAAATGAATTTAAGGTTAGAAATCAATTAAAATGTGTTTTTGGATGAATAATAATGATGTATATGTGATTGGGTTGATGCAAAATGGTTGGATGATGATATAATAGATTTTTGGGAATTTTGGGTTTGAGGAAAATAGCCCATTTCGTAGCTTACTGCACTTACCGAATCGATTCGCCCCTTCCGAATCGATTCGGTCTGTTGCAGAAGCCACAGGTCTTTAGGGCCGAATCGATTCGCCCCTTGCGAATCGATTCGGTATGTAGCAGACTCCCAGGTCCATAGGACCGAATCGATTCGGATGGGCCGAATCGATTCGGAAACAGGGGAATTTTTGGAGATGCTTTTCTAGGAAGAATTTCATCCCGTTTCGTTTAAGGTTATCGATTGGGAACCTCTATAGGAGTTATGTGGAGTATGTTTTGGAGACTTTTAGAGAGTTTCCCTTATAAGAAATTATTGGAGTCATATAGACTTGATTTGAGGAATACCGATTAGAGATTATGGTATATTCTAAGTGGGGAAGCCCACCTTTATTGGAGATTCTATTTGGAGATAATAATAAATCTATATGAAAGAATGAGAATGAGTTTAGAGATATTGGATCTTAGGATCAAATCCCAAATGGGATAACTTTAAAGGTTCATAAAATAAATTGAACCCTATTATGGATGGAGAATTATAAATGCTAATTGATGTGCATATGGATATAGAGATGTCTCACACGATGAGAAATGCTAAATGAAGTGCATTAGGATAAAGAATATCCTTAACTTAAATGGAATTGAGAGACAATTCATAAATAGAAGCGACATGTGAGCTTCAAGCGAGAAATAGTATAGTGTATACTAAGTGGGGAAGATGTGTGAGAATTGACGGTTAGTATATCAAAAGAGAGAGATATACTAAATAATGATATTAATTCAATCACGCCTATGTGCGTACAATAAATATATAAACAATGTGGCAGGTATACCTTATATGATGGTATATCTTTATATGATGTGATGATGTATGTATACCTTATGTGATGGTATATATATATATATATATATATATATATATATATATATATATATATATATATAGTGAAGCATAGCCCCTCCTTGCTATCATTGGGAAGTTGCGTGCGATGAGGGTGAGCATCCTGGCTCGATGAGCAGGGTGTGGATATTCCCCAGGTCATAGTCGTCCATGGTGATTATTATGTGATATATATATTTATTTTGGGGGTGAGAAGTCGTGGGTATGTGCCGTTCTCACTTGTCGGTAAGGAGCTATGACCGCTTCTCGGGACGTTGTGTGCGTGAGTTGATCACGAGGTGGGTGCCGTTGAACTCCACCAGGTGGCCCCAGTTTGCTACGTGGATGGGCAACTGGAAGATGATAGCAATGTGAGCCTGCGTCCTCGAGTTATAGCTCGGTTGGATGATTATTAAATTGTTGGTGTGCTTGTACTTGAGTATCGAGAGCATAATGGACCTCAACGACCAACACTGCCAGGATTAGTGTATCGGGGGGTTCCTTGTTTGGATTTCGCTTCGGCGAGACGTCCCACGCACGAACCGCAGTGTAATGTTGGAAATTGGGGAGGGTAGTCCTTAATGCTCATAATTATATATATATCACCTATCCCGGCGATCGACAGTGCCAGGAGTAGTGTAACGGGGGGTTCCTTGTTTGGATTTCGCTTCGGCGAGACCGCATGAAACGCCGTGTACTGTTGAGAATTGGGAATAATAATTAATTAAAATGGAGTAATAAGAATTTGGGTTACATGCATCATGCATTGAGGGCATAATGAATCTCGAAGATCAATACTGTCAGTAGTGTAACCGGGGGGTTCCTTGTTTGGATTTCGCTTCGGCGAGACGTCCCACGCACGAAACGCAGTGCAGTATTGAGAATCGGGACAAGTTTAGTCCTTATCACTTAGATGCTAATAACTCATATATATATGTTTACATGCCAAAGAATGGCATAACTAGAATATATGAAATTCTAGTAAACGAGAATGTTTATGTATTATGAATATGTTGGTAAGAGGATGGTTATGCAACCTTATATGTTCAATAAACGAACAAATAAAAAGAGAACTATAACATTTAAGTTAAAGTAATGTTTTAGATGGAATTTAGACAAGTGTAGACTGCGAGATAAGTTAGATAATTTTAATCGAATATTCTTTTTGGGATCTAGTTAGATTTATTTGCCTAATTAGATTTGGGCATTCATTTGGAGACCACGTGCATACGTTTAGTTGCGCGCTTTAGTTGAGAGGTGAGTTGGATTTTATGGAGAGTGCGACTCCATTAAATCATGTAATAATGCATTTATAATTATTATGCATTTTAATGCACTTGCTATAAAATGTTGTCAACTCGGGCTCTGACCCGTTTATATTTTCTCCTCCTATGTATATATTGTATTACTTTAGGTGTTCCTCCGCAAGGACGCCATTGGGGTTTATCCATCCAGTGTATTCGTGGAGCTGTTGCAGTAGCGGACTGTTACGGCACTTTGCCTTAGTCGATTCCTATCTTTTGTATATCTAGATTAGGATTCAGTTGTATATTTGGGTCTACTCAAGTGTTGTAGATTAACACTTTTATATTTATTTTCCCTTCCCAGATTATTGTATTGTCTGTGACCCGACAGCATATTCGGGTAATTTACTTTGTACATTTTGTTGTACTCTCGCATTCATTTCTTTACATATTGTAGAGCTTGTTGTTTCACTCATCATAGTTAGATGTTGAATTGTTGGTTGTTTGGTTGTATGGTTGCTTTTAATTGGTGTTAAATAAAAGTTTTAAATTTGTGACAATCCGCTTTTAATGGTTTCGGGTAGTTAGCCTTATATTATGGTGTATTGTCAGTTGATGTTGAGACTGTGCCATCTGAGATACCTGATTTAATATAGTATATGGCTGGTCACCAGTTATTATTTTGAGCGGGTTGTCACACACCAGTGGGCTCTTCTAACTTGGATTATAGAATTAGTATTAATCTTCCCGTGAGCCAATAGCCAAGGAAAAACATCTAGTTTTAAGGGAATACTAGTAGTCCATAAAAATTGAAATGGTGCAAAGTGACAACAAGAAGACAAAATGAGAGAAGATGAATAAAATAAGATTTTGCTAGAAAAAACCTACCCACTCAATTTATCCCCGAAACACTACGAACCAATTCTAAGTCATTGAATAAGGAAACAAATTGCTCAATTTTATTGTCTTTGAGATTTTTTTCAAAAGAAAGGTTTCAAACCGAAGAATCATTATCAAGAGATGACACTCATGAAATGAGTTGATTTACATTTGGGGACAATCTATATAATTGAGGAAACCAGAGTTTGAATGTCATCCCCCAACTCAAAAGCCGCGTATGAAAGAAAGGAATGTTCTGAAATGAAGGTCCATCAACTTCTATAAGTTCCCCCTTTAGTCACACTAGGAACCTACTCATTCCCGCTCAACCCGTGGGTGCTTTTGATGATGGCGTACTATGAGGATTGTTTCTAAATCTCCACAACCATTTTCCCAAAACTGCCTTTGCTTTCGTCATCAGATTCCCAATACCTAGCCCTCCAAACTTCTATTCTATTGGCAACAAAGATCAGTCTAAAAAATTATTGTTTTTCTTTTCCACATTACCCTCCTAAGAAAATCCCTCATTCTTTTTTTTTAATTATTGCAATTGTGGTAGGTAGCTTAAAAAAGATAGGTAAGCTTAACAACTTGGATAAAATCAATCTCACCCCAAAGGCAACTATTTACCACTCATATAACCTTCCATTAAAATTATCTAGAACAGGATCCCTAAATTCATAGACGACATCCCTCAAGCCATAGACAGCAAATTCCCCTTAGTGATCTACAACAGGATTTTTACCAAAATTTTCCCCATAGACAACAGATTTCCGCAAAATTGCTTTGCCATGCTACCAAACAAACCCTAGATAAGGGCTTGTTTGATAGCAAGGCAATGCAAAACATTTCAAGACAAATAGGGAATCATTAGTTTATTCCATCTTTATGGCATGCTTGATAGGGTTCATTTTCCATGACAAAAAATTTCAACAAACACTAAAGTACCACACACCAATGCACATTTTGAGGATTTGCCATGGCAAAATTATCGTTGAAAGTGGGTTAAAAGAAAATTTCATGATTATTTTGTAAGATAAATTTTTTCCATCCCATGTTATCAAATCATGGTTCAAAGTTAAGGCCAATACAGCGACGATACGGTCAAGTTGACTAGGTATCGATACCCACCGATCCAATTCCGAGTTACGAGTTGAATTTTCGATTATTGGTGTAATCGACCCTGTATCAGTAATTTCTCGATAATATCGGCTCATATCGGTGATATCAGTGTAGAATCAGCTCATATCGGCGATAACACGGTAGTATTGACCTATATTGGTGATATATCGACTGAAATGATATAAATTACTAAGCATCGATCTCTCTATCTCAACTTCTAACTCACTCAATTTATCCTCAATTTTGCATCCATATCATGATCGAAACAATCGCTTTCGATTCGGTACAAAGTATATGATGTTTTGTGTCGCAAATTGGATTTTTTGATTGAATCTCTCATTTCTTTTCTTGTAGTGTTATTAAAGGGGGTATCTCTCATTTTAACCTTCTTTTTGTATTTACTCAAATTGTATTAAAATGTATCATTAGTCATCTATCCTTAAAGTGTGTGATTATTTACATTATATATATCCTTAGTAATAGGTACTATTATAACATTCACAAAGAATATATTACTAAATATATATTTATTTAAACAATGGTATGCATACTAAATGATGATTCAGTATAAACAATTAGACAATGTTATGCATACTAAATGATGATTTTGTAATTGTCTAATTGAGCCATACTATTATTCTTATTTTTTTAACTTTTTTGTATTTTTTTCAAATTTTTCTATCTAAATAATGTATAGTTGCGTATCGCCCGAGACCTATACCAATATCGAGTCAAAAATTGAGTGTCCGAGTCATAGACCGATCCCGCGACTTTGAACAATGTATCAAATGGACCTAGGGATGGCAACGGGGCGGGTTTGTCATAACCCGAACCCGCCCCGCGACGGGTTTTTTTAACCCGCCCCGAACCCGTTTAAGTGTAATTCCCCCTAAACCCGTCCCCGCCCCGTTTAAATTAAGCGGGTCAAAAACCTGCTCGGGGCGGGTTAAAACCCGCATGTTAAACCCGTATACCGCATATATAACTTATATATATATATAAATTTTTAGTGTAAATAATATATTAAATATGCGTATTTTAGTAATTATAAGAAATAAACGGGGCGGGGCGGGGCGGGTTATGCTTATATATAGTAAACACGAACCCGCTCCGTTTAATAAACAGGTTTTTTTTTTAAAATACCCGCCCCGTTTATTTTAAACGGGTTCTTAACCTGCCCCATTAGGGGCGGGGCGGAGCGGGTTAAATTGCCATCCCTAAATGGACTCTAAGAGTCTAAGAGGCCATTGCCCCACTTCACAACCCGATAGATTAGCTTCCTCTAAATGCCAATCTTCTTCCACATTAATTCCATCAAGCATATTTATACCAAATCGATTTTTAGCCCGAAAACCAAGCCAAAATACTTTATTAATGTCTAAAAGATTCCTGAGTTGTGCTTCTTCTTTGCCACAAATAAAGTAACATCAACTGCAAATTAGAGATAAAAAAAAAAACTTTTACATTCCTTCTACCTACCCCAAATCCTTCCATCGCTCCTCCCTCAATGGCCCTCTCCACAAGCCTACTAAGGTCATTCACAACTAAGGTAAAAAGAAATGGGGAGAAAGGGAGTCCCTGATGAATGCCTCTCCTATCTTTCTCCTCAGCCTCCCATTAATGAAGATACAAAAACTGACCAAACTCACACATCATCCAATTCACTTTCATCTATTTGACACTTCCTCTGTCTATTTGAAAGTCTATACAAACTTTCTCAAAATCTATCTTGAAGACCACACATTTTTCTTTGCAAGTTTGTATTCTCTACCGCTTCATTGGCAATCTAACATCAAACCTAAAGTTTGTTTATCCTTCACAAAAACTCCTTGATATCAAAGACAACTAATAAAAATATTAAAAATGACAAATAAGCCATAATATGGCACCCATATCCATCACTCTTCCCTTCTTAAAACCAAGCTCGTCCTCGAGCATTCAAAAATTAGAGACTCGTGTGAAAAAGGCTTCCTCCCGGGTCAAAAACCAGCTTTCTGGTGGATCTTGATGGGTTAGGGCTCGGATTGGTCAGCCCAGACTGATTTCGAGCACAGCTAGGGTTTTAGCGGCGTGGGTAGGGTTCCGACCCTAGTAGAGGGATGCGGCTGTCATCTGGGGGTTTCCACTAGCATCAGTGTGGAGTCTGTCCACCACGGGGTGGACAGGAATGCTGGTCGGCGCCGACAGAGGGGTTTGGTGGTGGTTTTGTGACCGTCCGCCCCTACTACCGCCTCCGGCCACTTTGGGGTTGGTAGTTGGAGGGTTAAAAAGTGGTGGGGTAACTTTTGTTTTGTGGGAGAGGGGTGGAAATGGTTGCGGAAACATAAGTTGCAACATTGTTTGGGCTAAGGTTTTCGGGCGGGGGGGGGGGGTGAATTTTGGAAGAGAGCATCAAATTGTTCTTGTTGTTTTCATGTCATTTCTTCCATTCTTCGATTGTTCTTCTCTTTTATTCTTGCTATTTGCTCTCTCAATTCTTGATTAATCTCGTCTTGAAATCGATTCATTTTCTTCGGGGCCATCAAAAAGTAGTATACGATTTTGATCATCTACACAACAATACACCAATTGGGGGACTGACACCTCGTTGTGATACCAATTTGACGTAAACTACACGTCAATGGCCAAATATCAAAAGTTTTTATATTTGATTCAAAACAAATATGATTTCTAGTGAGAGAAACAAAGAATTTCTTATATTCAAGATGGAAGTTATCCTCGGATGAGGAGTACAAGGGGTATTTATATTGAGAGAATTACTTGTTAGCCTAGTAATTACCTAAAAGACTAAAGAGGACAAACAATAACAAAAGAATACCCAATTAGTCCCAAACATGCTTGGAGACCAATTAAAGGACTAAAAGAAAATAAACGAACTAAAATAAAAGGAAAACTAATAAAAATATTAAAAATGACAAATAAGCCCTTATATGGAACCCATTTCCATCATAACCACTTCCCAAACACCTTGAAAAATGTCCCATCAAGCTCGGCGATTTGTCAAAGAGCTCGTCCTCGACCTTTGAAATGACAAATTAGAGCAGGCCAACCCAAGTCGCACTATCAATTCTTACCAAAATTGTGCTCAACCATGCTACACGAATCTTTAATGCGGGCTCAAAAGAAATTTCTTCAAATTTGTTAGGCGCAATTGCTATATTTTCCAACTCATTAAATTTGGAGGTAGCTCAATATCTTCAAGCCCAATAAAATCAATCTTTTCAGATTTGGGTTCACAAGATCAAAACAGTCACTTTAGTTTTATTAAAGATATGACCTAATATTTGTTTGAATAAATCTAGCCCAGTATTTCTCTTTAGTGAGCTCGGTTGCTTCAAAATAAAGGCATTTGCCCACGTTTGTTTCATAACCGTCTAGAACCCAACATTTAAACTCAACTCCATGGTCCAAATAAGCCTCCAAACATATCCAACCCACCACTTCAGTTTCGCAAACCTCATCGAGAGTTCTCACTTGACCTTCGTCATTCTCAAACTTATCTCTTTCAATCTCAACGTCACATCCTCTGTTCACAACAATGGTGACCATGTTGATAGTCTAAGAAGCCATTGTTAGGGCTCAAGACCATTGATGTCGAGTGGTGGCCCGTCGTTTGAAACAACAACTTCGTCGGAGGCCAAGAAAAACGTAAAAGGGTTGTCCTCCTCTGGACTCTCATCTTTGATATCATTTTCATCAGACTCAATTTATGATTCTAAATCAAATCAGATTTGTCATCTTCTGTCTCAAACGATGATGAATATGATGGTACGCAGCAGGTTGGGGGTGGATTTCATGGTGTTTCACACCCTGGGGATAGGTTGTGATTCTGATCGGAAATCGGTGGAGGGTGGAGGGGTATCGCAAGCATAGGGTTTATAGCACTTAGGCTTACGGAGTGTTTACAGTGGAAAAGGTTCGGGCAGCGATTGGGGGCTGCAATAGTGGAGTCATCTTCGGTGACCATCAGTATGGGACAGTGACTATTACAACTGCTTATAATAAATCCTCATCGAACAACAATTGGGTGGCCAGCATCTGATTGGCTTGCAACGAACTACTCACCGTGTTCATTGCAACGGTGACTCAGAACTTGTGGAACGGTGTCTAGTCTACGTAACAAATCTTCATAACATTCAGCCACGTGAATCTTCTTCCATGGACCCATCAATGGTGATGCAAGGGGGACACACACATAAGAAAATGGTTGCCAAGCTCTAATACCAATTTGATGCAAACACCAAAAATTTAAATCCGAAAAAAACAGAAAAATACAAGCACAAATCTGAGTTTTTTTAAAGAAGCCAAAGATATTTATCTTCCTAATGGAGAATTAGTACATTTATAAGCATTGGAAAAGGTTTCTAGAAGGTGCTATCTATGTATGCGTTGTCATGAGATGAGTTGTCATGAGATGCATCCATGACAACTCTAATGGTACCTTCTAGAAGCTTATATCCTAACTCTAATATCTAAGCACTAAAAGTGTGACAAAAGACAAAAGAAAGGAAGATTACAAATATGCCCCCTTTATTATTTACATCACCCTTCCCCCTATTTACATCAACGGCAATCCACACTTTTGATCTCCTCGTCTTCAAAATATTAAAATACTTCTCCCACGATCTAATTTCTAAGATTACCCCACCCACCCCCCAACCCCGCCCCCCCCCCCCCCCCCCCCCACACACACTCTTTTTCCAACCTGTATATCTCCCTGTTTAGTTTATTCTCACTAGCAATCCTGATTTTGAGTTGATATCTCACTCTTTGATTAATTTCACCTTTAATTTTGTTCCCAAGAAATTTCTTTTATTAAAATCTGTTCAAATTCTTCTGAAGTTGATATCTTTTTTCCTTTTTAACTTACTCCGAAGGTCCCGACTCTCCCAATTCAACACTTCTCACATTGCATTATGCACAATACACCCTGTGTTTCCATTCGAATGCCACCAAAACACCACCTTATCCCAAACTCTCAAACTATTCTTCATCTTTCTCATTAAGGAAAATACCATTCAAAGGAATTATAGCATACATGTATATATATATGCCAGTAATAGTAGTGTTTCAGAAAAATACCACCATTGAACCTTCCATATTTTCATTTTCTTTGTTTTTGCGTGTGGATGAAACTCTACATGAATGTGTTTTGGTTGAACTAATTTATTTCTTAATGCTGAATATATGTTTAGGGAAATGCTATGTGTCCCAAACAACTCCCCCAAATCGTCCCCCAAATAGTTTAAGTGTTATACCTTGTGGTATGGGTCCCGCCAGGGCACAACTCATCAATGCTATTTGGGGGAGATTTGGGGGAGTTATTTGGTACCCATAGCATCACTCGTATGTTTATTAATGTCTTCCGGTTACAGGGTAAAATTGGATTTAAAAAAATTCTTTAAAATGCTGCATTTTTCACTCTGAATTCTATATTATAATAATTTTCCATCTAGCCGTGAGAAAGTAAAAGAAAACTAACAAAAAAATATGAATTTCAATTTTGTATCTCCTACCCAAAGTTGTTGTTTTTTAGTTCCAATCACAAAACTATATAGAAACATGGATTTTCTTTTCACATTTCCAAAGAATAACCCAAACGTCAAACAAGAAGAATAGATTAATATATAGATAATGAGATGATGCTTAACCTTGAGTTTGCCACCAATGCCTCCAAAATTCATGTGGGCATCTGTCTGTGTTTCCAAAGCCTTCATGTCCTCAACGATCTCAGTAACCATTGTGGGTATTGGAGAAGCAGTCCCCCATGACTGCCATTCTTTCAGGCTTATGGTGTTTACTGGGTCAACTTCAGCTTCTCTGGGAGAATACAGGGTTTTGGGTCCAGATTCCATATGGGTTTTGTTGCAAAAGGGTGAGTACAAATGGGAGCATTTAAAGGGCGTCGACACCCACACCCTTGTGCTATAACAAGAGAACATACTCACTACTCGCTGACTTCGTACGACATTGTTAGTTGGCGTTTTATGATTGTCAAATGTTGATAAGTGGATGGGCCTTGGATGGGCTTTTTTTAAAGAGGCTTTCAAACAAATAAACGCACTATCTTCCTCTCTTGTTCTTAAATCATTTTATTCTATATGATATTAGGGGTGGTTTGTTTTTGCACTTGCAAATTTTGTAAGTTCATTTACTTAAATGTATTATTAAGTTAATTCACCAAATGAAACACATATTTATTGGCATCCACTAATACCTCAAAATTTTTAACTAATTAATTAAATAATTTTAGTGATTCAAGAGCATTTAAAGGGACTCAACACCCTTGTGTTAGAAGAAGAGAACATAGTGTTTAATGGGTGACTTCTCACTTCCTAGTCTGATTTTTAAATGTTAATGGTACTTGATAAGGGCCTTGATTTTTGGCTTATTAGATATATAGCTCTTTAAAAGTGAAATAGCGATTAGGCTTTTTGAAAGGGCATTACTAAAGGCACTCTCGTTTTTTGTTTCTAGCACCACGAACTAAAAAAATAACATAAATGACTAAGAGCTTGTTTGGGAGTTTCAAAATGGAGAGGAATGAAGAAAAAGGAGAGAAAAATTCCTTCTTTCAGTTGTTTGGGAATTTTATTATGAGAGAAATTGATGGAATGAAAAGGAAGGTTTCCTTAGTTTTAACCAAAACTTTCCTTCCAAAATTTTCTCTCCAAATTGGATGGAAAAGTAGAGAATCGAAAGTTGGGCTTTCTTAATATAGAGTCCATGATTGATTTGCCCTTGTGTTCTATACATGTGTGACTCTTTCGGATAACAAGATAAACACAAACCCTTATAAATTTTGCATACTTGTGGCAAAAAAATCTACAAACAACTTATCTAGTTGTTGTTTTATGCTTCTGTAAAATCTTCTCATCAGTATAATCTCTATTATAGTAGGTATGTTGACTATTAATCTAAATTTTTAAATTTTTATTCTTTTCTATATTGTATGAAGAAAAAGAAAAAAGTAAAAAAAATGAAGAACGAAATAGTAAAAAAGGTAAAAAAATTACTGTAGTTTCCTTTTATAGTTATATAATTTAGAGATATTGAAATACATGTGTTGACGAAATTGGTTTGATCATGACGACTTTTTGTATATTGTTTTTTCTTGTTTGATATAATAAGTGTGTTGCTTTCTTATTTGGTCGTTCAGTTGAGAGGCGCTTAACAATTTTGGAGAAAATGATAAATGACGCTCTTGGTGTTATTTTTAGATTTATTATGATTTAGGACTTATTATGGATTTTTCGTATTAGAATTGTTTATGTAAAAAATTAGATTTGATATATTTTTTTTATCATAGATAATTAAGGAATAAAGAAATGAGACAAATAATTTTTAAAGTGGTTCAGCCTTATGAAAATGGCCTACGTCCACTGTTTTGTATTGTCGATGTTTGCCTTAATCTCGATGATGATTACAAGAGATCAATTGTCCCCCGTCTGGAGGGTGTTACAATGTATTTATAGCCTTGGGGCTATCAGTATGAATAGACGATATGCCGTTATGTAATAGACATATACATCTATACAATAAGAATGTTCATTAAGTCCGATGTTCATTGAATGTGGAATTATCGCTTGATGTTCCTGTTCAGATGCTCTACACGCTGAGTAGCTCGACAGGCTATGTAGCTCAGCACGCTGAGTAGCTCGGTGCTGCGAGTTGTTCGGTGAGCCTTTGCCACGTAAGATGACACATGTCTTTATTTAATTGGTCCACGTCAGCTGACTAATTTTCGTATCAACAGAAGCCCCCAATGTTTCACAGTTGAGCTTTAATATGAGAGTGTGAAATATTTTAACCAAAAGCTGATCAGGTACCTTTTTATGTCTTGATTAATTATAGATCTTTAACACTTAGGAATTTTCTCCTCTGTCTTTGTCATTTGAGCGCGAAATGGCAAATTTGTAAATATTTTGAGTCTGCGACAGACGCTTGGGTATTTGCGTTTTTTTCATCATTTAACCGTCGAAAACGCAATTGTCCTTTATAGTAATCATTTCTTTTCCTACTTCCCGATGCGAGGCATTTAAAAGCGATAGAATCAAATCGTTTCCCACTTTTTGCTTCCCATCTTTTAAACTCTTTATTTTCTCACTCTGTTCTTATACTGTCGTTCTTTTCATCGTCCGCCTTAGCAGATTTTTTAATTTTCTGTAAGAATTTCTTCCTTCTTCTTGATTTGCTTTATTGAACATGGTTTATCTTGTCAAATCCTTAGATAAATTTCGGGTTGATTTTGCGATTCCCTCCTGGGTTATTCTGGAAGAGCCTCCTTCTCCATCTGATTTATTTTCTCTGGCTGAGGGACACTGATTTCCCTCACTTTTCATAGAGGAGTGTGGCTTTTCTTTTCCGCCTAATCCCTTGTGTTTGGAATTTTGCCAATATTTCGATATTGTTCTTGCAAGAGTAGCTCCAAATACATGGAGGATAGTTAATGGCATACATAGGTTAAACCAAACTCATGGGACTTACTTAGGGATCTCTGAGATTATATTTTGTTATAAATGGGTTACCAGTGATACCACATTTTATTTAAAAACTAGGTTTTCCAACAGAGCTTTAGCAGTCAATCTTCCCGATGCTAATAGGGACTATTTTGATCACGGGGTTGTGATGAAAAATTGGCAACACCATCCATTAAAAGGAAATGATGTTTACCAATGTCCCAGATGTCCACTCTATGGCAATGGGATAGGTTGTTTTTAATTTTTCGATTTAGCTCTGTTTACGTTTGATGAAATGCGTCACTGATATTTATTTCTCTTTTTTGCATTTGATAATAAAAAAAAAAGCCCCCAAAAGAAAGCGACATTAACATAAAAGATCTTAAACTTATCTGGAGTTTGCACCAATCAATTGTTGGGGAGCACGTTAGAGTTGCTTCTTATTTGTTGAGATACAAAAACACTACCTCTTCTTTCATTGCTCGTCCTCTTGCCCCTCCTGTGGTAATTGATCTTGATCAAGTACCAACATCTCGAGCAAGTGCCGAAGAATCTTCTTCTGATTTGAATACCTCTATTGTTGATTTAATGAGGAATAAGAGGAGAATGCCTGCATTCTTTGTTAAAGATGCTCCTGGCACGGATAGGGCAAATAGGAGCAAAGGGGATGGCCCAACTGAGGGGATGAAGAAAATAGATAGTACTCCATCTAAAGGATCAACTCTGACTATCAAGGAGGTCAGCAGGAAGCCTCTTGTTGTCCCAAAAGATGCAGCACCTTTGATTGAAGGTGTTGCTATTACCCAAGAATAGGCAGCACCTTTGATTGAAGGTGCTCCTTTAAGGAGATTGAGGAGAGGTCTCGTAGAAAGATCTATAGAAACTGCTGCCCAACCTTCTATCGTTGAGGATCCTTCTTTGAGAACTAACACTCCAGCTCTCATTGCTCCGATCTCAGTCAAAGGCCTAATCAAGTCCTGGACCATTCCAGAATATCGAGCTGCTGAGGGTTCCCTTTCTCGGGAGAAGATCACTAACTTAGCCACCCACCATATTGCGTCAGTAAGTATTCTCCTCTTTATTATTTCATCTTCGTATACCGTGTTCATATTCTGATTCGAGCACCTTTTCTTTTACAGTTTATGACGTATTTTAATAATATCCTGGAGAGAGATAAAGTTATCAAAGCTTCAGCTTCCTCCAGTGGGGTGGAGGAAACTTTTGTTGGGTTATCACAGTCGTTAAAGGACTCTCGACAGAAGTACGAGGAAGATAGATATGCTTGGGAAAAGAAACTCCTATCTATAGAGACAGCTCGCCAACAAGCTGATGCAGCTCGAGACCAAGCTGTAAATGCCTCCAAAGAGTTGGAGGAAAAATTGAAGGTCGCCACTTCCAGTAAGGAAGAAACGGAAAGCAAGCTTGAAGAGGCTGAATGGCATACGAAAGATCTGGAGGAGAAGGTGAGGCTTGCTGAGGAATATGCTTCTTCTGAGAAGATGAAGAGAAAAGCTGCTGTGAAAAAGTCTTTCAGCTCTGGTTGGGACAAATGATGGAACAGAGCCTTAACAGCTATTACTTACCAGATGGAATACACAAGTTTGAAGTATTTCAGAGACGGATGGGTCGCAGCATTGAGAGAGTTGAGTCTTGCAGATGATTCTGAATTGTTTCAGAAACACACTCATGGCCCTCCTCCTCCTATTGACGAAGAAGAAGATGATGAAGCTGCATCTAATGAATCTTCTATGATGATAGTAGAACAAGTACCTGTTGCTACCGCTCTTCAGCACTCGGAGCAAGTTCAGCAGGTAACCAGCTCCACCGAGCAACGCCAGATGCCTTTCGAGCAACCAACTACCTCGTCCAAACTGGTTGATGATGTTATAGGAAATAAGGAGAAGGTGTAGAGTTATTTGGCTCTTTATTTATGTTGTTCTTCGATTTTTCCTTTCTTTGTTGTAACTTTGGTTGTACTCTCTCTTCTTACGATCAATAAAATGGATTTTGTTATCTAATCTGACTTTCTCCTTGACTTACTCTGTTTATATCGTTATTGATGTATTTTCATTTTTTCTTGTTAGTTTGTTGCCAGGATGGAACTTTTATCAGCTCATGACACAGAGTTGATGAAAAAATGTAATGATTACTTCAAATCTGGTCATACAGATTTTATCGATGCTCAAATAATTGATATCTTTGAACCTGGTTCTTCGGAGCAAGCAATTGATGCATACCAGTACTTGAAGTGTTTACTTAATCGTGTTGTAACCAATAATATGGTTATTATGAAATGATTGGAGACCTCCAAGGGATGATCGAGGAACTCCAACTTCGATATAAGAAAACCACTGCACTCCTGCATGAAGGTTATGAGAAAAAGTACCAACAGTTGAGTGCTGATCGGGGCTATGACAAATATATCTCGGCCCATGAAAAAAGGGAAAATGTGTTAAAGCTTGAGATTAAAGAGCATAGGAATATTGCCAAGTTGTTGGAGGAAGAAAACATTGCGTTGCAAGAAGAAGTGAAGCAACTCAAATCTGTTAACTCTTCTTCTTCGGGATCTCTGATTCCAATTAATGATGAAGGCTTTTCCTTTTTGGAAATTGAAAATGCTGCCTTAAGAGAAGAACTGGAGGCTTTGAAACAGACCAAACCTACATCCTCCTCGCGGGGCATAGTTAGAGCTGGGCAAAAAAGTGTTGAAGAGACTAGGACTGAACAAACCTTAACAAATCAGGCTGCTCAAATAAAAGCAAAAACACAAGCCTTAGTTCAAATGTCCCAGAAAATTCAGATTCTTACCGGCCAACTCTCCAATCAGAGCTCTACACTGGAAAGTAAAGAAATCTTGGTAAAGAAACTCCATGAGCAGCTTGAGAGATTGACTTATCAATTTCACAAATAGCCTAGAGAGTTTTGGATGGCAGGATACAATGAAGCTCTATGCCATCTCGATGCTCGGTTGCAGCAATCAAATAACGAGGGATATAAACAAGGATGGTTGAACACTTTATGTGTGATGAAAGTTGATCACAGATAATCCATATGGGATTGGTGTGAGCCTGTATTACTTGATTTACCTATTCCTCCCTTTAAACTCGATTTTAGCTGGATTTCAGCTCGTGCCATTCCTCGGTGCTTGATTTCCAGGTATCTTAGTGATTACCAGCTCTATTCAGATTTTGACATATCTCGTCCTGAACATTTCCTTGATCGACCATGTTCGAGCAACGTCAGAATGCTGCAAGATATGAATTTTATCAATTATCCCTATGCGTTAGATGACCCTCCAGCTGGGATGGAACCTGTATCAAAATCAGAGGGAAAGAAACCCGTAGAATAGAAAATTTGTACTTAATAAATCAAAATTCATCTTTATGTAATCTGCTTGTATTTAATGAAGAAAAGTTGGTCTTTGTGAAATTTTATTTCCTTAGAAATACTTTGTGAGATGTTTTTCTCGTTATTTGATGATGAATGTATATATATATATAGAGAGAGGGACAATTTGTCCTGTTTTGCCTAGACAATGGAGCTTGCCCCACTTGCTGCCTAGTTGTAGTAACTTGTCATCCATTAGTGCCTAAGCAGTGGATGCCTCAGGAGGTCACCCATCTTCTTGCCTAGTTTGGGATATTCCTTGAGATCATCCGTGATCAAACAGGCTTTGCCTTGTATGATTATTATGCCAACATTGTTGGTTAAATTTATTAGTGCCGACCAATCGGAGTTGGTGGTTATTGAATGCCGACCAACCTTAGTTAGTGGTTGCTGATGTCGATTAACCGGAGTTGGTGTAGTGTGTAGAACTAGTACTCCGATAAAAATTGAACCAACAAGGAATATGAAAAGATCAATACTTTTATTCATTTAAAAGAAATGGGGTACATGTAAATCTGTATTACTGATAATAATTGCGCAGATGTTCCGCATTCCATGCATTTTTGAATTCTTCTCCCTCTAAGGTTTATATTCTATAGGTCCCAGGGCAAACAACTGTAGTTACTCGGTAGGGCCCATGCCAGTTGGCCTCCAGTTTATTATACTTTTGGATCACTTTCTTGAGCACATAGTCTCCCTCTTTGAGATCATATTTCTTCACTCTCTTGTTGTAGAACGTGATTATTCTTTATTGGTAGGCTGCGTTCCTGATTGCCGAATACTCTCTAACTTCCTTGAGCATGTCCAGATCTAAGCGTCTTATCAAATCGCTTATAGGAGAGTTGAAATTAAGTACCCTGTGCATAGGTAGGCCCAATTCAGCTAGTATAACCGCTTCACTTCTAAAGGCTAGCATGTAGGGCGATTCCCTAGTGGCTGTTCGGGATGTTATGCGATATGCCCATAACACTGAGTGTTGCTCGTTAATCCAATTTCCTTTTGCGTCATTCAGCCTTTTCTTCAAACTGTTCAACAGAGTCCTATTCATCACTTCCGTTTGCCCATTGCTCTGGGGATGGCCTGGTACATAATGGATCTTCTAGACATTGGATTGATGACAATATGCAGCGAAATCCTCATTATCAAATTGGGTACCATGGTCGATAATGAAATCATGTGGCAGATCATACCTGCATATAATGTTTTTCCAAATAAACTGATAAACCCTTTCATACAACATGTCAATGAGAGGTTCAGCCTCAGCCCACTTGGTGAAATAATCAACAACGACTACCAGATATTTGAACCTCCCTTTGGTGGTCGACAGAGGCCCGACCAAGTCTATGCCCTACATAGTAAATGGCCAGGGGGAGGTAATGGGTGTTAACAATGTCTGGGGAGTTCTTCGAATGGAAGAGAAACGTTGGCATTTATCTCATTTCTTTGCATAAGTTGTGCAGTCAGCTCTCATCATCGGTCAATAGTATCCCTATGTCATTATCCTTTGCAAGAGAATCCAACCTGCTACGTGAGCTCCACAGGAGCCTTCGTGAATCTCTTTAATCAGATCTTTAACTTCAGAGGGATGCACACATCTCTGTAGACCTATTATGATACCCATTCTATATAAAATGCCATTGTGTAGTACATATTGTGCAGCTTTAAGCTTCAGCCTCTTGGCTGCAAGTTGGTCAGTTGGTATAACTCCTTTTTTAATGTACGCCCTGATGGGGTCCATCTAAGATGGTCCCATATCCAGGGTGATGAATTTTACCATTAAATCTTCATCTATGATCCGGTCTGCCAATATTTCGATTGGAATCGTTCTTCGTAGCTCAGTGCGAGTAGCTAGGGCTAATCGAACTAGTGCGTCAGCCCTCACATTCTCTAATCTTAGTATTCTGATTAATTAGACCGCTACAAAAGTAGACAAGATCTCCATAGCTTTGGCATTGTACCTTAATATGAAGTCTCCCTTCATTGAGTATAACCCCAGAATCTGATTTACAATTGATTGTGAATCACTAAATACGGTGACTTGCTCTGCATACATTATTTTTGCTAAACTGAGTCCCACGATCATAGCTTCATATTCAGCCTTATTATTGAAAGCTTTGAATTAAAAGCACAAAGCATATTCGACATCCAGTCCATCAGGGCTATTAAGAATTATTCTGGCTCCACTACCCGTAGCACATGAAGAGCCATCAACATATAAGTTCCACACAGGTATACCATTATCAAACGCTTGGTCTGATAAGGTTCCTTGATGGAATATTTGGCACTTCTCTTTATCATCTCCTACCCCTGGGCTGCTACCCGACATTTCTTGTTGCTCGTTGTTTGTCTCTTCTGGTAAATCTGCTAATAGGGTTGATCAGGGATTGCCTTTGATGATCCCGTAACGTTCACGTGTTGTTCTGTACTAGACTCTTGTTAGTAGGAGGTATCTGGGTAAGTGAACTCCACAATAAAACTTGCCACTGCCTGCCCTTTGAGTAAGGACCTTGGCTCATAAACAATATCATACTCGCCCAGTTCTATCGCCCAATACATCAGTCTTCTGAATTTTTCTGGCTTATACAACGCCTGTCTGAGTGGCATATCCATGTACACCATAATGGTATGGGCCTGGAAATAAGGTTTCATCCTCCTACTCGCCTCTATTAGAGCTAATTCCAGCTTTTCCAACCTTGGATATCTAATTTCTGCTCCTCGGAATGCCTTGCTGGTGTAATACACCGATTTTTGCACTCCATCTTCCACTCTTATCAACGTTGAACTAATTGCGCTCTCCGAAACAGCCAGATACAGGTATAATCTTTCTCCCATCACAGGCCTGGATAATAGTGGAGGTGTCCCCAAATATTGCTTGAATTCTTGAAACGCCTTCTCACACTCATCATTCCACTCGAAAGTTTTCTTGAAAGTCTTGAAGAATGGGAGACATTTATTCATTGCTCTCGACACAAACCTGTTGAGAGTTACAACACGGCCTGTGAGGCTTTGTACTTCCTTCTTCGTAGCTGGAGATCGTAATTCCATCAAAGCTTTAATCTTCTCTGAATTTGCCTCAATGCCTCGTTAATATATCCAAGGAACATGCCTTCTCGGACACCAAATATGCATTTCGTTGGGTTCAGCTTCATCTGATATTTTTCCAGCTGATCAAAGATTTGGCCGAGGTCAGCTAGATGGTCAGCGGCTTTCTTACTCTTAGTTAGCATATCATTAACGTAAACCTCCATATTTTTGTCGATTTGGTCTGCGAACACTTTATTCATCAACCTCTGGTACGTGGCACCTGCATTTGTTAGTCTGAAAGGCATAACATTATAGCAGTATATTCCCCTTGGGGTAATAAAAGAAGTACTCTCCCTTTCTTATAATTTCATCTTAATCTAGTTGTAACCGGAATAAGCATCCACTAAGCTCAGTAATTCGTGCCCCGAGGTGGCATCCACCAACAGATCAATCCAGGGCAAGGGAAAGTGATCTTTTGGGCAGGCTTTATTGAGATCTGTGAAATCTACACACATCCTCCACTTGTTATTCTTCTTCTTTACCATCACAACATTGGCTAGCCAGTCAGGATACTTGACATCCTCAATGAAAGAGGCCTTTTGTAGCTTCTCGACTTCCTCTTGGATAACTTGATTCTTCTCTGGGCTAAATACCCTTCGTCGCTACCTCACTGGTTTGACCTCCTTATTAACATTGAGCTCATGGCACGGGAATGTCGGGTCTATCTCTGGCATGTCTTCATGATTCCATGCGAAAGCTTGCTTTCTGTGCCATAAAAATGCCACCAGTTCCTGCTTTATTGACGGATCTAATGAAGCACCAATTTGGGTTATCCGTTCTGGTCGTTCATCGTCTAGAATGATGTTCTCTGTAGCTTCCATGACCTGACCCTTTACAAGCTGGGACTCGTCCCTATGATCCAAAATCTCAATCTCTGCATCTTCGGACCCATCCACCTGACAAGTGGTGGTTTTTTTCCTGGCTTCCTCCAGTTCCTCCTGTTCGGCAGATGAATAGTAGCATTCCTGAGCTATTTTCTAGTCGCCTTTCATAATTCTAACCCCCAAATTGGTTAGAAACTTCAAGCATTGGTGTACCATGGATGGCACAGCCTCAAACTTCTTCAAGCCGACTCTCCCCATGATTATGTTGTAGGCTGATTGGATATTTTTATCTATTATAAAAAAGTGTACTTTTTCTATTCTACAAGCAGGCCAGGTACTAATGAGTATATCCAACTTGATCGTCCCAAGTGGAAAAACCTTCTCTCCGATAAAATCGAGGAGGGACCTGTGATATGGCTCCAACTGGGCTACCTTCAAATTCAAACTATCAAAGTAGGGGTAGAATATGATGTCCGCGGAGCTACCATTATTTACTAACACCCGTGAAGTTACCACATCCTTCATTCTCATCTTGATCACTAAGGGGTCGTCGTGAGGATACTATACACCTGCAAGATCATTTTTAGAAAAATCGATGACCAGTTTGTCCTTGTTCACCTTCCTCGGGCGATCATTTTCGACTAAATTTATGCCCTGTATGTAAGAACAAGCTTGGCCTCAATGAGTTAAGCTTTCCTTTCAGCAGTATGATCTTCACCTCCTGCATCGCTACCCGTAATCACATTACATTCAAATAATCCAAAGTGGATTGAGAATACCTCACGCTCAGGTTGCCTTGGCTTTTTGGGGAGGTCGGGATCAGTCTTTGGATCTTCTTCGTGGTCCCTTTTTTTGTCATCTCTTGTTTGGTGAAGAGATTTGGACCTTTGCCTTCCGCTCTCTTTGTCTTCCCACCATTCTGGCGATTAACGAACTTTCTCAATTTTCCTCACTCAATGAGGGCTTCAATCTCATTCTGAAGAGCTATACAATGATTGGTTATGTAGCCGCGATCTTTATAGAACTCGTAATATTTGGACTTATCCCTCTTGTTGGGGTCTGTACTCATTTTCTCCGGCGAAGTTAGCTCCTCGCTCTTCTTGATCTTCTCCAGAATATTATTTATGTCCACCTTTAAGGGAGTGTAATTCCCATATTTCTTTAACTGCTCGAGTGTCTCCTTACCTTCTGGTCACTTTCCACTCCCATTGTGCTTTTGATCCTTCTTCTATGTTGTACCTTCAGCCTTGGTCACTACTTTAATGTTAGCATTCTTCTTTGCATCCATGGCCTCTTCGGCGTTCATGATCTTAGTTACTTTTGCCATCAGTTCTGCCATGGATTTGGGGGGATCTTTGGCTAATGTATAATATAACTTATCAGTTAGCATGCCACTCATCAAAGCTGTAATCGTTGTCATCTCCTCGTAGTCGATCACCTCAAGTTTCTTGTTATTAAAACGAGTGATGTAATCCCTTGTGCTTTCTCCTATTTTCTGCCTTATGCTCAGTAGATGTGTTACACTTTTGACTGGCTTCGCGTCGAAACAAAAATTCCCTATGAAGAGCTCCACCAGCTGGTGAAAAGTCGCAATCTGCCCCCGAGGAAGGTTATTATACCATATCTGGGCTGACTCAGTGATAGTTCCTGAGAATGCCCTACACCTCATCTCATCAGGAACCGCATAGATATCAGCAGCATCTTGGTACTGCTCTATGTGGAGGATGGGAACATTTTTTCCATCATATTTAAGCGTCACTACGGTATCTTTAAATTTTGATGGTGTGGGAAAATCCACTATTGCTTGTACAAAGGGTGATCATTGGACAAAGGTTCTTTGGAGAGGGTTCTTAGTCTTAGCCATTTCCCCTAGTCGATCTTCCAATCTTTGAATGGAACCCTTATACGCGTCGTTCCCAACCTCAAACCTATTGGCGCGAGCAACAGAGCGCGTTGAATTCTCCTCTTGGGATCTTTCGCTGCGAGCCGCTGGGCGTGACTAGGCAGAACCTTCCCTTAGGTCATTTGGTCATTGAGAATTTCTCGACGCAATCCTAAGAGGATTTCCAATCCTCCGAGGGCCCAAATGATCAAAGAGAGAGACTCTGCTCAACCTCTCCAAAGCACTTGTTCGCTCTAGAGTTAAGGTAACATTTTGTCGAGAATCCATAGCTCTTATGGAGGAAGTCCGTCCAGGACGATATGAGGGATCATTTGACCTCTCGGTACGGTGAGAGTCAGTGCGCCTAGACTGAGAAACATCCGGGAATAACGTACGTCCAGTTCTTGCAGATGGCAGATGGGTGTTTCTCTGGACGCTTCGTTGACCTGATTGGGCAGGTGATCTATTACGAACAGTTTGAATGAGTTGACGCATGGTCTCTTGCATAGCCGTTTGCCCTTGGGCTAAATTGGCTACTATTACTGTAAGTTCATCGATAGTTGGGGGAGCAGAGGGGTTTGGAGGAACCCCAGTATTGTTCCGGTTACTGGATTATGGAATCTCAGTCATTGATGATAAATTTTTAGTAGAAAACGCTATGTATAGTCGTTTTCCACAGACGGTGCCAATCTGTTAATGTAAAAAACTAGATTCGATCTAATTTTTTAATCACAGATAATTAAGGAATAAAGAAATGAGACAAAGGATTTTTAAAGTGGTTCAGCCATAAGAAAATGGCCTACGTCCATTGTTTTGTATTGCTGATGTTTGACTTAATCTCGATGATGATTACAAGAGATCAATTACCCCCCGTCTGGAGGGTGTTACAATGTATTTATAGCCTTGGGGTTGTCTGTATGAATAGACGATATGTCGTTATGTAATAGACATATACATCTGTATAATAAGAATGTTCATTAAGTTCGATGTTCATTAAATGTGGAATTGTCGCTTGATCTTCCTGTCCAGATGCTCTGCACGCTGAGTAGCTCGGCAGGCTGAGTAGCTCAGTGCTGCGAGTTGTTCGGTGAGCCTTTGCCACGTAAGATGACACATGTCTTGATTTAATTGGTCCACGCCAGCTGACTAATTTTCGTATCAACAAGAATATTTGTGTTTTAACTCTTCCTATTATAGAACTACCGTGTTGAGACTTAACATATCTTTGTATGTGTGCATGATTATTTAATATGCCTTTAAATTGATTTTATGATATAAATACCACATGCTCTTAGTTGTACAGTTATTGTAGTAATTTTTTAATTATTTCTTTTATTTTCTTTTCAAATACCGACAGTGGAAAGAAAGTTATTTCCTTTTCTATTCTCTTTTGTTCTCTCCTATTAAAATTTTCTCTTCTTTTCTCTCCTATCCAAAACTCCTAAGCAAGTTGAAAAAGTTATACCTTTCACAAAAAAAAAAAAATAGGCATCCACGTGGAGAAATCATATATAAGTTATATTTAACCAATGTTTTCTTTTTTCCCACTTGTTTATCTATCTAGCTAAATGCTATCAAAAACATAAATCCTAACGAGAACAAACCTCAAATCAAGAAAGAACATTCAAAACTGAAGTTGTAGGAGTACGGAGGGATGGTCTAAACAACAAAAGTTAATTTTTAATTTTTTTTTAAATTAAATTTTAAACTTAATCAGATTAATCCCAAATAAAAACTTTGCACCAACAGATTAATCAATTTTATCTTTATCATGGAGCATGTATCCAGGTGACATTAAATAAAATAAGATCAATCGCACAACATGTCGATGTACGAAGAAAACCCACAATGGAAAAAACATCGGATAATTGTAAGGACATTTTTCTCATGTCCAACATGTTACATTTGTGTATGTCGTACGCCGCTATATTTGGAACGTCACCTCACGATCTCACATGACGGCCTCTATCCAAATTCCGGGAATCAAGCATTCAACATATCCATTAATGTGTCCCACATCTGCCTCAACGACTTCACGTACCATGATTTTAGGGACTTAATGCAAGTGGTACGCAAGAGAAGTCAAAACAGTGAAAAAAGGCACGATATGGAAGTTCAAGGGAATTTTCGTAATTTTACACCCATAGTCCGGAGGTCTGGTCAACTGGAAAGTTGAAGAGCTTGCCGCAACGAAGATACTGGAAGAAACGACACCTCAATCCGAGCTACGGTGAACAAGTTATGGCCCATTGAAAATGGAGATATTTACATTGAAAATACTGGGAATTTTTCTAAGTGTTTAGCCCCTGTTCCCAGCGAGTTTCCCCGAACCCAGACCGAATCGGTTCGGGGGGGCGAACCGGTTCGCAGGGTACCCGAACCGGTTCGGGGTCCCTGTACGTTGGATAGAATTTCAGTGTTTTAAATTGGTGGAACTCTTCATTTGTTTTCCTATTTAAACCACCTTTGGGGGAGCAGTTTTGCAAGACTTTGATAGACGAATTTGAGAGTCCTAATACCTCTAGTCTTCATATTTTTTGAGTCCCAAGACTCATGTTTTGATTCACACAATTGCCAAACCTTTGTGAATCTTTTTGTGTAACCCAAGAACACAATTTTGGTTTGTTCAACCCTTGTGGAGAAGCCGTCTCTCTTCTTCATTGCTGACCACCTGGAGTTCCTGCGGGAGATTCCAGCCGACACTGTTTCTAGCCGTTGCTTTGAAGGTTTACCGAAGACACCATGCGTTACACTTGTGGGCGATTATCAGGTTGTATGTAAGTCAATGGTCTTGTAAATTATTCAAAGTTCTAGAAATAAAAGGCTTTGCCCTGCGGGGATTTTTCCTTAATTTTGTGTCACATGCTTTATTTGTTTATGGGTTGAATCACGCTCTTTAGATGCATGTTTAGGGCTGTATTTATTTGATTTAAAAGTAGACTCTAATTAAATAAGGGTTACTAGGAAACTTGCGAAATTTATTTAAATCAATTATCACACAGTCGCATATACGACGTTTTTCAAATTGGTATCAGAGCAGGTTACGCTAATTTATCGCGTATTCCTATTTTCCGCAAAATCGTGTGATATTGATTTTTTTGAAAAATCAGTTTTGTGAAAAATCGCAATTTTTTCAATGGTACGCCCGTTTAATGAGGAGCCTATTTTCGAAAAAGTTCACGACCGTGCTGAAAAATTATAATGTTTGAATTTGAAACTTTGCAAAAGAATTAAAGTTTTGGAAAAATAAAATTCTCTCTTTAAAAGTAAGATTGAATATTTGCAAGCGTTTCAAACTCAAAGTGATATTTGTCGTGAGCACTTTGGTAATTTGTGTATTGATTTTGATTCTTTAAAAATTTCCAAAAAGAAGAGTGATGAGAAAGTCCTAGTTTTAGAGAAGGAATTGAAGGACTTAAAAAATTCTAGGGTTCCCGTTTGTGCCGTCGAGGATAAAAAATTAATCGATGATTTTACGGCATGTGAAATGACTCTTAGGGATAAGTTTGTTTTAATTGAGGGGTAGCGTGATAAACTGTTAAGTTTAATTGAAAATTTGAAAAAGAAATCCCTGTCTTTGGAAGAATCTAATTTGTTGCTCGAATCAAATATTTTGAAGTTGAAAAATGATTTAAACGATTCAAGTAGGTTTGATTGTGATGGTAATGGCTCATCTTGTTCTCATGTTTCTAGTGCTAAAGCCAAAACCATTATCTGTTTTAGAGGGTCAATTAATCCCAAGGATGTTAGAAAAGATCACATTTTAGGTAACATTCCTCCCGTTTACACATGTTCACATTGTGGTAGGAAAGGTCACCTTAGGAGATTTTGTTTTAATCTTGGAAAATGTCCTGGGATGTCGAAGTCTAGTGTTATCTTGGTTCCTAAATCCCCCACACGTTGTTTCACATCTATTTGGGTTAGGAAATCACTTTTGGACACACTAGATTTTAAACAAGTTGATTCTCGTTTGCTTGCAGATGATTCTTCTCTTGCCATATCATACAGATGATTGTGTTTGCATGTTTGTCATACGCTAGTTTTATTTGGTTTCATGATATTTTTGTTTGCTAGCGTTGTGACATGTACTTTTTGTATAAATTTTTTATTTTGAAAAATACAAAAAGATTTTACTTTTGATAAAATTTTGAGAAAATTTAAAAAGATTTTTGTTCTTGTTTGCACCGTTTATGGATGAAAACTTAGGATAACCGAGTCACAACATCATTCCATTATTTTTATGTGACTATTTGATAGTGTTTTGAGACAATAGGTCAATTCATCCATGTGCTTTATAATGTTTGGAGTCATTAAGATGTAATTAAGTGTTACTTCCTACATGTTTGACTCATGTTTCCTTTATTGCACACATGCACGAATTTGTTTGATTATTGTGCTTGTCTTATCACATGTTGGTTGGATGTTTTCACTTCAATCCTGTCTTTAAAACGAACCAAGCGCGATAATTTTTATAAGGAAATTGTGCATATAAGAACCGTTTTGTGAGTTTGTGTGCTTTGTTTGAAAACGGGGAAGGGCTGCGAAAGGTTCATTTTGCCTTTGCGAATACTAAGCCACCGTTAAATTGGACCTAAAAAATGGAGGAATTTTATTATCCGGGGTCCAAAGAGGTTAAAAGAGCCCGAAAAAATTGAAAGGCAATAAAAAGATATTCATGCCAAAAAGGGGCCATTTAGGTTTTTGCACCAATTCTCCAAAGTTTGAGAATTTAGATTACCTCTAAAAGAAAATATATATGAGGGAGCTTGGTTGGAGAATTAAAACGGGTTTGCACGTCCTTGAAATTCTTAAAAATGCGCTATATAGGTTTGGACGTTATTGGTGTGAAAATCATTTGACCTTGATTTGTTGATTTGCATAAGACGATGTCATCTAAATTCAACAAATTTTTACACCTAAGGATACCTTTGATGTTCATTCGTTAGTCGTACACGTATGCATCGTGCACATATGATTGATTGAGTTGATTTACATATCGAATGTGTTCACTCCCATTTATTCCGTTTCCATGACTTGGTTGTTTGAGTCTGAATCCATGGTGTAATTTTTTTTTCAAATGGTATCTATTTTTTTTTTGTAAAAAAATTGAAAAATCAAAAATAGTTTGTGAAGTTTTTTTTGAACATCTCCTTGCAAGAGCGTGTTTGCCATATTTGATTGATGCCTTGATTTGTATACCGTGACACCCCGATATTGCTTGTTTGATTCATTCTTCTTATTTGTCTATTTGGGACATCATAAAAAGGGGGAGAAAGAATTATCTTATTTTGGGGGAGTTTGAATTTTGGGGGAGTTTTTGAGAGTTAACTTGTGCTTATCATTTATTAGTATCTATGTTTATCTCATTTCAAACTCGATATGTCACTAGGTATTTTTTCTTTATCTCATGTGTGTAGGTACTACATTGATGATCACTCAATTACACACCCTGATGAGAAAAGATTTGAGATTCCTGAAGATTTGAAGATCAAACGATGAAGACTTATTCATTTGTATCTTTCCAGTTTTGGGTTCTTGGGAGGATAGATTTGTATAGGCAATTTTGTTATTTGATAATTCGGATTTTTTATGTATGTACCGACATAGACATAGGGGGAGATTTGTAAGGACATTTTTCTCATGTCCAACATGTTACATTTGTGTATGTCGTACGCCGCTATATTTGGAACGTCACCTCACGATCTCACATGACGGCCTCCATCCAAATTCCGGGAATCAAGCATTCAACATATCCATTAATGTGTCCCACGTCTGCCTCAACGACTTCACGTACCATGATTTTAGGGACTTAATGCAAGTGGTACGCAAGAGAAGTCAAAACAGTGAAAAAAGGCACGATATGGAAGTTTAAGGGCATTTTCGTAATTTTACAGCCATAGTCTAGAGGTCTGGTCAACTGGAAATTTGAAGAGCTTGCCGCAGCGAAGATACTGGAAGAAACGACACCTCAATCCGAGCTACGGTGAACAAGTTATGGCCCATTGAAAATGGAGATATTTACATTGAAAATACTGGGAATTTTTCTAAGTGTTTAGCCCCTGTTCCCAGCGAGTTTCCCCGAACCCAGACCGAACCGGTTCGGGGGGGCGAACCGGTTCGCAGGGTACCCGAACCGGTTCGGGGTCCCTGTACGCTGGATAGAATTTCAGTGTTTTAAATTGGTGGAACTCTTCATTTGTTTTCCTATTTAAACCACCTTCGGGGGAGCAGTTTTGCAAGACTTTGATAGACGAATTTGAGAGTCCTAATACCTCTAGTCTTCATATTTTTTGAGTCCCAAGACTCATGTTTTGATTCACACAATTGCCAAACCTTTGTGAATCTTTTTGTGTAACCCAAGAACACAACTTTGGTTTGTTCAACCCTTGTGGAGAAGCCGTCTCTCTTCTTCATTGCTGACCACCTGGAGTTCCTGCGGGAGATTCCAGCCGACACTGTTTCTAGCCGTTGCTTTGAAGGTTTACCGAAGACACCATGCGTTACACTTGTGGGCGATTATCAGGTTGTATGTAAGTCAATGGTCTTGTAAATTATTCAAAGTTCTAGAAATAAAAGGCTTTGCCCTGCGGGGATTTTTCCTTAATTTTGTGTCACATGCTTTATTTGTTTATGGGTTGAATCACGCTCTTTAGATGCATGTTTAGGGCTGTATTTATTTGATTTAAAAGTAGACTCTAATTAAATAAGGGTTACTAGGAAACTTGCGAAATTTATTTAAATCAATTATCACACAGTCGCATATACGACGTTTTTCAAATTGGTATCAGAGCAGGTTACGCTAATTTATCGCGTATTCCTATTTTCCGCAAAATCGTGTGATATTGATTTTTTTGAAAAATCAGTTTTGTGAAAAATCGCAATTTTTTCAATGGTACGCCCGTTTAATGAGGAGCCTATTTTCGAAAAAGTTCACGACCGTGCTGAAAAATTATAATGTTTGAATTTGAAACTTTGCAAAAGAATTAAAGTTTTGGAAAAATAAAATTCTCTCTTTAAAAGTAAGATTGAATATTTGCAAGCGTTTCAAACTCAAAGTGATATTTGTCGTGAGCACTTTGGTAATTTGTGTATTGATTTTGATTCTTTAAAAATTTCCAAAAAGAAGAGTGATGAGAAAGTCCTAGTTTTAGAGAAGGAATTGAAGGACTTAAAAAATTCTAGGGTTCCCGTTTGTGCCGTCGAGGATAAAAAATTAATCGATGATTTTACGGCATGTGAAATGACTCTTAGGGATAAGTTTGTTTTAATTGAGGGGTAGCGTGATAAACTGTTAAGTTTAATTGAAAATTTGAAAAAGAAATCCTTGTCTTTGGAAGAATCTAATTTGTTGCTCGAATCAAATATTTTGAAGTTGAAAAATGATTTAAACGATTCAAGTAGGTTTGATTGTGATGGTAATGGCTCATCTTGTTCTCATGTTTCTAGTGCTAAAGCCAAAACCATTATCTGTTTTAGAGGGTCAATTAATCCCAAGGATGTTAGAAAAGATCACACTTTAGGTAACATTCCTCCCGTTTACACATGTTCACATTGTGGTAGGAAAGGTCACCTTAGGAGATTTTGTTTTAATCTTGGAAAATGTCCTGGGATGTCGAAGTCTAGTGTTATCTTGGTTCCTAAATCCCCCACACGTTGTTTCACATCTATTTGGGTTAGGAAATCACTTTTGGACACACTAGATTTTAAACAAGTTGATTCTCGTTTGCTTGCACATGATTCTTCTCTTGCCATATCATACAGATGATTGTGTTTGCATGTTTGTCATACGCTAGTTTTATTTGGTTTCATGATATTTTTGTTTGCTAGCGTTGTGACATGTACTTTTTGTATAAATTTTTTATTTTGAAAAATACAAAAAGATTTTACTTTTGATAAAATTTTGAGAAAATTTAAAAAGATTTTTGTTCTTGTTTGCACCGTTTATGGATGAAAACTTAGGATAACCGAGTCACAACATCATTCCATTATTTTTATGTGACTATTTGATAGTGTTTTGAGACAATAGGTCAATTCATCCATGTGCTTTATAATGTTTGGAGTCATTAAGATGTAATTAAGTGTTACTTCCTACATGTTTGACTCATGTTTCCTTTATTGCACACATGCACGAATTTGTTTGATTATTGTGCTTGTCTTATCACATGTTGGTTGGATGTTTTCACTTCAATCCTGTCTTTAAAACGAACCAAGCGCGATAATTTTTATAAGGAAATTGTGCATATAAGAACCGTTTTGTGAGTTTGTGTGCTTTGTTTGAAAACGGGGAAGGGCTGCGAAAGGTTCATTTTGCCTTTGCGAATACTAAGCCACCGTTAAATTGGACCTAAAAAATGGAGGAATTTTATTATCCGGGGTCCAAAGAGGTTAAAAGAGCCCGAAAAAATTGAAAGGCAATAAAAAGATATTCATGCCAAAAAGGGGCCATTTAGGTTTTTGCACCAATTCTCCAAAGTTTGAGAATTTAGATTACCTCTAAAAGAAAATATATATGAGGGAGCTTGGTTGGAGAATTAAAACGGGTTTGCACGTCCTTGAAATTCTTAAAAATGCGCTATATAGGTTTGGACGTTATTGGTGTGAAAATCATTTGACCTTGATTTGTTGATTTGCATAAGACGATGTCATCTAAATTCAACAAATTTTTACACCTAAGGATACCTTTGATGTTCATTCGTTAGTCGTACACGTATGCATCGTGCACATATGATTGATTGAGTTGATTTACATATCGAATGTGTTCACTCCCATTTATTCCGTTTCCATGACTTGGTTGTTTGAGTCTGAATCCATGGTGTAATTTTTTTTTCAAATGGTATCTATTTTTTTTTTGTAAAAAAATTGAAAAATCAAAAATAGTTTGTGAAGTTTTTTTTGAACATCTCCTTGCAAGAGCGTGTTTGCCATATTTGATTGATGCCTTGATTTGTATACCGTGACACCCCGATATTGCTTGTTTGATTCATTCTTCTTATTTGTCTATTTGGGACATCATAAAAAGGGGGAGAAAGAATTATCTTATTTTGGGGGAGTTTGAATTTTGGGGGAGTTTTTGAGAGTTAACTTGTGCTTATCATTTATTAGTATCTATGTTTATCTCATTTCAAACTCGATATGTCACTAGGTATTTTTTCTTTATCTCATGTGTGTAGGTACTACATTGATGATCACTCAATTACACACCCTGATGAGAAAAGATTTGAGATTCCTGAAGATTTGAAGATCAAACGATGAAGACTTATTCATTTGTATCTTTCCAGTTTTGGGTTCTTGGGAGGATAGATTTGTATAGGCAATTTTGTTATTTGATAATTCGGATTTTTTATGTATGTACCGACATAGACATAGGGGGAGATTTGTAAGGACATTTTTCTCATGTCCAACATGTTACATTTGTGTATGTCGTACGCCGCTATATTTGGAACGTCACCTCACGATCTCACATGACGGCCTCCATCCAAATTCCGGGAATCAAGCATTCAACATATCCATTAATGTGTCCCACGTCTGCCTCAACGACTTCACGTACCATGATTTTAGGGACTTAATGCAAGTGGTACGCAAGAGAAGTCAAAACAGTGAAAAAAGGCACGATATGGAAGTTTAAGGGCATTTTCGTAATTTTACAGCCATAGTCTAGAGGTCTGGTCAACTGGAAATTTGAAGAGCTTGCCGCAGCGAAGATACTGGAAGAAACGACACCTCAATCCGAGCTACGGTGAACAAGTTATGGCCCATTGAAAATGGAGATATTTACATTGAAAATACTGGGAATTTTTCTAAGTGTTTAGCCCCTGTTCCCAGCGAGTTTCCCCGAACCCAGACCGAACCGGTTCGGGGGGGCGAACCGGTTCGCAGGGTACCCGAACCGGTTCGGGGTCCCTGTACGCTGGATAGAATTTCAGTGTTTTAAATTGGTGGAACTCTTCATTTGTTTTCCTATTTAAACCACCTTCGGGGGAGCAGTTTTGCAAGACTTTGATAGACGAATTTGAGAGTCCTAATACCTCTAGTCTTCATATTTTTTGAGTCCCAAGACTCATGTTTTGATTCACACAATTGCCAAACCTTTGTGAATCTTTTTGTGTAACCCAAGAACACAACTTTGGTTTGTTCAACCCTTGTGGAGAAGCCGTCTCTCTTCTTCATTGCTGACCACCTGGAGTTCCTGCGGGAGATTCCAGCCGACACTGTTTCTAGCCGTTGCTTTGAAGGTTTACCGAAGACACCATGCGTTACACTTGTGGGCGATTATCAGGTTGTATGTAAGTCAATGGTCTTGTAAATTATTCAAAGTTCTAGAAATAAAAGGCTTTGCCCTGCGGGGATTTTTCCTTAATTTTGTGTCACATGCTTTATTTGTTTATGGGTTGAATCACGCTCTTTAGATGCATGTTTAGGGCTGTATTTATTTGATTTAAAAGTAGACTCTAATTAAATAAGGGTTACTAGGAAACTTGCGAAATTTATTTAAATCAATTATCACACAGTCGCATATACGACGTTTTTCAAATTGGTATCAGAGCAGGTTACGCTAATTTATCGCGTATTCCTATTTTCCGCAAAATCGTGTGATATTGATTTTTTTGAAAAATCAGTTTTGTGAAAAATCGCAATTTTTTCAATGGTACGCCCGTTTAATGAGGAGCCTATTTTCGAAAAAGTTCACGACCGTGCTGAAAAATTATAATGTTTGAATTTGAAACTTTGCAAAAGAATTAAAGTTTTGGAAAAATAAAATTCTCTCTTTAAAAGTAAGATTGAATATTTGCAAGCGTTTCAAACTCAAAGTGATATTTGTCGTGAGCACTTTGGTAATTTGTGTATTGATTTTGATTCTTTAAAAATTTCCAAAAAGAAGAGTGATGAGAAAGTCCTAGTTTTAGAGAAGGAATTGAAGGACTTAAAAAATTCTAGGGTTCCCGTTTGTGCCGTCGAGGATAAAAAATTAATCGATGATTTTACGGCATGTGAAATGACTCTTAGGGATAAGTTTGTTTTAATTGAGGGGTAGCGTGATAAACTGTTAAGTTTAATTGAAAATTTGAAAAAGAAATCCCTGTCTTTGGAAGAATCTAATTTGTTGCTCGAATCAAATATTTTGAAGTTGAAAAATGATTTAAACGATTCAAGTAGGTTTGATTGTGATGGTAATGGCTCATCTTGTTCTCATGTTTCTAGTGCTAAAGCCAAAACCATTATCTGTTTTAGAGGGTCAATTAATCCCAAGGATGTTAGAAAAGATCACACTTTAGGTAACATTCCTCCCGTTTACACATGTTCACATTGTGGTAGGAAAGGTCACCTTAGGAGATTTTGTTTTAATCTTGGAAAATGTCCTGGGATGTCGAAGTCTAGTGTTATCTTGGTTCCTAAATCCCCCACACGTTGTTTCACATCTATTTGGGTTAGGAAATCACTTTTGGACACACTAGATTTTAAACAAGTTGATTCTCGTTTGCTTGCACATGATTCTTCTCTTGCCATATCATACAGATGATTGTGTTTGCATGTTTGTCATACGCTAGTTTTATTTGGTTTCATGATATTTTTGTTTGCTAGCGTTGTGACATGTACTTTTTGTATAAATTTTTTATTTTGAAAAATACAAAAAGATTTTACTTTTGATAAAATTTTGAGAAAATTTAAAAAGATTTTTGTTCTTGTTTGCACCGTTTATGGATGAAAACTTAGGATAACCGAGTCACAACATCATTCCATTATTTTTATGTGACTATTTGATAGTGTTTTGAGACAATAGGTCAATTCATCCATGTGCTTTATAATGTTTGGAGTCATTAAGATGTAATTAAGTGTTACTTCCTACATGTTTGACTCATGTTTCCTTTATTGCACACATGCACGAATTTGTTTGATTATTGTGCTTGTCTTATCACATGTTGGTTGGGTGTTTTCACTTCAATCCTGTCTTTAAAACGAACCAAGCGCGATAATTTTTATAAGGAAATTGTGCATATAAGAACCGTTTTGTGAGTTTGTGTGCTTTGTTTGAAAACGGGGAAGGGCTGCGAAAGGTTCATTTTGCCTTTGCGAATACTAAGCCACCGTTAAATTGGACCTAAAAAATGGAGGAATTTTATTATCCGGGGTCCAAAGAGGTTAAAAGAGCCCGAAAAAATTGAAAGGCAATAAAAAGATATTCATGCCAAAAAGGGGCCATTTAGGTTTTTGCACCAATTCTCCAAAGTTTGAGAATTTAGATTACCTCTAAAAGAAAATATATATGAGGGAGCTTGGTTGGAGAATTAAAACGGGTTTGCACGTCCTTGAAATTCTTAAAAATGCGCTATATAGGTTTGGACGTTATTGGTGTGAAAATCATTTGACCTTGATTTGTTGATTTGCATAAGACGATGTCATCTAAATTCAACAAATTTTTACACCTAAGGATACCTTTGATGTTCATTCGTTAGTCGTACACGTATGCATCGTGCACATATGATTGATTGAGTTGATTTACATATCGAATGTGTTCACTCCCATTTATTCCGTTTCCATGACTTGGTTGTTTGAGTCTGAATCCATGGTGTAATTTTTTTTTCAAATGGTATCTATTTTTTTTTTGTAAAAAAATTGAAAAATCAAAAATAGTTTGTGAAGTTTTTTTTGAACATCTCCTTGCAAGAGCGTGTTTGCCATATTTGATTGATGCCTTGATTTGTATACCGTGACACCCCGATATTGCTTGTTTGATTCATTCTTCTTATTTGTCTATTTGGGACATCATAAAAAGGGGGAGAAAGAATTATCTTATTTTGGGGGAGTTTGAATTTTGGGGGAGTTTTTGAGAGTTAACTTGTGCTTATCATTTATTAGTATCTATGTTTATCTCATTTCAAACTCGATATGTCACTAGGTATTTTTTCTTTATCTCATGTGTGTAGGTACTACATTGATGATCACTCAATTACACACCCTGATGAGAAAAGATTTGAGATTCCTGAAGATTTGAAGATCAAACGATGAAGACTTATTCATTTGTATCTTTCCAGTTTTGGGTTCTTGGGAGGGTAGATTTGTATAGGCAATTTTGTTATTTGATAATTCGGATTTTTTATGTATGTACCGACATAGACATAGGGGGAGATTTGTAAGGACATTTTTCTCATGTCCAACATGTTACATTTGTGTATGTCGTACGCCGCTACATTTGGAGCGTCACCTCACGATCTCACATGACGGCCTCCATCCAAATTCCGGGAATCAAGCATTCAACATATCCATTAATGTGTCCCACGTCTGCCTCAAAGACTTCACGTACCATGATTTTAGGGACTTAATGCAAGTGGTACGCAAGAGAAGTCAAAACAGTGAAAAAAGGCACGATATGGAAGTTTAAGGGCATTTTCGTAATTTTACAGCCATAGTCTAGAGGTCTGGTCAACTGGAAATTTGAAGAGCTTGCCGCAGCGAAGATACTGGAAGAAACGACACCTCAATCCGAGCTACGGTGAACAAGTTATGGCCCATTGAAAATGGAGATATTTACATTGAAAATACTGGGAATTTTTCTAAGTGTTTAGCCCCTGTTCCCAGCGAGTTTCCCCGAACCCAGACCGAACCGGTTCGGGGGGGCGAACCGGTTCGCAGGGTACCCGAACCGGTTCGGGGTCCCTGTACGCTGGATAGAATTTCAGTGTTTTAAATTGGTGGAACTCTTCATTTGTTTTCCTATTTAAACCACCTTCGGGGGAGCAGTTTTGCAAGACTTTGATAGACGAATTTGAGAGTCCTAATACCTCTAGTCTTCATATTTTTTGAGTCCCAAGACTCATGTTTTGATTCACACAATTGCCAAACCTTTGTGAATCTTTTTGTGTAACCCAAGAACACAACTTTGGTTTGTTCAACCCTTGTGGAGAAGCCGTCTCTCTTCTTCATTGCTGACCACCTGGAGTTCCTGCGGGAGATTCCAGCCGACACTGTTTCTAGCCGTTGCTTTGAAGGTTTACCAAAGACACCGTGCGTTACACTTGTGGGCGATTATCTGTATGTAAGTCAATGGTCTTGTAAATTATTCAAAGTTCTAGAAATAAAAGGTTTTGCCCTGCGGGGATTTTTCCTTAATTTTATGTCACATGCTTTATTTGTTTATGGGTTGAATCACGCTCTTTAGATGCATGTTTAGGGTTGTATTTATTTTATTTAAAAGTAGACTCTAATTAAATAAGGGTTACTAGGAAACTTGCAAAATTTATTTAAATCAATTATCACACAGTCGCATATACGACGTTTTTCAATTATATAGCCATGCAAATCACTATGATGAGGAATTACACAAGATATGCAGTAGACTTACAACATAGACTCGATGCCGTCATAAGCCTTGACGCTCTTCAATCTTCAACCTCTCTTCCACAGTGCACGTAAGAGTCCACTTGCGCAGTGCCATAATGTGTGAGTCCACACACACTTGGGTATCCACTGAACAGGATCAACAACCATCTACGGATATGAAACACGAATGCATTATTTTTTTACCGCAACACCACATCATGGAGCCCGCTATGTGTAAACAACAAACCGGATATGAAATCCTCCGCACAAAACGATTCTCAAACAAGATGAAGAGAATACACTCATTGGTTCCCACAAAACAAGATCTGAAGGCATATAGATTAATAAAACTTGGATCTTAAACACTTTGGATGAAACTAGGGGTTGGGACCTTTTGGATATGCATAGGAAAATGATTTTCATCAAAAATCTCAATAAAACTGATGCCAACACTTCAATTATAGAAAATCCATTTTTTAATGCGACACTTTTTTTTAGAAAACTCGTTCGAACAAAAATAAGAGTTCGTTCGAACGGAAACACATTCTTGTTTGAACCAACTCGAAACTCATTCGAACGAATAGCCAATTTCGTTCAAACCAGTTTCGAACGACATTTGTTTTGATAACAGAGAAATGTTGTTAGATGTTTGTTTGAATGAACTACTAAACTCGTTCGAACGGAATCAAAAAAGTCGTTCGAACGAATTAAAATAATTTTTCTTTTAAAATCTTTCAAAATCAACTCCAAACATTTTATAAAAATAACAAGAACCCAAATATTAAATTTCAAGGATCAAATTCATATACATTCATACCTGTGAGATCCTATGAACATAAAGACAAAATATGGCCCAAAATACGGTATGATATGTAATCTCTGAAGCTTTGTCGCTACATTTTCAATCAAACATGTCATAGGCTTAAAAGGTCAACATACAAAGCCTAACCTATGAGTCAAAATATTTTGTCGGGAATTAAGCCAATACATACAAATTGACTCAATTGGAAATTTGTCCTTACAAAAATAAGCTTTCAAATCATCCAGAAACTTGACTATCTACAAACATTGGCACATCACACTCTGAGTAAGCATTAAATTCATTCATGCATTAAGTCACTAACAGGCTATTATGCTAATGTTAGTAAGTAAAAACGATTAAGAAATAAGAAGTGCGTGGATGTTTCAACCATTAAAAAATATGAATTGTTTTTTTTAAAACCGTGTAACTATAACTTCGGCATCATAGTGCAGATAATGATGATATATTTTGGCACTATGATGTCGATATAATTTTCCATTTTCGGTACTAAGGTGTTGAAGATAAGATTTTAAGATATATAATTCATTCGACATTTTTTTAGCGATATATCTTTCCTTTTCCAGAATTAAACAATCGAGTCTGCATTTTGTTATCGATAATATGATTTTGTTTCATTATTAAGGTATCTGTGACACCCCGTAATATTTTAAAATAGATTGATCAGTCATATATTCAAAAAGTACCAGGGTCTAAATAAATGAGTACAATTCTAAGCATGCAAGAGAAAAAATAAACTGAATATCCATAAAGAAAGATATTCCAGTACTCTGATACCGTCTACATGAGTTAAAATTTAAATGCCAACATAACTACTATAGGCTATATAAAATATACGAATATAAATGTATATCTCCTCTCCACTATAACTGAAAATAAAAGAAATGATAGATCTGGCACGTAGGCTGGTGACACCTACATCCTAATATAGATCTACAACAGAAGGATGAATAACAGCAACACTATTGATCAAGGCTGCGAAGTGGGAGGTCTCGATCCTGAAATGTTGAATCCACAACGTTAACAACAAGTTTAAAGAGAATAAAAGTATAACTAAAGTTGTAATAAATCATAACTATGTATTTGCCTCTATTTTATTAACATCTTTAGAATTACCCTACCCTGAAATCCTAATATCATATGCATCTAAGATCCTAAATCCCAAGTAACCTCATGGTTAAGTTTTATACTACACATATGAAAATAAAACATTGAAATTCAAGATGACATTACTCTAATCAAGTCAATTATTATAAAGCAATTAAAATAGTCTTAGAGTATAAGGATCACATAAATAAATCAAGTAACAAAAGCCTAACTATAATGCCTTCGGGGATCACTCGCCTATACTAGGTATAGTCTCAGGTCATCCCAAACATAAGACCTCATTAAGGCAAGGAATAAATCACCATGTCTAGCCATCAATAATATAGCCTACCATACCCAAGGTTATATAATAGAAATCACCTTGTAATCGATCACGGATACGGGTACCTAGATATGTGACCCAAGGTTAAAATTGACTACGATATCTGGTCTACTCATCGAGGTACCATAGCATTCTGAATTGTACGCCCCCTCCTTTTAAATGAAATTCCCCCTTAGTACATTCACCACGAGGTCATATAATGAACACAACAATTTATAACCATTTTAGTCATGAAATTGGAGTACCAAACTACATTCATCCACTTTAATTCCGATTAAAAGAGATTAAGGAATCCATCCATTATATTTAAGTCATCCAATTCATACTTGTAACAAGATGATATGCATCAATTTAGATCAGGATTTATCCCGAAATAATTTCCTAATTATCAATTAAAAAAAAAAAATAAGAGTAATTATCAAATATCTGAATGCACCGGTCGATCGCGTACTTTGGTGTCTGAAGGTTTCCCCCCTTGCGGGATTTGTCTTCTCTAACCAAACCAAATTCAATTCAATCCCTTATTAAAGATCAAATAACCATCATATATGATCCATATAACATATATACAAAGTATCTTCATACAAAACAGGATTTGAACCCAATTATAACATCAAAGTCCTAATAAAAGTTCAAAAATCCAATTAAACCCATTCCCCCTCTCAAGAACCCCTATATTTAAATCTCAACTATTTGATTTCAATTATAAACATATATTACAATAAATCCTAAGGTTTTGAATGTATTATAATAACAAATCAAAACCTATTCAAAACCTAATAAAAATAAAACAATTATTAGGAAGATTCAATTAAAAAGATATTTAATCAGTCCCAATTACTTCCTAATTGTGTAAATTACGAAATTACTTGATTTAAATCATCTAAATGAGATTTTAATTACTTAGTTAGGGTTTTGATTCAAATGAATACGAATAATTTACAACAAAACCTATTATACCAGAAGTCAAATTAAAATTGCCTCCATTGTGTTGAACTAGGGTTCAAATCTCCAAAATCCCCTCTCTTCCTTTTAGCCTTAATCTCTCCAAGCTCTTAAGTCCCCAATTTGTATTTTGTGTTGAAAATGAGACTCCTAATGGTTCAATACTAACTATTAAAAGCCTACTTAGGCTTGGGCCTAATTTAGGGTTTTAAGTAGCTAATCTCAAGATAGTCTCGACCCTCATAATCCATCATCCCCATAACTAATAATTCAAAATAACACATATCCTATTATTGACCCCATTGCTCATATTTTTCTTGTATCATAATTAAAATATTTGTTAATGTTTTTACTTGATCTAAATTCTAAACTTTATTTATACACGGCTAATTAAGTTGTGACATTACATGTCACCTAAGCACACATAATATTTAATTTATTATATTGAGAAAATACTAGGTATTACATTCCTCCCCATTATTCAAGAAATTTCTACCCCAAAATTTGGAATATAACTGACTAGAATAACCCTGAAAACCTCGCCCGTATGTCCTCCTCGCGCTCCTAGGTAGACACTTCCTCACGATGATATCCCCATTAAATTCTCACTAGCGAAATAATCTTCGATCATAGGGTCTCCTCTCTACGATCAAGGAACTAGCATCCTGTTACAACTCCAACCCATCTAGATCTATGTGTCAATACTCATCCTCATGTCTCAAGAATGCTCCAATATAGATACATGAAAAACATCGTATACTCTTTGAAGGTGATCGGGTAGCATTAAACAATATGCCACCGACCCCACTCTCTTAATAATCATGAAGGGGCCTATGTACCAGGGATATAACTTCCCATTCATTCCAAATATAATCACCTCTTTCATTGAGGATACTCTCAGCAACACTTAATATCCCACTAGGAACTCTAATTTACTCATCCTCTTATTCCCTTAACTTTTCTGATGATCCTGGCTATCTTCATTCTCACCAGAATAAGTGTCACCTTCTCTGAGGTTTCCTTGATAAGATCAATTAAAAATATTCGATGCCCCTTTGATCTTGCACAAAAACTAAATGAATGATATGGTCATCCATATAATGCCTTGTACGGTGCCATCCTGATCGTCTTCTGATGGTTATTATTGTAGGCATACTCAAAAAGTGGTAAATTTACATCCTAGTTACCTTTAAGGTCTAACAAGCAAGTCATGAGAATATCCTCTAATACCCTATTCACCTTCTTCGTATGGTCATCGAACTATGGGTGAAAAGACGTGCTCAAACTCAACTGAATTCCCATTAAATACTGGAATGCCTTCCAAAAATAGGATATGAAAGTGCTACTCCCTATCTGACACAATGTCTAGTGACACCCCATATAGTCTCACTATCTCGACTATGAATAACTTTGCTTACTTCTCTGTGGAGTAATCAGTACTAACAGGTAGGAAATGTGCTACCTTCATCAATTTATCCATAATAACCCAAATAGAATCATGATCGCATTGCGATCGTGGTAAACTCGATAATAAAATTCATCGATATGCTTTCACATTTCCATTGAGAGATATCTAAAGGTTATAACTCTCCTGCTAGTCATTGGTGCTCCACCTTTAGAAACTAATAAGTAGTACACCTGGACATATAGTCAATAACATCCCTCTTCATTCCAACCCACCAATAGGATCGCTTTATATGTTAATATATTTTGTCCCCTTCAGGATGCACCATATACTGTAATTCATTAGCTTCGGCTAATACCGCTTTTCGCACTTTTGGATCCTCGGGCACTATTATTTATCCATGGAATCGTAAACCCCCATCCGATCTGATCGAGAAGGAATGAATTTCATTCGTTTGTATCTCATTTATATTTTATTGATAAAGATGATCTATTAACTAGACCTAAACTACCCATGCAATAATGGTCTGGAATACTGTCATTACAACCATATAAACATTCGCTTAGTCCATCTCTCTCAGCGTACTCCATCTCTCGGCCCATAAATTCGACAAGTCCTCTCCATGTTCCACTCATAAAGTGGCCAATATAGCCATTGGCCTACGACTCAACGCATCTGCTACCACATTTGCCTTCCCCGAATAGTATTGGAGCTAAAAGTAAGTCTTTTACGAACTCCAACCATTATCTCTGTTTAATATTCAAATCCCTCTATGTGAACAAGTAGTGGTGAAATTTGTGATCAAAGAAGAATGAAAACTGTTCTCCCAATAAATAATGCCTCCAGAATCGAACGAAAAAATACCACTGCTAACTCCAAATCATGCGTTGGGTAATTACTCTAATGTGTTTTCAACTTTCGAAAGGCGAAAACTATAGGCCTTTTTTCTTTCATCAAAACTCCGCCCAAACCTTGAAGTGAAGCATCCGTAAATACCACATAATTAATGCCTCCCATAGGCAATACAAAAACCAAAGAGGTGGCGAACTTCTCCTTGAGATCCTCAAATGCTAAATAATAGTTGGCATCCTAAACAAAATATATCCCTTTCTATTTTAGGTTGGTTAATGGCCCTACAATTCTCGAAAAGCCCTGAATAAACCGAAGATAATAGATCATGAAACCTAAAAAACTCCACAGATGCTAGGATCAATGGAAATACGTGTCTCCAACATGATATTCCCCCAAAACTGCACTTCCTTGAGCCAAAAATTGCATTTGAAGAACCTATCATACAACTTGTTATCCCTTAACGTCTGCAACACTAATATTAAATGATGAGTATGCTCCTCCCTCGAGTGTGAGTAAATTAATATATCGTAAATGAATATAATGACGAACTGATCTAAATACTCGTGAAATACACGATTTATAAGATCCATAAAGATGGCAAGCACATTATTCAAACCCAATGGCATGACTCGAAACTTATAAGGCCTATAACGAGTGAGAAAGCTGACTTGAGGACATCATTATCCCTAATCCTTAACTTATGACAACCTGTGTACAAATCAATCTTTGAAAAGAATGATGTGCCCCTCAATTGTTCAAATAAGTCACCGATTCGGGGCAACGGATACTTATTCCATATCGTGACTTTATTCAACTCTCGATAATCAACACACAATCGAAGTGTCCCATTCTTCTTCTTTATGAATAATACCGGAGCCCCCCACGGAGACGTACTCCTCCTAATAAACCCATGAATCAAAAGCTATTATATTTGCTCTCGTAACTCTCCTATGTTCACGGGAGTCATACGATAAGGCGCTCTCGTAATGGTTTGGGTGTCTGAGGCTAGGTTAATGCAAAAATCTATCTCTCTCGCTAGTGGTAACCCCGGTACCTCCTCAAATACGTTCAAAAACTCTTGGACCACTGGGATAAACTCTAGAGAGGTCACAACCTCCTCTGACTTAGACACGTTAATGTAGCATAAATGGATGCTAGACTCCCCCTCAAGTCTAAGCATAGCAATGAGGAACATATTCTGACCTGGAATGGTGGATGTAATCATCAATCTGGGTATGGTAAGTTGCTAACCAATCCATCCCCAATATAACGTCATTAGTACCCATGTCTAATAATAAAAAAGTCAATAAAAAACATAGTCTGTCGATCTCTACAACAACGCCTCTAGAAATTTAGTATAATGCAACTCCCCCACCTACTGTAGTGTCTACATGCATAACAACCTCAGAGGTTACACATATCATGCCCGATGTAACAATAAATCTAGATCTAAAAAAGGAGTGTGAAGCTTTTGTATAAAAAAGCACTAGGGTATAACTACCATAAATATATAACATACTCTTTATAGCGTGTGGTTGCACTAGCAAGTCCTTCTGGTAGATGTTGAACGCACACCCCTAAGGCATCTGAGGGCATCCATGTGCTTGATTTCTATGAGGAGGCAATGATGGGTACTGAGGCACGAGTAGTAGGGCTTAAAATTGAGGTGGTATTAGAAGTGCTGGCTAATGTCCCTACTAAAACTGTGTTGGGCCAGCCTGACTCCCCATATACGTAACATGCCTCACCAAAAGGATTACCTCACTGATGATCATATTGCCTTTGCTCCTGATCCTAAGGCTGCACATACTAATGTTATGTCTGTCCTTACTAGCCCTGTACTTTTTGGCTTAGCTGGCCCTGATGTTGCTCACCTAGATACCCAAATTAACCCTGGCCCGGGTGGCCCAGACCCCATCCGCCCTGTCGACGATGGTCATCACCTCTGAATCTCTTAGGGGACTGCTCCCCCTGTGCTGACGCTCTAAGTAGTTGGCTAGACCCTAACTGTTCCTAGGAAGACTCCCCACCCTACGACACCTTCGACCCTTATCCATATCATGATCTCTTCCTCTTTGGTTCATTATCTACTTCTCTCTCTATTTTTCTCAAGAACTCGTGATGATTATCTTAATATAGCAAAGCGGCATTTACCATCTGAATGTACGTGATAAACACCAAATTCCCCAGCAATACTTGTTTAATATTTTAATTCAGACCCCTCATAAACCGATCCATCGTTAAATCCTCAGATCTATCCATATATGGGAAAAAGTATATAAGATGAGTGAACTCTCTCTCGTACTCAACAGCGATCCTACCCTCCTACTTGAGCTTATCAAAATTTTCTCTCAGTTTCCTCTACTATGAAGATGGGAAGTACTTTCCCTTAAACCTGATCCAAAACTACGATAAAGTCATTTAAGACCTTTCCTCTAGGGTGGTAATAGTCTCCCACCAATATAGGGCATCTCCCATCAAACTAAAACTTATCAGTATCTGTTTTTTTTATAGCGGTACACTCAACCAACCTTAAATGTCGCTCAATGTCATACCTCCGCTAAAGTGCCCCTATGGTATCAGAGGACCCTGTAAACTCTGAAGGGTGTCCCTTCCCAAAGTAAGTCCTAACACCATCCCAAGTAAAGGTGGTCTCTCATGGAGTATGTACTGGTGTGGTTACGAATGGTTGCATCTGTTGTTAGGGGGTTTCAATCATTACTGTAACGGCATGTGCTATAATAGCGACTAAATCAGTCATTGCCATAGTTGGTGCCTGCCCTATGGTGCGATATGTGGTGGTTGCTATAGCGGTTGAGTTGCATCATCCTCAGATGCATCACTCCCTGTAGATCTCTGTTGGCCCTGACGTCATCGAAGGTTCACCAACTGAAAGAAACTAATCCGAAATGCATTAAAAATTTGTGTTAGACTTGGAGTTCAATGGCTAAATATAGGGATCCAAAGTATCATAGAACATAAATGTAGAAGTATCAATGAACTCACTCATAACCCCGATGACACTAAAACCTGAAATGATCTAATACCAAATGTGACACCCCATAATATTTAAAAATAAACTGATTAGTTCTATATTCAAAAGTACCAGAGTATAAATAAATGAGTACCATTCTAAGGATGAAAGAGAAGAATAAATTGAAAACAAAACTTAATATCCATAAATAAATATATCCCAGTACTCTGATACCGTCCACATGAGTCAATATATACATGCCAACACAACTATCATACGCTATACAAAATATACAAATATAAATGTATCTCTCTCTCCACTATAATGGAAAATGAAAGAAATGATAGATCTGGCATGAAGGCCGGTGACACCTACATCCTAACGTAGATCTGCAACAGAAGGATGAATGACAGGAACATAATCAATTAAGGATGCAAAGCGAGCAACCTCGATCCTGAAACTTTAAATCCACAATGTTAATGGCAAGTTTGAAGAGAATAAAAGTATAACGAAAGTTGTAATAATTCATAACTATGCATATGCCTCTAGCTTATTAACATAATTTAGAATTACCTTAACCCCCTCCCCAAATCTTAATATCATGCGCATCTAAGATCCCAAATCCCAAGTAACCTCATGGTAGAGTTTTATACCACACATATGAAAATAAAACACTAAAATTCAAGATAACATTACTCTAATAAAGTCAAGTGTTATAAATCAATTAAAATAGTCTTAAAGTATAAGGATCACATAAGTGAATCAAGTAACAAAGGCTTAAATCTAATGCCTTTGGGGATCACTCGAGCGTACTAAGTATAGTCTTAGGTTGTCCCGAACCTAAGACCTCATCAAGGCAAGGAAAAAATCACAACATTTACCCATCAAGAGTTATTTACCCATCAAGAGTTATTTATGGTAGGTTATTTATAGTTACATATAACGTACCATAAATAACTCTTTATAAATATTTTTTATTGGATTTAATAATTTTTAGTACTTAAAAATGTTGGTTTTGATTTATGTAAATTATGGTTTAATCGGATTTGAAATCGAGAACAAAATCGTATTTATTCAACTTTTCTTCTCTGTCGGTGGAACAATGGGAATAGATTCGCCGAGGGGGGGATCGATTTGGCCCTAGGAGGGAATCGATTCTCCCTTGGGCAGTTTTGGCGAATTTGCTTATTTTAGGTGTTCGAGTCAATTTCAAACTCTTTTAATTTCCTATATTAAAAAGTCTCGGGTTTAGACTTTTTTAAATAATTTTAACTCATCTAAAAAAGCAGTACCCTCCCAAATTATTATCTCCTCTCATCTATAAAACCTAAACCTAATTAAACGCAAGTTTCAACTCAGGTTTTGAAGATCTAAATCAAGTTTTCTCCAGAACATCCGAGAACATGTCTTTATTGTTTTCTCGAGAGGAATGCAACCATCCAATCAGATTTTTCAAATGACTTTTTAGAGGCATGAATACTTCTATTATTCCCCTTAAATATTAGGCATTTTAAATATTTCTTAAACTTTATTAAATGATGTTTTCTTACAAAATGGAAAGACTAATTAGGAAAAGTGAAAATAATTTTGGGGTTGTTTTTATTCAAATCTAAAAATATATTTTAGACTTGAAACAATCGCATGCTTTGGTTAAAGGATTGGATTGTGATAGAATTGTGGGGCGTTTATGTTAGAATTTAAAATATGAAATTAAATCATGTTTCAACTCTTATAATGATGATATTGATGTGTAGATTATAGAATGGAATTATTATTATGAAATATTGTGAGTGCGTGTTAAAGTGGAATCTTGTGTTAATTGGTAAAATTATCATTTGTATGGAAATTTAGTAAATTGTGTGACTTTTAACAGAATTGTTTAATTATATAAATTAAACGGACGTAATTTGGATGATATTGTAATTGGAAAGTTAATTGGAGCAATCATAGTGATAAATTGAAAATATGTGTGTTGGCGTCACGAGTATATGTAGGGTAACGAAATTGGACAAACTGGCTATAGGGACATGTCGTGCGTGGAACCTCATGAGTATGTGCAATGCTAATGAAATTGGGCGAACTGGCTATAGTGAGAGAAATGTGTGTGGTGTAGAACTTAAGAGGGCCAGGAGTATATGCAGGAGTCGTAATAGGGTGAAATGGATATACTAGTATCACATAAATAAAATGTATTGAATTAATTCAATTAAATTATGGAATCTAATTTCATGTTAAAACATCATAATTGGCCTTGAATTTTGGAGTGTCCTAGTTATGTGGGTAGATAACGTTATTTTATTTTACTCGCATTGTTAATATATCTCATTTAAATTAAAATGCTCTATTGTGATGTTTATCATGTATAATGCTTATGTTTAGGTTTACGGGCCCTAATTGGGAGGAGTAACTAGTATTCATGTGGTGGGGTCTGACCCATTGTGTTGACTAACATTTCAGGTATAGTTGTTGGAGTAGCTGCATAGGATGGATTGGAGATTTTTGGGGTGCAGCTGGAGATTTATTTTATTTTATTTTATTTTATTATATTATTATTCCATTATGTTGTTTTTATTATGAAACTTTTATTTATGGATTTGGTGGGTCAATCGGTTCCTCATTTGTTTACATTTCTTAATTAAAATTTTACCGTTGGATTGCTTGATTTATCATTACTGGAGTTGAATTTAAGTTTTGGAATTAGCATGGTGATGGATTAATTTTGAGTGAATGTCTTTAATTGTTGGATTTTATTATAATATATTCTTGTGGAAAAAGTTTTTATCGTCTCATATTTTTATCACATGCTGAGAATGATATTTTATTTAGTGATCTTCGGCGTAGTTTGGCTACGTCCAACGTTAGAATGCGCAGGTTGTTATTGAAGGTATCAGAGCATGGTCTTAGGTCTCGTATGTTGTGAGTCCATTTAGCTTTCGCATTATCAATCTTTGATTCCCTTTATTGGCCCGTACTCTCTAAGGTATTGGGTTTAGCATACGTGTTAGGTTTATTTCTTAGAGAGATGGAGTTTTGTTTTAAGGACAATGTGGGCATTGAGGTTAGAAGTAGTAATCTTGATGTGAAGATCCTTAGAGTTGATTTTGGAGACGAGAATTATTTTGAAGATCATTAGTATAAATGTTAGGTATCTGTAAAATTGATGTGGCGATGTAATTTGATTTTAGGATTTAAGTGTTGCGATGACTTTTTGGAAATATAATCGAGTGGCGATTCGTGGGAGAGTGTGGTACGCCATTATTTTCATAGATATGTTTATATATCTAGTTAGGATATATATATTGTATTTTGTTCGAGGGCTAGGTGCGGATAGAATTGGGTGTATAGAAACCGAATCATGGCATTCTACGGGTAGGCATATGTAAGCCTCATTTTATTTGAGTAATTTACGTTTGACGTTTACGCTTCGTCGAATTTTGAGGACGAAATTCTTGGACTAGCGGGGGAGAATGTAACACCCTGTGATTTTTGGATCACAAATAACTATTTATAAATCGAAAATCAGAAAATATTTTTTATTGAATTTAATTATTTTTAGTGCTTAAAAATCTTGGTTTTGATTTATGTAAAATAAGGTTTTAATCGGATTTGATATCGGAAACAAAATCAGATTTTTTTCAACTTTTCTTCTTTGTCGGCGGAACAGAGGGGAATAGATTCGCCCAGGGGGGGGGGGAATCGATTTGGCCCTAGGGAGGAATCAATTCGCCCCTAAGGGGGAATTGATTCTCCCCTGGGAAGATTTGACGAATTTGCTTATTTTTAGGTGTTTGAGTCGGTTTTAAACAATTTTCTTTATTAAAAAGGATCAGGTTTAGACTTTTTCAAATATTTTTAACTCATCTCAAAAAGCAGTAGCCTCCCAAATTATTATCTCCTCTCATCTAAAAAACCTAAACTCCATTAAACATAACTTTTAACACAAGTTTTGAAGATCTAAACCAAGTTTTCTCAAGAACATCCAAGAATGCGTCTTTATTATTTTCTCAAGAGGGACGCAACCATCCAATCAGATTCTTCAAAAGACTTTTCACAGTCATGAATACTTATATTGTTCCCCTTAAGTATTATGAGTTTTAAATATTGCCTAAACTTTAATAAATGGTGTTTTCTTAAAATAAATTAGAAAGACTAATTAGGCAAAGTGAAAATAATGTTGGGTCTATTTTTATTCAAATCTAAAAATATATTTAAGACTTTAAACAATCGCATGCTTAGATTAGAGGATTGGATTCCGATAGAATTGTGGGGCATTTCGCATGTTATAAATTAAAATATGAAATTAAATAATGTTTTGACTCGTATAATGACGATATTGATGTGTAGATTGTAGAACGAAATTATTATTATGAAATATTATGAATATGTATGTTAAAGTGGAATCTTATGTTAATCGGTAAAATTATCACTTGTGTGAAAATTTTGGAAATTTGGTAAATTGTGAGACTTTTAAAAGAATTGTTTAATTATATAAATTAAACGGACGTAATTTGGATGATATTGTAATCGGAAAATTAATTGGAACAATCGTAGTGATAAATTGAAAATATGTTTTATCATGTTGCTTATGTTAATATTTCGACACCGCAGGGACGTTTGGATTTTGGGTAGTTATGCTTTTACCCTTACTTTTATCTTGCTTGCTAAGTCTGGGACTAGTAGCACTTTCTAGGTATGGGACTAGTGAGTGTAGGTTTTTACAGATGATTATTTTCGGGATGGGGCTAAGTAATACACTTTTTTGTTGTTCCATTAGCCTAGGTGGTAACTGTTGGTAGGTATTCTTCCTAAATGATAGGCTAGGATATATTTGTATTTTGGAGACCTCTAGGTATGGGACTAGGGGTTGTTTGAGAATTTATGCTCGATTAAAGAGTGGGGCTAATAGAAAATAATGAGATTTTGAGAAAATTGAGAATTAATGCCTAAAATAATAAACGGGTATTAAAATGGATCTGCGTCGCGAGTATGTGCAGGGCTAATAATAAGGGGCGAATTGGCTATAGCAACGTGGGTGTGTGTTGGCATCACGAGTATGTGTAGGGCTAATAAAATTGGGCGAACTGACTCTAGTGACGTGTCATGTCGCGTGTGGAAACCTCACGAGTATGTGCAGTGCTAACGAAATTGGGCGAATGGGCTATAGTGAGGGAAATGTGTGTGGTAGAACGTAAGCGAGCCAGGAGTATGTGCAGGACCTGTAATTGGGTGAAATGGCTATACTGGTGTCGCATAAATAAAATGGATTAATTTAATTTAATTAAATCCTGGAGTCTAAATTCATGTTGAAACATCATAACTGGACTTGATTTTTGGGGTGGCCTAGTTATGAGAGTAGATAGCGTTATTTTATTTTACTCGCATTGTTAATATATTGTGATATTTATCATGTATAATGCTTATGTCTAGGTTTACAGACCCTAATTGGGAGGAGTGACTAATATTCATGCGGTGAGCTCTGACATATTATGTTGACTAAAATTTTAGGTATAGTCGCTAGAGTAGCTGCATAGGATGGATTGGAGATTTTTGGGGTGTAGCTGGAGATTTATTATATTTGCTTAGTAGTAGCTTATCTTTCCATTCCGTCTTTTTATTATGAGACTTTTATTTATGGATTTGGTGGGCCAATCGATTCCATAGTTATTTACTATTCTTAGTTAATGATTTTACAGTTGGATTACTTGATTTATCATTACTGGAGTTGAATTTAATTTTTGGAGTTACCATGGTGATGGATTAATTTTTGTGTGAATGTCTTCAATTGTTAGATTTCATTGTAATATATTCTCGTGGAAAAAGTTTTCAACGTCTCATATTCCTGTTACATGCTGAGAATGATACTTTATTTAGTGATGCCCGACGTAGTTTGGCGGCAGTTGACGTCAAAATGTGCGAGGTGTCACAATAATCTCTCTCGGATACGGGTAACCTAGATGCGTGACTTCGGGTATCCCGTCTACTCACCAAGGTACCATAACATTTAGAATCATAAGTGCCCCTTTTAAATGGAATTCTCCCTTAGTGCATTCGCCTCGAGTATTCACGCATGATATGTATCACATACAGAACAAAACAATTTATAACCATTTTAACCACCGAATTCAAGTAAAAAACTCCATTCATCTACTTTAATTCCAATTAAAAGTGATTAAGGAATCCATCCATTACATTATATTTAGATTATTCAAGTCATTCTAATAATAAGATAATATGCATTAATTTAGACCAAGAGTATCCCAAAATAATTTTCTAAATTACCAATTAATAATAAAAATTGAAATTATCAAATATCTGAAGGCACCGGTCCACTGGGATTGCAGGGCCAGTCGATCGCATGCTTCAGTATTTCAAGTTTCCCCCCTTACGGGATTTGTCTTCTCCAACCCAATCAAAATTAAATTCAATCCTCCATTAAAGATCTGAAAACCCTCGTATATGATCCATATAACATACACACGATGTATATTCATACAAAACATGATTGGTACCCAATTATAACATCAATGTTCTAATAAAAGTTTAAGAACCCAATTAAACCCATTTTCCCTCTCAAGAACGCTAACATTTCAAATATCATTTTATTTTAATTCTCTATATATCTTACAATAAATTCTAAGGTTTTGAATGGATTATAATAACAAATATAATCATATTCAAAATATAATAAAAACACAATAATTATGGGAAGATTCAATCAAAATGATGTTAAATCAACCTAATTACTTCCCAATTGTGTTAATTATAAAATTATCAATTTAAATCATTTAAATTTGATTTTAATTACTTACTTAGGTTTTGATTCAAATGAATAAGCATAATTTATAACAATTTTAATTATATAAGAATTCAAATTCAACTTGCCTCCAATTGTGTAGAACTAGGGATTAAATCTCTAAAAGCTCCTATCTTCATTTTGGCCTTTTCTCTCCAAGATCTTAGATCACCAATTTTGAGTTTTATGTTGAAAATAATCCTCCTAATGGTTCTATACTAACTATTAAAAGCCTACCTGGGCTGGGGCCTAATTTAGGGTCTTAAGTAGTTAATCACAAAATGCCTCATTTTAGATAGTCTTAACCCTCATAATCCATCATCCTCTTAACCATTAACGGAAAATAACACATATCCTATTACTAAGCCCATTAGTCATATTTTTCTTGAATCATAATTAAAATATTTGTTAATGTTTTTAGTGGCTCTAAATTCCAAAATTTATTTATATACGACTAATTAAGTTATGACATTACATGTCACTTAAGCACACGTAATATTCTATTTATTATATTGGGAAAATACGGGATATTACAGTATCGAATACATTATATGCTTTATCAATATATAAAATGAAATTAATGTTATTTTTGTTTAGACATATCTTACTGAATTAAACCATGGATAGGGAGGCAAAATCACGAAAAAATGCGCTTACATCGGCCAAATCACAAGTTAAGTCGGATAGAAAGAGGGGTAAAATGAGAAATTTGTGGTGTTACTAAGAAGATGCCAATTGAGGAAATAGAAATTGGTGCCAAAAAGGATAAACTAAAAATAGTTTATGCAATAACTGAGAGAAAAAGTGACAGCGTGGAGGATAAGGAAGTTAATAGTGGAAATCAAAGTGAGGGTGTGGAAGAGATGGGTTGCAAAGAGGTTTATAGTGGAACTGAGAGTGAAAGTGAGGGTGAGAGTAAAAATAAGCATATTGGGGAGATTGAAGGTGAGAGTGAATGCAGTGAGAATGTAGATGAGGCACTCGTCGTTAGTAAGCCAGAATCACAAGTCAGGTAGAAAATGGAGGAGGCTAAGGGCAAGGTAAAGTCATTAGTTGCAGATGAGGGTGGGCCTAAGGATGGTAGAATATTGAAGCATTCCATGCACCATGTTTCTTATGCAGTATGGCAAGGAGTTATAAGTATTTTAGTGTAATTAATTTTAGTAATTTATTTATAAGTAAAATAATTATGGCTCACTTCCCACTTCATATTGCAAGATTGTGTTTGTTTAAAATCGCAACATCATTTCACTAAGATGGGGCAATGGTACAGACAAAAGATGTTAGTGTAACAACCTTCGTAATTTTTGGGGTATTTTCAAAATATAGAGGAAGATAAAGTTTTTGTTAAAAAAAAATTTATTGCTCGAAAATGTTGAGAATTATTTTTTAAAGGCGAGAATTTCTAACAGTTTCGAAATCGGAGTTAAAACGGATTTTTAATGAATTTTTAAATATTTGTCCCTTATAAAATTTTTAAGCGGAACTGTCAGATTTTCTGGGCGATCGATCGATGCCAGGGTCGATCGATTGACCCCAGTAGAAATCGTGCACTGCAAGTTTTTTTTGAGAGTTGGTTTTGGTTTAAACTCTTATCTTTTTGCCTTATTTAAAGGGGTCGTGGGTGACCATTTTTGAAGCAACTTTTGGCACAAAAATATGCACCAAACATATTTTTATGTCCTCTCTTTTTATATATACTTAGCCCCTTTATATTATGCATTCAACCCTAGTTTTTGGAGGTGTTCTTGGGGCTGTTTTGGTGTTAACTCTTGGAGATGATTTGGTGATTCTTGGAAGATGATTCTGATGGTGTAATTTGACTTTTCTGGGCAGATTTATGCTGGTATTATTTTGGTGGTTTAAGGTATCGTGTTTTACACAATATGCTCCTTATCTCGCGAGTGTTACTCCCTTTGTTTTCTTGTGATTATTAACTCATATTTGAATTGCTAAATTCAATTGGAATCTGGAATTTTTTTTTTGGGATCTAATTTTGATTCATGTGGTATTATTATTGTGTCGGGCACGTTGTCATGAGATTTTAATATGGCACTGATGTTGGGCACCTGCCGACATTCCTGTTCCGGCTACTTGATAAAGTATGGCACGGTATGGCGAGACCTGGTGACTCGGATTAATGTGTTGTTGAGAAATTGTATTGATAAAAATGCTATTGAGATTCACATTTGATTTGAATATTCGTATTCGTATTGTTACACTTTATTCACCGCATATATTTGTTGAGCATCTTTCCTGTCGTATTGTGTACTTCCCCATATTTTCTTTTAGTTGGCAGGTTAGCGTGGATTTGAGCGCTATGGACCAATTGGGATGATTTTAGCATGGATTATTTTGGGAAGAATATTCGAGAATACAAGTTGAGAAGAATTGTATTTATTTTGATGTATAGAGCATTTTATTTCCGATATAGTTAGTTGTATTATTTCGAGAGACTTTGTTGTATTTAATTTGAAGAATTGAGATCAGTGAATTTTTATATTGTGGGATTAATTTAGATGCTTTATACCTTGTTATTTGTGGATTTGATTAGTTTTATCGTATTGTGGCGCTCCATTCGCTCTCCCCGGATGGGCGGGGTGTTACAGTTAGACCAATACATTTCTTTAGTAAATAGTTTCTGAATAAGATCTCTTCAGACGTATCTCCAACAATCAATCTTTGGACCATTCCAATCCACTCAATATTTATAACCCTATAACCACAGTTTCCATCACCCCCAACATCTATTATATCCTCAACATACGGTTGTAAAAACAAAGGCATGTAATTCAAGTTACATTTGAAAATATATGCCACGTTTGACTTATTTTTCTTTAAAGGTGGTATAGCCTCCGCAACCAATTCATTAAGTGGTTTGGATGTTTCCTAAGACATGGATCAAGCTTTATTGAAACGGCATGGTTTTTTCTTATTTGTTTCATTTTTTCTCATCTGCTTCATTTTTTATCTGGCATCCCCCTTGGCATGATCGGCATCGGATCCAACAAATAGCTACCATTGGACTTACAAGATCACCAACTTAAAGAGAAGAACCCTCCTTTTATCCTTGGTATACTTTGACCATTATTTTCGATAAGGAATGATCTCAATCTCTTAATCGACCTTGCTATATTTTGGCAAATTTGGGACAATATTGAGTTTTTGTTAATGTTCATCTAAAGATCTAAAAAGGATCGATCGACACCCTTGTGTATCGTACAAGGCCAACTCACAAGCACATGGTAACCCAAAAATCAAACCCAAAACATGTCCACATGCATGCTCATTTACTCCCACAATCCCGATTAGATCAATCTCCATCACTAATAGGTCAAGTGCATAGTGAAAAACATGCCACCACAAATACTTGAACTGAGGAAGGTTGTGAGTATGTCGGGTGTGACTGTGAAATCTCTCAAAGTCCTCCTTTATCTCGATGACTTGGTCAGTCAACAGAACATGCACTTATTTCTACAACTCTACAAAGGTCAGATTTAATGACCTGAGTTTCTTTTTTAATTGATCATGTTCACCCTCAACCCTATTCATCGTACGATTACCACGGTTCTTAATCATGTTTTTCCATAGTAGTCAAACTCCTCACGCACTAGCAACCACATCTTCTCAATGTATTCAACTTCTTGAGGGAATGTGGGATTGGTCAATTTAAATTAGGACTACGCATTAATAAATTGAATCAAAATACCTAACTATTGTTACATGAGGGATTTCCAATCATCCTTTGACATACCGAATTTACAATTCATTTTCACATTTTTGTTAATAGAGAATAGGCAAAGCATTGTTGGAACTCGGGGGAACACGCTATGGATAACGTTTATATGCATGATTGCTACTGATCGGTAATTATCACTTGTAGAAAATTTAAAGGGATAGTAAAGCATCCTCAAGCATGTTAACACCCATGCAAAATCATCTTCCTTCTTCGATGATAATAAAGTAAAAGGCAATGTAGAATGTTCGATAAATCGATATTATGCCAACTATCTGAAATAATGACATGTTTAAGCGATTGGTTTTATTGTGCACTCCATCAACACAGGGGTAAAAAAATATTTAGCAAACAAAACTGAAGTGGGGTACGTAAAAAACAAATCCTCAAACTCATCGGTATGCTTGTCGTTAGTTGTCCAATACAAATAATGCTTCTTTAATATGATTTGAGTGTTTGTTGTATCACCATCCTCCCCGAAAAATCTTTATAATTTAACTTTCCTTTTTCAATATATATAGTGCACATAGTGGACACATTATTACCCAATCTTTGTTTTATAGTATGGAGTACTTGTCTTGGTTTAAACGTATTAGAAATTAAATCCTTCCCAATTTCATATATCTCATGAGTTAGTTGCTCTATATACGGATGGCCTACTAATGACTTAGTAATTTTATGGTTATAGAGACCACTAGCCACTTCAAGATTCGATTTGCCATCCAGTAATGCAACATTATTGAGAAAAAAAGGGGCAATTACACTTTCAAGTATACGAATCCCTATCTTCCTTATGCTTCTGTGGTGTCTTCTCCGTCCCTTTTTTTCTATGAGATTGGTAGACGCCACCTCATTCGCAAACCATTACCAACTATCCCTTCCTTCATTACGATGGATTTTCTGACTCTAATGTTATAATGATGACCTTCACTTTCGTCCTCGCTCTTGATCCCAATGCATCAAGGAAGTCTATTCGAGAAACATATTCATATCAATAAGAAAATATGTTAGCATTAATGTAATGATAATAATAATAATAATAACACAAGAGAACATACATACTTCATCGATAGTAAACTTTCACTACACCATTTGGGATCTATCGTGACGATCAAGTATCGTGATAAAAAAGAGTTATCGTGGTCAAGGATTGTAATAAGTCTAGGCGATACAACAGACTGTGTCTTGGTCCTTGACCGTGACATCACCCTTGGTCACAGTTCTTTTTACACTACTTAATTAGTTAAAATAATGGGGTGCCCAAGACTTGTCATGGTCTAGGTCCATGACAATACCCGTGCACACGACCTCATATGATCGTGTGCACTATGTCCACTAGTGTAAAAAGTGAGAGCAACTGTGTGCATGACTACAAATTAAGGTCGCGCGGAGGATTCACTTATTCTTATCATGGTCTTTGACCATGACAAAACTATATAATATAAAAAAAATTAGTTGGGCAGTAGCTACTGACTAGTAGTAAACCTATTTAAAAAAATGTCATATTTTTGTTCAACAATATAATACGACAAAGTAATACAACAATATTAGCATGATCAAAACAAAAATACACCAATTATATATGACAAACAAAATCTTTTATATACTCTCAAACGCTCTACAAAGCATTAATCTTAGTTTCTTTTGAGGCTATCCACGTGGCACTACTCATTTCCTCTCCTTTTTTTACAATCGTTTTCCTCTTCTCTCTCATCATAAGTGTAAAAAAACAGAAGATAGACGACACGTCCTTTCTATCTCTCACGTCCTTTCATTTTATATAATTATGTGCACAGTTTCTCTTCTATTTCCCACACTTTTCTACATGACCTTTGGTTTCCTTTTTGTCTCCTCCTTTACCTTCAATCATCTATTACTTAATCTCTCTCTCTTTACCTTCCATCACCACTCCCTCTCTTCCAATATGAGATATGGAGCCTCAGTTTCGATACCAATTTTTTCCCTTTTAAATCCTCACCATTTCGTATGTAATTGACATAGGTGAAATGGGTTTTCTATTATAGATCAAGATTGAGGTAAACCCACCCACCTTTTTCACTTTATTGCTCTTTAATTTCCTCATTGGATTTTATGCTTCAAAACTACTTCTTTTAATGTGTGTATTAATGGGTATTTTTTGAATTTTTGTTGCAGACATGATATTTGACTTAACTGGTGTGGTCAATTGAGGCATAATGCACTGAAATTTGCATGTTATCTAATTTTTAGAGGTGGGTTTTCAACAGAATCTTTTGTGTATATATATTGGAAACCTAAGCACCTAAGTTTGTGTTGTGTGCCCCACAAGAATGACTAACCTTAATGGACATTTGACTTTGGTTTTCTGTTCAATTGTTGATTGAAATTGGTTTCTGGGGTATTTGATAGTCTTTTGGTTTGTGGGTTTTGATCAAATTTGTGAAATTTTTGTTATTGCATCTGGACAAGAGAAATTGGCATCAGTTCCAAGTGGTGGTGGCATTGTTGTTGCAATGATTGCATCTGCTGGTGGTGCCGCCCCTTCTCCACCTGTTGTTGTGTCCAAGAAAGAGGAAAAAGTGGAGGATAAAGAGGAGTTCGATGATGATATGGGTTTCATTCTACTCGATTAATATTTCTTTGTGATTTTGTTCTTGCAATGTAATGAAAACAGTAATTTTGTGATGTTTTCATGGTTAATTTTAAATTTAAGTTTCCTATCTACTTAGATACCTTTTAAAGTGGTTATCCAATTTTGTCTTCTTTGTGTTAGGCTTATTCATTTTCATATGGAAATTTAAGTTTTATTAAAGGAATAAAATCTCTTATATTTTCGTACTCAAGACTTTCCTCTATCCAACTTTAAACCATCTGTGTAACCTCATTCTAAAAAAGTTTCTTTGAAAAAACTATTAGTTTTGGGTGAAGTGATTATAATATATTGCCTAATTTTTTTGTTGTCCTATTTTTTATTTTTCATATGTTACTATTCTAAAAATCTGTCATTGCAACCTTGATTGTTTTTTAATTGTCACAAAAACTTGGGAACTGCTGTTATGATTTATTGAGTTTGGAGCATTTTGATGATTATTTTATAGTTGGGTTCCAAAATAAAATGAATTTGAAAGGTTTACGGCATTTGGAAAGTTGTATTTAATAAAGATATCGGGGGGGGGGGGGGTTGATAGTCAAAGGGAATTTTTTGAAGGACGATGGATTGAGTGGATTGCCAAGAACAAAGGCAAGATAAATTTAATGTAACTGTGTCAATTCTACAAAATAGCTTGCCTTTGTGATATGTCTCAAAATTCCAAGTGATATCCAAGTGAATGAGTTCGCAGAAGCAAGACAATTATATAAAGTCCAATAATTTAAAAGAATGAGGGGAATGGAAGAGCTGAAGTTCTAACTCTTCTACATGCTTAAGCAATTCTGAGGGACATCCGAGCTTTCATAAAATTCCTATGAATACAATTTAAAGTAATCACACCTAATCAATTAATGAATATCACAATGAAGTGAAAAATATAAGAAATGTATTATACTCTGAATTTTTTTAATCTATAATAATTTCGTTTATCATTTATTGATGTTTACCATTACTATGTTGATTTATAAAACGCTAACGTATAACTCGTGCATCGCGCAGGTTTCTAACTAGTTAAATATATTTCAAGTTAATTACATAAAACATTGCAAGTTTTATAAAAGGCTACATCATACAAAAGCTTAATATGGCTTGAGGATATAAGTCATCCAAACTATATATGCCTCCAACGTGCCGTCAATATGCCGGACACAGGCTTGCTGGTCCAACTACAATATGCCATCTTCTCCCCCCACCAAAATATCAGTAACCCAGACTAGGGACTCAAAACCTTGTAGTGGACAGTTATGCACCATGGTACCCAAAGTGATGCTCATGTCCCCCACTCCCTTAGAAATTTGATTGCCTCCATGCGTGTCAAGGATATATACTCTCTCCCCAGCTGGCTACAATGGAGTCGGGATAGTTGAATTGGGAGTAGAGTATATGTCATAAATAGATGAGAAGTCAGATGGATTCGGTGAGGGGGATGGAGTAGTGGTCCCCTCACCCACCTTCTCCTTGCCCTTTTCTTTATCCTTCGCCTTCCCCTTCCCTTTATCCATGACTGCGCATTTAACCCATTTGAACACTTGGTTTATCGTTTGTTGGAGAATTTCCAATTTTGATTTCGTTTCTCATTTGTACGTGTCGAACTTGGAGGACAACCCATTGTTACTACAAGCAACACCCATCAGCTTTGACTTTCCTATCTAGGAGATGACACCCCCGAGTACGTCCTTTTCTATCTGGGCCCAACATTTGGCTCAGTGTATCCGTACTCAGAGATGTCTTTTCGGCATCACTATGAGTGTTGTGACTGCCTTTAGCCTATTCCGAAACAATATAAAAACACGTTATTAACTTTAAAAAAGAATATTATTAAACAGACTGAAATTGACAATATAATTTCACTTATAATTTACGATGGTCTTAGTGACCTATAGATTAACAGGATCACCATTCTTCGTCTAAATATTTATATAGGATTCGATCATATGTGGATTTCCCCCGGGGCCACTCTTAGACCCCTAACAAATGAGAACAATTTAAATAAAAATGTGACAAAATTAAAGTAGTTTACTTATCACTAAATAAAATCTAATTTATATCAATTTACTTACCATCCTATTCTCCATCTCCATGTAAGATGTCCGCTAGGAATAGTGCACATCCACCTTCTTTGACCGGTTAGTCATCCACGAGTCATGGGAGGACAATTGTCTCTTTAACGCCTTGTTATCCACAAACATTTCCCAATTAGACAACGTTATTGGCGCATTCTCTTGGACAGTGTCCTCACACTGCAACACAGAGTCTCAGTCCTTCCCGAAATAATGGGCACGCAAGTTCTTCTTCCATGTCTTCCAATGTCCACCTACACCCGCCAATACACTATCCCGCTCTTTTGGGGGCAAGCTAAATAGTTGTTGTCCGACAAACATATAATATAAGAAAGTTAGTGAATTAACATTAAAAAACATAATAATAAGATCTTATATTAAAGTCAAAATTTTAATATAAATATTAAGATTTTCATTCCTCGAAGCCCCGTCAAACGGCCATCTTCAGCTCCATGGGCACGGGCACAAGCCTTTAATCTTTGTACCCGGGATGAATTATTGATTTCAATAAGTCTAACGCCCTTATCTGTAAACTAGTCTCGTTTTCAACTACACTCCCATACTTATCGAACTTGATGGGCTTATTATTAGACAATCCCTCATCACCCTTGATTTTTCCCAGAGTTTGATGGCTTGATGAAGTCATATTATGCATAAAAAATAGGCTTTATTAACATAATATATAACATAAATCAAATGAAAATACTCACGTTCGGGATATAAGAATTTAAATAACACAAATCTATTACACCAACTTGTTTTCAATAGTGAATCAAACGAAAATACTCAATCAGGACATAAAAATCAAATCGAAATACTCACACGAATGTTTTAATATAATAACCAACATTAAATTTAATGAACAATAAATTAGTGTTTGAGATTGTTTCGAAGTATATATTAGAAATTACAAATCGGAATCCTTAATACATTTTACTACCCAAATAAGTCTACTCATGTAATTTATCTAGAAATTATTTCAAATTCGGGTTGTCATCCAAAATGTATTGATAATCGGTAGGGGCAACCATGTCATCAACGCTACTAGTTAGACACTTTGGCACATGTAAGACGACTGAACATGGTGCGTTGTTGATATATTCCAATTAAAACACTTACTTGAGCTTTTCACGTGCACAAACAGATGGCTCATCATTCATATGCTTATTTCCCTCCATCTTGGATAATTCTACCATTATCAAATTGGTACCCAAATTAACTTTACAAGAACTGTTTTCCTTGACTCTTACCCAGTCATAGAAAAAGACAACCTCTTTGAAATATACTTAGTATAATTCATAAATGTTTTGAATATTACACCATAGTAAGTCATTTATGATCCAATGAGGATTTTATCTTTGGCACTTGCCCTGAAATACGTGAGAGCCTTATATGAAATGGTGTTGTTTTGTAACAACGTATTTTTCTCGTAAAACCTCGATGAGAATACATAATTGTTCAGTCGATAGTTTTTATACTCATGTGCCATAAAATTGAGTCCAATGGCGAGACAAACAAGCCTTGACGCGGCCTCACCCATCTTCAACAACTGAAATTATGGATTACACAAGTTAATTAGATAAGTTTTAAATTTTGCAATCATTTATTATTTAATAAGGGATGTTTGACATAATAATTACCTCCCGTGACACCCAAAGTTTAAATTCAATGTCTGCATTTGAAATTGTTCTTCATTTTTTGTTGTGCCCAGACGCATTATATTTTTTGCATTGAATAAAAAAAATATCAATAAGGTGATCAAGTATATAAGATAACAACATGAAGTAAGATTACAACATAAACTTACTTTCTCCATTCATTGGCATCTTCATGGGTTTACAACATATAACGAGCTACTTGATCATATTATAAAATTGTCAATTTAACTTATTTTTCCATGACTTGACCACCATCATTGGAGAATTCATCTCCATCATCTACATTGTTAGGGTCCGTCATATAATCCCGAAAGAACACAAATTCCTCCACAGTAATGTATTCCTCCTTGATGGATCCTTTAATATACCTTGTATTCTTAACATACACATTGAAAACTTTTATCAACCTTTCAAATGGGTACATCCATCGATATCTAACTGGGTCTCAAAGAAGCGCCTAACCGCATAAGTGCACTAAAAAGTGGACACTTATGTAAAAAAATATCGGGGAGAAGTACTTTTCCAACACACAAGTTTCTTCAGCTATAGTTTCTTTTGCAGCCAAGATGTGCTTTTAATTGACTACTTTTGTGCATAAAAGTGATGGCCCTCCATAAATCCTTATGCTCAGAGAAATACTGCTTAAACAATAAAGGGAACAGTTGTATGATCACATGCCAATCGTAAGACTCGCATTTTTTAGATCGTGTATGGCACAACTCACAATCCTATGCAAATTTGATGAAAAATTATAGGGAACTTTCAAATTATGCAGTGTGTCTAAAAGAACCTTTCTTTCTTTGTTTATCAAAGCATACGCCCTAGGGGGGATTATATTGCTGCCGATACTGCCTTATTTCAACCATAACTATGACTTAATTTTCAACACTTTAAGATCACGCTACGTCTTTTCTCCATCCTTCGAATGGCTTTTACCTAGGCATGTGTTCACAAGATGTTTGATGGTGTTCTTATCAATATGCATAATATCTGAAAAGTGCAGAGTGGTTCGGTTATATGTATACTTTATAGAGTAGGTCACACACACAAACCAAATTCAATTTAGTCCAAATTTTATCATGTTAAAATAGGTGAACCTAACATGAAAGATATTGAAACTAAATGAAAACAAGCCATGTCCCAACAAACAGAAGATATGAGGTGAGGAAAAATCCCTTTCGGACAAAACATATATTATAACATTATTGACAACCGAGTATTACAAAAGGACAATTACTGACTTATAAAACCTAGAGATCCACTAAGTGACGCAATAATGTCTTCACTCATTGTTATCAATAGCAAATGATGCAGAACCAGCACCAGCCCACAACTAGCGCCACTTGCCTTGGTATCCACTGATCAGCCTCAAAAATCAGAAAAACTATCTTCACTAGTAGAGAATTAACTCTACAAGGTCAGTAGTAGAGAATTAACTTTATAAGGGTATGAACATAGTATGTGTTATTATAGCGTTTGATAATGCTCAATAAGTCATTCAAGGGTTTTAATTTGAAAAATAAAAGAGTTTTAAACAAACCAGGCTTAGGAGACCTTTTGGATATGTATGGGGAATCAAAGTTTGCTAAGAGTTCTAAGAAAAGTTGATCCCAATACCCTTTTTTTTTATAGAAAACTTGAATTTCGGGAAATCTCATTCGAACGAAAATAATATCTCATTCGAATAAAAACATAACCTCATTTAAACCAAGGTAAACCTCATTCAAACGAACAATCAATCTTGTTCGAATGAGCTTCGAACGATATAAGTTTCGTAAACAGAACAAAAGTCGTTTGATGTTCATTTGAAATCTGTTTAAACGATCTCTCAATCCCATTCGAACGATTATATGTCTTCGTTCGAATGACTTAAAAAAATCTTTTGAAAAATCTTTTTAAAAATAAGCCTCGAATATTTTATAAAATCAACCCCTGAATAAAGTGTTTATGCATAATCAAAACCACATACCTTCTCGATGATTACAACGGTGATCTCAACTCATCGATCTTTTATTGTTGCTCAGTAACTAAGTTGTCTTCACTTGAATCTCTTGAGAATGTACATGACGATGAAGATGTAATGAAATATGGCAAACAAAAATAGATGATGAAAAATTATAAAACTTGGTCTTACATATCTCCTCCTTATCTATTGTAGTGCAAAACACAAATCGAAAATAAATAACCCTAATATAAGTAAAACTAATGCCCACTCAAACCCGAAAAGGAAAGGACACTTATGACACTTTTTGCAACTGAAAGTCTTCATCGTGTAGTCCAAGAAATCATCAAGGTAGAAAAGACCTACACACGTGAAGCAAAATAAATACCATGAATATGTTATCCCCCTTTTTATCCATAATAGATAAAGGGTTAGAAACTAATCCTGAAATTCTAGCATCATGCAAATCCAAATATGAAATATTATCACAAAGAATAAATAATTAAGCACATGCGATGAGAGTTCAACGAAGCAACGGACTGTTTTTTAATTTGTCTCAAACTATTAAAATTTTTATATATAAAAAGTACATATAAGTACAAATACAAGCAATCACACTATGAAGTAGCATGAAAATATCTGAATCATGGAAATGGAATGAAATTGTGTGAACTTAAAGCACGAGAAAATCAACAAAGGCATACAAATAAAAGGTACACGTACTCAACGAGATAGTTCTAAAGAAAGAACTCGATTCAACCTTAGGTATAAAATTGTTGAACGTAGTGAAATTGACTCGACTTATACAAAATGTCATGAACTTTAATGCTTCTCACATCAATAATGCCAAACGACTTAATGTTTGCGAAGGAATTTTATTGTGCAAAACCATTGGTGTTCAACTTATAACACCCTTAAAATCTCATATTTTAAGCATACACTCTCAAAATTTTCAAAGGAATCATAATGCTCATGATATTGAAGTATCGATGAAATAAAAATTGGCATTGGCACTTCTATTTTTGTGTGGAGAAATCATCTTTTATGCTCTTGATAATGATGGCCTTTGACGTAATGAAGATTGCTTCTTTCGTAGCCCCTTTCCATTATTTAAACAAAAATCAAATTTTTCGAGAATTTTTTTTTAGGGCAATGGTCATTACAAGAACAATAAGTTCCTAGTACATTTGGTTTGTTATTATGCACGATTAAGATGAGAACACCATATGCGACATGTGACAAGAAAGTACAAGGTTCAAAAGGTTCGTGCATGTGTGCAATAAAGATGATATAAAGAGTCTAGCATGAAGAAAGTAATCATCAAAGAGAAGTGAAATGCTAAACATATATTATTAAGCACACAAAAGAAACAAAGCCAAGTCTCATAACACCATGAATAAGTCGCATGAAAGGATGGAATGTTATTGTGATTTGAACATCTTAAATGCACATCCATATATGGTGTAAAACAAGATATAAAAATCTTTTTGAATTTTTTGATTTTTTTTATCAAAAATAAAATGTTTTTGAAACTTTTTCTAAAGGAAACGAAATTCTTTTTTGATTTTTCAAGAAAATATAAATGTAGAAATAGATTCTAGTAATAGGGATAAAATAAATAAATGTGATAATCATCTTATATTAGAAATAAGTATTGACCTCGATCATTAGTCCGGGAGCTCAAAAGGAGTAGAGATATTTTGAAATTCCTCCATCAAATAATGACAAGTCCTAACTAAAAACTCTATTTTGTCTCGAAGACTAGCAAAGTCTCTACGACGATGTGTGGAAGCATGTGTATGAGCATTTTTATGAGATACTCTTCCTAGCTTAAAACAAAACTCCCTAAGGTGACCTCTTCATTTATAATGGGAACAAACATAGACTTATTTGGGTCTACCTTGGTTAAAAGGCCTAGGACGAGCTCTCCTTAGTGGTTTAGGTCAAAGCCCATAAGGATCCATCACAAACTCGAAACTGGTTCGAGTGCGGTATTGGAAGTGGATGCTGAAAAACTACCACTTAAGTTGTTTAATTCAAGGTTAAACAGTCTAAATGGCTCGGAACAAGTTTAAAAAAAAAATCTTTTCTTAAAACAAACCGCTAACACAAGATGTGTAAAAAGAAATTATGAACGAGATATTTCAGGTATTATGTAGCCAAGTTTTGAAAACCAAAACTAAAATAGTTTTAAGTCAACACGCCAATAGAAAGGGATGAGAGGAAGATTAAGTACGCAAGTGCACAAAAATTTTTAACGTGGTAAAACCCCATCCAATTGGGAAAACATCCACGGAGGTCTCTACACCTCAAAACAAAAATCCACTAAAATAGAGCAACAAATTACAAACTATATACCAATCTAAACACACAAACAGACCTAATCTAAGTTCAAAAAATATACCCGCTCCTTTGGATTATTCTGACTTCTCCCAAGGCTTTGATGTTGTAGATGTTCTCCAAGTTTTGTAACTCCACTCCTTTTAGCTTTATGTCGACTCTTAAAGTCCAAAATCTATCTACCAACACGTTTTAGTGTTGTAGAGTGAAAGTGTTATGATGTGATGTGCTTAACACATGCATGCAACTCACACACACTTATTACAGATAGAATGAGTATCAAATTACAAACAAATTTCAAATATGCAACAAAAAATTCTAAAATCAGTTTGATCGAAACTCTCAGACTTTTTGATCTTTATATTTATACGCAGATCAAGAGGGAAACTTGCTATATAAAAGAGCCAAGATCCTATACACTTTCTTTATTAAAAAATGTACAGATATTTCACAAAATGTGAAATATATGAAAGTGTAAATCCCCAATCAAGATCTCAACTAGATCTAAGTCTGGATATTCTCAAAAACTGAAATAAAAAATGATTTTGTTGGTTTAAGTTTTGAAAGCAGCATAAACGTTTTAAAAAAACAACCAACAAAATAAAGATTTCTCGAAAGAAGAAATCAAACTCAGTAATATCTACGTGATATGTACAACAGAGTCTCAAACCTCAACTTTCTATGAAAGAAAATGAGATTAGAACTACATGACTTAGTTGGACAAGAGAGTGAGAACTAGAGATAATGGATCTTCTCAAATATCAAAATAACTCAACTTTCAGAAGGGTTTTCTGGTGAAAATTTGGCCAGAGTTAGGTTAGGGTTTTATTTCTCTCTTTATTTCTTTCTCTCTCTCTCTCTCTTTTCTCCGAGGTGAAAATGATCCAAAGATCATAAACGTTGCACATATGAGTCATATTTATACTAGAGCATGAAAGGCTCTGGAAGGACGAAGCAAATCAACGATCAATATTGAATACAAATGATCGAAGGAAATCTAATGGCTAACGATGCACCGCTTTTAAACTCACTCTGATTGGTTCAAAGGGTTAACACATGGATCGCTTTGGAAGACATGCAGACCAATGATAAAAATGATCCAACGGTTCAAGTAAAGACTCAGATATGTGAGGTAAAGAAAACACAAATCTAACCGTTATAATACCAACACGTGTAAGGCTAAGATTAATTGCAAAACGCGTATTTTTGAAGTTGAAATAATCCAAATTTCCCACATAATATTATTTAGCGCTTTCGATTTCTACCCAAGCAAAGTTATAGGTGCTTAGGGGAATTATAAAACAGCCCAAAACTTTATAAAGTCCAATTTTAAACGTTTAAAAATTATTTTAAAAATTCCAGAAATTATTTACAATATCCCAAAAATTATAGAAAATCATTTTAATGGGATTTAACTCACACACATCCATATTATGAAGAATGCAACACATAAATGCAATCCTAGGTGAATGTGTTGGTGTTCTACCTTTAGGAACTGTAGAGGAATTCAAATGTAGAGTCTGAAGGCTTTTTGGTAGACTAGGATATGACTCAATTTTGTCACTATTTCCAAACTAGATGAGCACCTATATAATATAGACTTAAGTGAGTCAAAGATATAGGGTGATTCAATCCCCCCCTTTGAAAATGTGAGATAAAATCTTGTTTGAGTCATCGAGGACTCGTAGAGATACAAAAGAAATAAGAAACACCTATTCTTATACAAAAATTCTATCTACCAAATATCCTAGAAAAAGAAAATTACATAACTCAACTAGTTACAGAGCAATACCCTATCAAAATTCTGATGTAAATGAAGGTGCTGATTCCTGAAAATGAGATAACTAAGATCAAGCTTTTTAGTTGAGAATACAACAAGAATGTCCAAGTAGACTCAAAATTCTCCCCCATTTTGTCTCAAATGGACAAAGGGCAAAGAAAATAAGTATGAAATAATAAATCATTATTCTGCCATAACCATACCAATAGATTTGCGCAAAGATTCAAATCTGAGGTAATCCAATGGTTTAGTAAATAAGTCAGCGAGTTTTAATTCATTAGGCATGTAATTAATTTCTAACTCCTTAGATTCAACTAACTCGCTTATAAAATGATATCTGATTTTAATATGTTTGGTATGAGAGTGCCGAATTAGATTTTTAGAAATATTAATGGCACTTTGATTTTCACAATAGAGATGTAACTTATCTTCAGTTATACCGTAATCTTTCAGCATTTATTTTAGCCAAAGTAATTGAGCACAATAACTTTCTACGGTAATATATTCAGATTCGACAGTAGACAAGGAAGTGTAGTTTTGTTTCTTGCTATTCCATCCTACCAAATTGTTACCCATGTAGTAACATGATCCTGAAGTACTCTTACTATCATTGGAACACCCAGCCCAATCAGCATCAGTGTATCCTACTATAGTACTAGAAGTGCCTTTAGTGTACCAAAGTCCTAAATTTAGAGTGCCTTCAATGTATTTGATAATTCTTTTGACGCATAATAAATGACTCTCTTTAGGATTGTTTTGATATCCGGCACACACGCAGACAGAGTACGTAATATCATCACGGGAGGCAGTAAGGTAAAGTAAGTTTCTTATCATGCTACGGTATAAAGTGGAATCGATAATTTTCCCTTCTCATCTTTTGAAAGTTTGGCAGAAGTACTCATAGGAGTCCTAGCTTCTTTAGCTGTTTCTAGGCCAAACTTCTTCACAATCTCTAAAGCGTATTTGCATTGCAATACAAATAAGCCATCTAAATTTTGCTTAACTTGGAGTCCTAGAAGGAATTGTAACTCCCCCATGAGTGACATATGGAATTCCTTATGCATAATATCAAAAAAAAATTGACATCTGTAGGGAAGGTAGATCCAAAAATGATATCGTCTACATATACATGGGCTATGGTAATGTTTCCATCAAAATGTTTGACAAAAAGAGTTTGATCATTCCCTCCTCATTTAAAACCATTATTTTGAAAGAAGGTAGATAGACGTTCATACCAAGCTCCAGGAGCTTGTTTTAACCTATAAAGAGCTTTCTTAAGTCGGTAGATGTAATTTGGATGATGAGGGTCAATGAACCCTTTGGGTTGTTCTACGTAGGTCTCCTCAGTCAATATGCCATTAAGGAAAGCAGATTTAACATCCATTTGATATACTGTGAAATAAAAATGATAAGATATTACAAAAAGTAAGCGAACAAACTCGAGGCGAGTGATAGGTGCAAAAGTTTCATCGAAATCTATTCCTTCAATCTGAGAGTAGCCCTGGGCAACTAATCTAGCTTTATTTTGAATAATCATCCCTGATTCATCTGTTTTATTTTTAAAAATCCAACGTGTGTCGATAACCCTTTTATTTTCAAGTCGGGGTAAAAGATACATACATCATGTATGATATGTTCCTCCTGCATAACACTTATCCACAATGGGTCATTCGGTGCTTTATTAACATTCTTTGGTTCTATAAGAGAAACAAAGCATGCATAATGAGTAAGGGTACGTAGTTAGGATCTTGTACGAACTGGCTCAGTAGGATTACTAACTACACTATCTAAAGGGTGATCTTTGGAAACCCAGTTAGACACATTAGGGGTCTCAGTTGGTAAGGACGCATCTATCTCTGGAGAATCATAATTTAAAATATTTTCGAATTCATCCATTATAGTTGGTACTTTGATCTTACTTTCTACATTAGTGTCACTTACAACCACATTAATGGATTCCATCATGGTTTGGGTACAAAGATTGTAGACATGATAGGCTATACTATTTGGAGAGTATCCTAAGAAAATAGCTTTATCTCCTCTGGTTTCGAATTTAGACAGATATTCTCTATCCTTATAGACGTAACAGGTGCTACCAAAGGTTCTAAAGTATTTTAGGTTATGTTTATTCCCAAACCAAAGCTCATAGCATGTTTGTTTGGTATTTTTCCTTAGATAAACTCGATTGATTATGTGACAGGCTATATGAATGGACTCTACCCAAAAATATTTAGGTAGATTCTTCGCATGAATCATCACACGGGCCATTTCTTGAAGAGTGTAATTTTTACTCTCAATAATTCCATTTTGTTGAGGTGTCTTAGGGGAACTAAATTCATGTTTGTAACCATTATAGTCACAGTATTCGATGACACCCGAATCTATAAATTCTCCTCCTTTATTACTAGGAGTTCTATCTACTTGAGAATCCTTTTCATTTTCTATACGAACTAGGATTTTCAAAAACTTACGAAAAGTTTATGATTTGTGTTTTAAAAAGGAAATCCATGTAAATCGAGTGAAGTCATCAACCATAACCAAGATATAAAATTGTTCTTTGAAAAGGTGATAGTATGGTTAGAGTCAAAAAACTATAATATACTTATTAAATTGGCTTTAAGATCATTTACCAAGAGAACATCCTCAAGAATAGGTAATCCTTCTTCATGGAGTGTTCCTTTACCAATTATCTAGGCTGATACACTAACTCCAAATAAGAATTTTCCTCTGGAGAAGTTAGTTTTGTTTGAAAGTTTAGAATCAACCTCGAAATCCAGAGTCTAAATACCATCAGGATGCTGCTTGTTCATCTTTAAAAGCACTGATCACAATATTGCATTTCATCTGGGGTAATTGTTCATCTTTTCTAACCCCAATTGCTATAGTTTTCAATTTGCGCTTATTAGCTCGTACTTAATAAAACTTGCGAGTTTTTATATTTCTTTAAAAGATTTTTACGTAGGTTGATGAGTATTATAGACAGTTTGAGCATTTAGTTTAGAAAAGAATCTAGGATTCCTTTTTATTGATGGTCTTTTAGTATTGGTTCTTCTCTTCCTATTTTGATAGTTAGAATTCTTGTCTGTCTACCTAGGAAGGATATAATTGTTTCAGCTTTTCCTAGCACAGTTGAAGTTATGGAAAACAGGGGAATTATATACCGGATTATATAGACGTTTGGAATAGCAACCATCAAGGGAATGTCCATAGAATTCACAATAGAAGCAGTAAAGATGGCATGTTGAACTCATAACCTTAGGAAAATTGTTATTCGAAGGCTTGTCTAGGTCTTGAGCTCTAGTCTTGTTCCTAGGTGGCACAGGATGAAAAGACAAATCAGCTTGTGTAATAGGGGGCAAACGTATTTAGCCTTATTGTTAAACATTATGCTTAGAGTTACTTGATTCACCAATGTCTAACTGTTGTTATTTTGAGTCAAAATCATTTTTTAAAGTTTAAAAATATGGACAAATTTCAACAGGTCTTATGCCACCAGAGACAAACTTGATAACTTCAAAAGATGTTGTTTGCTTGGAATTATTGGTGCAAAAGCCTATTCCAATTATTTCATCAGAATTGGTCTTACTTTCAGCAACACAGTCTTCAAAACATTTAGAGTTATTTTTAAATTTAGCAAACTTTTTGAAGACTCTTGATGTCTTTTCTTTTGTTTGTTCCAATTCTAACAACGTTCCTTTGTATTTTTTTTCCAGAATTTCATTTGAGTCAGACAACTCTTTCAGTTTTTGTTCAAATTTTTTAGTTTGATTCTCATGAGTTAGACATTAAGAAGTGTACTCTTCAGCATTATGTTTGATCATATGAGGATTTATATCTTCTGGGTAAGATCTTTGATAATCTTTTGAAATCTAGTGCTTTTCTTGAGAGTTTTTGTGTACAGAGTGTGAATGTCAGGAAGGTCTTCATTGTCAGAGTCTCTAAGTGTGCAGTGTGGAGTGTCCCCTAGCGATTCATTTTTAGGACTCATACACCCATTGACATCAATAATAGAGCATTCCCGTTAACTCACACACATCGCGTTTGAAGCATTATCAGCATTCTCAAGCAACAAAGCAGACCAATCAGTAGGAATAACATCATTTAACATAACATGATCAGGTTCCTTATCATCAGTGTATATGCTTTTAGCAACAAATGATATACAAGGGTCATAAGTGTTAGATGACTCAGGTTCATCATTTTCTGATTCACTTGAGTCATCTCAAGTCTTGAACAAGTTAGCCCTAGTATTCTTGTTCTTATTCAAATTAACTCTATAGTCACTGGCTAAGTGTCCTAACTTGCCACATCTGTATCATTTAGTGTTCTTAAGGTCTCTGCTAGGTTTGTTGTCAAGTCTTTTCTCATGAGGACTATTATTAGAGTTGTTTGAATAGGTAGGTTTGCCTTATTTATTTGCAATTTTATTTATGAATTTCATAATTTTCTTGAAATGTTTAGACATTAAGGCAATCTGGTTATCCAAGCTCTCTAAATTACAGTCCTCATCAGAATCTAAGTCAATTTTAAGTAAATGATAATCAGTTTTAGTCAACTTAGAGGTAAAGACAAGATTGGAAGTAGTTTGTTTCTTATGGTTTTGAGTTAATTGTTTATTAAACTCTAATTCCATTTCCACAGTTCTTAGCTTGCTACTGTTCAGGGGTAAGGTTTGATCGTCCATCTCCTCAATTGCATAATGCTTATTGTCAAATTTTTGTGGAAGTGACCTTAGAATTTTAAAGACAATTTCTTTTCTATCATAGATTGTTCCATTAACATGCATCTTAGTCACTAAGTCTGTCAACCTAATGTAGAAGTCATTAAATGACTCTGTCTCAGTCGTGACTAAAGTGTTGTACTGCTAGATTAACATTTGGGTTTTAACAACTTTAACACGTGTGTTTCCTTTATGTGTAGTCACTAGGGTGTCCCGTGCTTCCTTAGAGTTAGTATAAAATGATATCCTTTTAAATTCGTGTTTATTGATAGACATGAATATAGCATTTTTGCCTTTTTTATTGTTAAGGAAAGTCTATTTTCTCTTCTTTAGTGAATTCACTCATTAACTTTCTAATCCTCACAATACTTCCTTCAGCGGCTGGTTTAGTAGGAAAAGTATAACCATTTTCAATAGCATCCCAGACATCATCTCCCAATGTCCCTTGGATAAAATCAACCATCCTCACTTTCTAGTAAGGGAAGTTGGTTCCATGAAAGAGAAGGGGCCTGGACAGGTTACCTAATCTCTCAAATTTCTTGTCCATTGTTTGTTTTGAGAAAATAATTTCAAAAAATCAAGATCTAAAGAATTTGAAAAACCAAAGCTCTGATACCAATTGAAAAAGTACCACTTAAGTTGTTTAATTCAAGATTAAAGAGTCTATCTGGCTCCGAACAGTTTTTTGAAGAAACTATTTTCTTAAAACAAACAGCTAACACAAAATGTGTAAAAAGAAATTATGAACGTGATATTTCAGGTAAGATATAGCCAAGATTTAAAAATTAAAACAAAAACAGTTTTAATTCAACACGCCAACAGAAAGGGATGAGAGGAAGATTAAGTGCGCAAGTGCACAAAGATTGTTAACGTGGTAAAACCTCACCCAATTGGGGAAACATCCACGGAGGTCTCTACACCTCAAAAGAAAAATCCACTAAAATAGAGAAACAAATTACAAACTATATAAAAATATAAACACACAGACAGACCTAGTATAAGTACAAAAAATATACTAGCTCCTTTGGATTATTCTGACTTCTCCTAAGGCTCTGATGTTGTAGATGTTCTCTCAGCTTTGTAACTCCACTCCTTTTAGCTTTACGTCGACTCTTAAAGTCCAAAATCTCTCTACCAACATATTTTAGTGTTGTAGTGTGAAAGTGGTGTGATGTGATGTGCCTAACACATACATGCAAGTCACACACACTTATTACAAACAGAATGAGTATCAAATTACAAACAAATTTCTAATATGCAACGAAAATTTCTAAAATCAGTTTGATCGAAACTCTCAGACTTTTTTATCTTTATATTTATCCGCAAATCAAGAGGGAATCTTGCTATATAAAAGAGCCAAGATCCTAGATACTTTCTTTATTCGAAAATGTACAGTTATTTCACAAATTATGAAATATATGAAAGTGTAAATCCCCAATCAAGATCTCAACTAGATCTAGGTCTAGATATTCTCATAAATTAAAATCAAAAATGATTTTGTTGGTTTAAGTTTTGAAAGCAACATTAACGTTTTTAAAAAACAACCAGCAAAATAAAGATTTCTAGAAAGAAGAAATCAAACTCAGTAATATCTACGTGATATGTATCACAGAGTCTCATATCTCAACTTTCTATGAAAGAAAGTAAGATTATAACTATGTGACTTAGTTGGACAAGAGATTAAGAACTAGAGAGGATGGATCTTCTCAAATCTCAAACTAACTAAACTCTCAAAAAGGTTTTCGGGTGAAAATTTGACCGAAGTTAGGTTAGGGTTTTATTTCTTTCTCTCTCTCTCTCTCTCTCCTAAGAGGTGAAAATGATCCAAAGATCGTAAACGTTGCACATATGAGTCCTATTTATACTAAAGCATGTAAGGCTCTGGAAGGACGAAATAAATCAACGATCAGGATTGAATACAAATGATTGAAGTAAATATAATGGCTGACGATGCACCACTTTTAAACACACTCTGATTGGTTCAAAGGGTTAACACATGGATCGCTTTGGAAGACATGCAGACCATTCATAAAAATGATCCAACGGTTCAAGTAAAGACTCAGATATGTGAGGTAAATAAAACACAAATCTAACCGTTATAGTACCAACACGTGTAAGGCTAAGATTAACTGACAAACACGTGTTTTGAAGTTGAAATAATTCAAATTCCCCCCACAATATTATCCAGCGCTTTCGATTTCTACCCAAGAAAAGTTTTAGGCGCTTAGGGAAATTATAAAGCTGCCCCAAAACTTTATAAAGTCCAATTTTAAATGTTTAAAATTCCAAAATTATTTAAAATATCCCGAAAATTGTAGAAAATCATTTTAATGGGATTTAACTTTCACACATCCATATTATGAATAATGCAACACATAAATGCAATCCTAGGTGAATGTGTTGGTGTTATACCTTTAGGAACTTTAGAGAAATTTAAATGTAGAGTCTGAAGGCTTTTTGGTAGACTAGGATATGACTCAATTTTGTCACTATTTCCAACCTAGATGAGCACCTATATAATATAAACTCAAGTGATTAAAATATATAGGGTGCTTCAGATGCACCATCATAACCTGTCCATTGCGTCTAGTTAAAACCCAATACGGGATCGAGGAATATCTTTCCAACATTCTTAGATGTGTTCTCTAAAGTAACTTTTATCTCCCGTGTACGTTCAAGATATTTCTTGAGTTGGGAAACATGGGCTCAAGTTTCTCACAAATCTCTAATGATGTTTGAAGATCTCTCGTAAGACTAGTCACTTTGTTGGTCAAGTCACTCTTTTACCTACCAATAAAAATAAGTTGATCACACAAAGAAACTTTTAATTTCTCGAGTTGACTCACAAAGGCCTCACACTCTCTTGAAACTTTCAAATATACTTCTAAAGCCAACACCCTAAGAGTCAATTTTTTATTTTTTAAATACTCTTTGTAAAGTTCAGCGTAGGCGTGTTGGAGGCCACATTCTCCTTCACTAAATTTTTTTCCATCAACCTCATTCTCTCCAGAATGGTTCGATATATTGTTGAGGCAATTACGTTTTGAAATGTCCTCACTAGTGTGGTATGTACTAGAAGTACTAATGTGATTGGACATGAATGCAAAAAATTAGGTTCATGTGGTTATTCATCCCTGGAATCCACTGACTCGAGATAATTATTACTTAAAGTGGCATTATACAAAGTTTTGCCTTTGCATTATCTCTTGAGCCTAGTAGGACACTCACGGGCTTTACGTCCTTTCTCTTCTCACTCATAACATCTCTCTGATTCAACTTTCCCAGGGTACTCACCTCTAGTTCTCTGTGATCATTCTGAAAAACATTCTTTCCCGCACTTAAATTTTTATCTTTCTCAAAACTTTTATTTTCTAGTTTAGCAGAATTTTCTTTGTTGAATTTGGGAATTTTTTTGAATTATTTTGCAAACAGGTCAAGATAATCTATATCAATTTTGGAATCGGAGTTAAAAACCTTTTCTTTCTTCTTAGATTGAACTTTTAAAGCGATCCTTTTTTCTTTCTTCTTTTGAGTTTTGGGGAACATATATATTTCGTAAGTCTAAAGATCACTTAAGAGATCTTCTAACCTAAGAGTATCTAAAATTTCTAAAGAATTAAGGACGTGACTTTTGCACTAATACATGATGAATGAGATCTCACAATTTTCCTAACTACCCTCGTCTTAGGAATTCGCTCACCTAAATTAAAGCTAGAGTTCACAATATCAAGCGGGCATGCATAAAATTCATAAAATGTTTCAGATACGAGCATGCTAATGGTCTTAAATTGAGTGGTGAGATTCTAAGCTTATAGTCTTTCACAACATTGGTACCCTCGTGAGTGAGTTGGAGGATATCCCATGTTTCTTAGATATAGTACACATAATGACACAACAAAATTCGTAGGATGTGACAGAACCAAAAATAACACTTAAGCCTCAAGAGTTAAAGTTACTCCACCTAAAATCTTCCTCAGCCTAATTTGCGATTTACTTGGGACTAATGAAATTCTCATTACTCACAATAAGAGGAGTCCAACCATTTTAACCACAAGCCGAACACGCTCGCCAATCGATTTTAAAGACGATCTCATTCGAGCTTTCCAATAGGCATAATTTGTTCAATCATAAAACGGTTTATTTGGGATGGTCTTTATTTACTGCCATTTTTATGTTTACGTTGATGATGATAATGATATAAATTTCATAGCGCTCCTTGTGTTTGACATTTCAGCCTGATCAATTCGGCATTGAAAATTGGGGGTGTTACATTTTGCTCACAGTGCTTGACTTAATTATTATAAAATCCTGATGTCTCTTTTTTAAAATGTTTTTATGGTCTTTGTGTGATAATTGTGTGGTTTTCATACATGTTGGAGTTAAAAAAGGACTGTTTCTATATGCGTTAATAAGGGATACCATTAGAGTGATTGTTCCTGATTCGAATTTGAGTATCATTAGGTAGGTTTCATCTAGGTGTGTGAAAATTCAATCAATGACTAAAACAAATATGTTGGAAATAACCCCTAGCCAAGTGCGTAATTGGCACTAAAAACAAGTTATGGCCATATATTTTCAAAAAAATTGCCATTTTAGTTTGGCATTGAAAAAATTGAAACAACATATGCTTGAGGGATTTTAATGATTAAAAAATTCCATTGATGAGATCTTGAAGAAATATTAATGTAATGATTAACTTAAGCATCATTTGTAATTCTTATGATTTGATTATGCGCATTCATTTGATTTTGTAAACCATATTTGTCATTAATCATTCCTCGGTTGAAATAGAAAGTTGCTTGATTTGATTTTATAGGAATTTTTAACCTCATTAATTGAATTAATTGATATTTGATTTGATTGTGTTAACAAGCTACGGTATTAATCAAGATTTAAAGGACATATGTTTGTCAACTTTTGTTTATCTTGTTATGCCTAATCACTATTACACCTTTTCATTTGAGAGATTGCATTTGTGTATATGTGTGTGTGTGTGTGGGTGTATATATATATAGAGGGGGTCTCTCTCATACGAACCCCTAATTTTCCATGACTACATGCGGTCTAAAAAATAAACCCCATGCACACTGTTAACAATTAAAAAACAAGCTGACTCAACCATTTCCCTCTCCTCTCTCACACGCACGACACTCAATCATTTCTCTCTCTTCTCACATACGTTTTGAGCCCTAAATATCCTATTATATCCCTCACCCCACCTCATTTGTTTTACAACCTCACTTAGACAACCCCTCATTTGTACAATTATAAATGCACACATCCCCTTAAAACGTATAATCCCTCACCTATTGCTCACCTGTTGTTATACTCTCAAATTGCTTTAAAGGTATGATTCAAAGACCCATCATTTTTTCTACCTTTAAACTAAACAAGAATTTGGGTCTCCTTTTTTCAAAACTTAATACAATTTTTTTCTACACCAAAATAGAATATATATCTGTTAAAAAATAATGTATATAGTTGGGAAAAAATGGATATAGATGTTCAAAGAACCATCATTTTTGTGACCTTTAAACTGAACTAGAATTTAGTCCTCCTTTTTTAAACTAAATACCATTGTATTAACACAAAAATGGTGTATATAGCTGTTCAAAAAATGGTGTATATAGTTGGAAAAACTGGATATAGATGTTCAAAGACCAAAACATATGAAGAAACCTCTGGCCAGAAATTTAATTACACCAAAAGTTCTTTCTATGTGGATAACAACATTAGTTCTGCTAGGAAGACAACTATAACTAAAAACACAGGCTTGACTTATAACCAGCTTCCCATAAAATACTTCAGTTGTTTCCTCAACAAAGGTAGATATAAATTAAATCAATTCACAGAGTTGATATCCAATATTAAAAATAAACTTAGCACTTGGTCCTCCAAACTGATATCTCTAGTTGGTCAAGTATACCAGTCTACACATTATCAGTCACGAATCCCCCCAAATTAACCATTAAAAGACTAAACACAATATTTAGTAAATTTTACTGGGGGGGGGGGGGGTAAGTCAAAAGGAGAATCCTTATCAGTGGTTAAAATGGAATGAAAAATGTTTTCCAATTGAAGAAAGAGACCTGAACATGAGGAATCTAGAAGATATTATTAAAGCATCTATCATTAAGCTCTATTGGAAATATAAGTTTGATTCATGCCTTTGGGCAACCTTCATTAGAAACAAATATCCTAAAGGATTATCCTCAACTAAAGGCTCGAAAGTGATTAAAAAATTGCTAGTATTCAAAATTGGACAGAATAATTCATTATTGATGAAAAACAGATATGACAACCCTCGACAACATGAGATTTATCATTTAAATCTTCATTTTAAGTCTGTAGACAGTCTAAATCTATTTCTTTAACTTGGAAGATCAATTGGATCCCTCAATGCCCAATGAAAATCTCAAATTTCACTTGGAAACTTCTCAATAACTCAGTCCCATTTGAAAATAACATAAAAGAGGAGGTTTCTGACTGACTTCTATATGTAGAGGTTGCTACACTAATGAGGATAGTAGTCAACATGTGTTGATAGATTGCTCTATTGCTATTGAGGTATTAAATTATTCCCTAACCTTGTTGGATTGAATATTATTCAAAGTTCCTACATGGATTGAATATTATTAAAAGTTCCTACAGATCTTTACTACTCTATTGGTGGATTTTAAATCCAAGAAGAGACTATATCAGAATACTGTTTCACATTCTCCCTAAAAGTGTCTTTTGGGAACTTTGGAAAGCAAGAAACAAAAAGATTTTTGATAAATGTAAACATATTCTTATAATGTTATTCAAAATATAATAAATATACCTTATAACATTCTTCAAATTGTAAATTCTATGACAAAATCAGCCCAGAAGATATTCAAGTCATCAACACATTCAACATCAAATTTCATCAAAAGAAAATACATATATTCAAATGTGAATGGACTAGACTCCCCTCAGGTCACTACAAACCGAATATAAATGGTGCATCAAAGGGAAATCCAGGATCTAGTGGCATTGGAGGAGTAATGAGACTCTGAAGGACATTTCATTGCAGGTTTCAAAAGTCAATTGGCCATCAAAACTCATTTACTGCAGAAGCTCTTACAATGGTAGAGGGTCTAAAACTTCTAGCCCATTTAAATATAAAAAACGTGATCATAGAATTAGACTGTAAAACCCTTGTTAACATTGTCCTAAAGAAATAAAAGCTACGATGAACTTTTATTGATATAATATATAAGTTTAAATTCCCCAATAATTAAAAAATTTAGCATATATGGAGTGAAAAAAACAAAGTGGCGGACTTCTTTGCATCAAATGCAAAAAATTATTTAATATACCAACACTTCTGGTCCTTCAATTCCCTCCTAACTCTAGCCAAAGGACACCTCAATATGGATAGGTATAATCTACCTTAAATTAGAATGAAAGTAAAAAACTTGTAATGGGGATAGATTATAAATCCCCAAGTTTTATTGAAGCATTCTAATTTATTGCAATAGGGATTCTTATAAGTCCCCATATTTAGTCTTTTCTTTCTAGTGTATTGGGCCCAACCACTAGAACTAGGCAAGTTAGGGTTTGGATGTCACTGGAGAGGCTGTTTCTCTATTTTTTTAAAATCAATAAAATTACTGGGGGTATTCTCCTTCTTTGATTAAAAAAAAAAGATGTTCAAAAACCCATCATTTTTGTGACCTTTAAACTGAACAAGAATTTTATCCTCCATTTTTTAACATGATATACCATTTTTTCTACACAAAAATGATGTATATAGATGTTTAAAAAATTTGTATTGTTACTTTAGTAAAATATGGTTAATTTAAATTTGTTAAAAAAAATGTTTTGTAATTTTTTTGCAGTTAAATGTAGAATGATTATGATGGTATGAGGAGTATTGGGTAAAATATGAATTTTGATTTAGAGAGTCGACATAATTTAAAAATAGTTGTAGTAGACGAAGGTGGTTACATCCAAGTCAATTCGAATTTGGAGGCATGTTCTTTTGAATATTATGCTAAAGTCCCAAAGGATATCACCCCCAAACTGGGCTATGAGTTCAGTCCTTAGAAGAAGTCGCAGGGTTTAGTGTTCGAAAGTGGAGTGAGAAGAAAAAATGTGGAACTAATGAGATTATTCGGAATGAGTACGCATGTTTTAAATAAGGCAATGTTACGGTGATTGCAAATCGAAGTGTGAAAAGAAAGCGGGGGTAGTAAGAGAAAGTTTTTGTGCTAGACGGGGACAGCTGGTCCATTCATTGCTAGTCAATTTATTGAGGGCAATAATCACCCGTTATCTACACCCGGGAAAAGACATCTTTTGTGATCTCGCTGTAAACTTTCAGAATCCCAGAAGTGTTTGGCCCAACAGCTTAGTGTTGTTAACATCCCAACACATCAACAACTTACTTTTATTGGGTTGCAAGCTGGATGTTTTGAGAACATTGGGTGTACGCAAAAGGATTTATATAATTACGAGAGGGATTTGCAAAGAGAGATGAAGGGGAATGTTAAGAGTGTGTTTTTTAACTATCTGAAGCTTGAATAAGTATTAAATTTATTTAATTTGTCCATTTTAATAATAAATGCTTTATATTTTTATTTAATTATGTTTCGATCTTATACGCAGCTCCATGTAAATGTAGATGTAAACACATTCGTCAGTTCGAAAGACGTTGACTACTTGATAGAAGGTTGGAATGAAATCAATTTTGTTAATTTTTTAATTTTAAACATAGTATCTAACATGAGCAAACATTTTTTTCTTATGTTTTTTTTTTCATATTTGTCATCATAAAAGACTCGAACGAAGACTGTCTGGACTGGGTGATATTGGCATTTTAGTCGTCCTTTATTTTGTCACTTATATTTTGTTTGAATTATGTTTTGTATTGGTTGTTTATAATGCCTTAGTCCAAGACATATTGTTGATTATATCATTTCAACTGTTTTATATCACTTATGTATGGTTGATTATATGGTTTACTTCCTCAATTCAAAACATATGGTTAATTATAATGGCCTTGATTATCAAATATATGTAACATGAAATGTAGAACTTTCAAATATAGTGTACATTGCCATAAGGCTGGACATTCCCATAAGCTGAACATTTTACTATTGAAAATTGGTTACAGTGATAATAAAACACCACAATGATGGCAATAAAACAACAACAACAACGACAATAAAACAACAACTATGACAATGACAATAAAATGATAACGACATTAAAACAACTAGACTAAACATTTTTTTGAAACAACTACGACAACGACAATGACATCAAAATATAAAATTTTCTTCAAAATCCCCTTCAACTTCTCATTATTTGCCTCCTCCTCAATCAACAACTCAAGCAAATGCACATTCCTCTCTTTTTCGATTGCAATCAACATTCAAAATTTTTCATTTTTTTCCTTCTCGATATTATTTATTTCTGACAGTATATCAACTTTACTATGAAGATCTCGAAATCATTCAGGTATTGTTGTTTCAATGTCAACTAATTTTAAAAAGCCACATGAATGTGCTTTATAATTGAGACATGCCACGAAACACCTCCCTGAATTTTTCACAGTGGTTGAAAACTTGATCGGTGTTTTGTGCCTGCAGTTGCACAAAAAGGTGTTTTTTCTGACCTAGCGCTATATATCATTTCTAAAATGAAATAATAACATTGTTAAATGGATAGCAATATAAACTGAATAGGTGTTTTACAAAATTAAAAAAAAATAAAAAGGTCTTTATTTGAAAAATTAAACAGGTGTTTTACATAACTAAACATGTTTGTTACAAAATTAAACACTTGTTTTACAAAATTACAAAACTAAAAATATAAAAAATTAAAACGATGTTAATGTGAAAAATTAAACATTTGTTTTATAGAATTAAAAATTTAAACATGTGTTTTACCAAATTAAATAGGTAACATTACAAAATTAAATAGGTGTTTTATAAATTAAAAAAATTAAAATGATTTTTTACAAAATTAAACAGTTGTTTTACAAAATTAAAAAATGAAAAAAAATGAAAACATATAAACATGTGTTAATGAATGTATTAGGTCTTTCCTTTCAACAATATCACACACTATTTTTGAATAAACTCATATTGTTAAACATGTCTGTTTTTAAACATGTGTGCTAAAAAAAGCCCTAGTTGTGAAGATGTAGATGAACCAATTGCAACCATCTTTTCATTTGAAGAATCAGAAGCCATTGAGGGCATTTTAAGGCTGTGTTAGTTTATCTTAAAAAATGGAGAAGCCGTGAAAATGTTATTTAAGAGGGTTCTCTTTTTACTACCACGTGAGTATAGAGAAGCCATGAGATATTTCTTTAAGAGAGGAAATAGAGACCTTATTTAAGAGGGTTAGGTGTGTTGGGTGAAAATGATTTGATTTCTATATAATGGTTAGGTGTTGTGCGTATGAGAGAGGAGAGAGAAAAGGTTGATGATAATACCAGAAATGGTATCACCAACTCAAGGTGTATGTAAGCACAAAACCAGTCAACAATGGAGTATAATAGATATAAATAAGTAGACAGAAAGGGATGAGGCAACGTAGAAGATGATACCAAATATAAGTGGTTGAGCCTATGAATGGCCTACGTCCACTGTGTGAGTGTGTGAAATCCACTAATCTGGGCTCTAATGGCCCTGGGATACGAGAACTCTAGGTTTTTCTCTCTAAGATGCAAGTTTAACAAACTTTCAGTAGGATTTACAATTTGTGATCCTTTATAATGATGTAGAAGACAAGTATTTATATGGCTGGGGTGGCGTTATACGCACCCCAGTCATGCATGAGGCATGTACAACACCAAATATCCAATGGCCTAGCGCCATCTGTCTTCTGTGCATGTCAGTAATGTTGATATTCTCCACATGCGAATGATGTTGTTGTAACGATTTGGTTCACGTGGGGTTCGCAGCCCACGCACACTCTGCCAAGCGTGCTCCATTCTACGCGCCCTGTAAGATAACAAGCGTCTCCAGCTGGGTTGAGATGTCGGCCTAGTCGAGTATGAGGCCAATAAAATATCGCTGGAGTGCACGTTGTTAATTTCATAGTGTAGTCTCGACTGACTTGTATCAGGCCAAGACGAGAGATTGAGTAAGCTGACATAGTTGATAAGCACCCAAAAGTGTATAATTTATACCCCGAATAGATGCATTTTAGTCGCTCATTTTTAATAAAAATGGCCTTATGTTCGTATTTATTTATTTCTCAGGTCAATACACAGTTGCGGTACAAATAATATTAAATTAGTACAATTGCGATACATAAGCGGTTAAAAGAGTGCAACGAAGAAATCAAGAGAGACCGCGAAGTCAGAGTCCCATTGAGCTTGCCCAAAAGAATTTTGATGTTCCAAACCATGTCCCAAAACCCTAACCTAATCCTAAACCGAGCCCTAGCCTTCACCCGAACTCCGTGTGTGTTTAGTTTGTACTTTTATATTTTTCTTAGATTTTTAGTTTGAGTCGTTTTTATTTTTAGGATTTATTTTAGAATTTTCTAGAATTTATTTTCTATTTTATTTTTATTCTGATTTTGATTAGTTTTTATTTTATTTTATTTTATTAGGATTAGTTTTCTTTAGGTTTTCATTTATTTTTTTAGTTTGATTAGATTTTATATTTTTTTAGGATTTTAATTTTAGTTTTAATAGATTTTTATTTTTATTTTAATTTTTAATTAGTGTCTTTTAATTTATAGATTAGGATTTTATTTTTTTAGATTTTAATTTTTAATTTAATTAATTTTTTTTACTTAGTAGTCTATATTTTTTTTAGGATCAAATACCAAAAAGTCCCTCAAACATTTTTTAATACACATTTAGTCCAAGCCTTTAATTTTGTACCAAAAAGTCCCTTATTCTCTTATCTTTAGAGGTCCGCGCGAGCGGCATGGTAAAACCTTTTTAGCATGGTGAAGGACTTTTTGGTGCAAAATAAAAAGGCTTGGACTATACATGTATTAAAATAAGTTCAAGGGACTATTTAGTATATGCCCTTTTTTTTAAGGTTCACAAACTAACACACATTCGTATTCCCCATACACTTATCCTACACCTTATCTACCCACTCCCACCCCATTCCATACACTTTACACACACACAACCAACGGCTCATCCACATCCTACTCATCTACACCCTCACCACACACAAAACCCCCCTCACTCATCTTCCCCTAACAACCAACACTCTCTCTCTCTCCCCACCATTTTCAACACACAAAACCACCATCTCTAAACAAACCTCTACCTTATACCACCCAAATCCAACACCAACACCTGCAGTGGGCGACCTCACCAACCTGAGCCGTGACCCGAGAGAACTCCAAACCCGCCTACTACCCTTGTCCAACCCGAACTCCATTTACCTACACCCACCCTCCACTACTAACCTTGAACCCATATCCAAACCCATTTCAAACCAAGACTAAATCGATTTTTCAACCTGCCATAGCTCCACCAAAATAGGAATAAACCAACACCAATTCCAATAAACACACGCATCTTTCAAATTTTCTTTTGACTTAGCCATACCCAATCCCATAAATCTCTGAACCCAAAAATCAACTCGTGGACTTTAAAAAGAAGGAGGGGCATCTCATAAAAAGGGGGACTCTCAGATACACAAAAACAAAAAACCAAAGAGAGAGCGTGAGAGATAGAAAAAAAGAAAAAAGTGGGTATAAAAATAGTCAGAAAAAAAATATAGTTTTAGGTTTAGAAAAATTTTTAGGTTCAGTTTTTGCTATTAGTTTTGTAATTTAGTCGAATTTTTATGACAAGTTTGGGATGCGTGTTCATGCACAGTTGATACAAGGAATTATTGCGTATTGTATTTCTTTCTCTTATTCTTTAATTTCTTATTCTTTAATTGTGTTTGTGATAAATCTTTGATTATGTCTGGCTAAACACCCCATTCAAGGGGTGGGATGAAACGCGTAGGTTGATTTGTTTTATTTGAATAATTGTTTGTTGATGTGTTCTAAGCTAATTAAATTGGGAAAAATCACACATTAATTTATATAACAATAGTTAATAAATTAATGTTGAAAATTAATATTTGATTTTTGGATTTGAATTAGAGATAAGTATTATTCTTAAATTTAAATATATATTCTGTGTATGCAATTCAAAGATTCGTACAAATTTTAATAAATTAATCTTAGCAGATATTTTGTTGAAATGAGTGTGAAGCTTAATTTTTTTTATGTTGTGACTATTCCCGATTTAATTGCTGAAAAAGATAAAAATGAATTTAAGATTGTAACGAGAGTTAAATTTTAAATTCAATATTATTTCAAACTATTCAATTGAATAATTAGGACATTAAATTAATTTGACTACACGGTGTAATCCTTCTCATAAATTCTAAACTAGATTATTTTTAAAAAAAATTGTAGTCATTTTTGTTGCATAAATTTTCGTTTCCTCCCTTGAAAATTGTTTTTAAATATAAAAATAAAAATAAAAATAAAAACATTTAAAAAATTAAAAACAAAAAAAGATTTTTAATAAAAATTGAAATTGCAAAACGATAACCGTTTCAACTCTTGAAATTGGATTGATACCCGAATTTACCACGATACTGAATTTTTGACAAGTTTTGTAGGTGATTCCAGGAATTTTGAGAGTGAATTTTGAAGACAACGACTATACACAAAAAACACTTATCAAATGGCACCGTTGCCGGGGATATAAAAAAAGTCAGTTATCAAGTGGCGCCGTTGTTGATTTCTTGAAGATTGAAGCCCGTGACGATTTGTAATTTTCATTTTTATTTTTTATTTTTTATTTTTAGTGCAGTTATTCCTTCATTTCCCTCCTTAGACTGGTTGTTTAGGATTATTGAGGCCTTGTAATTAAATTGGGTGCATTTTGACACCGATTTATTTTTGTAATAATTATTCCGAAAAAAATAAAAACAAAAAGTGAAAAGGGAAACCGGACAAGGTAGAGAGAGGGCGTCCAAAGGCGAGGATTTAGAAGACTCTCTACTTTGGGTCGGTAGGACTCCCGGGGACGACTGAGATAGGCGAGATCTCCCCCCGGTCGACTCAACTTGGTCTTCACTCCACGTGTGTAAAAACTATGGGAGGTACATTTTTTTATCCCTCGCGAATCTCCTGTCAACGAGTTCAATTTTTGTGTGCTTATTTGCTCCTGTCCGCTTTTAATTTTTACATCGCACTTAAATTGAATGGTTTGATGAATTAATTTACCTAAGACCTAGACCCGGTCATTGCAATGAGAAGGGATTTCATCACCCGACTCACTCGCTTATCCAGTGTGTGCTACCCTAGTTGTCATTAAATTTAAAATCAACCAACTACCTAGCCCCGTAGGAACATATTTTTGCAATAGGCGATCACAAGATAACTTCCGTGATTTTTGTCGCCCGCAGACTTAATTAAAATTTGACTACCCCTTTCACTAATTTTGAAGATAATAATTGGCTACGTGCTCGTTGGGATTTTTTCTTGACTCGTGTGTGTCCAATTCCATTCTTTAGGTAGTCGGTTTTCGTTAGTTCGCTCAAATCAAGAGTCATTTTTCCTAAAAAATACCGAAAATATATTATTTTTATTAAAAAAATAATAATCCAAAAATCCCAAAAAGATTTTCCTTTTTTTTTTCATATTTACAATCCCCAAAAATATTTTTCTTTTCTTATTCACAAAAATCACAAAAATATTTTCTTTTCTTTTGAAACATATTTAAAAAACTAAAAAAAATATTCCTCTCGTCATGGCTGACGAACGTCCTTTACGGGAATACTTTGGCCATTTTCCATTGTTTGACGTTAAGACCGATTTGAACCTATATTTATTAATTTATGGCTTTAACTCTCAAACGCCCACCGTTGATACTCGTGTGTCCTCCACGCACATATATCCTACTCCACCGCCTCCGGTGACGAGTGTTAACCCATCCCATGCTTCGTCGTGCACATACTGCTTTCTTATTGATCACTTGTCCCATGCGTGTCCATTTATATTCTCTCCATCTGACTCCACCTTGGAACATGTGTATCCCTATGACACTGTTTTGGACCCATACTCGACGTATTGTCACGACATATCTAATGTCGAGGGGTATGAGTACCCAAGCTATTCATGGTGGCCTGATCACCCTTCCATGCAATATGAATCCCAACGCCATGTTGTAGATCCTTACGTTTTCCAACAGTTGTCATCGCCACCTCGTGCACCTCATACCTATCAGTCCCCTTCATATGCTCCTCATATTGATCACACTTTTTTCTCTCACGGAGATGCTGCTCTCGTGAATGCTACACATGACGCTGCTCCACACCCTTCCAATGAGTATTCTCTCTATCCTGGTATCTATAGTGAGTTGTGTCCACCTCAACCACCACCGCCACCCACCAACACTTCACCACCACCTTGCACATCCGCTCTCGAACGCCTCTTGCACAAGTTCACGCCCACTATTAATTCTCAAAATGAAGCCCTTCAATGGCTTGAACAACGGTTAAATAAATTTGAGTGTGTGAACGATTCGGATTCCACGACAAGTCAACCAATTGTTGCCCTCACGTGGAGTGATGATGAGTCGACTTGTGACACTAATTTTGAGTGCGACCAACCCTATCCTCTTGAGAATCTTGAAGTTGAGACCACTTCGTGGTCCGGGACCCAAGTTGACGATTGTGTTGACATATCCATTGATTGTGAGACTGATCCCACATCGCTCTATCCTTTCGAATCCCCCCATTGAGGTTCGCTTCTCCCGTTTCACAGAATCCTTAATCATCCCCGATTCTACACCTTTTGACCCTTTTATGTGTGTTCCCGAGGAACCCATTATTAATAGGTTAGATCTGGCTGCGAGTGCTTCCCACTGTCCTCAGATTGAATCCGAGATGTTTCTACCTCTCTGAGTATGGATCCTATCCCACCATGCTTAACTCCCGTTGAGTCAGATATTAATGTTGATTCGTCTATCTCAGCTTTGTAGACCTCGTTACATTTTCCCACCACTTCGGATGGTGACTTTCGGGTGGCTAAGTTAATCACTCCCTCGTTCAAATTCACACCTCCTCCTACGAGTGCCCTTAAGGATCACTCCGAGCATCATGAGGAGTGTGTCTCTCCTAATCGTGACTTAGATCATCTTCCCCCACCCTTTATCCCACCCGACCCACATATTGTCCATACCACTCCACCACTTGATTCGGACCTTGATCTTATACGTTCCCTATTCACATCTAAGCATTTAGGTCCTCACCTCCACCCACCCTCCACCCTAGTGCACCACGATCCCATTTGTACGATTTTTATCAACCCCTCCATCCACGTGAGTATTTATGCCGCTCTCCCCATACGTGACTCCGAGTTTGTTACTTTATGAACACCACTTCCTTGTGGTGTTGATTTTTCCCATCGACAGCTCCCTGACGTGTCACGGCGCGACCATTATCACCGTCCATTTATATAATGGTCGTGCCCTTTTTATGAGGCCCAACCCATTACTATTGTCAAACCATTTTGCCTCCCTGTCCAAATTGACCATCATTCTTATACGACCCTTGTTGCCCTCACCTTTCGGTTCAATAAGGCCCATGATCAATGCTTATTCTCCCATGCCTTTCTCAACCTTACCCTGATACCAAACCACCCTTGGTTCATCGATGCTTTGCATCGAGTGATGCACTTTGCTATACAGGTGCATTGACCTCTTTTAGCCTTTATCCAACAAGACTGACGCTTCAGTCTTGTTTGGGGGTGATTCTCGTCACCCAATTTTTCTGCCACCACCGTACTTTCATCGATCTTATCTTTAGGGTGAGATTGGTTCGGTTTGACTGAAGACATTAAACTTAGCGCTATTGGGAGGTATCCCGTCGTTCATTGTTTCTAGGTATGAGTCTTATCCTATTTGGGGTGGTGTTTCACACCACCCAATGATTTTCACATGCTTTCTAGACTTTTACATATTTTTACGTCGCATATGTTCTTCAGGTTTCATCTCTGCTCCACTATGCGGTACATTTTCGTTAGCGGTTCATTATGGTAATATCTTTCCTACCTTGTGGTTTTTATTTTTATATATAGTTTTAAACAACGTGGACGATGTTCTCTTTTGTTTGGGGGTGGAAAATTTATCAAAATCGTACCTCTTTTGAAAATTTTCAGAAACAAGTGATTTTAAACATTTTGTGCAGTTAAAATTAAATTTTCATGACATGAATTGTCTATCACCCTCTTTTAGAAATCTCGAAATACCTGTGTTTGACCCAAAAAATACGCTTTTGACCTTAAATTAATTAATACCTCTTAAAGCGTACTTGCACCATGAATTCCTAAGCTCAGCCATTTTCACTATCACGTTTACAATCAAAAGTTGAAGAGTAACTATATTCTCAAGAAAGCTGTAACACCCCGTATTTTTGTATAGTTAATATTTAATTAATTCGAGAATTTTAAATTACTGGTGTGTTGTAATTTTAATTGAATTAATTAAGGCAATATATATATTTAAATATTAATCGGGGAGTGAATGGTTAATGTTTAGGGAAATTTATTTACTAAGTGAATAGTAATAATTTAATTACGTCATTTTGAGTATTAATGACGAGGTATACACTTATCCCAGCTGGGAGTCGGTATAGACTAAATTGGGTGTGAGATAAGGATTTTTATAAATTAATTCGGATGCCAATTCTGAGTGCGCGGTTGAGTCCGGATGGGTCAAGATAGTCAGAAAAGAGCACCCGGGGGTAGTAATTGGATCTCGAGGTATTTTTGGGCATAGCCGGGCCCACACGGGGTGAGTTGGGCCACTTTAATTAAGCCCATTAGGTGAAAAACGGGATTAAGGGTTTTTAACCTAATGGGGAGATTAAATAATGGCAGCCAACATAACTCTAAACCTAGGGTTTGAGAGGAGATTTGGGGGAAAGCAAATCAAGAACAAATTGGAGGTTATTGGAGCCAAATTGAGGGACTACGCCAACGGATCAGACACTACGAACACTTATAGGCAAGTGGTTAACTGTTGTGATTTCTAAAAGTTTGATAATCAATTCATATCATAGTGATGTGTGTATGAAAATTCGTTTTGGGTGTGTCACCAAAATTCAAATTGGGTTTTTGTAAATTTATATACTTTAATGAGATTAAGGGGGAGATTGATCGTGTTTATGATTCTAGAATGTAGAGGACTGAATCAGATGTTAAAACCAGTAAGAGTAGATGGTTAATTGCTGTTAAAATAAATGAAATTCGGATTGGGGATTTGAAACCCGGATAATACCCAAATCGGGAAAAAATAAGAAATCGTGAGATTTAATTTCAGTTTGATGTTCTACAAGGTACTTTGATCCTATTCTTATGTAGAAATAGGGTTGATTGGGCTTGGGTTAGTCCAGGGGAAAGAATGAAAGTTGGAGGTTTTCGTTAATGGTGGGACTGCTTCTTGGAGAAGACGAAGTCAGGGACGATCGATCGATCGACCCAGGGGTTCGATCGATCGATGATTCGAAATTCTGGGCAGTTCGCCCAGTTTGTATATAAAGGGAAAATTAATTAAAAAATTTAATTCCCAAACATTAATTAGTGATAAATAAATATGAAACAAATATTCCTAGCAATTATGGGAGAAAGTAATTGGGACTAGGATGAATTTATGTGGGGCATTTAATGGATGAATTTGAGAGATTTCGTTCCAAAATAGTGAGGTACGGATCAAGTGAGTGAATCCGGGTATATTGGTCATGCGACCCCAAGGTAGTGAATTAAGTTTGGAGATAAACTAAATAAATTCTGAGTCGGAATATAGACTCGGGAGATATTTAATTGTGGACCAAGTCGGCGAGTTCGCGTATGTTGGTAATTATAGGTAAATATAATTGGGAAATTATGGAGATAAATGTGGGACACATTGTGAGCGAAAAATGTGGAAAAGAAATTATGAGATGTAAAAATGGACCGAGTGAGTGAGTCCGGGTATGTTGGTTATGTGACACCAAAGTATTAAATTTATTTTTGAGAGAGAGTAATTAATTTGGAGTCGGAACATAGACTCGGGAAATATTAAGATACGGGCCAAGTAAGTGAGTCCGGGGATAATGGTTGCGTGACACCAAGTTATTAAATTAATAAATGTGTTAATTAATTTAGTTAGAGCCGGATTGTTGACTCGGGTAATATTAAATTAATAAGAGTGATAATTAATTTAATAAGAGTCGGATTGTAGACTCGGGTAGTATTAAATTAATAAGTGTATTAATTAATTTAATTAGAGTCGGTTTGTAGACTCGGGTAGGATTAAATTAATAAGGGTGTTAATTAATTTAATTAAAGTCGGTTTGTAGACTCGGGTATGATTAAATTAATGGGTGGGATAATTAGTTTAATCAGAATCGGATTGTAGACTCGTGAAGGGTACTTATTAATTAATGTGATAATTAATTATATTAGAGTCGGACCACAGACTCGGAATTTGGGTTGATTAATTAATTTGTAAATTAATTGTATTAGAGTCGAACCACAGACTCGGATTGGTATTAAATTAATATGTGTGTTAATTAATTTAATTAGAGTCGGGCGATAGACTCGGGGAGGTATTAAATTAAAATCTGTGTTAATTAATTTAAGGAGAGTCGGACCATAAACTCGGGGAAAGTATTATATTAATTGAGGCGTGATTTAATTATATTAGAGTCGGACAATAGACTCGGGAAGATGATAAGTTATTAAGTGAGAAAATTAATTACATTGAGTCGGGCCACAGACTCAGGAAATTACAGGCAGTGTATGGGATTTTGAGTACACGGTAAAACCGGGGTTCATAATATATATATACGGGTAGTGATGTATATATATATATATATATATATATATATATATATATATATATATATGTGTGTGTATATATTGTGTGTGATAGTAAATATCAGTGACTAGATATTTATTCAATTTAAATACTCTAATGCTATCAAGGGAGGTTGCGCGATGTGGGTGAATCCCCTAGCTTGAGGAGTAGGGCGATTATATCCCCAGGTCATAGCGTCCGGTATATATGGGTGAGGGATTTATCTCACTTTCAGGGAAGGAATATGACCTCCTCCACTTCGTTTATATTTTGGTCCAAGTTGGTGAGCGATTCTAGCTTGGGGAAACTAGGTTTTGTGAGCACACCTAGTGAGATAGCATTCTAGAGGGAATCATCCGGTGAGGATAAACTCGGAAGGATGGATACACGTATGATATATGTGTGGATGTTAGTAAAGGTACGTATAATATGGTAGTAAATATTATATGTAGGTGATAATACAGTGTGTGATGTATTTACTTTATATAACGCGGGTTACAGTTATATGCAGTTAGTTAATGAGAAATTAATTAAGTTAATCATTTGTGGGAATAATACAGTGTGTGATGTATGTAATTTATATAACTTGTGACACGGTTATATGCTGCTATTTAAGAGGAATTAATTAAGTTAATTGTGAAATAACTTATAATTCAAGAATCATTATACTCGGGTTAGAGTAGTACATCAAGGGAAGGTTATACCAGGACTAGTTGGACGGAGTAGTACAACTAGGTAGGGTTAAGGTAACTGGTAGGTGTGCACAATAGTGGAGGGGTGAGAATGTCCTCAAGGGAGTGCGACACTAACTTAAATATGAAGCGCATTCATGCATTTTAAATTACTGCAGTTAATTCACTTGCTAAATATTTTCAAAATGTTTTGGGTTCTAACCCTTGCTATAAAACTATTTTCAAAACCTTTTAGGTGTCCAGCCACAGGGACGCCAGGATTGATATTCTATTCCAGGGACACGGAGCTGCGGCATATGCTAGCAGGAGTTTGAATTAGACGCATCAATCATTCATTCCTAGAGTAGGAATCTTGTATCAGTCTCAGCTTTATTTAGGGCCTGTAGCCCAGACTTCTCGGTACAGTTTTCAGGTGTAATTCATTCAGGTGTTGAATATTTGTATTGGATTTTTTGTTTGGTGGCCGGTGATTTATTCGGCAAGTTGTGTAATTATTATTCTATTTACTTTCATTCAGTTGTGTGAATGGTTTATATTTTAATTCCGCATGTATTGTTTTGTTTAATTAAAAAGTTAAAATTGGCACCAGTTTTTGGAATACTAGGTGGTTAGTAAGTTTTAAAAAGTTTTCGACAGTGATGCTAAGGATGATCCAACTGGGATTCCTATTTTAATTTGGTATAGGACTGATCACCCGGTATTTTATTAGGCGGGGTGTCACAAAAGCCTTAAAAGATCACTAGCGGAGACTTAAAAACCGTGAGATTTGATCTTTTCACCTTTTTTAGGGTTTTAGGTATCTCCGAGTCACGAGTTGACTCAAATTTCTTTGGATACCGCACTTAGTCGTTGCATGATCTCATTATTTTTTTCAAAATTGGCTTAATCACTGAGAAAGACATTACTTTAGAGTTGTAAGAAACATGTGTCTTGTAGTTTATCCCGAGCACTAAACCGATTTTTCCATACAATCATCTCTTCGCAAATACCATCCATCATTGCCATTGTTTTTGAGAAAAAGAGTGTTTGAAATTATCAATTTAAATTGTCTTCATTTTCATTATGAAAAAAAAATGCATCGCAATAAAAAAGAGAAAAAAGAGAAAAACAAATAAAAAAAAGTTGAAGAAAAAGCAGAAAAAGAAAGAAAAAAAATTAGAAAAAAAGAAAAAGAAAGCATGTGATCAAAATTCGAAAAATGAAAGACATTAGTTATTCTTGTGTCACACTTTCATCTTCTTCATTTTTCCTTCATACTTTACATAAACCCCATTTTCACCCTTGGTAAAGTGTTTGGGCAAACGAGAAGATTATATGGTGAATAACTCGACATTCTCGACATAGTGGTTAGCATTCCTTCATGAGATCAGATTTTTTTCATGTATCCGCCCTTTCTTATAAATTGTGGGGGAAATCCCGTACAATAGGAACATCAACTAACTATAAATCCCCCTTCCTAGTGTCAATAACATATGCAATAAAACCCTCAAAATCCTTACTCAATAATTTCCTCGTCTGAATTGTAGAAACGATGCAACTGGGAACAATTTTCCTTTCCCCCACAATTTTAAATTCAAGCTCATCAGGCATATTAAAACAACTTCCTTATAGAAAAAATCCATAGATGCATGATATTTAGATAACCAATCCATTCCCAGAATTATATCAAAATCAGAAATATCTAATGAAAGTAGATCTATAACTGTATCTCTAACCCCCACAGTCAAAACACAATCATGAAAACATATTCAACTACAACCATATCCCGCATATGCATATAAATACCCAACCCCACATCTAAACGAGTACACGGTCTATTCAGGTATATAACAATTGCATAGGACACAAAAGAATGTGTGGAACCAGGATCAATCAAAACATAAACACTTCTATCAGTAACAAAAAGTGTACCTGTCACCACATCCGGGGTAATATGAGCCTTTTTCGTCGTAAAGAGTCGCCCATATGGCCTTGAACCACTAGCTTATCCCATGCCCCAGGTTCCATCTATAATAACTGAGTTATAACTACCAACACAAATAATTGATAATGCTAAATTATTGGTTAGTACATAAACAATTTATAAATATCATATCAAACCAACAACTGCCATCCAATCGCCACACACGTCCAGAATTAATAACCTAGACGCTCTGATACCACTAATTGTCACACCCCAAACCCAAATATATTCTAATCATTTCATTTATATTATGAATAAATCATAATCTTCCGTCCATTCGAAATATAATTCATTTATCAATATTTTTTTTCATGCATAATAAACATAATCATGTTCTTTGTACCATAACATAATTAACATCAGAGTCATAATTAAACGAACATGTTATACTACGATTGACTATGATTACATATTACAATCAACAAATCAACCCATGCTAACTGAATATATAAGATGTGCGAGTGTAGTAAAACATCAGTGTGATAATGACAAAATCCCCACGTCTAATCCCCAGATCCTTCTAACGGTGCAACTCTCAAATCACCGATCATATGATATCCTAACTGGGAGCGTACAGACCTAAAAATGTTAAAATATAAACCGTAAGCATTAAGCTTAGTGAGGCACTCCTTCCCTAAAATGAAATAACAGTTCTTTATCAGATATGTGGATATAAAATCCAAATAATCCTGCCCTGCTATGAAATAGTAATATTATATCAAATATCTAGATATAAAATCCAAACAATCCTTCCCTGCAATGAAATGACAATTCGATATCAAATATGTGGATATATAATCCCAGTAATAACCATTTTATATCAAATCAGTGGATATGAAATCCAAACAATCCTGGCCTGCTACGAAATAACAGTTTCATATCAAATATGTGGATATAAAATCCAAACAATCCTGCCCGTTGGCAATAAAAAACCCTGGAACATATGTTTCAACAAATTCTTGTCATAGGACAAATCAAATTATTGGATCTTTGTCCAATTACAATCCTCGATCATAATATCCAAACAAATCCAAGATATTTTAATATCCAAACAAATCCTGAATACCGAAGTATTCAAACCAATCCTGGATCATAAGACGCAAAAATCCGCTCTTAGATCTATATCCATATTTATATATGAAACAAATCATAAGTACACTCACCTTGGAGATTTAATCAGGCTTTTCCTTTGCCTTTATCCGGTATTTATTCAGTCGATTCTTCTTTTCTTCCTATCATTCTTAAAATATTAGTATCATCATAAGAATATTAACAATTCAAAGAATAACTTGAAAATAACTCAACTCATAAGCATCATATGATTTTATTCAAATCATTCATCATAAATGAAGTTCCATCCAAATTCATGTTAATATATTTGTCATATCCAAATCATTGACCAAACATATATTCATTTATTCTTCGTAATTCAATCCTTACCATATTAGTATTCCAATTCAAAAGACGGAACATCATTTCAAGTTTGCTAGAGCAAGGTAGGCCCATTTCTTTACTACATAACAAATCTTCCCTATAGGCTCTTTTATCGTTCATTCAACTTCCAGGAATTTTCATAATTTTTATACATCATAAATTTTGTATGATATTTCACCCAACATCAATAAAAATATTGAAAAATACAAAATTAAAGTTTCATAATTTTTAAGGTTAATTTTCTATGTCACGTAAAACATTGAACACATGACGTGCATACTTTTATCCTTGGGGCAGATTTATTCCCGAACGTCAAACACTCACCAAAGATTCATTTCTTGGTATTGTCACATAGATTTCTGATATTCCACACATATATGAATATATTTTCATTTCCAATTGGAATAAATCAATTCGAGTAAGTATACAAAAGGATATGGAAGACTGAATAAACAAGGTTACTAAACGAAGCAATTTTAAGGGTTTGTACATTCAACTTAACTTAAACTTGAATCTAACCATACATATACATCAAGGGCTCAAAGTTTAGTAAAAAAATGATGATTTCTATCATATAAATCAGTAATATAAGAAAAAAAAACAAGATTTGGGGTTAGTATTACCTTCGGGATTTTTACGTAATTTCCACGAATTTTTCTCCAAATTTCCTCCTCACTTTCTTCCTAAACTTTCCAATTCTATCCTCCTCTCAAGCCAAACTCTTTAATGACTGAGTTATGATGAAGTAGGGGCTTATTTCAAGCCTTTAAAGTCGGCTAAAACCAGCCTCCTTCTTTAACCAATTAAAATCCATCATTTGTTAGCCTAATAAGACGAAATATCATTTAACGAATGGACAAATTTGTCCCTGCTTCGTAATTCCATCACAACTTCTCGTTCGAACCTCCATTTAGTACACCGTTTATCGTGTTAAAAACCTAACTCATATATTTACAACTATAAAGTTTTCTCCTCAAGTCAATTGTTACGTTATAAAGGTCAAAACTAGTCTTAAACATGAACATTCCTACCGAAAACTTCAAAATTTTATATTTGTAACTAATTCAATATTTCATTCTTTATGAAGGTAGGGTTAGACTAAACATATTGACTTAAAATTATATATACTAATAACATATTATCCATATCACATAAGCTAAGCATGATTTAATCATAATTATATTCGGGTTGTCACACACAGCTTTAAAATTTTCTTTTGACTTAGATATACCCAATCCCATAAATCTCTGAACCCAAAAATAAAGTCATGGACTTTAAAAAGGAGGGGTATCTCATAAAAAAGGGGGACTCTCAGATACACACACAAAAAAAAAACAGAGAGAGAACGTGAGAGACAGAAAAAAAGAAAAAAGAGGGTAGAAAAATAGTCAGAAAAAAAGAAAAAAAATATAGTTTTACGTTTAGAAAAATTTGTAGGTTCAGTTTTTGTTGTTAGTTTTGTAACCCAGTCGAATTTTTGTGACAAGTTTGGGATGCGTGTTTATGCACAGTTGACACAAAGGATTATTGCATATTGTATTTCTTTCTCTTATTCTTTAATTTCTTGTTCTTTAATTGTGTTTGTGCTAAATCTTTGATTATGTCTGGCTAAACACCCCATTCAAGGGGTGGGATGAAATGCGTAGGTTGATTTGTTTTATTTGAATAATTGTTCGCTGATGTGTTCTAAGCTAATTAAATTGGAAAAAATCACACATTAATTTATATAACGAGAGTTAATAAATTAATGTTGAAAATTAATATTTGATTTTTGGATTTGACTTAGAGATAAATATTATTTTTAAATTTAAATATTAATTATGTGTATGCAATTTAAAAATTCGTACAAATTTTAATAAATTAATCTTAGCGGATATTTTGTTGAAATGAGTGTGAATCTTAATTTTTTTATGTTGTGACTATTCCCGATTTAATTGCTGAAAAAGATACAATTAGATTTAGGATTGTAACGAGAGTTAAATTTTAAATTCAACATTATTTTGAACTATTGAATTGAATAATTAGGATATTAAATTAATTTCACTACACGGTGTAATCCCACCTCTTGTTTCTTCTCATAAATTCTAAACTAGATTATTTTTTAAAATTTTAGTAGTCATTTTAGTTGCCTAAATTTTCGTTTCCTCCCTTGAAAATTGTTTTTAAATATAAAAATAAAAAATAAAAACATTTAAAAAATTTAAAAACACAAAAAGATTTTTAATAAAAATTGAAATTGCAAGCTTTCACGATAACCGTTTCAACTCTTGAAATTGGATTGATACCCGAATTTACCACTATACTGATTTTTTAACAAGTTTTGTAGGTGATTCCAAAATTTTTGATACTCGAAGTTTGACCGCAACGACATTCCAAATCCATATCCGAAGGAACACAAATGAGGAGATATCAACAGTCTCAGATGCTTGATATGGATGAAGCAAGGCGTTAGGACCACCAATGTAGTATATGGTCTCGGCCCAGTTCTGGACGATGCTAAGACAATTTAGTGTAGGGTGGCTTAATGGGGCACACTTCGTGAAGTCGGCTTGAGCCGAGCCAGGCCAAAGCCGAGATGAGGTCTTGTATGGGCATATCAATCACCCCCAGCCCTTAGTCTACTGGGAAGAGAGGAGGCTGAGGGATAAATGTTTGAAGTCTGATGTTGACGTGACACCTCTGAGGTGGAATTGGTAGAGTGACACTTGGTATCCAATCTGTGGTTCAACGTGATACCCTAGAAGCGGCGATAATGTGCGTAAATTGGGATCTGTGCCCTAATGATGGGGCTTTAGAATTCATGCTTCATCATTAGGATCTTTAAAAAAAAATTTAACCCCCCTTTTGTCCTTATTCTTTAACTACGCACCATCTCTCTCTCTCTCTCTCTCTCTCTCTCTCTCTCTCTCTCTCTTTCTAAAACCCAAACTTTCCAGAAATCCTCTCTCTCTCTCTCTCCCCTTCCAAGTGTTCTTCGATCATTCCTAGGGTCTTTCAACAACAGAACCCCGTAGGTAATCCAATCTCTCTTCCTTTGTTCATCTTTCCCATTGAATTGTGTTCGTATTTTCTGCATTTTATTTTTTCGACAACTGTTTAGCCTTCCGGCAACCCCCACCGATTGGCTTTTAGGGTGTTTTAGCGTCAACTGTAGACATTTTAGCGTATAGAGGTGGTTTTAAGATCTCCCCCTCATTTCCTGGTTATTTCATCTAATGGGAAGTTTTCTAATCAAAATTCGATCATCTTCACCGACAGTACTCATTGAAGGTTCATAAAAACGATTAGTCTTCTTTGTTTGATCTATTGGTCAATTAGTCAAAGTTGTTTGTATCCAAAGTAGAGGGTCATCCTTCTGAATGTTAAAGAAGTTGTATGATCTAGTCGATCGATTTCTAAACCTTAAGGAAAGAATTTTTAAAGAGATCTGCCAGTACGAGACCGAAGCTGAGGCCAGGCACCAGGCTGAGCCCTTTCCTTTACATCCCATATTTCCACCTCCTTTTGATGTTATCCATCCTCCGATAATTGAGAGACGAGAGGAACCTTTACCATTTTATCCCCCTGCTTCTACAGGATGAGATAACCCTTTTGTCAGTCATCCTTCGAATATCGTCATAAGTGAATCCAGCATGAGTGATGACTCGTATTCGTACGATGATATTGTAGACATCTCATCTTCGAAAGGATATAGTCCTTCATTATCTAGGGTTTTGACTCCTGCCGACTCTTATGAACGTGTTATGAGCGTACCTATCTCTCGTACAACGGAGTCTGGGGCCACCAGGTCTAATATGGTGGACTTGTCCTCTGATGAGTCAGCCTTATTGGGGCCGAGAGTTACTATAGATCAACCATTAATCCAAACAGCTGTCCTTATTACTTTCTGGACAAATGGTGAATTTTAAGAGAGATTCCCAACTGGAACACCGCCCCCTGATGTTGTAGACTCAGGCTATGAGGCCGACAAGCACTAAATACCTCATTTTCCTAAAGATTTGAGAGTACTGTGACTGAGGCTGACCTCTTATACTGGAGGAACTTGTACGACATAAGTTTTGAGATCACGATAAGGGTTTCGGATGAGTCTGAGAGAGTTTTCAATGATCATCCTGGGGAGGTAGCGGTATATAAATAAATGTTTAAACTCGGCTTTTGCCTCCCCATACATCTTATAGTATGAGCAGTTCTTGCCCATTTTGGACTAGCTCCAGCCTAACTTTCCCCAAATGCCTTTAGAACCCTTCTCGACTTCATAGTGTTTTAGAGGTTTCATCATAGTACCGACCTTCCAGTCGGCATGTTCTCAGCATGCTATAATGTTTCCTGCATTAAGTATTAGCCTTGCTATTATCACTTTGTGGCTAGAAAGACGACTAAGAAGGTGATATTTGTAAATCAAACGTCTAACCACCACTGGAAGTCAAGATACTTCTTTATGTCTAGCGCGTAGGAATTCCCTTCTAACCACGTCTCATCTTCATCTGAGCTGAGGGTACCCTGACAATGGGCCAAAGTGTCAATGTCTGCCAAACTTGATTCCGGTCTGAGTTTAGACGACCAAGCTAAGATTGAGACCTTAAGGGTTCAAGGTGAGGGTGGTGGTTTTGCCAAATATGAGGATCTTGACCCCTAATAACCTAGCTGAGTTTGGTCTTCAAGTTGACCCTCTTACTAAAATTTATAAGTTTACCATCTTCTTTTAATATTAGTTCCAGCCTGTATATTTCTGATACTAACCTTTGACCCTTTACAGGTGGTCCAAACAATACTCCTGACGCACTTTGGAAAATGGTGGCTCCCAACCTTCTTAACATGGTTAACAAGTTTGGTAAAAAGCCATCAGCTCAAGCTGGGTTGACAAAGAAAACTACTGGTGTCGCAGGTCAAGCCGATGATACCAGGAAGAGGAAAGAGAGAGTAGAGGATACTACTACCTCCCGTAGTGCAAAATTTAGTCGGCCAACCCAAGGATCGGATAGGTCTATACCAATCCATTATGAAGACATCCTTACTGCTCGTATTTCTCAGCTAAAGTTAAACAATAATGGCATTATGGACAGATCAAAGAAGTCCCTTGAAGCTATCGAATAATGGATGTCTGAGACTGATAAGTGATTTCTTCAGTCCGTCCGTCCGCCTCTTCTCATGGAGTTCGGCCTCCACAAGGCAATCTCGATAATTCTCCAAACTTTTCTTATTTTTTGTTATTCTTAAGTGTTATCTCGTACCAACTAAATTCAGTTTCATTTTACAATCTATACTCTTTTTCTATCATCTTGAAGACTGGGTTGAGAAAAGACTTCCCCTGATTCAGAAGGGAAGGGATGCTGAGAAGGTTGAGCAAGGTCCGAGGGATGACCTTCAAAAATCAAAGTCGTCTGAGAAGCTAGAAAACCAAGTGTTGGACAAGTCGAGGGCTGATTATGAGCAGGAATTGAAGAAAATAGCTGAAAATAAGCAGAAAAAGGTTGATGTCACCGTCCAGGTTTCTTTTTAATGAGGCAAAGGCGTAGGCCGTGGCTGAGTTCATGGCATTTGAGGATTTTGGAGGCTATGCCTTTGAATACCTTAAAAGAGGCATAAAGATAACCTGTCGCTGGGCGAAGCTGAATGAGGCCAAGGTTGGGACAATATCTTCCAAGCTTTTTCAGAGATTGGACTTTAACGATGAAATGCTCACCACTGCTTTGTCCGAGATAGAGAATCCTGAGAAATCTCTGACTAAGGTTATTGAGCACACAGTAGCCGAGATGAACTTTGAGATGAATGCGAATAAGGTCGATTTCGATGGGGACAAGGCTGATAATCCCACTATGATTGCCAACAACGAATCGCTTACGAACGAGGCGATGAGGTGAATGCTTAGGAGTGCAAATATTTAGATTGCTTGGGTAGTCACCTGTGGCCATGCATTCCATTTCTTTTAAGTAATTTGTACCCTTTCTTGCAAACACTTGATTATTTTTCTTATATTTTTTGAATGTTTCTGACATTGAAATGCATGTCTATTGGCCTTTTTTGTTTATGTCGTTTCTTCTTGTTTTTTCCAATGTTACCGATGTTTCAACAAGTAATTATACTTGAATGGTTTGTAGCTTTCTTTCACTAGTCGCTCCATCTCTTTGGAGCATCGTCTCATACTTAACTGAGATTAATATGACTAAAGCAATGGTTTTTTAAAAAACAAAATAAAATTTTGACCTCTAGTCATTTTGAGAGTGTATTGGATACTTACATTGTCGTCTCGGCCGAGAGAGTTAATTTCATTAAATTAATAATTTTTAATATGAATCACAACTAAGTGATTTTCAAATTTGATTTCGAAAAATTATGGTGTTAATCACAAGTCCCCTCTCGTCGTTTTGAGAGTGTATTGGATGAGATCACTATCATACATACGCTGTTATCTCGATAGAGAGAGTTTATTTCACCAAATTAATGATGTTTAATATGAACCATAACTAAGTGATTTTTAAATTTGATTTTACCAAATTCTGGTGTTAATCATAAGTCCCCTCTCGTCATTTTGAAAGTGTATTGGATGAGATCACTCTCGTACATACACTGTCGTCTCGGACGAGAGAGTTAGTTGCACTAAATTAATGATGTTTAATATGAACCACAACTAGGTGATTTTTAAGTTTTAATTCACCAAATTACGGTGTCTGCAAGTCCCCTCTTGTCGTTTTGAGAGTGTATGGATAAGAGTCGTCTCGTCCATGCATTGTTGTCTCATTCGAGAGAGAATTTTCACCAAATTAATGATGTTTAATATTTTCTCCCCTTTTGGTGTTATTAAGAGTCCATGGACGAGGTTGACCCCATTTGTACTATCATGTCACCGAGAGTAAGTAGGAGCTACTTCACCACGAATGATGTTCTATATATTAGGATGATCTAATACATACAATTCTAAAATAATTTAAACAACAAAATAGGAGAGAACACTTGGAAATTTTCATTCATAATCTGATTCTCATATACATGGACTAATGACACTAAATGAAACTGGTAAGAGACAAATGAAGCTAAAATGAACTTTAATACAACTCTTACTTATAGTAGTTTTTGAGGTGGCCAACATTCCATGGAATGAAGAATGGCTTGCTGTCTAAACTTTCCAGTTGATACATTCCTTGAACCATTTCTTCAACGACCATATAAGGACCATTCCAGTTGAGATAAATCTTGTTGAGCTTATGCCAAGTCTTCTTCAGAACGAGGTCTTCTACTACCAGTGGATGGGCCTTTACCCTCTTATTATAGAACTTCATTGTCCTTTGCTGATAGGCAACTTGACTAGCCTCAGCGTCCTTCCTTCTCTCTTCTACTAGGTCCAAATCTAATCTGTGTTCTATAATGTTCTGCTCCAGGTCATATGTTTGGACTCTATAGGTTGGGAGACCTATCTTTGTCGGCACCACAACCTCTGATCATAGGCTAGCATGAACAGATTGTCCCCCATTGGAGTCATCTCTATCATCTTATATGCCCATAAGACGTCATGAACCTCATCAATCCACCTCCCTTTGGCATCTTCCAATTTTTTCTTGATTCCATTAAGAATTTTTCTATTTGTAACCTCTCTCTGCCCATTGTCCCGGGGTCGGCCTGGAGTTGAAAATAAATGTTTATGATGACCCGCTCATAGTACTTTTTGAGGGAGATGTTCTTAAACTGTTTCCCATTATTAGAAATCAAAGTTTTAGTCATGCTGTATCTACAGATGATGTTTTTATAAATAAACTGAAAGACTTTCTTCTCTGTTATTATGATCATCGCCTCAGACTCTACCCATTTCGAACAATAATCAATAGCTATAATCAAATAGCAATAATTATTCACATCCCTTGGCAGGGTCCTACTAGGTCGATCCCTCAGACTGTAAATGGCCATGGGGATGTGATAGAGGTTATGGGATGATGAGGTTGATGGGCAATGGTGGTAAAGCTTTGGTATTTGTCACACTTATTCACATATATGTATGCATCTTTGGTTAACGTCGACCACCAGTATCCTTGAGTGATGATACTCTTCTCTAATGACCTTCCTCCGATGTGACTGGAGCAAGATACCTCATGCACATGATGTCTCTTATAATAGAGAGACACTCTATACCTCAGTTTCTTCTTCTCGGCTTTATAATCGGGCAACTCTCCATCCCTAATATACCGAATGATAGTATCCATCTAAGAAGCTCCCACATTTAAGTTCAAATAAAATTCCACAGTGTTGTCTTCCTCTTCAATGGTCGGCTGATGTAGGATCTTTACCGACACCATCCTTCTGATTTATGTTCTTGTGGTAGATGCTAACCTCGCTAGAGCATTATCTCAGCTATTGTCCAGTCGAGGTATCCTCTTCAGCTTCACTTATCTGAAATGCTTCAGTGCTTCTTTTACCCTTCCAAGGTATTTGGCTATTCTGTTGTCCTTGGCCTCATAGACTCCTAATATTTGATCCACAACTAACCTCGAGTCACTATGGATCATGAGTTGGACGATGCTCAGTGCCCGAGCCAGGGAGAGACCTGCTAGAAGGGCCTCATATTCTGATTCGTCGTTTGAGGTTTTGAATTTGAACCTCAGGGAATACTCAATATCGGTGACACAATCAAACCTGCTCCACTTTCGGCCTCACACGAAGAACCATCAACAAATAAGTTCCATACATTACCATCTTTTGAAAAATTACCCTTTTCTAGGGTCCCATTCTTGAAGAGGTATCTCTCTTCTTCATTCTCATACACTTTACTTCTTGCTGTACTCGGATCGGCCTTAACTGGCGGAAGACGTTCTATTCTTTCTGGCTCTCAAGCTGGAATATGAATCTCTTCTGCATCGGCCTTGTCCCATGTGAACTTGGCTACAAAATTATCTAGGTCTAGTCCCTTGATGGCCGTTCTTGGCTGGTCGATGCTATCAAATGCCCTTAACTCAATTTCCCAGGCCATCAACCTACCCGATTTCTTAGGTTTATGTATGACCTGTCTGAGAGGAGAATTAATGAGGAAGACTATGGTATGTGCCTGGAAGTATGGCTTCATCTTTCTTGAGGCATGTATTAGAGCATAAGACAACTTCTCTATTTTAGGATATCTCTGCTCGGCCCCATGGAGGGCTTTATTATTAAAATAGATTGGTTTTTATATTACATCTTCATCTCTAACTATGGCAGCACTAATGGATGATTCTGACACTGCCAAATACAAATACAACTTCTCTATCTGGATTGGTCTTGATAGCAGGAGTGGGGAGCCGAGGTAGGTCTTTAATTCTTAAAAGGCCTTACCATACTCCTCATTCCACTCAAAATCTTTATTGAGCACTTTAAAAAATGGAACGCATTTATCTGTAGCTCTAGACACAAACTTATTCAATGCTGCCACCCATCCAGTTAGCCTCTACACATATTTTATTATTATTGGAGTCTTCATATCCACTAAAGCTTTGATCTTCTCAGGGTTTGCCTTAAATCCCCTCTAGTTCACAATAAAGCCCAAGAACTTACCTGGCCCCACGCCAAAGACACACTTGGCTAGGTTGAGTTTCATCATAAAATTGTCTATAGTATTAAAAGTTCACTCAAGGTTGGCCACATGAGTGTCAACCTTGAGACTCTTCATTAATATATCATCGATTTGCACCTTCATCGACTTCTCGATATGCTCTTCGAATATATTGTTAACCAATATCTGATACATTACCCCGACATTCTTCAGGCAGAAGGGCATGACCTTGTAGCAATAGGTCCCCTTGTCAATTATAAAAGATATCTTCTGACCATCAATCGAGTCCATGAATATCTGATTATAGCCTGGGTAGTCATCCATAAAGCTCATTAATTCATGGCCTGCTGTGGCGTCAACCATTTGGTCGATCCTCGACAAGGGAAAGCTATCCTTAGGGAAAGATTTGTTCAGGTCCATAAAATCAACACACATCCTCCACTTGCCATTAGCCTTGTGGACGATAAAAAAGTATTCAACAACCATTCAGTGCAAAGTCGACCTTTTCTAACTTCTTCACTTCGTCTCGGAAGACGTCATTAGACTCTCATTCTCTGTCTTATCGGCCTTGCACTCTCTACCACATTGATCTTATGGAAGAGGACCTTTGGATCGATGCCTGGCATATCCCGATGGCTCCTCTTTTCTTCAACAATTTGATCAGCTCTTTTTTGATTTCCTTGTTTAGGGATTTGCCAATTTGGATAATTTTTTTGGCTCATCCTCACTGAGGACGATAGATTCTACCTCCCCAATGACCTCCCCCTTATTTAACTTAGTCTTCTCTCTAGGATCCAGGGTATCAATGTTGTACGTTGCAATAGCCCTTTTGTATGCCTCCCTTTCCTCGACCGAGTTAAAGTATCATTCATGTGCCTAAACTTGGTCACCCTACACTTCCCCTAATGCATATGGAGTCATGAATTTAATCATTTAGTTAACGGTTGAGGTCAAGGCCTCAAACTCCTTGAGGGATACCCTTTCGAGAATTATATTGTAGGCCTAGTAGACATTCTCATCCATGATGAAGAAACTAATCTTCTTCGTGAGGCATTTTGTCCAGAAACTTCCCATTCTTACTTCCATTTCATAGATCCCCAAAGGGTGTACTTTCTCTCCACCGAACACCTAACCCTTTGTAACAGTCCCAAAACATAACATTTGCCAAACTATCACTATCTACTAAAATCCTCGAAACCTCATAACCATACACCAGAGTGGTGATGACCAAATGTCATCATGCGGAGCTAAAATCCCTTTAAAGTCCAGCATATAGAAACCAACAATTAAAGTATTCATATCAACCTTAGTTCTTTTTACCTTTTTAGGCTCAAAGACCACCAAGTTCACTTCCCTAGGTTTTGGGGGAAGAGGTTTTGCCTCTGCCCTGTGAGCCTTTTTATTAGCAATCTCTTTTCCTTCTCCATCGAGTCCTCTATAAATCATCTTGACATCGAGAGAAATTACGTGGATTCAACCCTTAGGATCGGTAATTGGAGATGAAAAGTCTGGGTCTGCTTCATCATCATCGTTTTAATTAGCTGGAGTATCAGGCTTGTACTTGTCGTTCCTCCTCTTTCGGGTGTCGTCTCAGACATCCTTAGAACTACCCTTGTCAACATACTTTCTCAACTTTCCAGCTTTAAACATTCTCTCAATCTCGTCCTTGAGAGTGAAACACTTGTCGATCGTATGGTCGTGGTCTTGGTGAAATTCACACCACATGTTCCTATTCCTCTTGTGAGGAGGATCTTTCAGTTTTTCAGGCCACTTCAAAGACCGATCATTCTTGATCTCATTCAAGATGTGCTCACAACTGAGATTAAGAGGGGTATAGTCAATGAACTTATCGTTCGCCGACCTATTCTTGCCATCCTTATTCTTCTTATGAAACTTACCCTCACTGCTTGTTCCCTTCTCATCTTCACCCTTGGCAGTCATTGCCTCCTTCACATTCATGACCTTCTTGATTATAGCCAGGAGTTTGGCCATAGACTTTAGAGGATCTTATGCAAGCTTCTAAAGTAGATTTCCTTTTTCCAGACCTCCCACCAGGGCTGTCATTACAATACTCTCTTTATAATACTCAAACTCTAACTATTCTTTGTTGAACCTCGCTATGTACTCCCTCAGACTTTCATTCTTTCCTTGCTTCACATACAATAGGTGGGTAGTATTCTTCAAGGTCTCACACCAAAGAATAAATTATGTATAAACCTATCTGTAATTTATTTGAAATTCTTAATTGAGTTTATAGGGAGAGAGGTGGACCATATATGCATTGCTCCGGTCAGGGTGCTTGAGAAGGCGCGACACCCCATCTTATTTGAGACTGAGTAAATATCAGTAACTGATTACTGTATCTCGACATGGTGGACTGGGTTAGTACTTTCATCATAATTTGGTGTGACCACTGGTGGCTTAAACTTTGTCGGTATTGGATAACTCACGATCTTTGCCACGAAGGGGGAGCCTTCATTGTATCCCCTCTACAAGGGGTCCTTCAGAATGTCCCCTATCTTGTCTTCCAATTACTGAATGGAATCATTATAGGGTCTCTTAGTTGCCGCTATTACCTCAGCCCGGGACACATTATCTCCAACCCCTTTTCTGCCATCTGGACGAACCAAAGGCTCTCTTGTAACTATTTTATCTCGACTATTCACCTCTTATCACTCCTCCTTTCGACCACAAGGAGGTCGACGGTCATCACATCTATCATTCCTTCTAGAACCAACTATACTTGTGGATTCGGAGAGGCAATTTCTCAGGTCGTCTACTAATAGTCCAATCTAATTAAAGGCCTAACCCTTACTTAATCTATCTAAAGCTGAAGCCCTTGGCCTGCACTCTTTGCTTGACCTGTCATTAAGCCCTCGGCTGGGCTGAATGGGCTGTACAGTGCCTCCAGAAATTTTATAAATCTCCTAACAACTCCTATCATCCTCTTCAACATACTGCTCATCCTCATCATCAGGGCATTCTTGACCCGGCCTCCATAGGCATAAATGCCTAGGTTCGGCCACGTCTCCGCACTTTTACTGAGGAGGAAGATTCTTATATGGGGCCTGGGGTGGTCTCCTGGACGTTGTATCTAAGACACCTTCTCTGGCTACCGGAGTTATCATCTCATCTCCAGCATCAATGGGTATAACCACCATGTTTTAGCTAAAAGCAGCTAAAGTCGACTACATCTGTCGTTGGCTGTCCACTAAGGAGCGCAAGACTGTCGCCACCTCCCCTATTCTGACTGAGGAGGGGCTTGACAGGTACTGGGGCTGCTTATAGTAGGTGGATCTGTTACTATTGAAGGGTTTCGGTGATCGAAAAAACCAAGTGATGTACTAAAAGTGAGCTTAAACTCAAACCAGAGCTTTTTCAATGGTGGTTCAAGCTCAACCAAGGATAATATTGGACCACCAGCAGAGAATCCGATGGAGTAGCTACAAATGAAGGAAAAATATGGCTATCTCATTCCTACAAACAACACAAGATTGATGATACCAAAAATGATATTAACAAGTCAATGTGTATGTAAGCTCAAAACCAATCAATAATGGAGTATAATAGATATAAATTAGTGTAAGAGGGTAGTTCCCTTTTTGCCTAGGAGTATGGTAATGCTAATTAAGGTGTAACCCTTAGAGGTATAGTGATAAACGATAACCCAACAACTCTTCAATAAACACAACTAAACCTACAATATTATATATGATCAACATTCAGATTGAACTCACAATACTCTTGTGTATAACTCAAAATAATAATAAAAGGAACTCAGAAGTAACTCATTCAAAGGGAGAGAAAAGTAAGCACACTAGATACACCTTGGAAGGCACCCAACACACCAAGAACCTCTGAAATATCTCTAGTTAGCTATTAAATGCTTCATAATAAATGACAATAGTGGGTGAGCAAGAACTCTGGTTTGTAATAACTTCTCTCTGATATGTACTATCTCTCTAGCAATAATCTCTAGAAAATAACTCTCTCTATAATGTGGTTGAGGCCAATAAATATCCCCCACACCACTCTCGAGATGCCTCCATCCTCATTAATGTGAAAGTCCCCCCATCAAGCTTTACATCACAAACATTAAATGCATAATGGGCAACCTGTCCTACGTCATAAACATTAAATGCCAGGACATGCCTTTTTCTTGACCACTGTGCTCCAGAGGATTGTACCACAGAGGCGGCTCACCAAACCATCTGACAGCCCCTAATACCACAGTGGTTTACTCGATTTCAGACTGGACATTGTTTAATTGGATGCTGACATCACATAAAGTATACGTGACATTAGGTAAGGGACTATTTGGCTTAAGGGTAACAAACGATGGAACTCAAGGCAACTTCGCACAATCTTCCACGGTGAAAGGTTACTCGGTGTTTTACCAGGTATATCTAAGATGGTCAGGACAATCCCTAATGATGCCTTACTTCTCAATCCTACAGACTAAGTCCTTCTGAAGTTCCCCTGATGAGGTTATTCGATAGAGTATATAAGATCTCCCAGGCCCTGCCAGGACTAGTCTCTGGCGAGTACCGTTTGACCTCACACTGAATATTAGAGTTATTACATCATTGCAATCAATGTTAATAATTTAACTCAATAACAAACAAGAATTAAAGAGTGAGTTGTATCGACCAATCTCCTAACTGGGCTACCGCGTTAAGCTGCCACGCTGAACTGCCGCGCTGAGCTATCTCGATGTCTCCATGCTGCTTCCTTCCCTTAAGTATCTTTTATTATCTGGGGAGGCTTATCTCTAATTCAGATATTTTCTTTGAGCCCCCTACATTTGCCCCTTTGTGTAGAGATTTGTTGTGACAACAAGAAATGTTTGCACGAAAACTTCTCAATCCGATAAACCATAAACACGTGGGAAGAAATTCTTGTCTCTCTGTCTTTGTTGCAACTTCTTCCGTTAATTCTGCCAAAAAAAATAAAATTCTCCCCGATTTACCTGATCCATAGCTCTACAGATTCTCGGCTATGGTGAAGGGACATTGTTACTTTTTTTCTATCATTACATCGCATTCGTTCTGCCTTCTCCACTGGCGAATGGAATTCTCCCAAAACATTTGAGGAAAGTGCTAACCTGTTCTGGCTATTCAGAAGTTGAATTCTCCCCTATCTGAACTTCTCCCAAAGTAACTATTGAACCTTAAATTCTCCCTAGTTTTTTTCATTCCGTTATTCTTTCTCGTTTTATCTTGTTCAAAAAGTAAAATTCTCCCCCATGTACCTGAGCTAAAAGTATTTCCAAACGGTCTTGTGGCGAGGGGACATTGTGAAATTTTTGAGCTACGCTACCTGGAGCCTCTTCTGTATCGTTGAAATTCTCCCCGATGCCTCTTCAGTCCGTTTTATCTCAGTTTGGGTTTTCACCATGGGGCCTCTAATTGATTGAAAAATTTTTAGCTCCCAAACTTAACTTATCTTTAAAACAACACACCTTTTCCCAAACGTCACCTCATTAATGATGTGAGCCTATCTTTTTAACTATCAAAGCGTGCCTCGAAGTGCCACGTGTCCACTTATAATCATTTTGACGGCTTAGCACGTGCTTCTGTGGGAAACTCAAATGTCCACTTTATTTTAAACGACTAATTCTCAACACTTAGTCACTTTTTTATCTTCGTCTCTTTGCTTACCTTCATAATTACAGAGCTTTTTTTAGAGAGAAAAGCGAAAACCGCTATCGTAAACCCAATTTTCACCTGGTTCTTTCCATCTTCGCCTTCTTGGCCACCACCAGACGTTGTTCCTCCGTCATTTCCACTGCTCCCTTTTCCCTCTTCAAACCTCCACCATATCTCATAACTTCTTTAAGATCTCTAGCTGTTCCTGCCATCGGTGCCCTGTCTGCTACCCCCACTACTACTGCTATTGCCCCTTTAGATGCCACTACTTTGGTGGAAGCCTATTAGGAACAGTTTCAGTTTTACTGCCGTTATCCTTTTTTGGTGAGGATGATGATTACTCCTCCATGTGCAAGGTGGTTGTCCTATGTGTTAAGTGTGATGCCTTGACACTTGGCGATGAACATGATGGAGTGGAAGATAGGGGGTTTTCCCCCAGAAGGAACTCTATGCTTTCGCTTGGATCGTGGCGAATTCCCCTACTCCCAAATGGACTTCGAAGGGCCGGGAGATTCCTCTACCAACTTTGATATTTAGAATGCACACATGAAGAAAACTTACACTGATGCCCTTACGAATTTTGGGCTCCATCGGGCAAAGTGGTTTAACAACTTTACTCTTTCTAAATATAATGATGCACTTCAAGTTCTGGTGTCTCGCTGAAACGTTACCACACATAACTTTATAGCTTCCTGGGGTGAGTTCACCATCATATTGGAAGATGTTTGTGAACTATTAGGGCTTGAGACCACAAGTGCTATGCCTTATCATGATGAGGCATTAGATGCTGAAGAGGCTGATGACCGTTCTGAGTTGGGTCGAAGCTGCAATGGGTCATCTAATAAAACCACCTTCACTCATCTCATCAACTACTTCTTTCGAGAACCTTCTGAGAAAGATGGTTCTTTTGCTGCTGGTAAGGGGCAAGGTACATCTATAGAATTACCAACTTATATTCTTGTCATTCTTTCCCATTTCGTGCTGCCTGGGAAACCGAATGACCAGCCCAAGAGAGACCTTATAGACATATCCATCTGTTTGGCCAAGGGGGTAAATCTTCCTCTAGCAGCCATGAACCTGGGGTTCCTCTACACTTGGCTAGATATGACCCACCTAGATATGGAACGGTCCCTTGGTCGTTAAAACATAGTCAATTTTGCCAACACCATAGTTCTTACGGGCCTCTTTTATACCCATTTTCCTGCCATATCGACCAACACCATCCGTCCTCCCTCTGATGAATCTATAGGTACCCATTTCTTGTAATGCTATCAAAATAAATAAAGCCATAAGGGCATACTTCCCATCTTCAACAGACTTGACAGTTTCGTCATGAAGTCGTACAGTGAGGAAGTTTTCCTCCATACTTGGGATTTTTTTAAACACGGGACTAAGGTGGTTCAACCAACTATTGTGTACCTCATCACTGAGAACCCCTCACCAGATGTGGTCCTTATATTCTCCCCAGGGTATTTACCTTCTTACACCGAGTGGGGATATACCTTTGAGCCTTACAATCCCAACCGATGCAGCCGCCAATTTGTCTTTGACCAAGGGGCCCCTCACCCAATTTTTTAGTTATCCCACCCCAAAGTCACCTTTAGTGAGGCCTGATCCTTTTATACTTCTACTTCTTCTTGGGAGGTCTGCTCAACAATGGTTGGGCAAGTCATCATCCTTAGTATTACAAGACAAGGGGAAGTGACTTCACTGTTTGCAACAAAGTACCGGCCAATGCAATTGGCCAAGATTTTTGAGTTTGTTCAAGGTCCTCCGGTGTATCCCCTAGTTATCTCATTCTCTGCTTCTGAATTGGGACTTAAAGGCAATTTTATTCATGGGGTGGAGTTCCCTCTGAGTAGCACTCTAAAGTATCTCCCAAGCGAGTTACCTCCCCATTGCCCCATAATCCCTACTACCACCCCCACGCCCAAAAAATCTCCCATGCCCAAACAAACCAATATTACCGGAGGTGTTTTTAGCGAGGGGCCTTCAAAACCTCCTGCTAAAAAGACCAAAACTTCAAAGTGTGGGGTTTCTTCAAAATCAAAGTCCCAGCATAAGCCCCAGGCTCCTTTAGATTCATTCCCCATCGCCACCGTTCCACCTGCCATGTCTGCAGATGTAAGTGAGGAAATACGAGCTAAGTGTTTCACTGAACTAGAGAGGGTGAAACGGGCATTTCAAGAAGCCACCTCCCGGTCCTCCTGCTGCTGTTTTCCCTACAATCATCGTAGATTTAATGAAGGGGGTATCAAAATGAAGAAAAATTTCCAGTCTCCCCTCTAGTGTTGGTGCCTCTGGAACTCTAAAGAAGACTCTAGGTACAAAGACCCAGAGGAAATGGGCCTACGAAGTGAAGCTCATTATTGCTGCTTCTACTACTAAGGCCTCTCCCTCTCCAATTACTATTGGGGATATCACCCTCGATGATAGTCCTGACACTGAGAGAGATCCCACCGAGAGGGCTTCCCCCATTCCTTCACCACCTGCTTTGCCAACGATCATATCATCCAATTCTTCTCCTGAGCAAGAGCTATATTTTTTATATATATTTTTTCACATTTAACCATTTTAAGCATAGTGAAGTTTATTTTATAACACTTGGTCAAAAAATTTCTTTATGAAGGAGGTTGAAGGAGAAAGGCCAAGCCCTCCTGTGAGCCCCTTTATGGGAGGACGCTTCGGCAGCGTCTCAATTGATGCATTTCATCCCCATTCTCCTATGTATGGGATGACCTATTCTCACCGTTCTGCCTCTAAGCGTATAGAGGAGGCTGCCAGGAGGGCTGGTGTTTCGAAACAATCCATTGAAGCTTCTTCCCATCCAGAGGATACTCCTCTGGCTTCTTTTATGCCATCTTCCCTTCCCGTGGTTCCTCTGGCCATTGTTCCAGTCTCTTTTTGCCCTCCAGAGGTAATAGATTGATTATCACTTAGCTATATTTTCCTACACCTATGTTTTTTTACTAAGTATTTTCTTTGGCCTTCATGTTGTAACTGCCCCTGATTTGGCTACAACTCTCGTTGGGTCAATTCTACAGTTCCCTCTGGTGAGGCATGCAATTGTGTTATCCCCCTTTACCAACATCACTGAGGTAAGCTCCTTCCTAGTGTTATTTTTTATGAATTTCTATTTTGTGTTGCTTATGCCCAATGCTTTGTTGTGTGTGCAGTTTTCCCCAGGTTTAACTCCTCATATTCTAGGATGCTGTTGGGTCATCTTCCCGCTAGTTGTCCCTTTGATTTTTGTTAGGGTTGGTGCACCTTTGAGGGATAAATTGGTGCTTTTGATTCCTCTCCTATCCTGGCTATAGTGCCTTTTCCTGAGGGGGGTGCTTCACCTAGGGTTGAGGTTTCTCTGGTCGAGGGTTCTTCAGATGCTCAGGGAGGAACTAGTTTATCTACTGTAGTTTCTTCCATTGCAGCTACGTCTCCAGCTACCGTTGATCCTCTAGGCATTCCTGAGGTATTTTCTGATTGCTTCCTTTTATTTGCATAAGTATTTCCATTATGCCTTCAAAATAATTTTAACAATTAAAGACACTTGTTAAGAAAAAAAATCTCAAATTCCACCTGAAATGATTTCTTAATAATGAAAATCACTTGTTAAGATTTTTCATCAAATTCCACCTATAATGGTGACTTAACAAGGAAAGCCACTTGTTAAGGTTTTTTGTAAACTCCACCTATAACGGTGACATAAGAATGAAAACCACTTGTTAAGATTTTTCATAAACTCCACCTATAACGGTAACTTAACAATGAAAACCACTTGTTAAGATTTTTCATAAACTCCACCTATAACGGTGACTTAACAATAAAAACCACCTATTAATATTTTTCATAAACTCATTTTTTTCATCACTTTGCAAGTTGTGAGGGAGCCTGCTATTATCTAAATGCCGGCTCAGCGTGAACCCTCACCTGTTGAACCCATGCATTAAGAACTAGTCCCTTATGAGGACTCAAGCCATGACGATCGTGGTTCAATTACAAACCTGCCAGCGAATAGCGAGTTAGGTTGTGAGGTTCCTCTTCCAGACATGTCTCCTCACGATTCTGTCTGATGGTCCTTTGCCAATTTCCTCAAATTTCTACGTGCGACAGGTTTATAATCGAATGGATTGTCATGCACCATCCTCTAACTTTTACCCCTGACTGTGTGCGCTCCAACATGCTAGTAATGAGCCATAGGCTCCAAGTTTTGGCTATCGTTATTTCTAAGGTCGTCAACACTTCAGTGTATACTCTTACCAGGGACCTCATTAATCATCACTTGGGGAAGTTTGAAGGAGATGGGTGAGGATGTCTTTTAACAAAATTGGCTAATCAACCACCATATACTTCTGAAGATCCATCAGTTGGAAATCCAGAGGGAACTCTACCTGAAATATGCCTGAAGAGAAGAGACTATCAGTGTTGTCCCCTATGTTAGTAGAAGTCGATGATAAAGTGAGGGTTATCGAAGAAGCTTTAGCAAAGGCCAAACTGGAATGGGAAACTCTGTTAATCAAAAGAGCTCAAGTGCAGACCAGGATTGAAGGTTGCATTGCTGCTCACAGGTCATGCTTGTAAGATTCTTCTGGTTTTCCTGGGGAGTTCTTCTCCCAAATTGTTCTACGGTTTATTTTGGGCTAGAAGTCCCTTCTTTTGTATTAACAGTCATTCTTTACTTTCATCAGATATAATTATTGGATGGTAGTTCCCAATTTTGTAATCGTTACAAGTCATATAAATGAAAGAGATATAGTTTTTTATCATCATATGATATTTTGTTGTAAACTTCTGTTTATTACGAAGTTCAAATTCTTACAATTTATAAGCATACTCTTTTTTTTAATCTCATTATGAAAGAAACAACTCTCTCAATGGATTGCATCATAACTGTAGACACCCCATTCTGTTACCCCTTAACTCTCCTTAGGTCCCTAGAACCTCCCTTCATCACTATAAACCCAGGTCACGTCCCGAGTACTGACCTGGAGGCCATCGGGCACCCCCGGCTCAGTTTGACCCAAAAGTCAAACTCCTCATCTCGACTGAGACTCAATGAATCTTCAAAGGACACTGAATACCCTTTCCAACGGTCCGTCCCGTGCACGATTCCGACTTACCATGCAGACGAACGCGCCATTTGCGTCCGAAACCAGACCTAGAGGCCACCGGTCACTCCCGGGCTCTGTTTGACCTAAGTCAACCCTTCATCTCGACCGGGGCTAAATGAATCTTCGAAGGGCACTGAATACCCTTTCCAACAATCCATCCCGTGCGCAATTCCGACTTTCCATGCGGACGAACGATCCGTTTGACTCCGGGAAGCCACTGAGCACTTCTCGGGCTCGGTTGACCAAAGTCAACTCTCCAAACTGGGTCAAACTCTTTGGAATTTCGAAGTACATCTAGTAAACTTTTCAACGGTATGCCCCGTGCGCGATTCGGACTCACCATGCGGACGAACGATCCGTTTGCGTCCGCGCGATTTCTCGTCCAATGGACCGACAAACGCTTTCGAGCCACATTTGACCCAAAGTCAACTCTCGAACTCGGGAGTGATCCAATGGACTTTCGAAGGTCTATGAAATACCTTTCCAACTGTATGCCCCGTTCGCGATTCTGACCAACGGTTTGCCCTCGGTGGCTAATTTTCCGAAAAAGCCTAAGGCGCACTGCCAAATGGCAGGTCCCAGATCCTGCCTATCGGCACCTGCCGATAGGCAGTGCCATGATAAGGCCGATCGGCATTCCCCTGGGGTTATAAACGGAGGCCTTGGCCTCATTTTCAAGGAGAGCCCAGATCTGATAGAAATCTCTGTGAACGAATCCCAGAAACCTCTTTCGAAGGCAGCGTGATTTCAACTTCCAAATCCCTCTTTTACCTTCACTTTTCATCACCCTTTTCATCAAACTTGGTGAATTAACCACTCTCCATCATCATCCAAGCTCAAGGACTGCTCTCCAACATTTAAGATCATGCTCAAGATCTTCAAGAAGGTCCAACTTTCTCAAACTCTCTCTTAAATTCTCTTGAATTCCCAATAACTTGTTTTCTTACTTAGCACTTTTATTATCTCATCTCACACATCCTAATATACTTTTTATTTAGTATTATTTCACATCTTTTATCTTCATAAAACCCAAAAAACAAGAAAAGAGGGTTTACTCATAAATTCCAAATAAGGGATTCTCACACTTTTTCCACACTTTTCTCACAACTAAAGCACTTTTTCTACACACACACACACACACTTACGAATAAGAGATCCCACATTTGGATTTATGGGATAAACCCCACCCCCTTGCTTTGTATGCGAACTACGTGGACTTTGATGCCATTATAGGCTACGTAGGCATCTCGGGGTAAAACCCGAGACTCGAGTCCTTTCTCTCACTTTTTCTCTTATTATCTATTTTCTCTAAATCCAATTTTCTTATATTATGTATATGCTTATTCTTAGTGACACATTACTCCATATGCGTTATTGTTCCCTTATAACGATCAACGTAGGAATAACCGCGTAAATCTTATTTTCCTAATATTACTTTTATATCTTCCTACGGATGACTCGCTTTATCTTTTCCATGATACAAGTCGAGGATTCCTACCTCCATTCTATATATATACACACGCGCACATATCAAGGGGGGAAATATAAAGGAAAATAACAAATATCCATGAGAGACCGAAAGGGCGGAATGGGTGCCTAACACCTTCCCATTTTGTAACTAAGCCTCCGAACCCTTCTCGAATCATCTTGGTTTCGCATGCACCAGTATGTCTTTGGAAGCCATCCTTCGGGGTGGCTTCCTCTGTTTCTTTTGTCTGTTTTGAGTAAAATAGACTGGCGACTCTTAATCTCTCTACATTTTTCACACCTCACAAAATCGACGCCGGCCGGAGTGCTCTCCCGAGAGGGGACGCACGGGACCCGAAGGATTCCTCCTCCCTCCGCGGTGGGGATCGGCGGGGATGGCCACAATAACTTTAACAAAAATAAATCTCTAACTGACGTTACTCGTTTAAACATGGTAAACATTCAACCACTTATTATTAATCTCGAAGGGTTTATCTTCTTCCATCTTAGAGATTAAACAGTAACCTGAATCATAAGCCTCCTTTACAATGAAAGGTCCCTCTCAATTTACAGTAAATTTAGGAAATGGGAGCCCAAAAATGTGTTTTACTATTGCCTTCAAAACCAAATCCCCTTCTATAAATTTTCTTGGCCTCACCAAGTTGTCATATGCTCTAAAAAGCTGCTTCGTGTACATTTGGAAGTGTTGTATTGCGTTGTCCACGTGCTCATCCAGTGCTTCTAACATTACATGTCTACTCTGAGAGAGCATGCTGCTTCACAAGGTATATCATCCCAAAAGAACCTCCAGTTCTACTGGTAAAATTTCTTCATCCCCAAACACAAGAGAGGATGGTGTGTACCCTATAGGTTTCCTCTTCGTAGTTTGATAGGCCCACAGGACTACTGGTCTCTTGTCATCCCACGATCCAAGAAATTTTTCTATCATCTTGGCTAAGATGTAAACTAGGGTCTTTTTAATTGCTTCGGCTTAACCATTACCCTTAGGATATGCCACCGTTAAGGTATAATAGATGATGGAGTATTTGTCTATATGCATCGTTACTTCTTTGTTAACATATGGGGTCCCGTTATCGGAGAGGATAACCTTTGGAATCCCGAACCTGTAAATAATATACTCCTTGATGAATTTATCCACCACACATGCAGTTGATCTTTTGAGTGGTATCACCTCAGCCCACTTTGTAAAATATTCTGTTGCCATGAGTATCCAGATCTTTCCCCTCGAAGATGGGTGTATTGCACCTACCAGGTCAAATGCCCAAGTGTGGAATGGGTAAGGAGTGTCCAAAGAATGTAATTCCACCGAAGGAGCATGGATCATGTTTCCATGTAGTGGGCACGCCTTGCATTTTCGTATAAACTTAGCAAAATCTTTCTCTATAGTTGTCCAATAATAACCTAAGGTCATAAGTTGGTCATATAGCTTTGCTCCTCCAATGTGAGCTGAATCGTGAGCTTATTTCAAAACTTTCATTGCCTCTTCCTTCGTGATGCATCTCAATGGTCTATTGAAGTATCCCCTTTAATAGAGCTGATCATTCTGGACTTAAAACCACGGGGCCCTTGGCTTGGGTCCCATTGCATTAATTTTCTCCAACGGCATAACTCCATCTTTGATAAAATCGATATAAGGCTGCCTCCCATATGCTTAAGTTCAATGAAGTGGAATTCAGCTGCATGAAAGAAAAGTTAACATTTATCGCACCTTCATTGTAACTCTGTTACGTTTTACTTCATCGTTGGACAAAAGTACCCCTCCCTCTGAATTCTTCTGTATAGAGGGATATCAGTTATTTCGTAGTGTTAGTCACGTGTCTTCTTTAATCTCTGGTCTGCTTCTTTTGGCCTGACACATCTCAATAACCATCCTCCTACGTTCCTGAAGTAAAGGTTTCCCTGATTGGCAAAGTGCTGCTCTAGATCTTTGAGTTCCATCTTGCCTTCCCCAGACTCCATCTGCTTCCTAATCTTGCCCCTCCAATCCGAATCATCTTCTATTGGTAAGATTGATTGCACAATCGATGGGGATATTCTCCATTGTATCACCACTGTAGTAGTATTAATTTCATAGCCACCTTTTGAGAAATGGTAGTATAGGCATTAACATGTCTATTCATAATTTTGGGATGCCTTATTATCTTGACATAGTGTAACTGGTTGATCAGTCGTTGGATGATCATTCTATAAGGTGCTAGGATGAGGTGCTTCAATGCATATTCCCCGTTCACTTGCTGAACCACCAAGTTCGAATCGCCTTTGATGCATAGTGAATGGATGCCCCTTCGGAGGGCCTCTATTAACCCCAGTACCAACGCTTCATACTCTCTTTCATTATGGGATCAAGGAAAATCCAACTTGTAGGAAGGGTAAAATTCTTCCTTCCCTTTAGAAAGGATGGCCCCTGCCCCTCCCTTCTTTTTTGTCGAAGAACCATCGAACTACATCGTCCATTCTTCAAGGTTGGCATCCAAAAAATTTACCTGCAAGTCATCCCATGGAATGAACTCTAGGGGTGGTTCAAATATTCCAGATGGGAAAATCGCCAGTAGATCTTCATACGCCTAGCTCTTGATCGAGCGAGGGACTACACATTTCAAATCATACTTTGAAAGGATGAGGAACCACCTAGCTGTCCTTCCAATCAAAATAGTTATTGTCAATAGAAACTTAATTGGGTCACATATTATCACAATGTGGATTGTGAAAGATAATATGTAATTTCTAAGTTTTTGTGCTACAAGCACCAAGGCTAAACAATGCCTTTCTATACTACTGTACCTTGCCTATAGTCCGTGTATGATCCCGCTCAAGTATTAGACTGTTCTTTCTTGGCCATCGATTTCCTGCACTAGAAGAGCTCCAACAGACCTCATTATAGATATGAGGTAGAGTTACAACGATATCCCTACTCTAGGAGGTATCATTGTTTGTGGAGAAATGAGTAGCTTCTTCAACTTGGTCAAAGATTCTTGGTGAGCTTCCTCCCATTTAAACTTCATGCCCTTTTGCAGTAGCTCCATCAGCGGGGGAGTTATTTCGACTAGTCCTGGCACAAATCTCCTAAGGTAGGAGACTTTATCGAGTAAACTCTTGAGCTCCTTCATCGTTATGGGGTATGGCATCTCCAGGGTCGCTCATTACTTATCTTGTTTGATCTGCAGCCCCTGCCGATCTACCATAAAACCCAAGAACTTTCCACTCGTGACCCTAAAAGCACACTTCAACGGGTTCATCTTTAGCTTGTATTTTCTGCATCAAATGAACACCTTTCTCAGACCATCTAGATGGGACTCCTCCTTTTTCGACTTGATGACCAAATCATCCATATAAAATTAAAAAAACTTATGAAAGAAGTCATGGAAAATGGCCATAATTATCCTTTTATACATTGCACCAACATTCTTTAACCCAAAAGGTATCACTGTGTACATAAAGTTGCCTAGCGGGGTCCTGAATGCCGTCTTCTCTGCATTTGCTGGGTCCATCTTGATCTGGTTGTAACCTACATACTCGTCCATGAAGTTGCACATTTCATGACCACTTGTTGCATTGATCAATATGTAAATGGAGGATAGAGGAAACTCATCCTTAGGGTAGGCTGTGTTCAAATCTATAAAGTCTATACATATTCTTATCTTATTCTAATCCTTCTTCTCTATATGTTCCTTTGGGTTCCCCCATTCCCTGTATACTAGTAAAAGATGGGAGGAATGTATTCCTTTGGGTAAGGCTCATCATTGTATTCACGGGGATAAGGTTCACATAAATCTTCATACACCGATGCTACCTCGCTTGCTGATTACAAGGAAGCAGCTATCGTTTTCCACATCTCCTTCTGCATATATTTCCTCATTCCTTCTAAGGCAGATGCATGTGTTTTCTCATCCATTGGAGCAATGGGATGAGAGACTATAGGAGTAATTCCAATTACACATGGCGTACTTACCATGGGTGGAATGCCCGTCACACTCGGGATGCCCACCGTTGGGATAGGGGTGGGAATTGTGTTCGTGGGGAGGATCTGTGCTTAATGGGTCCATCGGAGCTGCCATTGGTGTCACACGGGAACCGAGGTCAAACCAATCCAAAACCGTTGCGGCAACAGGAGTCTGCAAGAATTCGTGGAACTTGCCCATGAGGAGGGTCACCTGTGCTGGTCCTATCCCGGCACTAGTGGAAGCTTGCGTCACCCCTAGGGCGCCTATTTTCGTTTGAACTGGGGGAACCTCTACCCGAGAAACCCCATCACTGGAAGCCTCAAGTTCCCTCGCAACTTGTTCTTAATTATGATGAATAGCCTTAAAGTCTATCAGTCAGTTCCCGTGAGTTACACTGGTCCCGTGCAAGGTGTTTGAACCTCTCACGGGGCCGTTTGGGGGTATTTTGGGTTATCGTCCGCTAATGACATGTTTTTTTAGCCTAAGTATAGATATTTTCAAATGACCATTATATTCTCAAATCGGGGGTCTCGTGACCATGAGATCAGTTCCTGTGAGTTACATTTGTCCTAAGCGAGGTGTTCGCGCCTCTCACGGGCCCGTTTGGGGGGGGGGGGGGTTGGGTTTTCGCCCTCTAACGACAAGTTTTTAAGCCTAAGTCTAGATATTTTCAAATTATCATCGTATTCTTAAACTCATGGCCCCGTGACCATGCAGTCAGTTCCTGCGAGTAGCATTGGTTCCGTGCGAGGTGTTCGCGCCTCTCACGGGGCTTTTTTTTTTTTTTTTTGGGTTTTTGTTCTCTAACGACATGTTTTTAAGCCTAAGTCTAGATATTTTAAAATTATCGTCATATTCTCAAAGTGGGGGCTCCAGAACCTCGCGGTCAATTCTTGCGAGTTACATTGGTCCCGTGCGAGGTGTTCGTGCCTCTCACGGGCCGTTTGGGGCGGGGGGGGGGGGGTGAGTTTTTGCTCTCTAACGACATGTTTTAAGACTAAGTCTAGATATTTTCAAATTATTGCAGTATTCTCAAACCGGGGGGCCCGTGACCACACGATCAGTTCCTGCGAGTTACATCAGTCCGTTCGCGCCTCTCACGGGGCCGTTTGGGTGGGTGGGTGGTTTTCTGCCCTTTAACGGCATGTTTTTAAGCCTAACTCTAGGTATTTTAAAATTATCGTGATATTTTCAAATTAGGAGTCCCGTGACCACGCAGTCACTACCTGCGAGATACAATTGTCCCGTGCGAGGTGTTTGCCCCTCTCTGGAGGCCGTTTGGGGGGTATTTTATGTATTTGCCCTCTAACGGCATGTTTTTAGGCCAAAGTTTTGATATTATCAAATATTCATCATATTCTCAAATCGGGTGTCCCGTGACCACGCAGTCAATTCTTGCGAGTTACATTAGTCCCGTGCTAGGTGTTCGCATCTCTCACGGGGCCGTTTGGGGGGTGTTTTGGGTTTCCGCCCTCTAACAACATGTTTTTAAGCCTAAGTCTAGATATTTTCAAATTATCTTTGCATTCTCAAATTGGGTGTTCCATGACCACACGATCAGTTCCTACGAGTTACATTGGTCCCGTGTGAGGTGTTCACGCATCTCACGGGACCATTGGGGGGGTGTTTTGGGTTTTCGCCCTCTAAAGGCACGTTTTTCAAGTCTAAGTCTAGATATTTTCAAATTCTTATTGTATTCTCAAATCGGGGGTCCCGTGGTCACGCAATTAGTTCTTGCGAGTTACATTGATCCCGTGCGAGGTGTTTGCGCCTCTCAGGGGGTTGTTTGGGGGGTCTTTTGGGTTTTCTCCCTCTATTGGCATGTTTTAAGCCTAAGTCTAGATATTTTCAAATGATCATCATATTATCAAATCGGGGGTCCCATGACCACGCGGTCAGTTCTTGCGAGTTACATTGGTCCCATGCGAGGTGTTCGCGCCTTTCACGAGGTCGTTTCGGGGTGTTTTGGGTTTTCGCCCTCTAACGACATGTTTTTAAGCCTAAGTCTAGATATTTTCAAATTATCATCCTATTCTTAAATCTAGGGTCTCGTGACCACACAGTTAGTTCTTGCGAGTTACATTGGTCCAGTGCGAGGTTTTCTCGCCTCTCACGGTGCCATTTAGGTGGTGTTTTGGGTTTTCACCTTTCAGTGGCAAGTTTTTAAACCTAAGTCTAGATATTTTAAAATTATCGTAATATTCACAAACCGGGGATCCCGTGACCATGCGATCAGCTCCTGCGAGTTACATTGTTCCTGTGTGAGGTGTTTGCGCCTCTCACGGGGCCGTTTGGGGGGTGTTTTGGGTTTTTGCCCTCTAACGGCATGTTTTTATGACTAAGTGTAAATATTCTAAAATTATTGTCATATTCTCAAATCAAGGGTCCCGTTACCACGCGGTTAGTTCCTGCGAGTTACATTGGTTTCGTGCGAGGTGTTCACACCTCTCACGGGGCCGTTTGGGGAGTGTTTTGGGTTTTCGCCCTCTAACGGCATGTTTTTAAGCCTAAGTCTAGATATTTTAAAATTATCATTATATTCTCAAATCGGGGTTCTCATGACCACGCGGTCTGTTCCTACGAGTTACATTGGTCCAGCGCAACGTGTTCGTGCCTGTCAAGGGGCCGTTTGGGGGATGTTAGGGTTTTCGCCCTCTAATGGCTTGTTTTTAAGACTAAGTTTAGATTTTTTCAAGTTATAGTCATATTCTCAAATCGGGTCCCATGACCACGCGCTGAGTTACTGCGAGTTACATTGGTCCAGTGCGAGGTGTTCACGCCTCGCACGAGACCATTTGGAAGGTATTTTTGGTTTTCGCCCTATAACGGCATTTTTTAAGCCCAAGTCTAGGTATTTTTAAATTATCGTCGTATTCTCAAATCGGGGGTCCCGTGACCACACGATCAGTTCTTGAGAGTTTCATTAGTCTCGTGCGAGGTGTTCGCGCCTCTCAGGGGGCTATCGAGGAGGTGTTTTGGGTTTTCGCCCTCTAATGGCATGTTTTTTAACCTAAGTCTAGAGATTTTCAAATTATCCTCATATGTCTCGTGACCACGGGTCAGTTATTACGAGTTACATTGGTCCCGTGCGAGTGTTCTCCCCTCTCACGGGGCCGTTTGGGGGGTATTTTTGGTTTTCGCCCTTTAACTGCATGTTTTTAAGCCTAACTCTAGGTATTTTCAAATTATAGTGATATTTTCAAATTGGGAGTCCCGTGACCATGCAGTCACTTCCTGCGAGATATAATTGTCCCGTGCGAGGTGTTTGTGCCTCTCTTGGGGCCGTTTGGGGGGTATTTTGTGTATTTGCCCTCTAACGACATGTTTTTAGGCCAAAGTCTTAATATTTTCAAATTATCATTATATTCTCAAACCGAGTGTCTCGTGACCACGCAACCAGTTCTTACGAGTTACATTGGTCCCATGTGAGGTGTTCGCATCTCTTACGGGGCCGTTTGGGGGATGTTTTGGATTTTCGTCCTCTAACAACATGTTTTTAATCCTAAGTCTAGATATTTTCAAATTATCTTTGCATTCTCAAATTATGTGTTCCATGACCACGCGATCACTTCCTGCGAGTTACATTGGTCCCGTGTGAGGTGTTCACACATCTCACGGGGCCGTTTGGGGGATGTTTTGGATTTTCGCCCTCTAAAGGCATGTTTTTCAAGTCCAATCTAGATATTTTCAAATTGTTATCTTATTCTCAAATCGGAGGTCCCGTGGTCACGCAATTAGTTCCTACGAGTTACATTGGTCCTATGCGAGGTGTTCGCGCTTCTCACGGGGCTGTTTCGGAGGTCTTTTGGGTTTTAGCCCTCTATTGGCATGTTTTTAAGCCCAAGTCTATATATTTTCAAATTATCATCAAACTCTCAAAATTGGGGGTCCCGTGATCACGCGGTCAGTTCTTGCGAGTTACATTGGTCCCATGCGTCGCGCCTTTCACGAGGTCATTTTGGGGTGTTTTGGATTTTCTCCCTATAACGACATGTTTTTCAGCCTAAGTCTACATATTTTCAAATTATCATCCTATTCTTAAATCTAGGGTCTCGTGACCACGCGATTAGTTCCTGCGAGTTACATTGGTCCTGTGCGAGGTGTTCTCGCCTTTCACTAGGCCATTTAGGTGGTGTTTTGGGTTTTCGTCTTCAAGAGGAAAGTTTTTAAGCCTAAGTCTTAATATTTTTAAATTATCATCATATTCACAAACCGGGGATCCCGTGACCACGCGGTTAGCTTCTGCGCATTACATTGTTCCCGTGTGAGGTGTTTGCGCCTCTCACGGGGCCGTTTGGGGGGTATTTTGGGTTTTTACCCCCTAACGGCATGTTTTTATAACTAAGTGTAGATTTTCTAAAATTATCGTTATATTCTCAAATCAGGGGTCCCGTTACCACAGGGTCAGTTCCTGCGAGTTACATTGGTTCCGTGCGAGGTGTTCACGCCTCTCACGGGGCCGTTTGGGGAGTGTTTTGGGTTTTTGCCCTCTAACGGTATGTTTTTAAGCCTAAGTCTGAATATTTTTAAATTATCATCATATTCTCAAATGGGGATTTCGTGCGATCTTAGGTAGCACGTTGGATTCCCAATTTCTCTCACCATTTCTCTCTAATTAATGTCCTCTTCGTGAGATTCTGGTGCTCTGAAAAGTTACAAAACTCTTGGGCTCTAGCAGTTGCGTACGAGGTGTTCGTGCCACGCACGGTGCCGTTTGGGTGCCCTGGGGGTGCCCACCCCTCGCGGCATGCTTTTAAGCCTAAGTGTGCCCATTTTTGAATAGCTTTGACACTTTCCCAAGTTTCCAATGCCATAACTAAGATGAAGAATCATGAATATGTGGAGTACAAATCCACCGCCAATGATGCCTGGTACACCTCTCGACTGATTGTCTGTATTCAATATATGTCCGTGAAACTCTTAAACTTCCATGACTCTTGCGGAGAGAAATTTAGTGCTCACTATTTTAAAACCTCGCATGCCGTTGACGATTTTGTTAGAAGTTCAGGCTTGTATCCGAACAAGTACAAGATAACCACTGCACCAAAATAATGAAATGCATCACTAATAGGAAACAATTCGTCCATACGATTATCGATGTATGTTGGAATTTTTGGCTGATACTCGTATGAACATATGGATGAATTATTTCCATACAATGCCCACCATGTCTGTCTAGAAAATAATTCGTCCATACAGTTCCCACCATCACCAATAGGAAATAATTCGTCCATACTTGTATACTAAAAAAATCCAACATATATCGATACTCGCATGGACAAACTGTTTCCTATCTGTGATGCCTTTGATTATTTTGGAGCACCGGTTGTCCAGTACTTGTTCAGATACAGGATTGAACCTCTGATAAAAGTCTTCCATGACTTGCGAGGTTTTGAAATGGGAGGTACTGAATTTCTTATCGCAAGAGTTTGGGAAGTTTAAGAGCTTCACGATCAGATATTGATCACGGACAATCAGTTAAGAGGTGTACCAAGCATCATCGATGGTGGATATGTACTCCACCTCTTATTCGGGATTTGTCATCAGAGGTATGGCGTTGGAAACTTGTGAAAGTGTCAAAGCTAGTGTAGTGTTTGTCTAGAGTAGCATGGCATGTGTGTGAAATTCAATAAAATTTGAAAACAGGCACACTTACGCTTGAAAATGTGTTGGGGGGAGGGGGTGTCAAATTCATGGTGTTATGCGTTTGAAATTTTTCCAGATGGGTGAATCAACTGGATGACGCATCAGATTCCCACCCACCTCTCATCGAGCATGCCATGTCATGGCCTCCGCTATCCACGATATAGTAAAAAACTGTTTTAACCGTGGCCCAAGTGGAAATACTTCAAAACCTTTTGTGGCACTTGTGAGCACTTTCGATTTTTTACAAGTTTGTCCTTTCCATTCTCATAAACCACATATCTAGGCTCATTGGATGCATAACATTCATCCTTCTCTTCGTGGTCATTGCGGTACAATATGTAATCATACTTGCATGCATAAATAGATTTATAATTCAAACCCAAATGCTTCATGCTCTTCTTCATGGTAGGATAATTTTATGGTAACGTGTTCTCTTTTGGGAGAATTTATTTAACCCACTTAAGAATTCCGGTTACGTTGTTCTTAGACAAACCAAATTGACTCTTCAAATTATGCAAACCAATCGTCGCATATAATATCAAGTGATATTCATCGCAATCTTTATACAACGGTCTAGTTGCATCAACTTTCAACCGTATGTATTCCTGATCTCCTAGTAGTTCATCATCAAATTTTTCAATATTCGTATCCACAGGTTGGTGATATTCATGGTTGTGGAGTCCATAAGTATTATCAATTAAGTCAGTAAATGGACGATGTGTTGGTGAATCATGTACCACTTCCACTCGTTGGGGTTCCGTTACTAGGTCCGATATCGACAATTCTTCCGGAATATAAGGTATATATTTTTACCATGGTATGTCCATATTTTATAGTCTTGATAGATTCCCCAATTTATTAAATAAAATTCAACATCTTCCAATGACTTATAGTTTTTGTTCATACAATGGGTGCACGGACACAGAATCTTGTCAGTTTTAAGATTTTTTAAAGCATATTTAAAAAATTCTTGAACCCCCTTTACCTGATTATTTGTGATTCGGTTAGTCTCTCCCATCACTCTTTGTATTATAGGAAATCCATATGTAATAATCTTAAAATTTCTGTCCCGTGGTAGTAGGTTAAAATAATATTATTACAACTGAAACAAAAATAATATTCTTACAATTGAAACAAAAAAAAATATTATTGCAACTGAAACAAAAAAGTGCTATTACAACTGAAATGAAAGAAAATATTATTAGAACTTGGTCAATAAATAAACTGTCCAAATAATAAAAATGTTTTCATAATTCCTCAATTCCCTCCCTTCCCCGATCTCAAAAAGCACTGGCGCATCTCCGCAACCGATGTATATTTCATTGACCATTATTTGAGCCTCACGCCTACCTAAAGTTCGACCGTGTACTGGAGTTTCGACAACCATAGACATGAGTGTGCACACCCTAACAATCCTCGTGTTGCCCACGTCCTTGAAATAGTATTGTTCACTATAGTCACCATGAGTTTTTGACAATGATCCAAGTACCGTGATAGGCGAAGGCAGAAGGAAGGGAAATGTTTGAGGAATCAGCATTTGGGAGGGTAATGTTGGATAAAACGGCATTTAAGAGGGGAATGTTGAAGGAGACGACGTTTGGGAAGGGAAACTTAAAGGGGAAGGATAGGGGAAACCTTGAGGAGGAGGATAAGGGTAACTTTGAGGAGGCATTGGGGGACTATAACCTTGAAAAAGGCTCATAAGTTGCCCAATTTGATCCGACAAGATTCCTAAGTTATTTTTAATCTCCTGGAAATACCCAACGGTCTTGAACTATTTTTCCTTAGTGGACGAGACACGATCATTGATCGAAGAAAGATCATCCATGAGAGGTGCAGTGTGTTGAAATTTTATTTTTGGAATATGTGAGTGAACACCTCTCATACTCCCCCTTTTATACTTTCCGAAGGTTTGGACTAGGGATTCATTTTCAAGGTCAAAGTCATCTGCAGGGCTTGAACTGGACTGACTGCTGATGGCCTCTATTGATTCCAGCATCTTGGCCAAGTGCGATGGTAATTTATTATCTGTGTCCTGTCGAGCATGAACGAATAAGTTGGTCCGATTTGGTTGTTTACCAGCATTTGGACCATACTTGTTCCTACTCTCTCATTCATTCTTCAAACCCTCATAATATTGGGATCCCAGTCTCTAGATATTAATTTTTTGTGCCCTATATTTTTTTATTTTGCTCCCCCTGCACCAAATTTTTCTCCTTCCCCCCATTCTCCAAAAAATTAGTCCAGTAGTCCACCGCCATTTCAACATTGGGAGGCACTCTCTCTTTCAAAGCCAAAATATTAGAGCTCGATGCCTCCTTCTGGAAATATTTCTTCCCAAGGTTTCTCGTGTAAATCCTTAATGCTTTAGCAACCCGAGATATAACCTTACTCTTGGCACGATTGGAAAATGAGAAATGCTTGCAGAATTGATCATATATGTCATTTTGACGGCTTGTTCAACAAGGCTCCAATTGTCTGGTCCACTGACTCCCACATTCATTTTTCCCAATGACAAACACTGAGCTTTAAAGTTCAACACATCATTCCTATCACCCGTTGGGTTATTCCCGAGAAAGGAGAACCCAATGGGATTCTTTTGGATTGAGCGGGTGGCATCGAGAGCTTTGGAGCAATGGGAGTGCTGGATGTGGGTGGTGGAGCATTTGGAGTTGGACTTGGTGAGGAGTGAACCATTGTTGGAGTTTTGAATTCCTTAGCCATTGGTGTTGAGAATTCAGGTTATGCACTAGATAGTGAACCTTATTGCGGTGTCACCTTGTCACTTGATACCCTTAGGCTATTTCCTCTCGACATTATCTTCAAAAATGAAAAACCATAAGTGACTAAATAATTATAATAATCTAAAATTATAATTAATTAATCAAGATGATGACTATATACATATATAACTTTTCAGAGTATATATATACCTTTTTAGAGTAAGACATTAGAATATGTTTAATGTGTCTGATTTGCATCCATTCGGTATTAGTTTTTACGAACCTATGAATTTTTTCATGTGGCCAATTAGGAGGAAGGGTATCTATGATAGATGTGTAGATATCCGTGATATGAACTCGGAATCCCATCTTATTAACTTGTTGGCAAAATTCAATTTTACGATCATATGGCCCGAGACATCACAATCTATGCCAATGCTCTTTATATGCAGTTGTATCCATAATATGTTGCTTTTTTTTGCCTTCTCTAACAACGAAACCAAGGTTAGGGATATATCGAGATTATGTGTGTGAAATATATTTTCTATAACATCATCCCAATTTTCTGGTAGGGAAAATAGAATACGATTGAATAAGTAATCTTGCTGGAGATTAACTCCATGATTTACAAGGTAGTTAAATTGTTCGATCTTTTTATTTTCATACCTATAAATAGGAGTACCCTCTATACGATGCGCACTAATAAAAGAGTTATGTGTGCGGTTTAATTGCAACCTCTCCCACTCTTCTTGCTAGTGATTATCACCGTGCCTCATTTTTCCTGAGAAAAGTATACGGCGTGAATATGAGTCCTACAATTAATGGCTCTAATTAATTAATAAGTATTAATTCAAACACATGAGGTGTAAGGGTATTTTAGTTTGATTAAGATTTTGATTCATCACTACCCTTCTCTTAACTCCTTGCGTTTTGGATCTCATCGATGCTAAATTTTAACAACACACATACACACACCTATACACACATACACACATATATGCATGTATACACACATACACACATATACACACACATATACATGCATAACACATAAATACACACATACACACATATATACACATAAATACACACATATATACAAAACGTTAGTGTTTAACACACACATACACACAAAAATACACACATATATACAAAATATTAGGGCTTAATACAAAATATATACAAAACATTAAGGTTACGTTTGAGATTGAGAGAGAGAGTGCCGAAATCATTGAGCTTGAGAGAGAGAGAGACTACCAAGATTGAGAGAGATAAAAAAGGGTTTGAGGTGGGAAGTGAAATGAAAGAGATGTTTTTTTTTATTATAAGAACACTGGTGATGGCCTAGGGCCATTACCAACCATCATGAACCTTTAAAAATTCGTGTAAGCAATAAGATGGTCACGGTCTTTAGCCGTGACCCATGCAATGAGATGGTTATGGACCAAAGCCGTAACCTATTGGTTGTTATTAACTACATCAAAAAAAGTAATATGGCACGGTTTAAAACTATGCCAGATCAAATCTGGCATAGTTACCAGTACGTGCGATTGATAGGCCTTTATTAGACCTCTTTCTAGCTCCATATTAGCTTCTACACTATACAAGGTGAGAGAAAATTATTTCTCTATGCATAACCAATTTCTTTCCTATGGAGGACTTGACTGAGTCACTGAGAATGACATTGGGGCCCTTGTGGGAGATCCACCGACCGGCTACCCATCTGTCTCAATCTGCTAGGAAGTCTGTGTTCATATTTGGGGATTACGTAAAGTGGTTATGGAAGCGGGTGGATGATAAGGTTATAGATGAGGGGACTGGTCAGAGATGGCTTGTGATGTTTGACACTTTGGAAGAAGATTTTGTGGTTTTGTTCAAGCTTATAAAGGCTTACCGTCATACAGAGCACATTTAGATGCGTAACCAGGAGTGGGATTCTTGGGGCCCTTTAGGGACAGGCAATGATGATAAAGAGGGTTAGTCATACTCCTGAAGGCAAGGTCTTGGGTATGAGGTTAGGTGGTGAAGATTTGTGAGAAGTTTATGAGAAGGTTTGGTTATAGGTTTGAAGGTGTTAATTTTTTTTTATGAACTGGTAATAATGTGGGCTTATTAGGTTTTGATGCTTTTATGGGGCTTGTAAGGGAGAGGGCTATTTTTCATTCCCATTGCTGCTATGTCATGTAATAATTGTACTCCTATTTGTAATAAAAGAACAATTATTTCAACATATTTTTTATGTTTTTGATGAATTCTTTTGTTTGAATTATCTATATCGATTTCTAAGACATACATAATCCTTTTGTTCATTTAAATAATGAGGGAGACCATCATTCTCAAAAGGAGACAAGAATAACATTTTGTCAGAGAGAAAGGACCGTGCCCATGCGTGTCTTATGGGATACCTGTGCACTTCTGCGGGGTTTGAAATTTACAAGCTTCCCTTTCGCAAAGGGGATTTTGAGAGGATCAGGTCCTACGTAGTTCTGAGTAGAGAGGAGGGAAAATTTTTTTAGGAATAGAAGGGGGATAAGAAGAGTCGTAGCGCGATAAGAGTTTGGACTCTTGGTATAACTTTTTAAGGTGGTCCAAGTTAACTGGATGTGTCATTTCTTCTCTGTTGAGGTCTGTGAGCATAACGATGCTACCATACATGATTTTCTTTATGATATAGGGACCATTCCAGTTGGGCTTGAATTTTCCTCTCGGATCCTAAACAGGTTCTACGATTTCATTGAGGGCAAGATCTCCTTCTTAGACATTGCAATTCTTAACATTTTTATTGAATGATAACACAATGGGGTGATGGTACCATTGTATATGATATAGGGCTTTCAACTTCCTTTCATCTAAGAGCATAAGTTCATCGTAGTAGTTTTGATTCCAATCTTTCTCACTGACTTGACTTTTGAGCATAACCCGTAGAGAAGGTATTTCAAATTTCACAAGGAGTACCGCCTCCATATCGTATACCAGAGAATAAAGAGTATCCCTACTGGGTGTTTTGGTGGAGGTACGGTATCTCCAGAGGGCATATGGGATCCGATCAGTCGAGTCTCTGCAGTTTTCGATCATCTTGCTAATGATGGTATTTTATTGGTGGCTTTGATAGCGCCATTAGTTTGAGATCGGTATGGAGAGGACTTGTGCATTTTAATTCCGTATTCGTCAACTAATTATGTGACCTCAGTGATGCTGAAAACAGCACCACCGGTATGAGGTGTTGATAAGCTCAAACTAGCAATAACAATGGCAGCACAAGAGTAAATATCTATCTAATAGAAAGAGGTAAGGAGAAGAGGATGAACACTAGTATATAAGGGGTTCAATCAATCTGGCTAATGTCCATTGTGAGTGTGTGAGTAATATCACTAAATGAAGGAACTAATGGACATAGATACAATCTCTCAAGCTTTCTCTCTCTACTGTGTAAACCGACAGAGTTCTATCTAGGGTTGTAATTATCGATCCCTTCACAAGGAAGAGGATGACCTCTATATATAATGCTTGGAGGGTGTAATGTACCCCCAAGCATGCAATGAGCATGTGTAGTAGGATCGAACCAATATGATAATGACACTTGGATGATCTTATATAGATAATGATGACCTCAATATTCCCTCACGTAGGCCTATCAACGGGTCGGAGCCGGGTCGAGTTTAGGGAGATCCAAATCCGTGTAATCGGGTCTTCATTGGGTTCGGGTTCGGGTTCGAGTCTTCATCGGGTCTACAATATTGGATCAAGACCCGGATCCATTCGGGTCTTTGGGTCTCGAGTTCGGGTCCGGGTCTGGCCAAATATATACATTTATTTTATATTATCCCCCTTCTTTACTTTTTAATCTTAAATTAAAATATTTTGTAATGTATTATAGAATATTATTAGTATAAATAAAACATATATTTATTATATACATACATATATATATATATATATATATTTTTTATATATATATTACTTACATGTTATATTGACAAGATTTATTTAGAAATATATATAAATTTATAGTATATGTATAAATATTTAAAAAAATAATAATGTACAATTCGGGTCGGGTCTTCGGGTCCGGGTCTTGTATAAGATTCAGACCCTACCCGTTTAATAAACGGGTCTTCGGGTTTAAAAAAATATGCTCAGACCCTATTATACAGATCGAGTCCGGGTCGGGTCCGGGTCTAGGCCCGACCCATTGACAGGCCTACCCTCACATGGGGGAGAATGATTCGATTATAACTGATTTGTCCACGTGATCCAAACCTTACATGTGCTTATAAATGCCCGTCCCTGTGTTCTTGACTGATGTAACCTCGCCCTGGACTAGTACGAGGTTGGTGAAGTCCGACGGTGTTACTTTGTCTTGTCAATAATTATGATGACCTCGGCCAGGAGGGCTGGACGAGGTTAGGTATGAGGTATCTGTAACATCGGATGATACATATGATGTTAGCAGTTACTTGAGCCCATGAGACTCTGCTGACCTCGGTTGATGGTCAGTCGAGGCTGGTGTATGAGGGGCCGAACTTATAAAAGACGACCTTGTTGATGGTTGTCATAGGCTTCTTGTCAACTCGACTGTGAGAATGGCCGAGGTTAGTCATTATGAGTAAGAGGGTGTACTTTGGGCATATCAATCACCCCTAGACCTTAGTCTTTTATGTGAATAGACGATGGAGGGGTATGCGTGTTAGGCCGAGGTTGAGTCTCTTTGGGTGCTAATGTTTTCTTGACACATGTCACTCATTTAAGTGACAAACGTATTCCCCAAGGCGAGATGATTTTGACTTGTCCTTTGGGTTCCCTAGGGCAATGATGGGGGCATTGGGAATCGCGCCCCATCATTGAGTAGGTTTAAAACCCTGTTCTCTCTCCTCATTCTCTTTCTTCTTCCCATTTTCTCCAGCCTAAGCTTTCTGCAACTGCCTCGCTTCAAGCCTTCCATTTTTGCATTGTGATCAAGGTTTCCTTCGCTTCCTACCCTCTACTTCCCTCACTCGCGATTAGCCAGGTATTGTTTTCCACCCCTGTTTTCCATTTCCAGCCATTATTTTCCATTTTTGAATTTTTGGCGAATCTTTGCACCACTTCCAAGTGGTTATTAGGTTAGTCTTCTAATGATTAGGTGGTTTTAGGATCGTTGTAGGCACCTACGAGGTTATTTCATCCACAAAACCCCCCTTTTTAGGTTTATCGGTGACTCTCCAATCATCTTCTCCGGCAACCTAGTTCTCGGAGGTTCTTGACATTCTTGGTGAAAACCTTTCAGCTTCCTAGTTTGATTTTTAGTTTAGATCGAACAAGTTGTTTGCCTGTTTGCATTTTGAGTCAAGTGTAGTGTCATCTCCCTTATGCTCATACCCTTATACCAACTACTAGAAGAGTTCCCATCTCTTCATGAGAAGACCTTTAAGAAAATTAGGCAAATAGAGCTAGCCCAAGAGGAAGCTCGTAGGGCTGAGGCCTTTCCCCTCAGACCAATATTTCCTCCACCTTTGAAGGTTATATACCCTGAGCCAGCCAAGCCTGCTGAGGTTCCTGAGGGTCCTGCATCGATGTCTGAGTTCGATTCATCTTCCTCAGACCCCATGTCAACCTCTGAAGTAAGAGAATCTGTAGACACTTTTCAAGAGGCTATGGACTATTCTCCTAGAAGGGGTGAGGTTCCTGAGGAAGTCGAGGTTGAAAGCCGCGCTTCGTCTCACCAAGCTGCTAGCACTTCGCATAGGTCTTATGACGTTGAGATCTTAGGTCCAAGTGTGTCACTTTTGCCTCCCATTGATGCCATTCCCCCGTCGGCTTCCACTAGGGCCAAATTTTCTCAGAGGTTTCCTGGTGGTGCTCCGATACCTTCCCGAGTCGATATTGCTGGGGATTGTGATGATAGGGAGGAGAGTGATCTCGATACATCTGAAGCGGCTGAGTATGAGAGCACCATCAACGAGTATGACCTTCTTACTTTTATTCACCTCTATTCCATAAATTCTTTAATCATCCTTAGGAAGCCTCTGAGGGATGAGAGGGCCTTTAATGGCTGAGATGGAGAGATATGCGTCTATGAGCAGATGTTCAAGTTGGTCTTTCATCTTCCTAATCACCCAACCATCAGAGCCATAGTTTCCCATATAAATTTGGCCCCTTCCCAATTATCCCCTAATGCCTAGAGGGATATGATTGGGGCCATTGTCCTTTGGAGGGCTATCCATCACTTAGAACTTTCAATTCAAGTTTTCACTGGTTGTTATGTCCCTCCATCTGCCAAAAACCACCCTAGTTATTACCACTTCTTAGCCAGGAAATCAGAGAAGAAAATGCTGTTGGTTACCCAAACTTCAAACCACAATTGGAAACCTCATTACTTCTTTATTTCCAAGGCATGGGAATTTGGTTCAGATGAGGCTTCAAGAATGTCAGTTCTAAGGACCCGCTTGAGATGGGGGAAGGTCTCCCTTGCTGCCAAAGCCGACCCTGAACTTAGCCAGGACAATTATAAAAATGATGAAGACCTTCGTAGTCAGGGCGATAAGGACCGGCTTGTTAAATATGAGCATCTGATGACCCCCTATTACCTATCTAAAATAGGTTTAGGGGGTGGTCCCTTAGAAGAGCTTCATAAGTCTTAATTTTTCTCACACAATTTATACCTCTTATATTTTATATCTTTGACTGACTAACTCAGAGACTTGTCTTTTACAGAGCTCCCATTAGGTATATCAGATAACCTTTGGGAAATGTCAGCTCCAGGTCTTGTGAAGTTGATGGAGAAAAGGGGTGGCAAAAATGTACCCCCTAGTACCACCAAGAGGAACGTCAGCACCTCCAAGGCCGATGCTAATAAAAATAGGAAGTCCACGGCCGACCCATAGCATACGAGTCAGAGTAAGGCTCAGGCCAGGGATCATGCTATCCCCATCTCTATAGACGATGCCTTAGCTGCTCATCTATGTCTGCTTAAAATCAGTGATAGCTTGGTCGGCCACAGTCTGAAGGCTGACGATTCTATCGACATAATAATGATTGAAGAGGACAAGCATTTCTTACGCTCATTAGACGTCCCGTTATTGGCCGAGTTTGCTCTCTATAAGTCAATTTAGGTACCAATTTTTTCTCATAAGTGTAACCTCACCTTTTTAGAAATTATAGCTTATATATTCTTACATCTGACCTTCTTTTGCAGGGTATTTTGTCTTTCCATCACCTTGTTGATTGGACTTTGAAGAGGATTCCCCTTATAGAGAAGGGTCAAGAAGCTTAGAAGGTTCAGGCCTCTTTGAATGTAGAGGTTCAAAGGATGAAGGGAGTTGTCCAGCAGAGAGACAACGACATATCGAAGCTCAAAAAGGATCATGACGTAGCTCTGAAGGCTAAGGATGATGCCCTTCGGTCTAAGGTTGATGCTACAGTCAAGGCTGCTTTAGGAGACACTACTGAAAAGACTATCAAAGACTACAAGGTCTCAGATGAATTTATCATCTTTGGTTTTGAATACCTTGAAAGAGGTATCAAGGTGACTAGTAAATAGGTAGCCTCGAAGGAGAGCGAGTCTGGTGTCTTTCATGCATCAGACTTTGTGGGTCTTGGCTTTAGGGACCCTCAGTTCGCTCAGGCCTCGCAAGAAGTTGAAGAGGCCAATGCTTCCCCAGCCGAGACTGATTCTCTCGAGGTCACTGAGACAGAAGATGCCACTCACCATGATGATGGTATTGAAGTGGCGAATGTTGGCCATGACCAGACAACTGCAGATGCAAAGATATAGGGCCTTTTCTTTTGAAGCTATTCGTTGTATTTTTGTAACTCTTATTTTTGTGAACTTCTAATGGCTCCTTGATACTGGCTGACTTGTAACTGAATATTTTTGATGATAATTATTAGTCCAATATTCTTTAGATTCTACTGCTTCATACGATGTTTTGTTTGAAGTTTTACCTCTTAAGGTCTGAGGTTACCATATTATAATGTTTACCCTAATAAATTTTCACCAAATAATGATGTTTAAAGTCTGAGGTCACCATATTATGATGTTTCACCTCATATTTGCACCAAATTAATGATGTTTAAGGTCTGAGGTCACCATATTATGATGTTTCACCTCATAATTTTTCACTAAACTAATGATGTTTAAGGTCCAAGGTCACCAAATTATAATGCTTACCCTCATAAATTTTCACCAAACTAATGATGTATTATGATGTTTACCCTCATAATTTTTCACCAAATAATGATGTTTTAAGGTCCGAGGTCACCATATTATGATGTTTCACGTCACAAATTTTCACCACATAATGATGTTTAAGGTCCTAGGTCACCATATTATGATGTTTACCCTTATAAATTTTCACCAAATAATGATGTTTTAAGGTCTGAGGTCACCATATTATGATGTTTCACCTCATAAATTTTCACTAAATAATGATGTTTTAAGGTCTAAGGTCACCATATTATGATGTTTCACCTCATAAATTTTCACCAAATAATGATGTTTTAAGGTCTGAGGTCACCATATTATGACGTTTCACCTCACAAATTTTCACCAAGTAATGATGTTTAAGGTCTGAGGTCACCATATTATGATGTTTACCCTCATAAATTTTCACCAAATAATGATGTTTAAGGTCTGACAAAAGTACCAACACAACATTGCTATCTTTTCATTAACATCCTCTGTATAAACTGATACACGTATTACAAAAGATAAGAATTGCAACATCATATGTAATATTTCTTTAATTGATTGGCATTCCAAGGGTTGGAGAAAGGTTTTCCTTCAAGATTTTCTAGCCGGTAGGTACCAGGCATAACCTCATCAATTACCCTATAAGGACCATGCCAATTGGATGGAGTTTATTTTCCTTTTGCCACGTCTTATTTAGGTCTAGGTCTCCCACAACTATAGGCCTTTATTTCACCCTTTGATTGTAAAATCTCACAGTTCTCTGCTGATAGGCTTCCTGTCTTATCTCTGCATCCTCTCTTCTTTCCTTGATCAAATCAAGATCAAGTATTCTCCCTTCCCCATTCCTTTAATGGTCAAAGGTTTGAACTCTATGAGTGGGAAGTCTTACCTCTGTAGGGATGACAGCCTCTGAGCCATAAGATAACATAAATGGAGTCTCTCCTATTGGTGTCCTTGCTGTCGTCCTATAGGCCCAAAGCACATCATATACCTCCTCTATCCATATTCCTTTGGCCTCTTCCAACCTCTTTTTTATCCCATCAAGGATTGTTCAGTTTGTGACCTCGGTCTGACCATTTAACTGGGGTCGGTCGGGAAAAGAGAAGAACTGCTTGATCCCTACTCTTTCGCATTATTTTTCTAAGGAAACATTCTTGAACTGGGTACCATTGTCTGAGATGCGGGTGTTTGGAAGACCATACCTTCATATGATGTTCTTCCAGATGAACTGGAAGGTCTTTTGCTCAGTGATTGTGATCATTGGCTTAGCCTCCACCCATTTGGAGAAATAATCAATTACCACTATTAATAATCGATAGATGTTTGCATCTCTTGGTAAGGGTCCTACCAAGTCAATGCCCCATATTATAAATGGCCAAGGGGAGCTGATAGAAATAAGAGGTTGGTGTGGCTGATGAGGGATGGTGGAGAGTCTTTGACATTTATCACACTTCTTCACATACGTAGCTGCATCTTTGGCAAAGGTCATCGACCAGTACCCTGAGTGATTATCCTCTTAGCCAATGGCCTTCCTCCTATGTGACTTGAATAAGAGACCTGATGAATATCATGCAAGATGTGTGTAACCTCTGAAGGGTGAACACATCTGAGGAGAGGGAGTAGGAACCCCTTTTTATACAAGACATCTCCTACAATTGAGGATTCTGTAGCTCTGAACCTCAACTTTCTCCTTTCTAACTTCGACTCTGGTAGCTCTCCCTCTCTGATGTATCTGATAAGAGGGTCCATCCATGAGGGTCCCATACTTAAATTTAGGCACGGTCTAGAAATCTCTTCCTCTTCGATGGTCGGCTTGAGCAGAATCTCAACTGGTATTATTCTCCTTATGTCTGTTCTTATTGCCGAGGCCAACCTCGCGAATGCATCAACTCGGTTGTTATCTAGCCGGGGTATCCTCTTCATCTTTAATTCCTTGAAGATTTCTAGTATCGTTCTCACCCTCTTCACGTATTTGGCCATCCTTTCATCTTTGGCCTCATACACCCCCAGGATTTGGTGGATAACCAACCTGGAGTCACTATGGACTAGGAGTTGGCCGACACTAAGGGCCTTTGCCAAAAAGAGACCTGTTATCAATGCTTCATACTCTGACACATTGTTGGAAGCTTTGAAGTTGAACCTTAATGCATACTCAATATCGGTACTATCTGGTAGTGACACTATGATCCCTGCTCCACTTTCGCTTTCACAATATGACCCATCAATGAAGAGGTTCCAAATGGTTGCATTTGAAGAGAAGTTTACCTATGACAGGGTCCCTTCCTTGAAGAGGTATCTGTCTTCCTCATTCTCAACTATTCTTTTTCTGGATTCTCTTGACACAACCTCATCTGGATCTTGGAAGACGTTAATGTTCGATTCCTCTGTAGCCTTTTGACTAATATCAACCTCGGCCTCTTCGCAGGTAAACTCGGATACAAAGTCTGCGAGTGCCTGCCCCTTGATGACAACCCTGGGTTGATAAACAATATCCTATTCCCCCAACTCGATGGCCCAGGTCATTAGCCTGCCTGATTTCTCAGGCTTATGGAGGACCTGTCTGAGTGGGTAATTAGTGAGGATGACCATGGAGTAGGCTTGGAAGTATGGCTTCATTTTCCTAGAAGCATGTATCAAAGAATAAGCTAATTTTTCAATCCGAGGGCACTTCTGTTCAGAACCTTTAAGAGCTTTACTATTGAAGTACACTGGCCTCTGCACTCCATTATCTTCTCCTACTATTGCAACACTAATGGCCGATTCTGAAACATCTAGATATACGTATAGTTTCTCACCCAAAATTGGCCGAGATAGGAGCAGGGGGGATCCGAGGTAGAACTTAAGCTCCTTAAAAACTTTATCGTATTCCTCATCCCATTCGAAGGCCTTTCTAAGAACTTTGAAAAAAGGAAGACACTTGTCTATAGCTCTTGAGATGAACCTGTTAAGTGCAACAACTCTTCCAGTTAACCTCTGAACGTCTTTGATGGTTTTGGGTGTCTTCATTTCTAGTAAAGCCTTGATTTCCTCAGGGTTAGCCTCTATTCCACTTTGGTTGATAATGAATCCCAAAAACATTCCTTCCCCTACCTCGAAGACACATTTGGATAGGTTGAGCTTCATTCTGTATTTATCCATGGTATCAAAAGTTCTTTCAAGGTCCGCCACATGAGTGTCAGCCTTCAGGCTCTTCGTCAGCATGTCATCCACATATACTTCTATGAACTTACCTATTTGATCCTCGAACATCTTATTTACAAGATGTTGGTAAGTAGCCCCTGCATTCTTCAGCCCAAAAGGCATGACCTTGTAGCAATAGGTCCCCTTATCTATGATGAATACTGTCTTCTCCGAGTCTTTCGGGTTTATGAAGATCTGATTATACCCGAAATATGCATCCATGAAGCTCATGATCTCATGTCCTGCTGTGGCATCCACCATCTGATTAATATGAGGCAGGGGAAACTATATTTTGGGCAAGACTTGTTTAAGTCAGTGAAATCTATGCACATCCTCCATTTCTCGTTAGATTTTGGCACAATGACAACATTAGATAACCACTCAGGTTATATGACCTCTCTAATGAACTTGGCCTCTTTAAGCTTTCTAACTTTGTCTCTGATGACATCATACTTTTCCCTTGAGTATACTCTTCTTCTCTGCTTGATGGGCTTGGCATCTTCTACAATATTGAGTTTATGGCACATAATCTCAGGATCAATTCCTGGCATGTCTGCATGGCTCCATGCAAAGATGCTCTGTCTCTTCCTTAGCAGCCTTACCATTTCCTCCTTGATCTCAAGTCTTAGGGATTTACCAATTTGGATGGTTTTTTTCGGCTCATCCTCATTGAGGATGATGGATTCTACCTCCTTCGCGGCCTCTCCCTTTTTGAGCTTTGTTTCATCTCTAGGATCAAGTGTGTTGATGTTGTATATGGCTGTTGCCCTCTTATGAGCCTTTCTCTCTTATGCATAATTTAAGTAACATTCACGTGCCGACGTTCGGTCACCTTGCACTTCCCCTACTCCATTAAGAGTCGAGAATTTTAGCATTTGGTGGACCGTTGAAGACCTGACCTCAAATTCCTTGAGGGATACTCATCCTATGATGAGGTTGTAAGCTGAGAAGACATTTTCATCCATTATAAAGAAATTTATTTTTCTGGTCAACCTCTTAGGCCATTCATCTCCTATTTGAACATCCATCTCATACATGCCCAATGGATGAACCTTTTCACCGTTCAAGCCCATCAAGGGATGATGATAAGGAACAAGCCTAGCTCTGCTGAGGCCTAGGCTTTTAAAATAGAGCCAAAACATAACGTCTACTGAACTACCCCCGTCAACAAGATTCCTATGAACTTCACACCCATGCACCCTTGTTGTGATTACGAGAGGGTCATCATGAGGAGCTAAGATACCTTTGAAATCAAGTCGTGAGAAGATAACTATGAAAGTGTTCATATCTACCTTCTTTCTCTTCTCGTGTTTAAGCTTTGCAGAGGTCAAGTTTACAACCTCGGCTTTAGTCACTGCCTTAGCCTCTGACACATAAGCCTTGTGATCAGCTACCTATAAGCCACCTCCTGTTAGTCCCCCATAGATAGTGTTCACACCGAAAGAGATCATACCAACCCTTTTCACTGGAGCATTATTGCCTTTTGGTGGGAGGTCAGGGTCATCGTCATCATCATCTGAGTTATCAGCTCTTCTGGAAGGGACATCTTCCCGACATTGATCATTTCTTTTCTTTTTTGGGGTCGTCTCTTCCCCCCTTAGAAGCTCTACCATCCACATACTTTCTGAGATTTCTCGACTTCAACATCTTCTCAATCTTGTCCTTTAAGGCGAAGCACTTGTCAGTCAGATGGCCATGATCCTGATGGAACTCGCACCATAGATTCTTGTTTCTCTTATATGGAGGGGCCTTTAACTTCTTCGGCTATCTCAGGGATCTATCATTCTTTATTTCATTGAGGATGTGTTCGCAACTCACAGTTAGAGGAGTATAGTGTGCAAACTTATCGTCTGCAGTCCTCTTCTTTCCATCTTTTTTCCTCTGAAATTTCCCGCTGCTATTTCCATTCTCATCCTCATACTTTGCAGCCATTGCTTCTTCTGCACTCATGACCTTTCCAGCTATTGCTAAAAGTTCGGCCATAGATTTTAGAGGGTCTTCAGCAAGCTTCCAAAGTAGCTTTCCCTTCTGAAGTTCTCCAATAAGGGATTTCATGGCTATGCTCTCTTTATAATCTTCTACCTCCAATTTTTCCTTATTGAACCTCGTGATGTAGTATCTTAGGCTTTCATTCTTTCCTTACTTTACATAAAGCAAGAGAGTTATCTTCTTATGAGGTGTTACCCCAAAACATAAGTTATGAATAAATCACTCTACCAAACCTTTGAAATTTTCAACTGAGTTTTTAAGAAGAGAAGTGAACCAGATATGTGCAGCCCCAGTCAAAGTGCTTGAGAAAGCTCGGCACATCATCTCATCAGAGACTGAATAAATGTCTGCTGCAGATTGATACATTCAATATGATGGACTGGGTTAGTACTATCGTCGTACTTGGGAGACACCACTGGGGGTTTGAATTTGGCAGGGATTGGGAAGTTGACAATCCTTGCCACAAATGGTGAGCCCTCTAAGTACCCCTTCTGTAATGGGTCTCGACTTTTTATGAGGTTACCTATCTTCTCCTCTAACCTCTGAATAGAGTCATTTCATGGTTTGGCAGCATCGTCTTGGTCGAGGTTATCCCCATCCACTTCTAAAAGGTGAACTGAGGGTTCCCCGGCTCCCGCACAATGTCGACTGTTGACCTCCCACCGACCACAGTCTCAGCCATGCTGGGGTCGACCATGGTGAGGCCGATGATCACCACTTTCCCTTTGTGAGCCAACCATGCTTCTTGAACTGGATAGCCTCTGCCTCAGATCATTAACTGGGCCGAGCCTTTCAAAGGCTGACCCTCTACTTAAGTGATCAAAAGCCGACCCTCTTTGTTGTGCATCACCATATAGTATTTCACAGTGACCTAGGCCCTACTGTATAGGACGTACAGTGTTGTTTGATACCTCATACGGCTCCCAACAGTCTGTAGGGGAATCTTCTTCCTCAATATCATCGTACCTATCCTCAGGGAAAGGGTTTCCTTGCCTCCCCAGGCATAAACACCTAGGGTAAGCAACATCCCTCCTTCGCTGAGGAGTAGGTTGGTCCTTTCATGGTGCCTTGGGTGGTCCCCTGGCTTCATGCTGTGGCTGAGCAGCCACCGGAGTAATTATCTCCGGTGAGACCCCAGGTGGTCTCATTATGTTTTGGCTGAGCTGGGCAATTATTCCCGCATCACTTGCTGAGTTGCAGCCAAAGACTTTAAGGCTGCTGCTACCTCTTCCATCTCGAACTGGGGTGGTGCCTGGCTGGAACCTGGTCCTCCAACACCAGATGGTGTAGGAGGTGGTGGTAACTCCGGTGCCATATGCTTGAGCTTTGGATGAGAATACTATAGAGCTTGGAAACCTTAAGGGACCTCTTTATATGGTGAAACATCTTCACACAAAGGGTGAGGCTTGGTTCACCACCAGAGTCTCCGATGAGGTTAAGCAATAAAAGAGAAAGAGATGAATCTTCTCGTTCCCACAGACGGTGCCAAATTGATGATGCTGAAAATAGCACCACCGGTATGAGGTGTTGATAAGCTCAAACTAGCAATAACAATGGCAACACAAGATTAAATATCTATCTAGTAGAAGGAGGTGAGCATAAGATGATGAACACTAGTATATAAGTGGTTCAACCAATCTGGCTTATGTCCACTGTGAGTGTGTGAGTAATATCACTAAATGAAGGCACTAATGGCCGTAGATACAATCTCTCAAGCTTTCTCTCTCTACTGTGTAAACCGACAGAGTTCTAGCTAGGGTTGTAATTATCGATCCCTTCACAAGAAAGAGGATGACCTCTATATATAATGCTTGGAGGGTGTAATATACCCCCAAAGCATGCAATAAGAATGTGCAGTAGGATTGAACCAGTATGAGAATGACACCTGGATGATCTTATGTAGATAATGATGACCTCACTATTCCCTCACGTGGGGGAGAATGATTCGGTTATAACTGATTTGTCCATGTGTTCTAAACCTTACATGTGCTTGTAAATGCTCGACCCTGTGTCCTTGACTGATGTAACCTCAGCCTGGATGGGTACGAGGTTGGTGAAGTTCGATGGTGTTACTCTGTCTTATAAATAATTGTGATGACCTTGGCCAGGAGGGCTGGTTGAGGTTAGATATGAGATAGCTTTAATGTCGACTGATACAGATGATGATGTTGGCAGTTACTTGAGCCTATGAGACTCTGCTGACCTCGACTGATGGTCAGTCGAGGTTAGTGTATGAGGGACCAAACTTATAAAAGATGACCTTACTGATGGTTATCATAGGCTTCTTGTCAACTCGGTTGTGAGACTGGCCGAGGTTAGTCATTCTGAGTAAGAGGGTGCACTTTGGGCATATCACTCAACCTCGAAAGGAGTCCACCATCTGACACCACCTCACGGGGAGTCTCGTAGCAGTAGATGCTGTTCTTTCTGATGAACTTGGCTACTTTCTTTGCATTTAGTACTGCGTATGATGTGGCTTCGACCTATTTCGTCAAGTAATCAATGACGGCTAGGATGCATTCATGCCTATTGAAATACTTGGGAGTGAATTTCTCGATAGTGTCTATGCCCCAGGTGGAGAAGGTCCAGGGAGAGGTCATATTGTATAATTCTCGACGAGGCAAGTGCTGATGGTTGGCAAACTACTGGCATTTGAGGCATTTTTTAACATAAGCAGTGCAATCTTAAACTATGGTGGTCTAGTAATGTCCTTGATAGATGATCTACTTGGCAAGCATGTGACTATTCATGTGGGGCCCACATTCCTCACTGTGGATCTTCTTCATCATGTTCTCGATTTAGCCCCTGCTATGCAATTCAAGTGAGTTCCATCAAAATTCATTTTAAAGGGTGCCGTATCACAGCTGATGTAATGAGCAGCTAATTTGCGAAGAGTCGCACGAAGCAACCCGAGGATATCTACCATTTTTGAGGAGGCGCCAGATGTCATAATACCACAATCCCGTTATATCCAAATATTCTTGTGTAGAGAGCTTGATGTGGTAGTAATGATTGGGTGCAACCTATTTCTAGACTAAAAAGAGGGCCATTATTATTTCTTCAGGCATGTCGGTCATGGAGGCAAAGGTTGCCAATGCATCGGCTAGGCTATTCCTCGAGCGAGGAAGGTAATGAAAGGTGACATATTTAAATTAGGAGGTGAGCTCTTTTAGATAAGAGTGTAAGGGTAGGAGATTATCATCTTTGACTTTCCATTTCCCATTTATTTAACCCACGATGACGGTCGAGTCTCTATAGACATACATACGTTTGATTCATTTCTCGAGGGCGATTTTGAGCCTTACTATTTAGGCCTCGTATTTTGTCATGTCACTAGTCCAAATAAAATCTAATTTGATGGCAATGAGGGTGTGAGAATCATTGAGGGAGATTTGGAGTATCCCAATATCATACCCTTTCTTATTAGCGAATTCGTCAAAGAACATATGCCACCCGAGGTCCTCGTAAGAGGCACAGAGGATGTCTTCATGTGAAAATTCAAAAATCCAAAGCTCAATTACCTCAATGGGATTGTCGTTAAGGTAATCGGAGATGGACCTCACTTTCATAGTCTTTTGGGTTACATAAGAGATATCAAACTCGGCCTATAACATCAGTCAGCGGGCTATGTGGCTAGACAGAGCGGGCTTCTCTAAAACCTATTTTATGGGATCTATTCGAGTCACTAGGAATTTAAGCATGTAGTGTCGAAGCTTCTGTGTGACCCAGACCAAGGCGACACACACATTCTCTAATGTGGTGTATTTTATTCTTACTTGTCTACCTTCCAACTAGCGTAGTAAATTTCTTTTTCCTCATGGGATTCCTCAATGTATTGGGCTAGCATAGCCCCTGCAGTAGTGCTAGTGATAGTTAAATATAGGATGAGGGGGAGACCTTGTTATGGAGGCATGAGTACCGTAGGTCGAGTGAGGTATCATTTGATCTAATCTAAGGCTTCTTAACATGCCTCTTCCTTAACTTTGGCTGAATACTTTTGGAGAAGCTTGAAAATGGGCTTACAGATAGTGGTCAATTTGCTGATGAACCGATTGATGTATTAAAGATTACCCAGGAATCCACACACTTCTTTCTTCGTTCGGTGTGGTGGAATCTCAAGTGTGACTTTTTATTTTGGTGAGATTGACCACAATACTTTTTTCGCTGACCATGAATCCGAGGAATTTTCCTTTGGAGACAGTGAAGATGAATTTCTATGGGTTGAGCCACATCTGGTATTTTCATAAATGCTCGAAGAATTTCCTCAGGACAATAATGTGACCTTCTCGAGGCTCGAATTTGATGATCAAGTCATCAGTATAGACTTTGACTGCCTTATGGATAAGGTCATGCAGAATGATTTTATCGACCTCTGGTAGGTAGCCCCAACATTCTTAAGATCGAATGACATGACTGTGTAGCAAAAGGTTCCCTATGGAGTAATGAAGTTCGTCTTTTTTCTGATGGACATGATGCATCTTAATCTAGTTATACTTAGCAAAACCATCAATAAATGATTTGAAGGCATAACTGGAAGTGTTATTTATGATCATGTCGATTCTAGGAAGAGGATAATCTTCCTTTGGGGATACCTTATTTAGATTTTGATAGTCGACGCACATGCAGACTTTTCCTCCCGATTTTGACACGGGGACGATGTTTGAGAGCCACGTAGGATATTTGACTACACAAATGAAGCCTCCGTAGAAATATTTCACCACCTCATCTTTGACTTTGAGGGACGCTCTGTTCGTAGCTTTCTCAAGTTCTGCTTGACAAGTTTTCTCTTTGGGAAAGTAGGTATCTCATATTGTGCTATCTTTGGGTCAATGCCAGGCATGATATCATAGGACCATGCAAAAACGTCCACAAATTCTTTCAAAATCCCTTTAAACTATGACTGCTCATGCTCGTCGAGGGTGGACTCTATCCTAATCTCGCATGGATGTCCATTTAAACCAAATTAATAACAACAGTCTCATCATCATTAGTTTGAACGCGATTATGTTGTTTAATGTTTTTATTATTCAGATCGATTAAGAATTTTTCATTTACTAAATCATCTTCATCAAAAGTTTGATTATAATATAGACAGTTAATGTAAGGCACAACAAGATACTCAAAATCATTTTGTATTTAATTGAAAGTGTTTCCATGAAATACAATAGTGAGCGCATCATCAAAGGAGGCCTCTTTCAAAATTACATCAGAAATAGGAGAAAAAAATAGTAAATTTGGGTATTTCTTGGATAGAATGGATGGCAAGGTCCAAGTTGACATGAGCAGGCTGAACAGGAATGGCGTGCCAATTGAGACGGGTTCATCAGCAATAGTGATCTTCTTAGACGGGTCAGATAGCTTAGCTTTCGGATGCATCATGCAGAGATTAGCCCTAGTGTGTACAGTTCGAATGACTCATCTGCATCACTATCCCCAGAAGTTTTAATGCTTTTTATGGCTTTGTCTGTTGGAGGCTCTACCTCATGTTTCTTTCCTTCATCCCAGGCAATGTCATCCTTAAAGAAGGTTTCTCGGCCCGATTTTATCTTTTTGTCAGTGGGGTCATACCAAAGATCAAGGAATCCACAAAAGGGGAATTTATCACCCTCCGATTCATTATTTGAGATATCAAAATCATCACCCCACCCGGTGGAAATTATGTTATAATTCCAAGAGTAGTCAACGCATTTAACAACCTCTACGGTTTTATTATACTGATATTCCCACTCATCGAGGAAGTGGCGGTATAAAGGGACCAGACTCCCAGGATCATAAGCAACTCGGAGACATTAAATTTTTTATGCTTTTGGAGGAATATATCTAACATGACCTGCACAATGTCATTTAGGCTGAACTCTTTTGCTAGCATAACCTATTCATCATATTCTTGGGCCCATCTCCGGGCTTCCATAAATAGACTATTAATCTTCTCATAGTTAATGGTCATTACTAACGGAAATTTCAGTCCAAACTTTCAAAGCTTATCTAGAACCATAGGCAGTTCCATGACTCCCCCTTCTGAGCAGGTATAAATGACAAAGCATGCCTGGGTGAGGAGTGATAGAGTTTATAGGATGCAGGAGAAAGGAAAGGCAAATTTTGAGGGTTTTGGGTGACATGGTAGGTAGATTGGGTGTTTTAACGGACTTGATTCTAGTTAAGGGGTATAATTCTGGATCTCCTTCTGAAAGGATGTCATTCACCCTGATTTTGTGTGCTTGGAGAGGATTATGGGTGGTATTGGGCTTATGATTGGTTGATAGGGCAATGATACCCTATTCCTGAGACTCTGGATAACATTCTTGAGATGGAAGGTTCCAAAGGTTTAATTAGGTTTTGAGCAAGAAGAGATTAATATACGTTTGACAGAGATGGAGTTCAGTATACTACTTTTTAGAAGGTTTAGGATGACTTTCAGGTTTCAAGAAGTGGCATGCTAGGATATGCTATTGACGGTTGAGACTGAGGTGCTAGCCGGCTTCTCATACTTTCATGGCGTGAACAACCTAGTCAACTTTTTCGATTCAGATTCTGCTTTATAACTTGTGACCCCTTCTTCAATTTCTACATCAGCCTCCCAAAGGTCTCTAAAGTAAGGGTAGTTATGACCTCCCATTGAAACTCGAATATATAGTAAGAAGTTCTTCTTCACTATGCTAATTTGTTCTTCCTCTGAGGGTCTGTTTGTCATGGTAACTGATTTTTCTCTCCACCGTTCAATGAAGCTACTGACTGATACCCCTGGATTCTGTTTGAGTAGCTTTAAGTCTGTATGGGTGACTTCTAGCTTTTCATTATACTTATATTATGTCATGAACTCTTTGGATACATCTTCCTAGCTACGGATTCTGGACTTTTCGACGAACAGGAACCACCCGAGGACACCTTCCTTAAGGGTTTGTTGAAACATTTGGGCCATTAATTCCACTAATGTCCCAAGGAGATTGATGGAGTAGTGATAACTGTATAAGTGAACAATTGGAGTTCTGCTGCCTCTGAACTGCTCAATGTACAAAATTTTGAATTTCTTTGATAATCGAGCCTTGGGATAAGGAGACATGTGAGTGTAGTACATGAAGTTCCCTGAGATCTTGACCCAGTTGAATTTACTAGACAATAGCTTAAGATCCTCCTTGATATTGTTTAGTTCTTCATCCTTAGGATCAAGTAGCACTAATGGATTAACCCCTGGTTGGGTAGGATTTGGTATTGGCAGCTGGGCTATTGGTGACCCATTGGCAGGTGGGGCATGCTGATACTCTTTTAGAACCCATACTGATTCAGGAGCAGGTGGACCTATCATACGGAGAAAGAGGACTTCGAACTCGAAAGCCTTGGGAGTTTGATACCAGTGTCATTGCATTTCCTGGACTTTTAAGTGAAGGTTGTCAATCTTACCACTGAGCTAGGCAAGGATGGTCATGAGATCTAGGTGGACATTTGTAGGTTGGTCAATGTTCTCTATGAATAACTTTCAGAGGGATATGTTGAACCCTGTAAAAGTAGTATTAGAAATAATGTAGCTTTAGGGGTAGTTTGATGGAAGACCAGTGCTAATAGGATCTTGGCTAAAAATCGGGGTACGTGATCGCGCCTGAGAGCAAAAATGATTTTTGTGTTTATTTTGGGGGAAAGAGGAATATTTTTGGTATTTTTTGAATAAGTACAAAATATTTTTGGCATTTTATTTGAAAAGAGGGAAAAAGGGGGCGGGGGATCATCAACATGGTTATTATTATTAGGTTCCAACTTGTGATATGTTTTTCCTAGGATGTAGAAAAAAATTATTAGACATGACTCGAGCCTGGAGAAAAGATAGGGTTTATGATGTAAGAAATGTTTTGATTTGTTTCCAGACTCACTGACAGGGTCCGATTTTTAAAAATGGGTGAAATAGCAGAAAAATTCGGGTGGTAAAATAACCTGGCATTTCGGCAGAGTTTTGCGTTATAACCGAAAAACTAGGTATGAGTGTCTTATGGTAGACGTCTATATGAGGTTGATGCATTTGGTGGGTTAGTGGAAAGGTTCCCCCCTTTAGCATGACTTCCATGATATACCTCTTACCTATAAGGGCAATCTTTCATTAGTACCTGTGGACATGCCATTTGATATACTCGAGTGTACATGAAATGCCTCACGTTATACCTCATAGAGAGGGTACGTGTGAGACCAAATTCGATATACTCGACGCGCGTGAACGATTTTCCTGCTATATACCTCCCATTATGAGTTTGTTCAAGCGGTACAATGCGAGGGGAATAATTCGATATACGTTTAAAGTACTTGACCAATAGAAGGTGGGCATCATATTGCTTAGGTTACACTACACCAAAAACAGTAATCTGGCACGGTTTAAAACTGTGCCAGATCAAATTTGGCACGGTTTTGAACTGTGCCAGAATCAGGTGTTTCAAAATAGCCATTTTTTTCTGGCACGGTTTAAAAGTGTGCCAGATTTGACCAAACAGGAACACATCTGGCACACTTTAAAACCGTGCCAGAATTTAATATTTCTGGCACACTTTTGCCACACTTATAACTGTTCCAGATTGAGTACAATTTGGTTCACTTTTGGCACAGTTCAAAATCGTGCCAATATTTGATACACTTTTGGCATGGTTTTGAACTGTGCCAAAATTTTGGATCAAAGAAAAAAAAAAATATAAATAATATTACCTAAAAAAATCAGCAACATTTCTATTATTTTTGTATCTGTTTTATAATAACAAAAATTCAATAATAATATAAAACAAACATGACAATAATAGTACAATAACAATACAAATAATCAGCGACAACACTAATACGCATCAGATAATAAGCCCACTAAAAATTAATGGCTCAAATTTTATTAATAGAAATTTCATGTCAATACATATGAAATTCATCTCAATACATGAGAAAATTTGAATTTTATCTCAATTCATATCAATACATATGAAATTCATCTCAAATTCCGCGATCTTCTCTTCAAGCAACACTAACGTGTTTAAATCCTCATTTATCAAGCAACACTGGTTCGCCTCTACATGCATAACCATCAAACTTCCAATGAGTTCCAACCTATAAAATAAAAAAACAAAAAAGAGTAATTAATTCTTATCATTTGACAAGATTGAAGTCCAATAATTAAATAGAGACTAGCATATATTCTTTCAATCACACAAAATTTGACAAATGCATATATTGTTCTAGTATAATGGTGTGCACTGCCCTCAACTTTAAAAAACAATTTTTTTTATGTAATTCAACTAATAGAAATAGGTGATAAAAACATACAAACACCTAGTACAAACACAAGAAACTTATATTATGTTTAGTAGGATAGTCTCACGTACCTATGGAAATTAACTACAAACTATGGAACACCAATGACAATTTAAGGTCAATGTTATATAAAGATGACATGTAAAATATTGATCTGAACAAAATCTATTTAAGAACTACAACAAATCTTTTTTGGAATAATAACTCATTGAGTAAAGCCAATATTAATGTGACACCCCGCCTAATTAAATACCGGGCGATCACTCCTTTATTAAATCAAAATCAAGGTGAACAGTTGGTTCATTCTTAGCATCACTGTAGTAAAAATAAATTTTTCCAAATTAACACCCTAATTAATTAAGCTAAGTGTCAAAACCATTTTTCAACATTTCTGACCAATTTTATTTTTAAAGGAAAATTATTTATTTAATTAGTAACAACATTTTCAATAAGTAAGAATCATACAACAATTAACCTGGAACATAATCCAATTAATTTAAACATTCAACATTCAAAGTCCCAACATTTAAAACTTAAAGTAAAACATCCATACTGAAATAAATTCTATAGTAACAGTACTAGAAATAACTGAAATACAAATGTCCCAATAAAACAGATAAATAGTGGAAAGGGCGACACATGCCCAATAAATGAGTATGATAGATGTGGAATCAAGTAAACGAAGTCGTCTATGCAAGTGGCATGCAACTCCCACCTAAGCTGCAGCACGTTCCTTTCAAGGGATCCTAAGCAAGACGCCCCTGTGGCTGGGCACCTGTAATACATACATATATATACAAGAGAGAGAGAGAGAAAGAAGAAACGGGTCAGAGCCCGATAGTGTGTTTGATTTAAAATACGTTTAGCAAGTATTTAAATTGATACAGGCCAATGCAACAACATATTAGTGCGACACTCCCTTGAGAAATTCTCACCTCTCTTCTAATGTGCACACCTATCGCACTAACCTTCCCAACGGTTTGTCTTATCATTTATCGCACTAATCTTCCCAATGATTTAACTTATCTTAGATTACTCGTAAGATTCAAAATTTAACGATCCAATTGTTTGAAAAGAATATTTCAATTAGTAACCAAAGTTCTCATTTTGACTTTATTAATCATTAAAGTTTTCCAATTTCATATTATACTTTCTCAAAACAAGTATTTACAATTTGAGTCATCAACCATTTCCTACAAATCACATCACTGTAGGCAGTTCCAGATTTAAGAATTTCATGTATATATATTAACTACTCGAAAATATATATATCATAACAGCACCCCAAATAATAACTATGGTGCGGGCATACTCTACTATCCAAACCCCATATCACTCACATTAAGGGGAATACAAATTCGAAATCACTCTCAAATTGTATTAACACATACTCAAACAATATTGAGACGAAGCATAGATTCCAAGTCTCTAAGAGAACGGCATATGTCTGCGTCTTTTAGGACCGTCTGAACTATCACTGCGATAGCCTGTACCAAGGATATCTATACACAAACAAGATGAGGCGAAGAATAGATTCCAAGTCTCTAAGAGGATGGCACATGCCTGCGTCTCTTAGGACCGTCTGAACTATCATTCCGATAGCCTGTACCAAGGATATCTATCTTCTAGGGTACAAGTCAATATCCGCCATAAAGGTCCCATCGAGATAAGACTGTCCCAGCGCGGAAACCTCAGGGATAGCAAGTAGCGTGGGCATGATTTTCACACATAGATAGTATATGCATACACAATCATATAGCTATACTAATATTACCATATAAAAAATGGGTAAATTCTCAATTCCCATAATTACGACATTTCCATATTATCATATTTTAGTAAACACTTATAACGGTTCGTTTCTAACCTTGATTTGGTATTATTCCAACGTACTACACAACTTTCATGGATATATTCTCCAAATTATAAAATTCAGCAGGTATACACATTTGTCCCAAAGTAACTCTCTTACGTGTCTCTCTCTTTAGATCATAAATTCACCGACCCTTATGTAATTATCCCAAAAGTACAATTCTCGTCTCATATTAAGAATTCCAAAATTATTCATATGTCCTACTGGTCCTCCATATCTCCCAAAACATTTTATTAAGGATGCCCAATAATTATTTCACATTAAATTGACTTTCAACTAATTAATAAGGGGAAACATGAGTCTGCCAGGAGGGGTCGATCGATCGAGGTCTGGGGCTCGATCGTTCGAACCTTCGATCGATCGAAGCTCTAGGCTCGATCGATCGATCAAGCAGGTCTGCGAAATCTGCAGAATTGCAGTTACGGGTTTCATCTTCTAACTTACACCAAATCCATATTTTACAATCCCAAACGTCTCAAAATTTGTACTACTAACATCCTAACATGATATCATACATTTCCTACGTAAAACATGTCAATTTACGTCACTAAACATGGATTAATCATGCCATAATTCATTTAAATATTCAAGAACCCTAGAAATCTCTAAATCATGGTTCTAATATGTTTTTCCAGAAATTTCTTCTTATAGACATCATAATTTCGTGGGTAAATTCCTCTACATGGCAAGGGTTTCCAGAATTATCATTTAAACCATAATTACATGGGATTCCTATCTCAAATCTTAGGTTTTCTTCCATAAAACTCATCCTAATCATTCCTACACTAATATGAAAGATGCATGAACGAAATAAGCAAGATAAACACTTGCCTGGGATTTTTGACGTTCTGATTTGCAGATGTTTTTGGTGTGGTTGCGTAGCCCGTTGCGCGATCTACGCGTTGGTGGTGGTTGCGGTGCAAACGGGTGGATTTCGGGCCTTGAATTTGCCTTGAGAGCTCTCTCCTTCCTCTCCTATGGCCGTCACTTGTGTTTAGAGTTTCTAACCCTAGATGACAATCCAGATATCTGATATAACCCTTTGAATTTTCGTGGGTTTAATTACCCAAAAAGGTGAAATGTCCAAAACGCCCTCCCCGGGTACCAATTAGACCTAAAAACACCCCGAGACCCAAACTAAACCCCCGGGTACACTTTTCTGACTATCTCGACCCTTTCGAACGCGTTGATGCACTCAAAATGACCATACGAATGACTTATAAAATATTAACTTTTATTTATCAATATTTAGTCCCGACGCGACACGGGCGCGTCCCGACTCAAATTTCCAAAATTGTCATTTTATTCACTCGTGACATTCAATATAATCAATATCATATATTACTTTGCTCATTAGTAATATTCAACAAATTTCCCATAATCACTAACTCTCGTCACGTTAATAATTATAACATAATTAATTTCTGGATTTTTATTAAATAATTAACTCACATTAAATTTAATAAATCCCCAAATTAATATATCATAAAAATACGGGGTATTACATACTTCCCCCCTAATAACGGAATTTCATCCCAAAATTCGGAAAACAAGGCATACCTGGTAAGAACAAATCTGGATATCTCTCGCGCATCTCGGCCTCGCGCTCCCAAGGGGATTCCTCCACATTGTGGTGCTCCCACTGGACCCGTACAAGTGGAACTATCTTTGACCTCAATCTCCTCTCACTATAGTCTAGGATAGCCACCGATCTCTCCTCGTAAGAGCTGTTAGGCTGTAGGTCTATCTCATCTATCGCAATGTGAGTATGGGCCATATCATCCCGAAGATACCGTCTCAACGATGAGATGTGGAATACATCGTGAATGCGATGTAAATGCTCTGGTAGTCCCAATCTGTATGCTACCGGCCCAACCCTCTCGATAATGGGAAATGGTCCCACGTACCTCGGGGCCAATTTCCCTTTCTTCCCGAACCTCATCACTCCTTTTATAGGAGATACACGCAGTAACACTTGGTCCCCCACATTAAACTCCCGAAAGAACCGTTTCGCATCGGCGTAGCTCTTCTGCCTGTCCTGGGCTACTCGAATGCGACTCCTAATCATCTCAATCCTCGCGGTGGTTTCCTGAATCACCTCTGTTCCTAACAACTTGTTATCCCCCACCTCGAGCCAATAAGTTGGAGAACGACAAGGCCTGCCATACAAAGCCTCAAATGGATCCATACCAATCGTAAACTGATAAGAGTTATTATAACCAAACTCTACCAGTGGAAGATGTGGCTCCCAACCTCCTCCAAAATCAAGAACACACATGCGTAGCATATCCTCCAACATCTGATTAGTACGCTCTGTCTGTCCATCTGTCTGTGGGTGATAAGCTGAACTCAACCTCAACTCAGTACCCATAGTCTCTTGAAAGCTTTCCCAAAAATGTGACACGAAAATCTTATCCCTATCCGACACAATATTCAGGGGCACCCCATGTAATCTGACAACCTCAGCAATGAACAACTGAGCATACTGACCCGTGGTATAGTCTGTCCGCACCGGCAGAAAACGAGCCACCTTGGTCAAACGGTCTACTATCACCCAGATAGAATCGTGGCCCCGCTGTGATGTAGGCAACCCTGTAATAAAATCCATGGAAATACTCTCCCACTTCCACGCGGGTACTTCCAATGGCTGAAGCAATCCTGACGGTTTCTGGTGGTCCATCTTTACCAGCTGGCAGGTAGATAACTTGGACACGAACTCAATAATGTCCTTCTTCATCCCACTCCACCAGTATTGCCTCCTCATATCCTGGTACATCTTATCTCCTCCAGGATGTACTGCAAATCGGGACCCGTGAGACTGGGTCATCACTGCATGACGTAATTCTGCTCCTTCTGGAACCACCAATCTCCCATTAAACCTTAAACCCCCATCAGAACTAACAGAATAGGACTCAGCACCCTCGGCTAAAAGTCGTACAATCTGCTCCTGGAAAAACGGGTCTGTGGTCTGGGCCTGTATTACCGTCATAACAATCTCGGGTGTAACTGTCATAACAGATATGAAGGAACGGGCTACTGCGTCCTGGTGGACTAACTCCTTCCACTTTGCTTTCCAGACATCCACTACCTCGTCTACCGGTCTACGGCTCAACGCATCAGCAACTACGTTGGCATTCCCTGGATGATTCTGTATGTCGAACTGATAGTCCTTCACAAACTCTAACCATCTGCGCTGAAGCATATTCAGCTCTCGCTGAGTGAACATGTACTGCAGTGATTTGTGGTTTGTGAACAAACGGAACTTTTCCCCCAATAAATAGTGTCTCCATATCCTCAATGCAAAGACGACCGCTGCTAACTCTAGGTCGTGGGTGGGGTAATTCTTCTCATGCGGCTTAAGATTACGGGAGGCAAAATCTATAGCCTTCTCCTCCTACTGAAGTACTCCCCCAAGTCCCCGTAAAGAGGCATCGGTGTAAACCAGGTACTCCACACCCGGCTTTGGTAAAGCAAGGACTGGCGCTGACGTAAGCTTGTCTTTCAGCTCGTCGAAAGCTAACTGACAAGCGTCATCCCAAACATATGGTACCCCCTTACGAGTCAGATTCGTCAGTGGACCCGCTATTTTGGAGAATCCCCGAATGAATCTCCTGTAGTATCCGGCTAACCCCAAGAAACTATGCACTTGCGTCGCTGTCACGGGCTGTCCCCATTCCCTCACCGCTGACACTTTACTCGCGTCAACTACTATCCCCTGCTCAGAAACAACATGGCCCAAGAACTGTACTTCTCACAACCAGAATCCACACTTCTCGTACTTAGCATACAACTGATGCTCTCGTAGAGTCTGAAGAACCTGCCTCAAATGCTCGGTGTGCTCCTCCTCGGAGTGTGAATATATCAAAATGTCATCTATAAAGACGATGACAAACTGATCCAAGAACCCTCCGAATACTCGGTTCATTAAGTCCATGAATACGGCTGGAGCCTTTGTGAGACCAAATGGCATCACTCTGAACTCGTAAGACCCATATCTCGTCAAGAAGGCAGTCTTTAAAACATCCTGCTCTCTAATACGTAGCTGATGGTACCCCGACCTCAGATCTATCTTCGAAAAGAAAGTTGCTTCCCTCAGCTGGTCGAACAGATCATCGATTCGGGGCAACGGATACTTATTCCGTATCGTGACCTTGTTCAACTCTCGGTAGTCCACACACAACCTCAGTGAACCATCTCTCTTCTTCACAAATAGAACTAGAGCGCCCCAAGGTGAGGTACTCCTACGAATGAAGCCCTGACCTAACAGCTTCTCTATCTGATCTCGTAACTCTCGTATCTTCGCTGGAGCCATACGGTATGGAGCGCGTGCTATAGGTCTAGTATCTGGCAATAAATCTATAACAAAGTCTATCTCTCGACTGGGGGGTAGGCCTGGTATTTCCTGAAACACATAGGAATACTCACGAACAACTGGAATTGAGTCTAACAGAATCATGACCTCCTTAAAGGTATTCTCCTCTATATAATACAAGTGAGTGGTCGAACCTCCCTCTGGGCGAGGCATCGCCACTACAAGCATCTCTTGCCCCGGAATGGCAAAAATAATACTCCCACCAAAGCAATCAATCATGGATCTATAAGCTGCGAGCCAATCCATATCGATAATAACATCATGCTCATGCATATCTAAGACTAACATGTCTGCAGGTAATACCAACCTACCAATCTCTACCCCCACTCCTCGGCATATAAAGAAGATAAGCGAACCATTCCGCAGTGGTGAGTCCGCCTACGTTACAGTTCTCTCTACTGTGGTTAATAACCCTAAGGTCTTCGCATAATATGTAGCTATAAAACAATGCGTTGTCCCAGTAACAAACAAAATTTGACCCAAAGTCTCATGGATAGAAAACATACCCCAAATCGCGGGTGGTGCCTGTGGGGCGGCTGCCTGGTGGACATTATAGATATGTCTGTACTGTAACTGCCCCTGCTGCACTGGAGCTACTGGAAAGGTTGGTAAGGCTGGTACCTGAGCTGGTGCTAGGAGAGCGACTGGAAAAAGTGGCCCCTGTGGATCATTACGGGCACCCTGCTGTTGTGGGGCCCTTTCTCCCTCCGGACAATCCTGGTGCCTATGGCCGTGCTTACCACACCCAAAACATCGGCCTCCGAAGTTACCCCCCCTCCGACACTGCTGCTGTCGGTGTCGGCCTTGTTGACTTGGGACTTTATTCCTCTTTCGAAACTGCTTCACTTTACCACGTTGTTGACTAGACTCTATTTTTCCTTAGTCTTGCTGGCATTGAGGAGAAATTTGCGGAAAGACTATGTTAGGGTGAGGACAATCCATCCACTTGTGACCCGGTTGTACACATTTATAGCAAAGTTTCAAAATTCTCCGCTGGTCGGATTGTAGTTTATCCCCAGTCTGATTCGGGCAAGATTTACGTTTGTGATCGTCCATTCCACAACTGAAACACCTCTTTGTGACTTCACTCGGACCTTGGCTTTGTTGACCCTGACGCTTTTGGGTTTCCCCGCATAATTTGTTACCCTCGTGGCTTTTATGGGCCTGAAGATCTTGTTGTTGCGCTTTTTGTGTCTTCACACACTTGTTATTTCCAGTCATGACAGACTGATTGTACTCTCTAGATCTTTTGGCCCCATGAGCTGTGTGTTGCGTTCTTGATACTGCAAGACCTCAGTGGTAACTGCTTGTGCTACGATACCTGCTAACTCGGCGGTTGATATTCTCTCTGGGGATACCTGAGGTGTGAGTCGATCTTGCTCGTTGACTCCCTTAACCGTTCTAGCTAGTTCTTCTTGACGGTCCATCTGAAAATTTAAATAAATTTGGATGAGCTCATCATTCAAATAAACAAATCGCAGAAGCACGAATTCCCAATGTATAGAGATGAACACAACATTTCTAGTATTTAGGGCTCTATATCAAAGAAAGCAACGCTGAAAGCATAATAGGCCGCACAGATCCTAAAGGACACTAGAACCTGATGCTCTGATACCACCTGTGACACCCCACCTAATTAAATACCGGGCGATCACTCCTTTATTAAATCAAAATCAAGGTGAACAGTTGGTTCATTCTTAGCATCACTGTAGTAAAAATAAATTTTTCCAAATTAACACCCTAATTAATTAAGCTAAGTGTCAAAACCATTTTTCAACATTTCTGACCAATTTTATTTTTAAAGGAAAATTATTTATTTAATTAGTAACAACATTTTCAATAAGTAAGAATCATACAACAATCAACCTGGAACATAATCCAATTAATTTAAACATTCAACATTCAAAGTCCCAACATTTAAAACTTAAAGTAAAACATCCATACTGAAATAAATTCTATAGTAACAGTACTAGAAATAACTGAAATACAAATGTCCCAATAAAACAGATAAATAGTGGAAAGGGCGACACATGCCCAATAAATGAGTATGATAGATGTGGAATCAAGTAAACGAAGTCGTCTATGCAAGTGGCATGCAACTCCCACCTAAGCTGCAGCACGTTCCTTTCAAGGGATCCTAAGCAAGACGCCCCTGTGGCTGGGCACCTGTAATACATACATATATATACAAGAGAGAGAGAGAGAAAGAAGAAACGGGTCAGAGCCCGATAGTGTGTTTGATTTAAAATACGTTTAGCAAGTATTTAAATTGATACAGGCCAATGCAACAACATATTAGTGCGACACTCCCTTGAGAAATTCTCACCTCTCTTCTAATGTGCACACCTATCGCACTAACCTTCCCAACGGTTTGTCTTATCATTTATCGCACTAATCTTCCCAATGATTTAACTTATCTTAGATTACTCGTAAGATTCAAAATTTAACGATCCAATTGTTTGAAAAGAATATTTCAATTAGTAACCAAAGTTCTCATTTTGACTTTATTAATCATTAAAGTTTTACAATTTCATATTATACTTTCTCAAAACAAGTATTTACAATTTGAGTCATCAACCATTTCCTACAAATCATATCACAGTAGGCAGTTCCAGATTTAAGAATTTCATGTATATATATTAACTACTCGAAAATATATATATCATAACAGCACCCCAAATAATAACTATGGTGCGGGCATACTCTACTATCCAAACCCCATATCACTCACATTAAGGGGAATACAAATTCGAAATCACTCTCAAATTGTATTAACACATACTCAAACAATATTGAGACGAAGCATAGATTCCAAGTCTCTAAGAGAACGGCATATGTCTGCGTCTCTTAGGACCGTCTGAACTATCACTGCGATAGCCTGTACCAAGGATATCTATACACAAACAAGATGAGGCGAAGAATAGATTCCAAGTCTCTAAGAGGATGGCACATGCCTGCGTCTCTTAGGACCGTCTGAACTATCATTCCGATAGCCTGTACCAAGGATATCTATCTTCTAGGGTACAAGTCAATATCCGCCATAAAGGTCCCATCGAGATAAGACTGTCCCAGCCCGGAAACCTCAGGGATAGCAAGTAGCGTGGACATGATTTTCACACATAGATAGTATATGCATACACAATCATATAGCTATACTAATATTACCATATAAAAAATGGGTAAATTCTCAATTCCCATAATTACGACATTTCCATATTATCATATTTTAGTAAACACTTATAACGGTTCGTTTCTAACCTTGATTTGGTATTATTCCAACGTACTACACAACTTTCATGGATATATTCTCCAAATTATAAAATTCAGCAGGTATACACATTTGTCCCAAAGTAACTCTCTTACGTGTCTCTCTCTTTAGATCATAAATTCACCGACCCTTATGTAATTATCCCAAAAGTACAATTCTCGTCTCATATTAAGAATTCCAAAATTATTCATATGTCCTAGTGGTCCTCCATATCTCCCAAAACATTTTATTAAGGATGCCCAAGAATTATTTCACATTAAATTGACTTTCAACTAATTAATAAGGGGAAACATGAGTCTGCCAGGAGGGGTCGATCGATCGAGGTCTGGGGCTCGATCGTTCGAACCTTCGATCGATCGAAGCTCTAGGCTCGATCGATCGATCAAGCAGGTCTGCGAAATCTGCAGAATTGCAGTTACGGGTTTCATCTTCTAACTTACACCAAATCCATATTTTACAATCCCAAACGTCTCAAAATTTGTACTACTAACATCCTAACATGATATCATACATTTCCTACGTAAAGCATGTCAATTTACGTCACTAAACATGGATTAATCATGCCATAATCATTTAAATATTCAATAAACCTAGAAATCTCTAAATCATGGTTCTAATCTGTTTTTCCAGAAATTTCTTCTTATAGACATCATAATTTCGTGGGTAAATTCCTCTACATGGCAAGGGTTTCCAGAATTATCATTTAAACCATAACTACATGCGATTCCTATCTCAAATCTTAGGTTTTCTTCCATAAAACTCATCCTAATCATTCCTACACTAATATGAAAGATGCATCAACGATATAAGCAAGATAAATGCTTGCCTGGGATTTTTGACGTTCTGATTTGCAGATGTTTTTGGTGTGATTGCGTAGCCCGTTGCGCGATCTACACGTTGGTGGTGGTTGCGGTGCAAACGGGTGAATTTCGGGCCTTGAATTTGCCTTGAGAGCTCTCTCCTTCCTCTCCTATGGCCGTCACTTGTGTTTAGAGTTTCTAACCCTAGATGACAATCCAGATATCTGATATAACCCTTTGAATTTTCGTGGGTTTAATTACCCAAAAAGGTGAAATGTCCAAAACGCCCTCCCGGGGTACCAATTAGGCCTAAAAACGCCCCGAGACCCAAACTAAACCCCCGGGTACACTTTTCTGACTATCTCGACCCTTTGGGACGCGTTGACACACTCAAAACGACCATACGAATGACTTATAAAATATGCACTTTTATTTATCAATATTTAGTCCCGACGCGACACGGGCGCGTCCCGACTCCGATTTCCAAAATTGTCATTTTATTCACTCGTGACATTCAATATAATCAATATCATATATTACTTTGCTCATTAGTAATATTCAACAAATTTTCCATAATTACTAACTCTCGTCACGTTAATAATTATAACATAATTAATTTTCGGATTTTTATTAAATAATTTACTCACATTAAATTTAATAAATCCCCAAATTAATATAGCATAAAAATACGGGGTACTACAATTAAACACACCCATAGTGAAAATTTTACCTACCAAAGTAGATGACAACAATAAAATCAAGAGAAAGTAATACTGCCGTAATACAATTTAGATGGATTAGATGGAGTGGAAGTACCTTAATAATTAATATTATAGTTTAGATGGATTAGACGGGAACAATCAACGACCGTACTTGATCAGTAGAATTGTTCCAAGTGCCTTCACTTTTTCCCCAGCCTCCAACCTATTCAGTGTTAGCGACAGCTACAGCCGTACCCCAAGAAGAACTATGTATTGGGTCCTCCACTTTGGTGTCTCAAGCAGAGCCTCCTGCATCTTCATATTACAATAGAGAATAATAAGCTTTAGTACAAAGTAAATAATAAGTTTAAAATGGATAAAGTAATAATTTTACAGACATGGCATGCCCGGCCATACCATTGTTGAGATCCTGATCAGAGTTGAGAGCATTTCCAAAACAATATTCAGGCTGAAGTTGCATACCAAGAATAGAATCGTCAACTTCATTTTACAGTTTTAGAGTAACCATGAAACAAAATTGTTCATTTCATGTAGAATAAAAAGATAACAATCAATTCTCAGAGAAAAATATAGTTATCTGTATAAACTGTTGAACCTTTTTAGGTGCCAACAAGTGTATAAATTCAATTTTTATTGCAATTGTAGAAAGCTTAGATGTAAAGAAAATGACCAGTAGCAATAAAAGGTTAGGTTAGCATAACCGAGATTTTTCACTAGTTAGGGACTGAGTTAAGTGTAGTTTGGACATAAACAAAAAAGGAGGAGAGTAGCATAAGAGAAATATGTGCAGAATGATCCCTAAAATGACAAATCAAGTCTAATTCTGACTTTTAAATCATCACGAGAATCACTTTTTTTGGTCAGAAAATGCAGCGATGGAATTCAATCCAACTTGCACCATAAAGAGATAAATAATTATATGTAAATATATATAAAACATGGAAGACTGAATGTTTTAGAGAGATAAAGAGATCAACGAGGACTTCCAACCGCATCCAAAAATACCCTGCTGAGTGATGGCAAACGCAGTTGCTGCTGTTCTTTAATAGCAGTGCAGCAATGCTGCTATATATATATATATATATACTTTTTGTAAACTAAAAGGTGTAAAAGTGCTGCATCTACCTAATTCCTAAATGCTATTAAAATTTAATAAAATTTTCATTTACTGAAAATATTGAAAACAAATTTTAGTTGTTTGTGTAAAATATATTGAAAACATAGTTTAATAAGTGTAATTTTAGGTTTGTGAAAGTTTAGTTAATTAGTTTAATATGTCTTAGTTTAGAATATGTTGAAAGTTAAAACTTGGTGTACCTGAGAATTTAAAATATGTCTTAGTTTAATATTTCCTGCATCCAAAAATAAGTTGAAAAGAAATCTTATAAAGGGAGACTAAATAGCAGTGTACCCGAGAATTTAAAATTAAGTTGAAAAGAAATCTTGTAAAAGAAATCACACATACCTTTTCTTTCCTTTCTTAGAGAACAGATACACAATCTTTTCAATCCTACACTGCTTCTTATAACCTTTGAGATATAAGAAGCAGTGTACCTGATGCTGCTTAATCCTTTGAGCCATGTCATGGATGCTGCTTAATTGAGATCTCCTTCACATTTTCGATTTTCATATGTATTTGTACGTTCGCCTTATCATTTGATTTTGAAGAGAAAGAACAACTTTGTATCTCTTTAAACCAATGTTTGTAATCTCAGTCCCAAACATTCTCCTCTTAGACTCATTCGAATCTGAAGCAGCATCAAGCCCATTCTTGGCAGCTTCTTTCATTCCCAACCACCTAAATGCTGGCTTCCCACTTTTTGGGTGACGAAGCTACAAATTAATCAAGAAAATATAGGGTAGATGAGTACGAAGGAGGGTTTTCCTCATCAATCACATGTGTTAATATATCTAATCTAACCTTCTCGATAAGATCCATGGATGAGACCACGTTTGCAATATCATAAAGACATCTTACTTTTACTGTAGAAATATCTTATTCAAAGAATTTCAGTCAAAGTAATATGATTTTTTTGTCATTCATACACTTAACATATCAAACGATGAAGATAGTGTGAAGGTGGGTTACTTCTCATAGATGTTGGATCGTGTTGATTACCCAACAATGTTATCGCAACATTATCGAAAGAGATTAAGTCTGACTAAACAAACTGATGAGGGGGGTTTAAATTAGTTAATCCCAATAGAAAATACGTAGCTCTTAACAAATTGAGGCCCCTTTTGAATAGAGTATTCCAAACAGATTAAGAGTTATAAATTCAATAATTCATAATAAATTGAAAACAATCACTATCAATTGGGGCTAACTATCTAAATCTCAATCAGGGCTAACTATCTAAATCTCAATAGGGGCTAACTATCTAAATGGTTATCTTACACCTGAATAAAGGAAAAGCTGACAAAATTCTGTGTAAGAAGCCCCAGAGATTTTTCCTTCCGGTTATCTAAATCTCAATAGGGACTAGTTGTTATTCTTAAACGAACATGTCCAGAGTTTTAGAGTAAACGAATATGTCCACAATAGTTCATATAGCAAAGCAGGCCAGCTTATCGAGCATATGCAGAATGTGTTTAAAGACACTCAGGTAAAGCTTGCACATTAAACTATAAATAAAGAACCACTGATATTTATTAGATCAGCCATAGGCCAATTCAATCTCTCCCCTAGAGGACCCAAAGACAGAGACAACCAAAGCTTTCCAACTTAGCTTGGAGAAAATCCTAGTAAGAGTTCCTGATAACATTACAAAGTCAGCTAGTTATGCAGATGCAAACATTTCACTGAACCACTATTTCCTGATGATATGATTTCTCGTGAACCAAGATGAGTTGTTTATGTCTCTTTCCCCAAACATATAGGGAACAATGCTGATTTGCAGAATAACTCGAAGAATAATGCAGAAGCAGGAACTATTTCTGGTTTAAAAAAAATGAAGGCAAACAAAAGACAAGTCAAATTTGAGTTGCTATTGTATTTCAATAAAAGAGGTTGACTAGGTCACTCTTCAAAGATACCACCCCCTCCAACCCTCAATAATTAAGTGCCTTATTTGGAATGTTCGAGGAATTGGCAACTTACCTATAATTAGAAGACTTAAAAAAATTTGCATAATTAATAACATTACATTCTTGTCTATTATGGAACCAATGATATCCAATGAGCAAGCAGTTGTTATTAAAAGAAAACTAAATTTTACTCCAGTTGAAGTCAATATCTCCCAAAAAATTCGGTGCTTTGGAAGGAGAACATTGGTGTCAAATGTGCGATAAACCAGGATCAACAACTCACAGTTCAAATTGAATCTCCAGCCTTACCAACCCCTATACTTATTTATAATATTTACGCTAAATACACTAGAAATGAGAGGAAGGAGATAAAATATATTAAGGCCAATTACAACTTACCTTGGTCCTAAGAGACTCAACAGGTGACCATTAGGCAGCATGACTAGAAACAGAGCTAACCCTCAAGGTTAACCAAAAAATATTACCTAAATTGGTATCTTTATCCAAATCGTATGCTACATTGACAGAACCAATGGACCTCATATCGTTGCATCGTAATCTTGTATATTTCGTCCGGAGGGGAGCTCTATCCTCCATATTGTAGCTAGTTTTTGGTGTTGTAATTGTATGTTTTCACATTATCATTAATTATAGCTATTTTTTAGGGAGGATTTTCACATTCTTATAAACAGTAGCTTTCTATGAGGGCGAGTTTTCACAAAGAAATGTCTATTTATTTATTTTTTGTATTTCTAAAAGGGTTAATGAGCATTAATGAGAGAGTGCAAATCCAAAGCCCCATAATATGTATGAAAAGTGCTTCATAAAGGAATTTGAGCACACAACAAGGCACACTCTTAAAATCCACAAACTTAACGAAGTGCGAAAATTTACCTTTGATTCGTCAACAACTTTAAGTTTGCAAGAAATAACTTCTATATCAGGAGGAGGTATCTTCTTATACACCATGGCTTGAAAGGTTTCAACATCTCCCGCAGCTAACTTAACCTCAAATGTGATATAATATACTGCGCCACAACCCCGCAGAGTTGCACGCACTACCCTTAGAAATTTGCAATGTAAACCGCCCTACAATCAAAAAAATATTCCAATAGGAAGAAAATAAGTAAAGCGTTGGTTAAAGTATATAACAGAAACATGTAAATGAAAAATAAAAATATCTGTAGAACATGAACAAACGTATACTTTTCTTATTATAATCACTAATAACTAACTGTGAGAATGTGCGGAGGTACTCGCCATTTTTAGGATGATCAGGTACAGGAGAAAACATACCAAACAAACTGAATTTGGAAAAGTCATCAACTTGGAACCCCTAACAATGTTACATGAAAATTCAACAGTTATCAAAATGAAAATTCATTTTGTCCTCCCTTTTCATAGGAGATTTGTTGGGTGCATAAGTATGTTTACTCCTCTTGGAGGCATGTGTCCCATGATCCTTGAGCGGGCAATCATCCACATTCACAATTGTGAATGAACTCCACGTTTCTTTCCTTTTTTGCCCTAGGGCAATTGCAGATTCACCAAAGGTTTCCCATATGGGGTCGGGAATCAGTATCTTTGGTGACATTTCGTTTGTGGATTAAGAGTTGTCAACTAAAGGTATCTCCTTAATGTTGAGCGATTAAAAAGAACTGAATGTCTTGACTGAATAAGAGTTAGACGGAACATCATTGGGAAGTGGATAATTGTATGAATGTGGTTGTGGTAACCTTCATGTATCCCCAATTTTTGGTACATTTTGTTGTTGCATTGTATTAGCCTGTGTGATCAAATTAACCATATCAATAATTTTTTTGTACTTGAAATCTATAACACGTATATAAAAGGACATGGTAAGGAGAAAAAACTTCCCAAAATAAGCCATATAATCACAAACTTCCCAAGATCAATTATTTTTAATCGCTCAACATTATGGAGATACCTTTAGTTGATAACTCTTATTCCACCAACGAAATAGCACCAAAGATACTGATTCCCGACCCCATATGGAAACCTTTGATGAGTCTATAACTGCCCTAGGGCAGAAAAGGAAAGAAACGTGAAGTTCGTTCAATATTATAAATGTGGATAATTGTCCGCTCAAGGATCATGGACACATGCATCCAAGAGGAGTAAACGTACTTCTATGGCAACAATAGATTGTTGTGTTGAAATTAGAAAGTAATATGAGCAAACAAGAGAGATTAAAATTATTAATACCTCTTCATGAAGCTTTTCCCACAAGCTAGACATATCACACATATATTTTGAGCATACAGGGCATTAATACCTATAATGTCATTGAATAAAGAAGAACCAACTAGCTTAAATATTTTCAAACAAGCAGAGTTCAAATGGATAAAAAAAACTGTATAATGGGCAATTTCAATAAACTATATTCAGATGTTTTTATTATAACAGAAGTGAGACTTTTATTTCAGTTCTTACCAATAGTGTCGCTCCATCTCTTTCACGCATTCCACATGTATTGTATGCCCACATGGTAGAATAGTAATCTCTTTCATTGTATAAAATAAAAACTGCAATGTGAAATGCAAAAACTCATCCCTTAGAAAATCAACACTATTTATTGTTTGTTGTGTTTGGATCTTGAAAAGTAAACAAAGAAAAAAAGATTGTAGAAAAGGGGAAAAATACTAAAATGTTCAATAAGTATATCATATATTTTTCTCCCTTTTCTTCGTGTTTTATTCTTCTCAATTTCCATTTATTTTTATACATATTACTTTTTTTAGCTCAAAGCACACATGATGGTTATGGTGCATTACCCTTTCCACACAATGGTGTTCATCTTTAATGGATTTGGAATAGAAACATCCTAAACCACAAATTATCCAAAATTAGTTATCGTAAGAGACACCAACCCAATCTGGACGAAAAAAAAATTGCTACAAGCAACTACGTAAAATTGCGATTTAGATATCGATGTATATGTATATGTGTGATAGACCAAGTATATCTAATTTATGTAGGCCTCTCAAAGGATGTGATTCGGATTAGGGCGAGATCAATTCAATTCCCTCGTTAAGAAAATTAGTAGATCGAATAGAAGTTATACATTGAATCTTCAGAACTCATCCATATCCAAATCTAAATCTATTAGGGTTCGAATCAAATAGGATGTCCAACCATATTAATAGTATGCTCTCATGTAGAGGGAAAAGAGGCGGGTCATAAACAAAGCTAAAAACCTAAAACAAGAAAATACCAAAACTAAATAAAATCCATTACCAATCAATTTAACATCATCATCAGCTCCATCTAGGTGCTCCTCCTTAAGCGTCATCCTGGACAAATGAAGAGAGAGTAGGGTGAAACAGGAAAAACAAACAAAAAAACTTCCACAAGTACATAGCAAGAGAGAGCATGGATGATGGAGGTTCGTGGATGAGGTAGGTAGCGCAGAGAGAGACATTGTCGATAATGGAGGTTCCGGAGGTAGTGCGGATGATGGGTCGGGAAGGGATAGAGAGAGAGTGAGGTCGGGAAAGTGAGAGAGAGACATAGGTTAGATTAAAATTGGGTTCGATCAAAATTTTAATTTCTTGTTTTTTTAGAGTATTTTATATTTCAATTAAGTGTACTCAAATTTTGGCACACTTTAAAACAGTGCCAAATTTTGGCACTGTTTTAAAGTGTGCCAGATTGTCACTAAATCGTGCCAGAATTTGGCACAGTTTTAAACTGTGCCAGATTTTTAATATCAGGGTGTGCCAAATTGCTGTTTTTGGTGTAGTGTTAACTACGCCCCACAGGACCAACATCCATTAGAAAGTGACCCCCTAGTACGGGACAAAATTTTGGTCAATATTGTAATGCTTAGGTGATTTAGTGTGCAAGAATGCACGAGTCTTAATTATTATTTTATGGGTTAGATTTTTTATTCTAAATGAGAGAAATACTACCACTATGTGGAAGAGTATAAAATAAACAAGTAACATGGGATAGGGGAATAAACATGGAGACCAAAACTAGCAAGTATGTACATAGAACATGGAGACTATAGAAAGAATGGTGATAGATACAAAGTGTCGGGCATGTGAATATACACAAATGGGTGAGAAATATGTGTAAAGTGAGAGAGTGACATGTTAATATATGTGAGTAAAAAGAGTATGTGGATATACATAAGTGAGAGAAATGTGGAAGTGTGTGCTAGTGAGACTAAGCATGGATATCTACAAGTGGTGTGTGGAGTGTGTGAATAAGCATGAAGCTATACACAAGTGAAAAGAAAGTGAGGGTGTGAGCTAGTGAGACTAAGCATGGATATCTACAAGTGGTGTGTGGAGTGTGTGAATAAGCATGGAGCTATACACAAGTGAAAAGAAAGTGAGGGTGTGAGCTAGTGAGACTAAACATGGATATCTACAAGTGATGTGAATCACATGTAAGTGAGAGTGAAACTATACTATATACGAGTGAGAGTGTGTGGAGTGAAACATGGAGAATATATATGAGTGAGTAAAGGGTGAAACATGTGATAAGAATATGATATATACGTGTGATGAGAAAAGATCCTGGTAGAGAAAAAGATATAAGAATGAGCCACATATACAATATGTAAGTATGAGGGTAAGGAGAACATACAAGTGGAGGCATATTACACATGTAGAAAAGTAGGAGAGCAAACAAAAAAACACCCATGTGAAAATAAAGTCTAGTCCTAAAAAAATTCTCCAGCTGAGTCATCACTGTGACCATCTGGGTCGGAGTCCTTTAGCACGGTTCGACCCTAAAATTAGGTGGGGAGGGAAAATCAGAGAAATACCTATCTCTGAACGTGAGAGGATACGAGGATAAAGGGAATCCTTTTTTTGCCACTCGTGCTGATCTTCACGGGTTACCTCAGATATAAATTAGCCTTCGTTAAGGGGAGAAAATGTAGAAATGGAGTCGCCAGCCTATTTTACTCAAAATGGGCAAAAAAATGTAGACATCCCGAGAGAACGACATCAAAATACATACTGATGTGTATGAAACCAGATGAGTCGATGGTCCGAGGACTAAGTTATGAAATAGGAAGGTGTTAAGCACTCATTATGCCCTTTCGGTCTCTCATGGGATATGATAATGTTATTATTTTTTCCAAAACGTGACACGTGTGTACATGTGTGCAATGTAAATAATGAGATAAAGAAATCAAACAAATTATGTCACGGGAAACACGGGGTGGAATCATTCTAAGGAGCAAGAAAAAGAAATCATAAAATATATAATATGAGTGTCGATCAAATCATAAATCACTATGAGGAATTGATTTTGTATATCGAGTGGGACTACTAATATATATGAGTATATGTATTCGCAATACTTCTAAGCATAAAATGAATAACTGAGAAAATAGGACTCGAATCCCAAGATTGTCTTGGGACGCCTAAGTAGGCCAAAAGGCATCAAAGTCCGCATAGTTGGATAACACGCAATAAAGGGGTTTGACCCATAAATCCTAAATTAGAACTTCCTTTAGTTTGTTTTTAGAGAATGTGCGCAAGTGTAAGGAATGTGAAAAATGACAAAATTATACTTTAGGGTTTATAGGATAACCCTATTTTTGACTTTTTATATTTTATGAAGATAAGTTTGTGTGACTAAATAATAAAAAGGAAGATTAGTTTTGAAGTGAAGAAATGAAATAAAAGATGTATCAAAAAGTGGAAACAAAAGTAAATAACTACCACGAATTAAATGAGTAGTAAATGGATAAGAGTAGACCTTCTATAGAACTTTAATTCTGATTTTGCAGGATTAGAGGATGGTTTTAGGTGGTTGAAATATGTTGAGGTAAGAGTAAAAAGTTTGATGAAAGATGGATGAGACCGATGTAGGAAAATGGAAAGAATGTTTGGGAAAAGGTAATTTCGACAAGCTGAATTCAAAGAGAATGTTGTGACTTCAAAAAAGGACCCTAGGGAATGAGGTGATGGTCTATTTAAATAGAGAAAAAATTGGGTTTCAGGGGGTGCCAATCAGCATGGCACGTGGCATGCCTATCATCATAGTCCTTATTGTGACAAACTGCCTGGCTAATCCTCTACTAAAATATAGAAGGAATCTCAGTATTGATCATTCTCAGCATCACTATCGCAATAATAATGTAACATAAATAATAAGAACAATCCATACAATCACAATAACTAAAATAACCACCATGCATAAGAGTAATAGATGTGAACGAATAAACCATCGGTCACCAAAATAAACATCCACAATATAAACCAAATAATAAATGAATACAGAGAGTAAATGTTTGACACAATATAAAAGCCTGCAATAAGATAAAAGCCTATCATTTATGGACAACACGCCCAACTGTAAATGGAAATAACTAATCCTATCTTAATAAGAATTGATTATAACATCCACAGCTACTACACGGTAAGAACAAATCTATCCTTATTGTCCCAACTGCTTTTGTAGCACACCTAGGGTGTAAAAAGAAAACAAGGAAAGACAAAAAACATGCGGGTCAAAGGTCGCAGAGTAGAAAATATTTTCTCATGTAAATACTTGTTTCAAATCGTTAAAACAGTAGTGTATTACTTTCAAGATTCATCGAACTCACTCACTTGAGGTAAATCTCACCCCACAACTATAGTGTGAACCTAACGTGTTTATATTGATCTATCCTAATTAATCTAACCGATCTAACTAGGATACATAACCACTATTTAAGCCCAATCCCACTAATGTCCTCCATTAGATAAGTATAACTACATTTACTAGGTATACATTTATAAACAGTATTTTAGCGACACACTTGCTAGAAATAATAAATTGCGTAATAATCATAACATAGCTATGCCCGTGCTATAAATAGATATACACAGAGTATCATATAAGCATACATATATATTGCTCACTATATACGTATAATCGTATTTCCAGAGCTTGGACCTCACGTATATATTCCTCGTGTGTTATTCGACTCCAGGCATCACGCCTCACACTGAGCCATCGGGTCGGAATATCACCACCGATCCCAAATGAATACACATACAATATAGGTGGTCATAAACATATATCCGTGGGTCGCAACCATACGACATCGCGCCTAATCGGACTCGAAACCAACATTTATCCTCATTCATGGATAGTGATCATGCAATAGTACTATAACCTGGGGAATCAACCCAAAAACTGATGATCAACGCCAGGGTGGGCTGCCCACTATGCGCAACCTCATACGATAGCACTCCTAAGTAGGAATGTTTAAATAACACAAATAACATATACACACATGCAAATATATATATATATATATATATATATATATATATATGGGATGGATACTAGATGATATTTACTGCCAAAATGAAATTATTTGCTAATATGTTAAGGTCTTGAAAAAATGGTTTTTTCAAAGAAGACAAACCCTAGATGGATATTTTATGAATAAAATGACATTTTTATCTTGAAAAATGGAAGAAAGTGTGAAAAATATAAACCCATGGTTATTATCTTGTTTAATAGCATTTTGAGGGGTTTCTAGGCGTGAAATCCTCTTTGACATGTGTAGAATCATATATTATGATAGACAATGGTATTTTAGACTTGACAAATTACGTTGAAAGTGGTTTTATGAAGAAATGATAAAATGACTAAAAACAACCTTAAAAATGTGTTGAAATTTTGTTAGAATGAAGAAAAATGATATTTGGGGTCACATGTGATAATTGGGCAAAGTTAAGGACATCGGGTTAAAAATGGTCTTGAATAATTAAATGTATTTTATGTGGTAAACATAAAATGGTAAACATGATTTTCGACATAAAATCATAGAAAAGATGCTGGAAAGGAAACGTTGATTTTTAATGCCATGATTATCTTGTTATGTTTTTCACAAAGTTATTATGAAAGAAAGTGATTTTTGATAAATTTAAGGGTCCTAGTGGTTGGACTCCTCGCTAGACCTCATCAGTCGTTTTATAATGAAAAATGGTTAAATTGGATAAAATGGTACGTTGATAAGTTGAGATGATGAATTAAAGCGTAGAAATTAGGAAAATGGTAAAATATTGGAATAATGTGGATATTGGTAAAAATGTTAAAACACATTAATATGGACTCAGATGACACGTGGATAATTAAGGAGGTCCTGGATCCCCGGGATGAAATACCAAAAATCACTGGCCAAAGCATATAGTAGCGTAGCCAGCGGTGTGGATCCCATTAAAGTATGCGGATATTGAAAGATTTCGAGAAAAGATAATGAAAAACGAAAATGGTACCGGTTGTTCTCAAAAATTCATTAAGTAAGACAACCTAATGGAAAGTGATAAATGGATACTAAGTAATAAAATACGATACATAGTCTCTAGACCCAGTAAAGGGTGGTTAGAATGGTTATGTTTGAGTATAATCTCATCGCTCTGGTGCATTGTGTAGTAGTTGCATTAATACACACTAAATTGTCAAACATTTTTGGACTTGAATAAAATACATGTTATATGTATAGTATTTTTTAGAGAAAACGTATAGCTTAGTATTACCCACCCTACTGAGTGTTTGCCCACCACATGCTTTTTATGTTAAAACCCCCACCGCCCCCCAGGTACTTCTAGTAGGGACATCGGGAAGCATGCGGGTAAGGCCCCAGAGGGCAATCAACATTGTTAGTGTACTATTTTTTTTATGAAACTATATTTTGATACTTCGGTGAATTTGGAACTTTAAACATTTATTCAGGCGTTTAGCCATGGTTTGTAATAATATATGGATGAATGTGGTTTATTTATTTATTTTATTTAATTAGCATTATGGATTAAATAATTTTTTTATAAATAAATCTTGTAAATTGACTTAATCACTTAAAGTGGCCACCATTTTTTTTCAAATTAAAATTGGTTAATTAGTCCTCATGAAATTGTGCAATTAAAAAGTTTTTTTCATGAAATTAAAATTTGAATTTCCCCGTCCCCCTTTAACTCCTTGACTCGGCGCATGTTACCCAAGGGTGACCCAAATATGGATCGGGGGATTACAAATGGTATAAGAGAAATAGGATCTTTGGGTGTGACAGAGCGTTTACGCTTTCTTACTACACTTTCCTTATACATCTCCGCTTAGTTAATGCTTTAGTATTGTTTAGTAAATCTCTTCCGCTATCATTTTCAATTCGAATCAAAGTGTATTGAACTCTTTATTCTTGTGTAAACAATACTAAAGAGAGATTGTCCATAGCAAACTTCAAGTAGTCAACAGACTGTCAATTTTTTGCTTGGCCAGAGTTCCAATTCTACAAGACCTACTCAACAGCGGGAGCAGTAATAATTCTCTTTGGGCTATCGGCAGTCCATGACACACAAGGTGGACAGTTCACTACCTAGTCAAGGGCAGAGTAGCCGTGGTCTAGTTTAGGTTCCCGATGGCTAGAGTAGATGGTTCAACCCAGGGCGAGCTTATGCCTTGTCACAGTATGTGTAACATCCCGTAATTTTAATAATTTTTATATGGGATTAATTAAATTTAAAATGGAAAATTAACCTAGATTAAAATAAATATTAATTCCGGAGACAAGGGTTAATATTTATTTTTATTTAATATTACTTAGTGAATGAGTAATAAAATTGATAAGCAAATATTATGATTATCGTGAGTGAGAAATACGACAGTTAAGATAAATTTAGTCGGGACACGCGTGTCAGTCGTGTTGGAACTTAATTTTATGAAATAAAATATAATTTCATTTTTGATAATTCAAATGGTCATTTTGAGTGTGTCACTGTGTCTAGAAGGGTCAAAATTGTCAGAAAAGTGTACTTGAGGTTTAGTTTGGGTCTCGAGACATTTTTAGGCTAAACCGGCACCCCGAAGGGGTATTTTATGCCTTTGAAATTTTGGGAAAAAAAGACCTTCGAAAATTGGAGAGTTATATAATCTGGTAAGGTGAGGGAGTTAGGGTTAGAAGTTAAATCACAAAGAGGCTATAGGAGGAGGAAGGAAAGGAGTTTCCAGGGCATTCCCACACCATCTTGCACCACCAACACCATCGGAGCATAGATCGGGAGGAAAAGAAAGCAACCACACCACAATTCTGCAGAGAATCAGACTTCCGATTTGAGGCATGTATTTATCTTGCTAAATTCTGAGCATATACACCATCCATGTTTGTGTAGGTTGAAAAAACTCATGAATACATAAAGATTTGGTGTTAATTTGGAAGGTTTAATTCATGTTTTTGGGAAGGTTCTAAAAAACGCAAGGCGTGATTGAGGCGTGGAGGCCAAGCCTTAAGCCTTAGAAGCCTAGGCGGGAAAAAACGTGAAAAGGCGTTTAGGCCTTCTTAATATATTTTAATATTTTTAACCATAACAAGGCTATTAAAATACAAAAATTGCACATATCATAAAAATATGTCTGAATATATGCAAATTAAAATACTATTTGATTATTTTGGATGAGATAATGGTCCGATTTGTAAACAAATTCTTTAAAAGGCGACATCGTTTCACTAAAATATTGTTGTTTTTAGAAAAAAGTGCGCCTTAAGGGTTTTACAAAGAATAAGGCGTGAAAAGCGTAAGGCGAGGCGTTTATCCCAAGCCTTAAGCCTAGGCGTGCCTAGGCGGAGCCTAGACGGGATTTTTAGAACAGTGGTTTTTGGGTAGGAACCATGATAGGCTAAATCTCTTTATGCATGTAGAACGAATTAGATGAATTAGTAACAATAACATGTGAAGAAATTTGGGTTTTATTGAGGATCTTGAATAAAAATGATAAACTAGGGTTTTTAAAGGATAACTCTTGAATTAATTCGATTCAAAGGTGTTTTTTGACAATTTGATAATTATATTACGTTGGAAATCATGTGTATATGTTGGTATAACATTTAGAATGTTTGGTTGGGAGTTTGGGATTTTTTAATGGACGTTTTAGGCTTTGAAAATGGTGAAACTCGTAGCTGTAGACAAGATGAATTTCCAGGTACCTCGAACTGATTCGGCAGACCCCTCAAACTGGTTCAGAAGTACACCCAAACTGGTTCACTTGTACACTCAAACCGGTTCGGGGGACCTGATAGCCCTGGCCTTGGTTTGCTTAAACAATAAGAGGTTAGGGTTGGAATTTTTTGTCAATTAAAGAGAATTAAGACTAATAATTATGGGGTATATGTTAATATTATCTGACATCATGAGAATTGAAATGGGTCACGGGGAATACGAGTGAAGTGTGACACCCGCCTAATTAAATACCGGGTGATCAGTCCTTTATTAAATTAAATTAAAGTGTCCGGTTGGTTCATTCTGAGCATCACCGTCGAAAACTAATTTTTCTTTATTAATCACCTAATAAATAATTAATCTAAGTGTCAAAACATTAAATTTGGTAGATTAAGTCCTATAGTTATGATTTAATATACGAAACCATTTTCATGAACATAAATAATAATATTACCAAACCATCCATGTGGAATAAACATGCTAGATTAATCCATCCAAATAATCCCAAATCGAAGGATAATGAATTAATTAAAATAATCCCAACTAAAAATGAATACCAGAATAAATAAGAGTACAAGTCTCTCTGAACTAAATATAAGAAAAACTGAAAATGGGTGACACATTCCCTATCTAAAATGACTAAGTGAAGAGCTGAGATGACAAGGATGGAGTCGTCCAAATGCAAATACCTGCAACTCCCACATAAGCTGCAGCACGTCAACAGTCCAAAGATCTAAGTCTGATGCCTCTGTGGCTAGGCACCTGTAATACATATATATATACAAGAGAAAGAAGAGATGACAGGCAATGGATCAGAGCCCGAGTGTAAAATAGCTTTAAAATTTGTTTAGCAAGTATATAAAATGCTTACCAGTTTATATTACATACATGTTAATGTTTCGACACTCACTTGAGAATTCTCACCTCTCAACTAATGTGCACGCCTAACGTACTACTGAATTACTCTAGATGAAGCTAACCGAGTTAACTAGTTTAACCCAATCTCCGCTTACCAATCCTGATTCACGCGATCGCATGACTATAGTTTATATATCATAACCTTTTCTTATGAATTTACCAAGCCAACTATGTACATCTCAATACAACCTTAAGTTTTCAACCACTTAATTTATTTAATATTAATAATGAATTTTATCTACTTACAAGCAGAGTAGATAAATCACAACTACATATATTTATCACTCATAATATATATATACTAATAGGGCACCCAACATAAATCTATGGCGATGGTATACTCTGCTATCAAGTCCCCGTATCTCTCGTACGAAAGGGAAATACTAGTTCGGAATCACTCTCGAACTGTATTAACACAAAACACACATATTGGAGGCGAAGCATAGTTCCCAGTCAATAAGAGGTCAACACATACCATATTGTCTCTTAGGACCGTCTGACTATCATCTTCAGATAGCCTGTAGCAAGGATCCTATATTCTAGGGTACAAGTCAATATCCCCATAAAGGTTATATTAAGATAAGACTGTCTCGGTGCGAAAACCTCCGTGATAGCAAGTAGCGCGGGTATGATTAAAAACAAATGTTCGCATGCTATATATATATATATATATATATATATATATATATATATATATATATATATATATATATACATACACTCTTATATATAGTTACATTATTCATATAGGTAAACCCACGACCCATAACATGTTCCACTACAAAAAAAAGTAGTTTTTGAGACGGCGGCTTAATAGTCCCAAAAGATGGTTTATCCGTCTCAAATACTTTTTGGGACGGTATTTGGGACGGCTAAGGGTGGTATTTTTGATAGGGGGTTATAAATACTTTTTGTGACGCCATAGCCGTCTCAAAAGAGTTTTTTGAGACGGGAGCAAATCCGTCTCAAAAGGCCATCATTTTATATGACCCTTTTGAGACGGCAAGAGAACCGTATCAAAAGAGTGCTTTTGAGATGGGAATTAATCCCTCTCAAAAAGTTAATATTTTATAAGACTTTTTTGAGACGGCAAGAAAGCCGTCTTTAATATATTTTTGGGACAGTTTTAACCATACCAAAAGAGGTGAAGAGATCTTAAAATTTTTGCCCCAATATATTAGAGAGAATAAAATCTTTCACTAAACTTTAATATATAATTGAATTACATTTGAGACACTTTATTAATTCATCACCAAATGATCAAAAAATATAAGACATAAGATGATTTTCAACCAATACAACGAATCATTTTCCTTCAATAATAGTTGGAGTTCTTACAAGCATCTCTAAATATCTATCAAAACAAAAATTATAACGCTAAGTTCAAATCTTCGACTTGACAACAAAAATACATTAAATTCTTATACTCCAAAACACGGAATGCTTTTATCAAAGTAATCCCTCAATCTTAAAGTGTACGACCTCCAAAATCACTGATTCGCATTCCATGCCACCTGCAAAAAAAATTAGTGCCAATTAGGTCAAAATTAATAACCCACTCAACAACAATACAAGGTGCAATGAATCAATATAGTACATTCTCATCACAAACAACATAAATTTTAAACTATGATATCTTTTTAATAAATATCTAACTACTACTATTTTTTTTTTAAATCGACGAAGTCTCCTTTATTTATTCATGAAAACCACACGTAGCCAACATGTTTTAAACATTAAAATTTATTCTAAAAATATTATATACCAACCAATAGCAAATTCTTACCACCACCATAACGTCTCCAAAATGTAAAGATGATAACAGTATTGCATACATACCATTTTTAATTTTGGAATGTTATCTGAATTTGGATATTGGTAGCCAAATACACCGAGAAACTCATGTCTTGCCTTCTTTTGCCAATCTGTATCAATTGAGAGTAGAAGCGTAGTGAATGTGAAAATTTGAAAATGAGAAAGGATATGAGTGTAATATATGTCATATGTAATATTTAAAATAAGAGGGGATTTATCTAATTATGAAAAATGTTAGGGGAGGTCCGTGATATTTAGTTCCTAAGATAGACGAGAAAAAAGAAATATATGATGTGTTATCTTTGATATGTACCTTTCTCTCCAAGTTATAAACTCCTCAGAAACCTTGCATCTCAAATGGCAATATCAGTTTCGACATTGAAAGAGGAAAATGATTCATTCAGTGCATGCAAGTAACATCTAATACCATATGGACCTTTAACTTTAGTTCTGGTTTGGTTCGCATTTATTGATTTCTAAAATCCCAGATTGGTAAATTTTCATGAACTCTTAAGAAAAGGAAATGACAATTTGAGATTTAAACTCGAAACATGAATTATGAGACTATATATATGCAATATTACCAATTTGGGATTGCAATGTGAACATTTGAGACATTTTCAAGACCATTCTTGAAAGAATTTCTTCACAAGGGGAGGTTTGTAAATTCTCAAATAAGTTCTCTGCCGTCAAAAGAAGTCAATTAACTATAAAGTAGGATCATAAAGTGCTACTTTTAATTTTGAGATAAGATCATTTTATTTTGCCACCCAATACTCAAGAAGATTTGTAGTCAACGGTGGGATACCTTAGTCGCATGGGTCATTTATGTAGTTTTTCTCGAAAAACCATAAACCAAGTACACATGATTATAAAATCTCGATTATAAGAGCCATCCATCCCCCTTAGAATGCAAGATTCGTTGCCATAATTGAGCCTACAACGATGCAAAATTAAAATATAATCAAATTAAGCCATTTATAAGTGAAGAGAAGAACAAAAATAAGATTTGCAAGAGTATGGTTATCCTCACTTAGTGATTATCATGAAATATATAGCAATATTTATCTACCATATGTCTATAAAATTAAATGATAACATTCTTGTCATTACAATACATAGAAATATTTATTCTACTGTTGTCGATTCCTTTGAAAATATTTATTCTACTATTCTCCATTCCTTTCAAATTCTGACCAAAAAGTTATATGAAAGTATTGGTCATTTTGGTTTGCCAATTCAAACACCTGAGTATGCCCTTCGGGCTGCTTAGTGAGCACATCACCGCTCAACTCTGAATTCTGCAGTTGAGTCAGAGTGTATTGAGCAGCATCAATCGCCTCACTTGCCAAATCACTCACCTGAGCAGTGTCCACAAGAGGCTGCTCAGGTAAAATGGAAGTATCCAAACCAGTATAGCAGACCTATATTCAAATCAACCTTCAGTGAGAAAGTATGGAATTTTTTTTACTATGTTCTTTTCCTTGGCATGCTACCAATTATGTATACAAGTGTAAAACATATGTACTCCTATTTAGTTTTATGCTTCAAGCCTGTAAAAAAAAGGTATCCATAAAATAGGAATAAGAGTTGAGAGTAGTAGACCAGTTGTATCAAAACCAAATATTTTCACTTTCAGGGTCATTAGAGTTTCAGTTTTAGTATATGATTTCTGCTATTACTGATGCCCGAGAGAAGCAGAGTAACTCTCTTGAAAACCTTAGCAATTCGTTGGCACTAATTTCACTACTCACCTCGACTATCATCCTTTCCAGTTGTGGATAATAAGCGAGTAAGAGCTTTATAGAAAGCATTTCATTCGGAGTAACGAAATTGAGAACATGTTGTTTCATTAGGAGTAATGAAACAACATGACCCTACGGCTAATGGTTTGGTCATTAGGAGTAAAAAGATTGACAAAATTGAGCAAGAGTTTCAAGAGAGTTAGGCACACGATTATTACAATATCAAGAAGGTATAAATTTAACTTTTGATTTATGTTGAAAACTCAAGATACCCCTCTTAAGTATTTAAAATTTATCCCCACATATTATCCATCTCATCTCACTGATAGAGAATAGACAGAAGATATAAGAGTTTACTACAGATAAGGAAGGTGTAAAGAAGAACAGTCTCAATAGTGAGGCTAATCTCATATATAAGAAGAAGGATCAGAAGAAAGATGAGAAGATTTTAGAGATTATGACTCAAGAAGAAGAAAGAACTGTCACAACAGATTTAAGTAATTAAGATCAGACTAACAATCAAGTTTTGACAGAAAGTAATATCCAAGACGACAACTATAAATGGGAAGAATGAGTCAATTTTTCTCATTTACTGTCAAATAAAATGGCAGCTTACCAAACATCCAAAGAACAGATATTAAAGAGGCAAAAGTTGCTTATATCATAAGAACCATTTCAGAAGGAAAGCAAAGTTAGTAACAAAAAAGATAAAGGTTTAGCTGCCAAGAAGAGGTGTACCAGATCAGCCAGTAAAGTTTCCAATAAAGTTCTTAATTCAAACTCTAAATGATTAGTTCAGTCATTTGGAATGAAAGAGGGGTGGGCAACAAGTCTACCAAAAGGAGATTAAAAAGAATGTGCAAGTCTATAATCTCTCATTTTTAGCAATTTTAGAACCAATGATTGATAATTCAAAAATATATGATCTCAGGAGGATCCTCCAATTTGATGGTATAATCTGGTGCTTGCGGAGGTTTGGTATAAATTGTGAAGTGCTTATAGATGGTGGTCAAAATATGCTCTTAACCTTTAATCATCCTCAAAATTCTGTCAAAATAGTTATGAATGTAATTTATGCTAAGTGCACTAGACTAGAAAGAGTGGAGTTATGGGATGCTATTGCCTATAGTACTTTAGTATGTCAAGATATGCCTCTTATTGTAGTGGGAGATTTTAATATAGTCAGGAATGGATTGGAAAGAGTAGGGGGTAATGATATAGACTTAAGAAGAGCTTCAGATTTCAATGATTGTATCATTAGCTGATCTCTTCATGAAATGGGATTTAATGGTTCTTATGGGCTGGACAAAAATGAATCAAATAGAATTGTTCATAATCAAGGAAGAACTAAATTGATGGTAGCTTCAAACCTGGTAGAAATATATTGGAGGATAAAATCATATATAAATTAGTTAAAATTGGGTGATACAAACACAAAATATCTCACTATAAGAAAAAGGCCCATTTAAGACACTTCTACAAATAAATTTACACCACTCTGAAGTGAATCGTTGATAGTTCCATGAAGGAATGAGACTGCGCGTCGATGGTATCATGTTGTTCACACGAGTTCTTGTATCTAACTGTGATGCAATTTGTTCATTTATAATACATTGGTAGATATTATATATAGACTCTTCATCAGCTAATCTAACTGCCTTAAAACAAAATTAATCATTGAGAAGTTGAAGAGTGAGTTGTTGAAATTACCTTCCCACTAGCCCTTCTAATCCTTTTAAAGAGAGGATCAAATGGAATTTGTTTGGGATGTTTGGGGGATTTAGCTTTCTTAGGATTATCTAGGTGGAGTTTATTTACTTTGTAGCTTTTCCTTCTTATTTAAGATGGCTTTCTAACTTGTCAACAAAATTTCTGAGCTCTTCAAATAGAGGTACTTTGGGGTGGTCTTCTCCAAACATTATGTATATGTTCTTAATCTGATTGACATGAACTATTTTGATTGGACCTCTATTTTTTATAATCCTAGCACTCTTAAATTCTAAGGTTAGGAAAATTTGAATGAGACTCGACAACAAAAAACAAAATGAGATGTGTTTCTTCTAACATCAAGGGGCAGTTCGTCCTTAACTACTCATGATCCCAAAATTGGTATATTTTGTAAGTGAATTGCATGTCTCTCGATCACTCCAGTTACTAAAAAACTAAAAAAACTAAAAATATATGTTTATGTTTGTGTATTAGGATATTGTATGCAAAAGTTTATATATACATTTAAATTCAAATTGCTTATTAACAAGAGATATATTGTTTAGTTTGGGAAGATTTATCTGATTGTTTTTTAGTTTCTTGTTATAGAAATGGATAACATCAAATATCCATTTAGCGATGTTGCAAAGGATGTCTACGGAAAAGCATTATAGCTTGATATATAATTCATAATTCACCGCCAAATAAATCTATCCCAAACGAGGCCTTATTCTTCTTTTTCACAAATTTAAACTAATCTATTTTTTCATTTGTGTTATGTTATTGGCTCCAACAACCTATATCTTTTTTGCCTCTGCTCTTCCTGTTACAGCTTTTGGAGAGCAATTGAGTAGAGATACATGTTGATTTACTGTTTATCATTAAATCTTGAATAATATAAGTGAAACGATAAAATATAATTAAATCTTGAACATGGAGGAATAGAAAAGAACCAAAAATGATAGATTTTTTAGAAACTAAATGGCACGTACATTTGGCACTAAGTTTAGAAGGATACAATATCCTTAAATCAGCAAGGAAATATTCTCTTGCGTTTTGATCTAAGCCAAGAATTTTTTTATAATTTTATAATAGTTACTCATTAACTTGTGAGCCACCAGGAGAGCCTTTTTCCCGCATTTTGTTAATAATATTCCATTTATGTAAAAAAAAAGTTGCCTGATCATCTGATCACCAGGGGATATGATCATGTGAGGCAAATACTCAAGAGTGTCTACTTAAGTGAGTTATGAGGATTGGTTATGAAATACTTAGGTGATGTGAGTAGTATTAATCAAAGGATGTTCAAGGTAATTCTTTAACGGTTGTTTAAATGAAGGTCCTTTTGTGTCTTGGAGGTACTAGGTAGGGGAGAAATTGTAACCCATTTAAAGAAGAGTGGTGATATGTATAGTGGGGTTTGGAAGTGGTCTGGGTAGAAGGAATGGATTGTGTGTGTGTGGTGGTGGTGTGTGTGTGTGTGTGGGGGGGGGGGGGGGGTGATGACCCTCTTCGGGTTATATCTACAAAGAAAGAAAACTAATTATATGAATTATAGAATGATAACTGATAAAATGGTGAATATATAGAAGCCCTTATATATCGCTTAAACGTACAAATTATATAGGAGTCATACCATTTTTTTCTATTTCTCATTTAGGTGGAAGCTTGAGCACTATGGAGACTTTAGCTTCTACTACTATATGTGGTATCATACACTCCATATTTAGTGGGCAACCACTCATGATATTAGGATTCTCAGAGATTTTCAATTAGCCTCGGCACCATTTTAATAATGACATGAAATGTTTCATGGTTTGTGTTTGGACAACTCTCGTGTTATTTCTTCTGGCAATGTTTAACCCTCTCAGCATTATCAATCGATTTACAAGGATCGCAGGGGAAATTTTTGGGATGTTGATTTATGTTCTTTTCATCCAAGAGGATATCAAGGTATATTTCAGATGCAGAAAACACAAGATTTAATATTATTCACATCTGATTGAATAAGTGTTAACATTAAGTGAATTGTTGATTTCCCAGGGAGTGGTAAGCGAGTATAGAGTTTCAAAACCCAAAGACCCAAATTTAGAGAAGTATCAATTTCAGTGGCGCCACACTGCCTTGAGGAGTCGAAGGGCAAGGTCTTGGTGGAACGGTACAGGTGTGTGGTCAAATATTTATGGGCTTGATATTTCATTATTACAATAGCTTAAGATAAGAATTCGGAACCTTTTTACCATTCATCAGGGTGGCTCAGAAGTTTTATTACGAACTATGGGGTCCCTACGATGGTATTATTGCGGACAACACTCTCATTCATCGTGCTAAACAAAGTTCCATTTGGGGTTCCAAGAAGACTAGTTAGCCCTCTGCCTTAGGAATCTGGATCTTTGTACCATTAGACTGTAATCAAGGTAATGTATATTGTGAGTTCTTATATTTTTCTTGTTTACCCCAGTTATGTATCGATTTTATAGACCTGTTGTAAAATAACGGCTTTGAATTCTCGGATGGATATCAATAAATGCAATATATATCTCACACCCAAGTCCAATACATGATTTGATCTCTTTATACTAAATTACAGGATATGGGAGAGGTTCCTCCAATGTACATCTTTGCTGCCTTCATTCTGGCTCTTATGATAGCAGGGCTATATTTTTTCGATCATAGCGTTGCTTCATAGTTAGCTCAACGGAAAGAGTTCAATCTCAAGAACCCTTTTGCTTACCATTATGTCATCTTATTGCTCGGATTTATGATATCTACAACTGATTTGCTAAACTAATAGTATTTGTTTTCACTTCTAGTCATAAATACTAATTTTTTACTTTGAAATATTTGAGCTCAAACTTTGCTATGCAAATTGATTGAACTCCCTCCTTCAAATGGGGTTCTACCACAGTCCCCCATGCATTCCAAGAGCCTACCTTTTCTGAAAACCCAGGCAAGTAAACAAAATCCAAAGATTCTTCTCAAGGCATTATTTCTTAGTTGGCTCGAGCAATAGTTGAATTGCCTTAATATTATTTCGTTTCAAGTTTAAATAGTATGTTTTAGGAGAAATGCCGTAACTTTTAACTGTAAATCGGAATGAAGCGATTCTGGCACTATTGGATTCGTATTGCTCGTACCTAGATAATTGTGTTTCGGGCTATTTTCAGCAATGTTCAAGGGGTCAAAATCGACTTTAAAGTCGACTGTTTAGTTTTTTCATTGTCGGATTTGGTTCGTGTAAGGTTTTTTCGTCAATTTTTTTACGTATTCTTATTGCGTCCTATGGTAGTTGATTCAACTCTGCATATAAGTTGTTGGACTATTTGTTATTTGTTAAACATGGTGGATAGTCCTATATATATATATATATATATATATATATATATATATATATATATATATATATAACACTACTAATATATATCTCATATATATAATGGCTATAACAAATCCGCGATATTGCAATAATTGATCCTATAAGTTCTTGAAAGTGATATAGTATGCTTGGTGTGAAAATTTCTACCATATAAGTCAAAGACATGAGATACATCATACATTACCCTAATGAGAGACGAATTGTAAGAAAATCCCATTTATTTTGTAGAGGTATTGCTTAATAGACAATACCACAAACCCAAATCATAGGAGATGAGGAAAAGAATTAATGAAACAATCAGGTAACTTCCAAACACCATCAACTATAAGATTAGAGACATGTGATTTGAAAGGAGTTGAATAGTTAATATTCATAGAATCTAGTAGAAGTGTGATTTGAGACATGTGAAATGAGATATTTGCAGTCTTATCAAGTACGTGAAGAGAACCGTGAGAAAAAGCCTCACCTCGGTCCCACAGAGAGCGGCCAAGCCTAACACATCACATTCCACAACACACGAATAAGGCCTCAGCACAAGAGACCTAAGGGTATCCTAGGTAAGTAGCCTCTCGTGAAGCACAAATGCGCATCCCAAGCAGTCCATCATCAAGACACAAATCTCTTTTGACTTGATTGATTCCCCCAATTAGTTTCAACAAAGTTGTAAGTTACAACAAACACGATGCTGGGAGAGAGAGCCTAGGGTAACCGGCTCCAATTGGAAGAGAACGCAAGACCAAGATATAATTTTCAGAATAATTCGATTTAAAAGATCCAACCGTGATAGATTTAGAAGCCAACAGTACGCTAACAAAGACAACGGTGCCAATTGAAATAAAACCCAACATAGACAAGGACAACTTCAATTCCAAATGTCGATGTTAATACTACTCACCAAATGAGCTCGCTAGAATAAAGCTTAACAGAGAAGGTCTCACGACAAACATTGCGTGTATTTTATAGCTTCACAGAGGAGCCGCGTACTGACACTTTCCATATAATCCAAGAATGAGTAAAGTTTTAGAAGAGGAGGTGCACAGACCTTCATATAAAATAAACAAATAAATCCAAACGCGACCAAACCTTGTGAAGATGAACCTTTAGATGTGAAAAGGCCCCTTATAGATCAAAAGAAGTATAAGAAGGTCAATTTCACTGCAAAAAGAAACTCTACATTACCTTTAAAGCAAAGTTAACTAGTCAGACACCTAAAAGTGTTAACATTTAGCCATTACAAAGTAGACCAGTGAACATAGATTAAAGAACTTCAATTTTAGCACAATCTAAAATGATGGGAGACTCGTGTACTTGTTAACAGTGTTATTATATACAAAACCATCGTAAGTGATAATAAAGTCCAACTGTCGAGGATTGTCAAAGATTATGAGAGGCCAAACACTAGAGAAGATCCCCAAACCCGCTTACCCCACCCTAAACCCGTTTAAAAAACCAACGAGGCTCTGAACCCACCCCAGAACATATTTATGATATTTTCTAACTTATTTTATTCATCTGTTTTAATGGATTTCATGTTTTTTGTTTATGATAAACTAATAAAAAATTTAAGTCCTCTAACTAAGAGTATGCACTGATTTATTATTATGCCAAACTAACTAACTAAGATGCATAGATTTAACTAGAATATTTGTAATAATACCCTTAAATGGGGATAGTTCGGGGTTTTTACACACAAAACCTGCCCCCCCCCCAAACCCAACGTTTTTTTATTTCAAACCCGACACGACCTGTTTATTCACCCCAATTTCCCCCCATTAAGGGCAGGTGCGGGTGGGTCCCAGCCAAAAACCGCCCCGTTGAATTAGATAATTAATTATCAAGAAACATATCAATAATCTAACTAAAATTTACACAAACTAGTAAACAAATATTATCTTATATTAATATAAAACATACTCAACAACCAATTGGCAATCCGGGTTTTCAATTGGCTCACCCTCAACCTCCTATCACCACTAAAATCAATCGAGGTTCTCAATTGGCTCACCCTCAACTTCATATCACCACTACAAATCATACGTACAAAAACTAATGATATAGATCATAAATTAAGAATCAGAATTACCTCTTATCCGTATCAATTGAATGTTGTAACTTGAATGTCCGGGCTTAGATAAAATATTTCAAAATGGTCACGGAACCAGTAGCTCCCTGTCACATACCCATAAATGTTTAGGGATGGAGCCAAATATGAAAAGCAAATAGGTTTTTACACAAACTACCATAATCTACATGCTCGAACTATAACTCACAAAATAAGGTTAAATATACTGTTCAATTTGAAATTTTCTAATACTAATTTGTGTACTATCATTCTTTTATATAATATTTGAATAGTAAGAATATAATTATTGGTCGTATAACAAATGATTCACCAATACGACAATAATTTAATTGTTTTTCTCTTTTCCAATTATAAAATACAAATACAATCAATATCATTTACAGAGGTGAATTCAAAAATAAAATATAAACAACCCATTATCATGGGTCATACATGCTCAACTATGTAAAATCAACCTATAAGAGAAAAAAACAATACAATAGAGTAAGATTTAAAACAAACGCTTCACCTAATACCTTAAAAACAAATCAACAAACCAAATCAGCAAACCAAATCTAAACATTAAGACACAAAATAAAATCCAAACTAAATATACCTAATTAAATCTTAAATTGAAAGGATCCATTGTTAATTTGAGACACTAAATATACCTAATTATAGACTCAAATTTTAGCCGTCTCAAAATCAAGCAGGGTATGAGTATAGAGTTAATCCTAAGATTTGTTTTGGGGGGGACTTATTACGGACTGATAGCAGGACTCTTAGAAAAATACACTAAAACTTAAAAAAAAACAAATCTTAGGATGAACTCCATACCCATACCCTACTTGATAATAAGGTAGACTAGGATTAACTCCATAACCTGTTTGATAAGGTGTATTAACCCCATATGAACCCCAATTTTATTCAGGGGATGCACACCATTCCATATATATATATATATATATATATATGGCTGCTGCCATATTAAAAAAAAACAAATCTTTGGTGCGTTTGGGCTTCTGCCATATTTAAGAAGAAAAAAAAGACTTTCCATCCAAAAAAATGCAGGTTTCTACATAAAAAGGAACAATTCACCACACCTTAATCTAAAGAACCCACTGATTTCATGCTCAAATGTTAATCGAATCAGGTATCTACACAAAGAATTACAAAGGGTATGAACATTACCTTTAGAGCAATTAAGAGAGAGAACGACGGAGGAGGAGGCCGGATTGGAGAGAATAGCGAAGGAGAATGCCGGGGCCGGAGGAGAAGAATGCCGGGGTTAGTGCGACGGCTATTGGGGTTGAGGTAGGGCTTGGTTATTTTGTCCAATTGAATATTTTATCCAGGTAATTGATTTTTTGTTTTTTTTAGTGGGAGGTTAAGTGTTTAGAGCGGGAGAAAAAAATTTAGTAGGGGAAGCTATTTTTATTAGCCGTCTTATTTGGTACATTTTTTGGGACTATAAATTTTACCGTCTCATTTGGTTCACTTTATAAGACGGGAATAATTAACTGTGTCAAAAAGTGACCTTTTTTGAGACGGCTATAATTAGTAGTCTCAAAAAATAATAGTTTTTGAGACGGTAAAAATTAACAGTCTCAAAAAATAATAGTTTTTGAGACGGCTAATTCTATCCATCCAAAAAAATATGTTTTAAAGACTATATTTTGTCTGTCTCAAAAAATAGGGTCTTAAAAACAATTTTTTTTTTGTAGTGTTCTAACCATACTTGGCGCGTAGTGCTCGAATCCTACGTAATTAATTCATTCTTTTATTTTCTTAATTACCGCAAGTTCTTAGGTACTTCTCGATCCTCGAAATGTATTATTTCAATAAATATCAAATCAGTCAGTGTACCCTCTCTAGCCTACTAGTCTAAGTCATCATCGGCTTGCACAATCCCCAATTTATTACACACGAAATCCTAACCCATTTTATACCCTCGTAACCCCACGGTTCAATTCCATATGAAATCGTACTTCCCGCACCTTGCCCACAACCCTACTGTTCCTTCTCAAGTCTCATTATGATATTTAAATTATGTCTAAGGGTCCTTATACATTGTGGTTGGATTAACATTTAAAAAGGAAGGAAGATTCAATTTCCAGGAGGAGTCGATCGATCAAAGGAAAGGGTCGATCGATCGATCGATCAGTTATTGGTGAGTTTCTGCAAAATTTTAACCAACAGTTTTCATCAATTCCCATCCTCAAATCCTCCATTAACTTGTCCCAAACTCCCAAACAATCAAACCAAAAGTTTTACTAACCTTAGTACATGATTTTCAATGTAAAACAAGTACAAATTCATCAAGGGTCATTGATTTAAGGGATTAATTAAAGCTAATTCATCAAGAACCCTATTTTTATCATTATATTCAATATCCTCATAATTGTTCCAGATTTCAATCTCTATTGGGCATCAATTTTGTAGTTAATCTTCTACATATAACAAGATAGTTGTCCTAACATGGTTTCTCCTCAATATTGTCATATAATTCTCCCAAAGTACATTATTTTTACATAAGAACATGAAATTATATATCCTATACTAGCATGGATGTATTATAAACTCAAGAACACCAAGTTAGATACTTTCCTCAAGAATGAAGGTCTGAATTTCTGGGATTTGATGGTGTGGCTGAGTTCCTCTTCCTTCGATCTACACTCCGACGGTGTTTGTGGTGAAAATGGTGCAACTAGGATAATTCTAGCCTTGGGAAAACTCCTGACCTCTCTCCTCTAATGGCTTCTATGAGTTGTGTTTGTTCTAACCCTAGAAGACAACCTCTAACAAAAAATTTAGCCATATGATTTTTGTCATTAATTAGGGCTTAAAATTAGAAATTACCAAAATGCCCTCCCGTGTTGCCTATTAGGCCTAAAAACGTCCCAAGACTCAAACTAAACCCCCTGGTATACTTTTCTAACTATCTCGACCCTTCTGGACACATTGGCTCACTCAAAATGACCATATGGGTGACTTAGAATTAATTTACTTTTATCCCATTAATTTAGTCACGATGCGACACACACGCGCGCCCCGACTTAATTTCTATAACTTTCGTATTATTCACTCGCGACAATTTTAATAAATTCAATCTCATATATTACTGTACTCATTAAGTAATATTCAACATAATTCTCACCAACAATTACTAACTCTCATCACGCTAGTAAATATTAAATTTAAAAATTCGGATTAATATTAAATTAATTTATCCCAATTTAATTTAATTAATCCCATAATTAAAGGCCATAAAAATACGGGGTATTACATGAAGCATGGGAGATCATTTGATATTAACTAATACCATGAGAAATAGATTGGGTCACGGAGAGTACGAGTGAAGATAAGACCGGACCATCAGTAGAGGGATATATGACCACTGAAATAATTTTATGAGATAGTTAGAACTGTTCGAGCGGTGGGAAAACAATCGAGAAAATACGAGGCGTAGTATAATGGTAAATTAATAATACGTAGGATATTTGAGAGTTATATATATACTACGTATAAGAAATATATTATAGGTGGAATGTATACCTATATTGATGTTATTTATATATACATAGGTTGTGTGAATATCTATTGTTTGATTTATTATGTGTGAACATACCTAGGCTTCTTGTTATCACAAAAGGTTCCGTGTTGTGGACAGTCTTATCCTAATGAGTCCATTGGGGTAATTTTGACTTATACCTCTGAACATAGAGCTTAGGGATTGAGCACCTCTTGTGTGAATAAAGGTTGTGACCGGTCATTTGGGTGCGTTAGGTATGTGCATAGCTCAAAGGCTTATAACTATGTTCGCCTCCAACTTTATGTGAATTTTTGAATGTATTGGTTCGAGAGTGATTCCAAACCCGATGTCCTTGCTTAGTATGTGATTTACCAGGGCTTGATAACATAGTCTGCCCGCATCGCAGGTCTTTACCAGGGATGCCGTATACGTGTGTGTGTGTGTGTGTGTGTGTGTATACATATATATATATACACTACGAGTTTAGTAGATACTATAGATAGTGATATCTAAATTGATCTCAATATGTGAACTTAGTTCTTAATTGGTGATTTGTAATAAATAAAAATGATTGGAAATTTTGTAATGTATTGTATGGGCAAGACGGGTGGGTACAGTAAGTTAATAGACGAGAAAAGTCTTAAGTCAAACTTGTTAGGTGGGGTAATGTAACTAGGTGGGTTTAGAAGAGTACATTAGGCGTGCATAATAGTTGAGAGGTGAGGATTATAAGTGAGAGAACGCTAACATGTATCTAATATGTACTCTTTAATGCATTTTAAATACTTGCTAAAATATTTTAAAATCGTTTTACTTGGGCTTTGATCCGTTCCAAATCCATTATTGTAAAAAACATTTTAGGTGCCCAGCCACAGGGATGCCAGGCTTAGGAGTTCCTTCATTTGATGTGCTGCAGTTGTTGTGGAAGTTGCAGGACCTTGGTAGTAGATGCCTCCATATTTATGAGTTCCTATTTATCCTTTTATCTATCTCAATCGATCCTGTCACCCATTCCTAGTTGGTTATTACTACAGAGAGTTTGTACTTCCATTTTAATCCCGCGTTGAATTTGTTTTTTTTAATTATGGATGATTGTATTTGGATTTTGTCTGGGGCATTTTTCCAGGACTATTTAAATTATCTCATTGCTTTATCATTATTATTATTATTATTATTATTATGTTTATTGGAATGGTGAATGTGAAATACTTAATTTAAATTCTTAGCATGTTAATATTAAGATTAAATAAATAAATTATTAATCACCATCGTCCTCTGTTCTCCTGGGCATAGGTTGTAGTATAAAGTTTAGTGGGTTATACTTAATTTAATGGGTTATATTTAGTGGATTAAAATTTAAATTTGAGAGAGATGATGTTCGAGTATAAAGTTATCCTGGGCATAGGTTGGTTAGCGACTAGTTGAGTGATGGTGGGCTATTACAACAAGGCTATTATGTTTGCCATTCTAGGACAGGATATGTTATTTAGCGACATGTCACCAGGATGAGGGTTGAGATTGCATTTATATTATATCGTGGGGGAGACTTCAGAGGTTATAGTTGTCTCGTTATATATGATCCTAGTGTGTTGGCACTGTACTGATATGATTCGGGGTATATTAAGTTTACTATTGAGCAGAGAAATTTATCTCGTTATCGACTTAGCGCGAGAAAACTAGTGATAGTGAGAGCGTCGTGTTGTGTAACTACTTTAGTGATGTGGGAGTGGATGGTTAGACTTGTACGTCTGGGGATAGAATTTTGAATATTCTGGCTATATACGTAGGGTTTACAGATCTCAATGACTGACAAGGCTAGGTAATTGTGTATCGAGGGGGTCCTTATTTGGATTTCTCTTGCGAGACATCCCACGCATTAATCCCATCGAGAGTTGAGAGATGTGTTGGTCACTATGGAATGAGTTTATCACTTTAGTTATTACACGTGCACGTGGATGAAAGCATGAGTTGAGAGCTATTCTATGATATAAGACCTATAAAGTCGAGTAGTGCTGTGTGAGGAGCACTAGGGATAAATTTTTACACCACTAGTTGATGGGTGGGGTTGCCTCAAGAAGAATTAAGTTATTTTAGTAGGGTAACTGAAGTTAGCCATACGGTATAGCCACATTAATAATGTGTGTCTGGACTTGAGATAAGTATGTTGCGAGAGGGTTGAGATGATTGGGCAGTTGTGCACGGGATATAGGGTGTATGGAAGCACTGGTTAATTTGACTTTCAGCATCGTCTGCGATAAGGAGACCTATAAAGATGTTGTAAATATGTTTGTGGTACCGTCATAGAAACAAGTGGAAAAGTATGAGGGACTGGACTTCATTTGAGGAAAGAAGATAGCTCGACTGTGTTGATATCACGAGAAAACTACGTTGGAAGCAAATGGAAAAGGTATCCCTTGACAAGGGAGAAATCCCATAACTTTGGGAAGTGGAGTGGAGTATCACCTAGTCGAATACGTAGAGTGGTTTCTGCAGAGATAGGTTGTTAACTCTAACAATTGGAAAAGAGCTTAGGATGGCAGTAGTTTTGGAGCAAACGCACGGGCCATGATATTGGTATATCTAAAAAAAATGGGAGTAAGAAGTCCCAAATGACATGGGATGTAGAGTGTGTGGATTTAATGTTGAATAAGACATAGTGAAGTTGTTTCCAAGTGCACCACTCGTAAGGGGAAAAGGTTGGTCTGATATTACCAACCAAAATGTTCTGATAGATTGATAGTTCCAGGGACGAAACGGATACGCGAACTGATAGAGTTCATTATTGGATGATCAAAATAGCGAAGAGGTCAGGATTTCCTTTGGGTTATGGAGTGAATTGTCCAAGAACAAAATAATCTTTATTAGTTTGGGGTGTGCTATACTATCGGGAAGTAGGCTCAACAAGTATGAACCAGCACAAGGACGAGACCCTTGAGTCCCACCTTGGATAGGGAGTGTCAAGAGATGATGGGGATGGAGTTGCATCTTAAGCCAGATGTGTCAACCGTAGGCCAATGGATAGCCGCTAGCGATGCCATAGAATATGGCACAATGCGAGAATGCATGATTTAGATTTTTGGAGTAATTAGAAATATTAACTACAACTGGTAGAGCTGCATGTAATGACTCGTAGTAGGATATTAATTGCGAAGTGACTTTTGAGGCTTAATAGGAAGAAATGTTTTGCCCACCCTTGGATAGTTAAACAAGGGGAACTAACATGTTTCTCGGACCCGAAGTGATTCATGATCCGCGGAAAAGGATTGAGTCAACCTACATCATTTTTGTATGGTTCAGAGATGTAGTGAGAGTAAGTTGACTTGAACCAAAGTTTGAGGCCTAACATGAGTATCCAGGGGTTGCTGAGGGTGTCTCGCATGAGGAGAGATGGCGTGGTACGACAATAAGGGAAATTTAAACCTATAAAAGTGAGGCCTTTTCTAACATCGGGATGATAGAGCGAGTGGAGTATAGGCTCATCTTTTAAGACATTGTTATTAGATTCATGATAGTGTTTTGTGTCATTATATAAGTGAGACCTTAAACATAAGGAAATATATCGATATGTTAGGGTCGAATGGACTTGTCGCTAATCACAGGATGTAGTGAGTAGACGTACGATCAAAACGGTACCATTGGTGTGTGTATAGTGGAAATATCAAAAGATTATTATGAGTAAATTTTTGGATACATTCAGATGCAGTCGTGTGCAAGGATCTGAAATGGTAATACGGGGCACCATAGTGCCGACGAGTCTACCTAGGAGCGCGATGATGAGATGCACGACAAAAATCCAAAATTATTCATCCCAGTTTTTTTTTTCCGAATTTTGGGACAAAATTCCATTATTAGGGGGGAAGTATATAACACCCCATCATTTTAGTGATTTTAATATTGGGTTTAATTAAATTTGAAATGAGAAATTAACCCAGACTAAAATAAATATTAATTAGCGAGACAAGGGTTAATATTACTTAGTGAATGGTTAATAAAATTGATAAGAAAATATTATGATTGTCGTGAGTGAGAAATACAACAGTTATGGTAAATTTAGTCGGGAGGCGCGTGTCAGGACTTAATTTTATGAAATAAAATATAATTTTATTTTGGATAATTCAAATGGTCATTTTGATTGCGTTAGTCTATCCGAAAGGGTCAAAATAGTCAGATAAGTGTACTAGGGGGTTTAGTTTGGGTCCCGACACGTTTTTAGGCCAAACCAGCACCCCAGAGGGGTATTTTAGGCTTTTGAAATTTTGGGAAAAAGAGACCTACAAAAATTGGACAGTTATATCATCGGGTAAGGTGATGGATTTAGGGTTAGAAGTTAGAAAATCAAAGAGAGGCCAGAGGAGGAGGAAGGAGAGGAGTACTCAGGGCATTCCTATACCATCTTGCACCACCACCACCATCGGAGCATAGATCGGGAGGAAAGGAAACCAACCATACCACAATTATGCAGAGAATCAAACCTTAGATTTGAGTAAAGTATTTATCTTGCTAAATTCTAAGCATACATACCATCCATGTTAGTGTAGGATGAACACATTCATGAATACATAAAGATTTGGTGTTAATTGAGAAGGTTTAATTCATGTTTTTGGGTAGGAATCATGATAGGTTAAATATCTGTATGCATATAGAATGAATTGGATGAATTATTAACAATAACATGTCAATAAATCTAGTTTTATTAAGGATCTTGAGTAAAAATGATAAACTAGGGTTTTTAAAGGATAAATCTTGAATTAATTCAATTCAAAGGTGTTCTTTAACAATTTGATGATCATATTACGTTGGAAATCATGTGTATATGTTGGAATAACGTTTAGAATGTTTGGTTGGGAGTTTAGGATTTTGTAATGGATGTTTTGGGCTTTATAAATGGTGAAACCCATAGCTATAGAGAAGATGAATTTCCAGGTAAATTGAACCAATTTGGCAGACTCCTCAAACCGGTTCGGAGGTGCATCCAAATCGTTACGCTTGTACACTCAAATTGGTTCAGAGTACTTGATAGTCTTGGCCTTAGTTTGCTTAAATTCTAAGAGGTTAGGGTTGGAATTTTTACCTAATTAAAAAGAATTAAGATTAGCAATTATGGGGAATATGTTAATATTAATTGACATCACGAGAATTGGAATGGGTCACGGGTAATATGAGTGATCCATGGGGGCTCATTTGATATTAACTAATCCCATGAGAATTACAGTTGGTCATGAAGAGTATGAGTGAACCTAAGACCGAACCAGCAGTAGAGGGATTTTATGACTACTGAAATAATCTTATGGGGTAGTTAGAACTCTTCAAGTGGTGGGAAAACACTCGGGAAAATAAGAGGTGTAGTATAATGATAAATTAATAATATGTAGGATATTCGAGAGTTATATATATACTATCTATGAGACATATGTTATAGGTGGAGTGTATACCTATATTGATGTTATTTATATATACATAGTTTGTGTGAATACCTATTGTTTGATTTATTATGTGTGAACATACCTAGGCTACTTCCCATCACGGGAGGTTTCGCGTTGTGGACAGTCTTATCCTGATGAGCCCATTGGGGGGAATTTGACTTGTATATCAGAACATAAAATTTAGGGATTGAGCACCCCTTATATGAATAAGGGTGTGACCGGTCATTTAGGTACATTAGGTGTATGGGTATCCCAAATGCTTTGAACTATGTTCGCCTCTAACTTTATGTGAATTTTTGAATGGACTGGTTCAAGAGTGATTCCGAACCTGATGTCCTCTCTAAGTATGTGATGTACCAGGACTTGATAGCAGAGTATGCCCGCATCGTTAGTCTTTATCTAGGGATGTCATATACGTATATATATTATAAGAATGATGTATATATATATATATATATATATATATATACACAGTGTGATTTATTCTACTACGAGTGTTTAGTAGATGCTATAGCAATTGATATCTAAATTGATCTCAATATGCGTGAACTTAAAACTTAATTGGTGACTCGTAATAAATAAAAGGGATTGGAAATTTAGTAACGTGTTGTATGGGAAAGATGGATGGGCACATCAAGTTAATAGACGGGAAAATGCTTAAGTTAAACTTGTTAGGCGTGGTAGCGTAACTAGGTGGGTTTAGAAGAGTATGTTAGGCGTGCACAATAGTTGAGAGGTGATGATCCCAAGTGAGAGCACGTGACGCGAACATGTATCTAATATGTACTCTTTAATGCTTTACACTTGCTAAAATGTTTTCAAACTATTTTACTTGGGCTCTGACCCATTTCGAATCCATTCTTATAAAAAACATTTGAGGTGACCAGCCACAGGGACGCCAGGCTTAGGAGTTCCTTCATTTGACGTGCTGCAGCTGTTGTGGAAGTTGGAGGTGCTTGGTAGTAGGCGCCTACACATTTATAAGTTCCTATATCCTTTTATCTATCTCAGTCTGGCATATCGCCCATTCCTAGTTGGTTATTATTACAGAGACATTGTACTTCCACTTCAATTCCGTGCTAGATTTGATTTTTATTATGAATGATTGTATTTGGATTTTGTCTAGAGCATTTTTCCCGGCCTATTTAAATTATCTCGTTGCTTTATCATTATTATTATGTTTATTGTAATGGTAAATGTAAATTGCTTAATTTAAATTCTCAGCATGTTAATAATAAGATTTAAATTTTGATACCGGGCCATCTGGGTATTAGTAAAAGAAATTATATTTCCACAGTGATGCTGAAAATGACACCATTAATGATTCCTGTTTAATTTAATAATGGAATGATCACCCAGGATAAGAATAGGCGGGGTGTCACAGTATGCTGGACCTTCTAGTGATTCTTTGGTGATGGCCGGTGTGATTCTTCTGTACAATACATAGTTTTTTTTAATCAAATTTATTTCAATTTATTGAATAAGTGAGAGAAGAGCCCTCTCAAGGCGGCATTACATGAAGGAGCCATTCTAGGAAATAAGGAAATTTACAAAATAAAAAATTAACCATAAGATATATTGAATTCCTTGAAAAGGTCTTCATAGAAGGAGCACGGAGGATATTTTGAAGGCTTAGCTCTAAAGGCCACCTCAATGTCATCGTATATCAATTTAATGATGTTTCAGGCATTCATTTCAATGTTGTCAAACTCCTTTTTATTCCTGGCACACCAAATTCTCCAACAAATGAAAGACAGGATCATTAAGAAAAGTTTTACTTTGATTGATTTCCCCCTAGTACATAACCACCAGTTCATTAGCTCACCTTTAACAGTTGAAAAGGTGAATTTAAGACCCAACCTTTTTTGAAAGTAATTCCACACCTCTGTTGCAATCTCACCGGTAGCTAATAAATGATCCCTATTTTCCTCCTTTAGAATAGAACATTATCTACACTTTGATGGAAGGGGAATTTTTAAGTTTTTAATATTCTCATCTAAAGGTAAACCATTATTTAAAAGTCTCCGTATGAAAGTAGAAACTTTAGGTAAAATATGATTATCCCAAATAGAAGAGAAAGATAGTTGAATACAATCTTTTTTCCTTAGAAATTCCCATGCGATTTTTAACATGAACTTTTCATTCACCTCCAAATCTTTGTAGGTTGAGAGTTCCCTTTGCATTCTTTTCCAAGTATGGCTTGAAAAAGACGGGGTGCCTCTAAATTCATGTCTTTGAAGTTTTTTATATTTAGCATTCATGAATTTAGACCACAACCCATCTTTATTAAATAAAGAATGCCACAACTTGCAAGTGTAAGCCCTACAAACATCTTCCATTGATCTTATATCGAGCCCACCTTCAATTTTTGGAAGGCAAATTTTATCCCATTTGATCCAATGTTTTTTGAATATACCTTCGTTTGAGCCCCATGAGAAATTGGCAAATGAAATTTGGATGTCTTGTAATGTCGAACTAGGAGGGTCAGTGGCTGCTAAGTAGTTATATGCCATAGATTGAGCAACATTTTTAATGAGAATATTTCTTCCTGCTTGAGAAAGAGTCTTCGTATCCCAACCTGCCAATCGACGTTTTATAACATCTGTCAGAGCTTGAAAATGTAACCTCTTCTTTCTACCTTCATATATCATCACGCCTAGGTATTTAAAAGGAGGTTTTTTCCAAAAAAACCTATAATAAGTTGCATCGCTCGGATCTTGCTGTTGGAGGTACTTTTCGGCATTAAAAAGAAGCTTTTGGAATGGTTTAACAGCTGCCTCGAATTATCTTCGTATTATTGAAGGAACTTGAGAAGATTTGTGGAACTCTTCTTATCACTCGAAGCAAAGATCAAAATATCATCCGCAAAAGTTAATGATGAAATAAGAGGACAAGCTACATGTATAGAGAAGTGGTTGATAAGTCTTTGTTCCATTTGTTGATGAAGACCTCTTGATAAAACTTCAGAAGCAATCACAAAAAGAGCAGGTGATAATGGATCTCCTTGATGCACTCCTCTTTTAGATGGAAAAAATTCGCAGAGTTTGCCATTTATGGAAATTGAGTACCAGCAACATGAAATACATCTCCAAATCCAATCTATGATTAGTTCACAAAAGCCAAATGATCGAAGAGTTTTAATAAGAAAGTTCCATGAGAGACGATCATAGGCTTTTGACATGTCAAGCTTGTAGAGCACGTTATCTCCACGGACTTTTTTATTAAAATTTTTCATCATTTCTTGGGCTAAAAGAATATTTTCATTGATATCATGCCCTTTAATGAATTCCGTTTGAGATAAGGAAATAATTTGGGGAAGGATATCTCTTAAACGGTTGGCAATGATTTTGGTTAAAATTTTGTTACAAAAATTGCACAAACTTATAGGACGGTATTCTGAGCATTTTTTTGGATTTTGGACTTTTGGAATGAGGATAATGGTTGTGGCAGACCAGCTTAGAGGAAGATACCTTCCTAGAAAAAAGGATTGAATCGCTGCTGTCAGGTCCTCCTTAATAATGTCCCAAGAATTTTGATAAAACACACCATTAAAGCCATCCGGACCTGCTGCCCCATCTTTATTCATGGTAAAAACTACTTCTTGAATTTCTTCCTTGCTTGGAATCTGAGCCATCATCTCATTCATCTCGTTATTCATTAGCTTTGGTATGCACTGGAAAATACTTTCATTGGTGGCCAAGGTTGATTCTTCTCCCAGGATAGATTTGAAGTGATTACAAATTTCAAGTTTCATTTCAGAAACTGATTGTGTCCAGGAGCCATTAATCTTTTTGATTTTATGGATGGTGTTGATACTTCGCTTTTGATTCACCATAGAGTGAAAAAACTTAGTATTACGATCACCCACTTCTGCCCATTTAATACCCGCCTTTTGTCTCCAGTATTCTTCCTCGTTTTTCAGTTTTAAAAGGTAATCTGCTTAGGCTTTACTCCATTCAGTTCTATTACTCTCACTGGGAACAAGATCATACTCGTGTTCTTTGTTTAGAAGGTTGTCTTCAGCTTCACTTAGGCTAACATCAAATTTTTTGACCGTCATAAGGTTCCACGCTTTGAGGGCCTGTTTGAGGTGCTTCAGTTTTGACGAAAATTTTTTCATAGGCTCACCGGTTTGAGGAATTGCCCACGCATTTTTTACAATATCTTTGAAAGAATGGTGGTTTATCCAGGCATTTATAAAGCGAAAAGGTCTAGGGGTTTTATCGACTGGAAACACAATATTGGTAACCATAGGACTGTGTTCAGATTTGGTGCGAGAAAGATGTTGTATGGAGGCTTGGTAATTGGTAAGAAACCATTCTTCATTGCTAAGAAATCTATCTAGTCTGGCCCAAATACGGGATGCCCCATCTCTGTTATTAAACCATGTAAAGCGAGAGCCAGTGAAAGGAATAGGAAGAAGACCTGCTTGGTTTAAAGTAGCATTGAAATCAGCTGCCCCTCTAAAGTCTATAGTGTTACCCCCAATCTTCTCATCATGAGTTAAAACTATGTTGAAGTCCCCTCCAATTAACCATTTTTCCTTATAACTGTTAGCAGTATCAAGAATATCCTCCCAAAGCTCCTCTCTATCCACTCTATCACATTTAGCATACACTGCCGAGAAAAGGATAGGACTATCAAAATTGGAATGATTGGCTCTAAGAGTAAGGATCTGGTCTTTGCTTTTAATTGTGTCAATGACCCAATTGAATTTCCACAAAACCCAAATTTTGCTATTAGAGTTTGATACACCTCCAAAGAAATTTATTTTCTTGCATACCTGTTTCAACTTTATTTCATCTATTTTAGGCTCCATCAATGCCACCACATCAATATTATGCTTTTTGATGATTCTCTTTAGTCTACGAATAGAGGGTAAATTTGACACCCCTCGGATGTTCCAAAACAGGAGATTAATCATTGAGACAGGGTTGAGGTTTTAGTATTTGTAACCTTACCCGCTGATCTGGTAGTTATTGGATAATCTTGAGCCAATTTTTGAAAGTTTTTCCTCTTCCTTCTTGTCACCACTGTGAATTCCTCTTCTTTTCTTAATCATGGGTATTTCTTTGTCCGCTCTTCCGAAAAACTTAAAGAATTATCTTTACAGAATGCTATTTCATTTTCCTCTCCTTTAGTATCTGAGCCCCATTTTGGTTTCCATTTATCTCTAGGAATAATTGTAGGAGGGCAGATGTGAGGTCTTGGGGATAAATATAGGTGGTTCAACAAAGAAGGGTTTGGTGGGACTTCGATAAGAGCAGGGAAAAGAGACATATCAATTGGGGCTACTGATATTTCACCTTCTTCCAACGCTACAAACTCCAAGAAACTGGGATTATGTTTTCCAAGAGTCTCAGAATCACAGTTTGTGCTCGATGTTTTATTTTGTGTGTGTGTGTGTGTGTGGGGGGGGGGGGTAACTAGGTCAGTGTGTGTAGAGATAGGTTTAATAGCTGGCTTAGGAAGGTTATGAGTGGTTTCGGCTACAGGGTTAAAAGAATTAGGCTTAGTTGATGTACTGGTATTTCTAGGTATGATATTAATTGGAAGAGTTGATAGGGTTTGTTAGTTAGACGTTTCTCCTGGTTCAAAGGTTGAAGAAAGAATGGGTATAAGGTTTGGGTCAGAAAGGGTGTTGGTTGTATTATTATTATTTGTTAATGGCTAGTTAACAGTCTTGGAATTCTTTTCAAGCCATACCTGGGTAGGATTACATGAAGTCTTGGTTGTGTTTGGTTGAATCTCTTTGCCTTTGAGATCAGCAGTGCGTTCTATGTGGCTTAAACCCGGTTCCATCTTCTTTCTGCAAGAGTGATCTGAATGGCCCGATCTCCTACAAAAGTGGTAGAATGCAGGTATCGTCTCATATATAAATGTTTGCCAAAAACCCGTGTTACCACAACTGATCCATACTCGTTTGTCCATCGGTTTAGAGATATCAATTTCCACGCAAACTCTTGCTTGACTAGGTCTAGAGACATTCACAGTGGCTTCATCCAATTTTAGAGGCTTACCCACCACTTGTAGGATAGAGAATAGTGCAGTTTTGTTGAAGAAATTCACAGGTAATAGGGGTAGAGAAACCCAGATGGGGTAAATTGTGGAATCAGTTTGAGGATTAAAATTAGGAGTCCATTTCAAAATCTTGAGAGGGGCCTTATAAATGTACCATTTTTCTCTGAGCCAGAGTCTTAGATAGTCTTCTTCAGATGATAACTTAATAAGTGTATGAGTTTGATCAATGAGACCAATATCAAATACTGGGTAGCTACTCCTTTATCTCATTAATACAAAATATCAAGTTGGTTCAATTCTAGCATCACTATCAAAAACATTTTTATTAAGTACTAGCCACCTAATATTTAAAAAGACTGATGTCAATTTTTATTAATTTAATTTACCATTAACCAAGTAATTAAATCATCATTCAACCATCGTATAAACAATCTCATATGAATAACCAACGAAATGAAATAAACTGATGCCTTGAGTAACCACTCCAATAAAATAGTAGCAATGTTAAATAAACCCAATACAAACGTCTGAACAGATAAATAAGTCCAACAACAGAAATGACAAGAATGAATGAACTATAGTCTCTGGATAGAAATGGGCGACATGCCCTAACATATGCAGATAATCTCTGAATAAAAATCAAAAGTAGAATGTGGAGGCATCTATTACCGAGGTCCTGTAACTTCCACAGCAACTACAACACGTCAACATAATGAAACTCCTATAATTGGCATCCCTGTGGGTGGGCACCTAAATTTTTTTTACAAGAAAAGTAGATTTGAAAGAAAACGGGTCAGAGCCCGAGGTGAAAATATTTTAAAACAACAAGTGTTTAAATTACAATTTAAACAACACATATATTAAACATGTTAGTCCCGTGCCCTCACTTGAGATTTTCACCCCCTAATTATTGTGCACGCTTACCGCATATTTATATAACTATATACCCAATTACTAGTTACACTATCTAACCTAACCAGTCTCTATCCGTTCTATACTCAATCGGATTACTTTATGTTTTTACTCGATAATCCCCAAATTATTAAATACTAACATATTCCGTATTTCATTAATCGATTTCTCATAACTTAATACCCAGGTTTATTTCTCACATACTTTCATTATCTTATAATCTCATTATATCTTTTCTACTTAGCAACATGGTAGAACAATTACAAATATATATATTTTTAACATCCACAATATTTATATACAAATACGGCACCCCCTAGGCTGAGCTGTGGTGCATACATACTTTGCTATCAAGTCCTGGTACATCACATACGTGAGGATCCCGAGTTTCGAATCTCTCAGGAACCGAATAAAAAAATCACACATATTAGAGGAGAACATAGTTCACATAACCCATGGGTCATGCACATACCTACGCTCCCATGGTCAGCTAACTTATATTTTCAAAAATCAGTATTCACAGTCCTATGTTCTTAAGGTCCCAATCTAAATCCCCCTAAAGGCACACAAAGATAAGATGGTCCTTTCTCGAAAATCAACCCACCGTGATAGCAAGTATGGTAGGTATGTTATACACATAATAATATATATACTAAGTAGTAACACAACTTAGGTAAGTATCATATTAATACGTGTATCCCATCCCTATACCATAATTCTCATACGCATCGTGATATTATTCCGATTCTTCCACGTAATATATTTAGTGCGCTACTCTCGTCGTATAATTCTGAGTGCTTAAACCTAACCCAAAAGGTTACAAAGTCTCCCGCTGGTCGCTAAAGGTATTTTAGTAATTAAGGTCTCCCTACCTCGGTCACTAACCTTAAGTTATTGTTTGTGCGAACTAAATACAAGTTCTAACCACTTCCCATCATAACTCACTCGACGGCACTCGTAAGTTCACCGTTAAATCCCCAACTACCCAATATTTTTCGGGCTTCAAATACACCCTTACTGGACTTCCCAAAGTACCAATATATTAATTCAATCATCACAAAATATTTCTAAAGGTTGAGGGTCAATCAATTACTTAAAGGAAAAAATTCACATTTTTCAGAGAGGTCGATCGATCGACAATCTTGAGTCGATCGATCGAACGATGAACTATTTTCCCAAATTTTCTTTTAACAGTTACAGGTTTCACATTTTTACACCTCCAATTCTCCATTGCAAAGTCCAAAACTCCCAAACAAGCATATAGATCATTACACCAACATAGATACACAGTTTTTAACGTAAAAGAATCATCAAATCCTTAAGTAGTATTGATTTATTGGATTAAAAGCCATAAATATTTCTATAACCCTAGTTCTTCAAGAATTTCTTCAAAAGCAACCTAAATCTCAGATACATCTCGTAATTTACAACTCTAAGGTTATGATTTCATTAATCTATAATTTCCAGAATCTAATCTACATGAAACCTAACCCTATTCAATGATTAATTCTCCAATTTCACATTATTTCAATTGTACATAATTTGTCTTCAATTCTAAACTAAAATGTAAAACATATGCCTTAAATCGTTGCAAGATAAATTACTTGCCTTGAATTAGAGGTTGTGATCCTTTGACGCAGATGTAGGTTGATTCTCCCTCTCTTTCCGGTCACAAATCCGACGGTGGTGGTGGTGGCTTACGGTGGTTGTTTGTCCTTGGAAAACCCTTGGAACTTCTCCTTTCCTCTCACGTTGCTCTCTCTTATTTTTTTACAGTTAATGAACCTAATAACCCTAAGTGTTGGCCGATATACACAACCTGATTTTCGTAGGTCACTATTCATCAATTAATAAAATGACCAAATTACCCTCCCGGGTTGTCGGTCTGGCCTAAAACTACCCCGAGACCCAAACTAAACCCCTGGGTAAACTTTTTTGACTATTTCAACCCTTACGTACACTTTGGCGTACTTAAAATGACCATACGGAAGATATAAAAATAATTTACTTTTAATTCCATTAAAGTAGGTCCTGATATGATTGACACGCGCGTCCCAACTCACAACAATTTTAATAAATTCAAAATCATATATTACTATACTGGCTTAGTAATGTTCAACATAATTATCATAATCAAATACTAACTCTCATCTCACTAGTATTTAAATCTGAATTAATTTCCAATTACTTTCCAATTTAATTTAATTAATCCTATAATTTAAAATCAGTAAAAATACGGGGTATTACATACTTTCCCCCTAATAAAGGAAATTCGTCCCGAAATTTAGAAATAAAGGTATACCTGGAAAGAACAACTCTGGACAAGGTTCGCGCATCTCATCCTCGCGCTCCTAGGTAGACTCCTCGACATTATGATGCCGCCACTGAACACGTACTAGCGGTACTATCTTCGACCTCAATTTCCTCTCGCTACGGTCTAGGTTAGCAATCGACCCCCCATCGAAGGAGCTATCAGGCTGAAGATCAATCCCTTCTAAAGAAATATGAGTATGGGCGAACTCATCCCGAAGGTATCTCCTCAGTGAAGAGATAAGGAACACGTCATGGATCCTATGCAAGTGTTCTGGTAACCCAAGTCTATAAGAAACTAGCCCAATTCACTCGATGATAGGGAATGGCCCCACATACCTAGGTGTCAACTTCCCTTCTTCCCAAAACTCATAATAACCTTCATAGGAGATAATCTTAGCAACACTTGGTCCCCCGCATTGAACTCTCGAAAGTACCGCTTGGCGTTGGCATAACTTTTCTGTCGATCCTGAGCAACCCGAATACGGATCTGTATCATCTCTATCCTCACCGAAGTATCCTGGATCACCTCCGATCCAAGTAGCTTGTTGTCCCCCATCTCTAGCCAACATGTTGGGTAATAACAAGGTCTAACGTATAACGCCTCGAATGGAGCCATACCAATAGTAAACTGGTAGGAGTTATTATAGGAAAACTCCACCAGTGGAAGATACTGCTTTCAGCCTCCGCCAAAGTTGAGGATGCATATACGCAACATGTCCTCTAACATATGATTTATCCTCTCAGTCTGCGGGTGATAGACTGTACTCAACCGCAACTCTATACCCATAGCTTCCTGGAAACTCTCCTAAAACTGAGACACAAATATCTTATCTCTGTCAGACATGATATTCATAGGCACCCTGTGAAGTCTCACTATCTTGGCTATGAAGATCAGGGCATACTGTCCCATAGTGTAGTCTGTTTGAGCTGGAAAAAAATAAGCTACCTTGGTCTTGCGATCCACAATCATCCATATATAATCATGAACCCTCTGCGATGTAAGCAACCCCGCGATGAAGTCCATGGAAATGCTCTCCCATTTCCACCTAGGAACCTCTAAGGGTTGTAGGAGTCATGCCGATCTCTGATGGTCCACCATTACCAGCTGACAAGTGGCATATTTCGAAACAAAGTTGGTAATATCCTTATTCATCCTGCTCCATCGATACTATCTCCTCATATCCTGGTACATCTTATCCCCACCGAGATGTACCACAAATTGTGAACCGTATGACTCTGTCATTACCTCGTGTCGAAAGTCTTCCCCCTTTGGAACAACCAACCTCCCATTGAAGCGTAAGCCCCCGTCTAAAATAATAGTATAAGATTCAGCCCCCTCTACTAGGAGCTGTACTATCCGATTCTGACAGAAAGAATCCGTTGCCTGAGCCTGTACTACTCTCGTAATGATCTGGGGCGTATCTGTCATCACAGACATGAATGATAGGGCCACTATATCCTGGTGTCCCAAATCCTTCCATTTCACTTTCCACACCACGGCCACCTCACCTACTGGTCTATGGCTCAATGCGTCTGCTACCACGTTGAACTTCCCTAGGTGATATTAGATATCGAACTAATAATCCATCAAAAATTTAAGCCACCGGTGCTGAAGCATATTCATATCTTTATGAGTGAAGAGGTACTGTAGTGACTTGTGATCTATGAATAAGAAAAACTTCTCCCCTAAGAGATAATGTCTCCAAATCTGAAAGGCAAACACGACTGCCACCAACTTTAACTCGTGGGTGGGGTAATTCCTCTCGTGAGGCTTAAGCTTATGGGAAGCATAAGCTATAGCCTGACTCTCCTGTTGCAGCACACCCCCAAGTCCTAGTAAGGACACATCAGTGTAGACTAGATACTCCACTCTCGGCCTGGGTAATACGAACACTGGTGATAAGGTCAACTTGTCTTTCAACTCATCAAAAGCCAACTGATTGACATCACTCCAGATAAATGACACCCCTTTGCGAATCAGATGTGTCAATGGACCCGCCATCTTCAGAAATCCCCGAATAAACCTCCTGTAGTATCCTACTAGGCCCAAGAAACTACTTATCTCTGTTGGTGTCGTGAGTTGTCCCTACTCTCTCACCACTGACACCTTCCCCATGCCTCTGTCAGAAATAATGTGCCCCAAAAATTGAACCTCCTTCATCCAAAACCCACATTTCTCATATTTTGCATACAATTCGTGCTGACGTAGTGTTTGCAAAACCTACCTCAAGTGCTCGGCATGCTCCTCCTCGGTCTGGGAGTAAACCATAATGTCATCTATGAAGATAATGAAAAACTGATCCAGGAACTCTCTGAACACCCTGTTCATCAAGTCCATAAACACGGTTGGGGCGTTGGTTAACCCAAAAGGCATAACACTGAACTCGTAGGAACCATATCTCGTCAAGAAGGTAGTCTTCGACACATCCTTCTCCCCGATACACAACTGATGGTATCCCGATCTCAAATCAATCTTTGAGAAGTAGATTGCTCCTCTCAACTGAACGAATAAGTCATCGATTCGGGGCAACAGATGCTTATTCCGTATTGTGACTTTATTCATCTCCCAGTAATCAACACACAATCATAAAGATCCATCTCTCTTCTTAACGAACAACACGGTAGAACCCCACAGTGAAGTACTCATACGGATAAACCCCTATCCCAACAGCTGCTCTATCTGATCCCGTAACTCCCTCATCTCCACTAAATCCATACGGTAAGGTGCGCGGGCTATCGGCCGAGTGCTCGGTGCCAAATCTATAATAAATTCTATCTCCCTACTAGGTGGTAATCCCAAAATATCCTAAAACAGATCAGCGAACTCCCTAACAACGAGAATCGAATCAAGTGGTATCACCACCTCCTTAGAGGTCTCCTCCTCTATGTAGTATAAATGAGTGGACGATCCTCCCTCAGGACGAGGCATCTCCACCAGGAACATCTCCTGACCCGGTATGGAAAAAACAATACTCCTACTAAAACAATCGATCATGGCCCAATACGCAAAAACCAATCCATACTGATAATCGCATCATACTCAGACATATCTAATACGAGCCTGTTAGTAGGTAAAGTAAATCACCCAATCTTTAAACCCATGCCTCTACATATAAAAGAAATCACGGAACCACTACTCAAAGGAGAATCTACACAAGTAACAGTACTCTCAGCTGTATCTAACAATCCCATAGTACGTGCAAATCTTATGGCAATAAAGCAGTGTGTGCCCCCATGTCAAATAAAATATGCCCCAAAGTCCCCTGAATAGAAAGCATACCCTCAATAGAGGGTGGAGACTATGGGACTGCTGCCTGATGGAGGTTGTAAACTCATACATAATGAAGCTGATCCTGCGGAATTGGGACTACTGGAATAGGTGGTAGTGCTGGCATCTGCTGTGGTGCTGGGAGAGCGGTGGGAAATATCGTCCTCTAGGCCTCCTGTCGAGCACCCTGCTGCAGTAATTGCAGGGCCCTGGGTCTCTTAGGCACTCATGGTGTTTGTGTCCAGTCTTGCCACATATGAAACACTTCCCAACAAAGTTTCCCCCTCTCTGGCCTTGTTTCCCTCGGCCCTGATGGCCGTTACCACTTCTCCCCTGGCCATGCTGAAACTGCTGCTGGCCCTGATCGCCGTACTGACCCTGCTGGCCATGCCTAAAACCTCCTTCCTCATGTCAAAAACCTCCCGATCTGAATCTCTTAGGATCCCCCTACTGGGAATTCTGATCACCCTGCCTATGTGTGAAGACCAACCTAATTAAATATCGGGAGATCAATCCTTCATTTAATTAAATTAGAATATCCAATTGGTTCATTCTCAACATGACTGTTGAATATAATTTCTTTATTAATCACCTAATAGTTAATTAAGCTAAGTGTCAAAAACTTTTTCCATTTTTAATTTAATTAAAATCATTCCACGACACGGAATAATAATATGCAACAACACCTCACACCTAAATTAACTACAACAAGAATAAATGTGACTGGAATAACTCTCTAGTGAAATTATAACCTTTACACTAAATAAAACTGATATCCACAATGCTTACATAAATAATTACAACCTCTAGAATCCTGGATGACATGCCCTAGATGAAGTAGACGGTACAGATGAGTGAATCAACAAAAAGAAAGCCACTAAACAAAATCCGCATCTCTGCTAGTAGCTATAATCCATCGGAACATCCATAATCTATGCTGGGCATCCTTGCTGTTAGATACCTGATGTACAAGATATAGTAGAGAAGAGAATATGCAAGGAAATGGGTCAGAGCCCGATTGTAAAAGATTTTAAAAATAACAAGTTCTTAAATATTAGAAATAAGCATTTATTATGTACATGTTAGTTTCTCGAGCTCTCTCTTGAGAATTCTCACCTCTCATCTAGAGTGCACACCTATCATATCTTATTATCTTCCTAGTTAAGGTTACCTCCTAACTAGTTCCACATTATAATTCTAACCCATATCATAAACCCGTATTTCCCATAACATACGTAATATAATTATTCATATTCATTTCTCTTTAATATGAACTAGTCTGGTTACAACCTTGAAATTAAGTGTTCACTTACTTAATTCAATTCAGATTTCATTATTTACTTCTATCTATTACATTACACATTAGATTAGACCATATTTTATATTTTTAATCTACAATTTCATACAGAAGATTGCATCTCAATATCTAAAATGTCACACAGTAGATTACATAATAATTTATATATATAATATCACACTAATTATATATATACTATTACGGCACCTCCCCAGTCACAGCTGTGGTGCACGCATACTCCACTATCATGTCCTGATACATAATGTCACTGTATAAAGGACTATTGATTCGGCGTCTCGCACGAGTCATATAACATAACACAAACATATTAGAGGCGGGCATACTCCCCAGCCAAATGGGTCACACACGTAATCATTACACCGATAGAATGCGTCCAAGGCCCTATGCTCGGGGTACGAATCTAAAATCCTCCCAAATGGGCACACAGGATAAGACCGTCCACAACGCGAAACCTCCACCCCTATAGCAAGCAGTGTAGGTATGTCATACATACAAATAATATTATAGGTATTCATCACTCCTATATAACATCCATAAGGCATTCACACAACCATATGATAATTCCCATACGTTGTATTTTTATCTATAAAATCCTACGTATTAAAGATTATGATTTTACTTCTTTATTTTATATTCCCGAGCCTCACTCATTACTTGAAGATTAAATAAGTATTCCTCAACCTAATTAAGCAGGTAAATGTCTACACCCTACTTGTCCATGCCATCACAACTTCCTAAATTCTATGAATTAAACTCATCTTTAATTAGGTTTAATTCTCGATAACCCTTAATTTATTCTTAACCCTTCATTCTATATCTTAGGGTTAATCCCACCTATTCATAAGGTTATACCGGTAATTAATAACTCTCTTACTACTGTTCCCAACCTTAAATTATCATTTATCAAATTTAAATCCCAAATAACATAAGTCTCAATAATAACTCGTTTAATTAACACTCGCTGATTTTCCCTCATTTAAAAATCCCAAAAATAATATTTTTCGGGTCTTAGGTATATCATACTGCCCTTCTCTAAGTCCCATTATGTTAAATTAATAATCACTAAAGATTCCTAAAAGTTTTGGGATTAAATCAAGAATTAAAAAGGAAAAGTTCATCTTTTCTGGGGAGGTCGATCGATCACCCAGATATCATCCCATATTCTGCAACTTTTATTCTACGGGTTATACATTTTTTAACCAATCAAACCTCTATTTTAACGTCCCAAATTTCTTATAATCCATACCACATGATATAGAAACATATGTAAATGATTCCTACTGATCTAAACAACCTAGAATCATCAAGAGATTAGATTAAAAGCATACTATTTCCAGAAAACTCATACTTTTATATTTATCCATGAACATCATATAAACTCCAATTTTGTAACACCCCGTGTTTTTATTTATTATTTTAACTAATTAATTGGAATTTTCGAGAAAAATAAATTTCTGAATTTAATATTTTTTATTGGCTATATATGTTGGTTATGATTTTAGAAGAATAAAACTTCAAGCGGAATTAAAATCAGAGTTAAAATAGATTTTATATTGATTTTATAATATTTTGCCTTATAGGCATTTTTAGGTAAATTGTCAGTTTTTCGGGGTGATCGATCGATCGACCCTCCCAGAAAACGTGCGCTGTAAGCTGTTTTTAGAGTTTGTGTACGATTAGGACTCCTAATCAATATATAACCTTGTTAATCCGTAGGGGGACTTCTCGTAATCACTTTTTCTTCAGTTTTTCACCAGAGAACACTTCCAAATATTTTTCCTCTCACTCATAATCATCAACCTTCAACAAAATCAAGTTTTTGTCAGAAGTTTTGGCACAAGTTTTTGAAGGCTTAATTGGGGTTTAATCAAGATCGTTCAAGAACACTCTTTTGCTAATTTTTCGAGAGGAATCCAGATTTCTAATCAGATTTTCAACACAATCTTTACAGGCATGAATACTCTATTCTTTTCCTTTAGTATTATGCGTTTTAAGTGTCACCTAAACACTTAATTACATGTTTTCTTAAAAATAATTAGTAACTTAATTAGAAAAAGTGAATACTAATTATGGGACTGTTTTATAAAATCTTTTAATCTGAATAATATTCATAACCCTTTGGGTACGTAGGATTCATGAGTGATTTTGGGTTTTATTGGTGTAGGTTGCATGTAGAAAAACCCTAGCTTTAAAATAAATGATTTTTGGGTGCGTATAACTCATGTAATACATGTAGAGATAATAAAATTTGGTTTTGATGAATATATGATGAAAACTTGGTATATTTAATTTAAAATAATTAAATAAGATTAATTGGGTATTGTTGATGAGGTGATAATTAAATTAAAGATTTAATTGAATTGGACTATCATGCGTAGTTTTATATATTGATTAATTATGCTTGTTTGTGTGACTTGTTGGTATTATGATGTTGCCTTTATGACGACGGGTTGTTGGGTATTATTTCTCTCTCTATATTTTAGAATGCCTTCTAGGTATGGGACTAGTGGGTATGCCTTCTGATTATTTACGCCTTCTAGGTATGGAACTAGTGAGGGTAGATTATCGCGTTTTTATCATCTTGGTGGTGGGCTGATTTTTAGTACTTTATCTTCGTTACGCTAGCCTAAGCATGAGACTAGGTCGAAATTTAAGTTAGAAATTCATCCTATACATAGGTTAGGACGTATTGATAACTTGGGGACCCTAAGGTATGGAACTAAGGGGTATTTTGAGGATCTCACATCGATTAAAAGGGTGGGGTGATTATAAATTGAGAAATTGAGAATTAATGCCAAAGATAAAAATGGGTATTAAAATTTGTGGCGACATAATGTGTCGAGACCGACAGTTTAAATGGGCCAGAGGGCGATTTATGTCGTGTCGTTTGTGGAACCTTGTCATGTGTCGGGGCCGACAGTTAAACGGGTCAGAGGGCGATTGACAAGGGGAACCTTGTCATGTATCGGGGCCGACAGTTTAAACGGGTCAGAGGGCGATTGACAAAGGGAAGTGTGACACTTTAATAAAAAGTGAGAACTATAATAAAAGCTGGTTAATTTAATTAAATTAACATCTTGGGACTTGGAAATTTAAAATTATATTGGTGTGCCTTTATAAATGGTATTTCTGTGGGTAATTAATGATTTTTAATTATCGCGTTTAATTATCCCATTTAATTTAAAATATTCTATTGTGATATTTATTGCGTATAATGCTACTGTCTGGATTCAAGGATCCTATTTAAGGGGAGTAGTGTGTATTCTTGCTCAGGGCTTTGGCTCTGACCCATGCGTTGACTAATCTTTTCAGGATTTGATTTGGAGAAGCTGCATAAGTTTATCGGAGTTATCATTGGAGGTGCAGATGGAGTTATTTACTTTATGGCATAGTTTAGTTAGACTTTCTTTTCCAGTCATATTATGAGACTTCATTGGAGTTTTATTGGGCCATTCGGTTCCAAAGTTGTTTAGAGGATTTCTGTTATGATTATTCAGACTTTATTTAATCATTATTAGAGATTGGAATTTTGGAGTTAGCATGTGATGGATCTTTTATTGCTTAGTTATTTGTGATCATTTGAGATTGACTCAATTGTTTATCTTATGGACTGATTTATTTATGTCTCATGCTAAGAATGATATTTTATTTACTCACGCCCGGCTTAGTTTTGGTGGCGGCCGACGCCCGAATTAGGCGGGGTGTGACAGATGGTATCAGAGCATGGTCTTAGGTCTCGTAGGTTATGAGTCCGTTTAGCTTCCGCATTGCCGATCTTTGATTCCCTTTGATGATTCATACTTCTTAAGGTAGATGGTCTAGCATACATGTTAGATGTGTTTCTTGCAGATGTGAAGTTTTGAGTTAAGGACGTTGTAGACATTGAGTTTAGAATTAGTAAGCTTGATGTGGGGATCCTTAGAATGGATTTTAGAGACGATAATTATTTTGGAGATTTTAGTACAGATGTTAGGTACTGTATGTATTGATTTTTGATGTTGAGATTTAATTTGAGGAAGTTAGAATTTTGATGATTTTCGGCTATCGGATCGAGTGGGGGATTTGTGAGAGCGTGTGGTACGCCGTTATTTTCATAGTTATGCGTATGAATATAGGCAATATATATTATTTTGTTGCTCGTGGGGTAGGTGCGCGTAGAATTGGGTGTATGGGCGCCTAATTATGGCCTTCTACGGGTTGACATATATGAGCCTTATTTTCTTTTGCGATATTTATGCGTTGATGAGCATGCTTCGTCTAATTTCGAGGACGAAATTCTTTTCTAGTGGGGATGTATGTAACACCCCGTCTTTTTATTTATTATTTTAATTAATTAATAGGAATTTTTGAGAAAAATAAATTTTTGAATTTAATAATTTGTATTGGCTATATATGTTGGTTATGATTTTAGAAGAATAAAACTTCAAGCGGAATTAAAATCGGAGTTAAAATGGATTTTATATTGATTTTATAATATTTGGCTTATAGGCATTTTTTAGGTTAATTGTCAGTTTTTCGGGGTGATCGATCGATCGACCTCCCAGAAAACGTGCGCTGTAAGCTGTTTTTGGAGTTTGTGTAGGATTAGGACTCCTAATCAATATATAACCTTGTTAATCCGTAGGGGGACTTCTCATAATCACCTTTTCTTCAGTTTTTCACCAGAGAACACTTCCAAATATTTTTCCTCTCACTCATAATCATCAACCTTCAACAAAATCAAGTTTTTGTCACAAGTTTTGGCACAAGTTTTTGAAGGCTTAATTGGGGTTTAATCAAGATCGTTCAAGAACACTCTTTTGCTAATTTTTCGAGAGGAATCCAGATTTCTAATAATATTTTCAACACAATCTTTACAGGCATGAATATTCTATTATTTTCCTTTAGTATTATGCATTTTAAGTGTCGCCTAAACACTTAATTCCATGTTTTCTTAAAAATAATTAGTAACTTAATTAGAAAAAAGTGAATACTAATTATGGGGCTGTTTTATAAAATCTTTTAATTTGAATAATATTCATAACCCTTTGGGTACGTAGGATTCATGAGTGATTTTGGGTTTTATTGTGTAGGTTGCATGTAGAAAAACCCTAGCTTTAAAATAAATGATTTTTGGGTGCGTATAACTCATGTAATACATGTAGAGATAATAAAATTTGGTTTTGATGAATATATGATGAAAACTTGGTATATTTAATTTAAAATAATTAAATGAGATTAATTGGGTATTGTTGATGAGATGATAATTAAATTAAAGATTTAATTGAATTGGACTATCATGCGTAGTTTTATATATTGATTAATTATGCTTGTTTATGTGACTTGTTGGTATTATGATGTTGCCTTTATGACGACGGGTTGTTGGGTATTATTGCTCTCCCTATATTTTTGAATGCGTTCTAGGTATGGGACTAGTGGGTATGCCTTTTGATTATTTACGCCTTCTAGGTATGGGACTAGTGAGGGTAGATTATCGCGTTTTTATCATCTTAGGGGTGAGCTGATTTTTAGTACTTTATCTTCGTTACGCTAGCCTGAGCATGAGACTAGGTCGAAATTTAAGTTAGAAATTCATCCTATACATAGGTTAGGACGTATTGATAACTTGGTGACCCTTAGGTATGGGACTAAGGGGTATTTTGAGGATCTGACATCGATTAAAAGGGTGGGGTGATTATAAATTGAGAAATTGAGAATTAATCCCTAAGATAAAAACGGGTATTAAAATTTGTGGCGACATAATGTGTCGAGGCCGACACTTTAAACGGGCCAGAGGGCGATTTATATCGTGTTGTGTGTGGAACCTTGTCATGTGTCGGGGCCGACAGTTTAACGGGTCAGAGGGCGATTGACAAGGGGAACCTTGTCATGTGTCGGGGCCGACAGTTTAAACGGGTCAGAGGGCGATTGATAAGGGGAAGTGTGACACTTTAATAAAAAGTGAGAACTATAATAAAAGCTGGTTAATTTAATTAAATTAACATCGTGGGACTTGGAAATTTAAAATTTTATTGGTGTGCCTTTATAAATGGGATTTCTCTGGGTAATTAATGATTTGTAATTATCGCGTTTAATTATCCCGTTTAATTTAAAATATTCTATTGTGATATTTATTGCGTATAATGCTACTGTTTGGATTCAAGGATCTTATTTGAGGGGAGTAGTGTGTATTCTTGCTCAGGGCTTTGGCTCTGACCCATGCGTTGACTAATCATTTTCAGGATTTGGTTTGAGAAGCTGCATAAGTTTATCGGAGTTATCATTGGAGGTGCAGATGGAGTTATTTACTTTATGGCATAGTTTAGTTAGACTTTATTTTTCAGTCGTATTATGAGACTTCATTGGAGTTTTATTGGGCCATTCGGTTCCAAAGTTGTTTAGAGAATTTCTGTTGGGATTATTCAGATTTTATTTAATCATTATTGGAGATTGGATTTTTGGAGTTAGCATGTGATGGATCTTTTATCGCTTAGTTATTTGTGATCATTTGAGATTGACTAAATTTTTTATATTATGGATTGATTTATTTATGTCTCATATCTGTCTCATGCTAAGAATGATATTTTATTTACTCACGCCCGGTTTAGTTTTGGTGGCGTCCGACACCAGAATTAGGCGGGGTGTGATAAATTTTTCTTCATCAAATGATTCCCAATTTAATCTCATGATATCCTGATCATATACCATCATATATGGATAAGTTCTAACATATTCAAAACCATTCAAACATCAGTAACTTTATCAATTTACTCAAATTCCATTTTATTTTCATGAACTCTAATTTTTGACTTAATCAACAATAAGAGTGTAAATCCCAGATTTCTTCACAAGATAACATAAAATTCATGGTGTTTATTTTATACTCAAAATAGATCATTCCTACATAATATCCATTTCAAAGATCCATTAAAATTATCATAAATTTATCTTTGTTCATGCAACTTTTCAGAATTTTCCTAACTATCCTAACATGGACAATATATAAGCTAAGATTGCAATAATTAATCACTTGCCTTTAGATTGTAGGTCTGATCCATTGGGGATGATACTCTACTGGTGGTCCTCTTTTTTTCGGCCAACTTTCGGTAGTCATGGTGGTGGCTCTTGGTGGTGCAAGGCGGTTGTCCTTTGGTTTCCTTGAAAAGTCTCTTCTTCTCCCATAATGACTCTTCCCTTTCCCTAGAAAACTCCTCACTCTCTCCCAATTTCTTTCTCTCTAAGTTTGTAGAATGAATCAATAATCTATACCCTTTAGACTTATAAATAATCTCCCAAATTCGTGCATATTATTCACCTTCCAAGTCAAATGACCATATTACCTTTTCGGGGTGACTATTCGGCTCCAAAGTGTCCCGAGACCCTAAACAAACGTCCGAGTAGACTTTTTTGACTATTTAAACCCTTCCGAACACTTTGACATAGTCAAAACGACCATTCAGATGACATAATTACAATTAACTTTTATTTCATTAAAGTATAATCCCGGCATGACTCAAGTGCACGTCCCGACTTAATTACCATAATTGTCGTACACATAATTGACGATAATTTATAAAGTCATAATCGTATATAAAGTCATGTTCTTATATATTACTTTTAATCACTAAGTAATATTCAACATATATCACATATTACTTTATTCTCGAGTAATATTTAAATACAGATTAATTTCCAATTATAACACAATTAATTCTAATTAATCCCATTATAAAAGTCATAAAAATTATGGGGTATTACACTATGCTGACCCTGAGACGACTGTGACCCACTGGCACCATTACCTCCTGTCCTGCCCTGTTGGCTAGACTCCCCTAATCTCTTTCCCTATAACAGATAAAAGCGGTGGTCCTGGTAGTTAAGTAGTGTTGCGTTAACCAAATTGGAATAGGTGGCCAATGAAATATTCCCTAGCAGGTGCTGGCGAGTTCTCGACGTCAATCCATCCATAAACTTCTTTATTTTCTTCTCTTATGTGGGTATCTCATCTGGTACTAAATTAAGAAGGTTTGTGAAATCTGCCTCATACTCTGCCACTGTCTTCCCTTCCAGTTTGAGATTCATCAATTTTCACCTCGTCTCTGTCTGAACGACAGAAGGGAAATATTTACGGTCGAGTCGTAGCCCAAAACTCTTAAATGGTAAGAACATATCCCTCCTTAGCAGTGGTAATAGACTCCTACCACTGCAATGCTTCTCCAACTAACTTAAATGTAGCCAATATCTTCCTCTGTACATTCATACATCTTCAAGTGCCATTTGATATCCTTCTTCTATTTACTCGCCAATACAACATCGAAGCTCCCTATAAACTTTGGAGGATGCGCCTTATGAAAGGCGTCTCTAACACATTCCCAAGCAGATGGGAATGCATGAGCCTGGGCTGAGGCCACCACCGGTGCCTGAGGTGGTGCATGCTGCACAACTACTAATGTTGCATTTACCGCCTGGGCTACAATAGCGGCAACTTCAGCGGCGTTCATGGTACCCTGGACTGGTGCAGGATGAGGTTCGGGCTGGGCACCCCTGGGAACTCGCTGTGCACATCGAGGAGGCAACTAAAATGAGAGAGAAGCTTTATAAGTCTACAGCTAATATCTCAAAATATCTGAATAATGTAAAGTTCACAAAAGAATACAACAATCCTAGAATATAGGGCTCTATATCAAAGGACGCTACGCGGAAAACATAATAAGTCGTATAGATCCTAAGGACTCTAGAACCTAATGCTCTGATACGACCTGTGACACCTTAACTAATTAAATACTGGGTAGCTACTCCTTTATGTCATTAATACAAAATATCAAGTTGGTTCAGTTCTAACATCACTATCGAAAATATTTTTATTAAGTACTAGCCACCTAATATTTGAAAGAGAGATGTCAATTTTGTATTAATTTAATTTACCATTAACCAATAATTAAATCATCATTCAACCATCGTATAAACAATCTCATATGAATAACCAACGAAATGAAATAAACTGATGTCCGAAGTAACCACTCTAGTAAAATAGTAGCAATGTTAAATAAACCCAATGCAAATGTCTGAATAGATAAATAAGTCCAACAACAGAAATGACAAGAATGAATGAACTAAAGTCTTTGGATAGAAATGGGCGACATGCCCTAACAGATGCATATAATCTTTGAATAGAAATCAAAAGTAGAATGTGGAGGTATCTAAAACTGAGGTTTTGTAACTTCCACAGAACCTACAGCACGTCAACAGAATGAAAATCCTATACTTGGCGTCCCTGTGGCTGGGCACCTAAAATATTTTTACAAGAAAAGTAGATTTGAAAGCAAATGGGTTAGAGCCCGAGGGGAAAATATTTTAAAACAACAAGTGTTTAAATTACATTTTAAACAACACATGTATTAAATATGTTAGTTCTGTGCCCTCACTTGAGATTCTCACCGCTCAACTATTGTGCACGCCTACCGCATATTTATATAACTATATACCCAATTACTAGTTACGCTATATAACGTAACCAGTCTCTATCCGTTCTATACTCAATCGGATTACTTTATGTTTTTACTCGATAATCCCCAAATTATTAAATACTAACATATTCCATATTTCATTAATCGATTTCACATAACGTAATACCCGGGTTTATATCTTTTCTACTTAGCAACACGGTAGAATAATTACAAGTATATATATTTTTATCATCCACAATATATATATATATATATATATATATATATATATATATATATATATATATATATATATATATATATATATACGGTACCCCTAGGCTGAGCTGCGGTGCATACATACTCTGCTATCAAGTCCTGGTACATCACGTACGTGATGATGACGAGTTCCGAATCTCTCAGGAACTGAATCAAAACAAATCACACATATTATAGGCGAACATAGTTCACATACCCATGGGTCACATACATACCTACGCGCCCATGGTCAGCTGACTTATCAACTCACAAATAAGTCTTCACAGTCCTATGTTCTTGAGGAACCAATCTAAATTCCCCCGAAGGCACACAAAGATAAGATGGTCCTTTCCTGAAAATCAACCTCCCGTGATAGCAAGTATGGTAGGTATGTCATACACATAATAATCCATATACTAAGTAGTCACACAACTTAGGTAAGTATCATATTAATATAGGTGTATCCCATCCCTATACCATAAGTCTCATACGTATCATGATATTATTTCGATTCTTCCACGTAATATATTTAGCGCAATACTCTCGTTGTATAATTTCGAGTGCTTAAACCTAACCCAAAACGTTACCAAGTCTCCCGCTGGTCGTTAAAGTTATTTCAGTAATTAAGGTCTCCATACCTCGGTCACTAACCTTAAGTTATTGTTTGTGCGAACTAAATACAAGTTCTAACCACTTCCCATCATAACTCACTTGTCGGCACTTGTAAGTTCACCATTAAATCCCAAAGTACCCAATATTTTCTGGGCTTCAAATACACCCCTACTAGCCTTCCCTAAGTACCAATATGTTAATTCAATCATCACAAAAGTGTTTTAAAGGTTGAGGGTCAATCAATTACTTAAAGGGAAAAAGTCACATTTTCCAGAGAGGTCGATCGATCGATCGAATAGTCAATCGATCGACATTCTTGATTGATTGATCGAGCGATCAGTTATTTGCCCAGATTTTCTTTTAACAGTTATGGATTTCACATTTTTACACCTCCAATTCTCCATTACAACATCCAAAACTCCCAAATAAGTATATAGATCATTACACCAACGTAGATACACAGTTTTTAATGTAAAAGAATCATCAAATCCTTACTTAGTATCGATTTCTTGGATTAAAAGCCTTGAATATTTCTATAACCCTAGTTCTTCAAGAATTTCTTTAAAAGAAACCTAAATCTCAGATACATCTCATAATTTACAACTCTAAGGTTATGATTTCATTAATCCATAATTTCCCGAATCTAATCTATATGAAACCTACCCCTATTCAATGATTAATTCTCCAATTTCACATTATTTCAATTGTACATAATTTGTCTTCAATTCCAAACTAGCATGTAAAACATATGACTTAAATCATTGATAGATAAATCACTTGCCTTAAATTAGAGGTTCTTATCCTTTGATGCAAATGTAGATTGATTCTCCCTCTCTTTCCGGTCATAAATCTGGCGGTGGTGGCGGTGGCTTACGGTGGTTGTTTGGCCTTGGAAAACCCTTGGAACTTCTCCTTTCCTCTCACGTTGCTCTCTATTATTTTTGACAGTTAATGGACCTAATAACCCTAAGTTTTGGCTGATATACACAACCTAATTTTCGTAGGTCACTATTCCTCAAGTAATAAAATGACCAAATTACCCTCTCGGGTTGCCGGTTTGGCCTAAAACTACCCCGGGACCCCAACTAAACCCCTAAGTAGACTTTTCTGACTATTTCGACCCTTTCGTACACTTTGGATCACCCGAAATGACCATAGGGATGATATACAAATAATTTACTTTTAATTCCATTAAATTGGGTCCTGACATGACTGACACGCGTGTCCCAACTTAATTATCAAAACTGTCGTATTTTCAACTCACGATAATTTTAATAAATTCGAAATCATATATTACTATACTCGCTTAGTAATGTTCAACATAATTATTATAATCAAATACTAACTCTCATCCCGCTAGTATTTAAGTCCGAGTTAATTTCCAATTACTTTCCAATTTAATTTATTTAATCATATAATTTAAAATTAGTAAAAACATGAGGTATTACATACTTCCCTCCTAATAAAGGAATTTTGTCCCGAAATTTGGAAATAAAGGTATACCTGGTAAGAACCACTCTGGATAACGCTCGCGCATCTCATTCTCGCGCTCCCAGGTAGACTCATCGGCATTATGATGCTGCCACTGAACACGTACTAGCGGTACTGTCTTCGACCTCAATTTCCTCTCGCTACGGTCTAGGATAGAAATCGACCCCTCATCGTAGGAGCTATCAGGCTGAAGATCAATCCCCTCTAAAGCAATGTGAGTATGGGAAAACTCATCCCAAAGGTATCTCCTCAGCGAAGAGATATGGAACACGTCATGGATCCTATGCAAGTGTTCCGATAACCCAAATCTATAAGCAACTGGCCCAATCCTCTCGATGATAGGGAATAACCCCACATACCTAGGTTCCAACTTCCCCTTCTTCCCAAAATGCATAATACCCTTCATAGGGGACACTCGTAGCAACACTTGGTCCCCCACATTAATCCTCATATCTTCATCGAGCTTTCAATTGGTGGTGGTATAGTTCTTGATAGGGTTTGCAGTAGATGTGTGATCATGGTTGGAGACTATTTCCTGGAGTATGATTTAATGCTTATGGACATGGATGGGTTCGAGGTGATCCTTGGTATGGATGGGTTGTCATGTTTCGAAGCTACTATCAAAAGACATCGACACAGTGTCTTAGCATCACTTCTATATGAGTCTCTCCATCGCTTTAGAAATAAGCAAGGCATTGATCGTCCCCACACTTTTTCAATCATGAAGGAGCAGAAGCGGCATTTTGAATGGTTAAGCAGTTCAGTGGATGAAAATGAGCCAGACGGTATGGTGTTGGATTAATCGATGGTTCATGAATTTCTTGATGTGTTTCCAGAGGATCTTCTTAGGTTTCCCCCACAACAGGAGGTAGATTTTTCCATAAAGATGTATCAAGGCATCTCGCCCATCTCTATTCCACCTCACAGCATGGCTCCAGTGGAGTTACGGGAGCTAAGGGTTCAACTGGAGTATTTGAATAGTAAGGGCTTCATTAGCCCTAGTGTGTCCCCGTGGGGAGATCCAATCCTCTTTATGAAGAAAAAGGATGATTCTCTACAACTTTGTATCGACTATAGGCAGTTGAATAGGGTTATAGTGAAGAATAAGTACCCTATGCCTCATATTGACGTCTTGTTTGATCAGTTGCGCGGGACGGGCAAATTTTTAAAGATTGACCTTCGATTTGGGTACCACTAATTATGCGTCAGGAAAGAAAATATCCCTAAGACTACGTTTCATACTCGGCATGGGCATTATAAGTTGCTAGTGATTCCCTTCGATTTGACCAATGCCCCGATGTTGTTTATAGACCAGATAAATCGCATTTATCATTTCTACCTAGATCAGTTTGTAGTACTCTTTGTGGATGACATATTGGTTTATTCATCCTCAGATATCGACTACGAGGAGCACCGTCACACAACATTGCAAGTTCTCAGGATGAACAAGTTGTATGTCAAGTTTAGTAAGTGGGAGTTCTAGATGGATGAGGTTAGGTTCCTTGTCCATGTGGTTTTTGAAGAGGGTATTTCTATCGACTCTTCCAAGGTAGAGGCTATCCTAGGGTGGGATAGGCTAAGGATAAGTGCATAAGTCCATAGTTTCTTGGGTTTGTCTGGTTACTATCGCAAGTTCGTCCAAGATTTTTTGAGAGTTGCTTTACCCCTAACCATGTTGACTCGAAAGGATGTACACTCTGAGTGGTCGGAGGATTATGAGTCATCCTTCTAGGAGCTGAAGGTTAGATTGGATTTTTCACCCATTCTTATCCTCCTAGAGCATGGAAGAGGTTACATCGTGTATTGTGACGCTTTAGGGTCAGGGATCGATGCAGTTTTAATGCAAAATGGGCAAGTAATCGCTTATGCATCCCATCAGCTGAGAGTGCATGAGAGGAAATACCCCATCCATGACCTAGAACTATCGACTATGGTATTTTCACTCAAGAGATGGAGGTACTATTTATATGGGGAGCGGTTTGAAGTGTTTTCGATCATAAGAGCCTCCATTACATCTTCACGTAGCGTGATCTTAATCTTCGTTTGAGGCGATGGATGGAATTGATGGATGAATACTACTTCTCATTAGAGTATCATCCCAATAAGGCCAATGTGGTGGCCAATTATCTTACTCGAAAGTCTAGTCTCACCCTTACAACAAAGAGTTGCCATCGGGTGAAAATGTTCGATGAGTTGCAGAAGTTTGACTTGCACGTCCAACGGGGTTACGATAGGGCATATCTTTGGAGTGTGGTATCCAGACTACTCATTTAGCAAAAATTTCTTGATGCCTAGTCATGTGATCCTTATTTTGTTTATTATTAAGACCGTATTCAAAATGGGGAAGCATTTGGCACTCTTACCATGAATAAGGATGACGGGGTGAGACACGAGGGATGGTGGAGGCCCATTACTCGCATTTAAGCATACATCCCAGTTCCCCAAAGATGTATAAGTACCTGTGCAGAGATTTCTGGTGGTTCAGCATGAAGAGGGATGTTGTGATGTATGTAGCCAAGTGCTACACCTGTCAGCAGGTAAAGGTCAAGCGTAAGAAGCCAATGGGGCTATTGCAACCACTACCCATGGCAGGATGGAAGTGGGAGCATATAACGATGGATTTTATCACGGCATTACCACAGTCTGAGCGTGTTCATAATGCAGTGTGGGTTATAGCGGATCGACTCACAAAGTCTGCACACTTCCTTCCTGTAACACCCTGTGATTTTTGAGCGGTTAAAATCTTTGTTAAATTAAAAATTTTGGAAAAATAGTTTTTTGGAATCTACGTAATTTTGGTATGTAAAAATGTTGGGTTTTACATATAAAAACAAGGTTTAAGTGGAAATTGAATCGGAATTAAAATTTGGAAATTGTAACATTTTATAAAAAAAAAATCAGGGGAGGATCAAGCATAAGGAGGATAAAAAAAAAATTTGACCGTCCGATCGAGCTAAATTTTTTACAGCAGCTTTGTCTCGCCGTTGGCTACAACATATAAAAATTTTAGCAAAATTCAACTGTCTGATCGTTCGTAATGTATTTTTGAGTGTTTGTGTTTGACTAGGACTCAAATTTTTTTTGGTACACAAACATAAAGTGACGGGTTCAGGACTTTTAAAGCACATTTTAGATTTCTCCAAAAGCAACAACCTCCCATAGTTTTCACCCCCTCTTTTATTACAAACCCAAACCCTTCAAAATCAATTTTCAACTCAAGATTTGAAGAACTTAATCAAGATTTATGAAGATCGTCCAATAACGTGTTTTCATTGTTTTCTCGCGAGGAACACAACCATCAAATCAGATTCTTCAAATGATTTTCATAGGCATGGATATTTTTATTGTTTTTCTTTAGTATTATGCATTTTAAAGTTGCCTAAACACTAATGATCATTATTTTTATTAACATAAATTAGAAAGACTAATTAGGGAAAGTTAAACTAAATTTGGGACTGTTTTTATTCAAATATCTAATACGATTTAAGACTCAAAACCCTTGCATGCTTAGGTTAGAGGTTGGGACTCCGTTAAAATTTATGACGTTCGCATGTAGAATAAATTGTAGGGGTGTTAGAAATTGATTTCAACAAGTATAACCATGTTAATTATGTGCATCTTGTAGAGTAGAGATTTATTGTTGTATTGCTCCCAAAAATATTCATGCAAATAGATATTCTAAAAATTGATGAGAAAACGAATGGGTTGATTAGTGTAATAATTAAATGGACATAAATTGGATAAATAGCGATCTTGCGATGAATTTAAATAATTGTTGTGATAAGTTCAAAATAGACCATTTGTGATACGTTAATTGTATTAATAATTGACACCGCGGGGACGGCGAGATTGTTGGGGTAGTTATTGCTCTCACCTTATTTTAGGTTTCTTGATAGGTATGGAACTGATAGGTAGGCCTTAGTTGTTGATAATGCTTTCAAGGTATGGGAATAGTTTGTGTAGATTTTTAAGGAGGGACGATTTCGGGGTGGGGCGTATTTTTACGTTGTTTATGTTGGATCGTAAGCCTAGGTACGAGGATCGGTAGTGATTTTGGTAGGTATTCTTGCTAAATGATAGGTTATCATATATTTATGTTTTGGAGATCTTTAGGTATAGTACTAGGGGTAGGTTGAAGAATTTATGATCGAAAAAGTGTGGGTCTAATAGAAAATAATGAGAACTCGAGATAGTTGATAATTAATGCCTAAGACTTAGAACGAGTATTAAAATGAATTTGAGTCGTGAGTATGCGAACGGCAGACGGAATACGAGACGACTGGCTATAATGGCCACGTGGGTGTGTGTTGGCGCCATGAGTATGGCTACAGTGATGTGTCGTGCGTAAAACCTCACAGGTATGTGCAGAGTTGACATATATCGGGTTGACTAGCTATAAATAGGGGAATGGATGTGATTTGTTGGAACTTAAGCGCGGCAAGAGTGTGTGTAGGACCGATAAAGGGGTCGACTGACCATAGTGGTGTCGTATGAATATAAATAATTGGATAATTAAATTAAGTAAGAATAAGAGCTAAGGTTAAAATTGAATGATATAAATAAAATAATCTGGACTTGAAAGTTGGGGTGGCTTTGTATGTGGGTAGATAGTGATAGTTTATTTTTACTCGCACGTTAATATATCTCGTTTAAATTAAAATATTCTTTTATGATGTTTATCTTGTATAATGCTATTGTCTGGGTTTACGGACCTTAATTGGGATGAGTAGCTAGTATTCTTGCGGTGGGCTCTGACCCATTGCGTTGACTAACATTTTAGGTATAGTGCTGGAGTAGCTGCACAGGAGTGATTGGAGATATTTTTGGAGATTCAACTAGAGATTTATTTTAGTTTCTTCAGTAGTTTAAATTTACTTTCCATTCCATTTTTCTTATTATAAGACATTCATTTATGGATTTGGTGGGCCAATCGATTCCATAGTTGTTTATGGATTTTGTCAGACATTTATAGTTGGATTATTTTATTTGGGATTTATATTTATTTGGAGTTGGATTTATTTTGGAGATAGCATGATGATGGATTTGAATTTTCATGAATGGTTATATTTATTGGATTAATTTGATTATATATTATGGAAAAATATTAAATTTCTCATATATCTGTCACATGATGAGAATAATAACTTATTTTTTGACGCCCGACTTAGTTTGGCGGTGGCGGCTGGATACCTCGCTTACTAGAATGCGCGGGGTGTCACACTGCTGATCAAGGTCATGAACAGTGTGCTAAGTTAGCGACGTTGTATGTCTGAAAATAGTCAGGCTCCACGATGTCCCATCCTTGATTGTCTCAGACATGGATCCTCAGTTTGTATCTCAGTATTGGAATAAGTTTCAACAGGAGTTAGGTATCGAGCTGAATATGAGTATGGCATATCATCCTAAAACCGATGGATAGTTAGAGAGAACCATCCAAATTTTGGAGGATATGCTGAGAGCTTGTGCATTCGACTTTCAGGGTAGTTGGGCGAAAAATTTGCATCTGGCAGAGTTCACTTACAACAATAATTACGAGGCGAGCATTGAGATGGATCCGTATGAGGCTCTATATGGGACCCCCTGCCACTTTTCGGTTTATTTGGTTGAGGTAGCTGAAAAGCATCTCACCAATTCAGGGTTGATTCAAGAGATGACGATGAGGGTTCGAGTAATTTAACAAAGATTCATGACGACACAAAGTCAGTAGAATAATTACTCCAATTGTCGTCGGGTACCCTTCGAGTTTTGGGTTGGAGATTATGTGATTTTAAAAGTTTGAGAAAGGATTGGTAGTCAACGATTCGAGTAGAAAGGAAAGTTGGTCCCACAGAATATTGCCCTTTTGAAATCCTAGAGAGGATTGGGGACATGTCATACTGCTTGGCACTGCCTCCATAGTTATTCCAAGTACATAACTGTTCCATATCTCTATGCTGAAAAATTACCTTCATGATCATTAGCACGTCATCCATTGGAATCTCATCGAGTTAGAATAAAATGTCTTTCCCTTATTATCGATATCTATTCTGGACTGTGAGGATCGAGTCCAATGCAATAAGGTCATCGCCTTGACAAAGGTTGTTTAAGAGTTTCAGGGTGTTGAAGGTGCTTCCTAGGAACGAGAGTTTGAGATGCAGGAGAAGCACCTGAAACTCTTTCCCTATCTAGTTATTCTTATTTCAGAGATGAAATCTCCTAAGGTGCCGAAAATGTAATACCGGTGCCCTAGATTTTATCCCTTTCCTGGTAAAGTTATTATTATGAATGAATATTGAGATTTAATCATCTTTGTAGCCTTCGTACTAGTCAAATTGCGGTTTTTATAACTCTGTAAGAGGGTAGTTTAGATAAGATGGAGGTGTAACCCCTTTTTGAGTATGGTAATGATAAGTTAATTTGCCAAAACTTTGGATTAATAATAGGACATACAAACACAAACTTAATGAAGATAAGACTCAGTTTAAACTCACAAATATCTCATGTATAACTCAGAAGGTAGTAAAGAACTTAGAAGTAACTTAGCTAGAGGGAGAGAGAAGTAAGAACCCTAGATACACCTTAGTAGGCAGGTAAACACACAAAACACACTTAAGAATCTTTGTTAAGTATTAAAAGCTTCGTAATAAATAACAATGGTGAGCGAGTAAATTCGATGGTTTGTAATAACTCTCTCTGATGTATATTCTCTCTAGTAATAACTTCTGAACTATCAAAAGATCATCCTCCCCTCAAAGGTGGTTGGGGTCCTTAAATAGCCCCCCACACCACCCCCGAGGCAACTCAGTCATCAATGCCTGTGAAAGACCTCCCTCATACTTTATGCCATAAACATTAAATACCTGATGCACTAGTTATCTCCACATCATAAACATTAAATGTCAAGACATGCCTTTTGCTTAACCACTGTGTGCCAGGGGGCTATTGTTGCAGAGGTGGCTCACCAATTTCCTGATAGCCCTAAATACCACGGTGGTTTACTCAAGTGCAGGTCTGACATTGTTTAGCTGGCTAGTGACATCACCTACAGTGGATGTGACATTAAGTAGAGGGCTGTTTGGTTCATAACTCAACGCCCGATGGAACTCCAAGCTGCTCCACCCGAGGTTCCATGACCAGGGTCCTTCGGTGTTTTACCAAGTGTATCTAAGATGGTAAGGACAAGTCCCAACGGTGCCTCACTTCTCAATCCTCCAAACTAAGTCCCTCTACAGTTCCCACGGTGAGGTCATTCGATAGAGCATGAAATCTCTCCCACGCCCTGCCAAGCCTGGTCTCTCGCGAGTACCGTTTGACCTCACATAAAAACTCATTATTATTCTCGTTACATCATTACAACCGTTATAGATCATAGTCAATATAAATAAAGATATAATATGACTAACACAAAAAGCTAAAGTATGAGTTTCCACGCCAAGCTGCCTCGCTGAGTTACCACGCTTGAGCTGCCTCGGTTTCTTAATCCCAAAAACTGCTGCTAATTAGGGGATTATCCCTAATCTCAGGATTACCTTCAAGCCCCTATACATTTGCCCCTTTGTGGAGAGATTTATTATGGGAACAGGAAATTTCTGCACGAAAACTTCTCAATCCGATGAATCTTCTCTGTGTGTAAGAATTCTGGCCTCCTTTCTTTCGTTAGAACCACAACGCTATAATCCCCAGGAAAAAGTAAAATTCTCCCCGATGTACCTGAGTCGAAGCGCTGCGACTTATTGGGGATTTGACGGGGACATCGCCACTTTTTCCTTATACTCAGCTTTAATCATTCTACCTTTTTATCGTTTGAAATTCTCCTGAAAGGCCTACTAACCTTCTCAAATACTCATTTTAATTCTTGGTAAGTGAAATTCTCCCTTGTAATGCTTCACTATGTTCGAAAAAACTAAAATTCTCCCCGATGTAGCTTAGTCATCATTTAAACAACGTTTGTACTTGTGGCGAGGGGACATCGTATCTTTTTTAAATCGTTGGGACATCTTTTCCGTTGGGAGTTACTGGATATGTCTGACAAAATATTTGGCGCCAAAACACGAACTTATTTAGGAAGGAAACCCTTTCTATCCCCCAGGCGTCACTTCGTAAATGATGTAGCGCTATCTTTTCAGCTGTCAAAACACTTCCCAAAGTTCCGTGTGTTCATTTGAAATGATTATAGGCGGCCGTGCACGTGCGATGGTGGGAAACTCAAAAATCAGGTTTAAAAGGCTTCAAACGTCTCTTTTTTCAAAACCTTCTCTTTCCTTCTTCTTCTTCAAGCTCCCGTATTCCTTAGAGAGAGAAACTTTGTGCGAACTCTATGTGAACTCCATTGCTTCCCAATTCTTTACTCAGTCTCTTCCCGTTCTCATCTCTTTCTGTGCCACCACCTGTGGTTGTGCTCCTCCCTCCTTGTTCTTAGCCCTTCTTACCCAGCTATATGATTTATCACCACTCTTATGGCTTTTTCAAGAACTTCTAAGGTTGCCACCACCATCACTCAGCCAGGCTCCCCCTTTGCCACTTCTGGCACTGCTGCTGCCCCTAGCGCCGTTGTCCTGAACGCTGCTCGTCAAGAGCAACTACACTTCTATCGTCGGGCGCTCATCTTTGACGAAGATGATAAATTTTTTTATGCATGCAAGACTTTCCATTTCTCATCCAAATTCAACCCTTTACTGTTGGGTGATGAGGAGATGGATTCATCAAAGTGGGGCTATCTACCCCCAGAGGGGACTCAACTTTTTTGTTTGGACCGTGGTGACTTACCCTATTCTCAGATTGACTTCGAAGCACCCGGGGGGTTGCCAGCCCATTTCAGTGCCTGGCATACACATATGCAGAGTTCTCACGTTGCTGCTCTTGCAAAGGTTGGGCTGCATCGAGCCTACTGGTTTGGGGAGTTCACCCTCTCTAAGAACAACGCGATGCTATAAGTGCTAGTTTCTAGATGGAACATCACAACTCACCTTCTTTGCTGCGTGGGGGGGAGTTCACCATTACACTGGAGGACGTCTATGAACTCCTTGGGTTTGAGCCCATAGGTGATTTCACCTACCACGATGAGGCTCTGGATGCCGAAGAGGCTGCTGATCGAGCGAAACTGGATCAGATTTGCCGCAGTTGCACTGGTTCCTCGAATAAAGCCATATTTACTCCCCTCATCAACTATTGTTTCGAAGCTCTGACCCCGAAGGATGTCAATGCTGTAACGGGCCGAGGTAGAGGTACATCCCTAGAACTACTAGCCTATATACTTGTGTTGCTTTCACGCTTCTTCCGAACTGGGAAACCTAACGATCAACCCCGAAGGGATCTGATAAATATTTCCATTCGTTTGGCCAGGGGGTTCAACCTTTCTCTGGACGCAACACCTGGTTGGATCGAACCCACATAGACAAGGCACGATCACTGGGAAGTTATAACTTGGCCAATTTTACCAACACCATTATTTTGACGGGCTTTGTTTACACCCATTTTCCTACCATCGCCGCCAAGTCTATTCCTCTTCATGTGGGTGGTATAAAGCCCCCGCGCCTCTTATGTTTTCACAAAAAACAAAGTCGAAAGGAGATAATGGAAGTTTTTTTTTAGACTCCTTTGTGATGAGGCCCTACAGTGAGTCTACATTTGCCCATAGTTGGGATTTCTTTCCTTCTGCGGCTATAACGGTCAAGTTCATCCCAGTTGTAGATGATCCCTCGCAAGCCGTGGTGCTTCTATTTACCCCTGAGTTTCTTCCTTCCTATACCGAATGGGGGTATACCTCAGATCCATACAACCCTAATAGATGTAGAAGGCAGTTCAGGTTTGATTAGGGGGGCCCTCAACCTGTGTTTCAACACAACCACACAAGGGCCACTTTTGTTGAAGCCTACACCTTCTATACTGCAGTCGCGGTGCTTAGTGTGACGTCCACCATCGATGTACGTGTCACCATTCCTAGTGCCACTAGGAAGGGAGACGTATCCACCACTTTTGACACCAAGTTACATTTGGGGAAGTTGGAAATAATCCGTGAGTACATTAAGTCCCCCCCTCAATATCCCCCAGTCCTTTCTTTCTCTTTTTCTAAACTGGGTCTTAAGGGGAACTCCGTGCTTGGGGTTGAGTTTCACTTGAGTAACACCATTAAAGGATCTCCCCAGGAGCTACCCCCTCATTTCCCAATGATCCCAACTTTCTCCACAAAACCCAAGGCCGTTGTAGCTCCCAAATAAACTGCCCCTTCAACCGAAGCCACAACGGGCAAAGGGCCTTCTTATCCACCTGCCAAAAGGCTAAAAAGTCCAAATCCTCAAAGTCTAAGCCCTAGGTTCAAGCACAAACTCCATTGGGGGCATTCCGTATTACCTTCGTTCCCCCTGCCATGTCTGCAGAAAAGGTCGAGGAATTGAGAAGGCAAGCCTGGGAAGAGATAGAACGAATAAACGTCGAGTTTCAACAACGCGCTGTCGTCGTTCCCCCCTCGACTGCCTTTTCTATGATCGTGGTTGATCCGACTGAGCCATCGGCAAAGAGGAGAAAACGGTCGAGGGTACCTAAAGGTGGTGATGCGATGATCTTCAAGAAGAAAATAATAAGTACCAATCTTAGAAGAAACGGACAGCCGATATACCTCCATCTTCTACTCCCTCTATTACTGCCTCCTCGCCACCTTCACCAGTGGTTATATCTTCTCGTTCTCTTTCTGGATCTGAGGAATGTGTGCATTCTTTATTTTTTATTCCCCTTCTTTTAAGGTGTGTTGCATCTGCTCATTTCTTAATAAGGAAATGTTTTGGTGCAGCGAGTTGAAGAAGAAGTGTCTAGTCCTCCCAGCCACCCGTAAGCCGTTTCGTGTGTGGGGGGAGGGGGGGCGTTGCGGTATCTCTCCAGCAGACACTACCCTTCCCTGTTCCCCCTGATAAGTCTTACTTATTCTCCCCGTTCATCCTCCCAACGGTCTAGAGATGCTGTTGCGGGGGCTAATACCGTTAAACCTATTGAGGTAATGAGCCCACCCCCAGATTCTTCTGAACTAGAACCTCAGCCTGAGGCTCTTCTGCTCTTGTTCCAGTTGCAGAAAGTTTCCCTAAGGTAACATATTATTTATTACCTGTTAGGTCTGGAAACATTTCTCTACTCCACCTCTTTTCTTTCTGTGTAATATGCTGAACCTTGACATGTTGGGGTGCCCCAGGTTGAGATGGCATCTCTGGTAGACAACATCCTTCTTCCCCCTGTACTGGCGAGACCTCTGACGACAATTCCCCTCTTTAATGCCATAACGGGGGTAAGTAATGTTTATAAGTATTTCTCTCTTTTTTATTACTAATTTGTTATTTCTAACACTTAAATTTGCTGCTGCAGCTTTCTCCAAGTCTCTTTCCACCCTTTGCTCTTAGTGGCCTTTTCCTTTCTAAGGCCCAGGTTGATGCTGCTGCTCCTCATGTTAGTTCTTATGTACCCACCGGTGTTGGGACATCTCTTAAAGGTCCAACGTCTTCTACTGATGCTACGCCCATGTTGGCCTTAGTACCTTATATTGATGAGGGAGGTTTGCCTACCGTTGAGACTTCTTCAGCCAAGGGCCCCGTTGAAGCTACTGAGGCAATGATCTCGCCTCCAACGGTTTCTACCATTATGGCTGCCGTGGTGACTCCCGTTCTCGCTTCTACTACTGCTAAGGTACTTCGCTAATTTCTCTATGCATTTCTCAATTTCTCTAACTTCACCTGTGTTTGGGACTTAACAATGAAAACACTTGTTAAGGTTTTTTTTTCATAAACTCCACCTATATCGATAACTTAACAAAGAAAACGCTTGTTAAGCTTTTCCATAAACTCCACCTCTATCGGTGACTTAACAACGAAAACACTTGTTAAGATTTTCCCAAAAAAACTCCACCTATATCGATGACTTAACAACGAAAACACTTGTTAAGATTTTCCAAAAACTCCATCTATATCGGTGACTTAACAACAAAAACACTTGTTAAGATTTTCCAAAAACTCCACCTATATCGGTGACTTAACAACGGAAACACTTGTTAAGATTTTCCAAAAACTCCACCTATATGGGTGACTTAACAACGAAAACACTTGTTAAGATTTTCCAAAAACTCCACCTATATTGGTGACTTAACAACGAAAACACTTGTTAAGATTTTTCAAAAACTCCACCTATATCGGTGACTTAACAACGAAAACACTTGTTAAGATTTTTTACTAACTCCACCTATAATGGTGACTTAACAACAAAAATGCTTGTTAAGATTTTTCAAAAACTCCACCTATATCGGGGACTTAACAACGAAAACACTTGTTAAGATTTTTTACTAACTCCACCTATAACGGCGACTTAACAACGAAAACGCTTGTTAAGATTTTTGATACAATTATTATTTCTTCTACTTCATCTCAGGTTGCACGGGAAAATTCCCCACCAGTTCTTTCGCCTGTTGGCTCGCCCCATAAGGAACCTATCGTCTCGAAAGATTCTAGCCATAATGACCAAGGTTCCACGACCGGTGCTGTTACCGAGAGCGAATCTTGGTGCGAGCATCCTCTGCTCGACTTGGATCCTCACGCCTTCTGCCTGATGGTGCTCCAATGTTCTCCTCATATGCCTGCCAACCATCATTTGGTAGTTGAGCAATTTGCGAACCATCATCCTAAAACATTCAAGATGGATTGCCTTCGTTCAAACATCTCAGTTATGAGCTACAGGCTTCAGGGTATGGCTATCATTGTTACTGAAATTGATAATACTCCAACTGTAAATGTTACCAGACCCTTCCTTAACCAATTTCTAGGTTATCTGAGGGATTTGGGTCACGACGACTTCCATTTTGACTGTCTTATCACGCATTTGAAGACTTTGAAGAGACAACGACTGGACAGACAGAGGGAACTCTTGCGAAAACATCAGGAGGACCAGCGGGTCGAGGAAGCTAAGTTGGTCGAGATAGCACTTCTTCTTGAAACCATTGACAAATAGGTGGGGGACCTCGCAGAAGCTCTATGAACGGTGAAGTTCAAACGAGAGAAACTCCTCATCGAGCACACACAAGCGCAAATGAGGCTGGAGGTTTCTATAAATGCCCAACAGTCTTGCCAAACAGCTTTTTCGGGCCTTCATGGAGATTTTTTCTCTTCCCCAGACCTATGGTTCCTCTTAGGCCGATGAACCTCTGTACATTTTTTTTCTTTTCTTCTCATGTAATTCTTGGGCAATAGCTCCCAATTTTGTAATGCCCCAAAGTTTATGAATGGAAAAAGATATTTATTTTCTCATGACATTTCTTTGTGTTACAACTGTTTGCATAGATTGTGAAGTGTGAAGTTCTGTAATTATTTCGTTTCTACTTGAGTTATAATAAAAGAACTTGCATACTCATCATAAAAGGAACTTGTGTATTCATAACAACAGCCAAATACATCAGTGGTCAAACATAACTGCCTACACATGATATACTTTCAACCATTTATTGTTAATCTTGATGGTTTGTCTTCTTCCATTATTAAAATTAAGCAATAACCTGAGTCATGGGCTTCTTTTACGATGAAAGGTCCCTCCCAATTCGCTGCAAACTTAGGTAGAGAAAGCCCCCTGATGTGCTTCACTGCTGCCTTTAATACGAGATCTCCCTCAATGAACTTCCTTGGTCTCACTAAGTTATCTTATGACCTGGAGAGCTATATCGTATACATTTGAAAGTATTTCATCACATTATCTCTGTGTTCATCCAATGCTTCCAACTGCACATGTCTATTCTGAGGGAGCATGCTACTTCGCAAAGCATATAGAGCAAAGGGAACTTCTAATTCTCCCGGGAGAATCGCCTCTACCCCATAAATAAGAGATAATGGTGTAACCCTGTGGGCTTCCTCTTAGTTATTCGATAGGCCCATAATACGGCTGGTATCTTATCATCCCACGATCCATGGAAATCCTCCATTATTTTAGCCAAGATATTAACCAAAGTTTTGTTAGTTGCTTCGACTTTACCGTTTCTCTTTAGGTATGCCACCGTCGAAGTGTGATGAACAATGGCGTATTTATCTGTGAGCATCGTTACTTCTGAATTGATGAAAGGGGTTCCATTATCTGAAAGGATAACCTTTGGGATCCCAAAATGGCAAATGATGTATTCTCTGATGAAGTTCCTCACCACCCTCGCTGTTTCCCTTCTTAGTGGTATTGCTTCAGCCCACTTTGTGAAACACTCCATTGCTACTAGTATCCATATCTCCCCCTTCGAAGAAGGATGTATTGCCCCTACTAGGTCTAACGCCCAAGTGTGAAAAGGATAGGGCATTTCCAAGGAGTGTAAGTCCACTGATGGGGCATGGATCATATTTCCAAGAAGTTGACAAGCTTTACATCTTCGAACGAACTCAGCAGAGTCTTTCTTTATTATTGGACAATAATATCCCAACGTCATCAATTGGTCATATAACTTGTCCCCTCCTATGTGAGATGGATCGTACGCCTTTTTAAGGACCTCGGCTGCTTCTTCCTTTTGTGATGCAATGCATCATCTTGTTAAAGTATACCCTTCGATAAAGCTTCCCTTCTTGAACGTAGAATCTAGGGGCCCTTCGCCTGAGTCCTATCGCATCAATTTTCTCCATTAAGACAACTCCATCTTTAATGAAGTCGATATAGGGTTATCTCCAGTCAGCCTGAGCCTCCATGAAATGACATTCAACTGCCTCGAAGAATAATTGGCATTTATCGCACTTCCGTTGTAGCTCGACTGTATCCTGCTTCATATTAGGCCAGAAATATCCCTCCCTTTGAATTCTCCTGTAAAGGGGTATCTTAGTCATTTCGTAGTGCTCTTCATATGTTTTCTTCAACCTATGCCCTGCTTCTTCTAGGACGATGCATCTTGACAGCTATCCTCCTGCATTTCTGAAGTAAAGGTTTCCCTAGTTTGTAAAGTACTGGGCCAATTCTCTAAGCCCCATTGTTCCCTCACCAGACTCCAGTTGCTTCCTAATCTATCCCCTCCTATCCCCATACTCCTCCATTGGTAAAATTAATCGTACTATCGAAGGATCTGTTCTTCATTGAATCACGACGGTAGTTGTATCATTTCTCATGACCATCTTCTGGGCAATGGTGTCATAGGCGTTTAGGTGAAGATTCATCATTATGGACTGCCTCTTAATCTTGGTCCGATGGAACTGGTAGAGAAGCCTCTGGATGATTGTTCTGTATGGTTCCAGGATCATGTGTTTCAATGCGTATTCTCCATTCACTTGATGAACCACCAAGTTAGAATCCCCTTTGATGCAAAGTGAACAAATCCCCCTTCGAAGAGCTGCTAGAAATCCCAACACCAATGCTTCATATTCTGCCTCATTATTGGAAAAAGGGAAATCTAATTTATAAGAGAGGCAAATCTCCTCCATTCCTTTCAAAAGAATAACCCTTTCTCCTCCCTTCCTTTCCGTTAAAGGTCTATCAAACTGCATCGTCCATTCCTCATTCGTTGCATCTAGGTGATTGGCCTGCAAGTCATCTCTTAGAATATTTTCTCTAGGAGGATCAAACGTTCCTAAGGGGAAAATAGCCAATAGATCGGCGTACGCTTGGCTTTTGATTGTGCGAGGAAACACGCAGTTTAAGTCATATTCAGAGAGGATAAGGAACCATATAGCTGTCCTGCCAATCAATATAGTTCTTGCCAGCAAATACTTAATGGGATCACTTCTAGTTACAATATGAATTATGAAAGACAGCATATAATGTTTAAGTTTTTGCGCTACAAGGACCAAGGCTAAACAATGCCTTTTTAAGCTACTATATCTGACTTCTGGTCCATGGATGATCCTGCTGAGGTAGTAGACTGGTCGTTCTTGCCCATCAATCTCTTATGCCAGCAAAGCTCCTACGGACCTCGTGGTGGATGTGAGGTACAGCTGCAACGGTATTCTCGCTTTTTGGGGAACCATGGTCTGTCATGAAACGAGCAGCTTCTTCAGTCCATCGAGAGACTCCTGGTGGCTCTCCTCCCACCTGAATTTCGTATTCTTTCGTAATAGCTGCATCAGTGAGTGTGTTATTTCGGCCAATCCAGGCATAAATCTCCTAAAGTAGGAGACTTTGCCGAGGAAACTCTTCAGCTCCTTCACCGTTCTTGGACATGGCATTTCCAAGATCGCCCGTTGTTTGTCTTGGTCCATCTGCACCCCTTGTCGATCAACGACAAAGCCTAGAAATTTCCCACTTGTCACTCCAAAAACACACTTCAGTGGATTTATTTTTAATTTAAACTTCCTACAACAGGAAAACACCTTCCTCAAATCACTCAGATGGGACTCCTCCTTCCTTTACTTGATGACCAAATCATCCACATAAAATTCCACAAATTTGTGAAAGAAGTTATGGAAGATGGCCATCATTGTTCTTTGGTAGGTCGCCCCTGTGTTCTTGAGTCCAAATGACATCACCTTGTACATGAAATTGCCAACGGGCTTCTAAACTCTATTTTCTCTGCATCCATGGGGTCCATCTTGATTTGGTTGTACCCTACATACCCATCCATGAAGCTATACATCTCATGACCAGCCGTTGCATCTATCAGTCTATCAATGGAGGGCAGGGGGAACTCGTCCTTAGGGAAAGATCTATTCAAAGCTCTGAAGTCCACGTAGATCCTTATTTGGTTTTTGTCTTTCTTTCCCACCGAGATAATACTGGATAGCCAGAGTGGGTGTTATATCGGCTTGATAAACCCTACCGTTAGTAAACGTTGGACCTCTTCTTTTATCTTTAGGTCTAGCTCGGGCTTATACGTTATCGTTGTTTGTTTTACTGGAATGGCTGAAGGCATGATGTTCAACTTGTGACAGCTCACTTCCTCATCCAGCGCTTCCATCTCTGCGTACTTCCATGTAAAAACATCTATAAATTTCCTAATCAACTCGACCAAGGCCTTTCATTTCTCCTCACTGAGATCTCTAGAGATGAAAATGGGCCTAGGGTCCTCCTCTTCTCTCGCCAGGTTCAACTACTCCAGTTCTTGTGCCTGTGGTTTTGGTTGATTCGCCATGTAATCTAGTTCCTTGGTGACTTCCTCCATAAATTCCTATACACTAGAGTTTTCTATCACCATACATTGTCCTCATTGATCCACCAAAAAAAAATTCATATATTGGGTCAACCTCATCATCAGTTTCCTCGGTCGCCCGCTAACACCGTTACAATCGTTATACCACCTTTCCTTCTTCAATAATGACCTTCTTGCATTGTCTGCTGGTAGTGGTGACTGCCTTCCTCTTCTTCTCCTCTCTAGATGCCTCAGCCACTCTTTTTCCTGAGAATCGGCTCAGCACGCTTTATCGTTTAACCTCATATTCCATCGGATCCACTTTGGGTTTCATCCTGTCTTTGACTTGCTTCGAGATATTTTGGGGTCAAAGGACCACTTGGTGAGATTCTTCGATCATTACTCTTGCACCGCTTGTAACCTCTTTACTCTACTTGTTCAAGGGCCCAAACCTTTCTCTGATCGAGGGAACCCATGCGCCCTCTATTCTTCTAGTTAGGACCCAAAGATCCTCCTCCAACTCAGTGTAAAATGCCGTGTCTACCAGGTGAGCTTCTTTAACAACGAAGGGCCTCTTTGTAGCCCTGATGGTCACCTCTATCCCCTTGATGTTCTCTTTAGTGCATTAGTGGTACGTAGAAGGAACTATCCCTTGGTTATGCATCCACACTCTTCTTATTAGCAGATGGTAGGAAGTTGCACTCTCTCTTTTATGGAACTTGATATGGGAACTCAAATTTCCCATTATAATCCCAACATTAACATACCCAATGGATTTGGAAGATTGGTTATCATACCCCGAAATCACCAAAGGCATGGGGACTGATGATGCTGGAAATAGCACCACCCTTCAAGGTGTTTGTAAGCTCAATTCAACGTTAACAATGGCAGCATAAGATTACATACACATATAGTAGAAGGAGGTGAGGAGAAGGGGATTCACACCAGAATATAAGTGGTTCAGCCAATCTGGCCTACGTCCACTATGCAAGTGTATGATGTGTATCACTGTATGAGGGCTCTAATGGACATATATACAATATCCCAAGCTTTCTCTCTCTACTGTGTGTTTGAACAGAGTTTCAGCTAGGGTTGCTAATTTTGGATCCTTTGCAAGGGGGATAATGACCTCTATATATAATACATGGGGGTGTAATGTATCCCCTATGCATGCAATGAGCATGTGAGTGTTGATCTAGCCAATCTGATGAAGACATCTGTCATTGTCACAGGTAGAGAATGATGATAAAATATTCCCCCCACGTGAGGGGAATGATTTGTTATAACTGAATTGTGTCCACGTGTCCTTATACACACATATGCCAATAAGAGCTCGGCCTCGATGCTTAGTTCTGACCTCGGCCTAGAAGAGGACGAGGCTGGTAAGGTCCAATTATCCATATAATTCGAGATGAGTCACTAAGGTCTCGGCTTAAGTGAAGCCGAGGTAAGGAGTTAGAGTCGGCCTGGGCCGAGGTTAAGCTGGCATGTGCGTGGAACATCGGCTGATTTACTGATGAGGTCGACCTTTTGTGAAAGTATGGCTCCTCGCGACCTCTGTCTACCCCTGGACGAGGTTGTCATTCCCAGGTGAACTGAAGAGCTAGTGACCCTTATGATACATGCAGTGTCCCCTTCATGAGTTTGGTGGTAGTGTCGACTAGGGCCGACCTTGCTATGGCCGAGGTCTGTTTTCACGGAACCAAGGCATTTCCAACCTCGGTAATGTCTTGGCCGAGGCTGTAGTTTATGAGTCGAGGTGACACTTGGGGCATATCAATCACCCTCCAGCCCTTAGTTACATGTGAGAGCAGGTGACTGGGGGATCTGTACACCACCGAGGTCTTTCTCCTATGTGCCAATGTTTATTTGACACTTGTCCATTGCTGAAGTGTGGCTTGCCTGGCAAGCATGTGTTGTCAGCCGTCCTTTGGGGCTCCCAAGGTAATAATGGGCCTTGGGAATCGTGCCCCCATATTTAAGGGTTTAAACCCCAATTTTCTCTCTTTCTTCTCCACTTCTCTCATTTCTGGTGCGATTCATTTCTGCAGCTTTCTCTCTCTAGAAAAGCTTTGGTTCGAGGTATTTTGGTTGGTGATTCCTCGCAGTCTCTTTATTTCCTCCTACTATTTCTTCTTCAGGTATCCTTTGCCATCCTTTTCTCTTTATTTTCCCTGTTTTCCCCTTACTTTTGTGTTTTTCGGTGAGTTTGGGAGTTTTCCGGAGAGGTCTCCATATTTTTAGGCGAACTGTTCTTGGTGTTCTTCATAATAGGCCTTTAAATTTTTGTAGTTTGATCCTTAGGTGAATCATTCCATTAGCCAGTCCTGTTTGTAGTTTTAGGAGGGTTGCAAGTGTAGGGTCGGCCTCTGATGCTCAGACCCCTTTACCAACTTTTAGAGGAGTTCCCTTCTCTTAGGGAGAAGACTCTAGAGAAAATTAGGCAGATAGAAAGAGCACAAGAGGAGGCTCGTACGTCACAGGAATTCCCCCTCAGACATATCTTTCCACCTCCTCTGAAGGTAGTATACCCTGAACCATTGGAACCAGTTATCCCAACAGAGGTCCCTGCTGAACCCATACCGATGTTTGAGTCTGAGTCTTCCACATCAGACCCTATATTTATGGATTCCTTCCAAGAGGCCATGGACTTCACAACTCAACAAGATCAGGCCCCTGATCAAGCCGAGGTCTCTAGTCGGGCCTCATCCCATAAAAATTCAAGCACATCGTCCTCTTCCTCAGAGGTTGAGATTGTTGCACCGAGTGTGGCTATTCCACCAATACTTGATGCCATTCCTCTGTCGGCCGTCATCGGGGCTGAGTTCGCTCAGAGGTTCCCAAGTAATACCCCGACGTCTTCCCAGGCCGACTTTGAGTTAGGCAATGCCGATGATGATGACATCGAGAGTGATGTCGACGTCTCTGAGGTGGCCGAGATCGAGAGTTCAATTACTGAGGTAGACCTTCTTTGCTTCAGATATATATACTCCATCAGACCTTCCATAAAGCTCAGAAGACCTGTGAGGGAAGAGATGGCTTATCACGATCGAGATGGTGAGATCTGCTTGTATGAGCAGATGTTCAAGTTAGGGTTTCGTTTGCCCATCCATCCCATCATTAGGTCTATCCTAGCTTACATCAATTTGGACCCTTCCCAATTGTCACCTAATGCTTGGAGGGTCATAATTGGGGCCATAGTCATATGGAGGGCTGCTCACCACTCAGACCTTCCAGTCCAGGTTTTTGTAGGATGTTACATCCCTTTATCTGCCAAAAACCATCCGAGTTACTATCATTTTGTAGCTCGGAAGCCTGAGAAGAAGATGCTCCAGATAACTCAGACTTCCAACCATAACTGGAAGCCTCGATATTTCTTTGCTTCAGGGCCATGGGAATTTGGTCCATGTGCTCCCTCTTCCCTTCTAGAGCCGAGGATTACCCTAAGATGGGGTAAGGTAACGATGTCTGCCAAGGCTGACCCTGGTCTGAGTCTACAAAACCTTCAGAAGGTCAAGGACCTTCAGGACCAGGGAATGCATGGTCTGCTCATTAAGTTTGAACATCTGATAACCCCCCACTACCTCTCTGAGACTGGTTTGGGGGGTAGTCCTCTTACAGAGCTTGGTAAGTGTTTTTATTCAAGTTATACCTCTAAGTTTATGCATGTCTAACTCACTATCTCAGACCTTTCAATTTTGCAGAGCGTCCAAAGGGCATATCAGACGAACTCTTAGAAATGGCAGCACCGAGTCTGACTAAGCTTGCTAAGAAGGTAGGTCTGAATGCTCCTCCTCCTCCTCCTCCTTCAACCTAAAAGGCTCAGGCCACAAAAAAGAGAGGTGCTAGCGACCCTGCCCCTGAAGATCAGAGGCAGAAGAAGAAAGGCGACGATTTTGCCATCCCTATATCCTCTGCAGATGCGTTGGCGGCTTGTATAGAGCAACTGAAGATCAATGACAGCATCATAGGCCACAGTCTGCAGGCTCTGGATGCTATCGGCTCTACCATGACCGAGGCTGACAAGCATTTTTGCAGGTCGATGGATACACCTCTGCTAATTGAGTTCGGCCTCCACAGGTCAATTCATGTATGACTTCAGGTTTATGTATATCTTCAAAGTGTAACCTCTGATTTGAATTTCAACTCATATATACGACCACATTATTTGCAGGGCCTGGCTGCCATGCATCATCTCGCCAATTGGACTCTGAGGAAGTTACCCCTCATTCAGAAGGGTCAAGAGGTCGAGAAGGTGCAAAAATCTCTGAATGCAGAGGTCGACCGCCTGAATTCCGCATTTGATGGGTTTGACAAGAAGGTAAGGGAGCTGGAGAAAGAGATCTCCAAGCTTAAAAAGGACCATACTGTGGCTCTGAAGGCCAATGATGATGTGCTACAGTAAAAGGTCGACTCTGCGGCGAAGGCAGCCCTTGAAAATACCTCTGAGGAGATTTTGGCAGACTACAAAGTCTCGGACGAGTTCATGAGCTTTGGCTTCGAATACCTTGAAAGAGGTATCAAGGCTACTGTCAAATGGGCGGCTGCAAAAGAGAAGGAGGCAGGGAGTCTGAAGGGCTCTGTTTTAATGAACCTCAGTTTGCCCAAGCACTTCAGGAGGTTGAAGAGGAGGTCACTGCCCCTGGACGGTACAGAGACGGGCAGAGATAATCACGGAGATGACGAGGCCGAGGTGACAAACATTGGCCAATAAAATCAGGTCGAGGATTCCATCACTCTTCCTTCTAATCCTTAGGCTTAATTGCGAAGCTTTATTTTGTAACCCCTGACTATTTGTAATCTCTGAGGAACATCATTAACTCATATTTTTTGGAATCTTACAATTGTATGGCAACCTCTAAGGAGGATTTTCACTTAACTTTTTTTGTTGAATGCTTCTGTCATGTGATGTTTTAGCTCTGAAGTCTTGTTGCAATGATGTCTGTTTAAACTTAATCAATAGTCTTACTTCAGACCTTGTCACCACCTAATGATGTTGTAAAGGTCTGAGGTCATCACCTAGGATGTTACCCTCATAATTAATCTCACCAAATTAATGATGTTAAGGGTCTGAGGTTGTCCAATTATGGTGTCTGACTTCAGACCTTGCCACCACTTAATGATGTTGTAAGGGTATGAGGTCATTACCTATGATGTTACCCTCATAATTAATCTCACCAAATTAATGATGTTAAGGGTCTGAGGTCATCCAAGTATGGTGTCTGACCTCAGACCTTGTCACCACTTAATGATGTTGTAAGGGTCTGAGGTCATCACCTAGGATGTTACCCTCATAATTAATCTCACCAAATTAATGATGTTTAAGGGTCTGAGGTCATCCAATTATGGTGTCTGACCTCAGACCTTGTCACCACTTAATGATGTTGTAAGGGTCTGAGGTCATCACCTAGGATGTTACCCTCATAATTAATCTCACTAAATTAATGATGTTAAGGGTCTGAGGTCATCCAAGTATGGTGTCTGACTTCAGACCTTGTCACCACTTAATGATGTTGTAAGGGTCTGAGGTCATCACCTAGGATGTTACCCTCATAATTAATCTCACCAAATTAATGATGTTAAGGGTCTGAGGTCATCCAATTATGGTGTCTGACTTCAGACCTTGTCACCACTTAATGATGTTGTAAGGGTCTGAGGTCATCACCTAGGATGTTACCCTCATAATTAATCTCACCAAATTAATGATGTTAAGGGTCCGAGGTCGTCCAATTATGGTGTATGACTTCAGACCTTGTCACCACTTAATGATGTTGTAAGGGTCTGAGGTCATGACCTAGGATGTTACCCTCATAATTAATCTCACCAAATTAATGATGTTTAAGGGTCTGAGGTCGTCCAATTATGGTGTCTGACTTCAGACCTTGTCACCACTTAATGATGTTGTAAGGGTCTGAGGTCATCACCTAGGATGTTACCCTCATAATTAATCTCACCAAATTAATGATGTTAAGGGTCTGAGGTCATCCAATTATGGTGTCTGACTTCAGACCTTGTCACCACTTAATGATGTTGTAAGGGTTTGAGGTCATCACCTAGGATGTTACCCTCATAATTAATCTCACCAAATTAATGATGTTAAGGGTCTGAGGTCGTCCAATTATAGTGTCTGACTTAAGACCTTGTCACCACTTAATGATGTTGTAAGGGTCTGAGGTCATCACCTAGGATGTTACCCTCATAATTAATCGCACCAAATTAATGATGTTTAAGGGTCTGAGGTCATCCAATTATGGTGTCTCACTTCAGACCTTGTCACCACTTAATGATGTTGTAAGGGTCTGAGGTCATCACCTAGGATGTTACCCTCATAATTAATCGCACCAAATTAATGATGTTAAGGGTGTGAGATCATCCAATTATGGTGTCTGACTTCAGAATTTTTCAACACTTAATGATGTTGTAAGGGTCTGAGGTCATCACCTAGGATGTTACCCTCATAATTCCTACCATTAGAGCACAATGAAGCAAGAACCGTCATGGAAACCGATCGTTTATTAATAATCTCTTCATAATATGGTACATTTACATAACTTTTTGCAACATCATATGTAATACTTCTTCAGATGATCAGCATTCCAGGGATTGGCAAAAGGTTCTCCTTCTAGATTTTCTAGGCTGTAGGTCCCGGGTACAACCTCTTCTGTTACTTTGTAGGGGCCATGCCAGTTTGGGTGGAGTTTGTTTATTTTCTATAAGGTCTTTTATAGTACCAAGTCTCCCACAGCAATGGGTCTTGACTTCACCCTCTGATTGTATAATTTTACTACTCTCTGCTGGTAAGCTGGTTGTTTGATTTTTGCGTCTTCTCTTCTCTCTTCAATCATATCTAGGTCTAGTCTCCTCTATTCCCCATTTTTTTAGGGTCATAGGTCTGAACCCTGTGAGTTGGGAGCCCCACTTCTGTTGGTATGATTGCCTCTGAGCCATGTGCAAGCATGAGTGGGGTTTCTCCTGTTGGTGTCCTTGCCGTGGTCCTGTAGGCCCATAGCACAGTGTAAACCTCTTCAGTCCATCTTCCCTTCCCTTCGCTTCTTCTAACCTCTTCTTAATTCCATCGAGGATTGTTCTGTTTGTGACCTCGATCTGACCATTTGCCTGAGGTCGGCCAGGAGATGAGAATAATTGCTTTATCCCAACTCTTACGCAATACTTCTCTAAAGAGGAGTTCTTGAACTGAGTCCTATTGTCTGAGATGAGAGTGTTTGGGAGGCCGTGTCTGCATATGATGTTCCTCCAAATAAATTAGAAGGTCTTCTTTTCTGTGATCGTTATCATCGGCTTTGCCTCCACCCATTTTGAGAAGTAGTCAATGGCAACTATCAGGAACCGATAACTGTTGGTAGCTCTCGTTAGGGGTCCTACTAAGTCAATCCCCCATACTGCAAATGGCCATGGAGAGGTGATGGACTTCATAGGTTGATGAGGTTGATGAGGAATAGTGGTGAATCTCTGACATTTATCATACCTCTTCACGTAAGCTGCAGCATCTTTAGCCAAGGTTGGCCACCAGTATCCCTGTGTAATGATTCTCTTGGCCAAGGGTCTTCCTCCTATGTGACTGGAGCAAGAACCCTCATTAACTTCCTGTAAGACTAGGGGAACTTTGATGGGATGCACACATCTAAGGAGAGGCAATATAAATCCCTTCTTGTACAGGACGTCTCCTACTATCGAGAACTTGGCGGCCCTATATCTCAACTTTCTCCTTTCTAGCTTGGATTCGGTTAGCTCTCCCTCTTTGATATATCTGACGAGGGGGTCCATCCATGAGTCTCCTAGGTTTAAATTGAGACAAGGGTTACATACCTCTTCTTCCTCAATGGTCGTTTTTCCTAAGACCTCGATCGGAACTGTCCTTCTGACGTCTGTCTTCGTCGCCGAGCCTAACCTTAGCAATGCGTCTGCATGGCTGTTACTTTATCGAGGTACTCTTTTCAGTTTTGTCTCTTCGAAATATTCTAACATCGTTCTCACCCTCTTAAGATACTTGGCCATCCTTTCATCTTTGGCCTCATAGACTCCCAACACTTGATTGACAACCAACCATGAGTCTCTATGAAGTAGGAGTCATCTTACACCCATAGTCTTTGCCAATAAGAGACCTGCTATCATAGCTTCATATTCTGACTCATTATTAGATGCCTTGAAGTTGAACCTCAAAGCGTATTCAATGTTGGCACTATCTGGAGCTGAAAGTATCTGCCCTGCGCCGCTTCCACTGTCACAGGAGGAACCATCAACAAAGAGATTCCAAATGTTTGTATCTGATAAGAAGGCCCCTTCCGACATGATTCCTTGCCTGAAGAGGTACCAATCCTCCTCGTTCTCCGCCATTCTGCCCTTGATCTTTTTGGATACGACCTCTTCCTGGCCCTAGAAGACGTTTGGTGCCATCTCTTCCTGTTCTCAGAAGACGTTTGGTGTCGTCTCTTCCTGCTCTCTGAAGACACTCCCGTTTAACCCTTCAGCACCAATCAGGTCATTTTCTGCCTCAGCCTCTTCCCATGTGAACTCAGCAACAACGTCTCCGAGGGCCTGCCCTTTGATGGCTGTCCTAGGTTGGTAGGTAAGGTCATACTCACCAAACTCAATGGCCCAAGTCATCAACCTTCCAAATTTCTTAGGTTTATACAAGACCTATCTTAGTGGGGAGTCAGTGAGGACTACCATGGAATGGGCTTGGAAGTAGGGCTTCATCTTCCTTGACGCATGTATTAGGGCGTAGGCTAACTTTTCCATACGAGGGTAATTTTGTTCAGACCCTTGAAGGGCTTTACTGTTGAAGTACACAGGCCTTTGGATTCCACTGTCTTCCCGTACTATGGCTGCACTGATAGCCGATTCGGAGACTGCTAAATACATATATAATTTCTCTCCTACTATTGGTCGAGATAACAACAAGGGAGACCCGACCCAAGGTATGACTTGAGTTGGTTAAATGCTTCTTCGCACTCTTCGTCCCACTGGAAGGCCTTTCTAAGCACTTTAAATAACGGAAGACACTTATCTGTTGTTCTGGAAATAAACCTGTTGAGTGCGGCCACTCTCCCCGTGAGTCTTTGGACGTCCTTGATGCTTCTTGGTGTCTTCATGTCAAGCAAAGCCTTGATCTTCTCTGGGTTTACTTCGATTCTTCTTTGATTGACAATGAATCCAAGAAACTTCCCAGCTCCTACCCCGAAGACACACTTCACGGGGTTGAGTTTCATTTTATACAATTCCATAGTATCAAAGGTCTTTTCAAGGTCTGCCATATGAGTGCAGGCCTTTAAGCTCTTTGTCAGCATATCGTCTACATACACTTCCATGGTTTTGCCTATTTGGTCTTCAAACATCTTATTCACAAGACGTTGGTACGTCTCCCCTACACCTTGTAGCAGTACGTCCCTTTATCGGTAATGAAGGTTGTCTTCTCTGAGTCTTCTGTATCCATGAAGATCTGATTGTAGCCTAAATACTCATCCATGAAGCTCATGAGCTCATGCCCTGCAGTAGCATCTACCATCTGATCTATCCGAGGTAAGGGATAGCTGTCTTTTAGGCAAGACCTGTTCAGGTCAGTGAAATCAACGCAAATTCTCCACTTCCCATTGGCTTTGGGCACGATGACGGCATTTGATAACCACTCCGGGTATATGACTTCTCTTATAAACTCAGCCTCTTATAATTTTTTGACCTCTTCTCAGATGACGTCGTACTTCTCTCTGGAGTAAACTCTTCGTCTTTATTTGATAGGCTTGGTCTCTTTGGTCACTTTAAGCTTGTGACTCATAACTTCAGGGTTGATACCGGGCATGTCTGCGTGACTCCAAGCGAAGACACTCTGTCTCTTCCTGAGGAAGTTTATCAGCTCTTCCTTGATTTCTGTCTTTAGGGCTTTGCCGACCTGGATGGTTTTTTTCGGTTCGTCCTCATTAAGGACGATGGATTCTACCTCTTTCACGACCTCCCCCTTCTTCAAATTTGTTTCATCTCTGGGGTCCAATGTATCAATTCTATAGGTGGTGGTTTCCCTCTTATGGACCTCCCTCTCTTCGGCCGAGTTGAAGTAACATTCTCGTGCTATGGTCTGGTCACCCTACACTTCCCATACCCCATAGGGGGTCAGAAATTTTAGCATCTGGTGGACCGTCGATGGCACAGCTTCAAACTCCTTAAGGGCCACTCTTCCTATGATGAGGTTATAGGCCGAGAAGACGTTTTCATCCATTATGAAAAAAATTATCTTCCGGGTCAACCTCTTAGGCCACTCATCACCCATCCGTACGTCCATCTCATACATGCCCAATGGGTGGACCTTTTCGCCGCTGAAGCCCATTAAAGGATGATGATAGGGTACCAGCCTAGCTCTGTTAAGACCTAGGCTCTTGAAGCAAGGCCAAAACATTACGTCTGCTGAACTCCCTTCATCCACGAGGATCCTCTGCACCTCGTACCCATGCACTCTTATTGTTATTAATAAAGGGTCATCATGCAGGGCTAAGATACCCTTGAAGTCGAGTCGGGAGAACCCAACATGAGGGTGTCCATGTCCACCTTCTTTCTTTTCTACGCTGTATCGGAAGACGTTAGATTTACAACCTCAAGTTTGGCCACCGATTTGGCCTCTGCCACATGAGCTTTCCTGTCAGCCACTTCAGAACCACCTCCCACAAGTCCCCCGCATATGGTATCAACACCAAAGGAGATCATGCAAACCCTCTTTACCGGGGTGTTGTCATCTTTCGGTGGAAGGTCCGGATCATCATCTTTCGAGTTATTGCCTCTTCTAGCTGGGGCATCGTCACAGCATCTGCCGTTTCTCCTTTTCTTAGGGTCATCTCTTCCCCCCTTAGGAGCTTTGCCATCAACATACCTCCTCAGCTTTCCGAATTTTAACATCTTCTCAATATCATCCTTCAAGGCGAAGCATCTGTCTGTAACATGGCCATGGCCCTGGTGGAACTCACACCATAAGTTTTTATTCCTCTTATCTGGAGGGGCCTTCAGTTTCTCTGGCCATCTTAGAGTCCTATCATTCTTGATCTCATTGAGGATATGCTCGCAGATCACGGTTAGAGGAGTATAGTGAGCGAACTTGTCATCGGGTGACCTCTTCTTTCCATCTTTCTTTCTTTAGGACTTCCCGTTACTACCGCGGTTCTCATCCTCATACTTGGAGGCCATTGCCTCTTAGGGATTCATGATTTTTCCCACAGTTTCCAGTAGCTCTGCCATGGACCTGGGAGGGTCTTCCACGAGTTTCCACAACAACTTCCCTTTCTGAAGACCTCCTATGAGGGCGGTCATAGCTATATTCTCTTCGTAATCTTCAACCTCAAGTTTCTCTTTGTTGAACCTGGCGATGTAGTCCCTTAGTCTCTCGTCCTTGCCTTGCTTGACATACAATAGATGAGTGGTGTTCTTTTGAGGTCTTACCCCAAAGTAGAAGTTATGAATGAATCGTTCGGCCAAGCCCTTGAAGTTCTCAATTGAATTCTTCAGAAGAGAGGTGAACCAGCTGTGCGCTGCTCCTGTCAAGGTCCCAGAGAAGGCCCTACACTTCATATCATCCGATATCGAGTAGATGTCCGCCGCCGACTGATACATCTCAATGTGATGTACGGGGTTGGTGCTACCATCGTACTTGGGAGACACCACTGGTGGTTTGAACTTAGTAGGGGTCGGGAAGCTCACTTTCTTAGCTACGAATGGAGAGACCTATGAGTAGCCCCTTTGTAGTGGATCCTAACTTTTGATGAGGTCTCCTTTCTTCTCCTCAAGACGTTAGATAGAGTCATTCCACGGTCTCCTACCATCAGCCTGGCCGATGTTGTCCCCAGCCACCTCCAAGGGATGGACTAAGGGTTCCCCTATCACAGCACGACGTCGGTTGTTGACCTCTTCCTGGTCTTTGCCCCTTCCTTCATGGGGTCGGCCTTGATCAGGCCGACCCTGTCTGTCTCCTCTTTGTGAGCCAACTGCGCTTCTCGACCTTGATAACCTCTGTCTTAGGTCATTCACTGGGTCCAACCTCTCAAAGGCTGACCCTCTGCTCAATCGATCAAAAGCTGATCCTCTTTGTTGGGCCTCTTCACCACTTCAGTCGATACAACCTCGGCTCTACTGAAGAGGACGTACCGTATTATTCGAAACCTCATACGGCTCCCAATAATCCTCCGGGACCTCTTCTGCCTCTAGATCGTCATACCTGTCCTCCGGGCAAGGGTTTCCTTACCTCCCCAGGCATAAGCGCCTAGGGTCGACAATGTCCCTCCTTCGCTGGGGTGCAGGCTAGTCCTTCATTGGTGCCTGGGGTGGTCCCTTGGCATCAGGATGAGGCTGGACAGCCGCGGGAGTGATCATCTCCGGTGAGACTCCAGGTGGCCTCATCATAGTTTGGCTGAGCTGTGCAAACTTCTGCTGTATAGCTTGTTGTGTTGCAGCCAAAGACCTCAAGGAGACAGCTACCTTCGCCATTTCGGATTGAGGCGGTGCCTGGATGGAACTAGGCCCTCCCCCACCAGGCGGCGGAAGAGGCGGTGGTAATTCTGGTGCCATGTGTTAGCAAATAAGAGCTTGAGTAGAAGGTGAGCTTAATACCTTAAAGGACCTCTTTCAATGGTGAAACAACTCCACACAAGGGGTGGTGCCTGGTTCACCACCAGAGTCTCTAGTGAGGCTAAGCTGAAGAAGAGGAAGATACAGCTTCTAATTCCCACAGACGGTGCCAAAATAATGATGCTGGAAATAGTACCACCCTTCAAGGTGTTTGTAAGATCAATTCAACATTAACAATGGCAGCATAAGAGTACATACACACATAGTAGAAGGAGGTGAGGATAAGGGGATTCACACCGGAATATAAGTGGTTCAGCCAATCTGGCCTACTTCCACTGTGCAAGTGTATGATGTGTATCATTGTATGAGGGCTCTAATGGCCATAGATACAATCTCCTAAGATTTCTCTCTCTTCTGTGTGTTTGAATAGATTTTTAGCTAGGGTTGCTAATTTTGTATCCTTTGCAAGGTGGAGGATGACCTCTATATATAGTACCTGGGGGGTGTAATGTACCCCCTATGCATGCAATGAGCATGTGTGTGTTGATCTAGCCAATCTGATGAAGACATCTGTCACTGTCACAGTTAGAGAATGATGATAAAATATTTCCCCCACGTGAGGGGAATGATTTGTTATAACTGAATTGTGTCCATGTGTCCTTATCCACACATATTCCAATAAGAGCTCGGCCTCGATGCTTAGTCCTGACCTCGACCTGGAAGAGGCCGAGGCTGGTAAGGTCCAATTATCCATATAATCCGAGATGAGTCACTAAGGTCTCGGCTTAAGTGAAGCCAAGGTAAGGATTTAGAGTCGGCCTGGGCCGAGGTTAAGCTGGCATGTGCGTGGAACATCGGCTGATTTACTGATGAGGTCGACCTTTTGTGGAAGTATGGCTCCTCGCGACCTCGGCCTACCCCTGGCCGAGGTTGTCATTCCCAGGTGAACTGAAGAGCTGCTGACCCTTATGATACATGCAGTTTCCCCTTGATGAGTTTGGTGGTAGTGTCGTCTAGGGCCGACCTTGCTATGGCCGAGGTGTGTTCTCACGAAACTAAGGCATTCCCAACCTCAGCAATGTCTTGGCCGAGGGTATAGTTTCTGAGCCGAGGTGACAATTGAGGCATATCAGGGACCAACCTTTCTTCTGGAATATTAGCTGTGTGAAAGGAGTTAATTGGCATAATATTGATGGAAGCTCCCCCATCTATAAGAGTCCTTGCGAAACTAATTTCGTTGACGCTAGCGGTCACATCCAGTGGCCTATTTTGAGGGAATCTCACAGCCCTATCGACATCGTTGAAGGTTACTTCTGACAGAAACCACCTTACCAACCTCGCCATGGGTCCCTTCCATCTCATCGAAGGGACAACGTTCTTCCTCGCAATGTCAAGTATTGCCTGGGCTATTTCAAGCCTACTTTATTCGGTACCCCTACCTGGTCGAAGAACCAGGAGAATTTTGGGGATTTTGAAACTGCACAGTATTCTAGGGCTGGGTCTACTTCCTCGCCTTCAACGCTGTACATATCCTCCACGTCCTTGGTGCTTGCCTCATCGTAGGCCAACACTATATTAGCCATTCCTTTCGTACAATCTTTTAGAGCTTCTTCGAACTCCTCGTGCCTCAACGTTGGCCCTCTTTCTTCTCTCTCCACCTCTTCATCATAGACCACCATGAGATTGGCCCCATGTGCTGGTAGTGGGTTGTTGTTGACGTTATGTGGAGGGATTTGCAATGTCTCTACATTCACGTACTTATCGATGATTCTTCTCAGTGTGAAACAACTCTCTATCGGATGCTGGATCCTCCGATGAACCTGGAAGTACTTAGTATCCGCCTTCATTGCCGCATCGGGTTCCCCAACGGGAATATCTTTTAGTTCGTAGATCATTCCTCCTTGGACCATTACGTTGTAACAGCTGACATCCTTCTCCAGTGTACAAGGCAATGGTGGTGGATCCTCCCTATTTCTTCCAAACTTCCTCTTATTGTCCTTCTTCGGCACCTTGCCCCCATCTCCTCCGTCGGTGTACCCTACCCGTGGGGGCTGAGACCTCCCCCTCACAGATTGTATCGGCTGCCTAAACATCATGGGCACCACCATCGGATTTGGTCGTACCACCAAGGAGATATTTCTCACTGTTTTTAAGAATGCCAAAAAAGTCCCCTCGCATGTCTTATTGATAAGATGGCAGATGTACTCAGGAAGCAGCCCCTCAACGCAGATCTATAATAACTTGGACTCTTTGGCCTCCTCCCTCACATCGAGGTATCTTTCCCTAAACCTTCGAACATAAGCCACCACTTCTTCCCCAGGTCGCTGCTTCTCCCTACCCAGTTGCGTCAAAGTAAACTCATCTTCTTCCAGAAAGAATTTCTGGACAAATAATATGTGCATCTCCTCCCCACGTAGAACACTCTTGGGAGACAAATGGGAATACCAGGTATATGCTTTATCGGTTAAGGATTTAGAAAAATCCCTCAACCTAAGCTTCTTATTATTGCAATGCGCTCCCAAGTGTTTAACAAAGTGCTTAATATGCTCCTTCGGGTTCCCACCTTTCCCTGTGTATTTTTCAAAAATAGGAGGAATATAGTCCTTTGGATAGGGCTCATCATTGTATTCCTGGGGATAGTGTGTTCTAAAGTCATCATAAATCGAAACTACCTCGCCAGAAGATTGTGAGGAGGCTTTCATGAACTTCAGCATCTATTTCTGCATCTCCTTTCTCATTTCCTCCATGGGTGATGCTACTGGGGCAACAAACAACGGGACCATGTGCTGAGTGCCCGTTGTAGCTGGGGCAGTCATCACAGTTGGGGCCGTTGATACTCCTAATGTTCCCACTGCTGGATTCACAACAGAGGGTATGCTCGCTAGGACTGTTCCTATTACGCCTGCACCTGGTGGGGCTGTTGAGGCTGCCCCTGGTGTTACGAAGGAATTGGCTTCAAATCCTTCCAACACCGTTGAAGCTACCAGAGTTTGCAAAAAACTAATAAAACATACTCATGAGGAGTGCCACCTGAGTGAGTCCCAACCCTGCACTCGTGGAAGCTTGTGTCACCCCTGGAACGCCTATCATCGCCTGAACCGAAGGTACCTCTATTCGAGGAGCCCCATCCCTTAGAGCCTCCAGTTTTCTCACAGCTTGTTCCTCATTGTGTTGGATGTCATCAAAGTTGAGCCTTCGATTAATGTTATCTTGTGCCATACTCCTTGCCTAGAAGAATGCCTCCCCAGGGGAGTCGCTAAATGTAAGAGGGTAGTTTAGATAAGATGGAGTCGTAACCCCTTTTTGAGTATGGTAATGATTAGATAATTGACCAAAACTTTGGATTAATGATAGGACATACAAACACAAACTTAATGAAGATAAGACTCAGTTTAAACTCACAAATATCTCGTGTATAACTCAGAAGGTAGTAAAGAACTTAGAAGTAACTTAGCTAGAGGGAGAGAGAAGTAATCACCCTAGATACACCTTGGTAGGCAGGTAAACACACCAAACACCCTCAAGAATCTCTGTCAAGTATTAAAAGCTTCGTAATAAATAATAATGGTGAGCGGGTAAACCCTCTGGTTTGTAATAACTCTCTCTGATGTATATTCTCTCTAGTAATAACTTCTGAACTCTCAAACGATCATCCTCTCCTCAAAGGTGGTTGGGGTCCTTAAATAGCCCTCCACACCACCCCCGAGGCAACTCAGTCATCAATGCCTGTGAAAGACCTCCCTCATACTTTATGTCACAAACATTAAATACGTTATGCACTAGTTGTCTCCACGTCATAAATATTAAATGCCAAGACATGCCTTTTGCCTAACCACTATGTGTCAGGGGGCTGTTGTCACAGAGGTGGCTCACCAACTACCTGACAACCCCAAATATGATAGGCTAGGGTTTTTCCGCGGCGCGAGAGTCACCTATGCGCCGGTCGTTTTATATTCGTCTCACCTGAACTATACAAAAACCTAAATTACGACTTCACTCAACTGGTGAAAACAGCGGTAAGTCGGGTATCGTAAGAAATCCACAGGGAGTGATTGAATTTTAGATTTTAATTGTTGTAAAACTTCAAGAATAAAAATGTAAAATAAATAAAAGAAAAGATGATGGTTGGTGATGGTGGAAAAAGAAAAGAATAAGTTATGCTACGCAAAAGTAAAACGAGGATCGGGATTGCATCCAACCACACGAATCGAAACAACTACTAATCAAGATTTCGGCGATCGAGCATTTTCAATTAAGCATAAACATCGCACAACAAGGAATTTAATCCAAAGTTTTGAGATTAAATATTTAACGAAAAATGGTCACACACGGATTAAATTCGGAATATCGCTATAAACACTAACGTTGCGTGACAAATAAAGTTAAACGCATAATAATCCGACTTTAATACGCGAGGTTTCAATTAAATGCAATTTTACACGAAACCCTAACTTTCGAGGTCCAAACCCGTTAATGGCGGAACACAACCCCGAGCCTATTTATCTAAGGGCAAAACATAAATGAAACTAATTAACAAAGCAATAAACTAATTAAGCAAGAAATAAATAACTAAAACTAATTATCTAAGCATGAAATTAAACAACAACAATGGAAATAAACTATAACAACAATTACATTAATGGTAGGGGTAATGAAAAATCCAACTTACAACACCCAAAAGTTGTCACACCAAATGAGGAAGAAGAAGAGCTCTCAAAACCCTAACCCTAAACTAAGCTAAAATGAAGAGATATTTACTCCCAAATGAGAGAAATGAGTTATATACAAAATATTCCATGGTAAACTTGTAATTAAAGGGAAGAAAAAAAAATCTGCAGGGCTGAATCGATTCGGAATTGGGACGAATCGATTCAAAAACAGGGGAAATTCGTAACTGTCATTCTGGTACATTCCGAATTGATTCGGCTTTTGGCCGAATCGATTCGTCCCTATAGGTCTGCAATTTTTTAGCTTTGTCCTATTTTACGAAAAATGCCGTCATTTCTTCGTTATAGCTCGGAATTAGGCACGGTCGGAGGCTACGCGAAGATAACTCAGAGGGATACAACATCAAAGAAGACATTAGGCTAAAAAAGCAAAATATGAAATGACTAAAATGCCCTTGAATGTTCCCTTGAGTGTGAATTTGAAGTAAAAACCATCCTAAAAATACCATAACTCCATCGATACAACTCGGATTCATGCACCATCAGTGGTCACACGAAGAGAAATCAAAGGGATTCAACTTCCATGAAGAGGTCGAGATTCAAACTCGAATGCGGAAATTACTAAAACACCCCCGAAGCTGCAATAGTCGACGAAACTTTTTTGAAAAGCGTCCGAACTTCAGACTAGGCATCCAAATACCTACAAAAGCTCAATTAGCCCCTGCAAAACATGGTAACATAGAAATCCTAGGTTGTCTGGTTAACGAGCATAATTATAGGGATTAAGATACCCAAGGGGGCTAATAAGGCATATGTTAACGAGTGAAATACGCAATATTTGCGTCGTGTCACACCCTCTAACTTACACATTGCTAGTCCCTAGCAATGAAATAGGAAACAACAAGAACTACAAGAAAATCACAAATAGTATACAAGTACAAAAATGGGATAAGAAAGGATAAGGCCACTTTCGTGGGCGAACGATTGCATTTAGCATATGCAATAAGCCGTTAAACCCCTAGGTTACCCTAGTGGACGAGTGTCGTCTCGTGAGGGTTTTCAGGGATGAAACCCACAAACATCACATGGTTTCCTCAAAATATGCCCAACCCAACATGCGACAAACTTTAAAGCAACGAAAAATATTTTAAATGCGTTTTTAGCATATTAAATGAATTCAAGCTAAAGTCCGTTGTTATTAACAGGTTGAATGCACCTCATAGAATTGAAACTTTAAAAGTGGGAGGGGGGAGAGCAAATGAACAATATGATTTGATAAAAACTTAAATAAACTGGATAAACATAAAGGCATGCATATATTCGATCCTCACGGGCATTACGCTCAACAAATGAATTCACTATGAAAAGGGGGGTAATACACGGGACATGCGGGCATAAAGAGTAAATGTAAATGGAAACTAGGCCGCACACATGTCACAAATGAAGAACGCTATATATAAACTGAAAAATTATAATCTCAATGAAAGATACCACTCATTAAAAGAGGCAAAATGCATTTTCACAGATTATCAAAACTATTATGACTTTTAAATTAAATTAGCCCTAAGATCACATAGGACTTTAATAGGGTTGTAATGTAGGCTAGGCTAGGGTACGAAATGAAAGAGATGTATATACGGATTCAAAGGTGTTTGGGGATGAAACTCGGGATAATGGAAAATGCGGGCAATATCAAAATTGGAAAACAAGTTCCAAAAAGGCACTAGATATATCATTGGGGAGAGTAATCAAAGCTTATTGAAAAATATACAACAATATTTACAAACTTTCTCTTTCCTTTCTTTTCTTATTTTTCTCATGTTTTCTTTTGCTTTCTCTTTTCTTTTTCACTACACTTTCTTCACATAACTTTTCTTTACTTTTCAAACTCTCATATGCCTAAATTGTAACCACACTACACAACATGATTCAATCCCAAGCAACATTCCAAACAAAGGTATGTAAGGATGTATGGTGTATAACTCCAATTTGGAGTTGGTTATGGAATTTTGGGGTTATGAAATGAAAGGCTATATTTAGGCTCAAAGGGGTTAACCAGGGTAAACATATAAGGTGAGGTCAAGGCTAATATGGGTGATATAATAAAGATTGCCTATGATCATTTCATAAAGTTTACGCAATTCTCAAGTCAAAACAGTATATGAAAATCATGCTCAAGTAACGGATTTCAAGATATAAACTCAATTAATGAAAGATCAAATAAAAGAATAGAGAGATTACCGACTAATTCAACATTTTCAAAGAGGAAAGAATAGGGTATACACTCATAAATGATGAAAGGTGAAACCTTACTCGGTGTAAGTATATACAACGCAACAAAAGATTACCGAGTTATAAAAATTTTCAACCAAAGCAAGAAAAGTGCATATACTTGTAACACCCCGTATTTTTGTACAGTTAATATTTAATTAATTTGGGAATTTTAAATTACTGGTGTGTTGTAATTTTAATTGAATTAATTATGACAATATATATATATTTAAATATTAATCGGGGAGTGAATGGTTAATGTTTAGGGAAATTTATTTACTAAGTGAATAGTAATAATTTAATTACGTCATTTCGGGTATTAATGACGGGGTATGCACTTATCTCAACCGGGAGTCGATATAGACTAAATTGGGTGTGAGATAAGGATTTTTATAAATTAATTCGGATGCCAATTCTGAGTGCGCGGTTGAGTCCGGATGCGTCGAGATAGTCAGAAAAGAGTACCCGGGGGTGGTAATTGGGTCTCGGGATATTTTTGGGTATGGCCGGGCTCACACGGGGTGAGTTGGGACACTTTAATTAAGCCCATTAGACTAAAAACGGGATTAAGGGTTTTTAACCTAATGGGGAGATTAAGGAATGGCAACCAACATAACTCTAAACCTAGGGTTTGAGAGGAGATTTGGGGGAAAGCAAATCAAGAACAAATTGGAGGTCATTGGAGCCAAATTAAGGGGCATCAACAACGGATCAGACACTACGAACACTTACAGGCAAGTGGTTAACTATTGTGATTTCTAAAATTATGATAATCAATTCATATCATAGTGATGTGTATATGAAAAATTCGTTTTGGGTGTCACTAAAAATCTAAATTGGGTTTTTGTAAATTTATATACCTCAATGAGATTAAGGGGGGAGATTGATCGTGTTTATGATTCTAGAATGTAGAGGACTGAATCAGATGTTAAAGCTGGTAAGAGTAGATAGTTAATTACTGTTAAAATAAATGAAATTCGGATTGGGGGTTTGAAACCCGAATAATACCCAAATCGGGAAAACCATTGGATTTATGGATATTGATGATGAAATTAGGTCTGTGAGATGTTTAGACCCTTTCCTTACATGAAGGATGTATTATTTGTATTTGGGTAAGGGCTTAGGTTGAGAAATTAAGCTTTAAGTTTCATCCATGGTTGACAGTGGCTGGAGAAGATGATTACTAGAACGATCGATCGATCGACCTAGGGAGCTCGATCGATCGATGAAGGTGAAATCTGGGCAGTTCGACCAGTTTGTTATATAAAGGGAAAATTATTAAAAGTTAAGTTTCATACATTAATAAGTGATAAATAATTATGAAACAAATATTCCTAGCAATTATGGGAGAAAATAATTGGGACTAGGATGAATTTATGCGGGGCACTTAATGGATGAATTTGAGAAATTTTATTCCAAAATAGTGAAATACAGATCATGTGAGTGAATCCGGGTATATTGGTCAAACGAACCCAAAGTAGTGAATTAAGTTTGGAGATAAACTAATTAATTTTGAGTCGGGATATAGACTCGGGGAAATATTTAATTATGGACCAAGTGGGTGAGTCCGGGTATGTTGATAATTATAGGTAAATATAATTGGGAAATTATGGAGATAAATGTGTGACACATTGTGGGCGAAAAATGTGGGAAAGAAATTATGAGATGTAAAAATGGACCGAGTGAGTGAGTCCGGGTATGTTGGTTATGTGGCACCAAAGTATTAAATTTATTTTTTGAGAGAGAGTAATTAATTTGGAATCGGAACATAGACTCGGGAAATATTAAGTTACGGGCCAAGTAAGTGAGTCCGGGGATAATTGTTGGGTGACACCAAGTTATGAAATAAATGATTGAGCTAATTGATTGAATTAGAGTCTGATGGTAGACTCGGGTAGGATTAAATTAATGGGTGTGATAATTAATTTAATTAGAGTCAGATTGTAGACTCGGATAGGATTAAATTAATAATTGTGACAATTAATTTAATTAGAGTCGGATTGTAAACTCGGGTAAGATTAAGTTAATGGGTGTGAGAATTAATTTAATAAGAGTAGGATTGTAGACTCGGGTAGTATAAAATTAATAAGAGTGATAATTAATTTAATAAGAGTCGGATTGTAGACTCGGGTAGTATTAAATTAATAAGTGTATTAATTAATTTAATTAGAGTCGAATTGTGGACTCGGGTAGGATTTAATTAATTAATGTGTAAATTAATTATATTAGAGTCAGACCACAGACTCGGATTTTTGTTGATTAATTAATGGGTAAATCAATTAAATTAGAGTCGGACGATAGACTCGGGGCGGCATTAAATTAATACGTGTGTTAAATAATTTAATTAGAGTCGGGGGATAGACTCGGGGCGTTATTAAATTAATGGGTGTGTTAATTAATTTAATTAGAGTCGGACCATAGACTCGGGGAAAGTATTACATAAATTGAGGTGTGAATTAAATATATTAGAGTCGGACCATAGACTCGGGAAGACGATAAATTATTAAGTGAGAAAATTAATTACGTTGAGTCGGGCCACAGACTTAGGAAATTACAGGCAGTGTACGGGATTTTTAGTCACGGTAAATCCGGGGTTATTAATATATATATACGGTGTAGTGATAGTATATATATATATATATACGTGTATGTATTGTGTGTGACATTGAATTACAGGCAGTGTATGGGATTTTTAGTTCACGGTAAAGCCGGGGTTCATAGTATATATATACGGTGTAGTGATAGTATATATATGTGTGTATATATTGTGTATGATAGTAAATATCAGTGACTAGATATTTATTCAATTCATATACTCTAATGCTATCAAGGGAGGTTGTGCGATGTGGGTGAATCCCCTAGATTTAGGAGTAGGGTGAGTATATCCCCAGGTCATAGCATCAGGTATATATGGGTGAGGGATTTATCTCACTTTCAGGGAAGGAATATGACCGCCTCCACTACGTTTATATTTTGGGCCAAGTTGATGAGCGATTCCAACTTGGGGAACTAGGTTTTGTGAGCACACCTAGTGATATATCATTTTAGAGGGAATCATCCGGCGAGGGTATACTCGAAGGGATGGATATACGTATGTTATGTGTGTGGATATTGTGGTAAAGGTACATATATAATGGTAGTAAATATTATATACGGGTAATAATACAGTGTGTGATGTATTTACTTTTTATAACTTGTGATACGGTTATAAGTTACTATTTAAGAGGAATTAATTAAGTTAATTGTGAAATAACTTATAATTCAAGAAATTATTATACTCGGGTTAGAGTAGTATGGCAAGGGAAGGTTATACCAGAACTAGTTGGATGGGGTAGTACAACTAGGCGGGGCTAAGGTAACCGGTAGGTGTGCACAATAGTGGAGGGGTGAGAATGTCCTCAAGGGAGTGCGACACTAACTTAAATATGAAGCGCATTCATGCATTTTAAATTACTACAGTTAATTCACTTGCTAAATATTTTCAAAATGTTTTGGGTTCTAACCCTTACTATAAAACCATTTTCAAAACCTTTTAGGTGTCCAGCCACAGGGACGCCAGGATTGATATTCTATTCCAGGGTCACGGAGCTGCGGCATATGTGGATGCTAGCAGGAGTTTGGTTTAGACGCATCATTCATTCATTCCTAGAGTGGGAATCTTGTATCAGTTTTAGTTTTATTTAGGGCTTGTCGCCCAGACTTCTCGGTACAGTTTTCAGGTGTAATTTATTCATTAGTTGAATATTTGTAGTGGATTATTTCTTTTGTGGCCGGTGATTTATTTGGCAAGTTGTGTATATATGATCCAGTTTATTTTCATTCAGTTGTGTGAATGGTTTATATTTTAATTCCACATGTACTGTTTTGTTAAATCAAAAAGTTAAAATTGGCACCAACTTTTGGAATACTAGGTGGTTAGTAAGTTTTAAAAAGTTTTCGACAGTGATGCTAAGGATGATCCAACTGGGATTCCTGTTTTAATTTGGTATAGGACTGATCACCCGGTATTTTATTAGGCGGGGTGCCACAATACTCATGGGATAAAGTTTAATTCATGAATTTATTCATTGATGATGCTGGAAGTAGCACCACCCTTCAAGGTGTTTGTAAGCTCAAATCAATGTTAACAATAGCAGTACAAAGACATATAGTAGAAGGAGGTGAGGAGAAGAGGAAGATCACCGGAATATAAGTGGATCAGCCAATCAGGCCTACGTCCACTGTGCAAGTGTGTGATTAATATCACTGTATGAGGCCACTAAGGGCCATGGATACAATCTCTCAAGCTTTCTCTCTCTACTGTGTAGAATGATAAAGTTTCAGCTAGGGTTGCTAATTTCGGATCCTTTTCAAGGTAGAGGATGACCTCTATATATAGTGCCTGGGGGGGGGGGGGTGTAATGTACCCCCCAAGCATGAAATGAGCATGTGGATGAGTATCGAACTAGTATGACAATGACACATGGCTGATCTCATGTAGATAATGATGACCTCAATATTCCCTCACGTGAGGGGAATGATTCAGTTATAACTGATTTGTGTAAACATGTTCCTAGCCAAAAATATGCGCATAAGAGCTCGGCCATCTGTGACTGGTCCTAACCTCGACCTGAAATTGGACGAGGTTGGTGTGGTAGGGCAACTGCTTGATCAGTGGTGACCTTGGCTCAGGAGAAGAGCCGAGGTAAGGCCGGTGGGACTGCAACGTCGGCTTGGGCCGAGGTAATGATGGCGTAGCAGGAACGTCGGTCGATTCATAGCCAAGGCTAGTTATGATGATGGAGTTGTCCTTGTAACCTCGGCCTGCACCTGGTCGAAGTTGTCAACCTTGGGTGTACTGATGAGTAGTCTACCTCTGTACATCATGAAGATCTCAACTGTTGTCTGAACGCGAGACTAGTAACGTCGGCCATGGCCGACCTTGCTTAGGACGAGACTACTGGCTACCAATCTATATACCCTATAACCTCGGCTATCTCCTTGGCCGAGGTAGATGTCTCTGAGCAGTTGGGTACATATAGGGCATATCATTAATAATACCAATGATTTAAGGACTAAAGTCTAATGACTTCTAAAATCGAGAACATGCATCATTGAGTTGTCTATTGGATCGGGAAATTATTATAATTTATCATCAAAAACAAGGCAAAATGCCCAACAAAGGAGAAAAAAGAAAGAAAATATTTTTGAATTTTTTCAAATTTTCACAAAAAGGCATACTTAGTAACTAAATGTGAGCAAATCAATGGACTACACATGAAATGGATAGAATATCCTACACCCTAACCTAAATGTTGCATTGTCCTCAATGCGCATTAAAAACACAACATAAAAAGAGAAAAAGAACGATATTACCCAAAATTGGAGCGATCTCCATAAGCACGAGTCCAATGAAATCTACAAAACAAGTTAGTACCGAGCATAGCAAAAACAAATAACAAAAAGTTAACTAATTACACTAGACTAAATAATAGGGAAAGAAAAGTAAGAAAGAAAGAAAATTAAAAAGCTAACTATTTACAACCTACTATTTAGGCTTCACACTAACTATACACTAGAAGTCTAAATAGTTGAGGGTCCACCCAAAAAATATTTTGACTTTGAAAGATCAACGGTGGACCCCCTAAAGCGAACATGCCTCCCAAAAAATAATAATTCCGTTTGAAAAACGGAAGGCATGTGTAAGGCGTAAGAAATGAACCATCGCCAATTATCAATTTTGGGCGGACGATGGGGGATTTGGATACTACGGAGGACAAGACTACATTAGTCTCAGAAAAATCAAAATCACATCCCCAAGATTCTTCAATTGGAAGGGGAGGTGGGGCAAGTGCAAGTGAAAAGCCCATGAGATGAAGCATCTCAAAATAACATTTTATTCAAGAATCGGGTAAAAGTCCTCAAGACTTTCAACTGATTCTTGCGATAAATTTAATTGTTCAGGAATAGTAGGGGGGTAAAGGAAAGGAAGGACCAACAACCTCAATACAATTGGAAGAATTAATAAGAGGTTGAAAATCGAAATTGCTAAAGCTTGGATCACTCTCAATGATTTCTTCAACAAAAAGGGGTGGAGATGAAACGCAAGTTTCAACCTCGACCCGGTTTTGTAAAGAAATAATCTCATTGAGCATGGCATCATTTTTGAGAAACCAAGCTTGAGAACTTTCGGATTGGTCATTCATTTCCTTAATCATTAACTCATAATCAAATGAACAAGAAGACATTTCATCTTCTTGTGCGGGCTGCTCATAGCTAACGGATTCCCCGCATTCCAAATTACCCTCACAAGGTGATGAGGGATCATTTACATACTCTTGAATTTCACGCTCAATGCTCTCATCTTCAAGAATTTGTAGGCATTCTCTCATTGTTTTGGGAGTATAACTGGGAAAATAATTCTCATAACAATTATGGTTATCTAAAGTGTAATAGCGATACATTTCAAAATAAGCTATTCAATAAAAGCGACAAGCACCGAGATTTCAATTTCTCGAAACAATCTATCACAAGTCAAAAAGAAAGAAAAAAATAAAGAATACAAATATGAATCAAATAAATACTATGAAATAATAAAACAATTACTATCTAAAACACACTCCCCGGCAACGACGCCATTTGATAGGCCAAGGTTTTACCGCGGTGCGAGAGTCACCTACGCGCCGATCGTTTTATATTCGGCTCACCTGAACTATACAAAAACTTAAATTATGACTACACTCAACTGGTGAGTACAACGGTAAGTTGGGTATCGTAAGAAATCCACAGGGAGTGATTGAATTTTAGATTTTAATTGTTGTAAAACTTCAAGAATAAAAGTGTAAAATAAATAAAAGAAAAGGTGATGGTTGGTTATGGTGGAAAAAGAAAAGAATAAGTTATGCTACGCAAAAGTAAAGCGAGGATCAGGATCGCATCCAACCACACGGATCGAAGCAACTACTAATCAAGATTTCGGCAATCGAGAATTTTCAATTAACCACAAACATCGCACAATAAGGAATTTAATCCAAAGTTATGAGATTAAACATTTAACGAAAAATGGTCACACGTGGATTAAATTCGGAATATCGCTATAAACACTAACGTTGCGTGACAAAGAAAGTTAAATGCATAATAATCCGACTTTAATACGCGAGGTTTCAATTAAATGCAATTTTACACGAAACCCTAACTTTCGAGGTTCAAACCCGTTAATGGCGGAACACAACCCCGACCCTATTTATCTAAGGGCAAGACATAAATGAAACTAATTAACAAAGCAATAAACTAATTAAGCAAGAAATAAATAACTAAAACTAATTATCTAGGCATGAAATTAAACAACAACAATGGAAATAAACTAGAATAACAATTACATTAATGGTAGGGGTAATGAAAAATCCAACTTACAACACCCAAAAGTTGTCACACCAAATGAGGAAGAAGAAGAGCTCTCAAAACCCTAACCCTAAACTAAGCTAAAATGAAGAGATATTTACTCCCAAATGAGAGAAATGAGTTATATATAAAATATTCCATGGCAAACTTGTAATTAAAGGGAAGAAAAACAAAAATCTGCAGGGTCGAATCGATTCGGAATTGGGCCAAATCGATTCAAAAATAGGGGAAATTCATAACTGTCATTCTGGTGCATTCCGAATCGATTCGGCTTTTGGCCGAATCGATTCGTCCCTACAGGTCTGCAATTCTGTAGCTTTGTCCTATTTTACGAAAAATACCGTCATTTCTTCGTTATAGCTCGGAATTAGGCACGGTCGGAGGATACGCGAAGATAATCAGAGGGATACAACATCCAAGAAGACATTAGACTAAAAAAATAAAATATGAAATGACTAAAATGCCCTTTAATGTTCCCTTGAGTGTGAATATGAAGTAAAAAACCATCCTAAAAATGGCATAACTCCATTGATACAACTCGGATTCATGCACCGTCAGTGGCCACACGAAGAGAAATCAAAGGGCTTCAACTTCCATGAAGAGCTCGGGATTCAAACCCAAATGCTAAAATTAATAAAATTCCCCCGAAGCTGCAATAGTCGGCGAAACTTTTTCGAAAAGCGTCCGAACTTCATACTAGGCATCCAAATACCTACAAAAGCTCAATTAACCCCTACAAAATATGTTAACATAGAAATACGAGGTTGTCTGGTTAACGAGCATAAGTAAAGGGATTAAGATACCCAAGGGGTCTAATAAGGCGTAGGTTAATGGGTGAAATACGCAATATTTGCGTCGTATCAAAATACCATGGTGGTTTACTCAAGTGCAGGTCTGACATTATTTAGCTGGCTAGTGACATCACCTACAGTGGATGTGATATTGAGTAGAGGGCTGTTTAGTTCACAACTCAACGCCCGATAGAACTCCAAGCTTCTCCGCCCAAGGTTCCACGACTAGGATCCTTCGATGTTTTACCAAGTGTATCTAAGATGGTTAGGATAAGTCCCAACGGTGCCTTACTTATCAAACCTCCAAACCAAGTCCCTCTAAAGTTCCCACAACGAGGTCATTCAATAGAGCATGAAAGCTCTCCTAGGCCCTGCCATGTCTGGTCTCTCGCGAGTACCGTTTGACCTCACACTGAAACTCATTATTATTCTTGTTACATCATTACAACCATTATAGCTCGTAGTCAATATAAACAAAGATACAATATGACTAACACAACAAGCTAAAGTATGAGTTTCCATGCCAAGCTGCCTCGCTGAGTTGCCACGCTTGAGACGCCTTGGTTTCTTAATCCTAAACACTACTGCTAATTGGGGGATTATCCCTAATCTTAGGATTATCTTCAATCCCCCTCTACAAACTCAAAGTTTAATTAATGGAAGACATAAGTTTTTTTAACGAGGGGCTATGCTCGTTCGAACGGGTCATTCAAATGAAATTCAAATGAGAATCTAATGACTTGAGTTTCATTTATTCCTCACACGCATTGAGATCATTTTATAACCCCTAGTTGTAATATTGTTCGAATGAATGAGTAATATCATTTGGACGAGACTTAAAAGTCATTTGAACGATCAGACTTGAATTGGTCAATTTGAGATGCCCATATGTGCTGTCGTATTTTGGACCATTGATCTGATGACGTGTCAATGTCTGGTAAACTTAGATGATTAGAAACGTGTTTATTATGTGTGGGGGAAGTTTCTAATTCATTTTGTGTGGGTTCCCTTGGGTTATAAGAGGAGAGAAGGGGTGAGTCTTCTCCCCACCATTTTCAGCCTTCTCTCTCTCTCTCTCTCTCTCTCTCTCTCTCTCTCTCTCTCAAGTTCCATAAATCCATCTTCTTCCCAACGCTTTTTCCCCATGACCATACCTCGCCACCACCTATAAACACTAGTCCACACCATTTACAAGACTTTTCCACTATCTTTATGCTTTTGTCAAGTTAGGAAATGGGTAGAGCCAAACTTATAGGAGGGACTTTTGAGTTATTTTGAAGAGCTTTTGGGAGTCTTTAGAGCTAGAAACTTGCATCTTCATCCTTTTAGTTGTCTCCTCTTCAAACCGTAAGGTAGGGTTTTCCCCTTCCTAAAGATTTCAAGGTTTATAGATATGAAAAACATGTAGTATGCATGCTAGATAATATTTAATAAGGTCTTGCAAAATGGTTTTTTCAAAGAAGACAGACCCTAGATGGGTATTTTATGAATAAAATAGCATTTTTATCTTGAAATATGGAAGAAAGTATGAAAAATAAAAACCCATAATTATTATGTTGTTTAAGTGCATTTTGAGGAGTTTATAGACTTGAAACCCTCCCTGACAAATATAAAAACATGTAATATGATAAAAAATGGTATTTTAGACTTGATAAATCATGTTGAAATGAATTTTATGAAACAAATGATAAAATGGTTAAAAACCTCCCTAAAAATGTGTTGTGAAAAATGTTAGAATGAAGAAAAATGATATTTAAGGTCACATGTGATAATAGAGCAAAGTTATGGACATTTGGTTAAAAATGGTCTTGAATGAATAATTGTATTTATGTGGTAAACATAAAATGATAAACATGATTTTTGACATAAAATCATAGAAAAGATGTTAGGAAAGGAAAATTTAATTTGAGTGCCAAGATGATTTAATAATGTTTTTCACAAAGTTATTATGAAAGAAGGGTAAAATGGTGATTTTTGACAAATTTGAGGGTTCTATAGTTGGAATCCTCATTAGACCTCATCGATCAGTTTTTGGGTGAAAAACGAATAAAGTGGATAAAATGGCACGTTGATAAGTTGAGATGATGAATCAAAACATAAAAATGATGAAAACGATAAAATATTGTAATAATGTGGACAATACATTAATATGGACTCGGATAATCAAGGAGGGCCCGAAGTCCTAGAGTGAAAGACCCAAAATATTTGGCCAGAGCATATGGTAGCATAGCTGGCACTGTGAATCTTGTTAAAGTATACAGCTATTGGAACGAAAATTCAAAAGTAAGACAACCTAATGAAAAGTGATAAATGGATACCAAGGAATAAAATACAATAAATAGTCTCTAGACCCGGTAAAGGGTGGTAAGAATGGTTATGTATGTGTGAGTATGAGCTCATCGTTTTGGTGCATTGCGTAGTAGTTGCATTAATACATGCTAAATTGTCAAACGTTTTTGGAATTGAATAAAATCCATGTTAAATGTATAGTATTTTTATAGAAAACGTATAGCTTAGTATTACCCACCCTAGTGAGCGTTTGCTTACCCCCTGCTTTTTATGTTAAAACCCCCACTCCACCCCATGTACTTCTAGTAGGGATGTTGTAAAGGACGTGTGTAAGGTCGCAAAGGTCAATCGATGTCGTTAGTGCTTTGTCTTTTTATGAAACTATGTTTTGGAACTTTGATGAATTTGGAACTTTAAACATTTATTCAGGCCTTTGGCCATGGTTTGTAATAATGCGGAGATGAATGTGATTTATTTCTTAATTAATTAGTATTGTGGATTAAATTATTTTTTTTATAAATAAATCTTGTAAATTGACTTAATTACATGAAGTGACCAACCCTTTTTCTTGAACTTAAAACTGGTAAATTAGTCCTTATGAAATGGCTAATTAAAAATGGTTTTCCTTGAATATTGAAATTTGACTTTCCCCCTTTAACTCCTTGACTCGGTGCGGGTTGACCCAAAGGTGACCCAAACTCGAGTAGGGGCATTACAGTTTATATTATATATACCGAACTCGAACGCATATCCCACCGCACACGGTTCACCCATATCCTCACGTTCATCCCAACTTCCCGATTTATTTATTTAACTAGTCCCTTACATGAACACCCTAGTTAATCATTAAATTCCCACTAATAACTAACGACACAACTATTTTTAAATAATTATCCATTCACTTGGATAACCTCCTGTAACACCCCGTAATTTTGAGGATTTAATATTTAATTATTTTTGGGAGTGATAAAAATATTTAAATTGGAGAAATTAAAATTCATGAGTTGGAGAGTTTATTTTAGTGAGCCGAATTAATTATAATTGGTGACTTTAAGTTTAATTATTCGAATTAATGTGTGTCACATTTTGGGGTCGAAATGTGGATATGTCAAAAAGTATTTCGGATGGCAATTCCGAGTGCGCGATTGCGTCCGGATGGATCGAGATAGTCAGAAAAGAGTACCCGAGGGTAGTAATTGGGTCTAGGGGTATTTTTGGGCATAGTCGGGCCCACACGGGGTGAGTTGGGCCGTTTTAATTAGGCCCAGATGGCCAAAAAGGGGATTAAGGGTTTTTAACCAAATTGAGAGACTAGGGAACGACAGTCAACACAACTCTAAACCTACGGTGTGAGAGGAAATTTGGGAGAAAGCAAATCAAGAGCCAATTTGGGGATGCTGAGGGACTACACCAATGGATCAGACTCTACGAACAATTCCATGCAAGTGGTTAACTTTCTGTAATGTGTAAATGGTGATATCCAATTCATATTTTAGTGATGTGTAAACTAAAATTCATTTTGGGGATAAATGGGTACAAACTGGGGTTTTGTTAATGGAATACTTGGCTAAGATTCAAAGTAAGAAATAGGTGTATTATATATCCCTAAGTAAAGATAAAATGAAATTTGAATATATTTGATGATTAACATGAAATCTTTATGATTTCTTAGATGAAGAACATGAATCTTGAATGACTTAGGGTTTATTTGATGAACACAAGGGGTCAATCTGCCAGAATTTTTGACACAACTTTAAACGTATGCCATTTTAGTTGTACTTCTAATTAGAGTGTAAATCAAACATTTCGGGAAAGTTATTTCTCTTAGCTATCAAATGAACTTGGAATCAGGTCAATCGGAGTTCTGTAGAGAGAGTAATCGACATTTTACTACAAGGTGTTTGATCTGTCAACATAGTAATCTGCCAGAATTTTGACGTGAATTTAAACGTGTGCGATTTGAATTTTACTTCGAATTAGAGTGTGAACCATACATTAATGGAAATGTATTTCTCTTATCTATCCAATGAACTTAGAATCAGATCAATCGGAGCTCTGTAGAGGGAGAAATCAAAATTTTACTAGAGGGTGTTTAATTTGCCAGAAAAATTGAGATTTTTCTTTTTAAGCCTCAAATGTCTAAAATTTTATCGGGGAAGTGTTTGGGACCTTGATGAAATATATTGATGGAATAATGATATGGAAGTAGGTCTATGATTGAGTGTTGGACTTTAATTTTGTGAGAGAGTTAAAGTGGAGATTCATAGACTTGATTGTGATGTACTCTAATTCGAGATGATAAGAATATAATTAGGGAAAAGCGTGAGCGAGCTTAAATTCGTTAGGTTAGTGGTTTAACAAGGGTACCTACTGAATTGATATAATAAGGGGTAACTAGGACCCTTAGAGTTGTTTGAATACTTGAATTAATACGAAAGTGAAATAAATTCGTAAAGCAAACAAGTACGGTGAATATTAGAGAGACATATATTACGTACAAGTATGAATAATTGGGTTGTGTAAATACCTACTGTTTTATAGGATTACTTGGGTTGTGAATGCCTATTGTGTGTTTCCTTGTGATAGGAACATAGACTCGGGAAAAATAAATTATGGGCCAATGAGCGAGTCCGGGGATAATTGTTGACTGACACCAAGTTATTAAATTAATGGATGTGTTAATAAATGAAGGTTGAGTCAGAAGGTAGACTCGAAAAAGTATTAAATTAGTTATTGAGAGAGTAATTAATTTAGACTCGAATCATAGACTCGGAAAATATTAAGTTATGGGTCAAGTGAGCAAGTCCGGGTAGGATGGTTGGGCGATGCCAAGTAATCAAATTAATTGAGGTGTTAATTAATTTAATTAGAGTCGGATTGCAGACTCGGGTGGGTATTAAATTAATAGGTGTGATAATTAATTTAATTAGAGTCGGATTGTAGACTCGGATAGGTATTAAATTAATAGGTGTGATAATTAATTTAATTAGAGTCGGATTGTAGACTCGGGTAGGTATTAAATTAATAGGTGTGATAATTAATTTAATTAGAGTCGGATTGTATATTCGGCTAGGTATTAAATTAATAAGTGTGTTAATTAATTTAATTAGTGTCGGACAATAGACTCGGGGAGGTATTAAATTAATAGGTGTGTTAATTAATTTAATTAGAGTCGGACGATAGACTCGGGGAGGTATTAAATTAATGAGTGTGTTAATTAATTTAATTAGAGTCCGACCATAGACTCGGGGAAAGTATTATATTAATTGAGGTGTGAATTAATTATATTAGAGTCGGACCATAGACTCGGGAAGATGAAAAATTATTAGGTAAGAAAATTAATTATGTTGATTCGGGCCACAGACTCAGGAAATTACAGTCTAGTGTACGGGATTTTGAGTATACGGTATAGTCGGGGTTTATATTATATATATACGGTGTAGTGATAGTATATATATATGTGTATATATTGTGTGTGATACTAAATATCAGTGACTAGATATTTATTCAATTTATATACTCTAGTGCTATCAAGGGAGGTTACGCGATGTGGGTGAATCCCCTAGCTTGAGGAGTAGGGCGAGTATATCCCCAGGTCATAGCGTCCGGTATATGGGTGAGGGATTTATCTAACTTTCACGGAAGGAATATGACCGCCTCCAATACGTTTATAGTTTGGGCCAAGTTGGTGATCGATTCCAACTTGGGGAACTAGGTTTTGTGAGCACACCTAGTGAGATAGCACTTTAGTGGGAATCATCCGACGAGGGTATACTCGGAGGGATGGATATACGTATGTTATATGTGTGGATGTTTTAGTAAAGGTACGTATATAATGGTATTCAATATTATATGCGGGTTATAATATAGTGTGTGATGTATTTACTTTATATAACCTGTGACACAGTTATATGCTACTATTTAAGAAGGAATTACTTAAGTTAGTTGTGAGATAACTTATAATTCAAAAATCATTATACTCGGGTTAGAGTAGTATGGAAATTGGAGGTTATACCAGGACTAGTTGGACAGGGTAGTACAACTAGGTGGGGGTTAAGGTAACCGTTAAGTGTGCACAATAGTGGAGGGGTGAGAATGTCCACAAGGGAGTGTAACACTAACTTAAATATGAAGCGCATTCATGCATTTTAAATTACTGTAGTTAATTCACTTGCTAAATATTTTCAAAATGTTTTGGGTTCTAACCCTTGGTATAAAACTATTTTCAAAACCTTTTAGGTGTCCAGCCACAGGGACGCCAGGATTGATATTCTATTCCAGGGATACGGAGCTGCGGCATATGTGGATGATAACAGGAGTTTGGATTAGACGCATCGTTCATTTATTCCTAGAGTAGGAATTATGCATCAGTTTCAGATTTATTTAGTTCTTGTCGCCCAGTCTTCTCAGTACAGTTTTCAGATTTGTTTTATTTCGGTGTTGAATATTTGTATTGGATTATTTCACTTTGGTGGCCTATAGTTTATTTTGCAAGTTGTGTAATTAATTATTCAGTTGAGTTTTATTCAGTTATGTGAATGGTTTATATTTATTTCCGCATTTACTGTTTTGTTTAATTAAAAAGTTAAAATTTAGCACTAGCTTTTGGAATACTAGGTGGTTAGTATGTTTTAAAAAGTTTTCGACAGTGATGCTAAGAATGAACCAACTGGTGTTCCGATTTTAATTTGGTATATGACTGATCACCCGTTATATTATTAGGCGGGGTGTCACAGATGCTGTCAGAGCATCAGGTTCTAGTGTCATTAGGATCTGTGTGGCTTTTCACGTTTCGACTTAGCAATATTTGATATAGAGCCCTATCATAGGATTGTTGTATTCTTATACGTATGCGCATTTACGTCCTTCTGCCACATTTCTTATTTGAGTGTGAACTCATACGATTCGACTCTCATTCCAGATGCCGCCCAGGAGAGAGAGAACAGCTAGGGCAGCAGGGGGAGATGAGACTAGATAGGCTCTTCAGGAGTAAGAGTTATCGCATCAACTGCCAGAGATGATTTCGACAGCGCAGGTAACTGAATTGGTGGCGCAGACAGTTGAAGCGACGGTGATCGTAATAGCAGGTACTTGCCACGAGATCAGCCACAAGTGTTAGTGGCACCAGATGTTCAGGTCCACCTGGGGGCGTCGGGGTGGTAGCAAATACGAGAGGTTTTTAAAAAAGGGCATCCATCAGAGTTTCGAGGAGGTTCAGATATAGTGCGAGCGTGTCAGTGGAAGTGAGATACGCAGCGTCACCTACGCATGGGAGATTGCGATGAGGTGCGGAAGCAAATGCTAGCCACTTTTAGTTTAGTGGGAGCAGTGCTACAGTGGTGGGAGTCGATCACCACAGTTGAGGAAAGGGATATACTAGCTATTGCAAAGTTTTGGGTGCGGTTCGACCGCACGTATTTTCCTCCAGCGGTTGAGACCAAAATGAGGAGAACATTTAAAGAGGTGACTTAGGGGGACCGTTCTGTGGCCGATTACGAGGAAGAATTTTCTCGTTGGCAAATTTTGTACCGGATGAGGTAAGCGATGAAGAGATAAAGAAAGTAAAGGTTTATGGAGGGTTAGTCAGACAACATTTAATTGGTAATTCCGCATTAGTAGCTTATACTGATGCCGTTAATGCAACACTCTGGCACGATCAGAAATATCGCTTCCACGTGAAAGGAAGCAGGAAGAGACTGGAAACTAGCCAGTCGGATAAAGCAGGAGGGAATAGTACCAGTGGGGTATCACAGCAGCAGATAGGGGGAGATCAGGGGAAGGATTCTGGCAGGGAAATCATGCCAAATAATTTAGAACTGGAGGCTATCGACAGGATGGCCAGGAATTCCAACAAGGTAGGCATGGAAGGGACCAGTGGCAGGGTGAATGTATTAGAAGGTGTTTCGTTTGTGGGGGAAGCGAGACACATGAAGAGAGATTATCTTAAGCGAGTCAGGGGTCAATTACAGGATGAGGTCCTGGATATACAGCCACTAAAGCAAGTCATGGACGCATTCGGGAAAAGAAAAGATGCTCCAGAACCCGAGGATCAGCCATTGCAGCTGGAGTATGGAGGTAATTATTTTTACCCTATGGACGTGGGGTATATTTTTGAGTGACAAAGAGGATGTCATAATATAAGACTTATTTTTCACTAGAGTTCGCAGGTGAGTCAAACTTAGTGGGTGCGTTGGCAGTAGCAGCCATAATATGTGGATAAACTTTTAGTAGGGTAGCAGAATTTCTTTGGTGTTCTTCACGGGAGAGTGGAGGTGTACACTGAGTGAAGGTTTGAATTATGCAAGGAGTTACTACTTTCGAGAATTATGGGAGTAGGGTTGATAATATTTTCTAAATATCGGCTGGATAGCGATGGAATTTAACTATTATGGATGGTGGTGTTAAGTTTTGGTGTTCACGACACCAGGATATGTTTGGTACTAGGTATCACCTGAGAGGGTGTATAGCCTGTACATATGTTGTATTGCGTGGTGCAATAGGCACATAGTGAGGTCTTGTGTTCTCACATTTTATCCCGGTAAGTAAGGGTGTTTACTGAAGTGAATCAGGGTGGTTAGATTTATGTTCGAGCAAAGAGAGATAGCTCAGGTTTTATTTTTGCACAAGGACTAGTGATGGTAAGGGTGCGGTACTTTATGTCGTCTTTGGTAACATGAGAGTAAGCGTATATACTTTTGTGTTGAGAGACAAGTATTTTGTGGGGATATGTTTGGACGTTAGTACATGGGTTGGGTACCCGGGCAACAGATATATATGTGTATATATATATATGTATGTATGTATATATATATGTATGTATGTATATATGTGTATATGTATATATATATGTGTGTGATATGACTACGGGTTCGAAGTTATATTATGGGTTACGACTAGCATAGTCGGGTAACTTTCGTACGGTAAAGCGCGAGAAAAGGGTGTATGGGCACCTGGGTTAATTAAGGCAAATTTCGTGCGGTTAAGCACGGGTATAGGGTGTATGGGCTCCCTGGTTAAATTAAATGCATACTTGTGTAACGTATGGTTAGAAGTGGATGGGATAGATATAGCGAGCTTAGAGGCACATGACTAGAGAGTAATATGCGAAGCTTGGGACATTACGCTCATCTTAATTTCGAGGACGAAATTCCTTTGTAAGGGGGGTAGTATGTAACACCCCGTAATTTTGAGGATTTAATATTTAATTATTTTTGGGAGTGATTAAAATATTTAAATTGGAGAAACTTAAATTCATGAGTTGGAAAATTTATTTGAGTGAGCCGAATTAATTATAATTGACGACTTTAAGTTTAATTGTTTGAATTAATGTGTGTCACATTTTGGGGTCGAAATGTGGATATGTCAAAAATTATTTCGGATGGAAATTCCGAGTGCACGGTTACTTCTGGATGGGTCGAGATAGTCAGAAAAGAGTACCCGGGGGTAGTAATTGAGTCTCGGAGTATTTTTGGGCATAGTCGAGCCCACATGGGGTGAGTTGGGCCATTTTAATTAGGCCCAGATGGACAAAAGAGGGATTAAGGATTTTTAACCAAATTGAGAGACTAGGGAACGAAAGTCAACACAACTATAAACCTAGGGTTTGAGAGGAAATTTGGGGGAAAGCAAATCAATAGCCAATTTGGGGATGTTGAGGGACTACACCAACGGATCAGACTCTACGAAAAATTCCAGGTAAGTGGTTAACTTGCTGTAATGTGTAAATGGTGATATCTAATTCATATTTTGGTGATGTGTAAACTAAATTTCATTTTGGGGATAAATGGGTACAAAATGGGGTTTTGTTAATGGAATACTTAGCTGAGATTCAAAGTAAGAAATAGGTGTATTATATATCCCTAAGTAAAAATAAAATGAAATTTGAATATATTTGATGATTAACATCGAATCTTTATGAGTTCTTGGAAGAAGAACACGAATCTTGAATGACTTAGGGTTTATTTGATGAACACAAGAGGTCAATCTGCTAGAATTTTTTAGACAGATTTAAACGTATGCCATTAGAGTTGTACTTCGCATTAGAGTGTAAATAATACATGCCTGGAAAGGTATTTCTCTTATCTATCCAATGAACTTGGAATCAGGTCAATCAGTGTTCTGTAGAGGGAGTAATCGACATTTTACTACAGGGTGTTTGATCTGTCAACATAGTAATCTGCCAGAATTTTGACGTGACTTTGAACGTGTGCAATTTGAATTTTACTTCGAATTAGAGTTTGAACCATACATTAATGGAAAGTTATTTCTCTTAGCTATCCAATGAACTTATAATAAGGTCAATCGGAGTTTTGTAGAGGGAGAAATCGAAATTTTACTAGAGGGTGTTTAATCTGCCAGAAAAATTGAGATTTTTCTTTTTAAGCCTCAAATGTCTAAAATTTTATCGGGGAAGTGTTTGGGACCTTGATGAAATATATTGATGGAATAATGATATGGAAGTAGGTCTATGATTGAGTGTTGGACTTTAATTTTGTGATAGAGTTAAAGTGGATATTCATAGACTTGATTGTGATGTACTCTAATTCGAGATGATAAGAATATAATTACGGAAAAGCATGAGCGAGCTTAAATTCGTTAGGTCAGTGGTTTAACAAGGGTAACTACTGAATTGACATAACAAGGGGTAACTAGAACCCTTAGAGTTGTGTGAATACTTGAATTAATACGAAAGTGAAATAAATTCATAAAGCAAACAAGTACGGTGAATATTAGAGAGAAATATATTACGTACAAGTATGAATAATTGGGTTGTTTAAATACCTACTGTTTTGTAGGATTACTTGGGTTGTGAATGCCTATTGTGTGTTTCCTTGTGATAGGAACATAGACTCGGGAAATATTAAGTTATGGGCCGAGTGAGCGAGTTCGGGGATAATGGTTGAGTGACACCAAGTTATTAAATTAATGGATGCTTAATTAATGAAGGTAGAGTCCGAAGGTAGACTCGGAAAAGTATTAAATTAATTATTGAGAGAGTAATTAATTTAGAGTCGAAACATAGACTCGAAAAATATTAAGTTATGGGTCAAGTGAGCGAGTCCGGGTAGGATGGTTGGGCGATGCCAAGTAATCAAATTAATTTAATTAGAGTCGGATTGTAGACTCGGGCAGGTATTAAATTAATAGGTGTGATAATTAATTTAATTAGAGTTGGATTGTAGACTCGGATAGGTATTAAATTAATAGGTGTGATAATTAATTTAATTAGAGTCGGATTGTAGACTCGGGTAGGTATTAAATTAATAAGTGTGTTAATTAATTTAATTAGAGTCGGACGGTAGACTCGGGGAGGTATTAAATTAATAGGCGTGTTAATTAATTTAATTAGAGTCAGACGATAGACTCGGGGAGGTATTAAATTAATAGGTGTGTTAATTAATTTAATTAGAGTCGGACGATAGACTCAGGGAGGTATTAAATTAATGGGTGTGTTAATTAATTTAATTAGAGTTCGACCATAGACTCGGGGAAAGTATTATATTAATTGAGCTGTGAATTAATTATATTAGAGTCGGACCATAGACTCGGGAAGATGAAAAATTATTAGGTGAGAAAATTAATTATGTTGAGTCGGGCCACAGACTCAGAAAATTACAGGCTAGTGTACAGGATTTTGAGTATACGGTATAGTCGTGGTTTATATTATATATATATGGTGTAGTGATAGTATATATATACGTGTATATATTGTGTGTGATACTAAATATCAGTGACTAGATATTTATTCAATTTATATACTCTAGTGCTATCAAGGGAGGTTGCGCGATGTGGTTGAATCCCCTAGCTTGAGGAGTAGGGCGAGTATATCCCCAAGTCATAGCATCCGGTATATGGGTGAGGGATTTATCTCACTTTCAGGGAAGAAATATGACCGCCTCCACTACGTTTATAGTTTGGTCCAAGTTGGTGATCGATTCCAACTTGGGGAACTAGGTTTTGTGAGCACACCTAGTGAGATAGCACTTTAGAGGGAATCATCCGACGAGGGTATACTCGGAGGGATGGATATACGTATGTTATATGTGTGGATGTTTTAGTAAATGTACGTATATAATGGTATTCAATATTATATGCGGGTAATAATACAGTGTGATGTATTTACTTTATATAACTTGTGACACGGTTATATGCTACTATTTAAGAAGGAATTAATTAAGTTAATTGTGAGATAACTTATAATTCAAAAATCATTATACTCAAGTTAGAGTAGTATGGAAAGGGGAGGTTATACCAGGACTAGTTGGACAAGGTAGTACAACTAGGTGGGGGTTAAGGTAACCGTTAAGTGTGCACAATAGTGGAGGGGTGAGAATGTCCACAAGGGAGTGCGACACTAACTTAAATATGAAGCGCATTCATGCATTTTAAATTACTGTAGTTAATTCACTTGCTAAATATTTTCAAAATGTTTTGGGTTCTAACCCTTGGTATAAAACTATTTTCAAAACCTTTTAGGTGTCCATCCACAGGGATGCCAGGATTGATATTATATTCTAGGGATATGGAGCTGAGGCATATGTGGATGCTAACAGGATTTTTGATTAGACGCATCGTTCATTTATTCATAGAGTAGGAATTATGCATTAGTTTTAGATTTATTTAGGGCTTGTCGCCCAGTCTTCTCAGTACAGTTTTCAGATTTGTTTTATTCCGGTGATGAATATTTGTATTGGATTATTTCACTTTGGTGGCCTATAGTTTATTCGGCAAGTTGTGTAATTAGTTATTCAGTTGAGTTTTATTCAATTATGTGAATGGTTTATATTTATTTCCGCATGTACTGTTTTGTTTAATTAAAAAGTTAAAATTTGGCACCAGCTTTTGGAAAACTAGGTGGTTAGTATGTTTTAAAAAGTTTTCGACGGTGATGCTAAGAATGAACCAACAGGGATTCCTGTTTTAATTTGGTATAGAACTCATCACCCGATATTTTATTTGGCGGGGTGTCACACCTCCCATATACTCGCTTGGGTTCATTTAAATTCCTGGAAAATTTTAACGATACAAACTTGACCAAAACCCACCGGTCTTTTGAACAAAATCCAATCTCGTTCCAATAAGAATGACATCTCATTCAAACAATGTTCGAACAAGGTTGGAAAAAGATTACAAAGAATAGTTTGAAGCATTTTTCTCTGGAGGGATTCATCTCTAAACACCCAACTTTGTTTCTAGGGTTCTTTCAAAAAAAATTTCAATAACAATAACCCATATATCATTAATAAAACTGGATCCCATCATCATATATATGATTTTAACATGGAAACCCCTATAAATTCAAGATTTCCATTCTTTTATCAAGTTGATTGTTAAATATTTCATCTTTCATCTAAGTTTTTCATCTTCTTCCATTAAAACCAAAAATTCTATTTCTAATTACCAATATAATTACTACCAACTTATTTATTTTAGATTATTCAACATTTATCAATAGGTTTCTTCATCAAACTATCAAATTTAATCATTTACAATCAAAATCCTCAATTTATATTTTAAATCGAGAAAGTAATTAACTACAAATGAAATTGCGATATAAAGAAAGTATTTACTTGCCTTGTGGGATTACAAATTCGAAGTCTTATATGCCGAGACGAATCCTCTTCTTCTCCTATTCAAGATCCCTCTTCTCTTTCCTCTTTTTCTCCTTTTTGAGTCTCTCTCTCTTAACCTTTTGTTTGGAATATTACAGGTGGGTTCTCATCCACTTCCCAAACCCTTAAATGTCCTCCCAAAAACCTAATCCCATTTTCCCTCTTAATTCTACGTATAAATGACCCTCCTACCCTTATACGAGTTATTTTATGTCTAAAAAGCCCTCGAAACCCAAACATAACACTCAACGTACCTATTCTGGACTATTTCGACCCTTCTCGGGTCACTGGTGGACTCTAAAAGGTCATCCATATCACCTAAGTCCAATTATACTAACTTTTCATTAATTAATCCCGACACGTGTGTACCATATGCGTTGCCCATAAATTACATCAATTCGTCGATGTGACACCCTATCGACCTATTACTAACTAAACCGTCGCTATCACTCATATGCAACATATAATAAATCATATAACTATTTACTTATCACATGCAAGTAAATAATAATCGAATAAATATTAATCCGTTATCACGCTAATTAATATTTAATAGATTCCAATTTAATTCTCTACCAATTAAATTAATAAAATAAAGCATTTAATTAATACTAAAATTACAGGGTATTACATTCTTCCCCCTAATAATGGAATTTCATTCTCAAAATTCGAATGTACCAGCCATGAAGAGCTCCACATAGTTTTCTCGTATGTCATCCTTATGCCCTCACTTTGAGTCGACAATATTATGGTGTCTCTATTGTACATGCACTAACGGTACCACCTTTGACCGAAGATTATGCTCGCTACGATCCAAAATTGCATTCGGTTTTTCTTATATGAGATATCTGGTGTAGACACCCCATTATAGAACCCCCTAACCTCTCCTAGGTCCCTAGCACCTCCCCTCATCACTACAAACCTAAGTCATACCCCGGGTACTGACCGAGAGGCCATCGGGCACTCTCAGGCTCCGTTTGATCAAAAGCTAAACTCTTCAGCTCGATCGAGACTGAATGAATCCTCGAAGGGCACTAAAATACCTTTCCAACGATCCGCCCCATGCACGATTCTGACTTACTGTGTGGACGAACAACTCGTTTTCCCCCGAAGCTGATCGAGAGGCTACAAGACGCTCCCAGGCTATGTTTGACCAAAGTCAACTCTTCAGATCAACCGATACTGAATGAATCTTCAAATGGTGTTGAAACTCCTTTCCAACGGTCCACCCCATGCGCGATTCTAACTTACAGTACGGACGAACGATCCGTTTTACTCCGAAAGGTCACCGAACGCTTCTAAGCCCCGCTTGACCAAAGTCAACTTCCCAAACTGAGTCAAACTCTTTCGAATGTCAAAGTACATCTCCTAACCTTTCCAATGGTTCTCCCCATGTGCGATTCCGACTTACCATGCGGACAAACAATCCATTTGCGTCCGACAATCCCCCATCCAAAGGACCGACGAATGCTTCCGAGTGGCATTTAACCCAAAGTCAACTCCCGGACCCGGGACTGATCTAAATGACTTTCGAAGGTATCTAAAATACCTTTCCATAGGTTCACCCCGTGTGCGATTAAAATCAAAGGTTTGCACTCTATGATCGATTTTCTGAAGGTGCCTAAAAGAGACTGCCAAACTGTAGGTTCCCAACCCTGCCTATCGGCAGTGTGCCTAAAAACACTTGCCGAATTGCAAGACCATGGCTATGCCGATCGGCAATGACCCGGGCCTATAAAAAGGAGGGCCTGAACTCATTGCAAAGGGGTCCCAAGATCTGAAATCCATCACTCTTAGCAAATTCAGAAAACCTCTCTCGAAGTCAGTGTGATTTCCACACCCAAATCCCTTTCCAACCCTCACTTTTCATCATATTTTTTTTATCAAACTTGGTTAATTAACTATCCTTCATCATCATCCAAGTGAAAGGGTTTCTCTCCAACATTCAATATCAAGCTCAAGATCTTCAAGAAGGTCCAACTTTCTCAACACTCTTCAAATTCTCCTAAATTCGCCTTAACTTATTTTATTACTTAGTACTTTTATTCTCTCCATCTTACATATCCTAATATACTTTTTATTTAGTATTATTGCACATCTCTTATTTTCATATAAATAAAATCCAAAAAATTAAGAAGTTTGCTCATAAATTCCAAACGGGAATTCTCACACTTTTCTCACAACTAAAATACCTTTTTACACACACACATAAATAAGAGAAGTCCCCGATTGGATTTATGGGATAAACCCCACCTCTCGTTTTGTATACGAACTACGTGGAATTGATGCCTCTATAGGCTACGTAGGCGTCTCGGGGTAAAACTCGAGACTCGAGTCCTATTCCTTTCATTTTTGTTATTTTTCTATATTCTTTAACTTAATTCTATTAGATTCTATATATTTACATATACATATATTTCCTCTTAGTGGTGTATTATTCCATATGCGTTATCATTCCATCGTAATTATCAATGCGAGGATAATCACGTAAATCCTATTTTCTAATATTACTTTTAGGATCATTCCTTTAGATGACTCGCTTTATCTCTTCCATGATACAAGTCGATGATTACTATCTCCACTATATATACACATGCACACATAGCACCGGGAAATATGGGAAAATAGCAACCATCCATGAGAGATCGCAAGGGCAGAATGGGTGCCTAACACCTTCCCATTTTGTAACTTAGCCTCCGGACCCTTTTTTTTTTAATCATTTTGGTTTCGTATGTATCAGTATATCTTTGGATGCTGTACTTCTGGATGGATCCCTTTTTTCTTTTGTCTGTTTTGAGTAAAATAGACTGGCGACTCCATCTCTCTACATTTTTCACCTTATCACTGACGCCGGCCAAAGCGCTCCCGAGAGGGATGCACGGGACCAAGATCCTCTCAACATGAAGACATCCTCTTTTTCGTCTCTCCGGCCGCGAGGATCGGGGATGGCCACGGTGGCGACTCCATTGGGGATATTCATTTTGAGGGCTAGACTCTATTTATATGGGTGTTGTATTTGCTTATATTTTCCCCTATTTTTTCATGCCCCCTTTACTATTCATGTGTACCTCATGCTTATGATTTTATTCACACACTTGTAGAAGCTTCTCCATGTACATTCCACACCACGTGCACCTAGGATCACATATATCCAATATTGCACGCATCGCCCATCCATACTTGGTATACCATTGGTACTTGTAGTTTGCTCCTTGTTTGGCATAATCAAGAAAGATACTCTCATCATAAGATACTAATAAGAGAATCATACATGATTCACATGACATCACCAAAGAGCATTGGCATTGACCAAATTTTGTCCAGTAACTTGAGGGTCACTTTGTGATGGGTGCTGGTCCGACAGGGTGCAGTTAGCCTAAGCAATATGACTCTCACCTTCCATTGGCCAAGTACCTTCGACGTATATCGAACAGTCCCCCCTCATCGTACCGCTTGACCAAAGTCATGACGGGAGGTATATCGCAAAGAACTCATTCACATACACCGAATATAACGAATTCTCCCTCACACGTACCGTCCCTACGAGGTATATAGTGAGGCAATTCACGTACACTCAGGTATATCAAATGGCTTATCCACCCGTACCGATTTCCCTCAAAAGCAAGATGTGTATCATGGAAGCCACGCCAAAGGGGGTAACCCTTTCGGATTCACCCAACCAATTTCATACCCGCATATAGATGTCAAGCCTAGGACACACATGTTAGATTGTCGGTTTCGACCCGAAACTCTGCCGAAATTCTGGGTTGGCCTACCGCCCAAAAATTTTGCACATTTTTAAAACGGGACCCTGCCCATGAGCCTGGTTACAAGTCCAAACCATAGCTTTGCATATGTTACAAACCCATCTTTTCCAGGCTCGGGTCCCGTCCGAATTTTCATTTTGCATTTAGGAGAATTTAATACAAGTGTAAATATAATAATTATAATAATCATGTGGAGACCCGTCTCCCAAAATATTTCTCCCTTCTTTATAAAAAATCCAAAAACATCTCTCCTTCCTTTATCAAAAATCCAAAAACATTTCTCCTTTCTTTAACAAAAATCCAAAAACATTTCTCCTTTCTTTAACAAAAATCCAAAATATTTCTCCCTTCCTTTATCAAAAATCCAAAAATATTTCTCCTTCCTTTATCAAAATCCAAAAACATTTCTCTCTTCTTGATCAAAAATCCAAAAATATTTTGTCTTTCAATCTAAAAAAGAAAAAAATATCAAAAATATTTTCATTCTTTTTCTAAAAAATAAATCCCATTTTACGCCTTCTCAGGTCGATTGTATGCCCTTGGCCTAGCTCCTTATTGGCTTCGATCTTCAGTCAAATCACCCCGGAGTTTCGTCCGTTCCCTTGCTACTTCTTCTGAGTTCGGCATCCATCCACTTTCCATGGAGAACACATATCAAATACCAGTTGTGTAGCCTCATATGAAGGTAGTCTTAGCTCATCCCGTGTTCAAGATTGACAACCTCAAGACGGAGGTTCGAGAGATGCGATGAAACCAAGTTCCTGTTCCACAAGAGCCCGAGGCCCTATTCCCTCGTGCTATGGGTCCACCCGAACCTATCTGGGTTCCCGAAGAGTATCATCACGCTCCACATTCCCTTCCTATTAATGGGCCGCCGCCTGCCCAACTTCCTATGCCAACCTTGCCCAGCATGGGGCTAACTTGCCTATGATCATTGACCCGAAAGATGAAGAATTAAACAAGGCCAAAGAATATCTCAAGATGCTAACTAAGAAGTTCGACCAAGTTAGAATCTATGGAAATTACATAGACTACACCCACATGTCTCCTTATCCTAAGGCGAGGTTACCCGAGAAATTCAAGATGCCAAATATCGAGAAATTCAGAGGGAGTGGACCTCGATTCTTCATTTTTGTAGTTACCACCGTTCCATAACTCTCCTAGGGGCTTCTGAATAAGAGATGGACCACTTATTTTAGCAAACTTTGAAGGATAGCGCCCTCAGATGGTTCTTGTCTCTCGAAGAGTCCAGAATCCGTAGATGGGAGGATGCAGCCCGAGAATTCATGTCGCTGTACAATTACAATGAAGAGCTTGAGGTCACCCGTCATGATTTAGAGCTGCTCAAACAGAACTCTGGGGAGTCAGTCTGTAACTTCATATCCCGATGGAGGGAAAAAGCATCCACTATGACCAATAGGCCATCCGAGGAAGAACAAGTCAACATAGTGAAGAAGAACTTCTTACCCCATGTTCGAGCAACAATGGGAGGATAATAATATCCCCACTTTCGATATCTCAGAGATGCAGGAGTAGAAATCGAGGAAGGTCTTGCTAAAATAGAGACTGAACCAAAGAAAGTGTCTGGACAGTTAACCCATAGAAAGTATGACAAACCAGTCAGTGCTGCAGTTTTAACCATAAAAAACATCTCTCAACCAACCACCTCGTGGGCACTAGAAAGTCGCCCTATCCTAGGCCGAAAGGAATACACCGAGCTCCATGATCCCCTCTCCATAGTTTATCAATCCCTATTAAGCCTAAACCTCATCAAAACCTTGGACCCTCATCCATTGCCGAATCCACTCCCAAGAAACTTCAAGGCAAATGCCCATTGCGCCTTTTATCAAACTGCTGGCCATACCACCAACCAATGTTTTCACCTTCGAAACATAATCCAAGGTCTAATTAACCGAGGTGCCATTGCCCCACTAACCAATCCTAAGCCAAACACTACTCACAACCCACTCCCAAATCATGCCAATTCCATCTTCCTAGAGGAGAACCCAGAATTTGATCCCTCAACTCAAATCACACCCATATACTCTCCCAAACCTCTCTAAAATTGTCCATATTTACTCTTACACCCTGTTGGCCTTGCTGATCAGGCACTGTCACTCCTTACCGGAGCATGCATCACTGTCCGTACCCCTTTAAAAAATAGAAATATGGAATTATGAGAAGTTTTAAACCAACTCCTAGAGTTCGGGCTGAAATTGCCCTCATAGATGATCATTGATTGCCAAAAGTTCAGTACGCTATTCTTGGCAGCATGTAAATGGGCCCGAGAGTTAAAAAGTTGGGTGGTACCAACCGATGAAGTCAGCCTAGATGACATTGTCCAGATCATGGCAGAATTATTCAGGCAAACCAACGATATTTGTAGTATGACCGAGTTAGTTGATACTCTGAAGCTACAAGGATACCTGGTCCCTTCACCCTTACTTATCCCCACATAATGGGAAAACATGTATGAAGAAGCCATTGAAGTTATGGAATGCATTGACTTTACATAAAAAGACAGAATTGTTGCCACCGAATGGGTGAAAGAATTCGAAGATTCAAATAAAGGGCCAACTTCAGAGAAAACTGGCCCGATAGCCGACATGTGTGGGATAATATCATTTGAAGAACTCCTCAGAAAATAAAACAAGATGGGAGAACAACTCGATATTGATGAGGAAACAGGGTTCATGTTCTTCCCTTCTTCAGTAAATCACATGACTAGATCAGGGAGGCATTACCAGATCCCAAGCTCATTACCAGCAAATGAAAAGGGAAAGGTAATTAAAAACCTTCCTATTCCAGAGTTGACCCTCGATAAGAGCAAGATCTTCGATCAACTAAAGAAAACTCAAGCTAATATCACTCTATGGGGGCTTTTCACATCTTCCCAACTGCACATAAATGTTGTGATCAAATTGCTCACTAGACCCATAGTTCCTCCTTCTACCATACCAGAAGAGGCAATAAATTTAGTCGGATCCTTGACCTCTACCTGAATGTTATCCTTTTCCGAAGAAAAAATCCCCAGAATTGGGCCAAACCACAACCATGCACTCAACATCTCCGTCGAAGTTATGGGGAAGGTCTCATCGCTCTTTCTTATGGATAATGGATTTGCTTTGAATGTTTGCCCCTTAAGAACCTTCAAATGCTTAGGACTGAAGGAAAGTGACCTCGCTCCAACCTCCGTTGTTGTACGTGCCTATGATAATACCCATCGGGAGGTGATGGGATCCATAAAACTTATAATAGGGGCTTGCCCTATAAACCCTGTCATTGATTTCCAAGTTATTAACATCCCATCTTGTTTTAACCTGTTGCTCGAACTACCTTGGCTCCACAGTATCAAGGGTGTGCCTTCCTCGCTCCATCATAAATTGAAGTTCTTCGCCGATGAACGAGTCATCACCATTTTGGGCGATGATGTCAATGCCGAGGGTGCAAGCACTAGCAATCCAATCCTTGAGATACAGCACGAGTCAAATGATATGCTCATATATGGATTCTGAGTTGAGCCAATTCTACTCCCGGTAGGGTACAATTTCAAAGAAAGGGTTTGTACAGAATACGACCCTCATGCAAATGTCAATGTGATTCAGATGTTAAAAAACATTCACTTTATGACCGGACTGGGGATAGGACAAAGACATTAATGGATAATTGAACCCATTGAACTGAAAAAAGATTTACCTCCTTGTGGTTTGGGGTATCAACCATCAGAACAAGATCTCAGAATGATCCGCCAGTCTCGACCAAAGAGAAGATTAGATCGCATCCGGACTATCCCAGGGGATTCCTTGAATGGACGATTCATCAAAGAGGGTGAAGACTTCCCCTTTTGCAGCTTTCCAGAACCATGGTATAACCATACAAACAAGAAGATGAAGCCTGGAATGGAGATCTTTTTTCAAGACAACTACCCATGGTCCAAAAATTCCCAACACCATGTACAATCAATCATCAAAGATACTGAAGATTCTGAGGGAAGTACCTCCGAGGGTTCGTTTGGCTTACAGACACTGGGGCTGACACTCTGCATGGTTCATTTAGGCACTAAATCAATGGATCCATCCCACCTGATTAAAGCAGCTGATGCACCCCTCCTCAACTAGCGTGATGTGCCAGTTCTACCTATTGAAATCCCACCTAACCCCAATGTTTACCCAATATCTTCTTCTGTTGTCTATCCTTGCTCAAATGTAATGGAGACCTCCTTTGATGAGGTTCTCAATGTTATTTTTCCTATCAATGAAATAAATGAAGATTTTGAGTATCTTGTTGTGCCTTACATTAACTGTTTAGATTCTAATCAAACTTTTGATGATGATGATTTTACAAATGAACAATTCTTAACTGATCTAAATAAGGTTAATAATAAACAAAATAACCGCGTTCAAGTTAATTAAGAATAAACTATTATTGTTAACCTCGGTTCTAGTAGCCAACTACGATAGATTAAGATAGGGGCTACCCTTGACTAGGACGAGCACGAGCATGCATAACTCGAAGATTTTCTGAAGGAATTCGTGGATGTCTTTGCATGGTCCTATGACGATATGCCCGGCATTGATCCTGGAATAGCTCAACATGAGATCCCCACTCTCCCAGATTACAAGCCTATCAAACAAAAGTTGAGAAAGCTTCGCACCGAATGGTCGCTCAAAGTAAAAGAAGAGGTGGTCAAAAAGCTGAACGTGGGCTTCATTTGTGTGATCGAATATCCCACATGACTAGCCAACATAGTGCATGTGTTGAAATCAGGAGGGAAAGTTCGGATGTTTGTAGACTACCGGGACTTGAATAAAGCCTCTCCAAAGGATGATTACCCATTACCTAATATCGACATGATCATGGACAACACAACCAGTCATGCTCTTAAGTCATTCGTCGACGGGTTTGTCGGATACATCCAAATCAAAATGCACCCATATCACCAAGAAAAAACCGCATTAATGACCCCATGGGGAACTTTTTGCTATACTGTTATGCCATTTGGTCTCAAGAATGCTGGAGCTACCTACCAGAGGGCTGCCACAACCATCCTGCACGATATGATTCACAAAGAAATCGAGGTTTATATGGATGATATGATTATCAAATCCAAGACTAGAGAAGGTCATTTTCTCGCCCTCAGAAAGTTATTCGAATGACTGCGACAGTATCAGATGAGACTCAATCCACAGAAATGTGTCTTCGACATTATAAAGGGAAAATTCTTGGGATTCATGGTTAGTGAAAAGGGGATTGAAGCAGATCCTGCCAAACTGAAAGCCATAATTGATATTCCACCTCCCCGGATGGAGAAAGAAGTTCGTGGTTTCTTTAGGAAATTGCAATACATCAGTTCGTTCATCAGACAACTAACCTCCATTTGCGAACCTATTTTCAAACTCCTCCGAAAGGATTCAACCAAGGTTTGGAACGAGGACTGCCAAGAATCTTTTGACCGAATCAAACAATATCTGACCCAACCTTAGGTACTCATTCCACCACCGCCTGGTTTCCCCTTACTTCTATACCTAACCATAGCTGACACTGCAACTGGGGATTTGCTAACCCAATACCTTGAAGAATCTCGTAAAGAAAGAGACATCTATTATGCGAGTCACAAATTGACCGGGTACGAAGTCAACTACACTACTTTAGAGAAGGCATGTGTCGCGCTTGTTTGGGTCACCCAAAAGTTATAACACTACATGCTCGCCTTCCCCATCAAACTAATATCCCGAATGGAGCCCATTAAGTACCTGCTTGAGAAACTATCCTTATCTAGCCGAATGTCCCGATGGTTGGTGATCCTAACCGAGTTTGATATCATGTATGTCACGCAGAAAGCCATGAAAGGAAGAGCCATATCTAACTACCTCTCTGATTACCCCATGGAAGAAGCTGATGACTGGATCTCCGAATTCCTAGATGAAAGCATCCTCTGCGCTTCTCAAGATGGCCTTCGATGGAAAATGTTCTTTGACGGTGCTGCTAACAAAAAGGGATATGGCATTGGGATACTTCTGATTTCCCCAGATAACTCCCACACTCCCATCGCCATAAAATAGGATTTCCCCTATACTAACAACATGACTTAATACGAGGCGTGTACGGTGGGCTTCCAAGCTTCTCTCAAGAAAGGTATCCAATGCCTAGATGTCTACGGGGATTCTGCCCTCATCATCGGTCAAGTGCTCAGAAAATGAAAAGTAAAGGATGGGAAACTCCAACCCTTCCATGCCCACTTAGAAGAACTAGCCTCCCAATTCCAAGATAACACCTTACCCTACCTACCTCGAGCAAAGAACAGCTACCCCAACTACCTTGGCCTCCATGGTCGACATGCCCGAAGGAGTAGCAATGGCCCCCTTCCTAGTTCAAGAGTAAGACAAACCAACCCGTTGCTACCACATTGAGTTCATCACCACAGAAGATCTCGAGATAGCCAATTATTGGTACTATGATATTTTGCACCTCCTCAAATATGGTAGGTATCTCGAGGGTTCCAATAAAAAAGATCGAGCAACCCTCCGAAGATTGGCCACCCAGTACATCATCTGTCACAAAGAACTATTCAAAAGGAAGTTCGATGGAACTCATCTACACTGCATCGCATGGGATGACATTAAAGAGATAATGTAAAAAATTCACAGTGAAGAGTGCGGGCCCTAGATGAACGGTCACATGTTTGCCAAGAAGATCATCCGATAAGTCTACTACGGACCACCATGATCCAGGATTGCACCACCTATGTCTGGAGATGCCTTAAATCCAATAGTTTTCCAACCTTCAACACATGCCTTTGCGAGAATTATATAACATGACTTCTCCTTGGCCATTCTCCACCTAGGGTATCGACATCATAGGGAAAGTTATGCCCAAGGCTTCCAACGGGCATGAGTTCATCCTAGTTTCCATTAATTACTTCACCAAATGGGTCGAAGCTGAGTTATACACAGTTCTAAATGCCAAGAGAGTGGCCAAATTCATCATGAAGAACATTATATGCTGATATGGGGTCCCACATGAGCTAGTGTTAGATAATTGGTTACATTTCGAGGCAGAAGTAAGAGAAGTGGTCAACGAGTATGGGTTTCAAAGACACAAAATATTCTCCCTACCAACCTTAGACCAATGGTGCAGTTGAAGCCGCCAACAAAAACCTCAAAGCCATCATCAGTAAGAGGATAAAAGCTATCGAGATTGGGTCGACCGAATCCCATAAACCCTCTGGGAATACTGAACCTCAATTCGAACCTCTATTGGGGCTACCCCTTACTCTCTAGTCTACGGAATGGAAGCAGTCCTACCCGTGGAGATGGAAATACCCTCGTTGTGCGTCATGCTTGAAAGCAAGGTCAGCGAAGAAGACATGTACCAAAGCCGTCTTGACGAGATAACCCTCCTATATGAAAGGAGATTGAAAGCTCTATACCACATACAAGGGTACCATCGCCGTATAGCGCGATAATTTAACAAGAGAGTCAAGGACCCCAGATGGAAATTCAAGCCCAATTGGAGCGGCCCATACATCGTCAAGAAGATCTTATCCGGTGGTGTCGTTATGCTCGCCGACCTAGATGGAGAAGAGATGGATCGTCCAGTCAACCTGGACCGTCTCAAGAAGTTCTACCCTTAGTCCAAAATCTCGGCGCGCTACGACTCTTCTCATCTCCCTTCTATTTCGAAAAAAATTCCCTTCATTTACCTTTACCCAGAACTACGTGGGCCTGATCCTCTAAAAAAACCATTTCCTAAAAAATTAAAACTTTTCAAAAAAAACCTAGAGGTACGTAAGCAGCTCATATATCTTACATGAGCACGACCCTTTCTCTTTCACAAAAAACTATTCCTTTCTTATCTCCGAGAACGACAGTTCATTCTAACATATACTTGAACAAAAGGATTATGCATGCATTAGCGATCGGTATAATAATTCAAAAATGCAAAATTCATCAAAAGGCACAGCTAGATGATCAAAAACTTATTTATTTCACTAATAAGAAATTATGATACAATTACATAAGAAAAGGAACGGATAACTCCCTTCCCCTACCTTCCTAGAAAGACAAATAAAATTCCTAAATTTATTTCCCAGTACAAAATAAACTCTCCAAGTGTCCTACCCACAGCTACCAGAGGAGCTCTCTCCATAATCAACTGCATCCTGGGGTCCCCAAGCTTCCCCAGCCTGAATAGAGTGCCGCATACACTCCATGGATCGATAAGCTCGAACCGGCCTAAAAAAAACCATAACACCTCCTTCCGTGGTATCAGATAAGGCAAGCCACCGTTGTCCAGTATCCACTACCAACATCTTGCTAACTACTTTTCTCCACAACCACTTCATATAATACCCAGGGATATGCCAGACTCTCCCAACAAACTGAGAAGGATGGGTCGATGGATGCCGACTCTCCCACAAAGAGCCAAGCAGCCTGCGCAGACGCTCTATCAGGTCTTCTACCAGAAAAAAGTCTAGTGCCCGAGGTGGCACGACTTGCTCCCAGCCAAATTGGAGCATAAGCCGCCAAGGGAAAAGGAAAGAGGTCTGTCTAAGACCAACCAGCCGAATATATGGGCATTCTCCCAGCTCCAAAATAGGCAGCAGCTGTCCCCACTAAGGCACTGACCAATACAGATTTAAAGCCCCATGCTCCATAAACCGGTTCTCCCAGCTCTTAATATCTAGGCCAACGCTGATGAAATGGTGAGAAAAGAAGTTGGGTACAGCCGACAAAGGATATTCCGTAGGAGTCACTAGGCGGAATCTTTCAGATAACCACATGAACAGCATCACAGGGCTACCCCACAAAAATTTAGAATAACCTTCTCGCTAATCATCCAGGACATTCAGAGTCTCCGCCAGTATCACTGTCGCGGGATTGCGATGGTAGGACATCCATGAAATAATAGCTGCAAGTTGTGGGTCCACCAGCAGTTCCCCGATCACTAGCAACAATTTCGACAGCAAGCCCAGAACGACGTCTTCGGTATATCCAACATCACCAACCTCTGACAAATGCATAGATCGCATCACCGTCGGAAGGGAAATCATTCCTCCAAAAACCAAGGATCTACCCGCCGAGGGCGAGATGCGGAGAAGTCCAGCCAACAACTCCCGGGGAGACCGAGAAAACTTAGGCATAGCAACCGCCACCCTAGGGTTTACCCCCAATATGGCATGAAATTCTTCATAAGTCGGACAGACTTCTTCCAAGCCAAAGCGAAATACATGGTCTTCGGGGTACCAAAATTGTACCGCCGCCATTATCATGTCCACTCTATGGGTCGATTACGCCATAAAGAGACTCGATGCATGTTGAAAGCATTGTAGTCAACATTGTAGGAGCACATCGCCTCCAAAGTCTCGAGGTAGTTGGCAAAATCAACACTACCAGGGAGAGCCATCTCACAGAATAAGAAAGGAAGAAAGTGAAGGTGTGATGAAAACACTCCCCCTTACCCCACTTTTTATACTTGAAAACCCTCACAAAAGACATAACCCCTACATAAATCAGAGAAAATCTTGCCCCATAAGGCAACAAAGGCTGAAGACGGTACCAATCAAAGCTTTGAATTGATGGGTCTGGACAGACTTACCGATAGGCAGGACAAGGTGCTTGCCGATCGGTAGCCCCCTATTTTTAGAAACTTACTTTTTTCCTCTTTTATCAAAATCAGAGAACTCAATAATAATAAATCCATATTCTGAACAGAATTTCAAGAACCCCCTTTCCATCTTTATATAATTTCTCATTATGAATAAAACTTTCTTTCAAACTTCCAAAAATATTTTACGGTCTCAGCAGCAAAGTAAAAAGCGCATGTGCATGCATGCATTCATTCATTCATCATTAATATAAGATAATAAAAAACTCCATTACATTGCATAGATATTTTTTTGTGTTACATCATTTTTTGCAGGAAAACAAAGAAAAGCAGAAAAATAATGGGACTCAGCCCGAACCCACACACTCTCTCTCACTTACCCTTTCCCCTCTCTCTCCTAAGAGCTTCCATCCCTATGACGTGCTCTCTTTCCCCTGAGACGAGATGACGGACCACCACTACCCGAACTAGACTCCTCCTTGGATGAGGCAGACGGAACCAAGCAAGATGGAATAGGAACCGCGTCCCGAATATGGGCAGTCGCTAAAGATATCCACTCCCTAATATCCCTCAGCCAAGTAGTGAACACCTGGACTTGCTGCAAGGAAAGGCTGATTCCGTATCAATAAAGAAACCAAAATGAAGGAAAAGAGAAGAACAAAAAAGTATACCACAGGACGAAGAACCTCCTTTATTAAGCCTAACTCCTCCGGGTCCATCGCATAAGGACGATGTAACAAAAGCACCATCCCTCCATCAGCCCTTCAAATATTGTATGAAGGGGTATGAAATCGCACAAAGGGAACCTCTGAAGTCGCCTCAGACGTCGACAGACCACCACCACTGTGGGAGGACCCCACTGGCCAACTCGAACCCGCAGGATGGAAGGGCAGTGCATTATTTATGCTGGGCGCCATCAGCCAGCTTGTCACGAAGTCTATATAATCATACGGTATAGCTGTGTTGGTGTACAACAGATAGGACTCGTCAATCATTACCGCGATCATCTGGCAACAGTCGCTCCCACCTCATAGACATAGGGGGCCTCGTAGGTGGCACCACCACCTCCTTCTCAGCAATCTGTAGAACCACCCTTTCCATGAGATACCAAGAGTGGACAAACTCATGCGCTAATAAATGCCTCATCTGCATGTTCACTCCAGTCGACCCCGTGTCCTGAACAGCCATCCCCCAAGGGTAAAAGGTCACCTGAAAAATCCCCAGCAAGATATAAGTCAATATGGAATCAGAGCACACAAAACCCAAGGATGAAGAAGGAAAAACTCTTACCCTATCACTAGTCCAGCCATTCAAGACCTGACGTACCACCTCTAGAGAAAGAGACTTTCTCGACTGCCGATTGGCCTTCCGCCACCGACACAACCGGCAGGAATCTCCAACAGTATCATCCCTCAAAGCAACCAGCTGGGTATTACATCCAACAACCTCATAGAACCACGTCTGCCAAAGACAAGAATCTGCAATAAAAAAAAAGATACGCACAAGCAAAATGCGAATGCATGAAAGGAAAATGCACAAACTAAAGAATACCTCAAGAAGATACGTGGCTCCAGTAAAAGTCTGCCGATAGCACCGGCTAAAAGCATCCAGAGAAAAATAAAGGGTCGCCAATGTCAGGCTCCCCCAATCATAGAGAGGGATGTTCAAAAACATCATCAAATATGGCAAAAACCATAAGTGGACGATGTCGCCGCTCGACGCCACCAAAAATCCCCCAAGCACCAGCAAAATGAACAAACGGGCCATCTGCCTCACCTGCAACTCGTCCTCCACATCAATTACCCTACCCAGCAAAACATCCCTCAGTAGGGACAGACGGATAGAGTCTCCAGACACTATCCTCCCCACATCATCGAGCGCCGCCCGCACTACCTCCAACCTCACCCGTAAAGAGCTATCCACCTCTATCTGCTCTCCAACACAATCCAGCCCCAGTAGCTTCTTTACATCTATGGGAGTCACAGACATCTCCCTAAAGCCAAAATGAAAGGTGTGGTTAGTGTCCCACCACCTCTCCCCCCGAGCGCATAAAACTACCGTCGAACGAGGCGTCTCATCCAGCACAGACGTCAGCCTGCCATAGCCTGCTGACGACACTACCCAATGCACCACAGGTGGAAGGTTCTCCCAGACATCCTTAAGCCCCATCATCCCGCAGGCACGCATAGTTGATAAAGAAACATCGGACTATCAAAGAAAAACCTCTTCAAAATCCAAGAAAAAAAGGAAAATCACCAAAAACGAATGCCAAAAGTCATTTTACTTGCATAACCCTCGAATAACGATGATGTGATGGCTCTCACAGTAAGGTCCGATCATCCTCAACCGGCTCGAATGCATCAACAGAGTTTGCACTCCCCAAATCAAGAAGCGCCTTGGCCCTCCATTCCACGTTCGCCCAGTCGTCAACAGCAAACCACTGTCGGTGTACCACAGTGCTCACAAAAGTGGCCAGTTTTTAGATCACAGAACGTTAGAACGATTCGCAGAGGAAAATCTCAGAGAAAGAGAAGGCAAGAAGATGTGAAAAATGAGGAAAACTCCCCCCCTTTTTATAGATAGCCAAGGGTCATGCCGATCGGCACTGACCCCAAACTTACCGATCGTCACTGCCCCTTTACTTTCTCGAGGTAGTCCAAAAATCCATGCCACTGCCGAATAGCACCCTCCACACCATGCCGACCGGCACCCCCCTTAATTTTTGTATAAAAACTCCCAGAAAATACCAGAAGGGCCTGAAAAATTCTCAAAAAATTCCTGAAAATCCCAGGGAGGGTTTAGAACATTTTTACCAAGAAAATTTCACACTCCCTCAATTGGAACCCCTATTTCCCCAGTGAAACTCTCAAAAGCCAAGTGAATCTCCACCCAGCAACATCCTCGGAGAACCCCTAAAGCATCCCAAACTTCAGGACCAACTCCTATTCCCCAAAGGTCTCAAATTTCCCTGAGCAAAGCGTCTAAACCATGGACCGCCTAATCACTTCCCTAGTGGAATTTATAGCATCAAATTGGCTATTCCTCCGCAAAGTCTCCAAAAGATACGAGGATTTCCCTTGTAATCGGCTCCCCAACTCAAATCAAAATCACGAAGAAATCTCCCTGGCAGTGTTCACCCAGGTTATCTCAACCTAAGCCCTCAGAATTGTCTTCGACACGCAGAATTGGTCATCTCAATTTAAGCCCTCATAATTGGCTTCGACCCATAGAATCGGTCATCACAACCTAAGCCCTCATAATTGGCTTCAACCCGCAGAATTGGTCATCTCAATTTAAGCCCTCAGAATTGGCTTTGACATGCAAAATTGGTCATCTCAATTTAAGCCCTCAGAATTGGCTTCGACCTGCAGAATTGGTCATCTCAATTTAAGCCCTCAGAATTGGCTTTGACCCGCAGAATTGTTCATCACAATTTAAGCCCTCAGAATTGTCTTCGATTCACAGAATTGGTCATCACAATTTAAGCCCTCACAATTGGCTTCGACCCACAGAATTGGTCATCCTCATCCCCAGGTCCTCAGAATCGGCCTCGACCCTTTGAGTTGATCATCCTCTTTCAAAAGCATCATGCGGTATCTATTCGATGGCTATCATTTGTTCCAAAGTCACCAATCGAGGGGCTCTGTAGACACCCCATTCTAGCACCCCCTAACCTCTCCTATGTCCCTAGCACCTCCCCTCATCACTGCAAACCTAAGACATACCCTGAGTACTGACCGAGAGGCCATCAGTCATTCCCAGGCTCTGTTTAACCAAAAATCAAACTCTTCAGATCGATCGAGACTAAATGAATCCTCTAAGGACACTGAAACCCCTTTCCAATGGTCCACCCCGTGCCCGATTCTGACTTACAGTGCGGACAAATGACCCGTTTTCCCCCGAAACCTGACAAAGAGGCCACCGAACACTCCCAGGCTTTTTTTGACCAAATTTAACTCTTCAGATCAATCGAGACTAAATGAATCTTCAAAAGGTTCTGAAACCCCTTTCCAACGGTCTACCCTGTGCACGATTCTGACTTACAGTACGGACAAATGATATGTTTTACTCTGAAAGGTCACCAAACGCTTCCAAGCCCTGGTTGACCTACATCAACTTCCCAAACCGAGTCAAAATCTTTGGAATGTCAAAGTACATATCCTAAACTTTCCAACAGTTCACCCCGTGCATGATTCCGACTTACCATGCGGATGAACGATCCATTTGCATCCGATGATCCCCCGTTCAAAGGACCAACGAATGCTTCCGAGCCATATTGAATCCAAAGTCAACTCCCGAACCCGGGAGTGATCCAAAGGACTTTTGAAGGTATCTGAAATAGCTTTCCATCGGTTCACCCTGTGCGCGATTCGAATCAACGGTTTTCACTCTACGACCAATTTTTTGAAGGAACCTAAAAGAGACTACCAAACGGCAGGTTTCTAACCCTGCCTATCGACAGTGTGCCTAAAAACATTTATCGATTAGAAAGACCAGGCATATGATGATCGGCAATGACCTGGGCCTATACAAAGGTGGGTCTGACCTCATTGCAAAGGGGACCCAAAATCTGAAATCCATCACTCTCAGCAAATTCAAAAAACCTCTCTCGAAGTCAGCATGATTTCCACACCCAAATCCCTTTCCAAACCTCACTTTTCATCATATTTTTTTTATCAAACTTTGTGAATTAACTATCCTTCATCATCATCCAAGTGCAAGGGTTTCTCTCCAACATTCAAGATCAAGCTCAAGATCTTCAAGAAGGTCCAAATTTCTCAACTCTCTCTTCAAATTCTCCTAAATTCGCCTTAACTTATTTTATTACTTAGCACTTTTATTCTCTCCATCTTTCATATCCTAATATACTTTTTATTTAGTATTATTGCACATCTCTTATTTCATATAAATAAAATCCAAAAAAGTAAAAAGTTTGCTCATAAATTACAAACGGGAATTCTCACACTTTTCTCACAACTAAAACACCTTTTTACACACACACATAAATAAGAGAAGTCCCCGGTTGGATTTATGGGATAAACCCCACCCCTCGTTTTGTATATGAACTACGTGGACTTTGATGCCTCTAGAGGCTATGTAGGTGACTCGGGATAAAATTCGAGACTCGAGTCCTATTCCTTTCATTTTTGTTATTTTTCTATACTTTTCAACTTAATTCTATTAGATTCTATATATTTACATATGCATATATTTGCTCTTAGTGGTGTATTATTCCATATGCGTTATCATTCCATCATAATGATCAATGCGAGGATAATCACGTAAATCCTATTTTCTAATATTACTTTTAGGAACATTCCTATGGATGACTTGCTTTGTCTATTCCATGATACAAGTCGATGATTCCTATCTCCACTACAAATACACATGCACATATTTCACCGGGAAATAAGGGAAAATATCAACCATCCATGAGAGATCTCAAGGGTGGAATGGGTGCCTAACACTTTCCCATTTTGTAACATAGCCTCCGGACCCTTTTTCTAATCATTTTGGTTTCATATGTATCAATATATCTTTGGATGATGTCCTTCAGGATGGATCCCTTTTTTCTTTTGTCTGTTTTGAGTAAAATAGACTGGAGACTCCATATCTCTACATTTTTCACCTCATCACTGACGCTGGCCAAAGCGCTCCCGAGAGGGATGCACGGGACCAAGATCCTCTCGACACGAATACACCCTCTTCTTTGTCTCTCCCGCCGCGAGGATCAGGGATGGCCACAGTGGCGACTCCCTTGGGGATATTCATTTTGAGGGCTAGACTCTATTTACATGGGTGTTGTATTTGCTTATATTTCCCCCTATTTTTTCATGCCCCCCTTTACTATTCATGTGTACCTCATGCTTATGCTTCTATTCACACACTTGTAGAAGCTTCTCCATGTACACTCCACACCACGTGCACCTAGCACATCAAAAGCTAAGTGAAAGTGGTCATCCCAAACAAAAGGCTCTCCCTTATGAGTCAAATTAATCAAGGGACCCGTAATCTTTAAAAATCCCTTGATGAACTGACGGTAGTACCCTACTAATCCTAGAAAACTATGCACCTCCGTCGATGTCATGGGTTGGTTCCACTTTTTCACTATTGACACTTTACTTGGATCTAAAAAAATTCCTCTCTCGAAGATAATATGACCCAATAACTATACCTCTAATAACCAGAATCCACATTTCTTGAACGTGGCATACAACTGGTGGTCTCGTAAAGTTTGAAAAAACTATACGTAAGTGCTGTGCATTCTCGCCCTTTGTTCGAGAATAAATCAAGATGCCATCTATGAACACAATGGCAAACTGATCCAAGAAATCCCTGAACACCCTGTTCATGAGATTGATGAAAATTACTGGCGCATTGGTTAACCCGGACGACATGAGTCTGAACTTATAAGACCCGTATCTCGTTAAAAAATTGGTCTTAGGGACATCCTCCTCACTGATATATAACGTCTGGTACCTCGACCTCAAATCGATCTTAGAGAAATAGGATGATCCTCTCAATTGGTCGAATAAGTCATTAATACATGGAAACGGATGCTTGTTCTGGATCGTGACCTTATTCAACTTCCGATAATCGATACACAATCGTAATGACCCATCCTTCTTCTTCACAAATAGAGCTGGGGCTCCCCAAGGTGAAGTACTCATGCAGATAAAACCCTTCCCTAATAATTGCTGAATTTGATCCCTCAACTCCGACATTTCTAAAAAATCCATACGATTCAGTCCCGTGCTATCGTCTTAGTCCCTTACGCTAAGCCAATCACAAACTCGATTCGACTTAGTGGTGACCCCAATATCTCCTAAAACACATCAGCATAATCACCAATAATAGGTATCGAATCCAATGAGATGATTATATCCTTGAAAGTCTCCACCTTAATATAATACAAATGCGTGCACCCTCCCTCCGGATGAGGCATCGCCACAAGAAACATGTCATGCACTGGTATAGTGAACGTGATAGTCCTATTGTAACAGTACATCATCACTCTATATGCCACTATCTAGTCCATGCCCAAAATAACAGCATACTCATCCAAGTCTGACATGGGCAAATCCTCTACGAAACATAACCTCCATATGTCCACACCCGCCCCCTTAAAGATGGAACGAATGAGAGCCCCACCACCCAAAACTGAATCCACAGTCATGATAATATTTGTGGCTAAATCCACTAAACTCATCGCACATGAAAACCTAGTGCTGATAAATGAGTGTGACATTCCCGTGTCAAATAAAACCTGCCATATGTGCCCATGGATAAGAAACATACCTTCAATCGTTGGTGGCACTAGCAGTAAAACTGGTCACGGAAATGATACATATGCCAAAACTATCCCTACCCTTGCCTCTGGGGAGGCGACAATGATGGAACTATTGGTGGGGATAGAAGTTGTTGTACTTGCTGCCCCTGTTGGGCACCCTGCTCCGGACCCCTAGCCCTGTTAGGGCATGAACGTCGAATATGGACCTGCTCCTCACATAGAAAGCATCTACCAGTAAAGTTTGCCTGCCTCTCGCCCTGCTGGCCTTAATGAGGTTGACCCTGCCTTTGGCCCTGATAACCTTAGCCCTGCTAGCCACCTATTTGATTCCCTTAGCCCTGCTGGCCCTGAGGGTTATGCTTCTAGACCTGATGTCCTTACCTGAAGTTATCGTCACCAGACCTGAACCTTTGATTAGATGCTCCCTTCTAGGAATCCCTCTCATTTGGCCTTTACTGCTATCTTGACGTCCCGCTAGCACCATTACCCCCGATCTTGCCCTTTTGGTCAGAATCGTCGTCCCTCTTTGCTCCCCTTATATGTAAGTGATGATCCTGACAGTGGAATACCGCATCATATACGACCTCAGTGAAGGTTCGCAATGCTGGGTTACCTAGAAAGTGCTGAAAAATCCTTTATGTGAGTCCATCAATAAACTTGGGGACCCTCTTCTCTTCCATGTTCACCTTGCCTGACACAAATTTCGCCAGGCACGTGAATTCTTACTCATATTCAACCACAGCCCGACCTTCCTATGAAATGACTAAGAACCTCCTCATCTATGTTTGAACTACTAACGTAAATTACTTATGATAGAACCACACCTAGAATTACTGGATAGTCATAGTGTCTCTCTCATCTACTGTGGTGACTGATTCCCACCACTCAAGTACTTCTCCCAACATCATAAAATTAGCGAGTATCTACTTTTGAGTGTCACTGCACTCAACCATTCCCAAGTGCCTTTGTATGTCCTTCTTACATTATCTAGCTGAAACTACATTTTCATTCCCCTGGAACTCTGGCAGATGGCCCCTTCTCGAAGGCCTCTTTGACACTCTCCCAAACAGACTACACCGGGTGGGCCTGAACTGGGCCATTGTGTAACACCTTCCTTAAGAATTTGATCGTACTTGTATTATTCTATGACTTGGTATGACTAATTGGGCATTGGACTTATTGAGGTGGACCATAAGTTAAATTTGGGTAACTTCGTGGCCTTCGCACTCGTCGAACCGAATATATTGTGGCGCGAAGTGTGAAAAAGGAAGGTAGAAGTCACTTAAATAAGGGGTTAATCCCGTTCGAATGAGACTTCTAACGACTTGGTTTTGGTCCATTCCTTGCGCATACTGATATCTAGTTAGGACATCTCATTGGAAGTGTCGTTCGAACTAGAAAGCAATCTCGTTTGAATGATGCTCAGGGTCATTCGAATGATCGGAGCTGAGTTTGAAAATCTTATGTTATTTAATGTGTTATCATGACGTGGGTCGTCGAATTTGATGACGTGTTGACATCTCAGCGCCCCAGATAAAAACGTGGGATACAATATTAGATTGCCATTGGCTTAAAGGGTTGATTGTGGGGGCATTTAGATAAATTAATGCCTTAGGGTTTGGGGAGTATTTAATGTGTGTTTGTCTCTTTTGGGAGACCCAAATCAGATTTAGCCTCTCTCTCTCTCTAGCTCTTAGAGATTTCCCTCAACCACAAACCACCCTACACCACCATTGCTCCACCTTGTGCAACCATATTTCCCTCATATTCCACTATATATAAGCCTCATAAACCCATTTCCACCATTGATGAACAAAGCTACGGAGTTATTGTTTGGGGTTGTTAGAAAAGAAGAAGGTGGAAGAAATCATCGAGTTTGAAGGGGATTTTAGTGGAGCTTTGAAGAAGCCAAGCTTAGGGAATCTAGGCAACCTCTATAAGGCCACCTTAGGAGGTGGGAGGTTTCCATGTTATTTTATCTTCATCCACCATTATTGAAGCTTCCTTTGAGGTGGGAAACTCTACTCTTTAGTTTAAGAACTCTATTTTCCATGCTATTGGTCTTGTAGTTAGAGTTTTTAAGAGTAAAATGCATATAAGATTTAAGAATGTTATTTCTTATTATTTCTGAATAAAGTTTTACAAAGGATTTTAATGATTTTGAGTAAAATGATGTATTTCAAGAAAACTTGGTGCTAAACATTTTATGCAATAAAATGTTTCAAAATAATGTTTATCTCGTTAAAGATATTTTTTGAGGAAATGTTTTAAATTCTCTTATAAAAATTGGGATTTTATACAGATAGGTATTTATTAAAGTTTTTATGAATTGAAAACTCTTTTATCTTGAAAATCATGTTTATGCAAATATTATGAAATTTCTAGAATGAACTATGTGTTAGACCCATTTGATAGGATTTTTGGACTTAAAATCCATCTTCCCATGCATATAAACTTATAGTATTTTGATGAGGAGTATATAAACAAGTTTAATGAAGGTTCTATTAGATTTAAGCATGAAATAAAGTAAATAGAAATTTCAGCCTTTAGAGTGTGTCAAAAGGTTTGAAAAATAGATATTTTAAGACTACATGTGGAAATAAAAAAAATACATTTCCTTGTAAAGTAGTCTCCACCGACAAAGTGGGTTTTCTTAATAAAGAAAGTAATGAAAGAAAGAGATTTTCAACTTGATATGTATGTTACTCCAAAATGTTAAATAAGTGTTAATGAGTCGAAACATTTGAGAAGTTAGTGTGTGTAACTTACAAATGGTTTTGCGGAATACACTAGCGAAAATGGAGGAAATGACTAGTGTAGAAACAAATGGGTAAAATGGTAATTTTATATAAAGAGGAACATTTTTATGAAATTAACATGTTTTAGAAGGTGTAACATAAAATGGTCTTAAATGAAGGTGATTTTTGGGATAAAATCAATGCAAGTGTATAAAGGACAAGAAATTATGCTTTCAAAGTGTAACATAAGTTGGGTTGAAATCCCGGGCTTTGGCTTCGACTGGTAAAGGAAAGTGTTGTAATGTGGACATTTGAAAAAGATTAAGACACATTAATATGAACTCGGATGACACCGAAAATAATTAAGCAGGGCCCGGAGCCCTAGGGTGAAAGACCTAAAATCACTGTCCTGAGCATACGATATCATAGTCGGCGGTGTGGAGCCCGTTAAAGTATGCATATATTGGAAGATTTCGAGAAAAAAATAGTAAAAATGGAACATGACAAGAAATAGGTTTTGGCAAGGAAAAATTAAAAGATGACCTAACTTGAATGGAATTAATACATGTTCCGAGTTAAAGATAATTTGGAAAAGTAAATATGAAAATTGATTAATGTCCATAAAATAAATGAATGGTAAAATGATGTGACTAAATCGGTAGTTAAGAAGCATAAAGAGGTTTAACACATATTTAACACAAGAGTGTGCTTATGAAAGGTTTTCAAAGATAAATAAGTATTTGTAACACGGGTCTTGCATGCGTTGAAAGGTGATTTTCAATTAAAATACAAAGATAAATTTGGTATGTGCAAAGGGGTAATTTCAGTAATAGAAAAGTTTTTCCTTAAACAAAAGGGTGATTGTTTAAAGTATTTAAGTGGGTGTTTTAAATCAAGAAATAAACTTAAAGTCGAGTAAGAAAGAATTCTTTATAAGATTAATGAAAATTAATCGGAATAAGTAATATTTTTGGAATAAAAATGGATTCATGCATCAGAGTGTGTTTATAAAAGGTTTTCTAAGATAAATAAGTATTTTTAACATAGGGCTTGCATGTGTTGAAAGGTGATTTTCAATTAAAATACTAAGGTAAATTTGGTATGTGCGAAGGGGTAATTTCAGTAATGGAAATGCTTTTCCCTAAACAAAAGGGTGATTGTTTAAAGTATTTAACTGGGTGTGTTAAATCAAGAAATAAAGTTCATGTCGAGTAAGAAAGGATTCTTATAAGATTAAGGAAAATCAAGCGAAATAAGTAACTTTTTGGAATAAAAACGGATTCAGGCATCATAGTGTGTGTATATATGTAGATAGATAGATAGATAGATAGATAGATAGAGAGAGAGAGAGAGAGAGAGAGAGAGAGAGAGAGAGAACCTAAAAAATGAACATTTTTATAAACCTTAACAAAAACCACCTAAAAACCCATTAAGTTTATTTCCTATGTTGTAATTAGTCCACGCAAGTTGTAACGGACACGCGCGTCGACCTAATATTCTTTTACACCTGCGCCCCCTTGTCTTTCAAACATACGATTCACTTTCTCTCTAGAGAAAAATCTCTAATCCAAATCTCTCTCACTCGATTACCCGAAATCCCTCTTCCCCAAAGATCCAACCATTTCCTTCTCTTACCCTTCCCAAACCACTGACGTTCTCCTCCATCGCCGACCGAACCCCTGCCTATACCGGACCTCCTCCTATTCTTCTTATGTTATTTGTTTCTATTTATCTATTGATGCCATTATGTATATGTATGCATATGAATGTATCTTGATGAATGTATGTGTTTTGTGTACGGTTTAGAGAAGCTACGACCACCAACCATTCCATGGTGGTGGCCGACAACAACAAAACCCATTTTTGGGTTAGAGTTAGAGTTTTCCTATTAAACTTTGTTTATAAATATATGTATGTACAAGTGCATGTGCGTGTTTTGGTAGCTGACCATCACCCAACTGCAATGGTAGTTGTCGGCGATAGCAATAACCCCAAACAGGGGTGGGTTTTTCCCCTGTTACCCATGCAGGTTGATTGGGGACGAGGGTTATTAAAAAAATGCGTGCCCTTTGCCACTGGCACGGGCCAATTAGAACATAGGAAGAAAAATTAATGGGTTATTAGCTGTTTTTGTTAAGATTCATTAGAACTCTCTCTCCCTCTCCATATATATATATATATATAAGGTAGTTATATGTGCACTTAGATATAATATGACATAGTCTTTTTCCTACTGTTCGATTATATATTTCATTGTTGTATTTTTCCACTGGGAATTCGGCTCATTCCCTTGTCTTCATTATGGTAGGTCGGGTGCGGTTTCACATTTTGAGAACATTATACATGTAAGTATCCTTTTTATTTTGCGTTAATATCTCTGTATACTCAGATTTTGGGGATGCTTCCCACGGGTCCCTCATGTAGTTTGATTTATATTAGAATCGCATGATAAATAAGTGAAATGTTAATTTTCATTGCACTTGATACTTAACGCTCAGGTCAGACTGGGTTAACCACAGGTAATCCATAAATTTGGGCATCAGAGCTCTAGGTTCAAGGTTCCCTTCGGGAGTGACACAGTGAGGTCTATAGTGGATCTTTTGATGTTCGTGTTGGTTTTGGGCTGGTGATGCTAGATTGGTGAGAGTTCCAGTTTGTGTTATCGATGGTATAGTCAAAGAGATTATCACGATGAGAAATTCAATTGCCAAGTGGCATATGATCAATATCAGTTGCCATTAATCGCTTTCACAAATTACGAACATATCTAAATCAAAATCGTGAAAGCAATTAATGACAACTAATATTGATCATATTCCACTTGGCAATGAATTTCTCATCGTGCAAGCTGGTAGTGGTGACACCACAGTTCTTAGTGTGGGGTGCTTGGGTGTCAACCCTTTTTAATGTGAAGGGTATATTAAGATGTTAATAGAGGTGAATGATGTCCATTGAATTAGAGAAATGAATTGTGTAAATTCAACCATGGAGACTACATGACTAGAGCGTCATGACTAAACGACATTGAATTATGACAAAAATGCATTAAGTTCCTCGATTAGTACTTATGGGTAATTAGTAACGATGGTGTGATTAGTCAAACTTGATCCTTCATGTGGTAACGTGCCATAATTATTTCATAACTCAAAATGCATGGGGAATTGCGTCAATTATTATTGGAGGATGTGTTCTCAGCCTGAGTCAATAGAATACTAGCATAGTAGGTGAGTAACTTGGTAATTATCAATTGAAAGTGGTATCACTTGAGTTATGATGAGAGATGCATGTCATTGGTGGTGAGTATATCACATGTGTAACAATGATGAGTAAGGTGATGGAGGAGTGAACCATAGATAGTCTTTCAAAATGTAATTTTAGAGAGTGTGATGCAATGTTTGAGGAATAAAATCCCCGGTGGCATCAGTAATGAGGACTTATTGGCTTATAGGTTGTAAGCGACGTTCGATATCCTTCCAGAATCCTTTGTAATTCTAGTTTGTGATTTGATACGTGGTTTATGGTATCATTCCTTCGAAAGGAAGTTGTTGGGCCCTTATGTGATCTCGAGAAGAGAGTCGTAAGTTAAACCTATGTCAGTATTTCAGACAAAAGGGAAATAGTCAACTTATTGTAATGACTTGAGGTGTTAAATGGTTAAAGTGAGCCATGTATAGAGCTTGTAAACTAGTATCTTTATGAATGCTTCATGGTCATAACGTGGATGTTGAAATGTTTTTGGGGCGTACCTATGGTAAGAGAGTCATAGGTGATGAGATCTTGCCATGTTTTGATGACTTTTACGTGAGGTAAGCTTGGCATCCTTAGGGAATGGATAAAATTTGAAATCATGGAGTGTTAGTGTTCTAATGATAGTAGTTTAGAGAGTCATGTCATGATCTCAGGTTATTGGTCAAGACTAAAAAAAGAGAAGAATAGTGTATGTGCCAAGTACGTCATTGGAATTAGCACATATGGGCGATGTTACCTTATAAGAGAAATTGGAAACTCGTGTCATGATTGGGTGTGATGCTCGGATGTCATGGGATGACTAGTGTAGGCAATGTAGCACAAGATTTTGAAGAGTGCTAGGAAATGCATTTGGGACTTAGATTGGTAATGCCATGTTAGGGATGTTGGAGCACGGCTACGATATCGACATGTGTTAATGGTGAAAGTTGGGATAGCCATAGAAGGACAAGGATTAGTTTTCAGCATGTCTTGCCAATCAGTATGGCTTAGGATACGTGACCCTATGTGATACTTACTACCCTTAAAATGATAATAGTGACCGATGTGTCCATCACGTAAATTCAATTTGGGTAGAACCTGGAGATAAGATTAGTGACGACCTCATGCAGTTAGAGATTATAATAAGGTTAATGTTTTGCTGCCTGAGGAGAAGTTGGGCATACGATCATGATACGATGAACTCAATAATGAACTAGGTGTTTTAGGTCGATCATGACATCAATAGAGATGTGGATAAGGTCGATACTAAAAAAGGCATTAGGCATTCGCCAACTAGAGTGATTCACGTATGTCAAGGATGTAAGGAGGAAGATTTACACCTAAGGAGGGAAGTCCAACATTTGACTTCCCAAAGGATAATAGGTTTGAACGTTGATTTTGTCTTGTAAGGATGAATGGTTTGTGATATGTTTTTTCACGATTAGTGACGAGAGCCAAGATGTGTGGTTGGGTTAGTACCCAATAGGAATGTCTGGGAATAGTCATAGACTTCAAGTCATGTGGCGTATGTTCATTTTTTTGTGGATCGTAGTCCATCGCATGCTGACGGGATTTTATTGAAATGGTTATTCATTCTTTCTTATTCTTGTATCCCTTTTGGTTTCGATAATTGAGGATTGGGTTCCCGTAATTATGGTAGCCCGGATTTGTATCGTATTATGGTACGGTGAGATTTTTCCCAATAGAGTGCAGTTGGACCTGGCATTATCAATGCTGCTCAGTAGCTAGGTGCACCCTTGACTAAAGTATCCTTGCTATTGCACAAAGTTCTATATACGGGTGGCTATGCTTTCTACTGCACGATTTTCTCATAGTATTCATTTTCCATAGGAATTAACAACCTTATATTTGGTCGGCATGTCAGTTAGTGGATCTGGTTATAAAGAGAAAGATAATTACTAGAGGACTTCACACAATGTTAAAACTCGAGAAAACATAACACAAAGTGTTATTTGCCAAGACAAGTGGATTAGTCTAATACCTAGGCGAGTGTTCCCTAGAGATACACCTAAAGTGACCTCAGGTTCATGGAAGGGTCCTATCGGAGGGTATTGGTTGACAGCAAGATTTGAAACTTAGTGGAATTTCGCCCCATGATGTGAGGAACTTGTGATACGAGGTTAGTATCAAACCTAAGTGAATTTTCTTAGTGAAGAAGACTCGAGAATTTAAGGAGACTCGAGATATGTAGTCCTAAGAATTGAAATAACTTATGACGATAGATTGGGTGAATATTGTTATGCTGTTTGTTCTTAAGTAAGTGTCGATCACTAGAGAGTGTTTCCCCAATAGAGGTGACGGTATGCTTGGGTGCTAGAAAGGGACCATAGGACTTGATTGAGCATGATCATTGAGCAAGTGGAGACTCGAGGACTGTTATGTATTTTGATGACTAGCCTAATGGTGAGCGTTAGAACATGTTGGATGTAGAATTATTTTATGATATCCCCTGGTGAAAGGGCATATGATGACTTGTGGTGATTTAGTACTTTAATGACTTAACCTTAAAAGATCCCTATGACTTAGAGTAAAGATTCATAATCCTGGGAGTTTAAGGAATTGATGGATTAATAATTTTGAGGATAAAATTCCCTAAGGAGGAAAGAATGTAACACCCTCCCTAAGACTTTGATCGTACTTGTATAATTTGGTGTCTTGGTATGACCAATTGGATAGTGTACTTATTGAGGTGGACCATAAGTCAAATTTAGGTAACTTCGTGGCCTTCGCGCTCGTCGAACCGAAAATATTATGGCGTAAAGTTTGAAAGAGGAAGGCAGAAGTCATTCGAACGAGGGGTTAATCTCATTAGAATGGGACGTTCTAACAAGGTTTGAACGAGAGTTCTGATGCATTAGGTTTTGTCCAGTCCTCACGCGTACTGACATTTAGCTTGAACATATCATTATAAGTGTCATTCAAACGAGTGAGCAATCTCGTTCGAACGAGGCCCAGGGTTGTTCGAACGACCGAAGCTGAGTTTAAAAATATTCTCATTTTTAATGTGCTATCACGACGTTGGTCGTCAGATTTAATGACGCGCCGCCTTCTCAGTGTCCCAGATCAAAACATGGGATAAAAGATTAGATTTCCTTTGGCTTAAAGGGTTAAGTGTGGGGGGACTTTGGGGAATTTTATCCCCTTAGGGTTTGGGAGTATTTAATGTATGTTTGGATCATTTAGGAGACCTAAATCAAATTTAACATCCGTTTCTCTAGCTCTTCTAGCTCGTCCTCTATCACAAACCACCCTACACCATCATCCCTCCTCCTTGTGCCACCATATTTCCTCATATTCCACTATATATAACCCTTATAAACCCATTTCCACCATTGATGAGAAAATTACAAAATTTAGGGTTATTGTTGGGTGTTCTTGGAGAAGAAGAAGGTCGAATAAATCATACAATTTAAAGGGGTTTTTAGTGGAGCTTTCAAGAAGACAAGCTTAGTGGATCTAGGCAACATATTTAAGATAATGATAATGGAACATGACAAGAAATAGATTATGGCAAGGAAAAAGTAAAAGACAACCTAATTTGAATGGAATTAATATATGTTCCGGTTGAAAGATGATTTGGACAAGTAAATGTGAAAATTGATTAATGTCCATGAAATAAAAGAATGGTAAAGCGATGTGACTAAATGGGTAGTTAATCAGCCTAAAGATGTTTAACCCATAATTAACACAAGAGTGTGCTTATGAAAGGTTTTTAAAGAAAAATAAGTATTTTCTAACATTGTGCTTGCGTATGTTGAAAGGTGATTTTCAATGAAATACTAAGGAAAATTTGGTATGTGCGAAGGGGTAATTTTGGTAATAGAAATGCTTTTCCTTAAACAAAAGGGTGATTGCTTAAAGTATTTAATCGGGAGTGTTAAATCAAGAAATAAACGTCAAGTCGAGTAAGAAATGATTCTTTATAAGATTAAGGCAAATTAATCCGACTAAGTAACGCTTTTTGAATAAAAATGGAGTCATGCATCATAGTGTATATACATCTCTCTCTCTCTCTCTCTCTCTCTCTCTATATATATATATATATATATATATATATATATATATATATATATATATATATATATATATATATATAAGGTAGTGGTATGTTCACGTAGATATAATGTGATAAAGTCTTTTTCCTTCTATTCGATTCTATATTACATTTTTATATTTTCCCACTGAGCATTCGTCTCATTCCCTCATCTTTGTTACGGCAGGTAGGGTGCGGTTCCTCATTTTGAGAGAATTGTATTAGTTAGTATCCTTTTTATTTTTCATTAGTACCTCTGTATACTTCAATTTTGTGGATGCTTCCCACAGGTCCCTTACGTAGTTTGATTTATATTAGAATCACTCGTTAAACATGTGAAATGTTAATTAAATAAAGTTGGACTAGCAACATTATATAGGTTATTTTTCAGCACTTCATACCTAACGCTCGGGTCGAACTTAGCTGGGGCTTACACACTGGCTGTGGTGGTTGTGCTTGGAGAAAATGCTGAGATAAGGCATTCATCAGGATGTCAACCGCCTGTGCAATAATTAGGGGTGTGCAAAAAAACCGACAAACCGACAAAACCGAGCCGAACCGAAAATTTTCGGGCCGGGTTTTTTTGAGGGTCGGTTCGGTTCGGTTTAATCAGGTATAAAACCGACAGGGTCGGTTCGGTTTTCGGTTTTGGCATAAAAAAACGATTTTGAACCGAACCGAACCGATTTAATTTTTATACTTTTTAATTTTATATTTTATATTATATTTATATTAGTCTTGACATATTATATTATATTTTTTAATTTTATATTTATATTAGGTATTAAAAAAATCTATTTTTTATTAAAATAAAGGAAAAAACGGAACCGTCCCTGTCAAAAACCGACGGGCAAATCGAACCGGCCCTGTCAAAAACCGATCCGATTCGGTCCGGTTCGGTTCGGTTTTTCAGCATTTTCGGTTCGGTCCGGTTCTCCTCCTCCAAAAACCGACATGGTCGGTTCGGCCCAAAAAACCCGGTCAAAACCGAACCGACCGACCCGTGAACACCCCTAGCAATAATAGTGGCGACCTTTGTTGATGTCACTGTCCCTTGAGTAGATCGTGGTTTTGGCTGAGCCTCCTCCTCTATGGTCCTCCTAGTGGCACGTGCTGGCCATCCTCTCCTATTATTTGGCATCTGAAACCAAAACAAAATTTTATGAGATTCACTTCAATCATAAATAATTGTAGAAAAACGTAAATGTATAATATGAAATAACAGTCCTAGATATAGGGCCCTATATAAAAAAATGCAACCCAGACAATGTAGCAAGTTCGCACAGTTCCTAAGGACACCAGAACCTCATGCTTTAATACCAACTGCAACAACCTGCCTATTTTAATATTGGGTGGTCAATCCTCTACTAAAATATATATATATATATATATATATATATATATATATATATATATATATATATATATATACATATATCAGTATGGATCATTCTCGGGATCACCGTCGCAATAATAATATAACATAAATAATAAGAACAACCCATACAATCATAATAACTAAAATAACCACCATGCGTAAGAGTAATAGGTGTGAACCAAATAAACCATTGGTCAACAAAATAAAAAATCCATAGTATAAACCAAATAATAACTTAGTAAGGAGAGTAAATATCTGGCACAAAATAAAAAACTCCGATAAGATAAAAGCCTATCATCTATGGGAAACACGCCCAACTGTAAATCGAAATAACTGATCCTATCTAGATAATAATCAATTGAAGCATCTAAGCAAGGATGTAGCGTCCACAACTACTTCAGGTTAAGAACGGACCTATTCCTGTTGTCCCGGCTACTGCTGCTGAACACTTGGGGTGTAAAAAGAAAACAAGGGAAGGCAAAAAAACTACGGGTCAAAGTCCGCAGAGGAGAAAATATTTTCGCAAGTAAATAATTGTTTAAATAGTTAAAACAATAGTGTATTGCTTTCAAGATTCATCGGTCACCCTCACTTGAGATAAATCTCACCCCTCAACTTCCCTAATTAAACTAACTTGTCTAACTAGAATACATTACCGCCATTTAATCCCAATCCCGTTAATGCCCTCTATTATCTAAGTATAACTACCTTCACTATGTATACATTCATAAACAGTATTTTAGCGATACACTTGCTAGAAACAATTAATCGCGTAATAAGAATAACATGGCTACACCCGTGCTATAAATAAATATGCTCACAATATCATATAAGCACACACACACATATATATATATATATATATTGCTCACTATATATGTATAACCGTATCCCCAAATCTTGAACCTTGTGGATACATTCCTCAGGTGCAATCTGACTCCAAGCATCACGCCTCACACTGAGCCACCGGGTTAGAATCTCACCACCGATCCCAAACGAATACACATAGAATGGAGGTGGTGATAGACATACATCCGTGGGTTACCACATTGCTCCCAACAGAAATCTAAACCAAAATTTATCCTCACGGATAGTGGTAATGCAATAGTACCATCACCTGGGGAATTAACCTGAAACCTACTAGTCAACGCCTGGGTGGGTTGCCCACTACACGCAACCTCCTAGGATAGCACTCCCGGGTAGGTATGTTTAAAATAAAACTAGTAGCATACACACATGCACATATATATATATATTTATCGAACTTGTACGCATATCCCACCACGCACAATTCACCCAAATTTCGAAGTCCATCCCAACTGTGACACCCCGACTAATTAAATACCGGGTAGCTACTCATTTATTAAATTAATACAAAATGACAAGTTGGTTCAGTTCATAGCATCACTGTCGAAAATATTTTTTAATAATTACTAGCCACCTAATATTTAAAAAGTGAGTTGTCAATTTTAATTAAATCCGATTAACATGCAATAATTAACTTATGAAATGCTAACATAACCACCACAACATAATGAAAATGGAATAACCATAAAATAGTAATGAGTCTGGAGGGATACTCCTCATAACAATCCAAATACAGGAATAAGCAAATACTAAGTCTGCATCATTAAATTAATTACAACCCAGAATTCTGAAATAAATGAATAAATAAAGTATCTCTAAAAGGAAGTAGGGCGACATGCCCAACAGATGAGGAAAGCTAGTAATAAGGATTCAAGATCGAAAGTGGAGGCGTCTACTGTCAAAGTCCTGTAACTTCCATAGCAGCTACAGTCCATCACCCGAATGGAACTCCTATGCATGGTGTCCTTGTGGTTGGGCACCAAAAAGGTTTTTACAAAAATATATTTGAAAGCAAACGGGTCAGAGCCCGATTGTGGAAAACAGTTTAAAATATAACAAGTGTTTTAATGACATTAAAATAATGAATGCAAAATACATGTTAGGACGTGCTCTCACATGAAAAACTCACCTCTCGACTATCTGTGCACTCCTAACATACCCGTACCCATTCTAGTTATTCCGATATCTAACTAGTTCAAAATAAAATCTAACATTACTATACGATTTAACTCCGGTATCTTCATATAAATGGAGAGCTTTTCATATATTCTCGGTTTCCCGTATTAGTAACACTACTTACTAGAAATCTTTCATCTCATCTTTACATAACGTTGCAATTACTCATATTCACATATATACATGGCAATTCATTTTAATTAACAGTATATTATTCTCATTATAAATATACAATACTAGCACCCCGAGACTCAGCTGCGGTGCACACATACTCTGCTATCCAATCCCGGTACATCACGTACATAAGGACCACGCATTCCGAATCTCTCAGGAATCATTTTCAGATAACAACAATCACACAAAATGGAGGCGAACATAATTCACATCACATGGGTCACGCACATACCTAATCTCCCATGATCAGCAGACTTATTAACTTCTCAATAAGTCCTTCTCTGACCTATGCCCTCGAGGTACCAATCTAAATCCCCCCGTTGGCACACAAAGATTAGATGACCCTAATCGAACGCAGACCTCCCATGATAGCAAGTATGGTAGGTATGTTATATACATAAAACCACATATACTAAGCATTCGTATATCTTAGATATCTCGTATTATTAGTATAGGTATACTTCTTATTCTTATACCGGAATTTAATGTTATACGATTACAAGTCCCCGATTTTACATATTAACGTTATCAACCCTTCTCACATCGTTATTAGGTACTCGTTTCCTACTCCACAATTGACATACGATTTTATTATAAGGTTCTAAGTTCTACTCCTCAACGTACCCCAATTCTCACAATTATACTCACTAATCAATGAGGGAAGGTTAATACTCCAATTAAATAAGTCTACGGGACATTAGGAATGAAATCAGGCCAAAAAGGCCATTCTGTCAACTCGTTAGAAGTCTCGTTCGAACGAGTTCGTTCGAACGAAAGGATTCGAACGAACTACCAACTCGTTAGAAGGGATACTGTCATCTCGTTAGAAGCTCGTTCGAATGAGGTCGTTCGAACGACCTGGGCAGGTTTTCTAACGAGATGGCAGTTTCATCCCAGAAATTCTCTACTTCATTTTTCTCAATTTTTCTCTTCTCTAAACCCATCCTAAGATCATCCCAATAACATTTTAACGTTATTAGACTACTCTAAGTCCTCCTAGATCACTCTTTAACATATATATGGGGTCAATGCTTCTTAAATTAACATATAATCATCAAAATTCCCAAACCTTGTCCCAAACCCTATAATCATGAACCCATAATTTAATGACTTCAATTTCTCCTTATCAATCCGTTTTCACATCATCAAAAGATATATTTTGTATATGACATTCATCCAATAACATTCTACATGCAATTCCTATATTATATTATGAATCCTACCTCCAATTTCATGGATTTTCATCAAACTTCCAATATAAGATAATTATTCAATTCTAAGCATGGAAGAAACATTCGTTGGAAATTAATATAATTAAACCACTTGCCTTAGATGTTCTGATTTGATGTTGAAGAATTTAATGTTTATTCTCCTCCCTCTCTCTACAAATTTCTTCCAAAGATGGTGATGGTGGCTAGGGTTTCCTTTTTGGAACTTCTTCCAACTCCTCCCTATAACTCCCGTAGCCCTCTAACTTCCCAAATACTGATAATGGCTTAGTGGGTTCTTTTCTAATATAAAAATAACCTCTAAAATTCGTGGATTTTAATTCCCCTATTTTTAAAATTACCAAACTACCCTTTTGGGTTGCCGCTGTGGCCTAAAAATGCACCGGGACCCAAACTAAACCGCCGGCTAGTATTTTCTGACTATTTCGACCCTTCCGGACACGTTGGTGCACTCAAAATGACCATTCGGTTGATAAAAATAAAATTCACTTTTTAATTCAATTAATTACGTTCCTGACGTGACTGACACGCGCGTCCCAATTAAATTTTTCAAATTGCCGTATATCTACCTCGTGACAATTTAGATATCATCAATACTCATGTATTACCATACATACTCGAAAATAATAATTTTTTAACATCATAATCAAATACCAACTCACATCTCGTTAGTATTTATACCCGAATTAATTTCCAATTAATTCTCTTTTAATTCAATTAATCCCTTAAATAAATATCAATAAAATTACGGAGTATTACATACTCCCCCCTAATAACAGAATTTCGTCCAGATATTCGGAACTAAAAAGTACCTGGTAAAAACAACTCTGGATAACGTTCGCGCATCTCATCCTCGCGCTCCCATGTGGACTCCTCGGCATTATGATGCCGCCACTGAACACGTACTAATGGTACTATCTTTGACCTCAGTTTCCGCTCGCTTTGGTCCAAAATAGCAATCGGCTCCTCCTCGTAGGAATTATATGGCTGAAGATCAATGTCGTCCAAAGCAATGTGGGTATGGGACAAATCATCCCTAAGGTATCTCCTTAGCGAGGAAATATGGAACACATCATGAATCCTATGCAAGTGCTCCGGTAACCCAAGTCTGTACGCAACTGGCCCAATCCGCTCGATGATAGGAAATGGCCCCACATACCTTGGTGCCAGTTTCCCCTTCTTCCCAAAATGCATAATCCCCTTCATAGGAGATACTCTGAGTAACACCTGGTCCCCCACTTTGAATTCTCTGAAGAACCTCTTCGCATCAGCATAGCTCTTCTGCCGATCCTGAGCTACCCGAATGCGACTCCGTATCAACTCTATCCTTGTTGAAGTGTCTTAAATCACCTCCGATCCAAGGAGTTTGTTATCCCCCACCTCTAACCAACATGCTGGGGAACGACAAGGTTTACCGTACAACGCCTTAAATGGAGCCATGCTAATGGTGAACTGGTAGGAGTTGTTATAAGCAAACTCCACCAGTGGAAGGTACTACTCCCATCCACCTCCAAAGTCTAGGATGCACATACGCAACATGTCCTCCAACATCTTATTTGTTCGCTCGGTTTGCCCATCAGTCTGCGGGTGATAAGTTGTACTCAACCGCAACTCCGTACCCATGGCCTCCTGGAAACTCTCCCAAAATCGTGAAACAAATATCTTGTCTTGGTTAGACATGATATTTAGAGGTACGCCGTGAAGTCTCACTATTTCTGTAATGAAAAGCTGGGCATACTGTCCCGTAGTGTAGTCGGTCCTCACAGGCAGAAAATGACCAACTTTGGTCAACCTATCCATAATTACCCAAATGGAGTCGTGACCCCTCTGTGACGTAGGTAACCCCGTGATAAAATCCATGGATATGCTCTCCCATATCCACGTCGGAACCTCTAACGGCTGTAGAAGTCCTGCCGATTTCTGATGGTCCACCTTTACTAGCTGATAAGTGGCACATTTGGAAACAAACACGGCGATATCTCTTTTCATCCCGCTCCACCAATACTATCGTCTCATGTCTTGGTACAACTTATCCCCACCAGGGTGTACCGCGAACCGTGAGCCGTGCGACTCTGCCATAACATCGTGTCACAAGTCTTCCCCTTCCGTAATAACCAGTCTCCCATTAAAGCGTAATCCCCTATATGAACTAATGGTATAGGACTCGGCTCCCTCTGCTAGTAATCGGACTATCTGCTCCTGACAGAACGAGTCAATTGCCTGGGCCTTTATCACTCTCATAACAATCTGCGGTGTAACAGTCATCACATATATGAACGATCATGCCACTGCATCCTAGTGTCCCAACTCCTTCCACTTGGCTTTCCACACCCCGGCCACCTCATCTACTGGCCTACGGCTCAACGCGTCTGCTACTATGTTAGCCTTCCTCGGGTGATATTGGATATCGAACTGATAATCCTTCACAAACTCAAGCCACCGTCGTTGACGCATATTCAGTTCCTTCTGCGTGAAGAGGTATTGTAAAGACTTGTGGTCCGTGAACAACCGAAATTTCTCCCCCAGGAGATAGTGTCTCCAAATCCTAGGAGCGAATACGACTGCCACCAATTCCAAGTCGTGGGTGGGGTAATTCCTCTCGTGAGGCTTAAGCTTACGGGAAGCATAAGCTATGGCCTGACTCTCCTACTGCAGTACACCTCCGAGTCCTTGTAAGGACACATCGGTGTAAACTAAATACTCAACTCCCGATCTGGGCAATGCTAACACAGGTGTTGAGGTCAACTTGTCCTTCAACTCATCGAATGCCAACTGACAAGCATCACTCCAAATGAATGGCACACCCTTACGAGTCAGATGTGTTAAAGGACCCACTATCTTTGAGAAACCCCGAATAAACCTCCTGTAGTATCCTGCTAGGCCCAAGAAACTAAGGATCTCAGTCGGTGTCATGGACTGTCCCCACTCCCTCATCACGGATACCTTCCCTGGATCAACAAATATCCCCCGGTCTGAAATGATATGCCCCCAAAACTGAACCTCCTTCAACCAGAACCCACACTTCTCATACTTTGCATAAAGCTCGTTCTGACGCAACGTCTGCAAAGCCTGCCTCAAATGCTCAGCATGCTCCTCTTCTGTCTTGGAGTAAACTATAATGTCATCAATAAAGACAATGACGAACTGGTCTAGGAACTCTCTGAACACCCTATTCATCAAGTCCATAAACACGGCTGGAGCGTTGGTCAAGCCAAAAGGCATAACCCAAAACTCATAGGAACCATATCTCGTTAAGAAAGCAGTCTTCGAGACGTCTTGTTCCCTGATACGCAACTGATGGTATCCCGATCGTAAATCAATCTTCGAGAAGAAGGAAGCTCCTCTCAACTGGTCAAATAAGTCATCGATTCTGGGAAACGGATACTTATTCTGTATCATGACTTTATTCAACTCCCAGCAATCTACGCACAACCTCAATGATCCATCCCTCTTCTTTATGAACAAAAAAGGGTAACCCCACGGCGAAGTACTCCTCCTATCAGGACAATCCTGGCATTTGCGTGCTGCCATCTGTGGTGGTGCTGGGAGGGCGGCGGGAAACATAGGCCTCTGTGGCTCGTGTCGAGCACCCTGCTGCTGCTGCGGTGGGGCCCTGCCCTTATCAGGAAAATCCTGGCGTTTGTGGCCAGTCTTGCCACAAACGAAGAACTTCCCCAGGAAGTTTCCCCCTCGCTATCCCTGCTACCCACAGCCCTGCTGGCCGTTACCATTCCTACCCTGACCATGCTGGCCCTGCTGAAACTGCTGTTGCTGACCATTCTGGCCCTGATGGCCGTTCTAAACCTGATGGCCATGTCTGAAACCTCCCTAACCATCCCTGAAACCCTCGGATCTGAATCTCTTATGATCCCCCTATTGGGAACCCTGATCACCCTGCCTGTGCTGTCCCTGAGCAGATTGTGCCCCGCTGGCACCATTTCCCCCGGTCCTGCCCTGATGGATGGACTCTCCTGATATCTTGCTCTCAGACATGTGGAAGCAATGATCCTGGCAGTGAAGTAGTGCAGCGTTAACCACATCAGAATAAGTGGCCAACAAGAGATTCCCCAACAAGTGCTGACGGATCCTCCAAGTCAATCCATCCGTGAACTTCTGAATTTTCTTCTCCTCGGTTGGAATTTCATCCGGAACAATATTAAAGAGATTGGTGAACTCGGCTACGGTCTTTCCCTCTTGCTTGAGGTTCATCAACTTCCTCCTCATCTCAGTGTGAACAGCTGACGGAAAATATTTGCGGTCGAACCACACCCAGAACTCTTGAATAGTGAGAGTATACCTCTCCTCCGCGGTGGTAATGGACTCCCACCACTGCAATGCTGATCCTACTAGCTTAAAAGTAGCCAGTATCTGCTTCTGAACATCTGTGCACTTGTACATCCTTAAGTGCCTCTTAATGTCCTTCCTCCACTGACTGAACACAACAACGTCGGAGCTACCTGCGAACTCCGGAGGGTGTGCATCTGAAAAGCATCACGAACGCGTTCCCAAGCAGACGGGAATGCATGAGCCTGAATTGGCACGACTATCGGTGCCTGGGGTAGTGCTTGCTGTACAACTGCGAGAGTGACATTCACCGCTTGGGCTACAATGGCTGCAACCTCTGCGGCATTCATGGTCCCCGGAACTGGTTCAGGCTGTGGCTCGGGCTGTGCATCCCTAGGAACTCGTTGTGCACGTCGTGGAGGCATCTGAAATGAGAGTAAAGTCTATAAGTTCACAGTAATTATTTCAAAATAGTTGAAGAGGGAAACATACACAAAAGAATACAACAGTCCTAAAATATAGGGCTCTACATCAAAGAAAGCTCAGCGGAAACATAATAAGTCGTACAGATCATAAGGAAACTAGAACCTGATGCTCTGATACCACTTGTGACACCCCGACTAATTAAATAAGGGGTAGCTACTCCTTTATTAAATTAATACAAAATGTCAAGTTGGTTCAGTTCATAGCATCACTGTCAAAAACATTTTTTAATAGTTATTAGCCACCTAATATTTAAAAAGTGAGTTGTCAATTTTAATTAAATCTGATTAACATGCAATAATTAACTTATGAAATGCTAACATAACCACCACAACATAATGAAAATGGAATAACCATAAAATAGTAATGAGTCTGGAGGGATACTCCTCATAACAATCCAAATACAGGAATAAATAAATACTAACTCTGCACCACTAAATTAATTACAACCCAGAATTCTGAAATAAATGAATAAATAAAGTATCTCTAAAAGGAAATAGGGCGATATGTCCAATAGATGAGGAAAGCTGGTAATAAGGAGTCAAGATCGAAAGTGGAGGCGTCTACTGTCAAAGTCATGTAACTTCCACGGCAGCTACAGTCCGTCACCTGAATGGAACTCCTATGTATGGTGTCCTTGTGGCTGGGCACCTAAAAGGTTTTTACAAAAATATATTTGAAAGCAAACGGGTCAGAGCCCGATTGTGGAAATCATTTTAAAATATAGCAAGTGTTTTAATGACATTAAAACAATGAATGAAAAATACATGATAGGACGTGCCCTCACATGAAAAACTCACCTCTCGACTATCTGTGCACTCCTAACGTAGCCGTACCCATTCTAGTTATTCCCATATCTAACTAGTTCAAAATAAAATCTAACATTACTATACGATTCACGATTTAACTCCAGCATCTTCATTTAAACAGAGAGCTTTTCATATATTCTCGGTTTCCCATATTAGTAACACTACTTACTAGAAATCTTTCATCTCATCTTTACATAACGTTGCAATTACTTATATTCACATATATACATGGCAATTCATTTCAATTAACAATACATTATTCTCATCATAAATATACAATACTAGAACCCCGAGACTAAGTTGCGATGCACACATACTCTGCTATCCAATCCCGGTACATCACGTCCATAAGGACCACACATTCCGAATCTCTCAGGAATCGTTTTCAGATAACAACAATCACACAAAATAGAGGCGAACATAGTTCACATCACATGGGTCACGCATATACCTATGCTCCCATGATCAGCAGACTTATTAACTTCTCAATAAGTCCTTCTCTAACCTATGGCCTCGAGGTACCAATCTGAATCCCCCCGTAGGCACACAAAAATTAGATGCCCCTAATCAAACGCAGACCTCCCATGATAGCAAGTATGGTAGGTATGTTATACACATAAAACGACATATACTCAGCATTCGCACATCTTAGATATCTCGTATTATTAATATAGGTATACTTCTCGTTCTTATACCGTAATTTAATGTTATACGATTACAAGTCCCCGATTTTACATATTAACGTTATCAACCCTTCTCACATCGTAATTAGGTAATCGTTTCCTACTCCACAATTGACATCCGGTTTTATTATAAGGTTCTAAGTTCTACTCCTCAACGTACCCCAATTCTCATAATTATACTCACTAATCAATGAGGGAAGATTAATACTCCAATTAAATAAGTCTACGGGACATTAGGAATGAAATCAGGCCAAAAAGGCCATTCTGTCAACTCGTTAGAAGTCTCGTTCGAATGAGTTCATTCGAACAAAAGGATTTGAATGAACTAACAACTCGTTAGAAGGGCTACTATCATCTAGTTAGAAGCTCGTTCGAACGAGGTCGTTCGAACGACCTGGGCAGGTTTTCTAACGAGATGGCAGTTTCAGCCCAGAAATTCTCTACTTCGTTTTTCTCAATTTTTCTCTTCTCTAAACCCATCCTAAGATCATCCCAATAACATTTTAACGTTATTAGGCTACTCTAAGTCCTCCTAGGTCACTCTTTAACATATATATGGGGTCAATGCTTCTTAAATTAACATAAAATCATCAAAATCCCCAAGCCTTGTCCCAAACCCTATAATCATGAACTCAGAATTTAATGACTACAATTTCTCCTTATCAATCCGTTTTCACATCATAAAAAGATATATTTTTTATATGACATTCATCCAATAACATTCTACATGAAATTCCTATATTATATTATGAATCCTACCTCCAATTTCATGGATTTTCATCAAACTTCCAATATAAGATAATTATTCAATTCTAAGCATGGAAGAAACATTCACTTGAAATTAATGTAATTAAACCACTTGCCTTAGATGTTCTGATTTGATGTTGAAGAATTGAATGTTGATTCTCCTCCCTCTCTCTACAAATTTCTTCCAAAGATGGTGATGGTGGCTAGGGTTTCCTTTTTGGAACTTCTTCCAATTCCTCCCTATAACTCCCGTAGCCCTCTAACTTCCCAAATGCTGACAATGGCTTAGTGGGTTCATTTCTAATATAAAAATAACCTCTAAAATTCGTGGATTTTAATTCCCCTATTTTTAAAATTACCAAACTACCCTTTTGGGTTGCCGGTGTGACCTAAAAATGCTCCGGGACCCAAACTAAACCCCTGACTAGTGTTTTCTGACTATTTCAATCCTTTCGGACACGTTGGTGCACTTAAAATCACCATTCGGTTGATAAAAATAAAATTCACTTTTTAATTCAATTAATTACGTTCCTGACGCGACTGACACGCGCGTCCCAATTAAATTTTCAAAATTACCATATATCTACCTCGTGACAATTTAGATATCATCAATACTCATGTATTACCATACATACTCGAAAATAATAAATTTTTAACATCATAATCAAATACCAACTCACATCTCGTTAGTATTTATACTCGGATTAATTTCCAATTAATTCTCATTTAATTCAAATAATCTCTTAAATAAATATCAATAAAATTGCGGGGTATTACACCAACTTCCCAATTTATTTATTTATTTAACTAGTTCGTTAGCTGAGCACCCTAGTTAATCATTAAATTACCACTAATAAATAGCGCTACAAAACTATTTTAAATAAATATCCACTCACTTGGATAACCTCCCACATACTCGCTTGGGTCTATAAAAATACCCGTAACATTTCCACAATTTTAACTTGACCCAAACCCACGGATCATTTGTACGAAATACAATCTCGTTCGAATGAGAACGACATCTCTTTCGAATGACGTTCGAATGAGATTACAGAGAACAAGTCTGAAGCATTTTGCTTGGGCGAGATTTATCCCCAAACACCCCACTTCATTTCTAGGGTTCTTTCTACCAAAATTACAAGAACTATAACCCATATATCATCAAGAGAACATAATCATGTCATTATATATTTTATTCTAACATGGAAACCCCCATAAATTTAAGATTACCATTCTTTTATCAAGTTGATTGTTAAAGATTCCATCTTTCATCTAAGTTCTTCATCTTCTTCCATTAAAATCCAGAACTCTATTTCTAATTATCGTTATAATCAATCCTAACTTACTTATTTATTCAATATCATTCAACTTTTATCAATAAGTTTCTTCATCAAATCATCAAATTCAATCTTTAATAATTAAAATCCCTAATTTATATTTTAAATCAAGAAGGTAATTAAACACAAATGAAATTACGATATAAATAAAGTATTTACTTGCCTTGTGGGACTACGAATCTGAAGTCTTCTATGTTGGGTTGAATCTTCTTCTTATCCTATTTAAGATCCCTCTTTTTTTCCTCTTTGTCTCTTCTATAGGTCTCTCTCTCTCTCTCTCTCTCTCTCTCTCTCTCTCTCTCTCTCTCTCTCTCTCTCTCTCTCTCTTATTTGGAATATGAAAGGTGGGATGTCATCCACCTCCCCGAACCCTTAAATGTCCTTCAAAAAATTGAATCCCATTTTTTGTCTTAATTATAGGTATAAAATGACCTTCTTACCCTTACGTGGGTCCTTTTATGTCTAAAAGTCCCTTGGAACCCAAACATAACACTCGGGTTCCTATTCTGAACTATTTGATGTTTCCTTGATCACTGTTGCACGCGAAAACGTCATCTACGTCACCCAACTCCAATTATGCTAACTTTTCATTAATTAGGCCCGGCACGTGTGTACCCTATGTGTCACCCATAAATTATATCCATCCGTCGATGTGATATACTATTGACCTATCACTAATTAAATTATTGTTATCACTCATACGCGATTTATAAATCATATAACTATTTACTTGTCACACGCAAGTAAAAACTAATCGAATAAATATTTGTAAGGATGAATGTCCAATCGAGTCAATTTGTATGTAATTGGCATTACTTTGGACAAAACGTTTGAGTCATAGGATAGACTTTGAGCTATTGATTCCATGAACCTATGATGTTATTTGATGAAGACGTTGCGACCAATCTTCAAATATTGGATATATCGTATCATGTTTACCGTGCCAAGTTTGTCTTTACACTTACCAAGGATCTCGTAGGTATGAATGCATATAATTTATGAGTCCTTGGAATTTTTATTAAGGCTGTTATGTTTTATTTTAAAAATATTTGGAATTTTTTTAATATCTTTAAGAAAACATTTTTTGGAGTTTAATTTTGTTAGAACAAAATATAAGGTCGGTAGAATGAATTGGAATTTTAGTTCAAGCGAACTTATAAGTCGTTAGAACGACATTAGCTTTTCGTTCGAAGGTCATTAGTTTTTTTATTGAACGAACTTAAAATAAGGCAACATGGTTTCAATTCATTTCTAGCTCGTTAGAAGCTGGTTCAAATGAGACTAGGATCTCATTCGAAAGAACAAGTTTTTTTGTTCAAACGAGATGGCATTCTCATTCGAATGAGATTAGTTTTCGTTCAAATGGTTTTGTCGCCTCTAAATTAATGTTTTTCTATTTAAGGAATTTTAGACTTAGATTTTTTAAGAACTTTTGGGAAAAACGATTTCAGACCTATTTACCAAAGTTCTAACCTTTTTGTTTCACCATTTACATTACAAGATACAATATTCATAATTCATATACTTTGAGATCTTATTTGGGTACCAAGTTTATTTCTTTCATCTTGAGAGAACCTATTTTCGTGCGGTGAACTCTGTATGTGCTGATTGCGGTGGAGAAGTAGTGAATTTTGAGTTCTAATTCATAAACGGTTGTTGAGCCTCATTGGTAGATACCGAGACATGTGTGGACTCATGCATTATGGTAGCTTATGTGGGTGGATTCCTGCGTTTAACTGTGGAGGAGTGGTTGAAGATAGAAGAGAGTCAAGACTTGTGGGGGATTGAGTCATTATGTATGTTTACTGTCTATGCTTTGTAAAACCATATCATAGTGAATTGTTGGTTGGGCCATATGAGGTTTTTCATTTTGTGGTTTTCCTCGTACATTGACGTCTTATGGTGTGATTAAATTTATTTTATCTTCTATCACCTAGATGCAACTTTTGGATGAAAAGATAAAATTTGATAAATTGGTTTTCCACAAGAATGGTTTAATTGGTGCTAAGTTTAATTATGTGTATTTGTTTAAAGGTTCAATCTTTAAAATAAAAAAATAAAAAAATAGAATTTTTGATTGTGACCATCCTTGACGGGCATGTTCATACGCACTAACGAAGTGGTATCAGGGCATCCACTTTTACAACTAGTATCAGGGCATTACGCCTTTACAATATTAATTATTTATCTTGCTTATTAATATTTACTAAATTCCAATTTAATTTTCTCCCAATTAAATTAATAGAATAAATAATTTAATTAATACTAAAATTATATGGTATTACACATGCCTTAATGGCCAAGGAAAGTTCACCCTGCCAATAGGCAATGGATCTATGGTGCCAATAGACATTCTGGAATAAATTTTTTTGGAAAAAGGCATAAAATGCAAACCATAAGTCTGAATTGCGCATGTCCTGGACTGTTGGAAAGGATATTCAGAACCATATAAGAATCCAAGAGTCATTCCTAGGTTTGAGAGTTGACCAAAGTCAAACGGGCCATGAAAACACTCGATGGTCTCAAGACGGAAGGTTTTTGGAGTAAAAAGGCAAGTATGCGCGAATGTGAGGCCAATTCACACATGGTATGGACCGTTTAAAAGGATATTCAGATATCTATGAGATTTCAATGCGCTTCACTGAGGTCGGAGAGTTGACTGAGGTCAAATGAGGCTCGGGAGAGCCTGATGTTCTTTAGATATGAGTTTAAAGTAAAAAGGTAAGTATGTGAAAACCGTGAAGCCGATTTGCACATGATATTGGCCATTGGAAATTAGATTCAGAGTCCTATAAGGTTGCAATGAGTTTTGCTCCGTTCTGAGAGTTAACGGAGGTCAAATAGGGCTTGGGAGCTCCTGATGGCCTCTAAATTTTGTTTCGGAGTAAGAAGGCAAGCATGCATGAACCATGAGGCTGATCCGTAAGTGGTATAGACTGTTGAATTGGAAATTTAGAGCACTATGAGAGTCCGATGAGCTTCACTCACATTAGATGGTTGACTGAGATTAAATTTGGCTCAAGAGTGTCTGGTGATATCTAGATTAGGTCTTGAATTATGACTTAGGTCTTATGATGGGAGAAGGAGTGTTAAGGACCTAAAGAGGTATTTAAGGGGTACCAGGGTGGGTTGTCTACACCATGCTATACCCTTAAAAAGATATTTTAGGCTTCTTATTAATTTTTGTTTTTGGATTTGATAAATGGGTAGTTATTTGAGTATTCTTATAAGACCCTCTTCAATCTTTAAGGTAATTAATCAAGTAGACAAATTAGAAGGAGTATAGGAAGAATTTATATTAACTTATTAGGTTTATGGTTGTTGTGGCTTGCGTTGGAAAAATTATGTTTTGATATGGAAGTTTGAGATGAACATACTTATTTACCTCAATTTCAATTCATCATAATAAACCTCTATTTAATTAGCCATCTTAACGACTGCCCTATCTAAATGCAAGTGTATCCGGGGGGTCCTTGTTTGAATTTCATTTTTATGAGTCTTCCCACGTATGGAGTTTAGAAATGGGTAGGGGTGATGACTTTATAACACTTAATTAGCAAACTTATTTAGTTTAATGTTTCGTTTATGGGTAATTCTATATTAGATTTATAATTCCTTAAACCCTTAGTGTTATGGATTAATGGTTGATTGAGTAAACTAATTAAATGAACTGAAGGATAGGGTAATGGGGTAATGTTTATGTGATGATGAATGATGAGTTATGATTGAAACTTGGAACATTATTAATGAATAAACTAATGAACGTGGATTTTGGTGTGTACCGAGAAGGAACACCCTTATGTTGGCATATTTAAAGAGTACGATTTGATATGGAATTTTATTACATCATAATGTGTGGTGGAAATCCAGAACTATCGAGTAGGGTGGATATGGTTTCTCTGGCATCGTGACGCAAGTGTCTATGGTTGTGTGGCTCTTTTGTACGGGCGTACCACATGTTCTTAAGATGGCCGAAGGGAAAGGGTGCATGTCAGTTACGTAGTGATTAATTAATAGTTATATTAATTGATGTATCTGAAGAGTTAAATTAAATTAATTATTAGGTTTATTGATATATGGTTGGCTATAGTTATTGATTATATAAATTGTGAATTTACCATTTGTTTATATATCTGATTTGAGTTGCGTAGCATAGAGACTTGCTAGGGTTTTAACCCATTTTATTTGTGGTAACTTTTCACGTGCAAGAGATGTCCATCCCACATAATATTCTCTTCTCTAGCTAGAAGACATTCTCTATTCTTCTCCTTCTTGAGGTTATCAGATGAACAGACTGATGTAGGTCTTTGTACTAATAAACTATCGTTTACTTTTTAGTCAAAAGAGTTGTATTTCGTAGACTTTTAGTGGACATGTAGATTAGATAGTCGATTTTTCCATTTATGATTTGAGATTCAGTATTTGGCATGTAATTTTAGGAGTTGTGTTTAGTTATAGACTTTTTCCTCTCACTCTATTATGGTTTCAATACATGTTTACGAGATATTTATTGGAGGACCTTTATGCCATACCCTTATATTTGTCACATATTTTATTTGTTCCTTTCATGCTTAATATGGTACAAAATTGTTTTAACAACTTATATAATTAATAATTAGACTTAATCAACCTGAGTTGTAAATTATATGGGGTGTAAACATTTCTCAGGTTAAAATTTCAATAATATATATAATGAGAATAATGTCACTAAAACCTATTTTCCAATGAGTATAGAGAGATGATTCAAAAATTATGAGGCAATTTAAGGAATTTTAGACAATATTTAATAATTTAAGGACTTAATTTTAGATTATGTGATTATTCAATTATTTATTTACAATCTACCCTAATATTAATAGGATAATATCGTAAAACTGTAAGTATATCTATCATTCATATAAATTTAAGGGGTTGAACGAAAAAAGAACACCATCACATTATATAAATATGACACCTAACATTTTTTTTAAAATTACCCCATACGATATTTCATTACCTAAAACACCCCTCCTTTAGTGTCACCCTTCTTCTCAAAACACATTGTCATTGAAAAGGTTCTCTCTCTCTCTAACACACACACATCAAATTCGCCAACGGTGATCTTGAAAAACCACCGTCAAATACTTTCGATCTCTAGCACTGTCGATCTCAACACCCTCTTTAACCATTGCTCTAAATTTACAACACAAATAAAGTGACATTTCACATCGTCATGAGAAAATAACAATAGAAAGAGGATTGATTCAATTAAAACTGCAAAAGTTAGGTCACATGGTTCGAATGAGGATTAAATAAGTAGATTAGGAACTTACGAGTTCTTTTGTGAAGATGAAGAGTTGGAAACAAGATTTCCATCGGTAAGATAAGAAAACAGTACATGGAATATATGATAATGAAGATGAGTTAAAAAATGTTCTTCAAATAAAATCAGTAAAGCCCCATTTGATTGTCTTTAAATTATATATTAGTTCATATATGAATTGATCAATTTATAAATTATCTCATTAATTGTGTTTGGTTTCATTGATGAAATGATTTATTAATTGACCAATTTTAGCTCCTGTGTAAAATCTAAATTTAAAGCATTTCACAAAAAATGTGAAATGCATTCATTTAAAATAGGAGTCAAGAAAAGTTCATTTGACTACTCTTTTCCCTATCCCTCCTCCCTTCCTTCTCTTTCTCTCTCCCTATCCGTCTTAATTTTTAATTTTTTTTCTACTTGAACCTTACGTCAATTTCAAATATCAAACATCACCTAAAATTGGATTTAAACTCATTTCAAATCCACTTAATTATAATTCACTAATTCACAATGAACCATTTACATAATAAAACAATTTGCGCAACCAAACTAGGCTAAGGTTATAGATTTCTTTGTTGGCTTCTTATGTATTAGATCTTGGTTGATTATTCCCTAACTCAAAACTTTACGATAGTTCAATGTTCTTGAAATATTTTTTTATTTGTAAAATGTTAATATTTTACACTGCACACTCAATTTTTCCGTTTTTAAGTGCAGAGTGAAAAATTCAATTTGTAGTGATCAGTTGCAAATTTGATTTTGCTATTTTCACATTCGTCAATTAGGATATTAGATGTGGATATAGGTTCAATGTATAAAGGGAAGAAGGTGAAGAGTCCTTTTTAATTTGAAGGAAGTGATTAATTAAAGATGCCACGTGCCATTATAAGGTTTATAGTATGGATTTAAGGCTACAATATTATATATATACATACATACATGTCCCCACACTTATGATTTGAAAACATTTCACTATCAATTGAATTATACGCATTGATTATCAGTCATTATTTTATGTTGTGTTTGGAAAACTCAAGTACGATTTGTGAATCCCTATCCGATTTGTGCTAAGCAAGTATTGATATAGAATATTAGAAAATAAAAGTTCAAGAAAACCCTTTATTAATATGTGTGTGTGTTTGTGTGTGTGTGTGTGTGTATATATATATATATATATAGAGAGAGAGAGAGAGAGAGAGAGAAATTTTGGGTGCGTGAGCCCATTTGCGAGACTCCCACGCGGAGTCATTTTTTATATTATTTTATTTTTTATTTTTAATGTGTGAGTTTTAAACATTTCAGGGGACTCTTAAAAAAATCAAATGAAAATTAATTTTTTGACATTTTAAAAAAATGAGTCAATATTTGACATTTTTCCTTTATTAGTAGAATTAATTTCGCACGGGAAACCCGCAATTGGGCTCCCACACCTAAGACTTTCTCTCTCTCTCTCTCTCTCTCTCTCTCTCTCTCTCTCTCTCTCTCTCTATATATATATATATATATATATATATATATATATATATATATATATAAATAAATAAATAAAGCTTTAAACTGTTGGAAAGTAGTAAACATGCAGTTACAAAATTATTTTTTGTTTTAATACATAATTTGGTGACTTTTTGTACAGTTAACCCAAAAAAATGTGAAGGACCGACACATTGTTAAATGAGGGGATCACTCATCCTATGAAGTTAAACATTTCGAAAGAAAAATCCAAAAGTAAAACATGTTTAGTGAGAGCCCCATTGGCATAGGTTAACTAGGTTGTCCCCTAGGTCCCTGATTAATCGACGACGCAAAATTATAAAAAAATTATAAAAAAAAATTGTTTAAAATAATGTAGTTATAAAAAAAATTAGAGTTTACCACATAAAAAGGCTCCCCTAAAAATAAATTCACTCTAATACTAAACGAGTAATGATATGAATACAAAAACCTCCACAAAATTTAACGTGGATTCCACTTATTCTCTCACCTACCTATTAAACATTGTCTTGTGGTATGGGGTCCCGCCAGGGCACCAATAACACTATTTTTGTGAAGATTTTGTGGAGTTACTTTGTACCCATAACACTTCTCATACTAAACATTTTTACCACTTAAAAGCCCCCTCCCCCCAAAAGTCCAAAGCCTCTCTAATACTATACTCACAAAACTTAACCAACTTTTAACACACTCACCCACCTACTTTTAACACACTACTCACAAAATTCGTTGATTTCTATTATTAATTGGGTGAAAAAATCTGAAAATAATGTTTAAATTGAATTAGAAAAAAAAAATAGTCAATTTCTAAGTGGTTATAAACTGACAGTTTTTTTGACCCATTTTTTTCAAATAGCAACACAATTCATTTTTGAGCTAAATTTTTTTAGGGATACCCTGGAATGTTAAGACCCATAAAAAAAATTCAGCTCAATTTTTTTTTACTATTTTCAAAAAAATTGTCTGTTAATTCATTTTTCATGTTGTAATCTCCTTCCAACCATTCTTATAAATACCCTTGCTTACCCTCTTTAGACCTAAGTTAACTAATCTTTAAATAGTTGATGTACTTTGAGTTTAAAGTTTGGTGTGCATTTTTATTTTAGTAAAAAAAACTAACTGATAAAATAATGCTAATCCTATTTTTATTGGTTTATTAAGTTATTTCTGCCATTTGGTAAACATCATTATTTTGGTCACAAAATTGACTAAATAAAAACTAATGTAGTCTCATATATATATATTTTTAAATTCTTTTTTTTTCCTGAAAGTTTTTTATACATTCAAAAGTAGTTGGGCAAGTTAATTTTCAAATTTCGATTTTCAATTATTTTGGTCATGGTTCAGTTTTCTAAATGAATTTTTAATTTTTTTGTTATTTTAGAATTTACCCAAAAAATCGATTTTACCTCAAACCGCACGGGTCGGTTTTGGTTTACATTAAGTTGTACCAAGAGGTAAAAATGGTAATTTCGATTTTAGTATATTAAAATTTCTTTTGCATTAAAAAAATGCGAGAAGAACACATTTTCATTAATTTGATTTTTTTTATGTAAAAGGGCCCCGATTTTGGTTTTTCACCCGAGGCCCCGAAAATTAAAGGGCCCGCCCGGATTAAAAAAAATGAAAATTCTCGTATTTTGTCTTTATCCTTGCAAACTTTAAAATTAAATATCTCCTAAAATACTTAGTTCGTTTGAGATAAAATTTAGATATTTGGAAAGGTCTCACGAGATCTATCAAAAGATATCTATGAAGAATGTATAATTTTGAAGTTTGAGATTTGAAATTTAAAATTTCGCAGTGCAATTTCCATGGAGTTTTCCGGTGGTAAAATTTTGCAATGTGAAATTTCAACATTTCGCAGTGAGAAGCAGTATGAAATTTCACAGTGAGATATTTTGAAGTAAGAAATAACAGTGTAAAATTTCGCAGTGAGAAATAATAGTGTGAAATTTCGCATGGTGAAAATTTTCAAATTTCATATTGTATATATTTATGTGTGTGTGTGTGTGTGTGTGTGTGTGTGTGTGTGTGTGTGTGTGTGTGTATACTCTTTATTGCACTGCGAATTACAATAATTTCGCATTATGAAATATGTTAAACCTAATTTCGAAATGGTTATAAGATTAATTATACAATTTTCTAAAGCACTGAAAAGAGAACTAATACCATAAAAGATTCAATGAGTAAAATAGTTATCAATCTTTATTTACTCATTGGATCTTTTATACTATTAGTCAAGAGAGAGATAAAGCGACTCTCATACATACCAAGTATACATACTTGCCGGCGCAAACCTATTTTCTTTTAAAAACATTACAAAAATTTGTGTTGAATTTTTCATGTCGTATTTAAACATTTCAAGGGACCTATATAAAAAAATCAACTCAAAATAACATTTTTTTCGCAATTTTAAAAGATGTGAAAATTTGATCGATTTTTTTAAAATAGCAAAATATGTTATTTTGAGTTGATTTTTTATATGGGTCTCTTGAAATATTTTAGTACCACACAAAAAACCTCAACTCAAAAATAATGTTTCTATTATTACAAAAAGTCGATATGTATACTTGATATGTAAATTTGGTATGTACTAGAACCTGTCGGTATATACAAGGGCGGATCCACCATAGGCCGAGGTGGGGCAGCCGCCCCAGTTCAAAATTGAAAAAAAAAACAAATTGGGGTTTTTTTAGTAAAAATTCAAATTTAAAGGTGTAACATTATTATTTACAAAGATGAGGGTGTAAGTGTATAATTAATAAAAAAATCTTTACGTTTCACCTCATCTCGTCTCCTCTCCTCTCAAACACACGCACACTACAAAAAAAACTAACTTCTTCTCCTCTCCTCTCTCTCGTAGCCGCAACTGCTACTACTCTCTCTTCTCACCCTCAACCCGCCTCAACCTCTCCGGAATTCGCCTCAACCTCTCCGAAAATCGCCTCAACCCACCGGAGCCTCGTTCAATCAACAAAACAGGTACAATACAAAACAGATTTATCTTGAAATTGTGTACAAAACAGATGTAGATTTGCAATTGTGTTTATATTGTCTTGATACATATATAGATTTGAAGTTGTGAATTTAAACTGTTTAAATTTTTGTGTTTAAACTAGTCTGAAATTGTTGTAACTATTAGAAGCTATGAAGAAATTTTTTAAACGAAAAAGAGGAGACAACACACGATCCCCATTAGGGTAATATTATGTTGAAATATTATAAAAAAATCCACGAACAAGTAGTAGGAATCCAAATTTAGTTGATTACTATCTCAAACATTTTTAAGATTAAAAATTGCAAAAAAAGAAGTAAAAACAACTCAAAAAAATCGGTTCGGAGCCCCTCGCCCCCAAACCCCCGGGCTTGTTGAAAATTTTCGCCCCACCTGACTCAAATTCCTGGATCCCCCACTGTGTATATATATATGTGTGTGTGTATGTGTGTGTGTGTGTGCGTGCATTTTTCGCGATACGAATTACAATATTTTTGCATTGCGAATATATGTTATTTCTAATTTTAAAATACTAATAACATTAAATAAATATTTTTTACCACTCTAACGAGTGTGTGTATGTGTTTCGCAATGCGAATTAAAATAATTTCGCGTTGCAAAATATGTTAAATCTAATTTTGAAATGGTATAACCTTATTGAAATTAGATATAACATTTTTCACAATGGAAATTTATTGTAATTTGCAGTGCATATATATATATCAATGTTCTAAAAAACACGGGGCATGGAAGACAAGCCTTAAGCCTTAAAAGCGTAGGCAGGCCTTAGGCGTAAACATGCGTGAAAAGGCGCTTAGTCCTTCTTAATATATTTTAATATTTTTAACCATAACAAGGCTATTAATATACTAAAACTGTACATATCATAAAAATATTTCTAAATATATGCAAATTAAAATACTATTTGATTATTTTAGATGAGATAATGATCCGGTTAGTAAAAAAATTCTTTAAAAGGCGATATGTTTCACTAAAGCATTGTTGTTTTTTGAAAAAAGTGCGCTTTAAGGGTTTTACCAAGAATAATGTGTAAAAAACTTAAGGCGGGGCGTTTCTCCCAAGGCTTAAGCCTAGGCGGGTTTTTTAGAACAGTGATATATATGAAGATGTTCATAAGTGAACATAAAAGATGAACATTTTAATGAACCTTAACAAAAAAACCTAACACCCAATCAATTTTAAACCCTATGTTGAAATTGGTCCGCGTCAGCGGAAACGTACACACGTGTGACACGTGTGCTTTTTAATACACCCACATGTGTATTTATTGCCACTGGCGCGTGTCACACGATAACATAAGAATTAAAATTGATTAAGTGTTAGGTGCTTTTTTATTAAGATTCATTACAATATTCATCTTTCATGTTCGCTTTTGAACCTCTTCCTATATATATGTGTGTGGGTGTCTATAGACCCGTATAAATTTATATTTCGTTAGACATTGTGTAAATGGGGTTCACACTAGTGGAGGTAAACTGTCACCCACCCAAAGCAAGTTGATGGTAAAATGTTACCAATCCAAAATTTTTATTTAAAAAATTATGAAAACTAGATCTCAACCTGTTGGGCATTAAATTGTTACCTGTCGTAAGTGGTCCCCACTGCCCAGAACACTTCTAGGCACTAAACTACTACCCGCTCCCTCCATATTTCCATTGTTCCACGATGGTTTCACCTTTGCAAATGGAGGTGTAAATATATACATTTCTAACTTTTTCCATTGTCTTGGTGTGGATGGCCTTAGGACATTTCCAGTGAGACAATGTAAGATAATATAAATTTAGACTATTTTGAGTACATTTTTTTTGTTTGGATATACAATGGGACAATGTAAAAATGAGTTGGACGGGATGGGTCCCACCCTGGGCAGATAAGTTTTACCCGCCCAACAATATTATTAAATTCCTTTCCTCACTAATCGTACATTTTATGTTTTTTTAAAAAAAATTGGAGTTGGACGGAGAAGTTTTAATCATCCACAGTCTGGGCGGGTAACTGTTGGCCGCCCTAGCTGTGGGACCCACCATTTACACAATGTGTAGTGACAATCGAGTTTTACATTGCCGATAGGCTTTCTCTCTCTTGATTGTGCATTTTTCTCTACCCATTGTAGAAGGAAAAAAATGCAAATGTGCACATTTGCACTGTCCATTGGATATGATCTTATGTGTAAGTTTCTCTCTTCTCATCATAACGTAATAAAACCAAAATATTACCATGTCATGTGGTTCTCTTCATTGCTAAATTCTTGCAATTTTCCCCTTGATGCAATTATTTATTTTTATATTATGTAAATTGATATTTATTAATCCATTACTATATAAAATTACTTGCATATTTGTTATCTATTTTATTTATCGAACAATTTTACTTTCCTTCGAGTTTGATTAGAATTGATTCTACCAAACATTTTTCATAATTGAAAGAAGCAATTACTATCAATTGTGCTGTGAAGTTTATGCTAAGTTCTTTATGGAAGACGTGTCAAGAAATACTGACCATCTAACTTGCACCCTTTGGCATACACTCGAGATACAAATTACCATATCTTCTTAGAGTGCCCTCAGTTTAAACAAGTGAGAAACTGATTCTTCACACCATGTGATGAAACTTTCCACTAACCAAAATCACTGAGACCTACATTCTATCATTAAATAATTTTTTTACTGGTGGCATATAATTAATAAAGAATTGATGTAAATGTCACGTTCCTTTCTATATTTGAATTTTTAGAACAATGCTTTTCAAATTTATAAATCTAATTCCTGTGGTAGAATATCATTTATTTGTGTGCTCCCTTTAGAGTTAGGAGTTCATTTTTTTGGTCCGTGCCAGCGGCACCATTTTTTATGGTATTTTTAGTACAGGGATTAAATTTATAAAATTATATGGAGTGCTCTATTTTTATACACTTTCAGAATTATGAGGACCTTTCCCCAAACCCCCTATAATTAATAACGAAGCAGTTCAACTTAATAAGCTCGCTCATTACATTAACACTATTTTAGTGACTAGTTTAATCACAAAACCACTACTCCAGCCCATACACAATTACTTTATGTCTAAGAATTTAACAATAAGTGTCTATAAGTATGGATGACAAAATGGACCCAAACCATACCATCCACCCATTTCTATCCTCAATGGTTGAGAACGAACACCATCATGTTTGTTTCACGCGGATAGCATATGGATCACTAAAAGCTGACCGTTTATTTGCAAATTTAGGCGGGTTAATTAATGACTAGCTATCCTTCCTACTCATTTAAACTTAGGATTTGTAATTAAAAAATTTGAATGAAAAACGGGTCGGCGGTCAATCTGACTCGCAACAACCATCAATCTGGTATTAACCCGCCCATATCTGACCCCAACCCATTATCGACCCGACCAAATTCACCCATTTTTTGGCCCTATCTACAAGTGAATCCATATAAAGTAGAGGCAAAAAACTTTGTTAGGATCTCAAGGCATGCCTAAAAAGATAACAATGAAAGGTTCAGTTGGGAAGATGTAAGGGATGACTAAAACGATATCAAAGATTATTTTAGTTAATCTAGATCATGATGAACAACAAATGGCATTTCGGTCACTGCAAATAGAAAGAATAGCATAATCTAGGTTTTAATCCTTTTATGTGAAATTGGAATGGAAGAGTTTTATGGAAAAGAAAAAAAATTGTGTTATATTTAGAGGGCCTCATCAAGAGAATGCGATTGGTGAGTTTAGTAAGCTGTAATATAACCAAGTAATACCAATAAAAGTTTTAAGATTTGCGACCTCTCCATTTAGTTCGAGGTGAATGTATTTAACCGCGATAAAAAATAAAATGTTGCAATGTTTGTTAACGTATTTGAAAGTATTTTTTTGGCTCATTTAAAATTCTGAATATGTGCACACGCTATAATAATGGAACTTTGAACATAAAAAGTGAACAGAATGTAACTCCAAATAGGTAAAAAGACACGTAAATATTGTTATACCATGTCATTTGGTGAATGATTTGGAATATATTGTTTACCCATAGCATTACTGCAAAATATCCAATTTATTTGAAAATGTGCAAACCTAAGTCATTGAATGATTCCATCGAGGATACCAATTATACCAAATATGCAAACGTTATATTCACATCATTTGTGGCACAAGCTATCTCTCAAAGTCACAAAACTAATAAAAAACTACTACATAACCTATTTTCTATGTTTATTAAATGTACACATCACATGTTACTTTGATTTTTGAATATAACATAATTAGGTTTTTGTATTCTTTTTAAATATTTCCCAATTATCTTTTCTAATTGATTGACATAAAACCATTAATACTCGTCACAATTGAGAGAGAGAGAGAGAGAGAGAATGAATTTTGTCTTATCCTTGAGTGGAAACACGTGAAAGATGGAACCACTTTCCTCATTCTCCCACACTCTTCTCATGCATTATGTGAAGTAAACCTCTCAAATCGGCCAAGCCAACTCAACCCGTTTAAAAGTGACACATGGGCTTTGACGGGATGAGCTTGTGCAACCAATGCCACTTAATCGGCCGATCGACTTATTCCAGATGTATATATTAAGGCTCAATCCCTACCCAATACCTATATATGAAGGGCTACAAGGGCAGGATGGGATATATGAGCCGAGCATAATGGGGAAAAATCTTATTTCTTCTATGTTACCTATAAATATGGATTAGTTTATACACTTAGACAATTATTATGTATATTAAATAACTTTATACATATATACAAATAGAAATACAAAGAATATGATGTTATTTATAATATATAAGAGGGAAAACAATGAAAAGTAGATTTTCTTAAGATTTAAATGGGGCAATGGGTTAGGCTAGCAAGTAAAGCTAATGGACTTTAAAAGTGGTCCGGGTCGAGAATATCGGACCAACTGACTCGTGAGTTTTTAAAGAGGCTTAATTTGTAGGACATAAATTATTTTCATGAATAGGACATGTGGAAATCTAATTATTCTCATAAACACACAGCTTCACTATCACCATGTGTTAAGAATTCTAATCCATCTTTATAAAAGGTATCATAAAAATTTATATGTCATATATCTCATCTAGCACAATATATGTACAAAGGGCATATTGATTTTTTTTAAATATCAGAAGTTCTTAAAGGTCATATAAGTATTGAATGAAAATAAATTTTGAGCATAAACTATTTACTAAGAAGATATATTTTGTGTGATTGAATGATTAAATATTTGATATTTGCAAAGGAAAGAGGTCGAAGATTCAAATTTTCAAATGGGATTTGAGCGAACCAAGTCAAAATTAATCTTTACAAATATTTTTTATTATAGAATCTTCAGTTGACTTAGGGATGTTTAACACCCCGTATTTTTTAGAACGTTTAAATTACAAGTAATTTAATTAATTTGAGAAATAAAGTAAATTAAATAAATATTAATTAGAAAATATTGGATTAATATTTATGTGTTATTATATTCTTGTGTGATAAGTAAATGAAATTTTATTATTTTGTATTACGTCGTATGTAGATAAAAGCGACAGGTTGACATGATCTTATTCGGGACGCGCGCGTGGGATCATGTTGGGAATAAGATGGTAAATTGATGATAGATGACTTGGATGATAATTTATAGTGCACGGATGATCCGAAATGAGTCGAGATAGTCAGAATTAGGTACCCTGGGATTGTAATTGGGTTCTGAAGACTTTTTAAGCTATACGGGACCTGTACGGGAGTATTCGGGTCATTTTAATGTTATAAATTAACCAAATTTTTGGATTTGGAGAATATAAAAGGTTGTTAGAGGAAGGATGCATCCATATAACCATTATAATTCACCTAGGCTTGGGACAGGCAAAATAATAAGAAAATTCAAGGGATAAACTCAAGAAACAATTCAAGAAAATCAATTCGGGAGGGAATTAGGCAAGAATCAACACGCAAGGAGGATCTCAAGGAGAAAATTATGAATTCTCCATGGTTTGAGGTAAGTATTTAACTGAATTTGATATTATATGTTGCGATTTAGTTCATATCGTGATTGGTGAAAAATAAATGTAAACTTTTGTGTGCGATTCACATGACAAAAATGGGATTTTTGGGGATGTATCCATATAAATAAAAGTGATTATTTATCTCATATGAAATCTTAATTTAATTCATATAATAGGTGAAATCTTCATGAGAAATCTTAAATTTATTTGTGATGAATAGGTGTGATCTTAAAATTATAAATCTGAAAAATAGCAAAAAGGGGGTATTATAATTAAGGTGGATTAATTATAAATAAATGATGTGGGATCCCATGTTGTATATGATTTATTGGATCAATTGATATGTGAAAACATGTATATTGATGATAAGTAATGTTACAGCTGATTTTAAGTGTAGGAAGAGCAAATAGAGAGGCCAAAAAATGAAATTAAAAGACGCAAAAATGAGAGGAATGAGAAGAGTTACTTTGGAGAGTTTTAGATCTTATTTTTGAATGCTTTCAGAAGATATTTGAGAAAAAAATTTAGATTAGTGATTTGGATAATGTTTGGATCTGATTTTTCTGCATTTTTTGAAACATGCCCATAATTGTGGATTTTGAATTTGGTTGGTTGCCCTTCTTGGCCAAGGTTATTTATTTAAATGGTTTTATTATTCAAGTTGGTTCCGAGTTATGTTAGTATGTCCGTATATGTGATTAGGAATTATGAAAAATAATTAGAGACATTATTAAATACATAGGAATAGTCGGGATAAAATTGGGGTGTGGATTTAGGAGTGTTTAGGATGACCGACACTCAAAAATTTGTTAATGGATTCAAATGGAAATTTCGAATATAATTGGAATACAAATTGGATTGAGATAGAGTTAGTATTCAGAATAAAATATAATTGTGATATATAAATAATTAAGGGACTACTTATGGATTTGGGAGTCGGATTTAGACTCGAAGAATATAGGCTAGTGCTACGAGTGACATGCACGGTTAGTCGATTTTTATTTTATATATATACGGGTGTAGAGACAGTATATATATATATATATATATATATATATATATATATATATATATATATATACTTGTTGTGATATGAATATATGTATATAAGTGTGAAGAAAATATATATGGGGTATATGATACTAATGTATGAATGTTGAATTAATAACTAGTGAAAGTTATTTGAAGTGGATTGATAAAATATAATTGAGGAATATAATTATAAAGTGGATGTGAAAGATAACTGAGAATTAAACTGAAATAAAGTTTACGCGTGATACAGGGTAGCATATGGGACTAGGATTAGTGTTGAGGTACTAGTTACGCTGGGTAAAATAACTAGGGTGTTTAAAATACATGCGTTAGGTGCGCACTATAACTGAGGGGAGATGGGTATCTCATGGGAGTGCGACATCGGTTTAAATATGAACGACTGCATTAAATATATATTAATGTATTTTAAACACTTGCAAAATATTTTCAAAAGGTTTTTGAGCTCTGACTTGTACAATAATATTTTCAAAACTTTTAGGAGTTCAGCCACAGGAATGCCTAACTTAACCATCCATTTAGTCAGACGACGCTACAATAGATGTGGTTTCCTGGCAGTATTGATTAGACACTTCTATACTTGAGATCTAGACAAGAGGTACATCAGAGTTATTTTGAGCATGTCCCCCAGTTAGTTGGTATGTATTTTATTCAAATGCTTTTCTTTTAGTTACTTGGATTATTGTGTTTTGACTTTTAGCAAGAGTTGTAGATTATTTTATTTATGTCATTGAGTGTGATTTACATTAAGTACATGGTTGACTATGTGAGTGGAAATTTTGTGTAAATAAGTTAATAAGTTTTAAAATTTGACATCAGGCCTAATACGTTATTAGTAATTAAAATGTGTTTGACAGTGATGATAAGAATGAACTAGATGAGATTCCAGTTTTATTTTAGTAAAGGACTGATCACCCATTATTAAAGTAGATGGGGTGTCACTGATGGTATCGGAGCATCAGGTTCTAGTGTCCTTAGGATATGTTCGGACTTACTATGTTTACAACGTTGATTTTCTTTAATATACAGCCCTATGCTTAGGACTGCCGATTCGTATTGACTTTACGTTCTCCTGTTATTATGTATAATTGAAATAAATATTATATGAGTTTAGTTTTGTTTCAGATGCCGAGTAGTAGAGGACAACCAACGAGGGACATTAGGAGGAACACAGAAGGATAGGCTCAGCCAGAGTTGCAGAGTATTCAGGGGACGGTGACTGCAGTAAAGGTCACCCCTATGATTACTCAGGCAGTTCATGCTACGATGACCGTTAGAGAACAATAGTATTCCCCAAAGCACCGCCACAATAGATGGTGGCGCTAATTCAGACTCACCTAGTGCAGTCAGTATGGGAGAGAGTTAAAGGGGCCTTTTAGAAGGGCCATCCGTTGAAATTTTAGGAATACGAACGTGGTATTAAGATAGCCAATGGGAGGAGAACATTTCAAAGGCATTTACATATAATGGAGTTAAGTGACACTTAGAAAAAAAATTGGCAACTTTAAGCTCGCAGGAGCAACGTTACAGTGGTGGGAGTCAGTCACCACATTAGAGGTAAGAGATACCATAAAATATCGAGAAATTTTTGGTGCGGTTCGACCGCAAATTCTTTCCATATGTTGTTTAAATAGAAATGATAAGGAATTTTATAGACTTATCATAGAAGGTACGGATAGTGGCCGAGTACTAGGTTGAGTTTACTCGTTTAGCTAACTTCCTGCTCGATGAGGCAAATACGAAGGAGAAAAATGATCGTTAGGTTTGTTGATGGAATCACGTGGAGAATATGCCGGAACTTATTGGGAAATTCATCTTTGATAATTTATATCAATGTATTTAATGCCACACTTATATATTTCAAGATCATTTCCTCTATGTGAAGGGAGCCAAGAGAGTGGAAGTTTATCCAGTAGAGCAAGACTAGGTGTAATTGTGCTAGTGGGGCACTATAGGGGGATTACACAGGGATGTGTTTTATATGTGGAGAAAAGGACCTCATGCGTCAATCTTATTGGCAGCGGGATAGGGGATAGGGTCAGGGTGCCCAGTAGGGGGTAATAGTTATAACAATTTTTGGTTAAGTGTAGACGTGAGTATTAAGTCCAAAAACCATTTAAACATCCATTGACATTGGCAATTGAAGGTATGATCTTTTGTTCATTGGTAAATGGGGTAAGTTTATGTGAAACGGGTGCATCACAATATTTTCGTTATCATTAGATTCGCGTGTGGTACGGATTTAGTGGATGTATTTCTATTATTACTACCGTGTGTATATAATTACCACGGGGTAGCGAGGCTCTCCTTGGTCCCATCTATAGGGGAAAGGGCGTGGACACTGAGAGGGTATGTTTTTGTGGATCTACTCATTTTAGAGAGATATGCTATACGAGTATGATGTTATATTGGGTATGGACTGGTTAGCAATAGTTTGAGCAATGGTGGACTGTTATAGTAAGGATATTGTGTTCACTGTTCCAAGACATGATGTGTTATTTTTGCAATGTCTTGTCTGAAATAGGGTCCAGATCGCATGTATAATATATTATAAATGAGACTTTCTAGAGTATAGTTGTCTCATTATATTTGATCTCGGTGCGTTGTAACTTTACTGATGTGATTCGAGGGATATCGAGTTTACCGCCAAGCGAAGAGATTGAGATCATTATTGGTTTAATGTTGGGAATTCAGTCATAGCGAGAGAGCCGTATGGTATAACTCCTTTAAAGATGTGGGAGTAGAGAATTAAACTTATATGTCTGGGGACAAGATTTTGAGTATCCCGATTATGTTCTTTGGGCCAAAGGATCTCGATGACCGGCGATTCTAGGTGATAGTGCATTGGGGTAGTTCCATATTAAGAGATGTTGTTGGATGCTAGGGCATAGGTTTTTAACGTTAATTCATGTATGTTGAAGAAGACACTTTCATCTGAGAGATATTTTACAATATAAGGGCCAGTAGAGTTGGGTAGTTCTATGTAGGAAGCACTAGGAAAACTTTTGCACGACTGGTTGATAGGTGTGGCAATATCGAGAAGAATTGAATCACGATATGTGGGGTAATTAAGCATTTCTTTACTGTACAGCCACACAGAGCTTGCGAGGTCGAGTTTGATATATGTGTTACATGTGTTACAATTGTGTAGATATGCATGGGATATAGGGTGTATATGCACCCTGGTTAGGTTAATTTTTGGAATCATCCGGGATAAGGGGACGTGGAAATAAAGTTATTGAATAATATGCCTATGGGGAAGTTAGAAGCAGAATTGGAAAAGTAAGTTTGACTGAACCTCGTGGAGGGGAAAAATAGTCCAGTTGTGTATACATCAAGGAGAGCTATCACACCCGAGATGAGTTGAAAGAATTTAGAGACATGGGTGGGGAATACCTGTTGACAAGAGAGGATCCAACATTTTTGGGGGGTAGAGCGGGTTCGTACTCAACCGAATTTTGAGGCGAGATTAGGCATAAATAGGACGTTGATTATCACGAGGTGAAAACTACCCAAGAATTACATAATTTTGGGAAGTGTGCATGGGTCACAGATTTGACGTACCCCAGCAAGGGGAGTAAGATGTACCACGTGAAGTGGGATATAGATCATGTGGATCAGTGTGGAGCGAAAGATAAGGAATTTGTCTCTAAGTGCACCACTCGTAAATAGGAAAAGGTTGGTCCGAAGCATTCAATTAGAATTTTACAATAATTGGTCATTCCAGTGACAGAATGGATATGCAGACTGATAGAGTTCCTTATTAAGTTACCAACATTGCAGAAAGGCCAAAATTTCCTTTGGGTTTATGGAATTATTTGACCTAGAGAGAGAATTTATTATTAATTTGGGTGAGTTACACTATCTAGTAGTGTGCCCAACATTTCATTAAAGAAGGGGGAGGAACCGACACAATGTGTGCCCAACATTATTGTGGATCATGATGAGGCCTTTAAGTCCCACCTCTAATAGAAATTATCAGGAGGCGATGGGGACAAAGTTGAGTTTTAGCAAGACGTATTACCCATAGAGTGAGGAGTAGATGGGAGAGGTGACTAAAATGTTGGAGAATGCGAGGGATGCATATTATGGATTTTAGAGTAATTAGGAAGTGTAATTATGGTTGGTAGGATTGCGTGTAATAACTCGTACCAAGATCTTATTGACCAGGTTCCTTTTGAGGCTTTTTGCATAAAACCTTTTCGTTCGCTCTCTAGTTCATTAAAGGTAGGGGATAAAAAGGTTCACGACCCGGACGTGATTTAGAGTACGTAGGTATGGATTGAGCTAATCATAAATTATTTCGTGTAGTTAAGGATTGTCGTAAAAGTTACGTCATCATGAAATGACGTCAAGGTGAGACCTTAATAATGATGTAGTATATAATTATAAAGTGATTTGAACAGACTAGTCGTTAGTTTTGGGTCGTATTGAGTATGCCTTTAGTCAAGGGGTACCATTAGTGGGTGTATAGTGGAGGCACCATAATGTTATCATGATTTTATTTGGGGTACGTGAGAATTCCGTGCGGGTAAGTATCCGAAGTATTTATTACTAGGAATATCCTAATTTCGAGGATGAAATTCCTTTGCAAGAGGGGAAGTATGTAACACCCCGTATTTTTAGAAATATTTAAATTCCACATAATTTAATTAATTTGAGAAATAAAGTAAATTAAATAAATATTAATTAGAAAATATTAGATTAATATTTATGTGTTATTATATTTACTCGTGTGATAAGTACATGAAAGTCTATTATTTTACATTATGTCGTATGTGGGTAAAAGTGACGGATTGACATGATCTTATTAGGGACGCGCGTGTGGGGTCATGTTGGGAATAAGATGGTAAATTAATGATAGATGAATTGAATGGTAATTTTGAGTGCACGAATAATCCGGGATGGATCGAGATATTCAGAATTAGGTATCCCAGGGTTGTAATTAGGTTCCGAAAACTTCTTAAGCTATATGGGACCCGTACAGGAGTATTTGGGTCATTTTAATGTTATAACTTAACCTAATTTCGGGATTTGGAGAATATAAAGTGTTGTTAGAGGAAGGAGGCAACCATATACCCATTCTAATTCACCCAGGCTTGAGAGAGAGGCAATGAGAAAGGAAATTTAAGGGAGAAACTCAAGAGACAATTCAACAAAATCAATTTAGGAGGGAATTGGGCAGGAATCAACATGCAAAGAGGATCTCAAGGAGAAAATTCATAATTCTCTATGGTTTGAGGCAAGCTTTTAACTGGATTTGGTATTATATATTGTGTTTTAGTTCATATCATGATTGGTAAAAAATAAATATGAACTTTTGGTTGGGATTCACATGACGAAAATGGAATTTTGGGGGATGAATCCATATAAATAAAAGTGATTATTCATCTCATATAAAATGTGAATTTAATTCATATAAAAGGTGAAATCTTGATGAAAAATCTAAAATTCAATTGTAATGAATATAATCGTAAAATTATAAATCTGAAAAAATAGTGAAAATGGGGTATTAGAATTAATATGGATTAATTATGAATAATTGATATTGTATCCCTTGTTGTAGATGATTTATTGGATCAATTGATATGTGAAAACATGTATATTGATGTTAAGTAATGTTTGGGCTGATTTTAAGTGTAAGAAAAGTAAATAGGGAGGCCAAAAAATGAAACTCGAAGAGGCAAAAACAAGATGAATAAGAAGAGTCACTTTGAAGAGTTTTAAAATTTCTTTTTGAGTGCTTTTGGAAGATATTTGAGAAAAACTCAAAGCATATATCTGACTCAATTTTTTGGTGTAGAACCCAAATCTGAAGTCAGATTAGTGATTTGGATAATGTTTTGATATGATCTTTCTTTATATTTAAAATTGGCCTATAATTGTGGATTTTGACTTTAGTCGGCTGCCCTACTTGGCCAGGGTTGGTTACGAGTTATGTTAGGAAATCCGTAGATGTGATTAGGACTTATAAAAAATAACTATAGATATTATTAAATACCATGGAATAGTCAGGATAAAATCGGGTTGTGGATTTAGGAGTGTTTAAGATTAACAACAATCAGAAATTTGTTAATGGGTTCGAATGGAAATTTTGGATGGAATTGGGATACAGACTGGATTGGGATAGGATTAATGTCCAAAATAAAATATAATTGTGATATATAATTAAGTAAGTGACTACTTATAGATTTGGTAGTCAAATTTAGGTTCAAAGAATATAAGCTATTGCTACAAGTGACATGCAGGATTAACTATTTTTTATTTTATATATATACAAGTATATAGACAGTGGATATATCCATGAATATATCTCTGTATAGTACCACTCTAGTGGATATGATATTGTTGGAGGTTGCACGCCATGTGCTATCTCTCCTGGCGAATCCCAACAGGTGTAGTATCGGTCCTTAGGGTCATAGGTCTGTGTATGCCCACCGTATGTGAGGTTGGAGCCCAAGTGGAGTAATATGGTGTGGTTATGACCCATTAACTTAAGACTATGACCGCCTCTAATTACGTGTACGATTTGAGTTCGATGGTGTGATTCTAATTCGGTGGCCCGGGATGATATTGTATGCCCTGAAGCGTGATAAAATACTAGAGATTCGCATCCAGTGAGTTATTACTCCGAGGGATTATGGTTATCCTGATATAGTGAGTGATATATATGTATGTATACTTGTTGTGCTATGAATATATGCGTATAAGTGTGAAGAAAATATATATGAGCATATGACAGTAAGGTGTGAATATTGAGTTAATAACTAGTGAAAGTTATTTGAAGCAAATTGATAAATTGTAATTAAGGATTATAATTATAAAGAGGATGTGAAAGCTAACTGAGAATTAAAAGTGAAATAAAGTTTACGTGTGATACTGGGTGGCATATGTGACTAAGATTAGTGTTGATGTACTAGTTAGGTTGGATAACATAACTAGGGTGTTAAAATACATGAGTTAGGTGTGCACTATAGATGAGGGGCGATGGGTATCTCATTGAAGTGAGACATCGGTTTAAATATGAAAGACTGCATTACATATATATTAATATATTTTAAACACTTACAATATATTTTCAAAAGATTTTTGGGATCTGATTCGTGTTAAAATATTTTCAAAACTTTTACGTATTCAGTCACAGGGATGCCTAACTTAACCATCCTTGTTGTCAAAAGATGCTGCAACAGTTGAGGATGCATGCAGATATTGATTAGACACTTCTATTCTTGAGATCAAGATAGGAGGTACATCAGAGTTACTTTGGGCATGTCGTTGAGTTAGTTGGTATTTATTTTCTTCAGTTGTTTCCTTTCAGTTACTTAGGTTATTTTATTGTGACTTTGACCGAGAGTTATCGATTATTTTATTTATGTCATTAAGTGTGATTTTCATTAAGTACATGGTTGATTATGTGAGTGGAAATTTTATGTAAGTAAGTTAATAAGTTTTAAAATTTGACACAAGGCCTAATAGGTTATTAGTAATTAAAATATTTTCGACAATGATGCTAAGAATGAACCAGATGAGATTCCTATTTTATTTTAGTAGAGGACTGATCACCCATTATTGAAATAGGCAGGGTGTCACGAGATGGTAATTTTAGACACGACATAGTAGCACAACACGAACGATAAAAAACTGTTATGGTGCGAGTACAATTGTGGTATTTTTATGTTTTAAAGTGATTATATTAAGTTTTAATAAAGTAACTAGATTTAACATGTTTTAATACCCTAATTTTATAGTAAGTTCCATTTATCATTTGTAATTATTTTATACATAACTATATTTTTTGATAACTAGTACATAAGAATATTTGATAAATTGATAAAAATGACACAATCGCTTATACTTATATTCTCGTGTGTTGTGTGCCAAACGGTTGTAATATTGTGTGTGTATATATATATATATATATATTAAAGTGTCAAGACCCAATTTTTAGACAAATCTAATATCCTGTCAGGAACGTATCCCCAAGATATACTTGATTTCCCAACTACTAGTGCGAACCAAACAAATTATCCAAAACATTAATTCTTTGGAATTAATTCTACAAAGTATTATTTTTAAAATATTTATAACATGAGATGATAGAACTAAATCCAATATTTTCATTTCTCAACATCTAACCATAAATTTACAATTTAATTGAAAATTATTATCTTAACCATAAATTTATAATTTAATTCAAAATTATTATCTCTACATAAAATGGATTCAGAGCATCTACCCGTACCTAAGAAAAACAACAGTACACCAATTGCAATGAAAATTTAGGAACATAACTATACATCACTAACACATAACTCGGATGAATTCTGTCTTCCCAAAATTTAATCTAGTAATTAAAAATAACAACGCATTGAAAATCGTTGAAACTGAAAAGTAAGGATGCAGTCGTGACATGGTTACACCCAAGAACATGGAACACTTGTGTCAGTGTAACTAATTTTTCTACATTTTCATTTCAATGGCACATATATCTTCATATCTTCTAACAAATTATATTATATGAGGAAATAATTTCTATTATATCATAGAGTATGCACCTTTAACATAAGTAAAATAATTAGACAAAACAGAACATAAATGGACAAGAAGTAGTTAAAATTTTCTGACGACATCGGTGTAAAACAACAAAAATATTTTATAGGGTTGGGATGAGCGGTGTTTTTCGGAGTCACGGCTTGTCTTACATTATATATATATATATATATATATATATATATGGAAGGAATCTACTACATAAAATAAGTTAGTATGCCCCTTTACCCTGTAACATATATTGTTGGTGCCCAACGTTTAAAAAATAAAACACATTATTTTGTCAAAATTTTAATTTGGGACATTTCCTCTTTGATTTTGGGAAAATGTCAAATATGAAAGTTATTCATATCTTGATTTTCGACTAAAAAATCCTGAAACTTTTCATATTATGCCTTCCACAATGTTCGACAATTCATTTTACTAGATCATTATGATACGTCAACAATAAGTCTTGTCAATTTTTTAATTGATTTTTGGGCCCCAAAGGACCTTTTTAGTCTTTTAGACAAACATGAAGATTTAGAAAATTAAGGTCTATATTAGACGGATACGCTTCACAAGTTTCTAATTATATCTGATTTGTTTTTTTTTAATCTGTTCGAATTTCTGGCATTAATTATGGAGTTGAAGAGGTGCAAATCTTGGAATATCTTGCGCAGCCCATCGATTTTAGCTGTCAATTCGTGCTTGTTGGTGTTATAAAAGGCCAAGCCCTACATCTTTCCAAGGGAGTCAAATTTTAGAGAAGAGAGAGTCAGATTTTAGAGAGCTTTTAGTATACAAATTTCATATTCTTAGAAAAGCCCTAGTTTGTAAGTTTGAGGAATAAGAAGTATTCTGGATTCAATTTCATCCATTTTCCCTAGTACTGATTACAAGTATCAATTTCCCATTCCCTTATTTTATCTCAATTCTATTTTCAATTCAATTATCACTTGTTTTGTAATTTTTGTTTTTATAATGTTTCTTATATCCATAATTACATGCATTGTTATGAATTTGTTTTCTAATAAAACCATGTTTAGCTAGATTTTCAAGGGTTGGGGCACATGAACTCATTCTGAGGTAAATTACCCATGTAGAAAACAGAGGGTAAATTAAATATTGATCGAATCGTGTATGGAAAATTATACGAACATAGCCGATCTTTTAATCTCTATTGCCCTAGGTACTTGGGATGTTTAAGAAGACTATGCAAGTGTATTTTTCCATTCACCACTTTGTATTTACCTTTGATTTCATATGATGCAGGCTAGTTCTCTCATATATGTAATGCTTATGTTCTATAAAGACTGGATTTAGTCAAGAATTTCAATTTACAACTCTAGTATTCTATACGGTAATTTACTAAGGTTTGAGGGATTGTGCTCCACCCTATTTTCTCTCATATTCGCTTTCTTACAGTTCTTAGTGTTTTTGTGCACATAGTTTATTTTTCATCACCAATTGGAGATTTCAACCCATCAATCATCTTTTCTTTTGAGAAAACATTGGAAGGATAAATAACTTTTCCTACATACTTCACAATTGCCAATTTCTGATCCTTGTGGAGACGATCCCGACTTGTCGGATTATTACTAACGCGACAGGATTGCACTTGAGCCTAGAGAGAAGGAACTTTTGAGACAAATTCTTAGTCGCGTCAAGTTTTTGGCGCCGTTGCTGGGGATCGAAAATTGGTGATTCGTTGGAAAGTGAATTTAATCCTAAAGTGTTTCTCTAAAAAAAAAAAACTTACCCTTCATCTCATCTGTTGTACGATTACATGCAAAATCCACTTCTCACCTAAGTCCACGAAAATCCTATTGCCGAAGCTAGTTCTGAAAATTCTCACACCACCGATTCTCCACACTTTTGGGTTCCACCTCCTTCACTGAATAATTCAATCACAAGTCTCACTTTGAGTCAAACACCGAGTGAAAGTTCTGAATCGTTTGGTAGAAATATGTCTGTGCACGGAAGCGTTGGTGTTGGTGCTGGAGAGGAAGAGTTACCAGATCTTCCCATGAAAGATCTTTTATTTTCGGAGCGAATTGTTACCCCTGGTTGCATTTTACTCCCGTATAATTTCGGCCAGTTCCACTTTCAAAATGGGATGATCCAAATTCTTCCTACATTTCATGGGATGGATTCTGAAAAACTATATCTCCATATTAGAGAATTCGAGGAAGCATGTGAGACATTTGGTGACCAAACTTGCCCACAAGATGTTATCCGGTTAAAGCTTTTCCCTTTTTCCTTAAAGGATAAAGCTAAGACTTGGTTATGGTCACTACCCCTGAATTCTATTTTATCCTGGAGAGATATTCAAACTAAGTTCCTATCCAAGTTCTTTCCACAACACAAAACCAACTCTGTCAAAGCTCAAATACAAGCTTTTCGATAAAATGAGAATGAAGCTTTCGACAAGTGTTGGGAACGTTTTCAGGAGTTAGTTAGTGCTTGCCCACATCATGGATTCGAAAAACATCATATCATTTCATTTTTCATCAAGGGCTTACTTTAGCATCTAAACAACTTGTTTAGACAATGTGTGAAAGACCATTCTGGGAGCTAGACTCGAGTGATGCTGAGGCTCATTTAAAATACGTAGCGGAGACTACGCAAGCATGGGATGTTTCTGACCCCAATAGTCAAAATAAAAATCAACAAGTGTCCAACTCGTCTGCTGCGTCCGGTATTTATCACTTGGACAAAGACACTTTGTTAGATTGTAAATTTGACCAGTTAGAAAAGAATTTCAAATACATGCTTGAAGTTCGATCAAGGGAAGTCGCTGGGCCCGTGCAAGCAGGAAAGGAGAAAGTGTGTGCCATTTGTGCTGCTGGTCATTCTATCAAAGGATGTCCTACCATCCCTGTATACAAGGCAATGTACACTGAGCAAGTAGAAGCGATAGGAGGGTTTCGAGGTAATTTTAATGTACCGCAAGGGAATGCATACAATCAATCTTGGAGGAATTATCCTGGTTTTAAGTATGGACAACCACAAGGTGGGGTGGCTCCTAATCCACATGTGGCTTTGCCACCACCCCCTCCTCAATTTCAGCAAATGCCTCCTCCGATGCAAAACCCTATGCAAGTACCATCTCATGTTCCGTATGTCACTCCACATAGGCAATCTCTTAAGGATAATATGAATAAATTCATCCAATCTCAAAAGGAGAGCAATGCTAAGTATGATCGAATGTTCACTGAAATTCATACTAGCATCTCTAGGTTGCAATTTGCATTGAATACTCAGGAGAAGGGTAAATTCCCAGCTCAAGGCCAAAGACCTCCTACTCAAGGACAAACTACAGTTAGCTCTACATCATCGGATTTGCCAGAACAATGTCAAGCTGTCACTACTCTACGCAGTGGTCACATAATTGATCTAGAGCCACCACCTCCCAAGGAATTCAAAGCTAAAGCAGCTTCAGAATCTGAGGACACCCCATTGTAAATGGATGAGGATGATAAGGATGAAGGAGTTGAATCTGAAGTTGAAGTAAAACCGCCCACTGCTGCTTCATTTCCTCAACGCTTGGCACCACCCAAAAAGGGAGCCTCGCGTACTGAAGTGTTAGATGTTCTGAAGCAAGTGAAGTTGAACTTGCCGTTTCTGAATGCTATCCAACAAATTCCAGCATATGCCAAAGTCATCAAAGATCTTTTGACTATCAAACGACGGCTTAAGATGAAGAAAAATGTCTTTTTGGCACAAAATGTGAGCTCGGTCCTTCTTAATGATCTTCCACCAAAATTTAAGGATCCTGGTGCACCTACAATTTTGTGTGTTATAGGAGAAATTAGAGTTGAAAAAGCTTTGCTTAACTTAGGTGCGAGTGTGAACATCCTTCCATACTCTATTTATAAGCAGCTTGATTTAGGTGATCTTAAACCTACCCAAATCACTCTACAGTTAGTAGATCGAATAGTGAAAGTGCCTCGGGGGGTTGTGGAGGACGTGATCGTTCAAGTGGACACATTCTACTTCCCTGTTGATTTTATCATTTGGGACACGGAGCCGTCCCCCCATTCGAGTACTCATGTTCCCATAATTTTGGGTCATCCATTTTTAGCTACTACTAATGATTTGATCAATACACGGAATGGTCAAATGCAACTCACTTTTGGAAACATGACTCTCGAGAACAATATTTTCAATGTGGATAACCAAATGGGTGATGAGGATGAAATTCATGAGGTTGATCTTATTGAAGAGGTGGTGGATGAACACATCGAGAGGATCGTAGGTGGAGAAGCACTGGAATTTTGTTTAGTGCAAGGTGTTGAGAATAAGAGTTCTTATACTGAGTTTGAGCGTGAAGTGGAAGAGTTGGGAGCTTGGTTGCAAGAAGAAGTGGGTTTTGAGAAGTTAAGAGATGTTGACTGTATTTATAGATTTGAGGAATTACCCCCGAGGGAGTCACTCATGATCCCATCTGAAGATAGATTTCTGAGTCTTGAGTTAAAGAAACTACCCTCTCATGTAAAATATGCTTTTTTGGGAGAAGATGATACATTTCCTGTTGTTGTTTCTTCCAGTTTAAAAAAAGAGCAAGAGGGCATGTTGTTGAATGTGTTAAGGAAGCATAGGAGTGCGTTAGGTTGGACTATAGCAGATTTGAAAGGTATAAGTCCTTTGATTTGTACCCATAAAATCCATCTCGAGGAGGAGGTGAAGCCCTCAAGAGAGATTCAAAGGCGACTGAACCCAACCATGAAAGATGTAGTTCGAGCAGAAATCATCAAATTGTTAGATGCTGGGATTATCTATCCCATTTCGATAGTAAATGGGTGAGCCCAATTCAGGTCATTCCAAAGAAGTCGGGGATGACCGTGGTTGAAAACACTAAGGGAGAATCAATAGCTCAACTCACCACCACCGGGTGGCGTGTTTGCATTGATTACCGAAAGCTCAATGCCGGAACAAGAAAATACCAGTTTCCCTTACCATTTATCGACTAGGTGATTGAACGAGTAGCGGGTCACCCTTACTATTATTTCCTAGATGGGTATTCTGACTATAATCAGATTGAAGTGGATGTACTTGATCAAGAAAAGATGACTTTTACATGTCCATTTAGTACATTTGCCTACAAACGTATGCCTTTTGGGTTATGTAATGCGCCAGCAACCTTTCAAAGGTGCATGTTGAGTCTCTTTAGCGACATGATAGAAAAGGGACTGGAAGTGTTCATGGACGATTTCAGCGTTTTTGGTCCATCTTTCGAACAATGTTTTGCTAATCTTGAAAGAGTTTTATTCCGGTGTGTGGAACAAGACTTAGTCCTCAATTGGAAAAAATGCCATTTTATGGTCACTGAGAGCGTAGTTCTGGGCTACATAGTCTCATCTAGGGTAATTGAGGTTGATCTAGCAAAAATAAAAGTAATAGTTGAGTTACCCCCGCCAAAATCGCTTAAAGATGTGAGGTCCTTTCTAGGCCATGCTGGATTCTACAGGAGATTTATCAAAGACTTTAACGCCATCGCTAGACCCTTGAGTAATATTCTCATGAAGGACACTCCGTTTGAATGGAATAACGCATGCCAAGAAGCTTTCGATAGACTCAAAAGCATGCTAATTTCTGCTCCTATCACGCAAGCTCCCGATTGGTCACTTCCATTTGAGCTTATGTTTGATGCAAGTGATTACGCGATTGGGGCTATTCTTGGACAACGAAAATACCAGAAAGCTCATGTTATTTACTATGTTAGTAGGACATTATCTGGCCCCCAGCTTAATTACTCCACCACGGAGAAAGAATTACTAGCAGTCATTTTTGCTCTCGATAAATTCCGCTCTTATGTTGTTGGGTCACCCATTATTTGCTTCACTGATCACTCGGCCCTCAAATATTTTCTGACCAAGAAAGATGCCAAACCGCGCTTAATTAGGTGGATCCTACTCCTACAAGAGTTTAATCTCTCGATTCAAGATAAGAAAGGAGTATAAAACGTCGTTGCTGACCATTTGTCACGACTCTCGTCTGATATACCTATTGATCCCATCCCCATAGACGAGTATTTTCCGAATGAAAATCTATTTGCTACTTCTTCTCTTCCTTGGTTTGCGGATATAGTATTTTACCTTGTCACTGGAGTTGTTCCCTCCAATTGGACTCCGCAAGAGAGAATGAAGTTAATTACTTGGTCACGCATGTTCTTTTATGATGATCCATATTTGTTTAAGTATTGTGCTGATAAAATCATCCGAAGATGTGTACCCGATGAAGAAATTCAACGGGTAATTCGATTTTGTCATACGGAAGCATGCGGAGGTCATTTCTCCAAAAATAAAACTGCTGCAAAAATCTTGCAAAGCGGTCTCTTTTGGCCCACAATCTTTCGGGATGTGAATACTTTTTGCAAATCATGTGATAGATGCCAAAGAATGGGAGCTATTACTCGTCGTGACATGATGCCATTGACCCCCATACTTGTCATAGAGTTGTTTGATTGCTGGGGTATTGACTTCATGGAGCCTTTTCCACCCTCTTTTGGCTTTCTATACATCCTCGTCGCAGTTGACTACGTCTCAAAATGGGTACAGGCCATAGCTACAAGGACGAATGACAATAAGGTGGTGATAAATTTCATTCAAGAACACATACTTTCTCGATTCGGAGTTCCTAAGGCTATAATCAGTGATAATGGCACTCATTTTTGCAATAGACCGATGGAAAAGATAATGCGAAAGTATGGAGTCGTCCATAAGGTTGGAACGACTTATCACCCTCAATCGAATGGCCAGGCTGAGCTAGCCAATCGGGAAATCAAGCATAACTTGGAAAAGACAGTCGAACCTAACAGGAAAGATTGGTCCCTCAGATTGAATGATGCACTCTGGGCTTATCGAACTTCATACAAAAATCCCCTTGGGATGTCCCCATTTCGCTTTGTATATGGCAAACCTTGTCATCTTCCTGTTGAAATTTAACACAAAGCATATTCGTCTATCAAAAGGATGAACTTTAACATGGAAAAAGACGGTGAAACACGTAAACTTCAGTTGAATGAGTTAGAAGAAATACGCAATGATGCATATGAAAGTACTAAAATCACAAAAGAACGAATGACGAGCTCACGACCGAATCATCCGACGTAAGGAGTTTCATTCGGGACAAAAAGTACTTCTCTACAACTCGAGGCTACATTTGTTTCCCGAAAAATTGCGGTCACGATGGTCAGGTCCATTCCTTGTGAAGGAAGTATTCTCCCCTGGAGCTGTTGAACCAGAGGATCAAAAAGGGGGAAACACATTCAAGGTTAACGGACAACGTCTCAAGCCATACTTGGAAGCGGTTGTAATGGAAGTCGACACGATCTCGTTGTCGGACCCCATTTATAGGGATTGACTGAGCATGAAAGGTGAGGTCGTCGCACCCCCGACATGTATGGGGTGAATGTTGTGTATAGTAGTCATAGGAGGTTAGGCTAGTTAGGAAGTCATAGTTGTATGTCACTACCACGGTGGGAATCAACATATGTCTTGGGAGCGTTTCGGGTTTCGATGAGAGTTTTGAGAGTTTTGAGGTCCAATTGCATTAGAGGGAGTGTTGGGTTAAAGAAATCAAGCTGAAAGTGGTTACTAAACTAAGCAAGAAAGAGCTGGGATTTTTACATACTGGATCGGTCCGGCCCTAAAAAAAAAGGAACCGATCCGGTCTAAAAAATAAAAAATAAAAAAAGCAATCGGATCAGTCCGGTCTGAATCCGGATCGATCCGGTCGTCTGCAAGCTGATCTTTACCACCTCCAGTTGGGTCCCGAGGCCCCCCCTCCTGCTTATTTTTACGATCCTTATAACCCCACTTCCCCCGGTAGCTCCCACCACCCCCCAGCCCCGTAAGCAGCCCCGTTGGCACCCTTGAAAGCCCCCCCCTCTGGTTAGGTTATGTTATCATGTTTTTATCTTTTTTTTCCACAGTGATGTTGTCCTACACAGTTTTATTATCGTACTTTGCTTGTTTTATTTATCGCACTCCATATTTCGTCTTCTTTAGCTTTATCGTCCTTTTGATTGTGGACAATGCAAAAGACTAAGTTAGGGGGGATGATAAGTGTGTATTCACAAAACTTGGCATATATATATTAAAAAAAAAATTGAAAATTGTTGGAAAAAAAACCAAAAATATTTTTGTTCAAAATAAATAAAAATTGGAATTTAAATTTTTCAAAAATATCACCTTTATTCTATTAGAAATCTCAAATTGTTAAATCAAAATGCACTAGGCCAAAATTGACCGAAGATGTAAATTGAAAGAAAATTGACAACTTAATAAATAAGTGTCGAGATTAATAAAACCCGGTGAGATTTCGAGCCTTTCAATTTTTTTGAGTTTTTAAATCAATCCAAGTTTATGATTAACTCAAAGTCCTTTTCAGCGTTTTAATAAGTCGTTAATGATCTCAATCCTTTGTTTTGATCGGTTATGGAAAATGTGTGAAATGTTGTCTCGAAATTTGTGCTAAATAAATCTCTAAACTTAATTAATCTTTAGATGCATATGGTAATGTGATTAGCAATTTGGACAATGAAGTAGGCCATCTTTTGTTTAACCCAAAAATATTAGCCATAATAAAGTTGTGAAAAAAAAAATTATCCCTTTGCAACCCACTTTGAGCCTAATAAAATATTTTCCTTTCGTTTGATAACTCGAAAAACCCCAATAGCTCGAAATTCTGAAAAATTGGAAATTCATCAAGTAAGTCCAAAATGTGTAATAAAAAAAAAGGGGCAAGAAAATGAAAAAAAAAAGAAAAAAAATGAAAAGAGAAAAAGAAAGAGACAAATGAGCAAATGCCTGAAAAAGCACTAATGGACGTCATAAAGACATTTTCCAATTCCGAACATTCCGTCCATTCTCATTTTTACCCTTTACACTTTTTAACCCGAAAAGTCCTAACCGAGTATGAATGGCGAAATTAATTACTGCATGGAGAGCTAAGACATGAAAAGATAATAAAAGAGATTAAAATGGTGTGATTAAGAGATGATGTTTCCCATTTCCAAATAACTGTATTCCGATGATGAGATCTCTTCACCATATATTTCCTTCTTTTCAATTTTGTATGCGTGAATTTGTGTCCATTATATTTACTCTTTATATCATGCATACCGAGAGAAAACAACCACAATTCGAGTGATTCGTTTGTGAGTGCATCCGTAAGAATTTGAATCAAAACGAATTTTCGGAAAGTAACGTAATTCTTAATCGGTGGAAATTTGAAGTCTAATTTCTGGCTTTGCACACACACACTATGATTTGAGACATTTGAATATGAATTTATGGTGATTATTTTTCGAAAAGTTTAAATTGTATAATTTTTAAGCATTTTGATATTTATTTGAGTCAATAAAGAATTTTGTGGGTGTATTCACTGCAAACCCTCACGAGACAAAACTCGTCCTACTAGGGTAACCTAGGGGTTTAAAGGCTTATTGCATACGCTCAATGCAATCGTATTCATGCAAAAGTGTAATCTCAAGAATAAAACTTTGGGTAGCTTCATTTACATTGCCCGGGACGTGCAAAGTTCTAAGTTAGGGGGATTTGACCAAGCATAAATTCTTCTGAATTCAGCCCCTTAAGTTAGTGATTTTGATATCTCGAACAAAGTAATTGAATCGTTTTTATCCCATATCATGGCCATCCACTATTTCTAACAAGTACCCCGAGTTTTGTGTATTTCTTACGGATTTTACAGGTATTTAGTTCAAGAAAAGAAAGAAAGAAACCGGAAGAAAGAAAGAAAAGAAAGGAAGACAAGTAAAAGGGTAAAAGCGTAAATTTACACATGGAGTTTGGAATTGAAGCCTAAAGGAAAGTTGAAGATCCTTATTTCATAAGAGCATCGGAAGAAACGACAATCAAATCGGAGCTCGAGGTCAAAAGTTATGACCAGTCAAAGATGGAAAGAAAAAGTCAAAATGGAAGAAAATCGGACCGATCCGGTTTATCGCGGACCGATCCGAAATGACACCATTCCAGTAGACCCCAGATTGATGCCAAACCGATGACAACAGAACTGATCCGATATCATCCGAACCGATCCGATTGAAATAAAAAAGAACCTATCCGGTTACTGAAAAACGAACCGATCTGATGGGATCCGGACCGGTCTGGCTGTTCGAATTTTTGGAATTAATTATGGAGCTGAAGAGGTGCAAATCTTGGAATATCTTGCACAGCCCATCGATTTTAGCTATCAATTCGTGCTAGTTGGTGTTATGAAAGGCCAAGCCCTACATCCTTCCAAAGGAGTCAAATTTTAGAGAAGAGAGAGTCAAATTTTAGAGAAGAGAGAGTAAGATATTAGAGAGTTTTTAGTAGACAAATTTCATATTCTTAGAAAAGCCCTAGTTTGTAGGTTTGAGGAACAAGAAGTATTCTGGATTCAAATTCATCCCTTTTCCTTAGTATTGATTACAAGTATAAATTTCCCATTCCTTATTTTATCTCAATTTTATTTTCAATTCAATTATCACTTGTTTTGTAATTTTTGTTTTTACAATGTTTCTTAGATCCATAATTACATGAATTTTTATGAATTTGTTTTCTAATAAAACCATGTCTAGCTAAATTTTCAAGGGTTGGGGTACATGAACTCATTCCGAGGTAAATTACCCATGTAGAAAATAGAGGGTAAATTAAATATTGACCGAATCGTGTATGGAAAATTATACGAACATAGCCGATCTTTTAATCTCACTTTCCCTAGGTACTTGGGATGTTTAAGAAGTCTATGCAAGTGTATTTGTCCATTCACCGCTTTGTATTTACCTTTGATTTCATATGATGCGGGCTAGTTCTCTCATATATGTAATGCTTAGGATCTTTGAGAGTGGATTTAGTCAAGAATTTCAATTTACAATTCAAGTATTCTATACGGTAATTTACTAAGGTTTGAGGGATTGTACTCCACCCTATTTTCTCTCATATTCACTTTCTTACAGTTCTTAGTGTTTTTGTGCACATAGTTTATTTTTCATCACCAATTGGAGATTTCAACCCATCAATCATCTTTTCTTTTCTTTTGAGAAAACATTGGAAGGATAAATAACTTTTCCTACATACTTCACAATTGCCAATTTTTGATCCTTACGGAGACGATCCCGACTTGTTGAATTATTACTAACGCAACAGGCTTGCACTTGAGCCTATAGAGAACGCACTTTTGAGACAAATTCTTAGTCGCGTCAGTGGGGTGTTCATTATTAAGGGTATTCAATAGCGTACTATATGGGTGGTACGGATTAATTTACTTGGGAACGCAACGATGCGATGCGTAATGTATATACAACGTTGTTTGTACCTTGTATAATTTTTTCGAATTCCAGGACAAAATTCCTTTGTAAGAGGGGAAGTATGTAACACCCCGTATTTTTTATGATTTTAAATAATTATGGGATTAATTATTATTGTTGGATTAATTCAATTAAAATGTGAGAAATTAATTGTTAAATAATCCGGATTAAAATAATTATTAACTAGCGTGCCAAGGGTTAATACTTATTGATGAAAATTATTGAATATCATTGTGTGGTTATGTAATATGGAATTATAAAATTTTATAAATTATCGAGAGTGAAAAATAAGACAGTTTCGTATACTAAGTCGGGAGAGGCGTGTGAGACGTGTCGAGACTGATTTGATAAATTAAAGAAGTAAACTATTTTTAAGTTACTAGAATGACCATTTTGAGTGCGCTATTGATTCCGAAAGGGTCAAGATAGTTAGAATAGTGTACCCGGAGATTTAGTTTGGGTTCTAGGGCAATTTTAGGCCTAACCGGTGTCCCGGGAGGGCATTTTGGTAAATTGCATTTTTGGGGTTTAATTAATGATGAAAATTGGATTTTTTTAATATCAGTTACGTAAAGGAAAAGTTAAGGTATTATGCACAAACTTAAAGGGAGAACGACAAAGGGTGAGAGAGAATAAGACCCAAGAGATTAAGACCAAAAACCCATCATCTTCCACCACCGTGACCACCTTTGCGTAGATCGAAAGACGAGAAACAAGTCTATACCAATTTCATCAGTAGATCAGACCACCATAATCGAGGCAAGTGTTTATTGCTTATTTTATTTAGCAATAATTGTGTTCATGTTAGAGTAGGTAATTACCCCATTACTAAGAAATTGAATTGGGTGAAAATTTGGGAGAATTGATCATAAATTAGGACTCATATGATAAGAGTTTGATTCCTCACGTCGATAGGATGATTTCCATGAATTTATGATAATGTTTTGTATAAATTTGGGTTTTAATTTAGGTTTGTGCATTTAAATTTGAGAACTAGGGTTCTTGATAATTAAATCGGGGATTTTGAATTCAATTGATTATTAGTGATGATTTAATGATGTTATATTGTAAAAAATCATGTATAGATGTTAAGAAGATGATCGGAATTGATGGATTGGTGTTTGGGTTGAAATATTAGAGATTTTAGGGTTGTAAATATGATAAAAATGTAACTGCTCGAGGTTGAAGACGTAACAGTACTAGTTGCGAGAAGTCACGCTATGTCGCGCGAAGATGATTCGAACGAGAGTGGATGTCGCGAGAACTTGAAGACCTTATAATTTTGACTCATTTGAGTCTAGACTGTATAAGAGCTCATCTAGTTTGGAAATTGTGACAAAATTGTGTCCATCCTAGAAACCAAAGAGCCTCAGAGATTGTATTGCTTCTTCTCATATTCATCTTGTAATGATCCTGAGACTATAGCCATCACTCACACACTTAGAACTTAATCTTTGCATATCATACTGCACCTTTATGTGTATTAATGTGGTGAGTGTGTTTAAATCCCTCAATTTAATTTTTATTAATTTTTTGGGAATTTTAAACATCTTTTAATTAAGGTTTTATTAAATTAAAACTTGATTTAAAAAGTTTTGGGGTTAATATCTAAATATATATTGTGTGATTTTTGGCCTTAAGTTACTCTGGGTAAAAACCGAAAGCGCCAGAGACTCCAGGGTTGGCTTTGTAATTAGTTTGGGATGCGCGTTTGCATTCGTTCTATGGCCAACACTTGCTGCTCTCTGATTGGCCAGAGTTGTGTTTCTTTACAGAGACAAAACTTCGCATGTTTACAGCCCTTGGATCAACCCTTATCAATGGCCTGCATGTCGCCTGAGTGAATCCCCGTGTAAACCTTTAAGCCAATCACAGCCTGTATAATCCACCGCCTGTTGTGAGCCCTTGGATTGAAGTCAAAGAAGCTTGACTCAATCTCAGACGTTGTTTTTGAACGATAGTCTGGAACCTTCTCCTCGTCCTATTTAAAGGCCTCTCATCTCAGCCTTCAAAAGCTTTTGTCATTTTGAAAAGTCTCAGAGAATAGAGAGAGAGAGAAGAGAGAGAGAGAAACCAGAGAGCCAAGTTAGAAACCCTAACTTCGTCTAAAATCTTCTCCAACCTAAACCACTTACCTCTCCAAAACACCATAACCAAATAAACACCATCCTTAGTGTTTCTTGAGTTTATGAGAGTTCGAGTTTAGTGATCTTGGGTTGCTGTAACCTTGTGTTCATAAAATCTTATTTCCATCTTAGACACTTACTCAGATCTTGTTTCTGTTTCAATAGAAATCATAGATCTGAAGTTTTTCATGTCACAACACACTTAGTTGCATTTTATTTCTCATCTTGAGAAGTTCGTTGTTGATTGTTTTCTGTTAAAACATTTTCTTACTTTAGAATCAACAATAAATGTTTTTCTGTTTCTGTTTTTACAAAACTTAACCTGACCTAGTTGGATTCGCACTTGGAGGGTTTTCAATCTTCTAAATATTTTCAAAATAGATTGAGAAAGGTCTTGACCGATTTCTTAAGCAAGATCTCTGTGGAATCTGGGTTATTTTGAAAGGTCAAAAGGTTTTTGGTTTTGTAAGAAAGAAAAATAACAAACTCACTGCATATAGACTTTATATTTAATTTGTTATGATTGTTTGTAACTAATAAGAGTGCGTGTGTGCATGCATGTGGTATAGAACACTTTTCATAAACATCTTCACACTACATACACTGAAAGTGTTGGCTATAAGATTTGGTGAACATAAGTCGACGTATACTGCTGAAACAAAGGAAGAGTTGACAAACTGAGAAGACTACATCAACAATCAAGATCTGCAGAAAAGTTTAAGGACGCCAGAGGGTACAATCCTGCACTTGTATAGACTTGTTATTGTGTGCATGTTAGTTAAATAGATTGTAACTCACATATTTGTTTTAGTGATATTTTCTTGTTTTACTCCGTAGAGGGAGTCGTGGATGTTTCCTCAAGGTTGAGGTTTTACCACGTTAAAAATCCTGAGTATTAATATTTCTATATCTTCTCATCCCATTCTGATGTGTGCTGAGTTTAAAATATTTTAAACTGTTTACTAAAACTTGTTATCAAATCTTGTCCATATCTCGTACATAATTTTTGTTAACACATCTTGTGTTCAAAATCAGTTTGATTTAAGTAAAGAGTTTCTTCAACAAACTTTCGGAGTTGCTTAAATAGTTTATTTTCAATAAACGGCTTTGGCAACGCTATTTCAATTGGTATCAGAGCTTTTAGTGAACTTATTTAAAAAAGATCCTGAGTTTCTGAAACTGTTTTCTCAAAATCAATCATGCACGAGAAAAATGAAAGATATGGTAACTTGACCAGACCTCCAGTCTTTGATGGAACCAATTTTTCTTACTGGAAAGTAAGGATGATTGCTTTCATTCAAGGAACTTTGGGAGATGATGTCTGGGACATTATTGAAAATGGATACTTTTATCCTACTAAACCAGCCACTGAAGGAAGCAATGAGAGGGTTAAGAAAATATTAAGTGAGTTTACTCAAGAAGAGAAACAAGTTTCTCACAATAATAATAAAGGAAAGAATGCTATATTTATGTCTATAAATGAACATGAGTTCAAGAGAATCTCATCTTGTACCACTTCTAAGGAAGCATGGGATACTTTGATTACTGCCCATGAAGGAGACTCTAGGGTTAAGGCTGCTAAAACTCAGATGTTAATTCAACAGTATAATTCCTTAATCATGTCTGAATCTGAGTCTTTTGATGACTTCTATATGAACCTGACTGATATTGTCACTAAATTGCATGCTAATGGTATAACTTATGATAGACAAGAAATTGTGTCTAAAATTCTGAGATCATTACCACAGAAATTTGACAATAAAAGATATGCTATTGAGGAAATGTGTGATATAAATCTCACTCCTGAATTACTCAGTAGTAAATTAAGAACTGTGGAAATGGAATTGGAGTTTAAGAAACAATTGACCCACACTCATAGGAAACATACCAATTCCAATCTTAGCTTTACTTCTAAGATGACTAAGCCTGAGTTAAACACTCCTAGTAATGATTCTGATGAGGACTGTGACTTAGAAAGTCTAGATAATCAGATTGCCCTAATGACAAAACAATTTAAGAAAATTGTCAAATTTAGAAACAGTATTGCAAATAGACAGGGCAAGTCTAATTGTTCTACTCCTTCAAATCACAAGCCTCATAAGAAACCTCATGACAAACAGAACAAGGACAACACAAGACCTCACAGAGACCTCAAGAAGACTGAATGCTATAGATGTGGTAAACTAGGACACATTGCTCAAGACTGTAGAGTTAATTTAAATACCCAAAACAAACACTCTAGAGCCAACATCTGCAAAACATGGGATGACTCAAGTGACTCTGAAAATGAGGAACCTGAGACATCTGATGGTTTTGATCCTTGTTTATCCTTCTTTGCCAAAATCATATATAATGATGATATGCCTGTGCTTGATAGTGAGGATGAGACTAGTAATTCTAGATCTGTTGTCTTGAATCATACTTTAACTGGTTTAGATGCTTTACTTACTAAGAACATTAATATTTCTTCCTCGGGGTGTGTGAATCAAAGGGGAATCGATACTGCTGATTGCAATGGGTGCGTGAGTTTAAGAAATGAAACCTTAGGGGTCACTTCACACACTTCACTTAGTGACTCAGACAATGAAGATCTCCCAGACATTCACACTCTATATGCCAAAACTCTTAAGAAAAGCACTAGACTAGAAAAGATTGTGAAAGATCTTACCAAAAAGCTAGAGGATCTAAGCCTGATGGTAAAACTGAATGCTGAAGAGTATACTACTCAATGCATGTCTCATGAAAGTGATGTCAAAGTGTTTGATGAAAAACTGAAAAATTTGACTGAAGCTAATGAAATTCTGGAGAAAAAATACAAAGGGACATTATTAGAATTGGAACAAACCAAAGAAAAGACAGCAACTGTGTTCAAAAAATTTACAAAATTTGAAAACAACTCTAAATGTTTTGAGGAATTCGTTGCTGAATCTAAAACCAATTCTGATGATCGAACTGGTATAGGGTTTTGCCCCAATTTGAAGACACAAACAAAACCTGTTGAACCTATCAAATTTGTGTCAGGAGGCCAAAGACCTATTGAAACATATCCAGACTTTCATTCTCTAAAAACTGAATTTGATCATCAAAACACTAACACTGTAGATGCAAGTTGCTCTAAGCATGAAAGTCTACCAAAGGGAAAATATGTCTGCCCCCCAATTAGGAAAAGTGAACCTGCTTTCAAACCTGTGCTACCTAGGAATAAAATTCAGCCTCAAAATTTCTCAAAACCTTTGTTTAGAGACTTTCCTAAGGTAAACCCCAATCTGAGCAATCTTTATTGCTCCTATTGTGATATATACGGACATCCTTTCAATGATTGCTATGCTAGGAGACTGATTAAGCCTATCTACAATACTTCCATGTATCAAAACTTTAACTACTCTAGGAGGAGTCGTAACAATTATGTCCTTCCCAGGCCACCAGACAAAAACTCCAACTATAGGAATAGAAAGACTAAACCTAAAAGGACATTTACTAGAAGGAATCCCAGAAACTTTTCTAAATCAAATGCTCAGGTGTTTAAATTTACTCAAAATCATGCGCAAAATGTTTTTCAACAAAAATCTAGTGCTCGTAAATTTTATCAAATGAGAGCAAACAAGCGCAAACAGAAAACCAGAGCAATTTGGGTTAGAAAAGATGATCTAGTACCCCAGATGAAGTGTAATATTGTTATTTCTTCCTTAAAAGCTGAACTTACATCTTCTGGTTGGTATTTGGATTCTGGATGTTCCAAGCATATGACAGGTGATGATTCAAAACTTTTAAATAAAACCCACTTTGATGGTGGAAAAATTGTTTTTAGTGATGGAGTATCATCCCAGATAATAGGCAAAGGAACTCTTAAAGAAAAAGGACTTCCTGTTCTTGAAAATGTTCTCTTAGTTAAAGGTCTTAAGGCTAATTTACTCAGCATTTCGCAATTTTGTGACTTAAACCATACTGTTACCTTTTCAAAGAACAATTGCAAGATTTTAAATGAAAAGGGAGAATGCGTAATTACAGGATTCAGGACTCCTGACAATTGTTATACTGTCATGTCTAGTTCTGAAATCTGTAATGTTGCCAGAATGAATGACAATGAGATATGGCATAACAGAATGGGTCACATTAATTACGAAAATTTGAGTAAATTGTCCTCTCAACAAATAGTTAGAGGAATACTAAAAATTAAACCTATTCATAACATTGTCTGTGGTCCCTGTCAAGAAGGAAAAATTGTTAAAGCACCTCATAAAAGGGTTAAAGATATTCTTACCTCTAATCCCTTAGAACTCATCCATATGGACCTAATGGGTCCTTCTCAAACTGTTAGTCTCTGTGGACACAGTTATATTCTAGTTATGGTTGATGACTTCACCAGATTCACTTGGGTAGCTTTCTTAAAACAGAAATCCGATACTTTTCAAACTTTTCTAAAGATTCTTTTACGGATTGAAAATGAGAAAGACACTCAAGTGAATAGAATCCGAAGCGATAGAGGTGGTGAATTCAAAGACACTGGTATTATAGAATACTGTGACTATAATGGTTACAAACATGAGTTCAGTGCTCCTAAGATGCCTTAACAAAATGGTATAGCTGAGAGAAAGAATCGAACTCTTCAAGAGATGGCACGTGTCATGCTCCATGCCAAGAACTTACCTAAGTATTTTTGGGTAGAATCTATTCGTACAGCATGCCATCTTATTAATAGGGTCTATCTTAGAAAGAATTCCAAACAAACTTCTTATGAACTTTGGTACGATAAAAAGCCTAATCTTAAGTACCTTAGAACCTTTGGTAGTACCTGTTATGTGTGCAAAGATAGGGAACACTCATCTAAATTTGAGAGTAGGGGAGATAAAGCCATATTCTTAGGATATTCACCTAACAGTAGAGCTTATCGGGTGTATAATCTTCGCACTAAAACCTTAATGGAATTCATAAATGTAATTGTTAGTGACACTACTGTAGAAAGTAAGACTAGTGAATTAACTATAGAAGAAGAATCGTCAAATATTTTAGAAAATGACTCTTCTGAAATAGATAATTCATTACCTATTGAGTCACCTGAAGTACCTAACTGGGTTTCTAAAGATCATCCCATAAACAACATAGTTGGTAACCCTAGTGAGCCAGTACGTACAAGATCCCAACTTCGAAATTATGCTCTTTATGCATGCTTTGTTTCTCTTGTGGAACCAAAGAATGTAAATGAGGCATTGAATGACTCTCACTGGATTTCTGCTATGCAGGATGAACTTTTACAATTTGTCATTCATGATGTATGGTATCTTGTTCCACGTCCTGATCACAAAAAGGTTATTGGTACTTGTTGAATTTTCAAAAATAAAACTGATGAAAATGGGATGATAATTAGAAATAAAGCTAGACTAGTTGCTCAAGGTTATTCCCAAATAGAAGGACTTGATTTTAACGAGACGTTTGCTCCTGTTACACATTTAGAATCAGTTCGTCTGCTTCTTACTATAGCTTGTCACATGCATTTTACATTATATCAAATGGATGTTAAATATGCGTTCCTTAATGGAATACTTACCGAGGAAACCTATGTAAAAACAACCTAAAGGGTTCATTGACCCTAATTATCCTAATCATGTATTTCGGTTGAAAAAGGCTTTATATGGTCTTAAGCAAGCTCCTAGAGCTTGGTATGAGCGCCTGTCCAGTTTTCTGCTGGATAAAGGTTTCAAAAGAGGTGGAAATGACCAAACCTTATTTGTCAAACATTTTGGCAAACACATTACTATCGCTCAAGTCTATGTAGACGATATCATATTTGGATCCACTTCTACCTCAGAAGCAAAATCTTTTGCTGAAATTATGAGTAAGGAATTTCAGATGTCCCTTATGGGGGAGTTACAGTTCTTCCTAGTTCTCCAAGTCAAACAACAACCAGATGGATTGTTTCTTTCGCAGACTAAGTACGCATTAGAGATAGTTAAGAAATTTGGCCTCGAGAGTGCTAAAAGTGCTAAAACGCCTATGAGTACTACAGAAAAATTGTCAAAAGATGAAAATGGAAAATTTGTAGATCCTACTTTATATCATAGTATGATTGGCACATTACTCTATCTGACTGCCTCGCGTCCTGATATCATGTATGCTGTGTGTGTTTGTGCGTGCTATCAAAACAACCCCAAAGAGAGCCATTTAAACTCTGTTAAACGGATAATTAAATATGTTAAAGGCACTCTAAATTTAGGAATTTGGTACACGAATGACACACCGAGCACTATTTTTGGGTACACTGATGCTGATTGGGCTGGTTGTACTGATGATAGTAAAAGCACTTCAGGCGCATGTTGTTATATTGGTAATAACTTGGTAGGATGGAGTACTAAAAAATAGAACTGCACATCTCTCTCGACTGCTGAATCTGAATACATAGCCGCTGGTAGCTGTTGTGCCCAATTATTGTGGCTTAAACAAATGTTAAGTGATTATGGTAGTCTAGAACCCACACTTCATCTCTATTGTGATAATCAAAGCACGATTAATATTTCTAAGAACCCGGTTCAACACTCGCGAACTAAGCACATTAAAATAAGACATCACTTTATTCGTGAATTAGTTGAAACCAAGGAATTATAAATCAATTATCTTCCAACTGATCTACAACTTGCAGATTTGTTTACAAAACCTCTTGATTATAATAGATTCATTTCTTTACGTAAATCTATTGGTATGATTTGTGTCGAGTAAATACCTGTTATATTTTTCCAAGTTCCTTCCCTTTGTCCATTTGAGACAAAATAGGGGAGAAATTTGAGTCTATCTCTGCATATACTAAACAGCTTGATCTTAGTAATTCTTTGCAGGTATTCTTCTTGTACAGTCATTCTTTATTGTAATAATAGGATGTTAAGCTGTATATAGTTGAGTTATGTAATTTTTGCTTTCTAGAATTTGGGTAGATAGAACTTTTATAGGAATAGGTATTTCTTATTTGTTGTCGCCCTACGAGTTCTAGATGACTCAAAGGAGATTTTGTCTCATATTTCCAAAGGGGGAGATTGAAGACCTTATACTTTTGACTCATTTGAGTCTAGACTGTATAAGAGCTCATCTAGTTTGGAAATTGTGACAAAATTGTGTCCATCCTAGAAACCAAAGAGCCTCAGAGATTGTATTGCTTCTTCTCATATTCATCTTGTAATGATCCTGAGACTATAGCCATCACTCACACACTTAGAACTTAATCTTTGCATATCATATTGCACCTTTATGTGTATTAATGTGGTGAGTGTGTTTAAATCCCTCAATTTGATTTTTATTAATTTTTTGGGAATTTTAAACATCTTTTAATTAAGGTTTTATTAAATTAAAACTTGATTTAAAAAGTTTTGGGGTTAATATCTAAATATATATTGTGTGATTTTTGGCCTTAAGTTACTCTGGGTAAAAACCGAAAGCGCCAGAGACTCCAGGGTTGGCTTTGTAATTAGTTTGGGACGCGCGTTTGCATTCGTTCTATGGCCAACACTTGCTGCTCTCTGATTGGCCAGAGTTGTGTTTATTTACAGAGACAAAACTTCGCATGTTTACAGCCCTTGGATCAACCCTTATCAATGGCCTGCATGTCGCCTGAGTGAATCCCCGTGTAAACCTTTAAGCCAATCACAGCCTGTTTAATCCACCGCCTGTTGTGAGCCCTTGGATTGAAGTCAAAGAAGCTTGACTCAATCTCAGACGTTGTTTTTGAATGATAGTCTGGAACCTTCTCCTCGTCCTATTTAAAGGCCCCTCATCTCAGCCTTCAAAAGCTTTTGTCATTTTGAAAAGTCTCAGAGAATAGAGAGAGAGAGAAGAGAGAGAAGAGAGAGAGAGAAACCAGAGAGCCAAGTTAGAAACCCTAACTTCGTCTAAAATCTTCTCCAACCTAAACCACTTACCTCTCCAAAACACCATAGCCAAATAAACACCATCCTTAGTGTTTCTTGAGTTTATGAGAGTTCGAGTTGAGTGATCTTGGGTTGCTGTAACCTTGTGTTCATAAAATCTTATTTCCAACTTAGACACTTACTCAGATCTTGTTTCTGTTTCAATAGAAATCATAGATCTGAAGTTTTTCATGTAACAACACACTTAGTTGCATTTTATTTCTCATCTTGAGAAGTTCGTTGTTGATTGTTTTCTGTTAAAACATTTTCTTACTTCAGAATCAACAATAGATGTTTTTCTGTTTCTATTTTTACAAAACTTAACCTGACCTAGTTGGATTCGCACTTGGAGGGTTTTCAATCTTCTAAATATTTTCAAAATAGATTGAGAAAGGTCTTGACCGATTTCTTAAGCAAGATCTCCGTGGAATCTGGGTTATTTTGAAAGGTCAAAAGGTTTTTGGTTTTGTAAGAAAGAAAAATAACAAACTCACTGAATATAGACTTTATATGTAATTTGTTAGGATTGTATGTAACTAATAAGAGTGCGTGTGTGCATGCATGTGGTATAGAACACTTTTCACAAACATCTTCACACTGCATACACTGAAAGTGTTGGCTATAAGATTTGGTGAACATAAGTCGACGTATACTGCTGAAACAAAGGAAGAGTTGACAAACTGAGAAGACTACATCAACAATCAAGATCTGCAGAAAAGTTTAAGGACGCCAGAGGGTACAATCCTGAACTTGTATAGACTTGTTATTGTGTGCATGTTAGTTAAATAGATTGTAACTCACATATTAGTTTTAGTGATATTTTCTTGTTTTACTCCGTAGAGGGAGTCGTGGATGTTTCCTCAAGGTTGAGGTTTTACCACGTTAAAAATCCTGAGTATTAATATTTCTACATCTTCTCATCCCATTCTGATGTGTGCTGAGTTTAAAATATTTTAAACTGTTTACTAAAACTTGTTATCAAATCTTGTCCATATCTCGTACATAATTTTTGTTAACACATCTTGTGTTCAAAATCAGTTTGATTTAAGTAAAGAGTTTCTTCAACAAACTTTCGGAGTTGCTTAAATAGTTTATTTTCAATAAACGGCTTTAGCAACGCTATTTCAGAACTCGTTCAATCGACATGTGACCTGGTTCGAACGACAGGTCCAAAATTTGGAAAATCCTATTTCAGCCCAATTCGAGTTACACAGTTAATTTGAGTGAGCAAACCTGTTATTTGATGAATTTAGCACAGTGCAGAATTGTTTGGAAGTATTTGGGATATAATACTTTAAATATTGGAACAGTAAGTTAACTTTAGATATTTTGAGAAAGATTAATTGAAATATTTATATTATAAGTTGTAATGAGAAAATACTACGTATGGAAAATATATTTTTGGGTTGGGTGAATACCTATGAATTTTAATAGGATGTGTGAATGCCTATTATATGTTTATTATTATGTGTATAGCATACCTACGTTGCTTGCTATCAGGAGGAGGTTTTCACGTAGAAGACAGTCTTATCTGGTGTTGCCCATTGGGGGGATATTTGACTTGTACCCAGAGCATATGAATTTGGTTACGTGCTATCTGAGATGTAGGATAGTTTAGATGGATGAATGGGAGCGTAGGTATGTGCGTGACCCATTTGGATAGGGATTACGTTGGCCTCCAATATATGTTATTTCAATTTTATGGTTCATGAGAGATTGAATCAATAGTCCTTTACGCAGTGAGCGATGCACCGAGACATGATAGCAGAGTATGCATTGTCCAAGTAGTATTAACCTAAGGGTGCAGGATTAGTATATATATGTATAGGGATGATGTGACGATATGTGTGTGTGTGTGTGTGTGTGTATATATATATATATATATATATATATATATATACTTGTGAATATTTCTACTGTGTGAGACTAGTAGATATGGTAATAATAATAAATGCTTTGCGCCAAGTGGTCTTAACCAAGGGGTGCAGGATTAGTACATATATATAGGGATGATGTGACTATATATATATGAATATACTTGGGAAAATCCTACAGTGTGAAATTAGTAGATAGAGTAATAATGAGAAATAAAATAATCATAGCGGGTAAAAGATTATCCGTTCGAATGGTGAATAATGAAATTTAGTTATGTGGGATAAACTATTTCAATAATGTATTGTATGGGCGATACGGGAATACTACTAGTGAACATAGATGGTGATATGGTGACTTCGAACTAGTTAGGCTGGGTAGCATAACTAATATGGGGTAGATGTACATTAGGCGTGCACAATAGATGAGAGGTGAGAATCTCATGTGAGAGTCCGAAAAGCTAGCACGCACACAATATTTGCTTTATTGCAAATTTTAAATACTTGCTAAATAATTTTTAAAACATAGGACTTTGACCGGTCTCTTAACATTCTTCTCTCTTTTGCTATATATATATATATATATATTATAACAGGTGCCCAGCCACAGGGTTACTGGACTTAAACTCTTGGATTGTTTAGCGAGCTACGGGGGTTGTGGGAGTTGCACGTCCTTTCATTTAGATGCCTCTATCATTTCTTTCAGTTCTATTCAGACATTTTATTTAGGGCATGTGTCGCCCATTCTCAGTCGTTTTATCAGAGAGATTGTACTCAGTTTACTTTAGTAGTTCATTTCAATTACTTTTGAGTATTTTATGGTTTGTTGGATTGAGACTTTAAACTGGAATGTTTTATCCAGTCTTACCTATTTCAGTCGTTGAGTTATATCGAGTATTTATTATATTCGCGTGAATGGTAAATAATTGATGTTTTAATACTTATAAATTATTAATGAATTCTTTGGGTATAACTTAAAATGGAAAATGTTTTGATACTAGATTAATTATTTATTAAGTGATTATTAATGTTAAATGTATTCTGACAGTGATGCTAAGAATGAACCAACCGAACACTTTGTTTTAAATTGAATAAAGGACTGATCACCCGGTATTTAATTGGGCGGGGTGTCACGGGTGGTATCAGAGCATCAGGTTCTAATGTCCTTAGGATCTATACAGCTTTTTACATTTCAGTGTAGCATTCTTTGATGTAGAGACTTATTATAGGATTAATGTCTTCCCTTACGTATGTAAGTTACGTTCTCCTTCTATGAATTATAATTGATGTAACTCATTATACGAAATCATTTTTACTTTCGAACGTTATAGGACGACCAGTGAGGGCCGTAACAAGGAATGCAGGAGAAGAAGCCCATCAGGAGATATAGAGTAATCTGGGAATGGTGGTCGTGACAAAATTCACCATGAGTATTATTTAAGCAAGTGACAATAGAATCATCACTCGGTAAAAAAGAGTTCCCCAAGCACAGTCGTAGGTAACGGTGGAGCGATTTCAGGATCACCTAGCATAGTCAACAAGGGGAAAATCAGAGAGACTATTTCGAAAAGTCATCCGTGAAGATGCAGAGAAGAAAGAGAGAAAATGTAACAGACTAATGGAAGTGGAAAATCCGAAGGCAATTGTGTAGAGTGGAGTGCAGTGACACTTAAAATTGAAACTGGAGTTAAATTTGTAACTCTTAGGAGTGACATAAAGTGGTTAAAGTCAATCACCATATATAAAGAAGGGTGTTTGAAATTTAAAGAGAAATTTGAGTACAATTTGACCGTGAGGTCTTCCATTCGATGTTATAACAGAGATGCAACTGAAATTTTGAAATATAGCACAGACGGTAAGCTAGAGATCGATCGTGGGAAAAGGGTTTAATTGCATAAAGAACTTCATACCTGGAAAAGGGGCATAGAAAATAAAGGGTTTATTGTTGATAAATGACCATGTGTAGAATACGAGGATGGATATGAAATCCAGCTAGGATATCTGATATTGATGTTGTCAAGATTATACGTTTGCAAGTTATTTTATCAGTTACAGAAGATGATGGTTAGAGAATTTGTCATAAAAGCAAAAATTGAACTTAACGGTGTCAGTGAAACACCATATGAGTGTATGCCCCAAAAAGGGAACTCATTTAGATAATTTTAATTGATTAACTTACTACAAAGTGACGATGAAGTTAATCATGGTTGTAGAGACTAACAATAGTTTCGAAAGGCCCATTAGCCAACGGGACAATTTGAGGACAATTGGAAGCTAAGACTGCCCGGTCCGAGAGAAGAATGTTCCAAAATGGCCAGTGGGACCAGCGACAGGAAATTATTCGGGAAGTTTCCTTATGTGTAAAGAATGGGACTACCAGGGTTGAATGTGCCCACGTTGAGAAGTGAGACCGATAAGATTAGAAATAGTGAACCATGCTAATTAGGCATAACAACTGGAGGACTGAGATTTTCAGAGGAGGAATTAGGTCCCATGAAGTTACAAACCGAGAGTCTTGGGTTTATTCAGGACTAGTGGAGTCCTTGGTAATAATAGAACATTAATCCTCAGGGTCGTTGGGGCCCAGGAAGAAATAGGGTGGCCAGTAAAGCCACAAGTGAGGCCTAGAGATATTAGGCTAACATTTCAATAATGGGTGTGTAAACCACAGAACAGAATAATTTACCCACAACGAGGAGGGGGCAACTATTGGATGAAATCCTAGATGTAAAACGGTCGCAATTGCTCATGGGACGTGTTGGCAGCTACGTGTTGGGACCCTACGATTAGGTGAAATTGGTGAGGTTGTGCTTCATCCTTGTGAGTAAAGGATTAATTCAAGTGACATGGTGTGTCACAGCTTATATATACATTGTAAACCCTAAAATTCGCGTGCGAGTTGAGTTTAGTGAGAACATTAGTCATAACAGTCTTGTTACAAACGTATTTCTCGTTGATAGCGGGGCCCTTTTATGCCGCCTTTGAGTGAACCGGGTGGGCCCTAAGAGTATATGTCGTTGTTACAAGTTACATAATTATAGTCGAGTTTATTATGGTAATGTGGATTAATTAATTAACGAATGCTTGAACGGTAGTAAATTGAGTGATAAGACTATCGTATTGAATACTCCGGGGGGAGTAATAATAATTTTATATGTACATATGAAAATTTCATCGTATCATAGACCTCAGTGAGAATTTTATCCCGTTAGATGTGATCCTGGTGCGTAGGGATTTATTTACTGATGTGACTCAGGATGGGTTGTGTTCTTTATCAAGCAGCGAGATATATCTTGTTATATATATAGTGTCGAAACTTGGGATAGTGAGAGCGTCATGTTTCATTTTTTTTGACATACGTAGATTAATATATCAACATCCGGAGATTACAGAAAGGTACATATTATGGACTGAGGACCTTATGGATATTGACGACCGATAATGTTAGGTAGTAGTGTATCGAGGGGTTCCTTTTTTGGATTTCGCTTAGCGAGACATCTCACGCATGAAACTGGCGAACGTCGAGAGTTAGAGAGAAGCTTGGTCCATAGTACATGGGTTTCGTACCTTGGTTATTATAAATATATGAGAATATAATTGAGAGTTGATAATTCTATTATGACTTAAGGTCGGTGGATTCTCCTTGTCCATATATCATTATGAATAGAATAATGACGCCACCGAAAGAGTGATTAGGTTGTGACTAGTGGGGTGGTTGAGTACACCCCTACTATATCAGCATATCGAGTGCACAAAAATTGATTTAAGCATAGTATATTTCAATTGTGTAATAATGCGCAAGATATAGGGTATATGGGCGCCCTAGTTAATTGAAAATATTATATCAGTCAGTAGATTATGATTGCCATGTGAATTCGATAATATTTAGCTGGGGAAATCAAAGCTCATTTTGTCAGATCTGGCAAATGCTTATGTTTCACGAGAAACTTATTTTTAGAGCGGGGAAGGACTCGCGGCATGTGAATCACGGTTAGAGGTACATTTGGGAGATCATAAAATGTTTCAAGTTATAACTGACAGAGGTGATGGGATTTAAAGAAAAGAAATATTACTAAATTGTCTAGCTATGGGCCACTTGTCTGTTGATGAAAGAGTGGACTATCCGAAACCAACAGGGGTTTCTTCAACCAATAGTAATGGGAGTGCATTACCAAGGATTTTATCAAGAAGGTAACTACTTTCCATAGGGGTTATAGTACTATATGGGTGATAGTAGATCGATTGACCACAGTAGCTCACGTTATGGCAGTTAGGACTGATCATACTACGTGGCAGTATGCTAAATTTTTATAACCGAGAGAGTGAGGATACATAGGGTACCGTTTAATCATGTATTCGAGTTGGATAAGATCTTTGTTCTTTAATTTTGGACATGTGTTCACGAGCCATAGTTTCCGGATTGTGATTGAGTAGGGCCTATTATCCGCGGACGAATGGACAGAACAAGCGGAATAATCAAATGTTGGTTAATAACATATATGGGTACCCTTGAATCATATAATTTCACTTTTGGGCATGTTTCCAGTTGAGGTATGGCATGGTAAACCTTGTTCTCATGCTCGTTAGTTAAAGGTGGGGGAATATATCATATTGCGAAGATCAGAGATGAGTTGATGTTTATAGTATATCATGTGCGTAAAATATATACTGCACAAACAACCTACTAGTGCGCGATCGTCACGAGACGAGATCGTATGTACAATTAATCTACTAAGGTGTGAATAGTAGAAGGCTAGATAGCGAAAATTTGTAATAAAGTTTAAGTAGTGTAACTTAAATGATACGACTTGGGCAAGAATCTATGTGACAGAGTACGTATTTGGGGTGTTCAATAGCGTACTATATGGGTGGTATGGAGTAATTTTCTTGGGAGCGCAACGATGCGATGCGCAACGTATATACTACGTTGTTTGTACCTGGTATACTTTTTTCGAATTTTGGGACAAAATTCTGTTGTAAGGGGGGAAGTATGTAACACCCTGTATTTTTGATGATTTTAAATAATTATCGTATTAATTATTATTGTTGGATTAATTAAATTAAAATGTGAGAAATTAATTGTTAAATAATCCGGATTAAAATAATTATTAAAGGGTTAATACTTATTTATGAAAATTATTGAATATCATTGTGTGGTTATGTAATATGGAATTATGAAATTTTATAAATTGTCGTGAGTGTGAAATAAGACAGTTTGGTATACTAAGTCAAGAAAGGCGTGTGAGTTATGTCGGGACTGATTTAATGGATTAAAGAAGTAAATTATTTTTAAGTAACTCGAATGGCCATTTTGAGCGAGCTATTGAGTCCACAAGTGTCGATATAGTCAGAATAGTGTATCCGGGGATTTAGTTTGGGTCCCGAGGCAATTTTAGGCCTAACCGGCACCCCGGGAGGGCATTTTGGTAAACTGCATTTTTGGGATTTAATTAATGACGAAAATTGGAGATGGTTAATATCATTTATGTAAATGAAAAGTTAGGGTATTATGAAAAAACTTCAAGGGAGAACTATAGAGGGTGAGAGAGAACAAGCCCCAAGAGATTAAGGCCAAAACCCATCATCTTCCACCCCTGTGACCACCTTTGCGTAGATCGGAAGATAAGGAAGAATTCTATACCAATTTCATCAGTGGATCAGACCATCGTAATTGAGGTAAGTGTTTATTGCTTGATTTATTTTGCAATAATTGTGTTCATGTTATAGTAGGTAATTACCCCATTACTATGAAATTGAATTGGGTGAAAATTTGGGAGAATTGATCATAAATTAGGACTCATATTATAATTTGATTCCTCATGTAGATAGAATGATGTCCATGAATTTATGATAATGTTTTGTATAAATCTGGGTTTTAAGTTAGGTTTGTGCATTTAAATTTGAGAAGTAGGGTTCTTGATAATTAAATTGGGGATTTCAAATTTGATTGATGATTAGTGATGATTTAATGATGTTATATTGTTAAAAATCATATATATATGTTAGGAAAATGATTGGAATTGATGGATTAGTGTTTGGGTTGAAATCTTAGAGGTTTTAGGGTTATAAATATGATAAAAATGTAACTGCTAGAGGTTGAAGACGTAACAGTGCTAGTCGCGAGAAGTCGCGCGAAGATGGTTCGAATGAGATTGGATCTCGTAAGAATTCGTTCAAACGACATGTCACCGGGTTCGAACGATAGGTCCAAAATTTGGGAAATCCTATTTCAGCCCAATTCGAGTTACATAGTTAATTTGAGTGAGGAAACCTGTTATTTGATGAATTTAGCACAGTGTAGAATTTTTTGGAAGTATTTGGGAAATAATACTTTAGATATTGGAACGGTAAGTTAACCTTATAAATTTAGAGGGAGAGTAATCAAAATACTTATATTATAAGTAGTAATGAGAAAATACTACGTATGAAAAATATATGTTTAGTTTGGGTGAATACCTATGAATTTTAATAGGATGTGTGAATGCCTATTGTATGTTTATTATTATGTGTATAGCATACCTTTGTTGCTTGCTATCAGGAGGAGGTTTTCACGTAGTAGACAGTCTTATCCTGTGTTGCCCGTTGGGGGAATATTTGACTTGTACCCAGAGCATATGAACTTTGTTATGTGCTATCTGAGATGTAGGATAGTTTCGACGGTTGAATGGGAGCATAGGTATGTGCATGACCCATATGGCTAGGGATTATATTTGCCTCCAATATATGTGATTTGAATTTTATGGTTCGTGAGAGATTGAACCAACAGTCCTTTATACTGTGAGCGATGCACCAGGACATGATAGCAGAGTATTCATTGTGCCAAGTGGTCTTAACCTAAGGGTGCAGGATTAGTACATATATGTATAGGGATGATGTGACTATATGTATATATATATATACTTGTGAATATTTCTATTGTGTGAAACTATTAGATATGGTAATTAAAATAAATGCTTTGCGCCAAGTGGTCTTAACCAAGTGGTGCAGGATTAGTACATATATATAAGGATGATGCGACTATATATATATATATATATATATATATATATATATATATATATATATATATATATATATATATATATATATGAATATACTTGGGAAAATCCTACTGTGTGAAATTAGTAGATATAGTAATAATGAGAAATAAATAATCTTAGTGGGTAAATATTAACTATTCGAACGGTGAATAATAAAATTTAGTTATATGGGATAAACTATTTCAATAACGTATTGTATGGGTGATACGGGAATACTGCTAGTGAACGTAGATGGTAATATGGTGACTTTGAACTATTTAGGCTGGGTAGCATAACTAATATGGGGTAGATGTACGTTAGGCGTTCACAATAGATGAGAGGTGAGAATCTCTTGTGAGAGTCCGAAAAGCTAGCATGCACATAATATTTGCTTTATTGCAAATTTTAAATACTTGCTAAATAATTTTTAAAACATCGGGCTTTGACCCGTCTCTTGATATTATTCTCTCTTTTGCTATATATATATATATATATATATATATATATATATATATATATATATATATATATATATATATATATATATATATATATATATCAGGTGCCCAGCCACAGGGTTACCAGACATAAACGCTTGGATTTTTTAGCGAGCTGCAGCGGTTGTGGGAGTTGCAGGTTCTTGCATTTAAACATCTCTATCATTTCTTTCAGTTCTATTCAGACAATTTAAATTAGGGCATGTGTCGCCCATTCTCAGTCGTTTTATCAGAGAGATTGTACTCAGTTTACTTTAGTAGTTTATTTCAGTTACTTTTGAGTATTTTATGGTTTGTTGGCTTGAGACTTTAAACTGGAATGTTTTTTCCAGTCTTACCTATTTTAGCAGTTGAGTTATATCCATTATTTATGATATTCCTGTAAATGGTAAATAATTGTTGTTTTAATACTTAGAAACTATTAATGAATTCTTTGGGTATAACTTAAAATGGAAAACGTTTTGACACTAGTTTAATTATTTATTAGGTGATTATTATTGTTAAATGTATTCCGACAATGATGCTAAGAATGAACCAACTGAACACTTTGTTTAAATTGAATAAAGGACTGATCACCCGGTATTTAATTGGGCGGGGTGTCATAGTTCCCTCTTCTTTGTTGTGTTTTTTTAGTTTTGATAGTCGAGGACAGTGTTCTTTCGATTTTAATGGTGTGGTATTATTCCTTGTTAACTGTTCAGTCACGGTGCGTCTTGGCTCAACAAGAGTGCCGATGGACCTGGTGTGGTCACTGCAACTCGACAACCAATTGTTATCTTATTTGAAATATCCTTTGCGTGCACATATGGTTAAGAGTTCTACTGCACAGTTTGCTCATAGTGACCGCTTTCCTTAGGATTATCAATCTTATGGATTGGCCGGTATGGCAATTAGCAACTCTAGTTATAAAGAGTAGGATTATGAATTGAGGATATCATAAAGTGTTAAAACTCGAGGAATCATAGCACGTAGTGTTATTTTGCCACAATGAGAGGATTGGTGAGATACTCAGGTGAGTGTTCCATAGCTAAATGCCAAGAGTGATCCTAGGTCCATAGAATGATCTTATGGCAGTTGTTAGTCCGACACACGATTTGTGATGTGGTTGGTTTGTCGCTCCTCGGGGTGAGTGACTAGTGATGTGCGGTTAGTGTCAGGTTTAAGTGAATTTATGGGGTCAGGATGACCCGAGAATTTGAGGAGACTCGGGATATGTAGTCATCAGAATTAAAATAATTTACGATGATGGATTAGGTGTTAGTTGTATGTCATGTTGACTCTTGGGTGAGTGTCGATCACTAGAGAGTGTGACCCTGACAGAAGAGCCAGTATACCTTGGGTGTTGGAAAAAAAATCCTTAGGAATTGATTGAGTGTGATCAATGGGTAAGTGGAGAGTCGAGGACTATTATGTTACTTTGATGGCTACTCAGATGGCGAGCATTGGAACATGTTGCATGTAGAGTTATTTAGTGGCGACTCCTTGTGAAATGGCGTATGATGACTTCTTAGTGATTGAGGACTTCGATCACCTAGCTTTGATAGATCCCTTTGACTTAGAATAAGAATAGATAATTTCCAGGAACTTAAGGAATTGATGGATTAAGAATTTCGAGGACGAAATTCCCCAAGAAGGGAAGAATGCAACACCCACCCCGTGATTTTGTACCCGTGTGATTAAATAACTTAGTATGACCAATTTGGACCTTATGCTTGGTAAGATAGATCTTGGGTCAAATTTGGGTAATGTACTTGCCCTGGTGCAATGTAACTGGATTTGTCAGGCTTAAAGTGATACCAGAATTTTTTTACTGCCATTTAAAAGAAGGTCATTATCATTCGAACGAGAAAGGTCATGTCATTTGAACGAGGTTCGAATAACCTTCTAATGATTGAGACTTGAATAATTTCCATCGTCCTCTGGAATCTCATTGGAAATCCCTCGTTCGAATGAGGTACGTTGTCATTCGAACGAGGGGTATTTTCCCATTTAAACGAGGTGGATTCCTTCATCCTTTTAAACCCTACGATTTACTCTCGTTTGTATCTCATTAAAACTGTTGTTCGAATGAGACATGATCTCGTTCGAATAAGGTCCAAGCCATTCGAATGATCAGATCAAATTTTGAAAATTCTGCACATTTTAATGTGCTTTCACGATTTGGATTGTCAGATTTAAGATTTAACCCTTAGAATTTTTGGAGTATTTAAATGGGGTTTTGAGTCATCTGGAACATCCCCGATCAGATTTTGCCTCTCTCTCTCTCTCTCTCTCTCTCTCTCTCTCTCTCTCTCTAGCTCTTAGATCTTAGATCTTCTCACACACCAACCACCACACACCACCCTAGCAGCACCATCCCTCCACACAAAACCACCGTACTCTAACCCTCTTCCACCATATTTAATCTTATAAAACCCATATACACCACACGTTTAAGCAAGATGGATTTTTATCAAGATGCTGTTGGGTATTTTTAGAGAATAAAAAGAATAATAAGGGAGCTAGAAGGGGGGTTTTCATGGAGCTTTCAAGGAGCAAGCTTAATGGAGCTAGGTAACCTATTTAAGGTCACCTTAGGAGGTGGTAGGTTGTCATCTTCTTCTACATTCATCCCACCATTGTTGGAGCTTCTTTAAGGTGGAAAACTCTACTCCTTAGCTTCAAAACTCTATTTTTCATAATAATGGTCTTATAGTTAGAATTTATAAGAGTAGAATACACATATAATTTAAGAGGGTTATTTCTTATGGATTTGTGTAAAATGGTTTATAAATGATTTTGAGTAAAATGATATATTTCAAGAAAGCTTGGTATTTAAACATTTTAAGGAATAAAATGTTTGAAATAATATTTATCTTGTTGAAGATATTTTATGAACAAATGTCTCAAAGGTTTCTTGTAAAAAAATTGAAATTTTGATAAAGATAAGTATTTATTCAATTTTTGAAGAAAAAAATGTCTTTGGTTAAAAAAGGACATGTTTTTGTAAGTATTACGAATCTTCTTGAATAAATCATGTGTTAAGCTCATTATTTTGGATTTTTGAACTTAAAATCTCTCTTTTCATGTGTACAAACTTGTAGTATTTTAATGATGAGAGTACAAACAAGTTTAGAGAAGATTTAGATGAGTTTTAACAAGAAAAAATAGAAATTGTAACCCTTAAAGTGTGTTAAAAAATGTGATAAATGTATGTCTTCAAGACTATATGTGATGATAAGGGAAAATGGTGCTTTCCTTTTAAAGTGGTCTTAAAAATGCCAAATGATCTCTTTGATAAAAAAAAAAAGTAATGAAATAAAGAGGTATCCAACTTGAACAGTGTGTTACTTCAAAGTGTAAATAAATGTTAACGAGTTAACAATATTTAAGAAGTTAGTGTGCGTAACTTAATAATATTTGGAAAAATAACACTTGTGAAAATGGAGGAAAATACAAATTTGGAAATAAATCGGTAAAATGATAATTTTATGTAAAGTGAAACATTTTTATGAAATAAAAATGTTGGAAAAGGTGTTACACAAAATGGTCCTAAAAATAAGGGTTTTTTTTTATATAAAACCAACACAAGTGTGTAAAGGAAAAGAAATGTTAGTTTTCAAAGTGTAGAACAAGGTGGGGTGAAATCCCCGACTTTTGGCTTCAGACGATAAAAGTGGAGTAATATTAAATTTTGATAAATATTAAAATGCATTAATATAGACTCAGATGAGACTGGGAAAGAAATAAGAAGGGTCCAGAACCCTAGGATGAAAGACTCAAAACACTAGCTAGAGAATATGGTAGCATAGGCGGCTGTGTGGAGTCTGTTAAAGTACGCGGTGATTTAGAGGATTCCGAGAAAATGATAATAGAGTATGGTAATGAAATTGATTGTGTTGTGAATATAAGAAAAGAAAATCTAATTTGAATGAGATTGATAAATTCTCCGGTTGAAAGATAATGTGGATAAGTAAAGTGAGAAATTGGTTAATGTCCATGTAAAGTAAAGGAATGGTAAATTGAAGTGATTAATTGGGTAATAAAGCAACCTAAGGAAGTTTTAACCCATAATTAGCACAAGTGTGTGTTTATGAAAGCCTTTCAACGAAAAATAAGTATTTTCTAACACTGTGCGTTCGTGTGTTGAAGGGCTATTTTTAAGAAAAATACTAAGGTATATTCAGTATGAGTAAATGGATGATTTTGGTAAAGGGAGAATTCTCTCTAAACAAATGGTATTTTGTTTAAGTATTTAACCGGGTGCGTTAAATTGAAAAAATTGATAAGTTAAGCAAAAGGGGTCTATTTATAGGATTAATCTGAATTGATCAGAACAAGTAACGTTTTGGAATAAAAATGATATCATGCATTAATGTGTGTGTGTGTGTGTGTGTGTGTGTGTGTGTGTATATGTGAGTGTGTGTATGTGTGTGAGGTAATTGCATGTGCACGCAGGTATAACGTGTTAGAGTCTCTTTTTTGTCGTTCGATTCTATATTGCATTGTTATATTTCCTACTGGGCATTCGACTCATTACCTCTTCTTTGTTATGGCAGGTTGTGTGCGGTTTTATATATTGAGAGCGTTGTAGAGGTAAGTACCCTTTTATTTTAAGTTAATAGCTCTGAATGCTTGGATTCTGGGGTAGCTCCCCACGAGTCCAACCGATAGATTGATATAAATTTGAATCGCATGCTAAACAAGTGAAATGTTTATTAAGTAAAACTGGATATCAATATTATTAAGGTTATCTCATTGGACTTCACACCTAACGTCCGGCTCGGATCGGCTTGACCCACGGGTAACTCATAAATCCGAATCGGGGTATTACAGATTATAGAATTGAAAATAAACGATGAATGAGTCACTTTAATATAGAATTATTTGACCAAAACAAATATTTTTATATGTAACATTTAAGGGTCATTTTGAAAACACCCTAATTTGATAATACGATAATAATCTCAACCACATTTTTTCTTATTTATTAGACGTTTCACCTAATCACTCACACTGTTAGTTAACCGTTAGTTTCTTGTTTATTTCCCCAAAAATACCCTCCCTTTTGTCACATTTAATGAAAATATTTAGATTTTCATTTTTTTCTCATCATTTTTTTCCTCTCCTCACACTGCACTCACTCTCATGCTCGCATAAAATTTTAAGAAAATAATTTTAAAATATGAAAATTACAAAAAAAATATATTCAAAAATTGGGAAATTAAGGACACACACACACACACGCATATATATATGTGGGTTCCCTTTTTGCTCACTAGAACCCATAAGAGTAACCGGACAAAGCCCAAATGACAAAAAGGGGGACCCGACCCAAATAATGCGTTGAAAGTGACGGTTAGAATAGAAAGATGTGACCAAGTCCATCCCCAAGATCTCGGATGAGATATTCATGGGATACTAGGTTAACTTGTTACTTGCTAACACTCCCTCCCATTCCTTTGGAAAAACGTAATTTATATTATACCCCTAGTCTGGGGAAAAGGGCATGCAAAAAAACCAGTTCGAGAGATACTAAATAAGAAATAGTATACCTCTCCGTGGACGTAGGCAATTTTCTGAACCACATATATTCTCGTGTTGTGTGATGGATGTTCTTTCCTTAATTCTGTTGATTGTTTTCTTTTGATAAATTGTTTTGTGTTGAGATTTTTGTCACCACAATTGGTGCCGTCTGTGGGAAATGATTTCTTTCTCCTCTGAAAATCTTTACCAACAAGGACCAGCAATGTCACATCACAGCAGTAACGTTCCTCAAGCAGGAGACATTCAACAACAGCTAAGCCCCACGAGGGTAAGGTCTTAAATACGCCATTCAAATCCGAGACTTCGCTAGGAGAGGCATGTCTCTGAAGAAAGTCAAGGGCCACCCAGGTCCACGCAAATATCTAGGCTAATTGATGCCTATGAGGCCACGTTCCAAGGAGCAAGAGGAGGCCACTCACCAATGGAAAAACGAGAATGCCCACCTCAAAAGGCGACTGGATTGACAAGAGAGAGAGATCGGTCTAAATACGAGGCAACACCACAGTAGGACTCCTAGCCCTTAGGCAAGCAAATCTCGCAGTCGAGGAAGAAGCCCAAGACGTGGTTTGGACAGAATGGAAAGACTAACGTCAGTTGACCACCACTTGAGCACTCATAACCAGTTCGCCAGTACAGAAGTCCCGATCGGCAGAATGATGATATCTGAAGTTTGGTCCGAAGAAATATGGACCAGCACCCAGCTCGACATGGTTCCAGATCAATAAGGGAGTTAGAAATACAAGCTCTCAAAACTCAAATAAAGTCCCATTTTTTAAGGGCGATAGAAAAAAAAGGAGGGCCCAAAGAAGTTCGCGATCCCCATGTTCAAGATTTACGATGGGAAAATAGATCCCATCGACCATGTTAGGCAATACAGACAAGCAATGACTCTATGGAATTATAATAATGCACTCATGTGCCGAATCTTCCCCCCGAGCTTGCACGACGTGGCCTAGAAATGGTTTGAGAAGTGACCTCACCAATCCATCAAAAGTTTTAAATCCTTGGCCGAGATGTTCACGGCTCGCTTCATTACGAGCAGCTCCCATCCGAAGAGGATGGATGCTTTGCTCACTACGAAGAAAAAGACGCAGGAGAGCCTTAGAGAGTACACAAAGAGGTATTGGGAGATATTTAATGAGGTTGAAGACTGCTCGGAGCAAGTCTCCATAGCATCCTTCAAAATAGGATTGCCCAGCTCTTGCCTCTTACACCCGTCCTTAACTAAGAAGGAGGACACAACCATCGATTACTTAATGGCCCGTATTGAGAAATACGCTAAAGTCGAGGATGTGACCCATCTTAACACAGGGGAAAATGGTCGCGCGAAGACAGGTAAGGGGAAAAAAGGTTGAACCACAAAAGAAAGGGAATAAAAACGGGGGTAAGAAATAGCTCCAAGAATGGGAACATGAACAATGCCTCAAAGGCATTTCAAGCTGTAAACACAATCTTCAAAGAGTTGATCTACAAGATCCTAGCAAAGATCAAGGACGAGTCATTCATCAAATGGCCAAGGACGATGGGAGGAGACCCCTCCAAGCGAAAAAATGCGTTGAGATGCGCATCTCACAAAGAAGATGGACATAAAACTGAACATTGTAAGGCCTTGAAGTCTCACCTCGAGGAGTTGGCCCAGGTCGGTCACCTCAATGAGTTTATGGAAAATAAGATAGATAAAGCGATGGCGAATGGCGAGCAGCGTCCGGATAATATCCTCAAGGAGGATGCTGGTCATGAATTTACAGTAATACATGGGGCATCAGACCTCAAACAAATTCAAGGGAACGCTGCTCGAATGGAAGTTCAGAAGCTTATCACAGTTATGCAAGCCTTCCAATTGACCCAGCCAAGTCTCAGGTAGGGAAGTGGCGCCAGAGGATGTTGATTATAACAAACATATCATTTTTACAGACAATGACTTGATGGGAGTAATAACCCCTCATCATGAACCACTGGTAATTACACTTAGGATAGCCAATTGGGACGTCGACAGGATACTCTTCGACCAAGGCAACTCATCCCAAGTAATGTACCTCAACTTATTTAGAAAGATAAAATTAAGCATAGAAGATCTAAAGGATGCCACTGTCCTATTAGTCGTCTTTGCTGGGAAGGTCACAATCCCTTTGGGAAAGGTTATCCTGCCAGTCAGGGAAGGAAACATCTCCAAGTTGATTGAGTTTCTTGTTATCAATATCGAATCACCATACCAAGCCATCATGGGATGGGGGTGGCTCCATGCAATGAAGGTAGTTCCATCGATCTATCACTAAAAGTTAAAGTGTGTAATTGATCGAGGAGTAGTTGAAAACCATAGGGACCAGGCTGCGGCGAGGAAGTGTTTCAGCACGACCATACTCCCCAAATAGGAGAAGAAAGTAGAAAAAATGAAAGGTAAGGAAGAAGAATAGTAGGCATTGATGCCCTCTAAATAGCATCTACGGTATGATCGACCAGGAGTGGAGGAAATTAGGCTCCTCCGCTCTGAAAGGGTCGTTGAAGACATAGAAGAGGTCGCAGCTGGAAGTGGCTTGACCGAAAAGAAATTTTTAATCGTCTCCTCCTTGACTGATGGAGAGAATAAAGAACTAATTGCCTTACTCTGGAGAAACGTGTATGTTTTTACGTGGTAACCCTACGAGCTACTTGGGATTGATCCCAACGTCGCATGTCATCAACTATATATGGACCCAGTTTTCAGGCCAGTGGTGTAAAAGGCTCACTGAACAGCCCAAAGAAATCCAAAGAAATAAAGAAAGAGATCGAGAAGCTACTCGACGCATGGTACATACGGGAAGTTCATTCCCCCAAATGGTTACCAACCCAGCAGTGGTTCCCAAGAGCAACGAAAAGTGGAGGGTTTATATTGACTTCACTGACCTCAACAGGGCATGTCCCAAAGACAGTTTCCCCCTTCCGAAGATCGATCAACTAGTTGATGCCACGAGTACACACGAGAGAATGAGCTTCTTAGATTCATAATCGGGATACCATTAAATCCCCCTTCACTTGTCAGATCAATATAAAACCTCCTTTATAACCACTGTCGGTTTATATTGCTATAAGGTTATGCCTTTCGACCTTAAAATGCAGGAGCAACATATTAGCGGATGGTCACGAAGATGTTCAAAGATCAGATGGAGGATACCATAGAAGTTTATATTGATTACATGCTCGTTAAGAGCAAACTCAAGGATGACCACCTCTCCGACCTGGCTAAAACCTTTGAAACCCTCAAGAAGTACCGAATTAAACTTAATGCAAGTAAGTGTTCCTTCGGTGTCTAGTCAGGAAAATACCTTGGATACTTAGTCAGCAAGAGAGGGATAGAAGAAAACCCCAAACAGTTCGATGCCATCTTCAAGTTCCAGCTGCCCCAAATAGTAAGAGACGTATAGAAGCTAACAGGAATGCTCGCCGCACTCAACTAGTTCATTTCTAAGTCTTTGGAATGATGTCAACCATTCTTTCAATTGTTAAAAAAGGAACAAAGGAGTAATATGGGACAAAGATTGCTCGAGGGGCCAAGAGGAGCTCAAAGTCTACCTGAGTAGGTCCCCTTTACTCGTAATTCTTGGGCAGAACGATCCGCTATACCTATACCTAGCAGTGTCAGACCACGTGGTAAGCTCTACCTTGGTATGTGAAAGGGATAGAAGCTAACATCTAGTTTACTACACGATTAAAACTCTCTTGGAGGACGAACAGCGATACCTATCGTTGGAGAAGCTTACTTACGCACTTGTGGTAGCCTCAAGGAAACTAAAACATTATTTTAAAGATCATTCCATCTTCATAGTCACTTCACACCCCCCTTAAGGCCGTTCTAAGGAAAGCAGATCTCTTCGACCGACTATCCAAATGGTCAGTCTAGTTGGGTTGTAGAACCCCAAACAGATCCTCCACATTAAAAATGCTTCTAGCTGGATGGATCCCATTATAGATTATTTGTGAAACGATAAGTTACCCAGTGACAGGAAGATATCCCATCAGATAAGAGTCAAAGTTGCTCACTTTCACTTATCTCCTGCTGGAAAACTGTATAAAAGATCTTTCAATGGCCCTAACCTCCAGTGTGTTCACCCATAGGACGTCGATCAAGTCCTACATGAGCTCTATGAAAGGATTTGTGAAAGTCATGCAGGAGGAAGATCGATAGTGTTTAGAGCAATGAAGGAAGGATACTGGTGGCCATACATGCAGAAGGATGTCGGAACTTATGTTCGAAGATGAGAGAAATGCTAAAAACACTCGCCCTTAGTCCACCAACCCGCCAGTGACTTAAATTCCTTAACTAACCCCTGGACCTTCGCCCAGTGGGGCCTGGACATCGTGGGCCCTCTGCCTACTGCAACTGAAAATAGAAAGTATCTATTAGTGGCCACGAACTACTTCACAAAATGGATAGAGTCAGAACCACTAGCGAACATTGGGGATGCTAACATGATAACGTTCATATGGAGGAATATTATCACGTGCTTCGATATACTTAGGACGATCATTATCGATAATGGGATCCAGTTCGAGAGTGGCCCCTTCCAAATCTTTTGCAGTGATCATGGAATCAGTCACTACTTTAGCTCTGTAGCGTACCCTCAAAGAAATGGTCAAGCCGAGGCCTCTAACAAGATAGTGATCGATGGATTGCGGAAGTGTCTTAAACGAGACAAAGGATCATGGGCAAACGAACTTCCCCACATCCTCTGGGCTTATCCCACCACCCCCAAGCGAGCAACTAGGGAAACACATTTTGCACTCACATATGAAATGGAAGCAATCATCCCCTTAGAAGTTGGTCTTCCTACCATGAAGTTGACGTTGCTCGACCAGGGCCAAAACGATAAAGCATTACTCACTGAGCTTGACTTAGCAGACGAATGACGATAGTTGTCTCTAGTTAAGCTGGCATCTTACCAGCAACAACTAGCTAAATAATACAATCAAAAAGTCAGTCCAAGGAAATTCCTAGTCAGAGACTACATCCTAGCAGGACGGTGAAACCATCAGATGGAAAGCTTGGACCTAACTGGGAGGGACCATTCAAGGTCATAAGGAACGACCTATAAGGAGCCTACCACTTCGAAACGCAAGAGGACAGGAGATACTGAGAGACTGGAAAGTAGCCAACCTAAATAAATTCTACTTCTAAATTTCTTCATGCACCATTAGTTTAGGAAAATTTTTATTTACAAATTAATTTTACATTTTTATTTCTGACTGTTATTAATAAAACTCGATTGGCTTTGGCATTATATATATATTGGTTGTCTCAAATATATGTTATTTTATGCACCCTTTCCAAGTTACATGCTTCATTATTTTAACATAAATAGCCTCTTATGGTTACATCACACTAGTCGGGTTTATACCAGCTTGACTTCACCATAACGAAGCAAGCAAGGTTGATACATAATCACCGTCCTCGGCCCATATTTGTGACAACTAGCCTCCGAGGTTGCTCCGATAACAAGAAAAGACATACAGGGGATCCTCAGGCAATATGGCCAACCTAGGTTGGTCCCCAACATAGTTTGAATTCAAAATCCTTCCCGGGTGGATTTCCCACTAGTCAGGTTTATCATCCCTGTCATCTTACTTAGGCCTAAGAAAGTGTAACAACATGACCTAAAAGGTAAAGCAAGGCGGAATGGTATGTCTATGACATACTGGGCTGGGAGAATACTCATTCAAAAATAAGCCCGTGATTAGTCGACTGAGAAGCCCAAAATCACTAAAGATTATCAATAAAAAATATGTTTAGTTGGCAACTACCCAAAACATAAAAAATTATTGCTAAAGGCTACACGGTTACACATACAACAATGATAAAATAGAAAAAGAAGAAAGAATAAATTGGATCCTAAGAGGGACTATGCCGCTTAGCGAGGTAATCAGCCACTCGCAACTTTCGACCATCGTCTAGATAAGGGGCAAAGTCCTCCTCGACCTCTTTCGGGTTTGACTCTAACAGGTGCCTTGGGATTGCGTCTATTGGGATCCAGCGATAATCCCTTCTTAATGGATTTTGATCCAAAGACAAATGGATGATCTCATATCTATACCAAAGGATAGAGTTCTTAGTCACCTTTAACTCCCTAAGGACACTTAGCCACCCTCTGATAATGGATAGCTCCTCGACCTCCTTTAACCTAGTGGGAGCATCTGTCCAGCTCTGGTTGTACCCATCTTTCTGCACTTGCCAAGGATGTTTCTTGAACAAGTGCCTCAGTAGGGTGACATCCTTTTGAAGCCCAGTAGCTATCACGTACGACCTACAAACATCTCCCCATCGTTCGGCAATATCCCTGGCTGAACCATTGTCATTAAGCCTAGCTCGCTACCTAGTTGACGAAGAAGAACCTTGTATGACTGGAGGGGCAACGCTTGGTGAATTCTCCGTGAGCTGTGTGACTTTTCTCCTTTAGGCATCGTTCTCCTATTGTAAACTTTCTCCAACTTGATTGATCTCAGAGGCATCCAATAGTTTAGCCTTCAAATCATCCATCTCTTCTTGAATGGAGGCACTGACCTCCTCCATTTTTGCAAGTCCATCCTTCAACCTGGTTACAACCTCGGATTGATCCTTATAATCTTAGTTCCTTATCCTGAGGGATTTGCAGATCTTGACGAATGCTCGATGAACTTGGTCTCTTACATTGGAACCAAGGATTTGGCTTAGGCGAGAAGAGACAGTAATGTAATTATCGAGGTCAACAAACTATAAGACATGGAGAGAGAATAATAAAAATGTATCAGAAAAAGCACAAACCAAATCCTTTCATTAAAAATTGGCACCAGCCAGGTACAGGTACATAAAATGACAAGGAAAGAGAATAAAAAGGGAGAAAATATAAAGACAGTCCTAAGAATCTATTGGTCGACCTCGACCTGCTCTATGGCAGTTGGCTTTTTCCCTTTGCTAGCGGCGACCTCAATCGGCTCTACCCCAAGTGTTGGGACATCGACATAAACAGTAATATGAACATCAAAAAAAGGAGCAGCAGGCTGGGTCACTATTGGGACTTCATCTATAATAGGTTTTGGGCTAGGATTTTGCTCGCCAAACATAGGGGAGTCGAAAGAAATTCCAGAAGCAACGAAGGCTCGATCCCAACCGTTCTTGAAGTTCGCTCGGTAGATGTATTCAATTTTCTTATTGGCGTCTTGGTAGGTCGCTTCCCACCCCTCATTGTAGATGTTCTCCATAGCCGTAACTGCCTATGCCTCCAAGCTCATCACCTTTTTAGTAAGATTCATGTTCTCATTGGTGACAGTGAGCTTGCCAGCCACTACCAGCTCATAAGCCTCACGGAGCTCCTGCAGCTCCTTAGTCACCCCGACCCTCTCCTTGGAAAATGAGGCCTCAGCTATTGCAAGAGGTTCCTGAGCATTCTTCAGTCTCCCCACAAGCTCATCATTTCTCCTCGCCAGCCCGTCTCGACTGTGGCGGAGGACGGAGTAGTCAGACAGAAACTGCATGAAGAAACAAGTATAAGACAAGCGATGAAAAGAACCAGGTAAACAATGGAGAAGAAAAGAAATGTCCTTACCAAAGAGAGCCCCTGATCTGCCTTCAGGGCTAACTGGTCTAGACTCATCTTTGAGGATCGCTCCCGGTCCGTTGTCAATATTACCCTCTCGATCATCATAGGGACGAGATGAGGGGACAGAGCCACAAAAGACCCCTCAGATGGCGCGGCAACAGGTACCAGGGAAGCCTGTGCCTTCTTTGTTCTTTCTCCTCCTCTTCTTCTCTCTTTCTCTTTCGTCTTCTTCTCTTCTTCTCTTTTTCTCTCTTCCTCTTTCTTTCTCTCCTTCTCCCTCTTTTCTTATTCTCTCATTTTCCTCTCCAGCTCCTTCTTATGAGCTGTTGTCTGGGAACCATTGGCAGTATCCCCAGATCTGGTCTTCTGTATCTTTAATCTGCTGGACAGCAAGAAGTCATCATCATCATCATCATCATCATCAGGGATCAAATTCTTCCTTCTGGGAGGAGCCATGTCTTCCTCACTATAACTCTCTGAACCAGAACCACCTGAGCTAGAGCCTTCCTCACTGGATCTCTCTCCACCAGACTCCTCTTCGCTAGATTCTTCCCCACAAGATCCTGCCTCACGATCACCTCTAATAGCACCAGACTCTGAACTTCTCTCATCCTCTTCGTCTAGGTCAATAGGTTAGAGAGAACCTTCTTCCTCCTCTTCTTCCTCTGAGATATTAAGATGAGGAATGGATTCAACTGGATAGGCGATGAAGCTGTAGGTAGTGTTCTCATATTCCAATAAGAAAGTATCCAACTTGGTATGTTCACCTTCTGCAATAGAGTCTCTTATATTCCAGGCCTTAAGTAACTCACCAACACGGACCTCGTGGAGAGCAGCCTCCTGGTTCTTGGACTTTGCTGTAAAAGAAAAGGAAAACATTAATGGAAGAACACATTATAGAAGCAATGCAAAGACAAATAAATTGAACAACAACCTATGTATTCCTCCCCATGAGTAGTAATTCGAGGTCCCTTGTACCTCGCACCCCCTACCTGAGGAGGGAACTCCCAGTTCCTAGTTATGAACCCCTCAGACCAGTGATCCTTATGGGAATCTGGTATATTAACTACCAACACCCTATTCGGACTCCTCGCTTTCAATTAAAAAATGCCAGAACTGGTACGTGAGAAGGAATCACAACAACAGATTTCAACCAAGCCTAACTTAGTGCCATAGAGTTGGTTTATTCTATGAACGCCATTAACAATCTTCCAAACCTTTGGAGAACATTGGGCTGGGACTGTATCGAAATACTGGAAGAAGTGCAAGAAGAGACGATTTGGGGAAAAGTTAAACCCCCTTGGGACAATAAAAGAACATGAATCCAGTGTCCATCCTCAACGTCGTGAACATTACGAGGAACAAGGGCATACTCAACATCGACCCAATTTGGGATGCTGTAACATTTACTAAACTATACCAAGGATTTGTTGTTTATCCCTGCCATAAGAAAAACCCTAGCTACGATATAATTAAAAACGACGAAAGGAAATACACAAAGAGGGAAGACTCGAAACTTAAAGGAAAAAGAATGAAGCTTGAAACGATGGAAAACCACGGGAAAATGAAGATGATTGAGGCAAAAAATAGCTTGGGAGTAATGAAGAAGAATCTTGATAGTAAGAAACACTTTGAGAACGATAGAAAACGCATATGAGAAGTGGCGAAATGAACCGTCTGAATGCCTCGGTTTAAACTCTCAATGATAACGCACGACAATCAAAGAAGATTTGTCGTCTGAAATCGCTACGAAATGACGATTCACTCCCCACACGATTCAAGAATTGCAAATTCACTATCAAGAGCAGGTTGGAGCCACCATTAAAAAGTTTTGAGCCCGAATTGTGGCCCCTAAACTTTTAGGGGCTATTATGGGTACCCTTTTTGCTCACTAGAACCCATAAGAGTAACCGAACAAAGCTCAAATGAGAAAAAGGGGGACCCGATCCAAATAATGGGTTCAAAGTGACGGTTAGAATAGAAAGATGTGACCAAGTCCATCCCCAAGATCTCGGATGAGATATTCAAGGGATACTAAGTTAACGTGTTACCTGCCAACACTCCCTCCCCTTCCTTTGGAAAAATGGAATATATATTGTACCCCCGTCCCGGGGAAAATGGCATGTAAAAAAACCAGTTCGAGAGATACCAAATAAGAAACAGACATCTCCGTGGACGTAGGTAATTTGTCAAACCACCTATATTCTCGTGTTATGTGATTGTTGTTCTTTCTTTAATTCTGGCGATTGTTTTCTTTTGATAAATTGTTTTATACTGAGATTTTTGTCACCACAACGTTAAAAAAATATTTTAATCTATACAAATTTCCAACCAAATAAGTTTTAAAAAGTTCAACTTTCAACCTCAATAAAAAAAACTTAAGAAAATCTTTTGAAGAAAATAAAAAAAAATCCAAATATTTCATCATTTATTTAAAAATTTTGAAAATTGCATTAAACATTTTTTTTGTAATGAAGACTTTTGAAAATTAAGTAAAATTTATGGAAAATGTATTAAGTAAATAATAAATCTAACTTATTCCTGACACACACGCACACACACACATAGAGACTCCTATAAATACCAACTATACATATAAAGTATACATATCGATTTTTTTAAAATAGTAAAAAAAATAATTTTGAGTTGAGTTTTTTTAATGTGATATTTAAACATTTCAAGGGACCCAATGAAAAAATCAGCTAAAAATAATATTTTTTGCTATTTGAAAAAAATCGGTCTAACTTTCACACCTTTTAAAACACTTTAAAAGCTATAAAAGTTTGACCGATTTTTTTCAAATAGAAAAATAAACTTATTTTGAGCTGATTTTTTTATATGGATCCCTTGAAATGTTTAAATATCGCATAAAAAAATTCAACTCAACGATAGTTTTTTAATATTTTATAAAAATAGTTTTGCGCCAGAAAGTATGTATACTCTCTCTCCCCCTATATATATATGTTCTTGTATGAACTTTCCCCCATTTTATAAGTGCGGACTATACTTGTATCACCTGACAGTGAGCCTAGAACTTGTCGGCTAAATTATACGCACTCCCTTTTTCTTTTCTGGGTTCACCGACAGGGGACACATGTCCAGTGCGCATTTTTAAAATGCGGAATAGTCCGCATAAGAGCAGTACTATATATATAGTTTTGTTCTTTTAACTTTAAAGATTTAATAAAAAAAACTAAAGTAAAAATAATAATTAGGTGTTTTCTTACCCCAACTTTGTTAACGTAAAATATTTAATGAAATATCCAGAATTTTGAAATATTTGATACAATATTTGGAATTTTACCCCATCTTCGTTAAACTATTTATTTGATGCAATATTTGAAATTCAGAGTTCAAGTTTTTTTCTACCCCATCTTCGTTAATGTTAGTTTATTTCTATAGTTTTTTTTTAGTTTAGTCCCATCTCTTATGATTTGTTAGGCTCACATCCCTTGTATTTTTAAAATTGTAGCAAATCTCATAACCACCAAAAATCATCCACAACTACTCTGTAACCGCCCCTCTTCTTTTTCGGAGAGTATGACACTTGTCCTATAGTAGTTATAATAGGACCAACAATAAAAATAAATAAAAACATAGAAGTGATTACAAATAAATTTTTAAAAATGGGACTAAATATTTTAGCTCTCTTATTTCTATATTTCTCTCTCATTACATAATGATCTTATGTTTTAAACTAATTATGCGTTAATGTAATTATTGATGTAAGTTTGGTGTGAGGAATTTTTTATGGGAAGTTTGATGCTTAACACCAGTATATGAAATTTATGGGGTTCAACGTGAATGCCTTTGAGAAGAGTCAATTTGTGTCCTCAATTTGTAATTCTCAATTTAGGTATTTGAAGAATTTTAAAATATTTGATACAATATTTGGAATTTTCATTTTGTGTTAAAGATGTTCTTGAGTTTTTTATGGAGGTTCAAAGTCCAATTTTTTATTTAAAATTTATTGTTTAGAATTTTATATATGTTTTTGAAAATATTTTCCTTGCATTTTCATTTTTTTTGGTATTTTTCATTAATTTCCAGATTTTTTGATGCATATTATGCAATTTAAAAATTATAATGGGAGAGGGAGAGAGAAAATATGTATTTCAAATTTCCAAATTAGTTTAATACATATTTTGTATTTTCCAATTTTTCGTAAGAGAGAGAGAGAGGGAGATAAGAGAAAAGTGAAAGATGAAGTGTTCTTAAAGGTACAAAAATAACGGGTATTTTAGGGTAAAGAAAAAAACAAAGTAACAATGAACTAACTATGCAAGTATTTTTTATGCAACGTTTAATAAAGGATGTTTTTAAGGGCACTACAAAAAATGCTTCAAAATACCACAAGAGATTTTTAACATTTTTTGTTAAAGGCACCACATAGTATATATATTTTTATTACTTCCTCTAAACCATTCTTCCAAAATATTTTCTCTCTTAAGAGAACTTTCTCTAAACCATTCTCTCACTCAAAACCCTACATAAACTTCTCATTCAAACACTATGCAAACTTCACTAATAAATTACCATATTAATTATTGAAACAACATAATAACAAAGGTTTTTAGTCATTGAAGTTATCATATTGATATTACAACAACAAATGAGATGTTAAAAATTGGTGTGAAAATTCTAAAATTAATGAAAATTGTCAAAATATTATGTTTAAGGTAATTTTTACTGCACAAATACGTTTTTTATATTTTTTTAACCTTAGAAAAAATTAAACCCAAAAATAAAACTTTAGAGTGGCTCGGTATTGGGCCCCCGAAGAAGATGATGATTTTCAGAGTGATTATCCCGAATCAAAGTTAAAAAAAATTTGAAGTAAAATTTCCATTCGGGATGATTATGCGGTATGAAATCCATATATTCAGGGTGATTATACCGAATTAAATGCATATATTCGGGGTGATTATGCCGAATGGAATGTATGCATATTTTTTTGTTGAAAATTCTCATTCGGGGTAATTTTACCGAATGAAACGGATATACTCGAGGTAGTTATGCCGAATTAAACGCATATAGTTGGGGTAATTATACCAAATGATGTTTGAATTCAATTTTCATACCATATTTGGTGGTAAACATGACGAATGTTGGGTCTTTACTTGGGGTCGGGATACCGAACCACTAGATTGACGGTTAGAGTTTTGTACGCTAGAGTTTATTTATTATGTGGTATTTTCTCAATATATGAGGGGTATTAAATGTTCTTCGCACCACAAAAATTGTCCAATATGTTTTTAATAAGTTTAACATGTTTTTCAAGGGTTTACCATATTTTTCATAACGAATAATTTATCAAACAAGGTCTATTATATATGTTTTGATGACTATAATCTCGATTGTATGGTGTTGGATGATGATTTGATGAAGATGTTTGAAGCTTTGGAGGTTCACACAATGGGATTGATTTTTAGTTGAAGTTGAGAGGTTTTGAAGTTTAAAGGTTGAGAAGTTGAGAGGTTTGAATATGTAAGGAGAGGGATGGAAAGTGGATAAAATGATTTGGAAGTAACTATTAAATGGTATTTGGAAGTAACTATTAAAATTAAATGGTATTTTGTAGTAAAAGCAAAATTGTGGTATTTTGGAACAAAAAATGTGATGCCCTTAGAAACAATCTTAATAAATGCAACAAGTGAGACTAAATCCAATATCTTATTATAAAATTATGATTTTATCAAAATCTCCCAACATTTAGTGGTCAATATTTTGGTTTATTAGTTTGTTATATTAATTGATTAGTTTGGCATATTAGGGTTTTGGTAGCTTCTCTAGTTATTTTTGGTATCATTAACTATGTAACTTAAGTAGGGTAATTTCAGTGATATATATATACCAAATTTACATACTTGTTGGCGTAAATCTTTTTTAATAAAATATTAAAAAAATATTTTTAGGTTGAATTTTTTTATATGATATTTAAACATTTCAAGAGATCCATAAAAAAAATCAGCACAAAATAACTTTATTTGCTATTTTTAAAAAATCGGTCAAACTTTCACAATCTTTAAAAGACTTTAAAAGCTGTGAAAGTTTGACCGATTTTTTAAAAGTAGCAAAAAAAAATATTTTGAGTTGATTATTTTTGTATGGATCCCTTGAAATATTTAAATACCATATATAAAAATTCAACCCAAAAATAATTTTTTTACTATTTTAAAAAATTCGGTATATAAACTTGATATGTATAAGAGTCTCTCTCTCTCTCTCTCTCTCCATATATATATATTGAACTCTAGTAATTTCTTTTTTCACCAGTTCAAATTAAAAAATTAATTAGATTGTTTTCTTCCGTATCAAAAAAGTAAGAAAAAAGCATATCATAACCACATCGACACAAAATAAATTGAAGGACTGAAAATATATTTTAATATACTATGCGAAAGTCCCTCGGTCAAAACTATGTGACAAACTACTAAAACCATTGTTTGCAAAAGTGTTGATATTTTTGCCACAACATTTGTCATGGCCCGTGAGCATTTTTGCTCCTCAATGTTTACTTTTTCTTGTAACAATTTTAGTGTATATAGCAATTTCTTTTGAATTACCACAAGACTTACATTCTACTTTAGGGCCTATTAGATTCGGACAGAAATATTTTTAATCTTAATGAAACATAAAATGGTGAAATATTTTTTCAAATATTTGAAATCAATTTTTTTTCACATTGTGAATTGAATTATACAACTTAAATTAAAATAGTAAACAAAAATAAATAAAAATATATATTTTACTTTCCACCGCAGTTAAAAATAATTGTTTCGGAACTAGACGAACCCTAAAACCATAATAATAAATTTTTTAGTATATTAAAATAGTATTTAACCATTTGGTTATGTTAAATGTCTAAGTGTTGCACATGGCCATAACGAAAGGCTGTCATATAGAACGAGGCACTGAGTGAGTTCGTTCACGTGGCCTTTGTATGTTTTTGCGAACCCAATACTAGTTTTTCACTTTTTCTTATGCCATTGCTAGTTTTCTTTTCCTTGAAGCACCATGGTTCCTGTTTTAGTGGTGAGCCCCTTAGGCCATACACAATGGGTACCATAAACTCCTAATGAATCCTTCTTCTTGGGTCACGGTGGGGAAAAGATCATTCAAAAGGGGGAGGGGATCTCCCTCAAACATATGGGAGAGCGAACAGATATCCCGTAAGGGGAGTCAAGGGTGCAGACACAGGAGTTTTATGCATTTAAAGTTTAGATGTAGAACATTTTCATGTCCAGCTAAGACTTGGACATTTTCACTTTTGAAGTTCCTAAACTTTTTTGTCACTTCTAATCTAGAAGTGAAATAGTTTTTCTTTCGAAAAAAATATTTTTTTTAAACCTCAAACATCGAATATTTACCCATTTTCTTTATTTTTATGGCATCCCGTTGTAATTTTTTTCTCAAATCTCACTCCTTAATCGTGTATCTTTAATTCATTTTATATTCATGATCATTGAGGATGGCGTTAGACCTAAATCCAATATTACACATTAATTATTATTGTTCCTTGTGTGACAAAGGACGAGACTCCTTTTCTTACTTCCTCTCTTTCTTGGTAGATAAATTAACGGGTTATAATTTGTTTGGACCATCTAATACACATTTTCAGGGAAAACCCCGTTTTGTGTTGCACTCTTTCCTGTAACATTTTGTTTAGGATGGTTCATATACTTTACACCACTTGTATCTCAAAACTAATAATATATTTGCAATCAAATTGTCAACTACCAAAACAAGATTAAGAAGGCATTTTAAGTACACCCTAGAGCTTACATGGACAATGGCGTGAATAACATCATATTTTAAGACTTTTGAATCATATAAAAAGTTATCAACTCATGCTTGAGAGGACATATATCTTATTTTACATTTTTTATTCATTTGCATAAAATTAGGATTATTATCCATATGCCTAACCTTATCTTATCCATCAAGAAGCAATATAACTACCACGGAGAAAATATACAATAATTCAACTTCCTGCTTACCACTTCTTAAAAACAAAAAGTCAACTTAACAATAGGGAATTGCTATAGAAGTCAAGTACATATAATAATGCAATTTATATACATTCAGTACAATGTCGGTAAACCTTATGAAGATAAGCATTTACAAATGAGAAATTTACAAATGAGAAATGATAGAGCGATCCACTATTTTGACATAAAATAGGAGCTTAATGATGTGAAATTCTACATCATCAAAACACGTAATCAACTCACGTTTTACTCCCAATGCTTTTATCTCCACAATTTCTTTCGCAAATATCACTCTATAAATTTATTTATTTTCAAAATAAAACTTTAAAGTTAAAAAAATAGTCAAATTTAAAAATATAAATACACACTATATATAAATATATGTAAAAAAATATATGTTAAAATTAAGGTTCTAAAAAACGTGGGACGTGATCGACACGTGAAGGCGAGCCTTAAGCCTTAAAGCCTAGACATGCCTTAGGCGTAAAAAGGCGTTTAAGCCTTTTTAATATATTTTAACATTTTTTTACCATAACAAGGTTATTAAAATACTAAAATTGGACGTATCATAAGAATATGTCTGAATATGTACAAATTAAAATACTATTTGATTATTCTGGATGAGATAATGGTCCGGTTTGTAAAAAAAATCTTTAATAGGCGAAATCGTTCACTAAAGTATTGTTGTTTTTAGAAACAAGTGCACCTTAAGGGTTTTACCAATAATAACGCGTAAAAATCTTAAGGCGGGAGATTTCTTTCAAGCGTCAAGCTTAGGCGTGCCTAGGTGAATTTTTTAGAACAGTGGTTAAAATACATCATTGTGTTAATTTTTCTATTTAAGGCAAACCAATTAAAAATTACACATTGCGATTATGAATCTTTTAGTTTTTAACTAACACGATCACGCCAAAATAAAACGTGATGTGACACCATTGTTTACTATTATAAAAATAATATTTTTACTATTTAAAAAAAATGGTCCGCGCCAATCACATGAAAAAAAAAGGGAACTCAGGGGTTTAGTTCTCAAATGTCAGTTTTTTTAGTGGCCGATCCCAAGTGTTTTCACTTTTGTTGTTAGTCCCATGTTAATAAGATCGTGGGGGAGAGGGGAGTGTCATTTGGATCTAAATGATACTCCAAAAATGTGAGAACCACTTTGAAAGAATCAGTTGCAAACTAAATAACTAGACAAATGGGACTGCAAACAATAAAAAAAATGATGGGATCGCATGCAAATAATCTTATAGAAACAAGACTTTAGCCAAAATATTTAAAAAAAAATACGACTAAATGTCACGTCGCGTTTTATTTGGATCGTGATCGTGTTAGTTAAAAAATAAAATATTCATAATCACATTGATTTATTTTTTTAATTGGTTTGTGTTATGTAAATAAATTATCAATTACCAAAAAATCACTCAAACATTTTTTAATACACATTTAGTCCAAGAGTTTTTATTTTGTTCCAAAAACTCCCTCAAACACCCATTTAACTAATATTCTCTTATTTTTAAAGGTTCACATCAGCGGCACACATTAAGTGTTTTTATGTGGTGAGTGACTTTTTGGAACAAAACAAAAGGGTTTGGACTAAACGTGTATTGAAAAATATTTGAGGGACTATTTTGTATGACCCAAAAAATTAGCACAATGATGTATTTTAACACATATAATTTGAGTTAAGTTTTTTTTTGTGGTATTTAAACATTTCATGTGAAACATAAAAGAATCAACTCAAAATAAATTTTTTAAAATTAATTAACTGCTTTTTTTTTTAAATTGAATAGTTTTTTATATTAGAATAGTTTTTATAATTTTTTATATTAGAATAGTTTTTTTTAAAATTATTTTTAACTCATTTAATCTCTCAAACACCCATTTCCCAATATTTTCTTTGTTTTAAACGTCCGTGTCAACGGCACCCTTTATTTACAACATTGAGTGTTTTTATGTGGTGAGAGACTTTTTGTCATATTTTTGAAGGGCCGCACTAGCGGTACATATTGAGTGTAATAAAAAGATTTTTTATTCATATTAAACTAAATTTTATATTAAAAACCTTTTTTCCAGAAAAATATATATATATTTTTTATATTAAAACAATGTTTTCTAACAACTTTTTTATTTTTTAAAAAATATTATTTTCTAATAAAATATTTTTTTTAATTCAAAAAAGTCAAATAACTATCTTAAAAACTATACCATTTTTTCTCAAAAAAAAAAGACACCACACTTTTCTACCTGTTAAGATGTCTAAGTATATGTATGCCTAAGTATCCCACTACCTGAATGATGGAATGGATGAAGAAACATGTCAATGGATCGAATTTTATCCGAATCCGAATTTGATCCATTTAAGCGGATATGGATCATGTCTAAAATCCGATTATCCGATTACCCGTTCATTAAATGGAGCGGATTTGGATTCATATACTTCGATCCGTTAATAATCCGATCCGAATAATATTTTTAATATATATATATAATATTTTTAATTCGTATATATTGTATTTAATAATATTTTAAATACTTATTATAATAGTTCTTTATTTCATTATCTATTTTTTATAAAAATTTACAAAATATATGAAATAAGAGTTGAAAATAAAAATATTGCAAATCAAGTTTAACATAAACGGATAATTGGATAATCGGATCAGATCCGAATTCGTTTAACATAAACGAATATGGATTTGGATTTGCCTGATCCAATCCGATTAATAAACGGATCGGATCCGAATCCATTTAACATAAACGGATATGAATTTGGATTTGTCTGATTCGGTCCGAATCCGATCCGTTTACAGAGCTAGATGAAATGGCGGTATATTACTCAGGGATTGTAATACCCCGTATTTTTATCGACATTTATTTAAGGGATTAATTAAATTAATTGTGAATTAATTGAAAATTAATCCGGATATAAATACTAGCGAGATGTGAGTTGGTATTTGATTATGATGTTAAAAATTATTATTTCCAAGTACGAATGGTAATACTTGAGTATTGTAAAATATTAAAATTGTCGCGAGACTGAAATACGACAATTTGGGAAATTTAGTTGGGACGCGCGTGTCAATCGCGTCAGAAATGAAATTATTTGAATTAAAAAGTGAATTTTAGTTTTATCAACCGAATGGTCATTTTGAGTGCGCCAATGAGTCCGAAAGGGTGGAATTAGTCAGAAAACACTAGCCGGTGGTTTAGTTTGGCTCCCGGGGCATTTTTGGACCATACCGGCAACTTAAAAGAGTATTTTGGTAATTTTGAAATTTTGGGAATTAAAGCCTACGAATTTTAAGAGTTAATTATACATTCTTAGTAACCCACTAAGCCCATTACCAGCATTTGACAAGTTAGAGGGCTACGGGAGTTATACGAAGAGTTAGAGGAGGTTCCCAAAAGAAAACCCATAACCACCATCTTCAACCTTGGGAGAAAATTTGTAGAGAAAGGGGAGAGATCAACCTTCAACCTTCAACATCAAATTCTGAAGAACAATCTAAGGCAAGTAATTTAGTATTTTTAATGCATTGAATATGTCTTCCATGCTTAGTGTAGGAATTATCTCATATTGATCTTTGTGAAGAAAACCCATGAAATTTGTTGGAGAAACTTTGAATATGGGTTAGGATTTGCATGTAGTATGATAATAGACTGAGTTAATACTTGAAAAATTGTATATGATGAATTAAAAATGGATTTATGATGAATAATTAGGCATAAGAAAATTGGGAGTTCATGTTCATAGGGTTTGGAAAAATATTTGAAGATTCATGTCAATCCCATGATAATTTATAAGAATTGACCCCTTAAATGTGTTGAGGAATGATCTAGGGTGATTAGAAATGGTTTATATATGTTAAAATACAATTTGGATGGTCTTAGGGTTGATTTAGAGGTGAGAAGAATTGAGAAAAACGGAATTGGGATTTTCTAGGTTGAAACTGCCATCTCGTTAGAAGACCTGCCCAGGTCGTTCGAACGACCTCGTTCGAACGAACTTCTAACGAGATGACAGTATGACTTCTAACGAGTTGGTATTTCGTTCGAACGAACTCGTTCGAACGAGACTTCTAACGAGTTGACAGAATGCCTTTTTGGCCTGATTTGATTTCTAGTATCCCGTAGACTTATCTAAATGGTGAGATAACTTTCCCTTATTAACTAGTGGGTGTAGTTCGGAGATTTGGGGTATATTGAGGAGTAAAATCTAGAATAGTGCCTTGAACCGGATAACATTTGTGGATTAGGACGCGAGTGACTAATCACGAAGTGAGGATAATTGATGACTTAAATGTATATAAACCGAGGACATGCGATTTGTATAACACTAAGAGTCGGTATAAGAATGAGAAGTATACCACCAGTAAAAATATTGTAATATCTAAGATGTGAGAAAGCTTAGTATATGTAATTATCTGTGTATGACATACCTACCGTACTTGCTATCATGGGAGATTGGCGTTCGTTTAGGGCCATCTAATCTTTGTGTGCCTACGGGGGGGATTTAAATTGGTACCTCGAGGACATAGGTCAGAGAAGAACTTATTGAGCAGTTAATAAGTCTGTTGATCATGGGAGCGTAGGTATGTGCGTGACCCATGTGATGTGAACTATGTTCGCCTCCATTGTTTGTAATTGTTGTTAATGAAACGTTTCCTGAGAGATTTGGAATACGTGGTCCTCATGTACGTGATGTACCGGGATTTGATAGCAGAGTATGTGTGCACCGCAGCTTAGTCTCTGGGTGCTAGTATTGTATATTTATGGTGAGAATAATATACTGTGATTGAAATGAATTATCGCGAATAATTGTGAGTAAGAATAATAGCAACGGTTGTAAAGTGAAAATGTAAGATTTCTAATGAATTGTATTGCTAAAGTGGGAAAACTGTGTAATAAGGTACAATACTCTATTAAATAGAAGATTTTGGAGTTTGAATTGATTATCATATAGAAATGTTAGGTTTAGCATTTAACTAGATAGATATGGGAGCAACTAGAAATGGGTACGGGTACGATAGGAGTGCACATTTAGTTGAGAGGTGAGGAACTCGTGTGAGTGCACACACACTATCATGTACTTTATATTCACTGTTTAATGATATTAAACACTTGCATACTTTTAAATTATTTTCACATTCGGGCTCTCACCCGTTTTCTTTCAAATCTATTTTTGTAAAAACCTTTTTAGGTGCCCAGCCACAAGGACACCATGCATAGGAATTCTATTCAGGTGACGTGCTATAGCTGATGTGGAAGTTACAGGACCTTGATAGTAGACGCCTCCATTTCTGATCTTGACTCCATTATCAGTTTTTATCATCTGTTGGGCATGTTGCTCATTCCTTTTAGAGACATTTTAGTTATTCAGTTATTTTAAACTTTGGGTTATAATTTATTTTAGTGATGCAGAATTTGTATTTATTTATTTTATTTTGGAACTTGGTTTGTTGTGAGGAGTTTTCCTCCAGACTCATTAGTATTGGATGGTTATTCTATTGTGACGATATATTGTGTTGGTTATGTTAATCTCTCTCTTAGTTCATTTTTGCATGTTAATCGGGTTTAATTAAAATGGACAACTCACTTTTTAAATACTAGGTGGTTAGTAATTATTAAAATATTTTCGACAGTGATGCTATGAACTGAACCAATTTGGCATTTTGTATTAATTTAATAAAGGAGTAGCTACCCGGTATTTAATTAGTCGGGGTGTCACAGGTATGTGGCAAAAGCCACATCATTAAGTATGTGTTTTATGAGGTAAAACAAGTTTTTTAGGCAAGACATTTTAATAACACATTTTCGTCCCTGTTATCAGATATAATAACAAAAAATATGTTTTTTTTATTTTTATTTTCTTCCCAAGTTTTATTAGATAAAATTGTTTTTTTCTTTTCTTTTTACTCCTCGTTATTATTTATTAAAAAAATAACAAACTATATATAAAAAATGTTTTTTACCCCAAAATTGTTTATTAAAAAAAACTAAAGAACTCTTTTTTCCTTTCTTCTTCCTTCATGTTTTTATTATTGAAAACAATTATAAAAGTTTTTAATAACATTTAAAAATACTATGAAAAAACATTTTTTACGTTACGAAAAATGTTTAAAAATGTTACGAAAAAACCGTTTATACAGTTTTTAAAAATGGTTAAAAATGTTACGAAAAAACAGTTTTACAGTTTTTAAAAATGTTTAAAACAGTTTTTTAATATTCAAAACAGTTTTTAAACCTTCTCAAATAGTTTTAAATTGTTTTTGCAACAGTTTTTTTAACAGTTTGAAAACATTTTAAAAATAATTTTAGAAATTTTTTTTAAAAACATTTTTTTTATTTAAAACAGTTTATAAAACAATTTTTTATTTAGAACCTTTTTTTTAACAATTTATAAAACATTTTTTTAAATATTTTAGTATAAAAAAAAATAAAAAAAGCACTTGTAAGAATTGACAAATTTGTGTGGTAAATATTTCTCACTCAAATAGCAAAGCAAATTTTGCCAACATTTATGGTAAATTTATGCATAGGAGGTGTAATGCATTGATAAATAACTTGTAGGTAAACTTTTATATCAAACGCATCAAATTATAGGTAAATACTCCATTCATCAACTTATTTATAATTTGCCATGTCAAATAAAAATAACCATTAAACATGATATATGAAACATTCTCCCTTTGAGTTAGATTGTTCTGACCCAACTACTTTTTTTCACCCGCTAATCTTATAAGCTAATGGTATATACCCACCTTTTTAATGTGAATGGCCTTTGAGGCATTACATATTTATGTTGTAAAGATGCTCAATTGAGAGATGCACATCTTTAATCTTCATGAGATAGTTTTATATTATCCATGGCGTTGAACGTGGAATTCTTCTCAATTAGCATTGTTTCAAAGGAATCATTGCTGAGCAAGTTGGGACGTTTCGATTTAACAATCACTACAAATAAATTTAAGCTCAAACTTTTTAAATTATTGCAATAAAATAAGAAGAAAACACATCAATAATGTTGGATAATATGAATGCAAATACAGAAATGGAACTCTTTATATATCACAGTAATGTCAACTTCAATACAACAATGTAACTTCTGAATAGATACTAGAAAACTTCAAGGCGTGATGTCACTTTCCTAGATACAGTATTTTCCCCATACGAATAACTTCGATATACAAACGGGAATCAGTAAATCCTTACTCAAGATACAATGAATCAATTGCAATGTCTGCAAATTGTACGTTTGAAGATAGCCCTTAGATGCAGCAGCGAAGAACAGTCAATCAAGTTCTTATTCTATTTTTGTGCACAAAACAGAATAAGAGAATTTGTATCTCCTGAAAATTATAAGAGAGTAATAGCAGGGTTTGAAAATCTGAAACTGGGTTTTTGTTATATATACAATTTCGTTTTAGGCAGCCTTTATTTATAGATAATGAAAAGCTTTGTATTCAAGAGTCATGACTGTTGGATTAACAGTCTTAATCAATTCTGAAATGGTATGACTGTTAATTACCAACAGTCTTAAGTCATTTCTGAACAGGTACAATTAATACCGAATCGGTTTTGTACGGGTCAACCAAAAAGTGATCGCGTTCGAGCCACTATGATCCGACCCGGACGAATCCCGGAAACCACTGCGGACACGCGACATGTGAAGTGCAAAGTGCGCCACTAGCGCCCCCACTGCCCCGCACCCGCATGCTCGCGCGCGCGCGCATGTACGTGTGCGTACGGTGCTTCGTACCATATTGAGGTCTCTTGAATAGCCTCTTAAATGCTAGATTAATTAACTCTTCATCTTCCATTTGTACTTATTAAGTGCACAAATTCTTAATATTTTTCCAATGTGGGACTCAAAGGTTGCCCACTCCTTTTATAGCTTAGTGGTGACACTTAGCTTTGTACATTTTCCAATGTGGGACACTATCCCTGTTTATATTTGGGTTAGCTTCCCACCTCTTCCACGCACTTCCAATGTGGGACAATCTCTTTAAGCTCTTACACCCAAAACTCTTACTCACTTATTTTATAAAATCTCCAACATTCCTCCACCATTTTCAAAATAAGTTTTGTAAATCTTTGATTGTCTGTAAGACTGTGTATAAGCATTGGTATCTCACGACTTGAACCAATACCTTGTGAAGGTTCGTCAAGGCTAACCATTAAAGTATAGTAGACTTGTCTTTGAACTATCAATCCATATTGATCAGCCGGATTTGTCTTTACACACAAATATTTTAGTCACTGATTATCCATATAAGCCGACACATGTATTAGGCCTTGTGTCTGTACCTTGATTTCATGAGTGCTTTAGAGTCAAGCCCAGTTCTCATAGGAAGCGGCACCACTTACACACTCATATATGTAGATTATCATAGGTGTCCATGTAACTTAAAACACCATAAATTTATTAAGGTTAAACTCATCCTCTTTCATTATTCATTACATGTTCTAAGCACTTATCCCTGGGATGTTAAATTTTATAGTTCTTACAATCACGTCGTATAATGAACCTTAATCATTTAACTTGAGAGTTGAATATATCAAGTTTCAAGTTGAGTTTCCATTCAGAGTGATTATTTATTAATGGGCTTTAGTCCCATCCCTATTTATGTTTTAGACACCAGTCCTCTTGCAAGACCTTTTGTAAAAGGATCAGCTAAATTTTGACTTGATTTTTCATAATCCACTGTGATTACACTATATGTAATCATTTGTCTGACATAACTATGTCTCAGGCTAATATGTCTAGATTTTCCATTATGCATTTTACTATAAGCTCTGGAAAGTGTAGACTCACTATCACAATGTATAGATATTGAAGGCATTGGTTTTGACCAAACTAGAATTTCAATTAATAAATCCCTTAACCATTCTTCCTCTTTACTAGTTGCAGCCAATGCTACAAACTCAGCTGCCATAGTAGAATCATCTATACAAGTTTGTTTCTTTGATCCCCAAGAAACAACTCCTCCACCAAGAGTGAAAATCCATCCACTTATTGAGGAATGATCCTCCCGCTCAATTATCCAACTGGCATCAGAAAACCCTTCTAATACTGAAGGATATCCACTATAGTATATACCATAGTCTATAGTTCCTTTTAAATATTTTAATATTCTATTGACAGCATGCCAATGCAATAAAGTTGGATTACTAATATATCTACTTAATTTACCAACAACATAAGCAATATCGGGTCGAGTACATTTCATGGCATACATTAAACTACCAATTACTCGTTCATATTCCAATTGTGAAATAGCTCTACCATTATTAGGAATCATCTTTAGATGTGGTTCAAAAGGTGTACTAACAGGTGTGCAATCAAACTGATTAAATTTCTTTAAAATTTTCTCAACATAATGAGATTGAGTGAGAATTATATTTTTATCTTTCCTTATTATTCTCATTCCTAATATAACATCAGCTACACCCATATCTTTCATATCAAATTTATAAGACAAAAAAATCTTTGTATTATTAATGCTTTCTAAATCAGTACTAAGAATTAACATGTCATCTACATATAAACAAATGATCACACCTTTACCATTAGCAAATTTACTATAAACACACTTATCAGATTCATGAATTTTAAAACCATAAGAAATAATGACTTTATCAAATTTTTCATGCCATTGTTTAGGTGCTTATTTTAGACCATATAAGGACTTAATAAGTTTACATACGTTGTTCCATGTAAATTTCTTCTTCTAAGTCACCATTTAAAAAGGCAGTTTTCACATCCATTTGATGAATCTCAAAATTATATATCGATGCTAATGCAATTAAAATTTTAATAGTGGAGGTTCTAGCAACAGGTGCATAGGTATCAAAATAATCAATTCCTTCTTTTTGTGTAAAACCTTTAGCAACCAATCCAGCCTTGAATTTATCAATTGTTCCATCTATTTTCATTTTCTTTTTAAAAATCCATCTACACTTGATGGGTTTAGATCCTGGAGGTAAGTTTACTAACTTCCAAGTTTTATTTCCCATGATTGAATCCATTTCATCATTTATAGCTTCTTTTCAAAATGTCGAATCTATAGACTTAATTGCCTCACTATAAGTTTGTGGGTCTGTTTCAATGCTAAGAGTCAAAGCATATTGATTACAAGATGTGTCTCTAGTTCCTTCAACAAGATAGATTACAAAATTGGGACCAAAGCTTTTTTCTTTCCTAGGTCTCTTACTTTTTCTAATATCTACTTGTTCCACTGGTGGAGTATCAGATAATTGTGAAGGAGTGCTAACTTCTTTTTCATTATTTATCCTAGGAATATAAGAAAACCTTTGTTCATAAAAAATTGCATCTCTCGATTCAATTATTGTATTTCCCTCAACAGAATCATTAGGTTCACTAACCAAAAATCTATAGGCTTTACTATGTTGTGCATAACCTATGAAAATACACTCAACGCCTTTGTTTCCTAATTTCTTCCTCTTAGTTTCAGGTAGTCTTACAATAGCTCTACAACCCCAAACTTTAAGATAACCTAAATTAGGTTTTCTATTCTTCCATAATTCGTAAGGAGTTTTCTTATTATCTTTAACAGGTATCCTATTCAGAATATGACACGCAGTTAAAAGTGCTTCTCCTCAAAACCCTTTACTTAAACCAGAATAAGAAAGCATAGAGTTAACCATTTCAGTTAGTGTCCTATTTTTTCTTTCTGCTACTCCATTTTGTTGTGGTGTATAAGGTGCAGTAACTTCATGTATAGTTCCCATATCTTCACAAAATTTAGGAAAGTGATATTCACCACCTCTATCAAATCTAAGACATTTTATTTTAGTATCACATTGATTTTCAACTTCATTTTTATATGTCTTAAATCTATTAAGCACATCATCCTTAGAGTTTAAAAGATATACATAACAATATTTTGAAAATTCATCCATAAATGTAGCAAAATATTTACTACCACCTCTAGTAGGTGTTCCATGCAAATCACAAACATCATTATGTACTAATTGCAACAAAGATGTAGTTTTTTCTATTTTTGGAAAAGGCAATCTTATTATTTTTGTTTGCATGCATATTTTACACTTTTCATTCATATCATTCTCATATTTAGGAATTAAATTTAAATTAACCATGAAATGCATTTTCTTTGTATTAACATGTCCTAAACGACTATATCATAATGAAAGACAATCAACGATATAAGCAGAAGAATCTTTTTCATTGATATTGAGCTTAAACATGCCCTCATGCAAATATCCTTTGCCTACAAAGGTACTATTCTTAGTCAGAATAAATTTTTCTGACTCAAATACAAGCTTAAAGCCAGATTTGTTAAGAAGACTTCCAGAAACTAAATTTTTCCTAACATCACGAATATGAAAACCATTGGTGAGGCTATGGATTTTTTCGGAAGTGAATTCGAGATCCACTGTCCCTTTGCCTTTAACCGCAGTAGTAGATGAATTTTCCATATAGAGAACATCTCCTTACACTGTTTAATAGGCAAAGAACAAGTTCTTGTCCTTACAAACATGCCTTGTGGCATCAGAATCAACCCACCAAGAGTTGTCTTCTCCAAGCATATTAGCCTCGAATATCATAGCAGCAAATTTTTTCTTTGTGTCTGATGTCCCTCCTTTTTCCTTTAGTTTCTTGAACTCACGACAATCCTTCTTGAAGTGACCTGGTTTGTTACAATGAAAATAGTTTCCTTTATTCTTTTTGTTCGCTTTGTAATTATTTGAAAAATTCTTTCGCTTGTTATTTTTTCCATGATTGCCATATTTTTGCTCCTTTCCTTCCTCCACTACATGGACCTTAGAAATAGAATTTTCTTGTTCCTCTTTACCATCTAGAATTCGAGACTCTTGTTCAATTCTTAAATGAGTCTTTAATTCTTCAAGTAAAAGATCCTCCTTTTTGTGTTTGAGTTCTTTCTTATAATATTTCCAAGAAGGAGGAAGTTTTTCAATTATGGCAGTAACAATTACATTATCATCCATATTTAATTTTTTCAGTTTGCAATGATTTATGATTTGTTGGTTGTCATGAAATTGTTCTAGCACAGGCCTATTATCATGCATTTTAAATCTTAAAAAACTGACCGATAAGGAACTTCTTACTTGTAGCGTCTTCTGTAAGATATTTGATCTCCAATGTTTCCCACAAAGTTTTTGCAGTCCCAACATTTTGGTACAAGTCGAACAAATTGTCAACAAGTGCATTGAGAATATGACCACGACACAAGTAATCATTGGTCTCCCATTTTGTGCGTTGCCTAGTCTGTTCCACGGTTTCATCTTCATTTGGTTTTGGTTGTGGCAAGACATATACAATCTTCAATGTTGTTAGAAGAAAATGAACCTTTTTCTGCCAACGCAAAAAATTACCACCATCAAAACGGTCCAACTTGACAAAGCCTTCTGTTATTTATCGAAGTGATTTGGAAGAGTCGACCATTTCTGATAGTAATGTATTTAGATTGTTGGATAATATGAATACAAATACATAAATGGAACTCTTTATATATCAAAGTAATGTCAATTTTAATAAAAAATGTAACTTCTGAATAGATACTAGAAAACTTCAAGGCGTGATGTCACTTTCCTAAATACAGTATTTGCCCCACACGAATAACTTCGGTATACAAACGGAAATCAGCAAATCCGTACTCAAGATATAATGAAGCAATTGCAATGTCTGCAAATTGTATGTTTGAAGACAACCCTTAGATGCAGCAGCGAAAAACAGTCAACCAAGCTCTTATTCTATTTCTGTGCACAAAACATAATAAGAGAATTTATATCTCCTGAAAATTATAAGAGAGTAATAGCAGGGTTTGGAAATTTGAAACTGGATTTTTGTTATATATGCAATTTCATTTCAGGCAGCCTTTATTTATAGATAATGAAAATCTTTGTAGTCATGATTGTTGGATTAACAGTCTTAATCAATTCTGAAATGGTATGACTGTTAATTACCAACAGTCTTAACTCATTTTCGAACAGGTACAATTAATACCGAATCGATTTTGCACGGGTCAACCAAAAAGGGACCGCGCCGGAGCTACCACGATCCGACCCGGACGAATCCCAGCAACCCGCTACCACTGCGGACACGCGGCATGCGAAGTGCAAAGTGCGCCACTAGCACCTCTATAGGCCACTGCCCCGCACCCGCACGAGCCCGCGCGCGCGTGTGCTTCTGCGTGTGTGTACGGTACTTTGCATCGTATTGATGTCTCTTGAATAGCCTCTTAAATTCTAGATTAATTAACGCTTCATCTTCCATTTGTACTTATTAAGTGCACAAATTCTTAATATTTTTCCAATAGGGACTCAAAGGTTGCCCACTCCTTTTATAGCTTAGTGGTGACACTTAGCTTTGTACATTTTCCAATGTGGAACACTATCCCTTTTTATATTTGGGTTAGCTTCCCACCTCTTCCACACACTTCCAATGTGGGACAATCTCTTTAAGCTCTTACACCCAAAACTCTTACTCACTTATTTTATAAAATCTCCAACAAATAATAGAACCGGAAGAAAGAGGGGGGGAATGTAACTAAACTAATAATTTCATGTTATCCCGTGCAAAAGACTATCATTTGTTACAAATTTCTTTATGGAAGGGCATGTTTTATAAAGTGAAACATTTAGTATGGGTTTTATATATACGCATACAATTGTATCTAATAAGACCAACTCCAAGACTTCTTGTGAAAGGCCTTTTAGCATTAACCAAATGATTTTTGACGATTCCAAATCGTTAATGTTTCCTTTATTTTTTATTTTTTGAGTTAATTACACTTTTCTCTCTAAACTTTATCGCATTTTCATTTTGTTATCCAAATTTTCATTTTCTCCACTTAACCTTCTAAACTTTTGAAACGACTTCAAGTAATTTCATGCCATTAAGACCGTTAATTTTTTAATGAAAAATTGGATTATGTGCATGGCATATGAGATCAAATGAGGGTATTTTAGTTCATTCCTATTTGGAAAGACCATTTTGTAATTAAATATCTTATAATAGATCAAATCATCTTCTCATTATCTCTTCCCTCCACTTCCTCGCTCTCTCTATCTATAGAGCAGCGATGGTTATTTTCCATATCTTCTCTCTCTCTCTGTAAAAAGTCTTGTGTAATACCAATTAAATTTATTTATTTGAACACTTATTTAATTAGGTGTCTAAATTTGATCGAACCAAATTCAATTTTAGATTATCCCCTAAACATGCATCTAAGTGTCATAAATCATTCAAACCATGCACGTGAAACAAAGACGACAAAATCAAGAAAAAAAAACGTTCGGGTAAAAACCTTTTTTCAACACTTTGAAAAGTTTAAAAGATCATTGACTTACGTACAACCTGATAATCGTCCACAAGTGTAATGCACGGTGTCTTCGTCAAACATTCAAAGCTATGAGAGACAGCGAAATACCCTCCAGGTGTCGGTTCGTCATCTTCGGCTCGTCCACACGTAGAATAACTACGCTCGATATCCACCGATCAGATATGGAGATACCTTCTCCACAGAGGTTGAACTACGACAAAGTATGCGTTGGGTTCCACAAAACAACTCACACAAAAGTTATTGGGATTTATGATTTACAAAACAAAACTTGAACCCTAAAAAAATGTTGGAGAATAAACCAAAACACTCAAAACGTATTCTGTTTAAAATCATCGTTTCTCCACACGAAATACAGAACCCCCGCACCTTATTTGTACTGAAAATCAAGGCGGTGATGTGTCAGGTGAAATGACCTCGCTCGAACGACATGCGACGTCGTTCGAGTGAACCTCCCTCTCGTTCGAACGAGATGTGATGTCGTTTGAATGACAGTCACCGATCCCCTTAAAAAATACTTTTAAAGTTTTGGAATCCTCAAATCTTAAAATTGTTCATGGGATCAAGAGATATTTATACAAAACTTTTATGATTTTGAAAATTTTAAAAGTATTTAAAGTCATTTCAAAAATCATTTAAACTTTTATAAAAATATCCCAACACTTTTAATGTAAAATGTAAATGGAACTTAAACACATTTTACCAAATTCATCCTTGTTGGGCTTGAATTTTGAAGACTTCTTGAAATTCGGATTCGTCTTGTGCATAAATAAACTTCTCAATCTTTTGACAACTTGTAGCGGTATACGACATACTAAATTGTGACGGACAATGTCCTTACACTCTCCATCTCTTTCACACACAACCCCACCTCCCCAACCACCAACTCCCGTTGCTTGAACCCACTTTGCTCAAGAACCCCCGATGTAATAACTCCACCCTTACAGTATCGTTTTGATGGCTATGGATTGTAGATTTGGTTCCGAATGTAGATCTCATTTTTGTTTTGAGAATGATTTTTTTCAATCTTTTGGGTTTTTAGATTGGGTTTGTGAATCTAACGAATATAATCTGATAGAGGTTTTGAGATGAGTTTATTTTAAATGGGTTTTGAAATATAACTTTTTAAATATTTTTTTGAATGGGTTTTGAAATGTTTTTTCTTTCTAGAATTAAATTTTATTAACTGAAATCAGTTTTTTTAAAAAAAAATTGTTGTAAATTATTTTTTTAGTTCGTGGAAATCATTTTTTGGGTGAAAAAAGTTGTTCTGTTGAAAGTCATTTTATTTGGTGAAATTAATTTTTTTAAGTCATTTTTTTAAAATTTATTTCTTCTAGAAATTATTCATTTTTGTTGTTGGAAATTATTTTATGGGGTGAAAACTAATTTTATGATTTGTTCCTGGAAATTATTAATTAAAAATGAAATCAATTTTATTTTTATTTTGTTGATATAAATTACTTTTTATAGTTGGAAATCATTTTTTGGGTGGAAACAATTTTTTTGTTGAAAATCATTTTATTTGGTGGAAAACACTCTTTTTTTTCCTTCTGGAAATCTTCCTTTTTTTTTTACAGGAAATCATTTTTTTAAATTTCACATCCTAACGCGTACAATTCATTTTTAAGTTAAGCTACCCAACTACTTAATAGGAATAACCTAACTCTAACCAATGTTCCTGGTTTACCAATTATAATTTAACCTCACAAATAAATTAATAATTAATGATCACATATAATCAGAATTGATCCATAACTCCATTTAATCATTTGGGTTAAAACACAATTTGAATGAGAGTAGTTATATTCATACAATAACATTTTGAAGACCATCCTTTCGGGAATTACCCCACTGTATGTGTTCCCTAATTGCTATCATCTTCCAGGGCCTAGTTTCATGACCACCTGGGCACCCTAAATCACAATGCATGGGAAACGACCATATACCTTCAACAGTAAGGCGTAACTATACCCGAAATTACTTCACTTCAAATGAACAATCACACAATGTAGCACCTGGTGTGATGGCCTGAGGACTATACTCTCCCTACATCATTAGTCAGGGCATTCACCTCTTTTGTGTAACTTCCCTTATGATAGCATTTAGAGAGGTATGTACATATATGCCATAGTCACAACATACAATAGTTTAAACACACAATCCTTTCTTCCGAAACCATATATGCATAATGAAATTAAGCTATAAGGTATAAAAACTCCCATACTAGCCCCCGAAAGTCAAAACGACACTAACCGACCCTACAATAGTCCTACAACCATTTACTTAAGGAAATAAGGCATTATGCACTCATAACTAATCCTAAAAAATAAGCCCGGACACCCCCTTACTATCCTAGGGTATTACTCCCCTTAGGTGAGACGATAATAATCTATAATACATCATATGAGAAGGTACTTAAGCCTTAAACCCAAGAGAAAATGAGTAGAAACAAAGTTAGAAAAACTTAATAAAACAACACTATTTTCGAATCGATTCGCCCTGGCCAAATCGATTCGGTCGAGAGAACCAAACTTTCTAGTAAATTGACCAATTGATTTGACTTGCCTGAATCGATTCGCTAACACGGACCTGTAGCCTACCATTTTACCGAATCAATTCGCCAGAGGAGAATCGATTCGTTTGGGTCGGACAACCCAGTTTTGTCTATGGGTTTGTATGAACCCTAAATCCCCCAACTTCTTCTTCTCTCATCTAAACCCAAAATCATCAACCAATTTCATATACAAATCATTACTAGACAACAACCCACCACTATAAACCCCTCAAATCATGTTAATATAATATACATAAGGGTTTAAACATCAAAATCACCAAAATCACCAAATGGTTTAAACTCAAGAACACGAACAATTTATACAATTTATTCACACACAATAATACATCTATGCAAGTTAGAAAACTTGCCTCAAGATTGAAGTCTCGAATTTCTCCTCGTTGAAACGATTCCAAGCTCAAATCACCAATTCCTTTCTTTTTCTCTTATTTGTCTCAAGCTCTTCTTCTATCTTCCTCTTTCTAGGTTAGACACAAATGAGCTTTAATTTCTCTTGCAAGACTAAATACCCAAAATATCTCAAATACAGTTTAGTCCAACATTAAATGCTACAACATATTTAAATGACTCGTAACATCATATTTAAGTCGTAACTAGTCAAAAGTGCTCCGGAACCCAAAAACACACCCGACACTTATTTTGACTATCTCAACCGTTCTCGGACTAACCGTGCCCTCTAAACTAACATCCGAGATATCATTTATAATTTCCTATCTCAACGTTATATTACTTTTCTTAAATAGTTCGATTGGGATATAAACCATAACAGTTTCTTTAAAGCGCAACGAAGCAACATAATATAATATTACACTATTTATATTCATGTAATCGTAAATATGCAATACTCATAAATATTAACTCTTAAATCATACAAATTAATGTTTAATTCGATTTTTATTTATTTTAAATAACTAACCTATATGGAAACTTATATAAAAATAATTACTCAAAAGTAAGGGGTATTACATACTTGCCCCCCTTACAAGGAAATTTTGTCCTCAAAATTTAGATGTACCTGGTAAGAAGAGGTGTGGGTACTTCTCTCGAATATCAGCCTCTCGTTCACAAGTTGATTCCTCGACATTGTGATGTCCCCATTTGACTCGAACTAAGGGCACCACTTTCAACCTTAGTCCACGCTCACCGTGGTCTAATATGGTAATCGGTTATTCCTCATACGAAATGTTGAGCTGCAACTCAATATCGTCTAATGGAACATGCCAATGAGCTCCCTCGCATCTTTTATACTTCTTTAAAGATGAAACATGGAATACATCATAAATTCGTTGTTGGTGTTCTGGCAAAGCAAGTCAATATGCCATGGGGCCTATCCTTTCAATAATGGGAAAAGGGCCTACATATCTTGGCCTAAGTTTTCCTTTCTTCCTGAATTGGATAACACCTTTCACCGGAGACACCCGCAATAAAACTTGATCCCCCACTTCCAAATCCACATGCCTCCGATTTGCGTCGGCATAGTTTTCCTGGCGATCTTGTGCAATTCGTAAGTGATTTCGAATAAGCTCAATCTTTGAAGATGCATATTGGATCATTTCAGGTCCAAAGAGCTTATTATCTCCTACTTCCAACCAACAAGCAGGCAATTGACACGGTCGACCATACAATGCCTCATACGGTGCCATACCTATCGTGAATTGGTATGAATTATTGTATGCAAATTCGACCAATGGGAGGTATTTCTCCCATCCTACTTAAAAATCAAGTATGCACATTCGAAGCATATCCTCCAACATTTGGTTGAATCTCTTCGTTTTCCCTTCGATTTGTGGATGGTATGATGCACTCAACTGTAATTCGGTTCCCATCGCCTCTTGGAAGCTTCGCCAACAATGGGATACAAAACTTTTATCTCAATCGGATACTATATTGATCGGCACCCCGTGAAGTCTCATAATCTCTGCTATGAAAATCTGAGCATAACGTACCATATTGTAATCCGTTCGCATCGGTTGGAAGTGTGCCAATTTGGTAAGGAGGTCGACAATGACCCAAATGGAATCATGCCCACTTTGCGTCGTCGGCAATCCCGTGATAAAATCCATTGAGATACTCTCCCATTTTCATATCGATATTTCCAACGGTTAAAACATTCCAGTCGGTCGCTGGTGGTCTACCTTCACTAATTGACAAGTGGCGCACTGGGAGACGAACTCAGAAAGGTCCCTTTTCATTCCCACCCATCAATATTGACGGCGCATATCTTGGTACATTTTGTCCCCTTCGGGATGTACTACAAATCTCGAATCATGGGATTCTCTCATGACAGCACGCCTCAAGTCTCCATCGTCTGAGACTACAAGTCTTCCATGGAAATGTAACCCACCCTCAAAACTAACAAAGTAGGACTCCGCTCCCTCAGTCAATAGTTATTGTACCCGGTCTTAACAATCTTTATCCCCTTCTTGTCCTTTTACTACTCGTATAATTATATATGGCGTAATGGTTAACACCGACATGCATGCTCTAGCTACAACGTCATCCTGGCCAAGTTCCTTCCACTCAGCTTTCCACACTTTCGCTAATTGCCCCACGGGCCTTCGACTTAGCGCGTCAGCTACCACATTTGCCTTACCTGGGTGGTAGCGAATATCAAATTGATAGTCCTTCACAAACTCTAACCATTGATGACGCCGCATATTTAGGTATTTTTGTGTGAACAAATATTGCAATGACTTGTGGTTCGTAAAGAGGCTAAATTTCTCACCCAGAAGTTAATGCCTCCATATCTTTAAGGCAAACTCTACTGCGAGAAGCTCTAAATCATGCACGGGATAATTCTTGTCACGGGGCTTAAGCTTGCGTGATGCGTATGCAATGGCCCTATGCTCCTATTGTAACACACCCAATAATCCCTCTAGAGATGCGTTAATAAGACTAAATAATCTACTCCCGATCTTGGCAATGCGAGTATGGGGGTAGAAGTCAATTTTTCTTTTATGTCCTCAAAATCTAGCTGATAGGAGTCATGCTAGACAAATCTCACTCCCTTTCGGGTCAAGTTCGTTAAAGGGCCAACAATCTTAAAAAAACCCTTAATGAAATGACGATAATATCCCACCAAACCCAAAATGCTACGGATCTCAGTCGGCGTCGTGGGCTGACCCCATTCCTTCACCACTGCAACCTTGTTTGCGTCTACGGAAATAGCCTCAGTCATCACGATATGCCCCATAAATTGCACTTCCTGTAACCAGAAACCGCACTTCTTAAACTTTGCATATAGCTGATGATCCCGTAGTGTCTGCATGACCAATCTCAAGTGTTCAGCATGATCAACTTCAGTTCGAGAATAGACTAGAATGTCATCGATGAACACTACCACAAACTGATTTAAAAAGTCTCGAAATACTCGATTCATAAGGTCCATATCGCAGGAGCATTGGTTAACCCAAAGGGCAAAACCAGAAACTCATAGGACCCATACCTGGTCAAGAACGCGGTTTTGGACATGTCTTGCTCCCGAATTCGCAGTTGATGATACCCAGACCTCAGATCTATTTTAAAGAAGTACGACACTCCTCTCAATTGATCAAACAAATCGTTGATTCAAGGTAACGGGTATTTATTTTGGATGGTTACCTTATTCAATTCGCGATAGTCAATACATAACCGGAGGGAACCATCTCTTTTCCTCACGAATAATACAGGCGCACCCCATGGCGATGTGCTACGCCAAATGAACCATTGAACCAATGACTACTGAATTTGATCTCGTAACTCCCTCATTTCTAAAGGAGACATACGATATGGAGTTTGCGCAATCGTCCTAGTCCCCGGTGATAAGTTAATTACGAACTCAATCTCACGACTTGAAGGCAAGCGAGGAATTTCCTGAAAGATATCCTCTAATTTTCTAACAATGGGAATCAAGTCTAAGGAAACAACTATACCTTGCAAAGTCTCCTCCTCAATACAGTATAAGTGAGTGCTCGAACCTCCTTCCAAAAGAGGCATGGATATAAAAAATTTCCTGCCCCGGAATGGCAAAGACTATACTCCTCCCATAATAATTCACCATGGCCCGGTACTTCATTAACCAATCCATGCCCAGAATAACATCATAACTGACCATATTCAGGACGAGCAAGTCAACTTCAAAGAAAAATCTACCAAGATATATTCCCACCCCTTTACAAATAAAGAATATAAGTGAGCCATCGCCATAGGAGAATCTACACTCACAAGAGTAATATTGGCAGACTCTAACAATCTCACCAAACGAGAAAAGTACGTAGCTATAAATGAATGTGTTGTACCCGTGTCAAATAACACCTACCCATAAGCCCATGGATGGGAAAGTTACTCTCAATGGATGGCGGTGCTGGAGGTAACAAAGCATTTTGGACCTTATACATGTGCCCAAACTGAAGTTGTCCCTATTATAGTGGGACTAATGGAATAGGTGCTAGAGGTTGTAAAGGTGCCTGCTAATTCTGAGGGCCCCCAGGAAATTGCCCCCTTTTAAACTGTGGACAGACTCTCTTCATGTGACTCGTCTTACGGCACTGAAAATAACGGCCTATGAAATTCTCCATATGTCGGCCCCGATTATTATTCTGAAACTTCCCTGCACCTTGGCCCTACTAGCCTCGACCTCCATTATTCCCTCAGCCAACTTGGTCCTGTGGGACCATTTGCTATTGTTGTTGTTGTTGTTGAGCTCCCTGATTTATCCTAAAACCACCTCCACCAAAACTAAAAACCCCAAGGCGTTGTTTCTTAGTCGGATCCCCCTACTGAAGGTCCCGCTCTTTCTGTTAACTACCCGACTGTTGTGGCAGTAAGAGTGACACGACTCAGAATGTGTCTCTAAAGTGTGTGCTCTCTAGGCTCAAGTGCAAGCCTGTCGTTCAAGTAATAATCCGACAAGTCGGGTATCGATCCTCAGGGAAAAAGGACAACGGAGTTGTGACGACGGGATAAGATAGAGGAATCCTAACGTTGACTCTAAGAAGAAAAGAAAAAATTGATTTGGTCTTTTGGGATTGATTAAACTAAATGCAATTACGAAAGTATAATGAAAAATGCAACTAACTAAACTACCTAGATTAAGAATGAAGGATTGAATTGAAACTTTTAACTAAATGATGAGAAAACAGTATGGGAATACAATCCCCCAACCCAAGTGTAATGCAGTGACAACGTCAATTATAAATTTATCCGATTAATTCAAACCCTGAATTTAGTACTCCCAAGCATTATGTATACAAGGTTCAAGCCCGCGTCATACCTAATATGAGGATGAGTAAATCGGTATCGCGGTAATTACACTCAAATTGTACTCTAAATTATCACGAGTACCCATAGGCAAACGAGATATAAAGATCTACAATTCTTATAAAATTACGCGATACGATCAAAATTAATCATTACATTCATCGGATCGACGTTATACACATGCACTAACACATCAGGTTGGGTTCATGCATCCCAACCTTGAAAAAAACCTAGCCGGACATGATACTTTGACTAATGCATGAAATAATGACGTTGCATGTGTATGAATTCATGATGAAACTAACTAGAAACATGTAAATACGTATTATGAATGCGAAAACAAGTTGAATCTAATGGGAAAACAAAGCATACAAGAGCAATAATAAGAAACAAGAATCTTGAATTAAAACTTGCAAAAACAAACCCGAAACAATGAATTCTTGAAGTAATTTGTGCCCTTGATGTTCCTAGATATTTCTCCCCTTTTTCTCTATCAAAAAATCTCTAAAAATAGCCCTAAAAGCTGCCCCTAGGTTAATACCTCCGTTCCCCACAAGTTTGGAGTGTTTTAAACCTATTAGGAGACTTGGAGACCAATCAAAATAAAAGACAAAATTCGCGTGTCAGGTACATGCGAACCGGTTCGGGTGTACCTGGCTGGGGTTCGCATGTACCAGGCTGGTCTTGCCTTCAACACTTAGATTTTTTTCTGGTTTTTCTCTTCTTTTCTTGGATTTTTCTTCAACTTCAACTGAGCATAACTTTTCAACCGTAGCTCGGATTTGGGTGCCGTTTCTTCCAGTGTTCTCGTTGTTCCGAGATCTTCAACTTTCCAGAAGGCCCAACCTCCAGAATCGGGCTGTCAAATTACGAAAATGCCCTTGAACTTGCCTTCTTAGCTTTTCTTGCACTGTCTTGCTTCCTCTTTTGCACTGCTTGCATAATTAACCTGTAAAACCAATAAGAGAAGCACGAAACACAAAATACTCGCCAACGAAGGTTAGTAGCATAAATGTGAATCAAATCCATATCTGTTACATCACTCGGGTTCACAAAAGTACTGAAATTAGGGGAATAAATATACAATATTTATGCCCAATCAAACCCTCCTAACTTAGAACTTTGCGCGTCCCGAGCAATGTAAAAGAATGAAAGTAAGAGTTAGGGACACTTCAAGGACTTTATTGGTATAGAGTACCACTTTCGCGGGCAAGCGATTGCATTTAGCGTATGCAATAAGCCTTTAAACCTCTAGGTTACCCTAGTAGGACGAGTTGTGTCTCGTGAGGGTTTGCAGTGAATGTACCCACAAAATTCGACTCAAAGAAAATTCAAAATACGCAAAAATTGTACAATTCAAACTTTTCCATAAAATAGTCATCATCAAGTCATATTTACAAGTCTCAAACCGTAGTGTGTGTGTACGAAGCCGGAAATATAACCGCCAATTTCCATCGATTGATCATTACGTTACTTATCCGAAAATTCGTTTTGATTTCAATTTCTCACGGAATGCACTCACAAACGAATCTCTCGGATTATGGCTATTCTCTCGGCATGCGTGATATAAGGAGTAAATGTAATGGAAGCAAATACACGCATGCAATTAGAAAGACGAAAATTTTATGGTGAAGGGATCTCTTCAACGGATTATGGTTTTTAAAAATGGGAACATTGCCTCTATTTCGCGCACTTAACCTCTTATATTATCTTTTGGTGTCTTAGCTCTCCACGCGGTAATCAATTTTCGCAATTTGGACTCGGTTAGGACTTTTTCGGGTTGTAGGGTGTATAGGGTAAAATGAAGGCGGTATGGAAGGTGGGAATTGGAAAAGTCATTCGTGATGTCTGTTTGTGCATTTTCCGGGCTATGGCTCATTTTTTTCTTCTTTTTTTTTCTTTTCTTTTTTTCTTTGTTGCTATTTTTGTTGAGCATTCTTCTATTTTTTTTTTTGCCCCCTTTTTGTTGCACTTTTCGGACTTTATTTGATAAATGTTCGATTTTCACAATTCCGGGCTTTTTTGGGTTTTTCGGGTTGTCAAACGAAAGGGAAAATTATTCAGCTCAATTTGGGTTACAAAAGGGATAATTTTTCGCTACTTTTTCTGGCCAATATTTTTGGGGTGAGAAACGAGGGCCTACTTCATTGCCCAAAATTCCAATTGCGTTACCATATGCGTTTCGAGGTGAATTTAAGTTTAGAGACTCTTTTGGCATGATTTTCAAGGCAACATTGCACACATTTTTTTAAAACCGATCAAAATGAAAGGATTGAGATCCTTGATAACTTATTAAGCGCTAAAAAGAACTTTGAGTTAACAATTAACTCGGATTGATTTAAAAACTCGCAAAACGTGATAGGCTAGAATCTCACCGGGTTTGTTAATCTCCACATTTATTCGTTAAGTCGTCAATTTTCGCTCAATTTCCATCTTTAGTCAATTTCGGCTTTGTGTATGTTGGATATTTACAATTTGAGACTCCAATTTGACTTTTAATGATATTTTTGAAAAATTTGAATTCCAATTTTTATTTATTTTGAACAAAAATATTTTTGGATTTTTCAAAATTTTATGATTTTTTTGGAAATTTTGGGCATTTTTGAAAATTTATGAAGTTTTAGAAATACGCACTTGTGACCCCCCCTAACTTAGACTTTTGCATTGTCCTCAAGCAAAAAGGACGAAAATCTAACTCAAGGCGAATGAAAAGTGCGGAAAAATAAAACAAACAAATATGAAAAATGCAACAAGACACTATATGACACTCATGCATGACTCAAAAATACGACAACAATCACCCCATACGCGTCGGGGGTGCGACGACCTCTCATCTCTCCATAAACTCACCCGACCCCACTTATGGGGGTTGATGCTCTCCTTGTCACTCCTGTCCTAGGATCATATTCCAATAATCGAAACAAGTTGGGACCTCGCCCATAGATAAAGGATAGACCGGGAGACTCGTCGTGACTAATTGGAAAGGGATCCTCGTGATGCTGACTCAAAGCATGGTCAACGTGCACTGACTCGGAGGGGACACCTAGGTTTCTTTCAATTTTTAAGACGCATGGGTCGGGCTTTAAGTCGGATGAACCACAACTTTTCTCCTCACTCGCCTTTGGGACCTCTAGTGGTATGGGTGGATGGTCACAAAGAAGAAATTCATTGATTTTATCTTCCCATTCACTTTCTTCTAGGTGTCTAAATGAATCCATTAGAGTTTGGACTTGGTCGTTAAGGCTCTCATCTAGGCTCTCATCCACCGGACCGAATTCTTTTTCAAATTCTTCCATGCTCATGTCCCCTAGATCTCTCTCTCTCGCGGTGCCAACATCCTCTCTAACTTGCTCGCTTTCTAACTCCACCATTTTTCTCTCTTCTAACCCCTCTCTCTCTCGCTCTATTGCGGTCACTACACACCTCTCTTCCACTTTTCTCTCCGCGTCACAACTACCACTATTACCTGGTGAAATAGGGCACACCCCTAATGGCTCTCTCTTGTGGGACCTCTCACTCTCCTGGCTCGACACTAAGCAGGACCCTAGGGCCTTTCCACAATCATTTTCCTCAAAGTACTCCCCTACGATATCGTCTATAAAGCTCACCGCGTGAAGGTCATCTTCTTCTTCCGTATGTTGGGTGACATGGAAGATGTTGGTCTCTAAAGTCATATTCCCAAAGGTGAGTTGCATTCGCCCATTCCGAGTATTAATGATGGCGTTAGCCGTAGCTAAGAAAGGGCGCCCAAGGATGATGGGAACATGGTTACTCCAGTTAAATGAGGGCTCCGTGTCCCAAATGACAAAGTCTACCGGTAAGTAGAAAGTGTCAACTTGGACGATCACGTCCTCGACTATGGCTCTTGGGATCTTCACGGTTCGATCCGCTAATTGGAGAGTGACCTTAGTGGGCTTGAGGTCGCCCAAGTCAAGTTGCCTATAAATGGAGTAAGGAAGTATGTTTACACTTGCTCCCAAGTCAAGTAAGGCTTTCTCAATTTTATTATCTCCAATGATGCATGATATGGTGGGTGCACCGGGATCTTTGAATTTAGGAGGGAGATCATTTAGTAGAATGGAACTCACGTTCTGAGCTAGAAAGACATTCTTTTTAACCTTCATCTTCCTTTTTACCGTCAACAAATCTTTGATAACTTTGCCGTAGGCTGGAATTTGCTTGATGGCATCAAGGAAGGGAAAATTCAGCTTTACTTGCTTTAGCACGTCTAGCACTTCTTCACGTGGGGTCCCCTTTTGATCGGGAATTAGCCTTTGAGGAAATGGTGCCGCGGTGGGCGGTTTTGCTACTACCTCGGGCTCACTAGTGTCGTCTTTATCACCTTCATTCAAGGAGACATCTTCGACCTCTTTCGTGTCGGGCGAAATCTCCTTGTTTTTACGTATGTCTCGTGGGGGAGGTGACAAGTCAACGACTCTCCCACTACGTAAAGTGGTAATTGCGCTACATTGCTCAGGATGGTCGTGGGGTGTCGAGCTAACACTAGTTTGACCTTGGAGAGGTCTTTGGCCCTGGGCAGGAAACTTTCCCTTCTCTTGAACACTCAATGAGGATTGTATTTGTGACAGAGTCGCATTTATGTCGCCAATTAGACGATCATATTTGGCATTGTTTGCGGTCTGGCTCATGATGAATTGATTCACAGTATCCTCGAATGTTCTCCGCTGTGGCGGGATATAATTTTCGTGAGGTGGTGGTGCTTACACATGTCCTTGCATGTGTGGAGCTTGTTGGAATTGTTGTGGTGGAGGAGGGGTAACATGCGAAGGAGGGTTCATTGCGGCATGTTGTTGCCCGTAGCTAAAACCGGGATGATTTTTCCACGAAGGGTTGTATGAATTCCCGTGCGGGGCACCGAAATTACCCTCAAAACCTCCTATACTACTAACTTGCTCTTGAAGCATTCCTTTTTAGGCGGGTATCGTCGGGCATTCCTCAGTTGAATGTCCCGCCTCACAAATCGCACACACTTTCTCGACGGGATTTTTGATAGATCCAACTACCTCACATAAATCTCGAAATCCTTTCTCAAGGGTGTCCAATCGACTGTCCGACATAGAGGTCTTATCTACATGGTATAGGCCGGACGCCGATGGAGTGGTGGTCGCTTGACGATTTCGATTCTGAGCATTAGGATCAGAAATATCCCAAGATTGGGTAGTCTCGGCGACATACCTCAGGTGAAGCTCAGCATCATGGCAGTCTAGTTCGATAAACGGACCACTACCCATGGTTTCAATGAGTTGCTTGGAGTTAAGGTTCAACCCATTATAGAGGAAGGAAATGATTTGAGCTGTATCAAATCCATGATGGGGGCACGAAGCAGTTAACTCATTGAAACGCTCATAACATCGATGGAATGGCTCATTATCCAATTGCCTGAACGATTGAATCTGAGCCTTTATGGAGATTGTTCGATGTGGTGGAAAGAACTTCTTGAGAAATCTAGATTGTAACTCGTTCCAAGATGGAATCGAGCTCGGAGGTAAAGACCATAGCCAGGTCTTAGCTTTATCTTTTAGCGAGAAGGGGAAGAGTTTGAGGCGGATTACCTCTTGTGTGCAGGTTTGATCGTTGAGAGTATCACACACGTCCTCAAATTCCCTTATGTGGAGGTATGGCTTTTCAGAATTCATACCGTGATAATGTGGTAGTGTCTGGATCATCCCATTTTTGAAACGAAACTGCCCGGCATTATACGGGAGTATAATGCATCCCGGAGTGACAGTGCACTCGGGATATAAGAATTCTCTCAACGGGCGGTACGGGGGCTCGTCCTCACCGGTAGGTGCATTACTGTGTTACGACATCTCTCTCTCACTTGATGACTCGGCGATCTCACTGGGTGTGCTCGAAGTGTGTCCTACGAAGGAGAAGGGAGTGTTGCTAGAGATTGAGTGTGACGGAGTGGGAGGTGGGATCCAGAACTGTGGGGCGTTCAGAGTGTGGGGACTATCAGGATTATACTCAACAAGTGGATTTTCGTGAATGCTGGTTGGTGTATTATGGGGTGTGGGAGTGGTTTCAGAATTTTGCATTAAAGCTTAGGAGAGATGGTGGTGAATCTTTTTGTGCTTTTTATATTTTTTATTTTTTATTTTTTGGATTTTTGAATTTTTGGTCAAATCTTTGGATTGACTCGATCTAATCCTAAGTCTACCTAATTCCCCGGCAACGGCGCCAAAAACTTGACACGACTCAGAATGTGTCTCTAAAGTGTGTGCTCTCTAGGCTCAAGTGCAAGCCTGTCGTTCAAGTAATAATCCGACAAGTCGGGTATCGATCCTTAGGGAAAAAGGACAACAGAGTTGTGACGACGGGATAAGATAGAGGAATCCTAACGTTGACTCTAAGAAGAAAAGAAAAAATTGATTTGGTCTTTTGGGATTGATTAAACTAAATGCAATTACGAAAGTATAATGAAAAATGCAACTAACTAAACTACCTAGATTAAGAATGAAGGATTGAATTGAAACTTTTAACTAAATGATGAGAAAACAGGATGGGAATACAATCCCCCAACCCTAGTGTAATGCAGTGACAACGTCAATTATAAATTTATTCGATTAATTCAAACCCGGAATTTAGTACTCCCAAGCATTATGTATACGAGGTTCAAGCCCGCGTCATACCTAATCTGAGGATGAGTAAATCGGTATCGCGATAATTACACTCAAATTGTACTCTAAATCATCACGAGTACCCATAGGCAAACGAGATATAAAGATCTACAATTCTTATGAAATTACGCGATACGATCAAAATTAATCATTACATTCATCGGATCGACGTTATACACATGCACTAACACATCAGGTTGGGTTCATGCATCCCAACCTTGAAAAAAACCTAGCCGGACATGATACTTTGACTAATGCATGAAATAATGATGTTGCATGTGTATGAATTCATGATGAAACTAACTAGAAACATGTAAATACGTATTATGAATGCGAAAACAAGTTGAATCTAATGGGAAAACAAAGCATACAAGAGCAATAATAAGAAACAAGAATCTTGAATTAAAACTTGCAAAAACAAACCCGAAACAATGAATTCTTGAAGTAATTTGTGCCCTTGATGTTCCTAGATATTTCTCCCCTTTTTCTCTATCAAAAACTCTCTAAAAATAGCCCTAAAAGTTGCCCCTAGGTTAATACCTCCGTTCCCCACAAGTTTGGAGTGTTTTAAACCTATTAGGAGACTTGGAGACCAATCAAAATAAAAGACAAAATTCGCGTGTCAGGTACATGCGAACCGGTTCGGGTGTACCTGGCTGGGGTTCGCATGTACCAGGCTGGTCTTGCCTTCAACACTTAGATTTTTTTCTGGTTTTTCTCTTCTTTTCTTGGATTTTTCTTCAACTTCAACTGAGCATAACTTTTCAACCGTAGCTCGGATTTGGGTGCCGTTTCTTTCAGTGTTCTCGTTGTTCCGAGATCTTCAACTTTCCAGAAGGCCCAACCTCCAGAATTGGGCTGTAAAATTACGAAAATGCCCTTGAACTTGCCTTCTTAGCTTTTCTTGCACTGTCTTGCTTCCTCTTTTGCACTGCTTGCATAATTAACCTGTAAAACCAATAAGAGAAGCACGAAACACGAAATACTCACCAACGAAGGTTAGTAGCATAAATGTGAATCAAATACATATCTGTTACATCACTCGGGTTCACAAAAGTACTGAAATTAGGGGAATAAATATACAATATTTATGCCCAATCAAAGAGTGATCCACCGACACCATTCCCTCCTTGTTTACTAGATTGTCCAGAATCCCCTATTTTCTTACTCCCCTTCAAATGAAGGTGGTGATCCTGGAAATGAATCAAAGATGCATTCATCACGTCACCAAAAGTTTGTAGGGCAGGGTTCCCCAACAGGTGTTGCCTTATCCTCCAATTCAGACCCCCGACAAATTTAAAAATTCTCTTATCTTCCGTACTTACCTCATTTGGCATAAAATTTGCTAAACGGGTAAATTTCTCTTCAAACTCCGCCACTGTTCACTCCCCTTGAGTAATATCTTGAAGCTTCCTCCTCATATACTTCTTGATTGCTGGAGGAAAATACTTTCGTTTAAATAAAATACAGAACTCGAAGATAGTCATAGTATCCCTTTGTTCCGGAGTTGTCACCGACTCCCATCATTGGAGAGCTTCTCCTATCAATTTAAAGGTGGAGAGAATCTATTTCCTCTCCTCACTACATTCCACCACTTGAATATGGTGTTGAATATCCTTCCTCTATTGATTTTCCAAGATCACATCAATGCCACCCTGAAATTCTAAAGGGTGACCTTTCTGGAAGGATTCTATAACTCTTTCCCACGCAAAGGGTCCCGTATGGGCTTGATCCACCGATGATGCCGGTTATTGAGCTTGTGGAAGTTGTTGTGCCATAGCGGTCATTACAGCGTTGACTGCATGGGCTACAATATTAGCCACCTCTGTCGAATTCATAGTTCCTTGTGATGGTGGGGGCTCTACGTCATCTTCAACTTGATTCACCCTTGTTAGGCGACCTCGACTAGGCGGCATCTGAGATAAAAAATAAATGAATCAGCATACAGTTAAAATAAATTATCCTGGAGGAAGATCGCAAACATGCATAAACAAAACAGTCCTAATAATATGGATCTATATCAAAGAACGCTACAGTAGAACGTGACAAGTCCGCACAGATCCTAAAGAATCTAGAACCTGATGCTCTGATACCATTTGTGACACCCTGTGTATTAAAATAAGAGGTGGCCAGCCCGCTACTCCAATAAAACAGGAATCTTAAATGGTCCATTCTTAGAATCACTGTCGCATAAAAGATAATACGATACGACAACCCAATATTTTAAAAACGAATGTCAAAATATTTTCTAATTTAAAATAAAACTATTTCAGTAATTTATTTCTGTAACAAAAGAGTTAATATACAATTAATAGTTTGATATAGTTTACAAAGCATAACCGAATAAGCTGTTGGTTAACAGACTGATATAAAAAGGTTACGCCGAATATAACAGTAGCTATGAGATACAAACTTGGGCCACACACCTGAATATAACTTACGAATCATAACTAGAATATCAAAATAGTTTGATGCGTCTAATACAAAAATCCTACAACATCCACAAGGTGTCGTAGCTCCTTAACACTAGAAGGGAAGGTCAGAACGGGCGCCCTTGCGGTGGGACACCTGAACATAAACAATAACCACACCAAGAGACAAAATATAAACGGGTAAGGGCCACCCGGTTTGATATGATTTGCAAGTGAATAAAATGCATAATAATTATGAATGCCATATTCCATAAATAGGTTATATTCTCTCTTCACTTAAAGAATTATACTCAGCCCTCTTCTAAAGTGCACATCCTAACGCGTACAATTCATTTTTAAGTTAAGCTACCCGACTACTTAATAGGAATAACCTAACTCTAACCAATATGCCTGGTTTACCAATTATCATTTAACCTCACAAGTCAATTAATAATTAATGATCACAAATAATCAGAATTGATCCATAACTCTATTTAGTCATTTGCGTTAAAACACAATTTGAATGAGAGCAGTTATATTCATACAATAACATTTCTAAAACCATCCTTACGAGAATTACCCCACTGGATGTGTTCCCTAATAGCTATCATCTTCTAGGGCCTAGTCTCATGACCACCTGGGTACCCTAAATCACAACGCATGGGAAGCAGCCATATACCTTCGACAGTGAGGCGTAACCATACCCAGAATTACTTCACTTCGAATGAACAATCACACAATGTAACAACTGGTGCTATGGCATGAGGACTATATTCTCCCTGCATCATTAGCCAGGGGATTCACCTATTTTGTGGAACTTCCCTTATGATAGCATTTAGAGAGGTATGTACATATATGCCATTATCACAAGATATATTAGTTTAAACACACAGTTCTTTCTTCTGAAACCATATGTGCATAATGAAATTAAGATACAAGGTATAAACACTCCCATACTAGCCCCCGAAAGTCTAAATGATACTAACCGACTCTAGACTAGTCCAACAACCATTTACTTAAGGAAATAAGGCATTACGCACTCGTAACTAATCCCCGAAAATAAGCCTGGACACCCCCTTACTATCCTAGGGTATTACTTCCCTTAAGTGAGATCATAATAATCTATAATACATTATATGAGAAGGTCCTTAAGCCTTAAACCCAATAGAAAATGAGTAGAAGCAAAGTTTGAAAAACTTAGTAAAACATCACTATTTCCGAATCGATTCGCCCTGGTTGAATCGATTCGGCCGAGAGAACCAAACTTTCTGCTAAGTTGATGAATCTATTCGGCTTTCCCGAATCGGTTCGCTAACACAGACTTGTAGCCTACCATTTTACCGAATCAATTCGCCAGGGGCGAATCGATTCATCTGGGTTGGACAACCCAGTTTTGGCTACGGGTTTGTATGAACCCTAAATCCCCCAACTTCTTCTTCTCTCATCTAAACCCAACATCATTAACCAACATCATATACAAACAATTCCTACACAAGAACCCACCACTATAAACCCATCAAATCATGTTAATATCATATACATAAGGGTTTAAACATCAAAATCACCAAAATCACCAAATGGTTTAAACTTAAGAACACGAACAATTTATTCACATACAATCACACATCTATGCAAGATAGAAAACTTGCCTCAAGATTGAAGTCTCGTATTTCTCCTCGTTGAAACGATTCCAAGCTCAAATCACCAATTCCTGTCTTTTTCTCTTCTTTCTCTCAAGCTCTTCTCCTCTCTTCCTCTTTCTAGGTTAGACACAAATGAGCTTTAATTGCTCTTACAAAATTAAATACCCAAAAGATCTCAAATGTACTTAAGTCCAACATTAAATGCTACTACATATTTAAATGACTCGTAACATCATATTTAAGTCGTAACTAGTCAAAAGTGCCCCGGAACCCAAAACGCACCCGACACTTATTTTGACTATCTCAACCATTCTGGGACAAACTGTGCCCTCTAAACTAACATCCGAGATATCTTTTATAATTTCCTATCCCAACTTCATATTACTTTTCTTAAATAGTCCGATTGGGATATAAACCATAACCGTCACTTTAAAGCGCAACGACACAACATAATGTAATATTACACTATTTACATTCATATAAACGTAAATATGCAATACTCATATTTATTAACTCTTAAATCATACAAATTAATATTTAATTCCATTTTTATTCATTTTAAATGACTAAGCCACATGGCAACTTATATAAAAATAATTACTCAAAAGTGAGGGGTATTCTCTCCCGATTAATATTTTAATTAACACATAATATTCAATTCTATTATGTTATGGAACGTGTGTAATTTAAAAATACCAAATTAAATAAATTCTAAATACTCAGAAATACGGGGTGTCGCATGATTCACTTTTGTTTGCCCAACACCCACTCTCCCACTACACTTATTTCAATTTAATTCAGAACCCCATATACTTATTACATTACATGTAAGAACACAACCGTGCCTCTTTCTTTCCACCCCGCTCAACCTCGCAAGTATAAGTCTCTCTCTCCCCCCCCCCCTATTTTGTCTAATTCGTAATCTTTATGGAGGATCCGCATAGATTTATACAAAGATCATGGACCTTATCACCTAGAGGAATTTGTGGCATATCTGTATGGGTGTCAGGATTGTTTTTAAGTGTTGTTTTATGATGATTTTTGAAATTCCTATAAGATTGATGTTTGTTTCTAAATGTCAGTAATTTTTTTTAATGTCAATGGAACTATTAATTTGATTAATGAGTATGGGATCCCTCACAATTATTTGACAAAATTCCTAAATGGGATTTTTACTTTTTGTTTCTTAAATTTTTTATTGGATTATAGGTGATGAATAAAGATATGCCTAACATGTGTTATGATATTTCACTTTCCACTTTAATCGGGTTGAAAATGTTGGAGTTGACGCGTTGAGTAGTAACCAAAACATTTTATGGCTTAGAAATTATTGGTTTCTCAGATATTTGTCGCTTGTAGATTACATGTTTGAATGAATGCCCAACTGAGTATTTTTATTTTTTATTTGATATTTTTCCTTTTTAATGTTAAATATAATAGTAGTGGGTATGGCTTAAGTGCACTTTCAAATAACTAATTGAGAAGATTGATAGTAATTTGTTCGTACGTCTTTGGTCACAAGTTTATTTTATGTTTCTTATGTGTTGGTAATCAATATGGTCATATTGAAACACATAATTGGGTTCAATTTTATATGCAACAAGTTGACATGGTTTTAGGTTTTACTTAAATTAGTCTTTGTTTATGTATTATTTTTAATGGTTGTTATTCTCCATGTACCTAAATAATTAAGCTCCTAAATTATGTTTATGTTTCTTGAGTATTTCTACCTCTATATGATTCTCATATTGTTTTTAATATTGAGTTTCCATATGTTTCAAGATGTTGGATCTCATATAACTCTTGCAGTTCGTTTGAGGTACCATTATGATCCTTTTTTTCCTTTTTACAGATTTTTCTTCATTGCCTTTTCTTTGAGTATTGCAAAATTTGATTAGATGCATTAGTTTCATATTTTTCTTTGTTTAACTTACTTTTTTATCTACCTATTATCTTTAAATACTGATGCTTTGGATGCTATAGGTGAAGACAAACATTTAAGATGCCAATTCAAGTAGATATCACTTTGTTCACTTTTTTTTTTCTTATTTAATTCACTTTTCTGTTATGCATCAATCTATTAACATAAGGGCTTGAATTAGTTTTTGGTTTCTTGTTTAATTTGGATGCTTTATTTTTTGGGGTTGTCGAATATAGTAGTTGGAGATTTAAAATATGAGCTTAAAGAAAACCATTGTTGTGTAGTTTTTGAAGCTTTAAAATATGAGGTAATCATATTATCAAGTTTATTTTCTGCTTGGTGTTTCATTTTTATAAACTCCATCCCTGTTTAAGTAATATTTCCTCATTTTGGAAGCAATGTCATTCATTGGATATGGAATGTAAGTATAATTCCATGAAACATATTCTTAGTCAATTTAAAAATCTAGTTTGATGCTTGAATTGAAGTGAGTTTTCATAGTTATTGAAACTTTTAGAAAGTGAGTTTGATATAAAAGAGTAATGGAATATTTTGGGAGTGACGTTTGATGTAAAAGGTAAAACATTGATGGAGGCATGGAGGTATTAATTATGTTGTTTAAGTATTCTTATGTGCTTTAAACCCCAAGAAATTTTTATATTGGATTTTTCTTATGATGTAAGGTGCAAATAGTGACCTTCATTGAGCTTTTTCTTTTTGATGTAGTATATTAGATTCACATAGTTGAGTCTCAAAACTATGTAAATTTAATTAAATGCATTACAAATATAATTTTTTTTATAATTTTATTTTACATTATATTTTTTTCACATATTTTGCAGGACAAAAAAGAGAAGAATGTTATACGTAGTGTAGTGTAGTTTAGTTAGGTACACCGGTGGTAATATTAAGTAAGTTCCATCAAGGCACCAGGAATGTGTTTTACAAAGAAAAAAATCGATGTCATGACATTGGCAAGGGACTATTTTCCTGTTGAAATCGATTTTAGTGGTTATTGAATCAAGTTTTATTTTTATTTTTATTTTACGTGTACTAATCGGAGTTTTTATATTATTTTATGGGTTTAAGATTTCTAAGGTATAATGACTACGCTGTATATCTCGGTGAAGGGATAATGAGCAGTGCAAAACATGGTTGACTTAATAATTAGTGGAATGGGATAATGAGATTTTTGGAATGGTGTTGTGGTGATACTATTTTGGGTGTTTTAAACCCTTCCTAAGTTCTAAAAAAATTTAAGTAATGCTCCATTACTATTGACTTACTATTGTTTGAATATAGTCCACATTAATTTAAACATAGGTTATGTATCTTTACCATAATGAATTTTGAACATCACAATAATGTATATAAAAGTATTGAATTTAGATATATCGATGTTCTTCCATTATATGGGTTCTATTTTTCTCTAATAAAAGTTTCATATGAAAGTTGATTGTTTAATCTATTGTTATTCTATAGTACAGACAAAACATAGTAGACACGGAGCATGAATTTATGCCCGTGCCAATGGTGAAGTTTTCATTCTTATAATTAATTTAAAAAAAATTAGTGTTACCACATAGTTAATGATATTTCATTCTAAATATTTATTGAAGTTTTTTAGTTGTATATTATATATTTTATGTGCTAATCTTTTCCATGGAAATGCAGATTTTTGGGAGATCCATAAATTTATAATATGGTAAATATATCCTCATGTCAATAGTGAGATTTTGTGTGATACGATAATAGGATTATAGTCCTAAATATTTTTTTAATTTCAATAATTTAGGGAGAATAATTTTAGTTTGGTACTAAAATTCTTCGATATAGATAGTATAGAGAATGAATTCTGATGCATTTCAGTGCTTTACTATTCTTGAAGTGGTTTAAAGGTGTATTTATGCTATTTATCTACAGATGATTATTGGTACCTCTTCTTTATCTCAACCTAGGGTGTTGATTATTCATCAATGGACAATGTACATGTGCAACCACTCCGAATCAGATAATTATTCATCAACTCTAAAAGGGGACCCCGAGATATCCCTTCCCCTAGTAGGCCTTTTCCTCCCACCATCGTATGTCGTCAAGAAACTTGCAACAAATGTCAATTTTATCCACAAATGAGACATGCCTTGAATGCTCGATAATTCATGAACAATGCTTCCCTATGATGCTTAAAGTATGATTCAGATGATATAAACCTTTACTTTCATTTCCTTTTGTTAGGACCAAACAACCTCATGTGACTTTCAGAACTCCACTTACAATTGAAATCTAGCAGCCCCTGGAATCTAATTTGTTAATGAATATTAGATTCTTTCATAATTTCAGGACATATGCCATACCACCCTAAGTGCTCTCCACCTTATCAAACATTCACTACACCAAAATAGACAGTTGGTCACATTTTTGGCCCATGACCAAGGCCTATTGGGCACGGTTTCAGCCCGGACCATATTGAGGGTAACAAAATTGTGGGTCATGGTCCAAAACCATTAACCCAACTGTGTGTCCCGGTCCCACGGGGGTCACAGTCTAACACTGTGACCCAATGGTCATGGCCTAAAATCGTGACCCCTAGTGTGACCATTTAAAATTATGACACCCCTAGTGTGACAATTTAAAAACATAAAATAGTTAGTCATGCCTAGATATTTTATGTTTTTAAATTGTCACACTAGGGATTATGAATTTAAACTGTGACCAATACTAACACCTAATTATATAAATATATATTTTATCACGCTTTTGGACCCTGACCAAATTATAAAAAAAAAATTTAATTTTCTACATCCCCAAAAAACCTGTAAATTGGTGATAATAACATCTCAATATCCTAATTAAAATATAATGTAGTGATTGTTTCCTTCCAGAAACAAGACTTCAAATTGTTCCTTCTTCAACTAGGAATACAAACAAGAGTTCAGAATGTACTAAATGGTAAGAAAAAATGGACTTGAATCCTAAAATAACTTTGGGATGCCTATGAATCCAAAATGGCATCAAAATTCACGTAGTTCGTAAGATGAACAAGGTTGGGGTCTAAATAATAATCCGAATCTGGGGTGTCTCTTTTGATTTATAAAAATATATGTGAAATGTGTTGGAAGTATAGAAAATTATAAGAACACTCTCAATTAGGAATTGTGCTATAGGTGCCCCCTTTTGGGGGTTTTTTATTTATTAAAATATATGTGAATGTATATATGACATTAGGGATTAATGATACAACTAAAAATGAAATAATATAAATAAATTAAATTAATTTTATCAATAAGAGAATTTGATGCCTCGTGTCTTGGTGAACATCACATAACACATACCACCAATCAAGGCAACCACACATATATTGAACATTAACAGAATTCGTAACCATTTCTACGGTTACCTCAGATTGGCGATTTGTTATCAGTGTCGCATTCAAAACTTAAGAAGATTTATATAATGATATTTTGTAAAATCTGAGCGATGGAAAAGTAAGTGTAAGATATATGAGTAGAAGATACATAAACTTAATTAAATACGATGGTTGTTCTAATACATATGATACAAATAGGGTTGTCATATAAGAGTTAACTAAATGACAATAATATAATGTGTTTCAAAGCTCAATCATTGTCTAAATCAACTAAAAGAACAACCAAATTAGTATCATCATCAAGAGCTGACTGAAATTCTTAAGGAACCTTTAATGTGTCTGCTCGAGTAGTCAAACCTTTTAGTTCATGCATAACAATAAATCAATTGTCATTATTTATGCACTTAGAGTAGAATACATCCTTGCCATTTTGAAATGCATAAATAACGGCACTTCGATCAAACGATCTTCACTCTTCATATTAGATAAATCTACCATTACAAGTTTTGAGGGAGTATCAACTTTACAACCATTCTTAGTGTCCTCCACCATCACCCAATCACAAATAAAAGATTACCTCATTGAAGTCTAAGCTAGTTTCAGAATTTATTAGACAATCCCATAATAAGTCATCATGGTATCCTTTGGATTTTTATCGCTTTTTATAGCTACACAAAAATCAAGACAGAAATTGATATTCCACTGTTTTACATCCATAGTTTTTCCTCGCATGGGTGTGAGATGAAATCAAAACAATTGACGCAAAATTTTTTAAACTCCTTCGCACATAAACTAGGACCTTTGTCTAGGCGTGAAAGCCTTAAAGACGCATCACCTTTCCTTAAAATCTTTATTTTTAATGGATTTATATTATGACATGTTTTACAATATGTACATAAATAATCGCAATATAAAAGGTTGGAATTGCCTTTTTTAATACACTTGTCGTAAAATAATTTATCTTCTAAATTCTTGTTATTTCACCCTTATACTTCCCAAATGTGTTCATAAAATTATAGAGTTTATATGGTAACAGAGAGGATACAAGTAATCAAATAAAAATAACTTATATATGTAGTTACTTACTCTCTCGAATCTTCAACTTAATCTTGGGATTCGAAGACATAATGAGTTACTTGGTCATATTGCAGTTTGGTGAGTCTCACCTCTTTTGGATTCTCGAAAGGAATTTCATCCTCAAACTCATCAGGTTCCTCAATAACTCATTCTCCACAATCATTGAACCTCCTAAGCCCTTATTTCGGCATTTGTTCCCAGACGTATAATGATGATTATATTGTTATGTATTCTTTTGCAATTAACCCTCTAATATATCGTGTATTTTTAACATAGTCTTTAAAAGTTTTCATTAAGAGCTTGAAAGGATACATCTAACGACACTTATAGGTTCACACAACAAAGCCTCATCCCATACATGCACAACCAGATGGACGCTGTTATCAAAGAACGACGAAGGAAAATACTTTTCTAAGATAAAAATTGCCTCGGCTAAAGTGGCTTTCGTAGCCTTAATGTTCTTCTTGTTTACCACTTTTGCACACAGTAAGGTAAACCACAAACTAATAAGCATAATTTCCCTGTGAAGATCTTTTTTCTCATAAAAGCAATGCCTAAATAATATAAGGATTAATTGGATGATAACGTGAAAGTCGTGAGACTTGTACTATTTGAGGTAATTTGGTTAGTAGCTTATAACCTTATGCAAATTATCAAAATAACTATTCGAAGTCTTCAAATTGAACAACGTGTCTATGAGTATCTTTTTCTCACTAGTAGTCAAAGTGAAAAAACCCGTAGGAGTCAAATTTCTTCCAGTTGTAGGGTTATTTTTAACCATAATTTTTTTTCATCTTCTTTAGGTTGCGATGCACCCTTTCTCCATATTTCAAATGAGATCCACCCACACATGTTTCTACCATATGTTTCACAAAATTCTTCTTTGTGTGAATCACATCAATTACATTCCATACACAATGCTCTTTCTAATATGGCAAGTCAAATAAGATTGACCGTATGAACTATACCTTTATTTTACGGTGATCTAGGGGATCCTCCCTAGATTTATGCTTCTAGCCTACAAATTATGGGTGTTTGCCTACAAACTTATTCCCTGAAGTCTCAGCCTTTTCCTTCTCCTTGATTTGAAAATCGAAAAGCTTTGATGATTTTTACCTACGCTCTTGACTGATAAGTAAAAAGTTAGACTTATCGTTCCTAAAAGGGTGAATGCTTGGAAAAAATCTACAATGACTGGCATAACTCATTTTCTCAATATGATGTAGCCAAGTGGATTCAATTTCCTCCCCACAGATGGGACATCCATAATAATAATAAACATTGCAACTGGATAAGCTCCCATAGATAGGAAAGTCATGGATTGCCCACATAACCATTTTAGGTGTGAACTATTCAACCATGTGAGAGTCTAACTCCCATATGCCTTCATCCCACAAATCTTTAAGTTCTTTGATTGATGGGTCTAAAAAAATATCAATATCATTATCGGTAATCTTTGGTCGGGCTATTAGCAACGACAATAGTGTGAACTCTTTTCTCATGCATAGTGTTGGAGGGAGACTTAAAATCTCCATGAGAATTGAACAATAACTCTAATTAGTGATTAAATTACTAAAGGGGTTAAACCCGTTGGTTGATAATGCAAGACGAACATTGTATGGTTCTTTTATGAATTCAGGGTGTCGTGCATTTAAAAGTTACCACATGAGTGAATTAACCAGGTGACGCATAAAATGCTCACCCACCTCGTCTCGAGCGTATAATTCCATGGCCTCTGCTATCCATGGTACAATGCACTACACCAAATCTGCCGAATTGTCACGATCATTGACCTTGACAAGTTGGACTTGTCAAGGTCAATGACTGTGACAATTCTGGGGGTGACAACTTTTGTTGTCACGGACTTGTCACGGTCAATGATCGTGATAATTTCATTAGACTTATCACGGTCATGTCACGGTTAAGGACCATGACAAACCTGTGACATTTAATAAAATATTGTGACGGTCAATGACCGTGACAATTCTGGGTAGAATTGAAAAAAAATCTGTTGGGCAGTATGGCCACTGCCACTGCCCAGCAGTATATTTTTACCTGTTATAGCAACTTTGTACCTGTTCAAACATATATCCAAATAAAATAGAGATAATGCAAATATACATTCAAAACAATATGCATCACGATATAATCCAAATATAATTCAAATGAAACAACTTAAAACAATTCAATTCAAATAATGTCACTATATGTCTGGGGTAAGGTTAGCTCTGAGGAGGTGAGTAGGCCACACAATATACGAATTAACACACCCAGTAATATACATCATGCCGCATTGTTCGCGCAACCACAAGGGGGTGTTTTCCTTCCCGAGTATCACATGCGTGATGATCACCTTGGACTCGATGTCTTGAAGAAAATGTCCATGAACTGGCATACCCTGGACGGTACCTCAACCCCCGCCCTCTCCGCTGGCCATTAAATATGTCCAATAAAAACATGCTCGAAAAATAAAGTTTCGGCATCGATCGGAATAAGGGAGCCAAATAGGGGAGTGGATCATTAAAGTCTGCACGTGTCGGCGATGAAGCAGCGAGGTCCACATCCTCGTCATCCTGCACCTCCTCCTCCACCACCTTTTCCTTCCCTTTCCCATTACGGTTTCTGCCCAACGAACGCTTCATGAATAAGCACATATCTTGGACCGTCGCCTCCAAACGGGACAACTTTGCATCATGCGAGTCGACCGTTCGAACCAACTCGGTGTCGCTCGCCTCCAATCCGATGATCCTAAATTTGGCCACCCGCGAGCTCACCCCCTTGTCCTCCCCTTGTGATCAGCATCAAGCACTTGGCTGAGTGCATCTGTGGACAAAGATGCCTTGTTAGCATCAGACTGTGACTCATGCACTTCCTTAAGCTTTGCCTGAAATGACAAAAGTCACATGATTAGTAAAATAAGTAAATAAAAAAATTATAACGTAATTAATAAAAAGTAAACTGTCATATTACTTACAATCGTGGTCGCGACGCTCGAGGACACCTCATTATCCTTCCCCTTCTTCTTCTGAATAGCCATATAAGTATTGAGCCTATGTGGCCTACCCCCAGGGCCACTCACTGTCCCCTGAAATAAAATTAAGTAAAATAAGTATCGGCCTCGCAAAGTAAAATAATGCAGAATAATATATTTCTGTAGTTATAGAAAAATTAAATATTACCATCATCTTATGCTCCACCTCGGCGTAAGACATCCGATCGGAGTAGTGCACGTCCGTCTTTTTTGCTCGATTTTCCCTCCCCGATTGGCGAGATGCCAATTGTCACTCCCCGATCTCATTGTCAATGAAAATTTTCCATTGTGCCAATGAGATCGGCTCCTTCGGCTGTGAAAATATGGTACTATGAAAAATCTCTTTAATCTAGGGCCAACGGGAAAATATTTCAACACTTTTTTAGGAACTTTTGAGCTTGTGCCTTCCTTACCAATAGATTGGACGTATCTAGGTTCATCGCAAATCGGACAACGATCGAGATTTTCATACTCCTTTCAGTATAGTATGCAGTCATACACACAAGCATGAATCAATTTATACTTATTTCCAAAACCTTTCAAACTGTTCTTCATAACAGGATAGCTTTTTGGAAGCGTATTCTCCTTCGGTAGTAACCCCTTCAGCCATTTCAGAATTCCTGTCATGCTATTTTTAGACAAACCGTACTGTGTCTTCAAACTGCACAAACCAGCCATGGCATGTAAAGTTGTTTGATCTTTCTCACAACCAGAGTATAACAGTTTGGTCGTCTTAAATTTTAAACTTTGGTAGTCATCGTCAAGGTTTATAGTAATATCTTCACGAGCACTTAAACCTTGTACATCATCAGTAATCTCATTCTCCTTTGCTTCATAAACTCCGTACGCATCATCAACTAAATCCTCTAACATATTATGATCTACGTAGTCCCCTTCTGCATCTATTCTACTTGTTGAAGGTTGTTTTGAAGGTTGTTCGGAGACAAAAGTAACTTTTAATTCATCATGAAAACTCCAAAATCGATAACTATATTGCATACCCGATCTTAACAAATGTAGTTCAACTGTTTTCCACTCAAACACCTTACCATTATTACACCTAGCACACGAAAACTCTTCATCATTATGACAACTCTTTGCGTATTTCACAATTTCATTAGCACCTCTGCGAAACACATCACTCATTCTATATGTCTCACCCATCCACTATTTGTATTTCGGATATCCCATCACAGCTACCACAACTAATCACCTATTAAAGGTAAGAAGTGTATATTCATGGATTAGTATAAACAAAACTTAGATTTATAGTATGTTTCATTTAATTATGTCTTATTTATATTCGATTTTTAAATTTCAAATTCAAATTCAATTTATAATAGAAATTTCTATTTCCTCCATCTCCTCTAAAGGGTGAGTGGTCCAATCCCATTCAAGACCGCATTTTTCTGTAATATACTTAATAGCTCATGCACATTGTTACGATTTGAGAAAAATTCGGCAGCATATCCCTATAGTTCTCCAAGTACACGACGTAGATTGGCAAGTGTGGGTGTTATTTAAATTCATCAATTAAAATAACAGTCACACTTGTCAATTTAGTATGTACCCAGAGAACATTAGGATACGACTGCAGAACTTACTCCAAAAGTAACAACTTTAAGCCACTAAAAATATTATTATACAGAAATTATGCAGTCCCAAACTGTCCAAACAGGACAATTCGAGAGATCTCATTACAGGGGTAATGACTCCCGAACGGGTCTAAGGGATATTGAATGCGTACGCATAAGAACTAGAAGGCTAGTATCTATGCGCACTATATGTAATTTCAAGTATGTTTCATTTAATTATCATACTATATATATTGTTCGTTATACAAAGTAATTTTTAAAAAAAAGTTGAAAAATCCCACCCCCATATGGACAATAATCCAGTGGTCATGCCACTTTTAAAATTAACCAACCCAACATCGATCCACTATAATCCAACCGCAATGGCAACAACAAATGTGTATCCCGTACTCCTTCTAATTCATCTACTCAATTAATTATTTTCATCAATTAAACTAACAATTAAAGTATACAATTATTAATTTACTAATTTACAAAGAGGGGCAATCCTACTTGCATATGAAAGGAGCACCAATTATTAATTTACAAAAAAAATTAACAACCAATCAATATTAAATCAATCAATTCTTTTACAAGGGGCACTACAATATGAGGGGAAATATCTAATAAACCAATAAAAATTTAATTAAAAAAAATACTCACACGCACATATACACACACAGGCACATATACATCCCCTGTCCCCTGCCCTCCCCCCCGCTGCCCCTGCCCACCACACTCACACACACACATATATACACACACACGCACAAATACACACACACACACACACGCAGATATACACACATAAACACACACACACGCACATACACCCCCCTTCCCTCCCCCCAGCCCTGTTGCCTCCCCCCCACACACGCATATATACATCACACACACACATATATACACACACGCATATATACATACACATATACATAAATGGAGGAGAAATAGAGAGAGACAACATACCAAAGTTGTAGAGAGAGAGAGTGAGCAGCCACTAGAGAGAGAAAGAGAAATGGAGGGAATAAAATCGGTGGGGAAAAAGAAGAGGGAGGGTTTTTTACTGACAGAATTGTCATGAAAATGTCACAATCACTGACCGTGACAACTTTATAGGCTTGTCACGATCAATGACCGTGACAAGTCCGTGACAACTGTACTTGTCACGGACTTGTCACAGTCATTGATTGTGATAAGCCTTTGTCATGGCCTTGTCACGGTCAATGACCGTGACAAGGCTAAGTGCTGAAAAGGTGTCAATTTGACCATTTTGGTGTAGTGATGAAAAATCTTTTTAACTGTGGCCCGGGGTATAATACATTCATACCTTTTATGCAACTTACGATCTAGCCTTTTCGACTATCATATACCATATATATCGGCTCCTTGCATATAGGACACTCATTCTTCAGTTCATGTTCGTTACAATATAATATGCAATTATATTTGCATGCATGAATAGATTTGTACTTCAAACCAAAACCCTTCAATCTCTTTTTCATGCTCGAATAACTATCTGTAATGTGTTCTCTTTCAGGAGAATGTCTTTAGCCCACATACGAATTGTTGTTATGCTATTTCTCGACAACCCAAATTGATTCTTAACATTATGGATACCGATTAATGCGTAAAATACCGATTTATATTCTTCGTAATTTATATACAAATGTCTCGCATTGACTCTCAATCGTATGTGTATGGGGCTTAGAGCTAAAAACTATAATTAGAGATAATTCTCCTTATTAAAGGAAACTAAAGGAGGATTCAACAAATTTTAGTGAGACCAAAAAAGAGTGTAAAGAGTTAAGTAAGTTGGTGCATAAGCCATCTGGATCAAAGACGTAGAAAGCTAAAGGAAGCACAAAGGAAGTTAGAGTAAGAGCAGAGCTCACTGAAAGCAAGCAAACTAGCCCAAACGATAGAAGAAGTCATAGAGGAAGCTTTCGAAATTTCAAAGAACCTTTGTAATTCGTTTATTATAAGGCATATTATAATATTAGTGAGGTTTCTCGGTACCCATGAGGGACCAGATCTGGAAGGACTTGGGAGAGATTTCTTGCTCTATCTAACAATGTCACTTAGGGAGCCTTTGAGGGAATTAGTTTGATGGATTGTGGAGCAAGCCAATGTTAAGGTATGACTTAACCTCTCCAGATACAACAGGTAAAACACCAGCTAGCCCGAGAGGTCCTAAGTTAAATAAATATGTTGTGATTAACCATTAGTGCCCATGACCAAAGTGTTAATGAGTGGCGAGGGGATGCTGATGTAGAGAAACATTATCTGACATAAAGGAATATTCCTTTTTGACATGATTCCATGCTGAGATATTTTATATAATGTGTTGGTCAGAGCGATCGGTACCTTTTCATTAAAGTAATATTTCCTTCCATACTGACAGATAACTTTAGGCCATGTCGAATAGTTTTATCCCGTGCTAGAGTGGACGGGGGACCAGTATGGGCATGCTAACCTAGTTAAATGAATTTAAGGTTCCACAGAATTTAAGCAAACCATGTAAATAGACAAAGTTGTTTCATTGAGATAGAATGGATGAAAGAATAGGCTATACACCTCAGAGAAAGAGATATAAAGACTTTTGAGAAACTAGAGATTTTATCTTTCACCATTGATACCTTCACCCAAGATTTATATCAAGAACATATACATTGATTAAGATTTGACCTTTATTCCCTCATACACAAGTGTTTGAGTTGCCTACCTAGGGTGTATCTAGAGTTATTTTTTTCTCTCCCTCTAACTGATTGTTTCAAGAGTTCATTTATTATTCTAAACAGATAGTATTTATTGCTTATTGTTATGTTATAAATGAGAGTTTGTGAGTTTACATGAAAGAGTTTGATTAATTCCAATTGAGTTTATTCTTTCATTGCCAATAGAATCTTGTGTTTTAAGTTATCACAATTATTAGAGGTTACGCCTCAGTTTGGGAACTCAGTTGGGGAGGTATTCTTTCAATAAATGTCTCGGGATAACAATACATGTGATATTACTCTTGATGAGATCCGATGGAGAGAGGAACAAGAATAAATGGAACACGAGGTTCCTGGGTATGGGGTTCCTCGTGTAGAGGTTCCCCCAGTTATAACTATTACGGAAGCCGCCTGGGTGACACGGGCTTCCATGAGCACTGTAATGGGGCCCGCTTAGATGGCTCATCTTATGGAGAAATTTATGGAGTTTTTATAAATGCCAACATACATGATGTCATTTAGGGAAATGGTGGACCCCATCTCATTCGTTACCCTCGTAGCACCTTTTACAGTTCCTTCAAGTGGAATTGCTATCTCTTTGACCAAACCATTTGGTCGTTTGAAGAACAACCTTATTTCCTCCGTTACACCTATCATTGGAGCACATGTTGCTGGTAATATTACGCCAATGGTTATTCGGCCAACATCTATGGTGATGGGGGAAGCTACCCCACCCCCTTTGACCGTTGAGGAGATAAAGAAAGAGATATTGGAGATGATAGTAGCTTCCTCATAAAGTGTTAGTGATACTGACTCCATTTATGATGACTTTTTCACTTCTTATTTAAAGGAGTTTAACGATGAAACATATCCCAAGGATTATATTTTCCCCATTTTTGACAAGTACATAGGAAAGAGAGATACCTGAAGAAACGCAACAAGAGGTTTGTGGAGCATTTTGGTGCTCATTGCAACAAAAAAAGCTACATTTTAAGGATTTTTCTAAATCCCTTACGGATAAAGCTTACATGTGGTACTCCCACTTAGACCTAAGGAGTGTGGCTACATGAGAGGATATACACGTTTTGATCGTTAAAAAGTTCTTTCTGGATGAGGATGAATCACTATGACTTATCTTATACGAGAGAGGCAACAATCAGATGATGATGTAGAGGAAAATATAAGAAGATTTAGGGAGAGGTCTCTCAACATGGGAGAAGAGGCCAAGAAATAAAAGTGACTCCAACTTTGCACATAATGTTCCTCCCTGAGTATATTTGTCATTTGATAAATAAAACAAGTTAGGCACGTTTGCAGCATTCTTGAAGTCTATAAAAAATATTTATTTCGTTGTCCACCCAAACCCAATCATGACCAATATATTATTTAAACCACAAACTGAGGTTGAAAGATGCTAGGCTCCATGAGTGCGTGGATGGAGGTGCTGAAGATGAAAGGGGGTAGAAGAAAGACAACAAAAGGAAATTTATATGTGAGAGAGAGAGAGAGAGAAGACCCTCCACCATTGCTTTGCACAGTTAAGGAGTCCATCACATGTTATAACATAATGCTCCATGATGGGATAGTTTATGCACCCAAGAATGCTCCCCAATATGCACTAGGAGCAAGCGTGCAAGTTGATCCTAAGTATTGTCATATACATTGGCATTTTTTCCACTCAACCAACTCATGCATTACGATGAGAAGAATTATAAATAAGCATATGTTAGCTGGAATGCTGCAGATACCTTAGGGAAACATCAATAATAACCCAATTCTAGCTCATGGAGAAAACATGGAGGTGACCTTTGATGAGGAAGCTGAGGAGCACATGAGGAAGATGAAAAGAGAGAGAGGGAGGAGTTTTAGTTGGCATTGGAATATTGCATGGTGGGCATGATAAATATAGTTATTGTTTATAATGAGTTGAGCACTAGAAACATGGCGAAAGTATACAATGTGTAAGGTCATGTGGTTTAACCCAATTTAGAGTATCAGTCTATATCGAAGTCCCATAAATTTGCGTGGTTCTTAGATTAAGTTAGGATGCCTCACGAGAACATATTGCAGATCACTCAAGCCATATTAGACATCGTAAAAAAAATGAAGTTCCTTCACTAAGATCGAAGGGCCTAATGGGATGACTAATAAAAACATTTATGTTAGAGATAACTTTCTCTCACGTCGATAAAGCAGTCAGGTTCCCACACAAGCGATCGTTGTATGTCACGAAAAGCGTGAACGGTCTAAGTTTTGCTAGAGCTTTAATGGATAAAGGTGCCTCTATTAATATCATGCCTATTAGCGCCTTCTACTTGACTAATATCTCAAAGTCAAGGTTGATCACAATGTCATTGGCCATTTTTGGTTACGATAACTAGACTTCAAAATTTATTGGGTATGTTAATGTTGGGATTGTGATGGGAAATCTCATATAAAAACTAAGTTCCACATGATTGAGAGCGCTACTTTCTACCATCTTTTTGATAGGAAGAGTGTGAATATATAACCATGGTCTAGTTTATTCGATGTATCATCAATAAGCTGAAGCTAACATCAAAGGAACGAAGATTATAATTCGAGCAACTAAGAAGCCTTTTGCACAGGAGGAGGCATACTTGGTGGACGTTGCACTTTACACCGAGTTATCTGAGGAGACACATATTTTAACACACCGTATGGAGAGAGTTAGAGTTCCAAAGACTAGAATAAGGTTGGGACCTTTAAATAACCTAGATGATGATATGGTGGACACCAAGAAGAGAGATGAGGAGGCATATGTGGTCATTCCTAAAACTTAAACTATTTTTAAACATCTAAGGGATAGAATGAGGCCAATAATTGAACAAATGGAGCACGAGGTAAAATGATAGAGCATTCTTACGTGGTTGGATGAAACTGAGAGAAAGAGGAAGGCAGTTGCATTACCCAAATGTCAGTGCAAGAAAGTAGGGTTAGAGGATGAAAGGGTGGTGTAATGCTTATGAAGGTGTATGCGAGCAATCGAAGAAGCTTAAGAGGAATCTTACACAGAATATGAGTGTTTCCTGGTCTATAATCAAGGGCAATACCTTGTCATTGATAATTATAACATTCATGAATTTGTTGAAGTGATTACAGATGAGCCAGAATGCATGATCAATCACGCAAAACCACAAGTCTAAGAGATGGAGAAGATTGATCTGGTTGCGGGTGGAGAAGATCCAAGGCCAATCTATATTTCAAAGAACCTGGATGGTGAGAAGAAATGGGGGGTTGATTGAGATCATTCAGGAGTATATAGACATTTTTTAAAATATATAGAGGTAGAAGGTCTAGACCAAGAGGTGATTTGTTATGGGTTGAATGTAATGCCTTCAGCAATACCGATAAAATAAGCAACCCGACCGTACGATCTCGATCTCAATTTCAAGACTAAAGAGGAGGTGCAACACTTATCAACATCTGGATTCATTAAGCCAATACAACACCCAATTTGGGTTTCCAGTATTGTGCTAGTGTGTAAGAAGGACAAAGATCAAATACACATATATGTTAACTTTAAAGATCTTAACAAAGCTTTCTCGAAGGATGAATGTCCTTTATCATTTATTGATAGTCTTATAGATTCAATGACAGGGCATGAAATGTATAGCTTCATGGATAGGTATATTGGCTATAACCAGATCAAAATGGATTCAACTAACGCAGAGAAGATGACATTTAGAACTCCGCTGGGTAATTTTATATACAATGTCATACCTTTTGGCTTAAAAAATGCAGGGGAAACTTATCAAAGAATGATAATGGCCATTTCCTGATATTTTAGAGTTCTATGTGGATGATATGGTCTTCAAGTCAGGAAAGGAGGAATCTCATTTGATTGGTCTTACAAGATTTTTCAACAGGTGTATGAAACCAAAATTAAAGATGAATCTACTCAAGTGCGCTTTTGGTATAATGAGTGGGATATTCTTGTGTTTTGTGATGGATCGCCAGAGAGTCTAGATAGATCAAGAAAAATAGAAGGTTATCCTTGATATGACCTATCCAAGAATGGTGAAGGATCTTAAGATCTTCCTTAAAAAAGATTTCCTACATAAGAAGATTTGTACCAGGTTTAGTTAAGATTACGCATCCATTTATGCATTTATTTCTCAAGACTGTGAAGTTTAAATGGTAGGAACCTCATCAAACAGCTTTTAGTAAGCTTAAGAAATTACTCACCTCCCCACAAACTATGATCCCTCCAAGAGATGGAGTATCATTGCATCTTTACCTCACTTCTACATCAAGGGCCACTGGTACTCTATTGGCATAAAAAAGTAATGGGAAAGAATTATCGATCTGCTATCAGAGTAGAATCAGCTACGATCCAAAGGTAAGATATACTAGTATTGTGAGGCATTATTTGGCCTTGGTATTTGTTGCTAAAAAACTTAGGCATTATATGCTATCTTTCACCATTCATATTTTGATAAAAATGTGATCCCGTTAATTTTTTTGTTGGAATGAATTTAATCGGGAGGTTAGTAAGGTGTTTCTTATCCTTTCAGAGTACAATCTTAAGAGTGTGGTCCCTCGCCTGATCAAGAGCCAAGCTTACGTAGATTTATTGGTAATTTTTCCCTCGAGGATATTTGAGCCACCTCACAAACACATTACAGGTGATGATTTGCAAGACAATTTATTGGAGGTCACTTGAAGAGTGAAATATAAAGTTTAATAGATCATTGGCAAAAGGAAAAAGGAGGAATATAAGTCATCCTTGCAAGAGGAAAAAAGAAAGTTTTCTATTTTTTAAGTTGGATTTCTTTTATTCCAACATTAGGGCATAATATGAGGCTTTATTTTTTGGATTGCTAGAGGCTCTTCGAAGAGGCATCTGTTTGCTCGGCATAAGAGGATATTCTAACTTAGTGGGTAATTAAGTGAATAGAGAATACACGTTAAAACACCATAACTTTCCTCCTTATAGAACAATAATTTAGAGGTTGATCAATCGGTTTCATCAAGTCAAAGTGTAAAGGCATCCTATAAAAATGAACAGGCATGGTAACTCCTATGCTAACATTACAAAAAGGTAGCTATGAATGAAGAGTCAATAATTATGGTGATCCAATGAAGAATAGCTCTATTGATAGTGCTTGTAATATTGTTAACTAAAGATGACTCACACGAGAAAGGTAAAATATGGAAACATCTTAAGTCTGGACAATAAGAGATAGAGCTGAGAGACTTAGCACAATACTTAGTTATACCAAGGAGTTTATACTTCAAAAACATTGGAGGATGGATGACAAGGTGCATCAGCCTAGAGAAAGTAGAGAAGAAGTCAAAGAAAACCCACAAGGAGAAATGTGAGACCACTAAAACCCCAATGTATCAAAGAATTCAAAAGGAGGGATATTTTTGTCCAATGATAGGGCAGGATGCGATCCCAATGTAAAAAAAATGTGCTATGAGTCAACTTTTATTTCAAGCAGTTGAGCGAATTTTTGTGAAAACTCAAACGAATTGGAGATAACCTTACATTGATTTTATCAAAAAGGGGATTTTTCCTATGGAGAATATTGACTCCATAAGGATCAAAAGAATATCCCCAAGGTTCAACGTTTAAGAGGAGTAGCTCTATTGTAGATGATACTTTAATATGACTTTGAGGTGCATCACAAAAGAAGGAAGCATGGAAAGTCCTTAAGCAATCTCACGATCCAACTCACATTAGGGACGAAAAGTGTAAGATCAACTCATGACCTTTGGCTATTATTGGCCAATCATAGAGAAAGATTTAACTAAGTTTCTTTAAAACTGAAAGGCATGCCAACTTCATAGAAATATAATCCATGCTCCTTCGGTGGACCTTCATTTCTTGGAAACTCCTAATCCATTTCACACTTTGGCATTTGAGTATATTGAGAAAATCAATCCTCCCACAAGGGGGAAAATTTGGATACTCTTGGCAGCAAACTGTTTGTGACACCCCGCCTAATAAAATATCGGGTGATCAGTCCTTTATTAGATTAAAATCAAGGTGAACGGTTGGTTCATTCTTAGCATCACTGTCGCAAAATAAAATTTCCAATTTAAACAGCCTAAATAATTAAGCTAAGTGTCAAAACATTTAATCTTATAAATTAAGTCCGAATGTTTTTATTAATTACGAATCCATTTTCACGAATACAATTTATAGGATTAAAACCAAACCATCCACATGAAAGAACATGCTAGATAAATCAATCCGAATAAAATATCCCAAATCGCAGGACAAGTAAAAATTGTAAGTAATCTCAACTACAAAAAAATACTGAAATAAATCAAAAGTACAAATCTCTCTGAACTAGATAAAACGGAAATGGGCGACACATGCCCTATCTAAGGAGAGCTAAATGAAAGATTGAGGAAACAAGAATAAGCCATCTAATGCAAAGACCTGCAACTCCCACACTAGCTGCAACACGTCAACAGCCCAAAGATCCAAGCCTGACGCCCTTGTGGCTGGGCACCTGTAATACATATATATATACAAGAGAGAGAAAAGATGACAGGAAACGGGTTAGAGCCCGAGTGTAAAACAGTTTTTAAAATAGTCCAGCAAGTATTTAAAATGCTTACCGACTAATTAAACAACCATATTTGTATGCGACACTCTCTTGATAATTCTCACCTCTCATCTAGTGTGCTCGCCTACCGTACTAATAAATCTCATAAGTTTTTCTAACTTATTCCCCATAAGGTTTTATCACGTTAAAAGCAAGGTTATGATATTTACTTAAGGAAATCATTATTTTCAAGATTTCTTACGTTGTTTACAACAACTCATTACCGTTATAAAGTTTCCAAACACTTATAATAAAGTCGAAGCATTTATTCAATACTTATCTACTTATATGCACAGTAGAAAGTTCCCATATAGATATACATACATATATTAGTCACACATATAATATATATAATAACGGCCTGTGACACCCCGCCCAATTGAATATAGGGTTATCAGTCATCTACTAATTCAAAACAGGATATTCAGTTGGTTTATTCTTAGCATCACTGTCGAAAAACTTTTTAACATATTAATCACCTAATATAGTATTAAGATAGGTGTCAAAACATTTCCCATTTAGTAAAGCCAAGTAAATTCATTTTCATTAAATCTTAAAATATAAACCATTTAATTCCATAACAATCCAAGAATAAATTATAAACCATCACCATACACAGGAATATAATCAGTACTGAACAAGAATCAAATACTGAACTAAAAAGGACTGGGTCAAACTCCCAGTTCAAAACTCCAAACCATAAAATAAACTGAATACAATATCTCTAATGAAAAACTAGAAGTGGGCGATATATGCCCTAAACCAGAAGTCTAGATGAAACTGAATGGAAAGGATAAATGCGTCTATTGCAAGGACCTATAGCTTCCACAACAGCTACAGCACGTCAATCAGACCAAATCTCTAAATCTGATACTCTTGTGGCTGAGCACCTGATAATATATATATTGCAAAAGAAATAAGAGTTACAAGAAATGGGTCAGAGCCCGAGGTTTAAAAATTGATTTAGCAAGTATTTAAAATTGGTTCTTAAAACAAGTCTTATACGCATATTAGTTATCGCAGTCTCACATGAGTTTCTCACCTCTAATCTATTGTGCACACCTAACGTGCATCTAATCTCCCCTAGTTATACCACCTTGTCTAACTAGTCAGAAACCATATTAATACTAACTATGTTCACTAGTAGTATTCCCGTATCGACCATACAATACGCTACTCAAATAGTTTATCTCACATACTAAGTTTCATTATTCACCATATGAATGATTAATCTTTTATCCACTAAGATTATTTTATTTCTCATTTTCATTTTTATCTACTAGTCTCACAAAGTAGAAAGTTAGCCTAGTACACTCATACATAAATATAGTCTCATCATCCCTATATATATGTACTAATCCTGCACCCTTAGGTTAAGACCACTTGCTGCAATGTAATGATTATTATTATTACCATTTCTACTAATTTCACACAGTAGAAATATTCACAAGTTCTTATATATATACTAATCCTACACCCCCGGGCTAGGACCCATTAGTGCCCCTATCAAGAATAATCCAGCACCCCCGGGTTATCACCCAATAGTGCGCCTATCAAGAGAATCCTGCATCCCCGGGTTAGCACCCATTAATGTACCTATCAATAAATTCCTGCATCCCCGGGATAACACCCATTAATGCACCTATCAATAATCATCCTTGTACCCCCGGGTTATCACCCATTAGTACACGTAATCAACAATGTTATTGCACCCCCGAGTTATCACTCATTAGTGCATCTAATAGTAAGATTCTTGCACCCACTGATTATCACCCATTAGTGCCCTTAACAATAATATTACATAAGAGGTATACACACATCCTATTAAAATTTATAGGTATTTCTCCAACCAACATATATACTTCTCATACGTATTTTAATCTCATCACTACATATAGTATACATATTTAGATTACTATCTCTCTCGAAATCTCCAGGGTACATTCTCTCTATACCGAAATAAGTAAAGTATTTATTCTCACATACTTTCCCAAAATTCCGTCTTACTTAAATTTACTATTTGGCAATTTCTCTCACTCCAATAAACAGGTAAACTCAAAACTGGACTCTAAGAAAATTCCCAGAAATTCACCCTGTCGTGCGAACCAGAATGACATGTCGTTCGAACCACTTTCACATATCGTTCGAACCACCTCACGCGAGATCGCCATCTCGTTTGAACCACTTCGCGCGACTTCGTGTGAGACCCACTGTTTCCTCTTCTTCACCAAATTTCAGCATTTTCTACCATTTTTAACCTAAAAACCTCTAAGATTCAACACCCAATGCCTCATCATCAATACCCATCAATAAATAACAGATTATAAATCATTCCTAACATCCTAGGATCATTAATTCGTCCTTAATCATCAAAATTATATAAAATCCCCAAATTAATTCATATGAACTCTAGTTTCCAAATTTTTAATTTAAGAACCTAATCAACCCAGATTCGTTCATCAATATATAATTCAATTTTGTAATTAATCCTCTACATACATTAAGTAATTTCAACCACTAATTAACCCAGTCCTTAATCATAATTTAAATCTTCAATTTTCTCCCAATTAACATGTAAATCATGATTAATTTCACCTATTCTAACATGAGTGATTATTGCTAAAAGAAAGCAAGTAATAAAAATATGCCTCGAATATGATGGTCTGATCCATTGGTGATGTTGGTTTAGACGCGTTCCTCTCTTCTCGATCTACGCATTGGTGGTCACGGTTGTGCAAGGTGAGGATGATTTGGCCTTCCCTCTTGGAATTTGGTTCTCCCTCACACCCTCCATGGCCGTTATTGATTTGTATAACTTAACCCTAATGGAAACTCCCGTAGATGATATAATTATTCTCTAATTTTCGTCCATTTAATTTTCCCAAAAGTCTAAATTACAAAACTACCCCTACGAGGTGCCGATTTGGCCTAAAATCTCCCAGAGTCCAAATAAAATACTCGGGTAGAGTTTTTTGACTATCTCGACCCTCCCAGACTCAAGAGTGCCCTCTAAATGACCATACGAGTTATTAAAAGTAAATTCTCTTTTTATTCCATTCAATTAGTCCCGACACGACTCACACGCGTGTCAGACTTAAATTAGCAAACTGCCGTATTTCTCACTTCCGACGATTTATCAAATATCATAATTCCATATTACATATCACACAATAATATTTAATAGTTCACAACAATAAGTATTAACCCTTGGCACGCTAGTTAATAATTATTTTAATCCGGATTAATAACAAATTAATTCCTCGCATTTTAATTTAATTAATCCAACAACAATAATTAATCGCATACTTATTCCCATAATAATAATAATCACATATGTAGATGTAAAAAATTAAAATATCTCTAATTATTTAATCACAGATAAAAATAATAAAAACAAAGAATTTTAAAGTGGTTCAGCCTTATAAGAATGGCCTACGTCCACTGTTTCTGTTATTGATGATTGTTTGGGAATTCTTGATTACAAGTCTTGTCAAGAAATTCCGATCCCCTTACAATGAGGATGATACAATGTATTTATAGCCCCTGGGCTGTACATGTGAAAGGGTAATATATTAAATGCCCCTTAAGCGTATACATCTGTATGATAATAAACATTTAATGCGCAGTCAATCTGTTGGTTATCCTGCTATTAATGCTCTGTTCGAGATGTAGCTCGGACCGCTTAAGCAGCTCGGACCGCCTAAGTAGCTCGGTACTCATAAGTTGCTAGGTACTCAAAAGTTGCTCGCAGAGTTATGGTTGGTCGGAGCGTCTGAGTTGTTCGTGGAAATATAGTTCCTCGTTGCAGCATGGTTCCTCGGAGAGCTCTTGTTATTGCCACGTAAATTATCACGTGTCTTCATTTAGTTAAGCCATGTCAGCAGGTTAAATTTGGTATCAATAGAAGCCCCCAATGTTTCACAGTTCGAAATTTGAGAAGTGTGGAACATTCTTTCTTGAAATATGATGGATTTAAATGGTATTCCTGAAATTAAGGAGTCTTTTCTTTTGTATTTATTTCTCCTTCCAAATTCATAGAATCGGACTTTTTGAATTTTTATAACCGCTTCGATTCCCGCGTCTTTTTGTCCTTATAGCCGCCGGTAGCGTAACCATCTCTTTTTTGTAATCATTATATTTACCCCTTTCCAAGGCAAGATATTTAAGCGTTGCAGAAAATCTGGTCGCAATCTACTTTTTTCAAATTTGTCTCTTGATTTTTGCATTGTCTATCTCTCTTGTGCGTTCATCCTTTCCATCGTTCGTTGTCAACAGATTCATCATTTTCCTATAAGATTTTCTTCTTTCTCTTTGATTTCCTTCTTCTTTCATCATGGTTTATCCTGTAGAATCGATTGATAAGTTTCGTTCTGATTTCTCTATTCCTTCATGGGTTGTTCTGGAGGAACTTTCTGAACCTTTAGATTACTTCCGTTTGGCTGAGGGACATTGGTTCCCCAGTCTATTTGTGGCTAAATGTGGATTTTCTTTTCCTCCAAACCCTTTATGTCTAGAATTCTGCCAATACTTTGATGTGGTTCCTGCAAGAATAGCCCCCAATACATGGAGAATAGTTAACGGAGTCCATAGATTAAATCAAATTCATGGAACTCGTATAGGAATTCCAGAAATTATGTTTTGTTATAAATGGGTTGTTGGTGATAATACTTTTTATTTAAAAACTAGGTTTTTAAATAGGGCTCTAGTAGTCAATCTCCCAGATGCCAATAGGGACTATTTTGAGCATGGGATTGTTATAAAAAAATTGGCAACATGCTCCTTTAACTGGAGATGAAGTGTATCAGGGTCCCAGATGCCCTCCCTATGGCAATGGGATAGGTTATTTTTATTTCATTTTATTTTTGAAATTATGCTTCCTTTGTGTTTGATAAAATGTATGACTGATGTTTTTATGTTCATTGATTTGCAGTTGACAGCAAAAGAAAATCTCCAAAAGAGATAGAAGTTAACATCAGGCATTTAAAACTTATCTGGAATCTGCATCAGATTGTTGCTGATGAGCATACTAGGTCAGCTCCATATCTATTGTAGTATAAGAGTTACACCTCCTCTTTTACTTCTCGTCCGGTGGTAAGTGAGGCAGAACCGGTATCTGCTACTACAAGTTCTTCACCTGAGTCTCATATCCCTCTGAGTGAAAGAATGAAGAAAAGAAGACCTCCTACCATTTTTGAGAAATCTGCCTCTGGTGCTGGAGAAACTAAGAGGATTAAACATAATGTCCCAGAAGAAGGGACAAAGAAGATTGATGCACCCCCTCCGGCTGCTACTGTGAAAGCTGTCGAGAAGCCCCTAGTGGCTCAAAGCAAGGTCGTTGCTCCAAGAGAGGTGATTGTCATATCACCGACCAAGACTACCTCGTCAGTTGAGACTGTTGATGCTCCTCTGAGGAGGCTAAATAAAAGTTCCTCGGTCAATTTGGCTGAAACCATCTCTCAGCCCCCGACTACTGGAACTGGTGTTCCTACTTTTGTTGCTCCGAGCTCTGCCATGAGCTCGTTGAAGACTTGGATCATTCTCGAGATCCAAGGTATCGAAGAAAATCTTTCTCGGGACATGGTTACCACATTATATGCTCGTCACATTGCTTCTGTAAGTATTATTGTCCTCTTTTTCATTTTTCCCTTATTATATCTATCTCTGTAATGCCTTGTTATTATTTTCTTTTTCCAGTTGGTGACCTGTTTTAATACCATTTTGAATAAAGACGAAGCTATCAAAGCTTCAAGCTCCTCGTCTGGTGTAGAGGAAGCTTTGGTGGGCCTAACCCAGTCCTTGAAGGATTCTCGTCAGAAATATGACGATGATAAGACTGCCTGGGAGAAGAAACTTGATTCCGCAGAGCAGGAAAGGAACCAAGCTGTTGAAGCCTCCAAAGGATTGAAGAAGAAAATAAAGGACTTGGAAGAGAAAAATAAAGAGCTCGACGAGAAGCTCAAGAATGCTGGAGAGCTTGAGAATAAGCTCAAGGTCGCTGAGGAAGAATTAATCCAACTTTGCGAAATAAGTCGTCAGAAGGAGGAGGTTGAGAATAAATTGAAGGCTAGCGAGGAACTTCTATCTGAGAAGATCTCCTCGGAGAAAGCAAAAAGAAAGATGGCTGTGAATAAGTCTTTCAGTGCCGACTGGGACAAGGGGTGGAACAAAGGTTTGGTTGCCGTGATGTCGCAGGTAGAATATGGCGGCCACAAATACTTTAGAGATGGATGGGTCGCTGCGCTGCAAGAAATGAAAGTCGATGAAAATTCTGACTCATTTCAGCGACACATCCCGGGTCCTCCTCCAACTCCTGAGGAAGAAGAAGAGGACGAAGCTGCCTCTGAGGAATCTTCTATGGTGATGGGAGATCAAACTTCTCACCCCCCAGCTATCCAGTCCACCAGTGAGGAACTTTAACTTCCTTCTACTTCATCCGAGCAACTTCCAATGCTTCTCGAGAAACTTTCTGCACCATCCGAGTAACTTACCACTTCGTCTCAGCCTCCCGAGAAAGTTTTGGGAGATAAAGAGAAGGTGTAGAGTTATTTGGATTTTTCTCTTTGTTTTATTTTCCTCAATTGTAACCTTGAACCATGTACTCTTCCTTTCTATGGTGTAATAAAATTTGAACTTTTGGTTACGCTTACTGTTGATCCTTCTTCATACTCTGTTTACCTTTTTATTGATTTTTGCTTTATCTTCCTTTGCTAGTTTATGGCCAGGATGGAATTATTATCTGATCACGATACAAAACTGTTGAAGCAATACAATGAGTACTTTAAGGCTGGTCACACAGATCTGAGTGCAGCACAAATCGTCGACATCCTCGGCCAAGATGCTTCAGAGCAAGCAATTGAAGCATATCAATATTTGAAGTGCCTACTCGACCATGCAGTGGCTAATAATATTTCTTATTATGAAATGATTGAAGATCTACAAGGCACTCTTGACGAGCTTCAACAACAATATAAGGAGTCTTGAGTTCTTTTACACGAGGTATACGAGAAGAAATATTAGCAACTAAATGCTGATAAAGGATACGATAAAATGTTTGCTACTTATGAAGTGAGAGAGAGAACTTTTAAAACTGAGGTTGAGGAGCACAGACAAATAGCTGAGCTGTTGGAGCAAGAAAATAATAACCTGGAAAAGGAAGTTGCTCAATTGAAGTCTGCTGCCTCTACATCAAACGCTCTGGTCCCTATGAACAATGAGGGATTCCCTTTTCTGGAAGTCGAAAATGCAAACTTGAGGGATGAGCTAGAAACCCTGAAGAGGATTGGGCCTTCTACCTCTGCTCGGGGACGAGCAAGAGCTTCTCGGGGACGAGCAAGAGCTGCTCGAATTCCTGTCGAGGAACAGAGAACTCAATCAGCTCTGGAGAACCAAGCCTTCCAACTGATGGCAAAGAACCAAGCATTGGCTGAGATGTCCAAGAAAATCATGAATCTCGAGGAGCAGCTTCCTGCACAGAAATCTTCTTTGGAGAATAAGGAACTCTTTGCAAAAAGTCTCCACGAGAAACTGGAAAGATTGACATATCAATTCCACAAGCAGCCCCGGGAATTCTGGATGTCAGGCTACAATGAAGCTCTTTACCATTTGGGCGATCGAATCCAAAATGCCAATAATGAAGGTTATAAACAAGGCTGTTTGAATGCTTTGGGCGTACTACAACTAGAACAGGGTCACTACCTGTGGGATTACGATAATCCTGGGCTGCTCGACCTACCAGTACCACTATTCAATCTTGATATGAGCTGGATCCCTGCTCGGGCCATCCCTTGGTGTTTGATTTCCAAATACCTTGGTGATTACAATCTCCATTCTAATGCCGAGATATCTCGCCCCGAGCACCTGCTCGACAGACCATCTGTGATGAACATCAGAATGCTAAAAGATCTTAAATTCATAAACTCCCCTTATGCTTTAGATGATCCTCCTGCTGGCGAGGAACCTGTTTCAAAAGAAGAGGGGAATAAACCAATAGAGTAGGAATCTTGATGTAATGGTTAGTATACACTTCATTTTCAATGTATTTTGTTTTTGGATTTAATGAAAGACTTTTATTTTTGTTCGCAATCTTAATTGCTATTGTCTTATGGTTGGTTGTAAAACACTTTATATATGTATCTGCATATCTGTTAAAAAGATAACAACATTATGTAATTTGTCGACCAACTATAGTTGATTAAAACTTATTGTCGACTAGCTTGAATTTTTGATAATCATTTGACTAACCAAATTTAATGATGTTTTGTTTCTCGACCAATTGGGCAGTAATTAAAAAAAAATCACAAGTAACAAAAATTTTACTTGATCTCTTTCATATACTCATACTTTGTTTAAATAAAATGTTTCCGACCAACGATGGTCAACAACTTCTTATTCTCGACCAACATAAATTGGTGAATTTTTTCTTTCCGACCAACTATAGTTAGTTGGTTTTTATTCCCGATCAACCATAACTGGTATTTTTTTGGAAAATGTTTTTCTTCCCAACCAACCTTAGTTGGCATTTTTGGGAATAGATTCGCTTCCTAACCAACCTTAGTTGGCATTTTTGGGAATAGATTCGCTTCCTAACCAACCTGAGCTGGAATTTTTAGGAATATTTTGTTTCCTAACCAAACCGAGTTGGCATTTTTAGGAATATTTTTCTTCCTAACCAACCGTAGTTGGCATTTTTAGGAATATTTTGTTTCCTAACCAACCCAAGTTGGCATTTTTAGGAATATTTTTCTTCCTAACCAACCGAAGTTGGCATTTTTAGGAATATTTTGTTTCCTAACCAACCAGAGTTGGCATTTTTAGGAATATTTTGTTTCCTAACCAACCGGAGTTGGCATTTTTAGGAATAGATTCGCTTCCTAACCAACAGAAGTTGGCATTTTTAGGAATATTTTGTTTCCTAACCAACCGGAGTTGGCATTTTTAGGAATATTTTTCTTCCTAACCAACCGAAGTTGGCATTTTTAGGAATATTTTGTTTCCTAACCAACCGGAGTTAGCATTTTTAGGAATATTTTTCTTCCTAACCAACCGAAGTTGGCATTTTTAGGAATATTTTTGCTGAGTAGTCTGAGTTTTGCCGAGTAGTGTGTAGCACTAGTATTCCCCCGAAAAATTTTCAATAAAAGGAGAGAATTTGGCAGAATATCGTCATTTTATTCATACTGATGGAACTGCGTTACATGAGAGTTTACATCACTGATAATACTTGCGCAGGTGTTCTGCATTCCATGCATTCTTAAACTCCTCCCCCTCTAAAGTTGCTATTCGGTAGGTTCCTGATCGAACAACTTCTGTAACTCGGTATGGTCCATGCCAATTTGCCTCCAATTTGTTGTGCTTTTGAATCACCTTCTTTAGCACATAGTCTCCTTCTTTCAAGTCGTATTTCTTCACCCTCTTATTGTAGAACAAAGTTGTTCGTTGTTGGTAAGCAGCATTCATGATGGCTGCTTCTTCTCTAACTTCCTCGAGCATGTCAAAATCCAATCTTCTCATTAAGTCGCTGACAGGGGAATTGAAATTCAGTACCCTGTGCGTTGGGAAGCCCAACTTGGCAGGTATAACAGCTTCACTTCCAAACGCCAGCATATATGGTGATTCTCCAGTTGCTGCTCGGGGAATAAGACGATAAGCCCACAGTACTGACTGTAACTCGTGGATCCAGTTCGCTTTTGCGTCACTTAGTCTTTTCTTCAAGCCATTAGCAGTGTTCTGTTCGTCACTTCAGTCTGTCTGTTGCTTTGGGGATGTCCTGGTGCCGAGTGGATCTTCAAAATATTGGACTGATGGCAATAGGCAGCGAATTCCTCATTATCAAATTGTGTTCCATGGTCGGTAATGAATGCATGGGGAAGACCATATCTACAAATAATATTTTTCCAAATAAATTGATAAACCTTCTCGTATGTCATGTCGACAAGAGGCTCGGCTTCTACCCACTTAGTAAAATAATCCACTGCAACGAAAATATATTTGAACCTTCCTCTGGTCGTTGGCAGTGGCCCGACCAAATCTATTCCCCACATGGCAAATGGCCAAGGGGAAGTGATGGGTGTTAGCAATGCCTGTGTAGTTCTTCGGATGGAGGAAAAGGGTTGGCACTTATCACATTTCTTGGCATAGGCTATACAATCAGCCCTCATCGTTGGCCAGTAGTATCCCTGTGTCATCACCCTTTGCAAAAGCGTCCGACCTGCTACATGGGCTCCACAGGACCCTTCATGAATATCTTTAATCAATTCTTTCACCTCGAAAGGATGTACACATCTTTGTAAACCTGCCATAATTCTTCGTCTGTATAGAATACCGTTAGTTATTACATACCGAGCAGCTTTAAACTTCAATTTCTTAGCTGCGAGCTTGTCAATTGGTAATTCTCCCTCCTCAATATATGCCCTGATGGGATCCATCCAAGATGGTCCTAAATCAAGGGTAATAAAATTCATCATCATATCTTCATTTATGCTTCGACTAGCCAATACTTTAATCGGGATTGTTCTTCGTAGCTCGATATGAGTAGCTGATGCTAATCGGGCTAGGGCATCTGCTCTCGCATTATCCATTCTTGGTATTCTGACCAGCTGAATAGTAACAAATTCTGATACCAACTCCATTACCTTTGCATTATACTTGATCATTAATTCTCCTTTGGCTGCATATATTCCCAACATTTGATTTACGATCAATTGAGAATAACTAAAGACAATAACCTGCTGTGCCTCCATAGTTTTTGCCAAATTAAGACCTGTAATCATGGCCTCATACTCAGCCTCATTATTGGAAGCTTTGAATTGGAATCATAGGGCGTATTCCATGTTGACCTCGTCTGGGCTGTTCAAAACGATCCCTGCCCCACAGCCTGTAGTGCAAGATGAGCCATCTACATAGAGACTCCATATAGGCAACTCATCTTATAATTTCTGATCTGACAGAGTACCTCGATGGAATATTTATTGCTTTCTTTCACCCTCCCCTGATATTTCTTGCTCTTCGTCGATCATCTTTTCTTGCCCTTTTACCAACCTAAGTTGGTCTGGGCTCGAATTTGATGATCCTGTAACATCCACCTGCCCTTTTACCAACCTAAGTTGGTCTGGGCTTGTGTTTGATGATCCTGGAACATCCACAGGTTGATCAGTGAGCAACTTTTGCTCCTCGGGGGTATCAGGATAGGTGAACTCTGCTATAAAATCTGCTACTGCTTGTCCTTTAAGCGATGATCTGGGCTCATAAATTATATCATATTCACCAAGCTCTATTGCCCAGTACATCAATCTCCCTGATTTTTTTGGTTTATAAAGGGCTTGCCTCAACAACATATAAGTATACACGATTATAATATGAGCCTGGACGTATGGCCTCATTCTCCTACTTGCCTCAATCAGTGCCAGTGCCAACTTTTCCAGTTTTGGATACCTAATCTCTGCTCCTCGGAAGGCCTTACTCGTGTAATAAATTGGTTTTTGCACTCCATTCTCCACTCTGATCAATGCCGAGCTAACTGCATTCTCTAATACTGCCAGATACAAGTACAATTTTTCTCCCATCACCGGCCTGGACAACAGTGGAGGTGCTCCCAGATATTTCTTCAAGTCTTGAAAAGCCTTCTCACATTCATCATTCCACTCAAAAGTCTTTCGGAGCGTTTTGAAGAATGGGAGACATCTATCAGTTGCTACGATACAAATCTGTTGAGTGATGCTACTCGTCCTGTGAGACTCTGTACTTCTTTCTTCGTCATTGGAGATCGCAGCCCTAATAGAGCTTTGATCTTTTCAGGATTTGCCTCAATGCCTCGTTGATTGACAATTTACCCGAGAAGCATGCCTTCTCGTAATCCAAATATGCACTTCGTCGGGTTCGGCTTCATTTGATATTTATCCAATTTATCAATGGTCTGGCCTAAGTCAATTAGATGATCGGCAACTTTCTTTCTCTTTGTCAGCATATCATCAACATATACTTCCATATTGCAACTGATTTGTTCAGCAAACACCTTGTTCATTAGCCGCTGATAGGGTGCACCTGCATTTTTCAAACCAAAAGGCATAACATTATAGCAATAAGTTCCCCTAGGGGTAATGAAAGAAGTACTCTCCCTGTCTTCAGGTTTCATTTTAATCTGATTGTAACCAGAATAAGCATCCATGAAGCTCAGCAGCTCGTGTCCCGAGGTAGCATCAACTAGTTGATCAATACGAGGCAACGGAAAGTGATCCTTTGGACATGCTTTGTTGAGGTCGGTGAAGTCTACACACATCCTCCATTTGTTGTTTTTCTTCTTTACCATCACCACATTGGCTAACCAGTCTCGATATTTAACATCTTCTATAAAGCAAGCTTTCTGGAGCTTCTCAACCTCCTCTTGTATAGCTTGATTCTTCTCTGGACTGAATACTCTTATTCTCTGCTTCAGTGGTTTGATCTCCCTATTCACGTTGAGCTCGTGACATAGGAAATTTGGGTCTATTCTGGGCATATCCTCATGACTCCACGCAAAAGTTTTCTTTCTGCTTCTAAGGAAAGTTATCAGTTCCTGTTTTAGTGAGGCATCTAACGACGAACCTATTTGAGTTGTTCGTTCAGGGTGCTCGTCGTCCAGAATGATGTTTTCTGAAGCTTCCACCACCTGACCTTTCACGAGTTGCGATTCATCTCTAGGATCCAATGTTTCAATTTCTGTACCTTCATCCACTTGATAGGTAGTAGTCTTTTTCCTTGATTCCTCCAGCTCCTCTTGCTCGGCAGATGAATAATAACATTCCCGAGCTACTTTTTGATCACCCTTCACAACTTCCTACTCCAAATTTTATTGGAAACTTTAGGCATTGATGTACCGTAGATGGGATTGCTTTGAACTTCTTCAATCCGACCCTTCCCATGATGATGTTGTAGGATGACTGAATATTCTTATCCATCACGAAGAAGCGTATTCTTTTCGTTCGACAAGCAGGCCATGTACCAATGAATATATCCAACTTGATCGTCCCAAGTGGAAAAACTTTCTCGCCAGCAAAATCGAGGAGGGGTCTATGATAAGGCTCCAGTTGAGATAACTTTAGGTTTAAACTGTCAAAGCACGAGTAGAACATGATGTCTGCCGAGCTACCATTATCTACCAGAACTCTTGAAATCATTACTTCTTTCATCCTCATTTTGATCACCAACCGATCATCATGAGAATAAAGGACACCTGCGAGGTCGTTCTTTGAAAAACCAATGACCAATTTCTCTTTGTTTACCTTTATTGGGCGATCCTCCTCAGCTAGATTTATTCGTTGAATATACGAGCAAGCTTGAGCTTTACAAAGGTAAGCTTTTCTTTCTGCAGTAAGATCTCCTCCTCCTACATCTCCACCTGTAATAACATTACAATCAAATGACCCAAAATGTATTGAAAATACCTCATATTCTGGCTGCCTTGGTCTTTTGGGAAGATCGGGGTCGTCTTCTAGATCATCTTCATGGTCTCTTTTCTTGTTCTCCTCTGCTCGACGAGGAGATCTAGACCTCTCTCTTGCTCGGTCGTTGTTTCTTCTTTCATTTCTACGATCAACATACTTTGTCAGTTTTCCACGTCTAATGAGTGTTTCGATCTCATTCTGAAGAGCTATGCAATTTTTAGTCATATGGCCATGATCTTTGTGAAACTCGCAATATTTTTCCTTATTTCTCCTGTCGGGGTCTGCCTTCATTTTCTTTGGCCAGTTTAACTCCTCGCTGTTCTTAATTTCTTCCAAGACGTGGTTGATGTCTACCTTCAAAGGAGTATAATTATTAAATTTCCTCAATACCTCCCATGACGACCTATTTGTGGATTGTTTATCACCACCATTGTTCCTATGCTCTTTCTTCTTGGCTTTGTCAACCTACAGCTTGGTTTCTTTATCCATATTCTTTTTCGCAGCCATAGCCTCCTCAGTATTCATGATTTTGGCCACTTTTGCCATTAGTTCTGACATGGTTGTGGGTGGATCTTTGGCCAAAGTGTAATACAACTTGTTGGGCAACAACCCACTCATCAAGGCGGTGATCGCTATCTTTTCCTCACAATCTATGACTTCGAGTTTCTTGTTATTAAAATGAGTTATATAATCTCTAGTACTCTCCCCAGCTTTTTGTCTAACACTTAACAAATGCGCTACTCATTTAACTGACTTTGCCCCAAAACAAAAATTCCCAATGAATAACTCTACCAGTTGAAAGAAAGTTGAGATCTTACCCCGAGGAAGATTATTGTACCATATTTGAGCAGATCCGGTAAGAGTTCCCGAGAATGCTCTGCATCTCATCTCATCTGGGACAGCATAGATGTCGGCTGCAGCTTGATATTTCTCTATATGAAGAACAGGATCGGTCTTTCCATCATATTTGGGGGTCACAATAGGTGCTTTGAACTTTGACGGTGTGGGAAAATCCACAATGGCCTGGACAAAAGGCGTCCCTTAAACAAAAGTTCATTTTAGGGGATTCTTAGCCCTAGACATTTCCCCTAATCTATCCTCCAACCTCTGAATAGATCCTTTTCATGCGTCATTTCCTTCCTTGGGCTTGTTGGTTCGAGCAATTGATCGCGCTGATGTGGCTTCTTGGGATCTATCTTGACGAGCAGCTGGTCGCGAATGGCAGATCCTTCCCTTAAGTCGGTTGATCGTCGAAAACTCTTCGACGCTGCCTTAGGAGGATTTTTTTTCCTCTTAGGGCCTAATCGATCGAAAGGAGAGACCCTACTTAGTCTTTCCAATGCACTGATCCTTTCTGGAGAGAGAGTGATACGTTGTTCAGTATCTGTGGCTCATACTGATGAAGTTCGCCCAGGTTGATAAGAGAAATCATCAGATTCCTCAGCATGATATGAAGCTGTATGCCCAGTACGCGAAGGAAGCAAATGGGTGTTTCTTTGAACACTGCGTTGTCCTGAATGGGTTGGTGCACCGCTATGAAGGGTTTGTATGGGTTGTCGCATAGTTTCTTGCATGACTGTCTGGCCCTGGGCCAGATTTGTCATTATTCCAGCCAGATCTGGAATGTTTGGTGGAGCAGATGGATTTGGGGGATTTCCAGCGTTTCGATTGCTGGATTCAGGATTATCAGCCATTGATGATGAATTGTTTTTGGTGAAAAACGATACTAATAGTCGTTTCCCACAGACGGCGCCAATCTGTTGATGTAAAAAATTATAATATCTCTAATTATTTAATCACAGATAAAAATAATAAAAACAAAGAATTTTAAAGTGGTTCGGCCTTATAAGAATGGCCTACGTCCACTGTTTCTGTTATTGATGATTGTTTGGAAATTCTTGATTACAAGTCTTGTCAAGAAATTCCGGTCCCCTTACAATGAGGATGATACAATGTATTTATAGCCCCCGGGTTGTACATGTGAAAGGTTAATATATTAAATGCCCCTTAAGCGTATACATCTGTATGATAATAAACATTTAATGCGCATTCAATCTGTTGGTTATCCTGCTATTAATGCTCTGTTCGAGATGCAGCTCGGACCGCTTAAGCAGCTCGGACCGCCTAAGTAGCTCGGTACTCATAAGTTGCTCGGTACTCAAAAGTTGCTCGCAGAGTTATGGTTGGTTGGAGCATCTGAGTTGTTCGTGGAAATAGAGTTCCTCGTTGCAGCATGGTTCCTCGGAGAGCTCTTGTTATTGCCACGTAAATTGTCATGTGTCTTCATTTAGTTGAGCCATGTCAGCGGGTTAAATTTGGTATCAACAACATAATTATTTAAATCGTCAAAAATACGGGGTGTTACATACTTCCCCCCTTACAACAGAATTCCGTCCCGAAATTAGAAAAAAGTATACTAGGTACGGACAACGTTGTAAAAACATTGCGCATCGCATCATTGCGCTCCCAAGTAAGCTACTCCGTACCACCCATATAGTATGCTATCGAATACCCTTAATAATGAACACTTCACATGTGTTTGTTTTAAACTCCAGGTTACCCTCTCATGTAAGCTCCTCCCTAAGTCTTACCGTTTAAGTTTCACTACTTACTATATTTTAGATATTCACTATCTAACCTTCTATTATTTGCACCTTAGTAGATTTATCCTCTTTTCATATACATATGACTCTTTCTCGTGTCGTGCATACAAGTAAATTCGCTGTACAATATATATTTCACACACAATATATACGATAATATCGATTCTTCTCCGACATTTGTAATCATAACGGGTCCCCCCACCTTTAACTATCAAGTAGGACAACAACAAAGTTTACCATGCCATACTTCTACTGGCACTCTGCCCGAACGTGAACTTATTGTAGTTATTTGTACACAAACTCCACTAGTAGAAGGTACCACTCTCGTCCTCCCCTAAGATCTCAGGGTCCACATAAATTTTTTTCTCCCGCATCCGATTAGACCACTTGTCCTGCCCATCCCTTTGTGGGTATTAGTCCGTACTCAATCACATTTTAGTACCTATAATCTCACCATCTCAGCTACATGAGAATATCATTGGGGATACTCTTCCATTCTCTAGTGGAAGGAGCCTCTATTGGCTTCGAATTGTTCGCCCCTTTTTCTAATAGTCGGCTGACCCACTGCAAGACTAACTTTGAAAATTACTCTACATTAAACCCATTACCACTGTTATTTGTTTCCTAATACCTTTCTATACTCTCTTGAATGTACTTCTAATCGTGATACGGGTGACTTTGTCGTACCGTGTAACACAAATCTCTTTTCTCGCTCAAAAATCTCAGTTTATTTTGAAACGTAAGTCTCTAACAAATCTTACGGAGTAATCTTCGGCTTACCCGACTACATGTTATCGAATTCACAAGATAAACATAATCCACCGTTTGATTCAATCCCCTAGGGCGCCCATACACGCTATGTCTCGCGCATCATTATACAAATGACATAAGATTTTCTTACTTCAATTCTTGCACACTCGGTATGCCGATGTGGTAGGGCTGCACTCAACCACCCCACTAGTCAAAACTTAATCAATCCTTCAATGGTATAATTTATCTATTCAGAATGATACTAAGACTAGGCGACTCTATTGGCTATAAGTCGTAAAAGAATTATCAACTCTCAATTATATTCTCCTATAGGTACAATAACGAACATACAAAACTTATGTACTATCGACCAAACTTCTCTCCAACTCCCGACATTCGCTAGTTTCATGCATGGGATGTCTCGCAAAGCGAAATCCAAACAAGGAACCCCCCCCCCCCCGATACACTATTATTAACCTAGCCGGTTGTCGAGGTCGGTAAGGCCTTCAGTACATACTATGAACTTTTCCATAATCTATGTATTGTGACATAAAAGTCTACTCGTCCACTCTCATGTCCTTAAAAAAAGTAACATGAAGCATGGCGCTCTTACTAACCCAAGTACTTAGCGCAATAAATATAACGGGTTCTATCGCTCTGCTTGAAGAAGAACACAATGAAACCTGAGTCTCCTCAGTAAAATAAGTTCCAACGCACCGAAATCACATATACCTAGACAACATACTCGCTAAGGTCTATAATACCATGAAAATTTTCATATATTCATATATCTGGGCCCAACCCTATTTCAGGTGGCGCCGCACAAAATAAAGATTTCTCCTCCCGGAGTATCCGGAACGACAGTCATTTCACTACATTTTACTATTGTTTAACCATACGATAATTAATCACTACACATTACCATAATAAACTCTACTAAAGTTGACTCAATGCAGTAGTAAAATATAACAACAAAACATATTCTTAGGGTCACCTGATTCACTCACGAGCAATCATCAAAATGCCCTGCTAACAACGAGAAATACGTTTGTAACAAGACTGTTAAAACTAACGTTCCCACTAAACTCGACCCGCACGCGAAGTTTAGGGTTTCCAATTTACATAAAAGTTGTGGCACACCCATGTCACTAGAATCTATCCTTTACACACAAGGAAGAAGCAAAACCTCACCCGTCTCGCCAAATCACAGGGTCTCGGAACGTGGCTACCATCACGACCCATGAACATCTGTAATCGTCATACATCCTATGATTTCATCCTATAGTTGTCCTCTCTCATCATGGAGAATTTATTCCATCATGTGAGTTTCACGCCCATTATTGAAACTTTGGCCCAAACTCTATAGGCCTCAATTATAGCTTTATTGAACTCCCGTTTACATCCTGGGCCCCGTACACCCTGACATACTATATGCTACTATTAATAAGGATTCTACTGGTCTAGACTGAACCCATCACTCTCGGGTTATAGATTTCCTAGGCCTAATTCTCTTGACCCCAAACCCTTTCGCTGGAAGTCTCTCTCCTCCAGTTGTTATGCCTAATTGGCATGGTTTACCATTTCTAATTTTTTCGGTCTCACTTCTTAATTGTGGACACCTTTAACACTTATAGTTCTACTTTCTTCACATAGGGAAACTTCACGAGCCATTTCCCCCGTCACTGGTCCCAATGACCATTTTGGAGATGTCCTTCTCTCGGACCGATCGTCTCAACTCACTATTGTTCTTCCATTATCCCTTTTGCTACGCTAGTTATTCGGAACTATGGTTGGCCTCTACAGCCCTGATTGACTTCATCATCCTGTTGAAGCTAATCACTTAAAATCATCTAACCGAGTCCCCTATTGGGTATACTCTCATGTGGGGTTTGACTAACACCGTTAAATTCAGTTTCTACTCTTCAGCAAATTCGTTAACCCTCTTTACTCCCTTCTCTGGGAAGCGTTAACATTATCATACTAATGCATGATCTTGACGACCTCGACACTAGTCATACTAGCCGTATTTCCCATTTATACTGGTGTTATACTCACGGGTCCTTTATCAACTATAAACCCTTTGGAAAATTTATGCCCCTCTGCCAGGTACGAAGTTCATTATGCAACTCAACCTTTCTCTAACGATCGATTCTTATCTTACCCATTGTGCTAAAGATCAAAATTTCACTCGCATTTTGTTACCACATCGAATGGAAAACCTCACGGTCAAATCATACACAAATTTCTCTCTAAATTTCAAACACTCTTCTTCATATGTGGTGATTACCTCTAATCACTACGTTATGCTCCTAAGAGCTATAGATTTTAACTACAAATTAAAGTTTGAGTGTCGTCACACCCCACTCTACATAATTGCCATCGGATTTTCTACCCCGTTGGTTTTTTAAACTCTTTTTTTTCTTCTCCGCATTCTTACCGCTAGGTTTTCAAAAGAGTCCCTCTGATTTCCCCTTTATCGACTATGCTAGGTGGTCCTGAAATCACTCCACCGTTATCTACGATTGTGTCCTCGGAACCTACAGTTCCTGAGTGACGATTTTACTATCTCTTATTTAAGTAATCCTCATGGTGATTTTTGTCACGATCACTCCTTCCCGACTACTCTATGTCTTCCGTTGAGCTTCTTCTCCCGCAGTTCTTCTTATGACCCTCGCTGGTCGTTCTAAAATGTTCGGTGTTCGAATCACACAGAATTTCATATAATGGATCACATCCATTATAATTCGTAGTAGGATAATGTAAGTCGCATACATAATGGAATACAACAATCCAATCATAAGGCTCTACATCAAAGAATGATACACTGAAACATAATAAGACGCACAGATCCTAAGGACACTAGAACCTGATGCTCTGATACCACCTGTGACACCCCGCCCAATTAAATATAGGGTGATCAGTCCTCTACCAATTCAAAATAGGATATTCAGTTGGTTCATTCTTAGCACCACTGTCAAAAAACTTTTTAACATATTAATCACCTAATATAATATTAAGCTAGGTGTCAAAACATTTCCCATTTAGTAAAACCAAGTAAATTCATTTTCATTAAATCTTAAAATATAAACCATTTAACTCCATAACAATCCAAGAATAAATTATAAACCATCACCATATACAGGAATATAATAAGTACTGAACAAGAATCAAATACTGAACTAAAAAGGACTGGGTCAAACTCCCAGTTCAAAACTCCAAACCGTAAAATAAACTGAATACAATATCTCTGATGAAAAATAAGAAGTGGGCGACATATGACCTAAACAATAAGTCTAGATGAAACGGAATGGAAAGGATAGATGCATCTACTGCAAGGACCTATAGCTTCCACAATAGCTGCAGTACGTCAATCAAACCAAATCTATAAATTTGATACTCTTGTGGCTAAGCACCTGATAATATACATATATAGCAAAAGAAAGAAGAGATACAAGAAACGGGTCAGAGCTCGAGGTTTAAAAAATGATTTAGAAAGTATTTAAAAATGGTTCTTAAAACAAGTCTTATACGCATATTAGTTATCGCACTCTCACATGAGTTTCTCACCTCTAATCTATCGTGCACGCCTAACGTACATCTAATCTCCCCCTAATGATACCACCCAGTCTAACTAGTCAGAAACCATATTAATACTAACTATGCTCACTAGTAGTATTTCCGTATCTCCCATACAATACACTACTCAAATAGTTTATCTCACATACTAAGTTTCATTATTCACCATATGAATGATTAATCTTTTATCCCCTAAGATTATTTTATTTCTCATTTCCATTTTTATCTACTAGTCTCACAAAGTAGAAAGTTACCCAAGTACACTCATACATATATGTAGTCTCATCATCCCTATATATATAGACTAATCCTTCACCCTTAGGTTAAGACCACTTGCTGCAATGTAATGATTATTATTATTATTACCATGTCTACTAATTTCACAGAGTAGAAATATTCACAAGTTCATATATATATATATATATATATATATATATATATATATATATATAGTCACATCATCCCTATACATATATATATACTAATCCTGCACCCCCGGGCTAAGACCCATTTGTGCACCTATCAAGAATAATCCATCACCCCCGGGTTATCACCCATTAGTGCACCTATCAAGAGAATCCTGCATCCCCGGGTTAGCACCCATTAATGCACCTATCAATAAATTCCTGCATCCCCGGGTTAGCAACCATTAATGCACCTATCAACAATCATCCTTGTTCCCACGGGTTATCACCCATTAGTACACTTAATCAACAATGTTCTTACACCCCCGAGTTATCACTCATTAGTTCATCTAATAGTAAGATTCTTGCACCCCGGGGTTATCACCCATTAGTGCTCTTAACAATATTATTACATAAGAGGCATACACACATCCTATTAAAATTGATAGGCATTTCTCCAACCTACATATATACTTCTCATACGTATTTTAATCTCATCACTACGTATAGTATAAATATTTAGATTACTATCTCTCTCGAAATCTCCAGGGTTCATTCTCTCTATAATGAAATAAGTAAAGTATTTATTCTCACATACTTTTCCAAAATTTCGTCTTACTTAAATTTACTATTTGGCACTTTCTCTCACTCCAATAAACAGGTAAACTCAAAACTAGACTCTAAGAAAATTCTCAGAAATTCACCTTGTCGTTCGAACCAGAATGACATGTCGTTCGAACCACTTCCACATGTCGTTCGAATGATTTCACGCGAGATCCCCATTTCGTTTGAACCACTTCGCGCGACTTCGCGCGAGACCCGCTGTTTGGTCTTCTTCACCAAATTTCAGCGTTTTCTACCATTTTTTAACCTAAAAACCTCTAAGATTCAACACCCAACGCCTCATTATCAATACCCATCAACACATAACAGATTATAAATCATTCCTAACATCCTAGGATCATTAATTCGTCCTTAATCATCAAAATTATATAAAATCCCCAAATTAATTCATATGAACCCTAGTTTCCAAATTTTCAATTAAAGAACCTAATCAACCCAGATTCGTTCATCAATATATAATTCAATTTCGTGATTATTCCTCTACATACATGAAGCAATTTCAACCACTAATGAACCCAGTCCTTAATCATAATTTAAATCTCCAATTTTCACCCAATTAACATGTAAATCATGATTAATATCACCTATTATAACATGAGTATGATTATTGCTAAAAGAAAGAAAGTAATAAACACTTGACTCAAATATGATGGTCTGATCTGTTGGTGATGTTGGTATAGATGCGTTCCTCTCTTCTCGATCTACGTGTTGGTGGTCATGGTTGTGCAAGGTGAGGATGATTTGGCCTTCCCTCTTGGAATTTGGTTCTACCTCACACCCTCCATGGCTATTCTTGATTTGTATAACTTAACCCTAATGGAAACTCCCTTAGATGATATAATTATTCTATAATTTTCTTCCATTTAATTTTCCCAAAAGTCCAAATTACAAAACTACCCCTACGGGGTGCCGGTTTGGCCTAAAATCTCTCGGAGTCCAAATAAATACCCGAGTAGAGTTTTCTGACTATCTCGACCCTCCCAGACTCAATGGCGCGCTCAAAATGACCATACGAGTTTCTAAAAATAAATTCTCTTTTATTCCATTCAATTAGTCCCGACACGTCAGACTTAAATAACCAAACTTCCCTATTTCTCACTTCCGACAATTTATCAAATATCAAAATTCCATATTACATATCACACAGTAATATTTAATAGTTCACAACAATAAGTATTAACCCTTGGCACGCTAGTTAATAATTATTTTAATCCGGATTAATAATAAATTAATTCCTCGCATTTTAATTTAATTAATCCAACAACAATAATTAATCGCATACTTATTCCCATAATAATAATTAATCACATAATTATTTAAATCGTCAAAAATACGGGGTGTTACACGACACACCACATAAAATCTATGGTGATGGCATACTCTGCTATCAAGTCCCTGTATCACTGAAACTAAGGGAAATACTAGTTCGGAATCACTCTTGAACTGTATTAACAAAATACACACAAAATGGAGGCGAAGCATAGTTCCAAGTCACTAAGAGGTCAGCACATACCCCTCACGTCTCTTAGGGCCGTCTGACTATCATTCTCAGATAGCCTGTACCAATGAATCCTATGTTCTTGGGTACAAGCCAATATCCCCCCATAAAGACCACATCGGAATAAGACTATCCCGGCGCAGAAACCTCTGTGATAGCAAGTAGCGCGGGTATGATTAAACACAGATATTCAAATAATATATATACATGCATATATATATATATATATATATATATATATATATATATACACATAAAATAGCTAGGTACACCCACGACCCATAACATTATTCTAGCCATGCGTAACATATAACGCTCGAGTTCTACGTATAAGTAAATCACTCTTTTTATTCAATTAAGTATAATAAATCCTTAAATACTTCTCGACTCTCGAAGTGTATCCTCTCAAAATAATAAAAATCAGTAGGTGCACCCTCACTACTCTACTGGTCCAGGTCTTCCTTTATTCTCACAAGGTATACTATAACGTACGCACGATTTCCCCACTAAATTTACATTCTCGAAATCCTACGATTAAATCACATACGAATCGTATCACCCGAACCTTGCCTACAACCCTACTGGTGTTTCCCCAAGTTCCATTATGGTATATAAAACATGTATAAGGGTTCCCACAAAGTAGCATAGGGTTAATCATTAAGAATAAAGAACAAGCTTCAAAATTCAGAAGAGGTCGATCGATCGAAGGGAGGGGGTTAATCAATCGATCAAGTCGATCGATCGACGCCTCGATATTTCCCAGATTCTGCATATAATATCCTGCATTTTTCATCACCAAAAGTCCTCAAAACCTCTATCAATTTCGCCCAAAATCCCAAATAAGGTTACTACTGGTTTTATATACATATATGCATCAATTTCTACATAAGACATGTATAGTTTCATCAACGGAATCGAATTAAAGGGCCAATTTGTATTAACTATCAAGAACCCTAATTTTCATAAGACTTTCATTCTTTTAATTTCTTTTCCTGATTTCTTGCTTCTAAACTCATACCAATTCGTTGGTTATCCTCTACATATGATTGGGATGTCCAGAATATAATTATTTCCACTAAGACATGTGATTAAATCCTCAAATTCCTCAAATTCTTCTATGGAACATGTGCATAACAATCCTAATCTAACATGGATGAAACAATAACTAAAACAAAAGTAATATAGATATTTGCCTGGAAATTTAAGAGTCTGATTTGTGGATGAAAAAGGTACGGTTGTGTTCATCGTCGTGCGCTCTACATTTTGGTGGTTGTGGCGGTGTAAACGGATGAGTTCTTGGCCTTGGATTGCTTGGAAAGCTTCCTACCTTCTTCTCAAATGGCCGTTCTTAGGTTTTGTGATTGTTAACCCTAAAAGCCTAACTCAAATGGCTGATATAATTTAGGGAAAATCGTGGGTTTAATTACCCAAAAATACAAAATGACTATAATACCCTCCCGGGATGCCAATTTGGCCTAAAAACACCCCGAGACCCAAACTAAACCCCCAAGTACACTTTTCTGACTATCTCGACCCTTCTGAACACATTGGCGCGCTCGAAATGACCAAATGGACGACTTATAATTTAATTCACTTTATACAATAATAATTTAGTTCTGACGCGACACAGGCGCGTCCTGACTTAATTTCCACAATTGTCCAATTATACACTCATGACAATTTTTAATAAATTCAATTCTACATGTTACTCTACTCAATAAGTAATATTTAACAAATCAATAATTTTCCAGTAATTACTAACTCTCATCATGGTAATGAATATTTAAAACAAATTTCTGAATTAATATTAAATTAATCTATCTTAATTAAATTTAATAAATCCCTAAATTTTAAAGCCATAAAAATACGGGTTATTACATACTCCCCCCCTAATAATGAAATTTTGTCCCGAAATTCAAAAAATAAGGCCTATCTGGTAAAATAATTCTGGATACCTTATCAGTACGCAAGCTATCTACATAGTAAGGCGCTCAATCACTATAGCCCCCGCCTCACAACAAGCGTGTTTAACACTCTCATTAAAGACACTTCACATTGTGCTCCTATCTGACAACATTCTTATAAGACAAGCCTATACATTATTAATTCCCATTATTTCAATATCATTGGGAGACCGCACCTCACTACATGACAACTACTCAGATTTATCTAAATACAAAACTCCCATTCTGAGAGAAACCATACGAACATCACTCTAGTTTGCCTAAACAGTCGTGGAATTCCACCATAGTCATTAAACTCTAACTCAACCAATCCAAAATTCTGATTATCCACCCATCTCTTAACATTCAGAGTGAGAAAAGTTAAGGTTTTCCCACACCAAAATCTCAATAAGCATCTTGTTCACAATAAACAGGTACGAGTGCTCCCATGGAACCCTACCATTAGGTAATATCCTCCCCCAATTACCGTACTATACTCCACTTGTTAGCTATAACCCTTGTGGAAAAAGAAACGATCACAATAAATCCAAAATTACTTTCACACTGCTCCATTAATGGTTAATCACCGCTCGCTTACTCCTCGAATTATGGGTGATACAACCTACTTAAAACGAAACAATAGCCCCGCTGCTTCCTGAAATCCCATATTGAAGGTGGGATTCAAAAAATCTCAATCTAATTTAGAAAAAAAATACCATGTAGGACCACGTACCTACGCGATCCTTACTTTCAAAAGAAGACTGGGGCATACTAGCTAATATTATAAATCACCCCAAAGGAATGCCAATCACTTCCTTCTTGGGAATCTTATTCCACACGTTTGAAGGAACTCTTGATCTTACCTTGAGGTTGTCAACTCATCCAAGAAACTTTATCGACTTTACCGGCCTCTTCCATTATAGGAATCGTCAATAGTCACAAAATTCTCTGGTTACTCCTCTTGTTCCAACCGATTTCTATTTACGAGTAGTGCATGCGGAGACTACTCACTATGTCCCGCACAACATCGGCTTCTACTTGTAATGTCTCACATTAAGTGACACTTAATACTCCCCTTCTTTCCTTTGCGTATACTGAAATTGCCGACCTATGCACTTTTCTCCACGATATGCACTCCCGGGCCTTTTATACCATACTAACATCTTCACTCTTTTTGTACAAGTCAGTCGCTCTCAACATTTGACTAATTACAACTCCGCTCCGAGTGTTCTCCATAATAATTACATTCTACCCTTCTCAAGGAATACCCCTTTTTAAATGGATTCCTACAGCCTTCCAACCAAATTTGGGTGTGCTACTCTAATCGCACACGTATATATGGATTATCGTTCTTCACGCAACGCTTAATCCACTCTGCCACTTCCACCTCGTTATGTTAGTCCCACAAATATATATTCCACACGTCTATTCCCACATCCCTACAACTCGGACGATTATAACATCAGCTAACCAGGATGACCACACACCCTATAAGCCGCGCATACTAGTGTAATAATTACATACACACATAACACCCAATTATTTATTTCCTTTGTTCTCACAACGTGGTTACAACATTTGGGTACTCTCAAATACCCTAGAAATTGAAATTTTAAATCCTCCATATCATCGTTCCACCCTTCAACTCGTGGTGATAAAATAAACTTTCAATGCTTTCTTACCACACAACCGGCTCCACTGGCCTTAATTCATAATTCAACTTCCAATTTACAGATGTAATTACCTGTTCCTATTACGATCGAGGTACCAAACTCATAGACTAATGACCAAACATCTTCCTACTCCCAAACTTACGCTAAGTTTCATGCGTGGGATGTCTCACAAAGTGAAATCAAAATAAGGAACCCCCCGATACACTACTACCTATCATTTTCGGTCATCGAAATCCATTAGGCCCTCCGTCCATAACATGTACCCCTTTATTCCGTGTCTTGACAGAAAAGTTATATCTCCTCCCATAATTACACTTAACAAAGAACATTTCACCAATTATACAATCGTTCAGTATTAGTTGAAATTCCATTCCATAAACCTCGAATACAAACAATCGGGGTTCTCAAAATCCTGTTCCCAAACATATGGGTATAACTCTTAACTCTCCCATCTCTAAAGGATAGATATATCAATGCGCTCTTCCTATCACCAAGTCCTAAGCGCTAAACATAATAATGAGTTAAATCTTTTCGCTCAACAGTAAACCCAATACATACTGAATCATAACAACAAAGTCCCTACACACAACGGGATCAAATATCTCGAGCCCACTATCCCCTTCGAAGTCTTTAGAATAGGTAACATAAGTGCGAGTCCGACCCTCTCGTAGGTGAGGCCTCGCCTAAACAAAACTTTTTGCACTAATGCAACCATTTCGATAGTCCTGCAATAACTGCCTATTGTCGTACTAACCATTTCTATAAAGTTGCAACCAAGACAATATCATACTCGTATATCACCTCACTAAAACGAGTAATCTCAATAAAGTATATAACACTATTAATACACCTATTCATCCTTCGCGGATAGCACTAAGGATAATCCTGCTACACTAGGGAAAATATTCACATAATAATAATGTTTATAGTTATACTCATTAAGCTCGTCTCACATGCTAATCTAGCAATAAAAAAATATAGTGACGCGCTCGTGTCACATAAAACAAGCCTAATTCTTCGAGGATAAAACTCATACTTCTACCTTGCCAATCGTCTTGAATGCACAAATGGTTCCCAACGTAAAATGCCTGTCCAAACCAAAATAAAAACTACTTTAATCGTTGTCCTTTACGAGGCATCCTGCTCGTCCCTTTACTCACTTTGGGAAAACATTAACGCATGTGATTTCACTTTTCACAAAAATACATCTACACATAATCCACTTATCACCTGACATACTAACCATATTAGGACTGTCCTTCTCTCAGACTTTGGTAGGCTCGATTCCTGATGGCTACCCCCGTTGTTCCCTTATCTTTGTTGTCCCTAAAGAACATGCTACTGGATTCAATAACCCTTACTGAATTCACCATCGCTTGGTAAGAATTCATCTATCCGATTCATTTAAATGAGCCCCTTGATGGGTCTCCGCCTTGCGGTATCTTACTAACTACTTTTCATCTAGACTCATCCTCTAATAAATCTTCCGGTTACTTTAACTCCCTTCATACGAGCGTTAATATCTCTACGGACAATGCGTGTCATTATCACCATATGGATCGACTGTCCAACAGAATTCTCTTTAAGTGTTGTCAATCTTTCCTCACTAGTTGATTTCCCACTTGAAATCTTCTCTACCATTGGTATCCACTCCCGTTGATATAAGATTCGCTAACCGTTTAGATTTATATTCACAAATGGACCTCTGTCCGGCCCTCCTGTGATGAGTTCAGAACAACGTTCACATCTTATCATGAACATCTGTTAAAGGAACCTGCGGTCAAACTGTAACTAAGATCCTTCTTAGACATAACATTCCACTTCTAAAAGTGGTAGTTCACTCGCACCACTATAACTTCTACCCGACGAGCCAAGAAAAAATTTCTACCCCAAATTTCACTTCAGTTAGAAACACTTCGTAATATACCCAAGCTTGTGGATATTTTTCCCTCCTTTGGCTGACATACACAATCACCGCATTTCTAGAATTTCCACCGACGGTTCTCCTAAATGCTTCGTCTGACTCTTTCCGAGTCATACCACGTTAGGTGAGTTTGATTCGTCTTCTGTATTGACTATAACAGCATTTGGAAATTGCAGGCGGCGTCCTAGTCGTCCTTACAGTCCTGGCCTCTCGTTCCATAATAGGGGTGACCTCGACTACGGTCATCATCCTTGAATATTCTTTACAACCTCAACTAAGCCTGCCTCCTGATGTTCTCCTAACGGTCCTCGTCTGACATCCTTCATTGCTTGGCACACGCACACATCCGAACGTAGTTAGAATTAACTAATATACATACGTTATAGTAGTAGAATGGAATCTCACCTTAGAAATTAACAATCCTAAACATAGGGCTCTATATCAAATAAAGCAACGCTGGAAGCATAATAAGCCGCACATATCCTAAAGAACACTAGAACCTGATGCTCTGATACCACCTGTGACACCCCGCCTAATTAAATACCGGGTGATCAGTTCTTTATTAGATTAAAATCAAGGTGAACGGTTGGTTCATTCTTAGCATCACTGTCGCAAAATAAAATTTCCAATTTAAACACCCTAAATAATTAAGCTAAGTGTCAAAACATTTAATCTTATAAATTAAGTTCGAATGTTATTGTTAATTACGAAGCCATTTTCACGAATACAATTTATAGGATTAAAACCAAACCATCCAAATGAAAGAACATGCTAGATAAATCAATCCAAATAAAATATCCCAAATCGCAGGACAAGGTAAAAATTAAAAGTAATCCCAACTACAAAAAAATACTGAAATAAATCAAAAGTACAAATCTCTCTGAACTAGATAAAACTGGAAATGGGCGACACATGCTCTATCTAAGGACAGCTAAATGAAAGATTGAGGAAACAAGGATGAGTCATCTACTGCAAAGACCTGTAACTCCCACACTAGCTGCAGCATGTCGGGCACCTGTAATACAAATATATATATATAAGAGAGAGAAAATATGACAGGAAACAGGTCAGAGCCTTAATGTAAAACAGTTTTAAAATTAGTTCAACAAGTATTTAAAATGCTTACCGGTAAATGCAACAACTATGTTAGTATGTGACACTCTCTTGAGAATTCTTACGTCTCATCTAGTGTGCACGCCTATCGTACTAATAAATCTCATAAGTTTCTCTAACTTATTCCCCATAAGGTTTTATCACGTGAAAAGCAAGGTTATGATATTTACTTTAGGAAATCGCTCTCTTTAAGATTTCTTACATTGTTTAGAACATCTCATTACCATTATAAAGTTTTCGAACACTTATAATAAAGTCGAAGCATTTATTCATTACTTATCTACTTATACACATAGTAGGAAGTTCCCATATAGATATACGTATATATATTAGTCACACATATAATATATATACTAACGGCATCCCACATAAAATCTATGGTGCTGGCATACTCTGCTATCAAGTCCCCGTATCACTCAAACTAAAGGAAATACAAGTTTGGAATCACTCTCGAACTGTATTAACACAATACACAAAAAATGGAGGCGAATCATAGTTCCAAGTCACTAAGAGGTCAGCACATACCCCTCACATCTCTTAGGATCGTCTGACTATCATTCTCAAATAGCCTGTACTAAGGAATCCTATGTTCTAGGGTACAAGTCAATATCATCCCATAAATCGGAATAAGATTGTCCCGGCGCAGAAACCTCCGTGATAGCAAGTAGCGCGGGTATGATTAAACACTAGTATTCAAATAATATATATACATGCACTCATATATATATTTACATAAAATTATTAGGTACGCCCATGACCCATAACATTATTCTAGCCATGCGTAACATATAACGCCCGAGTTCTACGTATAAGTAAATCACTTTTTTTATTCAATTAAGTATAACAAATCCTTAAGCACTTCTCAACTCTCGAAGTGTATCCTCTCAAAATAATAAAAATCAGTAGGTGCACCCTCACTACTCTACTGGTCCAAGTCTTTCTTAATTCTCACAAGGTATACTATAACGTACGCATGATTTTCCAAGTAAATTTATATTCTCGAAACCCCACGGTTAAATCACATATGAATCGTATCACCCGAACCTTGCCTACAACCCTACTGGTCTTTCCTAAGTCCCATTATGGTATATAAAACATGTATAAGGGTTTCCATAAAGTGGCACAGGGTAAATCATTAAGAATAAAGAACAAGCTTTAAAATTTAGAAGAGGTCGATCGACCGAAGGGAGGGGTCGATCGATCGATCAAGTCGATCGATCGATCGCCCAAATATTTCCCAAATTCTGCATATAATATCCTACGGGTTTCATCACCAAAAGTCCTCAAAACCTCTATCAATTTCGCCCAAACTCCCAAATAAGGTTACTACTGGTTTTATATACATATATGCATGAATTTCTACGTAAGACATGTATAGTTTCATCAACGGAATCGAATTAAAGGGCCAGTTTTTATTAACTATCAAGAACCCTAATTTTCATAAGACTTTCATTCTTTTAATTTCTTTTCCATATTTCTTGCTTCTAAACTCATACCAATTCGTGGGTTATCCTCTACATATGATTGGGATGTCCAGAATATAATTATTTCCACCAAGACATGTGATTAAATCCTCAAATTCTTATATGGAACATGTGTATAACAATCCTAATCTAACATGGATGAAATAATAACTAAAAGAAAATCAAGATAGATACTTGCCTGTAAATTTCAGAGTCTGATTTGTGGATGAAAAAGGTACGGTTGTGTTCCTCATCATGCGATCTCCGTTTTGCTAGTTGTGGCAGTGTAAACAGATGAATTCTTGGCCTTGGATTGCTTGGAAAGCTTCCTACCTTTTTCTCAAATGGTCGTTCTTAGGTTCTGTGATTGTTAACCCTAAAATCCTAACTCAAATGGTTGATATAATTTAGGGAAATTCGTGGTTTTAATTACCCAAAAATAAAAAATGACTATAATACCCTCTCGGGATGCCAATTAGGCCTAAAAATGCCCCGAGACCCAAACTAAACTCCCGGGTACACTTTTCTGACTAACTCGACCCTTTTGGACATATTGACGCACTCGAAATGATCATATGAGCGACTTATAATTCAATTCACTCTATATAATAATAATTTAGTCCTGACGCGACACAGGCGCGTCCCGACTTAATTTCCACAATTGTCCAATTATACACTCATGACAATTTTTAATAAATTCAATTCTACATATGACTCTACTCAATAAGTAATATTTAACAAATTAACAATTTCCAATAATTACTAACTCTCGTCACGGTAGTGAATATTTAAAACAAACTTCTGGATTAATATTAAATTAATCTATCTCAATTAAATTTAATAAATCCCTAAATTTCAAAGCCATAAAAATACAGGGTATTACAGTGTTTTATAAAGTGGGCATATGCAACACCCTTAAAGAGAGCAACAGGCACGGTGGCACAATTTGTTAAGAGTACATAATTTACGGTGGCACAATTACCAAGGTTATTTTTTCGAATGATAAAATTTCATTTATTAACAAGTAGGTGACATTTCTTACAGACAAATACTTGATCATATACCATACCTCAATGATAGCCTACCCTAAAGGCAATGGTCAAGGCAAAGCAACAAACAAAACCTTAGTCAATATCTTGGCCAAAACGGTGAAGGATTTTCCTGGATCATGGGATGATAAAATTCTAGCAGAACTATGGGCTTATCAAATGACTAAAAGGAAACTAACTGGATATACATCGTTTTCGTTACTCTGTGGAGCTAAAGTAAATTTTCCAGTTGGTTATACTTTCTTATTTTTTTTCCTTTTTCTTTTGAGTTTGCTCGTAACATTCTTTGAGAGATGTTTAGAGATTACAAGTAATAACATACGTGATAAATGAATCATAGTTTAGGTAATAAACACCAATGTTAGAAGTAAGAAAATGAGTAAGAGTGTGCACAAATGAGAATGTCAATAATAAAAGTATGGCATTTTTGTATTTCCAATTTAATGGAGTTACATTACAAATGGGGATTACGGCCCAAAAATACAAGAAATGATTTTTTACTAGCCTATGAGGAACCATAGGTATGGGGATGTGAAATAGCCCTCAGGCAGTAAAGAAGCATCTTTAACACAAGCCTGTTGAGCATCTACAATGGAAAGGAGTCTCGTTTGAACTTGGAACCTCCATTTCAATATAAAAAGAAACAACAATAAGAGTTAGCCACAATTTGGGCATTTGTTTCTTTGTTACCATAGAGCTAACTTAGGAAAATAACCTTAGCAAAGAGTTTGTTAATTCACCAAAAAGGTGTGAGATTTGGGAAAAAAATCTTAGCAAAGAGTTTGTTAAGTCACCAAGCAAGTGTAAGATTTAAAAAAAATCTTAGCAAAAAGATTGCTAAGTCACCAAAAGGTGTGGGATTTGATTTTTTTTTAGCAAAGAGTTGGTAAATTTGAGATTTAAAAAAATCTTAGTGAAAAGTTTGACAAGTCACCAGAAGCTGTGAGATTTGAAAAAAATCTTAGCAAAGAGATTTCTAAGTCACCAAGCAGGTGTGAGATTTGAAATTTTTTTAGTAAAGAGGTTGCTAAATTTTGCTAATTCACCAAGGAGGTGTGAGATTTTGAAAGAAAAATATTAGCAAAATTTTGCTATGTCACCAAGAAGGCATGAGATTTAAAACATTTAGCAAAGAGATTGCTAAGTTACTAAGCAAGTGCATTTTCAAACGTTTTTAGAGGAAATAAAAAAATACTAAACTGAAATGTACCTCTGAAGCTTGGACAACCACAGTTGAAGATAAGGGGGTGTCTGCATCCCGAGCTTCATCGACAGGGCTTTGATTAGAGTGAGCTTCCTCTTAAGTTGGAGCATAAAATTGAGCTTCAACTGGCATAAGAGATAGGTAAGAAACATGATCTAATGATGAAGCACCAATGTCAAGATTAGAAGGGGATGCTTCCACAAGTTGGGCCTAACTATTTCCTCTTCTAGTGATAATCTACGTATTACCTCGCTCATACGAGTGGAAGAAGAATGCCTTGAGTATGTAAGCTCAATCATCGATGAACAACGATTTGAAGTTAAATCCTGGGTAGATTCATCAATAATTGGGTTTGGGGGTCGCTTGGGGGTGGTGGAGAATAACAATGGGATGAAGATTCCTAAAGAGTAGAGAAAAAATAACAAAATGTCATAGAGATCACGTCAACAAAAAATAAGCTTATACAAACTTAAGAAAGAGTTAGCCCTAGAGTAGGAGAATTGTGGTGTTGCAACAACTTGTATTGAAGTAGCTACAACATCTTCATCCATAGGGATGTCCTCTAAAATAATGGATTCAAAGGGACCTAGTGGCATTGGAGTTGGAGTTGTACTTGTACTTGGACTAGGGGGATCATAATACGCTCTTGTGTTGTGCATTTCCTCAGTGTTTCGGTGCCTCAAATGTTTTTTGCATTAAGGGGGTACTAGAGGAAGGTCCCTTTTTAGACTGACCAAGGTTTGAGCTCTTCATAGGTTTGAACCTGAGAAGAAACATCACGATGAACAAGGGGTTGCCCAAGGGAATAACTGGAAAATAATTAAATTCACAAAGGACCTCAGCAGCCATTAAATGCACCTTTTCCACCGGTTCTAGATTTGGCGGTTGATCAATTTCTAAAGATTCCCCAGTCAATTCGTTGGCACTCTTTTTTATTTTGGATTTCTTGGGATATCAGAGGGAAGTTTCCCCCATTGATGAACTAACTATAGAGGAAGTTATTCTTTTTGTAACAACAGGTACGGGCAATAGCTTTCGTCTTCCCCTTTTGAGGCACATCGCTCAATGGGGCCAAATGAGGTAACTCCTAGGGTAAACTCTTTTTTGTAGTGCTCAATTTGAATTCAACTCTTATTACTGCGTTATTTTTATATCCAAGATCATTGGGAGGATACCAATTAATCAATGGATAGGATGGAGGACTCTTGATCCATTACCTAATTTGATTGAGTTGAGATGGATAAAAGTTCGCGAGCCAACTAAATGGTACATCACCTTTCCTTTTATTGGTTGGAATGGTGAGCCTGTCCTTTAAATCCCCATAAATATCTACAACGAAAGAGGTTATAAATTTCAAACAAGATGTGGAGAAAGTTTCATTAACGCTGTTACTTTGACAGGTCTTGAGGGGACACCATGGAAATACCTAAATTGCCTGAAAGAACGGTAGGGGTAATAAGCCTTAATTTTAACATCGCACTCGGTAAAGGAGGGAAGAAGGCTAGGATTAAGATCAATAATAACAACTGCAGTAGGTTTGGAATAATAGGTATGTTTGGAGGGCAACATTATGGAACCACGTGTAAAGGAATACCATTAAGAGAATAATGCTCGTGAAGTTAGAGATATCATACATCCCCAAACGACATTCCATGTAAACATGGTCCTATCTAAAAAAGTGTAGAGGGACCCAAGAGTGATAGCAGCAAGTGGAAGATTAACCCCACAAGACAATCTTAGAGAAATATTGATCAAGTCTCTGCGGGGTTGATCATTGGGCTTACCCGAAAGAAGGAAATAAGAAAGCACACACAAAATATAAGTAACTAACTCTAGCAAGAAACCTTGACCTTCACCAAAAATTACATCATTAATGATACCTCGAGCCTTCTCTTCTTTGGTGGGTGTTGGGGGAACCTCGTGTAGTAAAAATTGATAAGTTGGGTGAAGATGGCTTTATTAGAATCCCCAAAACATTCACAATAAATCTTGTCCAAGTTTACTCACGTTGTAGCTTTAGTAGAATCAAGAGATTCATTGTTGTAAGAAGAAGAGCCATGGATATCAAGGCCCATTAACTCATAGACGTCTTCAAGGGTGATCGTGAATTCATCCTAATGTTCAACAAAGGTATGTGACACCTGGTTCCATCGAGATACCAACTGCTGAAGGGATACATTTTTCTAAGACAAATTAAAGTCCCCAAACCAATAAGTGCGGGAAATACCTACTTTCTTATGCATAACGAAGTAAGTTTGATGGATATAGTTCAACTAACTAGAAAAACCTTTTGGAGAGCCTCTAGGTGCCTCGAAATCAATGTGGGAATAAGAAAAGTCCCCATGGTCCAACCTAAAATGCAACGTTCAATGGGGGCTAAGTATCCCCAGGCTTTTCTCACTTCTGGTCCATCCCCAACATCAAAGTATTAGTTTTAGCTTGTAACTGAATGGAAAAAGATTTATAGTCTTCTATAAACTTGTTATTTTTCCTAAAGTAGGGAGCACAATGGTACAACTAGAATTGGGCTTAACGCGCCGCCATATCAGCCTCTATGGCTTGGATAAAAATTTGGCCAATAACATGTAGCTAGTGACTGGAGGAGGTCATTGATGATTATATGAAGGTTTTAACAGAGGAAATGGCGTAAAACAAACACACAGGAGAAGACGAAGAGAAATAGGTGGTGGCTATGGGACTTAAAAGTGATTTATGGTGAGTTTAGAGGGCAAACAAAACTTTCTCTCTCTAAGAAAATCTTGAACTCTAATATTTAATGGCAAAAAGTTTGAAAGTGTGAAGAAATTATTGAAATATTGTGTTTTAAAAAAAAAGAAAAATAGGCGTTTGAAATAGCCTCGGCGTTTTGTTTTCCCATGCATGGGTATTTTAAAAGTGATGACGAATTTTACAAAATTAAAGTTGGCACGAATAACCACAACTCACCGCATGGATGTTGGGTGACAGAGATGTCAGACGACTAGACCTTAGCATTAATTTATGGCATAAGCCAAAAAGAGGGCAACTTGTTTACAAAGAAAGGGTTTCGTGGTCTTTTCAAATGCTAGTTGTTTAAATTCTTGCCAACCAAATTTCCTCGTTACAAGTTCCTAAGGATTAAATTGTTCGCAAGGAGTTCCCTCAAATAAATCTTGTGCGTAGCAACTTACCAGGGATCAAGTATTTTTACAGCCACATGAGGAGAGATTTGTCGAAGTAGAGGTTTTTTGGTGCAAGGTATTTTGTACAAATATTTATTTCCCACACAATAAATATCTGAACGAAGGTGCAAAAATAAGCGGGCTTAAAGATAAACCATAATTATAGATAATTACCTCATTAAAGGAAACTATAGACGAATTCAATAAAGTTTAGCGAGACCAAAAAGAAGTGTAAAGATTAAAATGAGCGGGTGTAACACCCTGAAATTTTAAGGATTAAATATTTAATTATTTTTGGGAGTTATAAAAATATTTAAATTGGAGAAACTTAAATTCATGAGTTGGAAAATTTAATTGAGTGAGCAGAATTAATTATAATTGGCGATTTCAAGTTTAATGGTTCAAAATCTCGTGTCACATTTTGAGGTCGAAATTTCGAAAAGTATTTCAGATGGCAATTCTGAGTGCGCGGTTGCATCCGGATGGATCGAGATAGTTAGAAAAGAGTACCCGGGGATAGTAATTGGGTCTCGGGATATTTTTGGGCATAGCCGGGCCCAAACGGGGTGAGTTGGGCCTTTTTAATTAGACCCACATGGCCAAAAACGGGATTGAATGTTTTTAACCTAATTGAGGGATTTGGAAACGGCAGTCAACACACCTCTAAACCTAGGGTTTGAGAGGAGAATTGGGGGAAAGCTAACCAAGAGCCAATTTGGGGATTTTGGAGCCAAATTAAGGGACTACACCAACGGATCAGATACTACGAATAATTCCAGGCAAGTGGTTAACTGTTGTGATTTCTAAATTGATGATAATCAATTCATATCATAGTAATATGTAAACTAAAATTCGTTTTGGGGATAAATGGATACAAAAATGGGGTTTTTGTTCATGGAACTATTGAATGAGATTTAAAGTAAAAATTGTTGTGTTTTATATCTTTGAGTATAGATATTTGATTTGATAGAAAATCCGGAATATAAATTGGTGGGATTTGGATTTAAAATTTGGTTTGTAGAACAAAGTTGATGAACTTTAATGGAAAACCCATTTCGGGAAATTATGAAAGTAAGTGGAGAAATTGTGTATCTTAAGATCCATATAATGTGTAGGATGTAGATTAAACATATTTATATGGTGAGGTCCTTTGATTAGAGGTTTGATTTAAGGTTAAAAACCTTGGATTTTCGTCAATGGTGGAAAACAGTGGCCTGGAGAAGACGAAGTCTGGATCGATCGACCCAAGGGGGTTCGATCGATCGATTGTTCAGGAATCTGGGCAGTTCGGCCAATTTTGATTATAAAGAGAAATTTATTTAAGATTTAATTCCTTGCTGTTATTTAGTGATAAATTCAAGTGAGGCATATATTCCTTAACAATTATAGTGTGATATAATTTGGTGTAGGAGGGTGGAAATTGTATGTCATGAGATGAACGGATTTGAGGAAATAATTCATAAGTATTGATATCGGGTCGAGAAGCATTATTTGGGTATTGTAGTTGGGTGACGCTACCTTATTAAAGGAATTGAGGTAAAATATTTAATTATGGACCAAGTGGGCGAGTCTGGGTATGTTGGTAATTATAGGTAAATATAATTGGGAAATTATGGAGATGAATGTGCGACACATTGTGGGCAAAAATGTGGGAATGAAATTATGAGAGGTAAAATGGACCAAATGAGCGAGTCCGGGGATAATGGTTGGGTGACACCAAGTTATTAAATTAATAAGTGTGATGATTAATTTAATTAGAGTCGGATTGTAGACTCGGGTAGGATTAAATTAATAAGTGTGATAATTAATTTAATTAGAGTCGAATTTTAGACTCGGGTAGTATTAAATTAATAAGTGTGATAATTAATTTAATTATAGTCGGATTTTAGACTCGGGTAGGATAAAATTAATAAGTGTGATAATTAATTTAATTAGAGTCGGATTGTAGACTCAGGTAGGATTAAATTAATAAGTGTGGTAATTAATTTAATTAGAGTCGGATTTTAGACTCAGGTAGGATTAAATTAATAAGTGTGATAATTAATTTAATTAGAGTTGGATTGTAGACTCGGGTAGGATTAAATTAATAATTGTGATAATTAATTTAATTAGAGTTGGATTGTAGACTCGGATAGGATTAAATTAATAAGTGTGATAATTAATTTAATTAGAGTCGGATTGTAGACTCGGATATGATTAAATTAATAGGTGTGATAATTAATTTAATTAGAGTCGGATTGTAGAATCGGGTAGGACTAAATTAATAGGTGTGATAATTAATTTAATTAGAGTCGGATGATAGACTCGGGGAGGTATTAAATTAAAATGTGTGTTGATTAATTTAATAAGAGTCGGACGATAGACTCAGGGAGGTATTAAATTAATATGTGTGTTAATTAATTTAATTAGAGTCGGACAATAGACTCGGGGAGGTATTAAATTAATATGTGTGTTAGTTAATTTAATTAGAGTCGGGTGATAGACTCGGGAAGGTATTAAATTAATAAGTGTGAGTTAAATATATTAGAGTCGGACCAATAACTCGGGAAGACAATAAATTATTAAGTGAGAAAATTAATTACGTTGAGTCGGGCTACAGACTCAGGAAATTACAGGGAGTGTACGGGATTTTGAGTACATGGTATAGTCAGGGTTTATATTATATATATACGGTGTAGTGATAGTATATATATACGTGTATATATTGTGTGTGATATTAAATATCAGTGACTAGATATTTATTCAATTTATATACTCTAATGCTATCAAGGGAGGTTGCGCGATGTGGGTGAATCCCCTAGCTTGAGGAGAAGGGCGGATATATCCCCAGGTCATAGCGTCCGGTATATATGGATGAGGGATTTATCTCACTTTCAGGGAAGCAATATGACCGCCTCCACTACGTTTATATTTTGGGCCAAGTTGGTGAGCGATTCCAACTTGGGGAACTAGGTTTTGTGAGCACACCTAGTGAGATAGAATTTTAGAGGGAATCATTCAGCGAGGGTATACTTGAAGGGATGGATATACGTATGTTATATGTGTGGATGTTGTAGTAAAGGTACGTATATAATGGTAGTAAATATTATATACGGGTAATAATACAATGTGTGATGTATTTACTTTATATAACTTGTGACACGGTTATATGATACTATTTAAGAGGAATTAATTAAGTTAATTATGAGATAACTTATAATTCAAGAATCATTATACTCGGGTTAGAGCGGTATGGCAAGGGAAGGTTATACCAGGACTAGTTGGACGGGGTAATACAACTAGGTGGGGTTAAGGTAACCGGTAGGTGTGCACAATAGTGGAGGGGTGAGAATGTCCACAAGGGAGTGCGAGACTAACTTAAATATGAAGCGCATTCATACATTTTAAATTACTGCAGTTAATTCACTTGTTAAATATTTTCAAAATGTTTTGGGTTCTAACCCTTGTTGTAAAACTATTTTCAAAACCTTTTAGGTGTCCAACCACAGGGACGCCGGATTGATATTCTATTCCAGGGACACGGAGCTGCGGCATATGTGGATGCTAGCAGGAGTTTGGATTAGACGCATCATTCATTCATTCCTAGAGTAGGAATCTTGTATTAGTTTCAGTTTTATTTGGGGCATGTCGCCCAGACTTTCAGTTCAGTTTCAGATTAGTTTATTCCTGTGTTGGATATTTGTATTGGACTATTTCACTTTGGTGGCCGATAGTTTTTTTTTTGGCAAGTTGTGTAATTAATTATTCAGTTAAGTTTTATTCAGTTGTGTGAATGGTTTGTATTTATTTCCGTATGTTCTATTTTGTTTAATTAAAAAGTTAAAATTTGGCACCCGTTTTCGGAATACTAGTTGGTTAGTATGTTTTAAAAAGTTTTCGACAGTGATCCTAAGGATGATCCAACTGGATTCCTATTTTAATTTGGTGTAGGACTGATCACCCGGTATTTTATTAGGCGGGGTGTCACAGATGGTATCAGAGCATCAGGTTCTTGTGTCCTTAGGATCTGTGCGGATTTTCACGTTTCGGCTTAGCAATCTTTGATATAGAGCCCTACTATAGGATTGTTGTATTCTCATACGTATGTGCATATACGTTCTTCTGCCAAATTTATATTTGAGAGTGAACTCATACATATTCGATTCTCATTCCAGATGACGCCCAAGAGAGAGAGAGAGCAGCTAGGGCAGCAAGGGGAGATGAGACGAGGGAGGCTCGTTAGGAGCAAGAGTTACCACATCAACGGCCAGAGATGATTTTGGCAGCATAGGTAACTGAATTAGTGGCACGGGCAGTTGAAGCGATGGTAGTCACAACGGCAAGGTACTTTCCACGGGATCAGTCACAAGTGTTAGGGGCATCGGATGTTTAGACTCACGCGGGGTCGTTGGGGTGGAAATAAGAAAGAGAGGTTATTTTTAGTGGGAATCCACCAGAGTTGCGAGGGGGTTCAGATGTAGTGCTAGCGTGTCAAGGAAGAGAGATATCCAGCGTCACCTATGCATGGGGGATTGCGATGAGGTGCAGAAGCAAATGCTAACCACTTTTAGTTTAGTGGGAGTAGCGCTACAGTGGTGGGAGTCGATCACAACAGTTGAGTAAAGGGACACACTAGCTATTGCAGAGTTTTGGGTGCGGTTCGACCGCAAGTATTTTCCTCCATTGGTTGAGATCAAAATGAGGAGAAAATTTGTGAGGTGACTCAAGGGGACCATTAAGTGGCCGATTATGAGGAAGAATTCACTCGTTGGCAAAATTGTGTACCGGATGAGATAAGCGGGGAAAAGAGAAAGAAAGTAAAGGTTTGTCGATGGGTTGCCTCGAGAATCAGACAACATTTATTTGGTAAATACGCATTAGTAACTTATACTGATGTCGTTAATCCAACACTCCGACACTGTTAGGAATATCGCTTCCACGTGAAAGGAAGCAGGAGGGGAGTGGGAACTAACCAGTCGGATAAGGCTGGGGGTAGGGGTGTAAACGGGTCGGGTCTGAATCGGGTCTGGGTATATCCAGATCCGATCCGGGTATATTTTTAACGGATTGGGTCTTACCCGATTACCCGACGGGTCTCAGAAAATGGATCCAGACCCGGATCTGTTAAGGACCCGGAGACCCGACCCGAATACCCGACCCGATTATATATATATATATAAAAAAATTGTATAACTGTATATATATATATATATATATATATATATATAAACAGTTTATATAAACTGTATAAACTGTTTTTATATAAATATAAACTGTTTTTATATAAATATATATATAACTTATAAATATATAACTTAAACTGTATAAAGTGTTTTTATATAAATATATAACTTATAAATATATAACTTAAACTGTTTATATATATATATATATATGTATGTAAAACTGTTTTTATATAAAACTGTATGTAAATATGTATGTAAAACTGTTTTTATATAAAACTGTTTTTTATATATAACTTATATATATATATATATATATATATATATATATATATATATATATATATATAACTGTTATATATATGTATGTATATATGTATGTAAAACTTATATATATATATATATATAAGTTAGTTATATATATATTTAGTAACTATATGTAAGACTATATATATATATAATATTGTATATAAATATATATTTATTATATTATATATATACACATTCGGGTCGGGTCCTTATCGGATCGGAGTCATGTATATCCAGATCCGGTCCATTAACTAATCGGGTAATCGGATAATCGGGTCTATAAAATTTGCTCAGATCCGTTAATTCTGGTCGGGTACGGGTCCGGGTCCAGACCCGATCCATTAACAGCCCTAGCTGGGGGGAGAACAATACTAGTGGGGTATCCCAGCAGCAGACTGGGGGAGATCAAGGGCAGGATTTTCGACAGGGAAATCATGCCAAACGATTTAGAACTGGAGGCTATCGGTAGGATGGCTAGGAATTTCAACAAGGTCGGCATGAAAGGGGCCAGTGGCAGGGTGAATGTATTAGAAGGTATTTCGTTGGTGGGGAAAGCGAGACACATGAAGACATATTTCCTTAAACGAGGCAGGGGTCAACTACAGAACGAGGTTCTGGATTTGCATCCACTAAAGCAAGTCATGGTCACATTCAGGCAGGGAGAAGATGCTCCAGAACCCGAGGATCAGCCGTTGCAGCCGGGGTATGGAGATAATTATTTTTACCCTATGGGCGTGGGGTATATTTTTGAGTGACAAGGAGGATGTCACAATATAAGACTTATTTTTCACTAGAGTTCGCGGGTAAGTCAAACTTAGTGGGTGCGTTGGCTGTAGCAACCATAGTATGTGGATAAACTTTTCGTACGGTAGCGGAGTTTCCTTGGTGTTCTTTGATAAAAATAACTTTTACGTGTATCTTTTTCTTTTGCCGTTGCTTGAAAAGTCCTTCTAATCAAAATCCTCAAATACCTACAAAATATAACAATCTAAAGTGTAGAGGTAAGTAAGGGTATCAATCCACTTTCAAGGTTGTAAAGCAAATGGAGCAAAATAGTAATTCACTTTTTATTTTCTTTTTGTGCTTTTTCACTTTTCTAATTTTTTTAGATTTTTCAATATTAAAACAAAAGGGTGAGGTGATGATTTAAACTAAACTAAACTAATGTGAAATGAAAACAATAAACTAGAAAGTGATTAAAATGAAAAATAAAGTCTAACACTAAAAATAAGAGATAAAGTGAGGTAAATAATTGTGAGAACAATCAAGGAGTGGGATTACACCACAAATTTTAGTTATTCTAATTAATTAATTTAATTATTTGAATTCTCCAAAATTAATATCAAAATTACAAACCAACTCTCGTTGCAAGTGTAATTATAATATTAATCTTTTAAAAAATTAAGTTTAACACCCCACGACTCTAGAAAAATAGATCTACACTCCTTTTAATTAATCACCCGCTAGGATCGATCGATTAAAATTCATGTAAATATTAGAAAATAATTTTAGATTTGAAATTCAAGTTATAATACCCCACTTAAGAAACCCCTATCTCTAGTTCGAATATAAAATGGGTATTATAACTAGAATTTCGATTTTCTCTCGAAAATCATTTACCCTCTCTCGAGGCGTAAATTTAAGGGTGAGGGATCGAAATTAACATTCAAAGGAACTTTTCAAGTAATTAAACTAATAAAAATAAAATAACATCAAATAAGGGTTTCACCCCACCCCTTGAAAGGGGTTTTAGCCTAACATGGTATCAAACATAATAAATAAATATTCAATAGGCATTAATATAATAAAAGAGAAGGGTAAGAGGACAAATCTTCAAACAAGTCTCCTTGATTTGAAAAATTGGACTCTAATCCTCCATTGAAATTGAGCAACAACATTCAAAATGAGCTTTCCACAATATTCGATTACATACAAACACTCATTTGAATCACTCAACAAGTAATTTCTCACAAATATCTAAAAAAATATAAAAACAAAACTATTTACAAATATTTCTACCTAATTTATTTTAACATAACTCTCTACAATTCTCTAGAATTTTCTCTCTCTATTTGATGATGATTTTTTTTCCAAATGGTGTCTTGAGTCTTCTTTTATAGTAGATGCATGGCACACATGGGGCTAAGGGGTATTTTGGGTAGACAAAGGTGCAAGAGGGTGTGTAAGGTATTGGGTGAGGGTTAATTTAGGAATTTAATGGAGGGTGCATGTGGTTTGGGTGTGAGGTCATGTGAATGAGAATAAAAATCTGATATGGTGAGGGGTAATTTTGGAAATTGGTTTTGAGTGGTTAGTTGGGGTATAGTGGGTAAAATGGGGGTTAAAGGTTTAAGTGGGTATATTGGCACATGTGGGTTATTTGTTATTTTGGTCTTGGCTTATTTTATTTGGAGAAATGGGTTTTGGTGTTGTCTTGAGATTGGTTAGGCACTTGGCAGGTAGAAGAAATTCTTGGCATTTGGGAGAAAATGGTTTTGGGGTTAAATGTTTGGATATGGATCGTGGCTGGAAGGGTTGGTGGGTTGTGGCACACGACGGGCTGGCCTCGGCTGAAGGAGGGGTAAGGTATGGGGTTTTGCGGGTTGGGTTTGATTGGGGCTGCTGGGTTGGTCAGGGTGGAGATGGCGATCGGGTAAAGGGACAGGCGGGTAGGGGGTTTAAGAGCTGGGTGCGTTGGTTTTCGGGTTGGCCGGCGCCGTTGCGATTCCGGTGCTCGTATGGAGGTAGGATGGAGGTCGACGTGAGCTGGTCGCAGGCGGTTTGGGTTGGTGCCGCCGGGGATGGGTCATAGGAGGAGTTTGGTGTTTGGAGAGGGGTTGAAGAGGTCATGACGTCGGCGCCAGATGTGTTGGATTTCCGGGCAGTGGATGGCGCCAAAAGGTGCGGTTGAAGAGGTATAAGGGTGGTTTAGAGGGAGAGAGAGACAGAGAAGGGAGGTTAAAGTGTGTGTTGTGTTTTCTGGTAATGGTGGAGAGGAGAGAGAGTGGAAGATGGTGGGAAGAAGATGATGGGAGTGGGTTGTGTGTGGTGAGGGTGTAAGATAAGTTGTGTTAGGGTATAGGAGTGTGTATGGGATTTGTGTGTGTGTGTGTGTGCTAGTTTGAACCCTTAAAAATAAAACAAAAACTAATAAAAATAAAAATCTAAAAATTAAAGTCCTACTATAAAAATAAAATAAAGACTCAAATAAAAATTGAAACTAAAAGAAATAAAAAATAAAAATAAAATCTAATAAAACTAAAACTAAAATTCTAATTAAATGTAAAATCAAATAAAACTAAAAACACATGAAATCCTAAAAATTCTAATCCTAATAAAAATAAAACTAATAATAATCAAAATAAAATAAAATTATAATAATAAAAATAAAATAGAAAAATAGAAAATAAAACTTAGAAAATACTAAATAAATCTAAAATAAATCCTAAAAATAAAAATGACTCAAACTAAAAATATAAAAAAATAATAAAAGGACACAAACAAACACACACGGGCTTTGGGGTAAGTTTAGGCTAGGCTAGGGTTACGGGATAACGAAATTAACTCCAATTTAACTGCAAATTGCTTGGAAATATAGCTTTTGACATCGCAACTGCAATTAAGCCTGCATATTGAACAATTAAGCGCATAAGACCCAAATTGCCGAGAATTAGCAACTAAAGTACGTCTATTTGGGGTATAAGTTGTACAATTTTGGGTGCTTATCACACCACCCCCAAACAGAGCGTTGCTAGTCCTCGAACAATAAGATAGAGAGAAAGAGAAAGATAAGTAACCAAAAGTGTACCACTTTCGCGGGCACTTGCGATTGCACTTAGCATGTGCAACAAGCCTTTAAACCTATAGGTTACCCTACAGGACGAGTTGTGTCTCGTGAGGGTTTGCAAGGAATATACCCACAAAATTCTTATTTGCAAAGATTTATTGAAAGGCAGTCAATCTATTATTTGACATAGAATAATCGCACAATCCATCACGAAATAGAAGATTTTCAGAAATACAAGCTAGAATGTGTAAAAAGTTTAGCTAAGTAAATACTCAAGGCATATCCTTCCTAGAACTCAATGTGTGTAGTGTGAATCAGTCAAAACGGGTCGAGTATCATCAAAGTAATTCCTAGATTGCCTCGTCGGAATCAACGCTTCAACTTCAAATCTCACGGATATATCTCTCTCAAACGAACTCTCGAGAATTGGGTCAGTGTATCGCTCTTGTGTGTGAGGAGGTGAGTAAATGTAATTAAGTTCAAACGTCTCACACATATATAAGAAAGAACGAACAATTTGAAAGAAAAGTGATCTCATGAAAGAATGCTAATCACTATAGTGAGAACGTCGAGTTATTCACCATGTCGACTTTCATTTGCCCGAACACCTAGGGGGAAATATGGATGATTATGGGTGAGGGGGAAATGAAATGAGGTAGTACGGGATGAAATGAGGTAAGGATGGATGTGTGATGTATGGATGTGGTAGAAGAGTGTATTATACTTGAAGAACAAAAATTTCTTTATTACAACAAAATAAACTACAAACTCTCTTTCTTTTCTCTCTTTTTTTCTCTTTTTTTTCGATTTTTCTTTTCTTTTTCTCTATTTTTTTTCTTTTTATATTTTCTATTTTTTTCTATAATTTGCTATTTTTCTATTTTTCTCTCTCTTTTCAAACTAACAATGAAGACATTTACATTTGAAATCACACTCATTTATTTGAAAATGAAAGATGAATGATATATGAATGGAGTGGGGAATGTATATGGATGATGAGGGGAATATATATGAAATATGGAAAAGTAATGGGTGAAATGAATGGGAATGTGATATGGGGGAAAAGTGGTAGGTGTATGGATGAAAATCCTAGTGATCGGGACAAATTTCAAGACACGCGTTTCTTACAACTCGGAAAAATGTCATTCTCAGTGATTAAGCCAAAAATAAAGAATAATGAGATCATACAACAATTAAAGTGCGGATCCAAAGGAAGTTGAATCAACTTGTGACTCGGAGATTGCATAAAACTCTCAAAAAGGTGAAAGGCACAAATCTCACAGGCTAAAGTTTCCACTAGTGATCCTTAAGGTTCTCTTTAGAATTGTAGTACTCCTCAACTCTAACCGTAGTGATGTGATACGTGCGCAAATTTTGTTGAGTCTAGAAATTCATAGTGCAAAATGACTTGTTATGTATTACATAAGCTATTTAGAAAAATATTCTCTAGCTTGATTCCTAGACTTTGAAAGATGGATGATTGAAAATTCACATCAATGATTGAGATGAAAGAAACTGCATGAAAATTTTAAAAATCAGGTTCCAAAATCAAAATTTTTCAAAAGAGGCACGATTTTGATAAATTTTCCCGTCCCCAAACAAAAAGGAACATCATCCTCGATGTTAAGTAAAATGATTTCTAAAATTGAGAGCATAAGGTAGGAAAGAGATTACCAGAATGAACCGCTAATGAAGTGGATAGATGAAGCCAAGATGAAACCTAAATAAGAAGTGAAAAAATGTGTACAAGTCTATAAACATGGTAAAGCATTGGGTGATGTGAAACACCACCCCCAAATAGGATAAGACTCATACAAGAAACGCGGGCTGCCTCCCGGTAGTGTTAAGTTTAATGTCTTCAGCCAGACCGAACGATTCTCACCCTAAAGATAAGATATATGAAAGCGCGGGGTGGCAGAAAAATTGGGTGATGAGAATCACCCCCAAACAAGACTGAAGCGCCAGTCTTGCTGGATAGAGGCTAAAATGGGTCAATGCACTTGTATGGCAAAGTGCATCACATGATGCAAAGCATCGGTGGACCAAGGACGGGTGGGAAAAAGGGCAAAGGTGAGGGTGGAAAGGTATCGGTCACGGGCCTTATTGAGCCGAAAGGTGAGGGCAAATAGGGCCCTATAATAATGGTGCTCTAGTTGTATGGGAAAGTAAAAGGGTTTGGTAAGTGGAATGGGGTGGGGCTCATAAAAATCGCATGACCATTCTATAAATGGGCGATGATAATGGTCGCGCCGTGACACACTGGGGAGCTGTTGAGAAAAATCAACACCACAAGAGAGTGGCGGGTATGGAGGAACAAGCTCGGTGTCACAGAAGTGGAGAGTAGCACCAAAAATACTCTCGTAGATGGTGGATGGCTTCAGGTGAGGATCTAAAAATGTAGATGGAAACTTGAACTGTGTAAAATCAAGATCTAAACCAGGTGGTGGGGTAGAAAGGATAATGGGTGGGTTAGGTGGGATAAACGGTAGAGGAAGATGATCCAACCCAAGAGTGGGAGACACACACTCATTGGGACGAGTAAAGGAATACTCACAAGGGAGTGTGGTTTCTAAAGATGGAGTTGTCAACTTCTCCAAAAAGGTATCATTGGTGAATGTGGTGGGTGAGTAAAACGAGGCACCAAGATCAGAGATAGAGGAATCACTAAAAATATCGGACTCAACGGGAGCCATACATGGTGGGACATCATCCATATTCGGATAGTTAGAAACTATCACGGATTCTACCTTGGGAAAATGGTGAGAACTCATAGCCGAAGATAACCTAAGATGAAGTGGTTCCTCGGGAACACACACGATGGGCTCAATGGGTATAGACTCGGGCATTGTTTTGGATATTATGGGAGTGGGAACCTCAAGTGTGGGTTCCTATGGGCATGGTGGGATTGGATCAGGCTCACTAATGAAAGGTAATTCAACACAATTGTCAACTTGGGACCCGGACCATGGGATGGTCTCAACTTTAAGATTCTCGGGATGGTAGGGTTGGTCACACTCAAATTTCATGTCATAAGAGGACACATCATCATCACACTCGGTGGCAACAATGGGTGGGGCCATGGAAATATCCGACTCTCGCGCACACTCCAATTCATTTAAACGTTGTTCAAGCCTTTGGAGAGCTTGAGTTTGAATTGCTTTCTCTTGTTCATGTATGAACTTTTGCAAGAGGGTTTCGAGAGTGAATGTGGATGAAGGTGTTGGTGGAATGATGGGTGGTGGCGGTGGGTGAGGTGGACACAACTCGCTATAATCGGGACTATATGGAGAATACTCGTATGAAGTGTGTGGAGTGGGGCCAAGTTCATCATACACGAAAGGATTGCTTTCGTGATGGACAGTCGGTTGATGCGCATGGGGTGCATAGTGAGGGAACTGATCGTGAACAGGTGCACAAGGTTGCCATGACGACTGTTGGAACGTGTGAGGATCCACAACATCGGGTTGGGATTTGTATTGCATGGAAGGGTGATCAGGCCTCCACGAATAGCTCGGGTGCTCACACAACTCGAGATTAGGTATAGTGGGGTAGTAGGCCGAGGTGGGTTCCAGAACAGTGTCATATGGATACACATGTTCTGTGGTGGTGTCGGATGGATATGGAATGTAAGGGCACTCATGGGACATGTGATCGGCATAATAACAGTGGGTGCACAACAAAGGATGAGACACGTCGACACTTGACACCGAGGGTGATGGAATAGGAGGTGCAAGCATGGATGGGTCAAGAGTACCAACGGTACTCGTGAGAGAGGTGAAACGAATAAGAATATCATAAAGAGAAGGCTCGGGATCACTCTCACACGTGTCACGTGCCAATGGAAAATGACCAAAGTAGTCCCGTAAAGGACGTTCTTCGGCCATAAGGAGAGAAATATACTTTTTTTGGTTTTTTAAATTTTTTCAAAAGGAAAGAAAATATTTTTGGGATTTTATAAAAATAATGGAAGAAAATATTTTTGAATTTTTCTAAAATGAAAGAAAGAAAATATTTTTGGATTTTTGTTTGTAAAAAATAATAGATAAATATATTTTTGTATTTTTTTTTTTGTAAAAAAAATAAAGGAAGAAATTTTTTTTTTTTTTTTATTTTTTGGAAGAAAAAGGTGGGGAAACATATGGACTCTTGATTTGGACGAACTAACTAAAATTGACCATCTAAAAATGAAATTGGACACACACACAAGTCAATGAGAAATCCTAACTAGCACATAGCCAATTTTTATCTTCAAAATTAGTGAGAGGGTAGTCAAATTTTAATTAAGTCCGCGAGCGATAGAAAAGCACGGAATTTATCTTAGTGATCGCCTTTTCTAAAATGTTCTCCTAGTGGGCTACCTAGTTGATTGATTTTAAATTTAATGATGGCTAGGGTAGCACACAATGGTAAGGGAGTGAGTCGGGTGATGAAATCCCTTCTCTTGAGTGACCGAGTGTAGGCCTTAGCAATTTAATTCATCACACCATTCGAAAATAAATGCAAGAATAAAATCACACAAGAGCACACAAGAGCACACAAAAGAATTGACTCGCTAACAGGAGAGGTGCGAGGGTGTAAGAAATATCCCTCCCACTATTTTTACGCCGTGGAGTGCCGAAAAATTTGAGTCGACCGGGGGGAGATCACGCCAATCTCAGTCGTCCCCAGGAGTCCTACCGACCTAAGGTAGAGAGGCTTCTAAATCCTCACCAATGGACGCCCTCCCTCTACCTTGTCCGATTTTCCTATCACGCTTGTCTTTAATTATTACAAATTTAAATGAAAAATAAATGGTGTCTCTATGCACCGCAATACAAGCCAAATAATAAAGTCCTAATACAATCCTTCTAATAAAATGCAAAAATGGTACTAAAAATAATAATAAAGTGCAAAAAAAAATAAATGAACTACAAAATTGAATTCCCCTCCGAGCTTCACGATCCCAAGAATGGCAACGACGCCATTTGATACAAATGACTTTTACGTGTATCTTTTTCTTTTGTCGTTGTTTGAAAAGTCCTTCTAATCAAAATCCTCAAATACCTACAAAATATAACAATCTAAAGTGTAGAGGTAAGTAAGGGTATCAATCCACTTTCAAGGTTGTAAAGCAAATGGAGCAAAATAGTAGTTCACTTTTTATTTTATTTTTGTGCTTTTTCACTTTTCTAATTTTTTTAGACTTTTCAATATTAAAACAAAAGGGTGAGGTGATGATTTAAACTAAACTAAACTAATGTGAAATGAAAACAACAAACTAGAAAGTGACTAAAATGAAAAATAAAGTCTAACACTAAAAATAAGAGATAAAGTGAGGTAAATAATTGTGAGAACAATCAAGGAGTGGGATTACACCACAAATTTTAGTTATTCTAATTAATTAATTTAATTATTTGAATTCTCCCAAATTAATATCAAAATTACAAACCAACTCTCGTTGCAAGTGTAATTATAATATTAATGTTTTAGAAAATTAAGTTTAACACCCCACAACTCTAGAAAAATATATCTACACTCCTTTTAATTAATAACCCGCTAGGATCGATCGATTAAAATTCATGTAAATCTTAAAAAATAATTTTAGAGTTGAAATTCAAGTTATAATACCCCACTTAAGAAACCCCTATCTCTAGTTCGAATCTAAAATGGGTATTATTACTAGAATTTCGATTTTCTCTCGAAAATCATTTACCCTCTCTCGAGGCATAAATTTAAGGGTGAGAGATCAGAATTAACATTCAAAGGGACTTTTCAAGTAATTAAACTAATAAAAATAAAATAACATCAAATGAGGGTTTCACCCCACCCCTTGAAAGGGGTTTTAGCCTAACATGGTATCAAACATAATAAATAAATATTCAATAGGCATTAATATAATAAAAGAGAAGGGTAAGAGGACAAATCTTCAAACAAGTCTCCTTGATTTGCAAAATTGGACTCTAATCCTCCATTGAAATTGAGCAACACCATTCAAAATGAGCTTTCCACAATATTCGATTACATACAAATACTCATTTGAATCACTCAACAATTAATTTCTCACAAATATCTAAAAAATATAAAAACAAAACTATTTACAAATATTTCTACCTAATTTATTCTAACCTAACTCTCTACAATTGTCTAGAATTTTCTCTCTCTATTTGATGATGATTTTTTTTCTAAATGGTGTCTTGAGTCTTCTTTTATAGTAGATGCATGGCACACATGGGGCTGAGGGGTATTTTGGGTAGACAAAGGTGCAAGAGGGTGTGTAAGGTATTGGGTGAGGGTTAATTTAGGAATTTAATGGAGGGTGCATGTGGTTTAGATGTGAGGTCATGTGAATGAGAATAAAAATATGATATGGTGAGGGGTAATTTTGGAAATTGGTTTTGAGTGGTTAGTTGGGGTATAGTGGGTAAAATGGGGGTTAAAGGTTTAAGTGGGTTTATTGGCACATGTGGGTTATTTGTTATTTTGGTCTTGGCTTTTTTTTCATTTGGAGAAATGGGTTTTGGTGTTGTCTTGAGATTGGTTAGGCACTTGGTAGGTAGAAATAATTATTGGCATTTGGGAGAAAATGGTTTTGGGGTTAAATGTTTGGATATGGATCGTGGCTGGAAGGGTTGGCGGGTTGTGGCACACGATGGGCTAGCCTCGGCTGAAGGAGGGGTAAGGTATGGGTTTTCGCGGGTTGGGTTTGATTGGGGCTGCTAGGTTGGTCAGGGTGGAGATGGCGATCGGGTAAGGGGACACGCGGGTAAGGGGTTTAAGAGCTGGGTGCGTGGGTTTTCGGGTTGGCCGGCACTGTTACGATTCCGGCGCTGGTATGGAGGTAGGATGGAGGTCGGCGTGAGCTGGTCGTAGGCGGTTTGGGTTGGTGCTGCCGGGGATGGGTCATAGGAGGAGTTTGGTGTTTGGAGAGGGGTTGAAGAGGTCACGACGCCGGCGCCAGAGGTGCTGGATTTCCGGGAAGTGGATGGCGCCGAAAGGTGGGGTTAAAGAGGTATAAGGGTGGTTTAGAGGGAGGGAGAGAGAGAGAGAGAGAGAGAGAGAGAGAGAAGGGAGGTTAAAGTGTGCGTTGTGTTTTGTGGTAATGGTGGAGAGGAGAGAGAGTGGATGATGGGAGTGGGTTGTGTTTGGTGAGGGTGTAGGATAAGTTGTGTTAGGGTATATGAGTGTGCATGGGATTTGTGTGTGTGTGTGTGTTTGTGTTAGTTTGAACCCTTAAAAAATAAAACAAAAACTAATAAAAATAAAAATCTAAAAATTAAAGTCCTACTATAAAAATTAAATAAAGACTCAAATAAAAATTGAAACTAAAAAAAATAAAAATAAAAATAAAATCTAATAAAACTAAAACTAAAATTCTAATTAAATGTAAAATCCAATAAAACTAAAAATACATGAAATCCTAAAAATTCTAATCCTAATAAAAATAAAACTAATAATAATCAAAATAAAATAAAATAATAATAATAAAAATAAAATAGAAAAATACAAAATAAAACCTAGAAAATACAAAATAAATCTAAAATAAATCCTAAAAATAAAAATGACTCAAACTAAAAATATAAAAAAATAATAAAAGGATACAAACAAACACACACGGGCTTTGGGGTACGTTTAGGCTAGGCTAGGGTTACGGAATAAGGAAATTAACTCCAATTTAACTGCAAATTGCTTGGAAATATAGCTTTTGACACCGCAACTGCAATTAAGCATGCATATTGAACAATTAAGCGCGTAAAACCCAAATTGCCGAGAATTAGCAACTAAAGTACGTCCATTTGGGGTATAAATTGTACAGTTTTGGGTGCTTATCACTCTTCACGGGGGAGTGGAAGTGTACACTGAGTGAAGGTTTAAATTATGCGAGGAGTTACTACTTTCGAGAACTATGGGAGTAGGGTTGATAATATTTCCTAAAAATCGGCTGGATAGCGATGGAATTTAACTATAGTGGATAGTGGTGTAAAATTTTGGTGTTCGCGACACCAGGGTATGGTTGATACTAGGTATCACCGGAGAGGGCCTATAGCCTATATATATGTGGATATATAAGTTGAGTTGCGTGGTGCGATAGCACATAGTGAGGTTTTGTGTTCTCACATTTTATCCCGATAAATGGGGATGTTTACTAAAGTGAATCAGGGTGGTTAGATTTATTTTCGAGCAAGAGAGATAGCACGGAGTTTATTTTGCGCAAGGACTAGTGATAGTAAGGGCGCGGCATTTTATGTTGTCCTTGGTAACATGGAAGTAAGCGTATATACTTTTGTGTTGAGAGACAAGTATTTTGTGGGAAGATGGTTAGACGTTAGTACATGGGTTGAGTACCCGGGCAGTATATATATATGTATATATATATGTGATATGACTACGGGTTCGAAGTTATATTACGGGTTATGACTAGCATAGTCGAGTAACTTTCGTGCGGTAAAGCGCGGGGATAGGGTGTATGGGCACCCGGGTTAATTAAGGCAAATTCTGTGCGGTTAAGCACGGGTATAGGGTGTATGGGCGCCCTGGTGAATTTAAATGTATACTTGTGTAACGTATGGTTAGAAGCAGATGGGATAGATATAGCGGGCTTGGAGGCACATGACTAGAAAGTAATATGCGAAGCTTGGAACATTACGCTCATCTTAATTTCGAGGACGAAATTTCTTTGTAAGGGGGGGAGTATGTAACACCCCGTAATTTTGAGGATTAAATATTTAATTATTTTTAGGAGTTACAAAAATATTAAAATTGGAGAAACTTAAATTCATAATTTGGAAAATTTAATTGAGTGATCCGAATTAATTATAATTGGCGATTTTAAGTTTAATGGTTCAAAATCTCGTGTGTCACATTTTGAGGTCGAAATTTCAAAAAGTATTTCAGAAGGCAATTCTGAGTGCGCGGTTACGTCCGGATGGGTCGAGATAGTCAGAAAAGAGTACCCGGGGATAGTAATTGGGCCTCGGGATATTTTTGGGCATAGCTGGGCCCAAACGGGGTGAGTTGGGCCTTTTTAATTAGACCCACATGGCCAAAAACGGGATTGAATATTTTTAACCTAATTGAGGGATTTGGGAACGGCAGTCAACACACCTCTAAACCTAGGGTTTGAGAGGAGAATTGGGGGAAAGCTAACCAAGAGCCAATTTGGGGATTTTGGAGCCAAATTAAGGGACTACACCAACGGATCAGATACTATGAACAATTCCAAGCAAGTGGTTAACTGTTGTGATTTCTAAATTGATGATAATCAATTCATATCATAGTGATGTGTAAACCAAAATTCGTTTTGGGGATAAATGGGTACAAAAACGGGGTTTTTGTTTATGGAACTATTGAATGAGATTTAAAGTAAAAATTGTTGTGTTGTATATCTCTGAGTATAGATATCTGATTTGATTGAAAATCCGGAATATAAATTGGTGGGATTTGGATTTGAAATTTGGTTTGTAGAACAAAGTTGATGAACTTTAATGGAAAACCCATTTCGGGAAATTATGAAAGTAAGTGGAGAAATTGTGTATCTTAAGATCCATATAATGTGTAGGATGTAGATTAAACATATTTATATGGTGAGGTCCTTTGATTAGAGGATTGATTTAAGGTTAAAAACCTTGGATTTTCCTCAATGGTGGAAAACAGTGGCCTGGAGAAGACGAAGTCTGGATCGATCGATCGATCGACCCAAGGGGGTTTGATCGATCGATGGTTCAGGAATCTGGGCAGTTCGGTCAATTTTGATTATAAAGAGAAATTTATTTAAGATTTAATTCCTTCCTATTATTTAGTGATAAATTAATGTGAGGCATATATTCCTTAACAATTATAGGGTGATATAACTGGGTGTAGGAGGGTGGAAATTGTATGTCATGAGATGAACGAATTTGGGGAATAATTCATAAGTATTGATATCGGGCCGAGAAGTATTATTCGGGTATTGTAGTTGAGTGACGCTACCTTATTAAATGAATTGAGGTAAGATATTTAATTATGGACCAAGTGGGCGAGTCCGGGTATGTTGGTAATTATAGGTAAATATAATTGGAAAATTATGGAGATGAATGTGCGACACATTGAGGGCAAAAATGTGGGAATGAAATTATGAGGGGTAAAATGGACCAAATGAGCGAGTTTGGGGATAATGGTTGGGTGACACCAAGTTATTAAATTAATAAGTGTGATAATTAATTTAATTAGAGTCGGATTGTAGACTCGGGTAGGATTAAATTAATAAGTGTGATAATTAATTTAATTAGAGTCGAATTTTAGACTCGGGTAGGATTAAATTAATAAGTGTGATAATTAATTTAATTAGAGTCGGATTGTAGACTCGGGTAGGATTAAATTAATAAGTGTGATAATTAATTTAATTAGAGTCGGATTGTAGACTCGGGTAGGATTAAATTAATGAGTGATAATTAATTTAATTAGAGTCGGATTGTAGACTCGGGTTGGATTAAATTAATAATTGTGATAATTAATTTAATTAGAGTCGGATTGTAGACTCGGGTAGGATTAAATTAATAGGTGTGATGATTAATTTAATTAGAGGCTGATGATAGACTCGGGGAGGTATTAAATTTAAATGTGTGTTAATTAATTTAATTAGAGTCGGACGATAGACTCAGGGAGGTATTAAATTAATATGTGTGTTAATTAATTTAATTAGAGTCAGACAATAGACTCGGGGAGGTATTAAATTAATATGTGTGTTAGTTAATTTAATGGTGATAGACTCAGGAAGGTATTAAATTAACAAGTGTGTTAATTAATTTAATTGGAGTCGGACCATAAACTTGGGGAAAGTATTATTTAAATTGAGGTGTGAGTTAAATATATTAGAGTCGGACCATAGACTCGGGAAGACAATAAATTATTAAGTGAGAAAATTAATTACGTTGAGTCGGGCTACAGACTCAGGAAATTACAGGCAACGTACGGGATTTTAAGTACACGGTATAGTCGGGGTTTATATTATATATATACGGTATAGTGATAGTATATATATATGTGTATATATTGTGTGTGATATTAAATATCAGTGACTAGATATTTATTCAATTTATATACTCTAATGCTATCAAGGGAGGTTGCGCGATGTGGGTGAATCCCCTAGCTTGAGGAGAAGGGCGAGTATATCCCCAGGTCATAGCATCTGGTATATATGGGTAAGGGATTTATCTCACTTTCAGGGAAGGAATATGACCGCCTCCACTACGTTTTTATTTTGGGCCAAGTTGGTGAGCGATTCCAACTTGGGGAACTAGGTTTTGTGAGCACACCTAGTGAGATAGAATTTTAGAGAGAATCATCCAGCGAGGGTATACTTGAAGGGATGGATATACGTATGTTATATGTGTGGATGTTGTAGTAAAGGTACGTATATAATGGTAATAAATATTATATACGGGTAATAATACAATGTGTGATGTATTTACTTTTTATAACTTGTGACACGATTATATGATACTATTTAAGAGGAATTAATTAAGTTAATTGTGAGATAACTTATAATTCAAGAATCATTATACTCGGGTTAGAGTGGTATGGAAAGGGAAGGTTATACCAGGACTAGTTGGACGGGGTAGTACAACTAGGTGGGGTTAAGGTAACCGGTAGGTGTGCACAATAGTGGAAGGGTGATAATGTTCACAAGTGAGTGCGAGACTAACTTAAATATGAAGCACATTCATACATTTTAAATTACTGCAGTTAATTCACTTGTTAAATATTTTCAAAATGTTTTGGGTTCTAACCCTTGCTGTAAAATTGTTTTCAAAACCTTTTAGGTGTCCAGCCGCAAGGATGCCATGATTTATATTCTATTCCAGGGAAATGGAGCTGCGGCATATTGGATGCTAGCAGGAGTTTGGATTAGACGCATCATTCATTCATTCATTCCTAGAGTAGTAATCTTGTATCAATTTCAGTTTTATTTAGGGCATGTCACCCAGACTTTCAGTTTAGTTTCAGATTAGTTTACTCCTGTGTTGGATATTTGTATTGGACTATTTCACTTTGGTGGCCGATAGTTTTTTTTTTGGCATGTTGTGTAATTAATTATTTAGTTAAGTTTTATTCAGTTGTGTGAATGGTTTATATTTATTTCCGCATGTGCTATTTTATTTAATTAAAAAGTTAAAATTTGGCACCCGTTTTTGGAATACTAGATGGTTAGTATGTTTTAAAAAGTTTTCGACAGTGATGCTAAGGATGATCCAACTGGGATTCCTATTTTAATTTGGTATAGGACTGATTACCCGGTATTTTATTAGGCGGGGTGTCACAGCTGGCTCATAAGTGAGCTCGAGTAAAGATAGAGGAAGTTGGAGGAAGCACAGAGGAAATTGGAGAAAGATCAAGGCTCGCTGGAAGCAAGCAAACTAGTCCAAACGATAGAAGAAGTCACATAAGAAGCCTTCCCAAGGGACTTGTTCGAAGAACCTTTGTAATTTGTTTTGACTTAAGCTATGTATTTATGAGACATATTATAATATTTGTGAGTTTTCTCGTTATCCATGAGGAATTAGGTCTGGCTGGACTTGGGCGAGCTTTCATTCTCTATCCAATAATGTCATTTGGGGAGCCTTTGAGGGAACTGATCTGGAGGATTTAGGATCAAGGGAACGTTAAGGCATTAATTAACCTCTTTAGATATAATAGTTAGAACACTAGCTAGACCGAGAGGGCATAAGCCAAAAAAATATGTTGCGATTAACCAGTAGTGCCCCAGACCATCATGCTCATGAGTAGCGAGGGGATGGCGACGTAGAGAAACATTATCTAACATAAAGGAGTGTTCCTTTTTTACATGGTTCCATGCCGGGATATTTTATATAATGTGTTGGGCAGAGCGATTAGTACCTTTTAATTAGAGTAACATTTCGTTCATGCTGGAAGACAACTTTAGGGCATGCAGAATAATTTTTTCCCCCATTAGAGGATGGGCCAGGGACCAGCATGGGTGTGCTAACATTAAAAAAAAAGGTTTAAGGTCCCACGGGATTGAGGTATTCCAAATAAATAGACTAGGTTATTCCATTGAGAGTTGACAGTGGAAAAGAGGCAATTCACATTAGAGAAAGAAATATAGCAAAGTTTGAGAAATTAGAGCTTTTATCCTTCACTGTTGATACCTTTACCTAAACTTTATACCAAGAACATAGATATTAATTCATCTTTGATCTTTATTACTTCATAAACCGTTGTTTGAGCTGGCTACTTAATGTGTATATAGAGTTATTATTTTTTTCAAGAGTTCATTTATTATTCTAAATAGATAGGATTTATTACTTATTGTTGAGTTATACACGAGAGTATGTGAGTTTACACTAAAGAGTTTGATTCATTCCAATTGAGTTTATTCCTTCATTGCTAATAGAATTTTTTTTGTTAAATTATCACCATTATTAGGAGTTACGCCTGAGTTTATATTTAAGCACTCTAGCACCAAGAGAAGTGTTCTCTTAAACTATGTATTCCCAACCTTCAAGTAATTTATCATCAACTTGTTCATTGACTTAGTCATAACTCATATAATCCATATCCATAAGCTGGCGGTTTTGATGGTAGTGGACTCTCTAAGCATCATCAATTACGTCGATCAAAGGACGATGTGCTGGCGAATCGTTCATCATTTTCACCCACTGGGGTTCCTTCACACAATCTGGTAATTCTTTTGGAACATGTAGTACATTAGTTTCCTCGTGGAATGTCCATATATGATAGTCTTGCATCATACCCCACATTAGTAAATGTAATCCAACGGTTTCCAAATACAAAATTTTCCATTTATATAATAATTGCACGGATACAAAATCTTATCACTATTAAGATTCTATTTGCATATTTAATAAATTCCCAAACTCCCTTTACATGATTATCAAATACTTAATGACTCTCCCTCATCCACTCTTTGTATTATGGGAAAGCCATTAAGTAGTCTTCAAAATTCAAGTCACATATATAAATAGGTTGAAACGAAGGTCATGTTGGATACAAGAACCCTCAGTTTATAATTTAAGCAAATTCATTCGACTTGATCATTCAGTAAATATGTATTAAAACCAAATAGATATCCCAAATAATTAAAATATTACAATTTTTTTCAAAAAGAAAACATTATTCAATGCGTACACTTGTTCAATAAATGAACTATCCAGCTAATGAAACAATTTTTATAGTTTCTTAACAGAGTCCTTACCCATGGTTAACATACACAGACTCATCTTCGTAACCATCGTATATTGTATTAACAATATATGAGCCTCACCCATTGCTAAAGATCAATTGTGTACATTTGTTTCGACTATTATGGAAATGAGAGTGCATATGTTAATAACCCTTCTATTGGACAAGTCCCTTATATAATACGACTTGCCCAAGTCACCGTGCATGGATGACTATGATCAATGAAATGTTGGAGGAGACATTAGGAGAAAATGTTTCAGGAGGAGGCATTTGTGAGTGGAATATTCCAGGAGGAGGCATTTTGGAACGGGAATGTTTTAGGAAGAGGCATTTGGGAGGGAAAACCTTGAGGCATAGGATAAGAGAATGTTTTAGGAGGCATATGAGGGGGTTAACACTATTATTGAGTAAACAATCGGAGTAACTCGTGAATTTCATTCGTCAATATTATCATATTATTGCAAACATTGACCACCTCCCTCCGAAGATCTGATACCTCTCCTTTAGCCTTGGCATAGTCTTTCGCCTGTCTCGACACGTGACTCCTCATCGAAGATTTTTCATCCAATAGAGGTGGATTGTTCTATAATTTGATACTTGGCATACGTGATCCCACACTCCTTGTCCTCCCATTATTGTCCTCTCAAATACCTTAGTTATGGCATCTCCTTCAATGTCATAGGGGCTGCACTCGGACTGACTACTCGACACGCCTTCTATCATTTTCTGTAACATAATATTATACTTAGGACTATGATTTTAATACTATTTTATTATAACGTGTGTATATGTGATAACTAAATTCAAACTCACCATAGTCAGAGCCAATTTATCTAAAAAATTATTGGTCTTTTTTTCTCATTGGTCATGCAAGTACTCGAGAAAGAAGTTGTGTGTGTGTGTATATGTATATGTGTATGTGCATGTATGTTTATGCATGCATTTATGAGTGTGTCTGTGTGTGTAGTCATTAAGACAATTAATTAGTTAAAGCTTATTATTAATAATTAATCAATACCCAACCATGTCATTCAACACAAGCCATAACAACCATCAACCCAACAATCCAACACAAGTTTATCCCGTACTCCTTCTGAATAGTCTACTTGATTAACTCCCAAGAATATAATATCATGGGATATTCAAACGTAAAATCTTCTCATGGCAATAATTTTACATTTTCATATTTAAAGTTTCATCAATAAAGTATTTAGTGTTAAGGGTATTGCTCATGGAGTTATAACATTAACTATAACCAATATGAAATTTCTCATATTTTAATTAAACTTTTAACAATATCTCAATTACTTAATATATATTCCAATCATCATAGATCCAAGAACAACTCTATAACCTAAATAAGCCAATCCAACATCAAGGGTTTTTATATACAATTTCAAATAATAAATATAACCATATTTCAATATAACACACACACACACACACATACATATTTGAAAATATGTTATATACATTGATAAGGGTTTCTATATTTGAAAATTTGATGTAAACCTGTGTATGTATAATATTTTTCACTAACTTGGGCATTTTTTTAAAAATTATTTTTTGTGGATTTCAAACTTCGACTCAATTTGAGTTTATTATACTTGATGAAATATTCTAAAAAATATTTTGAGATCCATACAATTTTGTGCATTTCAAACATTTTAAACTTTGACTCAATTTGAGCTCCAAATAATTTCCTATATATATATATATACATACATACACACACACACACACACACACAAGCATACATTGAAATATGCACACACACACACATTAAAACACACAGATTCAAATACACACATATACACACCCACTGAAACATACACACACACACACACACACACACACACACATATACGTACACTGAAACATACGAGCATTCAAACACACACACACTGAAACACACACATACATACACTAACTGAAACACTCATATACCCACATTGGAATGTATACAGAGAGAGAGGGGGAGATATAATCGGTGGAGAAAGAGAGTAGCCCGAATTAGTGGAGAGAGAGAGATGTACATCATTTGTCGAAAATTTTTAGTAGAGAGAGAGAGAGAGAGATGTACACTGTGCTAGTGAAATGAAAAAAATCCTTAACATATCGAATTTACACCCAAAACTTGGTCATGGTTTTGGACCATGACCCTCCTGTGACCAATCAATCACTTAAACTTGATCATGGTTCAAGACCGTGACCACCACTATGAACAATTAAAGATCGAGAAACGGTCAATGATTTGGATCGTGACCAACTTAAAGTGACCATTTTGAAGTAGGGTTAGGGGTCATGATTTTGGATCGTGACCATAATTCATTAGTATTGATCACGTATGGGTCACTATTTTAGATCGCGGCCATCATGATGGGAAGTCTGGAGCCTAAAGGAGTTATGGTTGGGTCACAATTTTGGAGCGTGAACCCTCAAGTTATGGATCCAGACCGTGACCATCTACTAATTATGGTCACCCTTCAACCTCGTCACGTCATTGGTCACAGCATGTTAAGCTATTATTACGATAAATTGTGCACTGAGTAGCCTGGATTAATTAAATATATATATGCGGTGATTGTGTAGTATATATATATATATATATATATATATATATATATATATATATATATATATATATATATGTGTGTGTGTGTGTGTGTGTGTGTGTGTGTGCCTTATAAATATTATTGTGGATAATATTTATAGGAATACATATCCCTCTAGTGCTGTCATGGAAGGCTGCGTGATGTGGGTGAATCCCCTGTCTTGAGGAGTAGGATGAGTATAGTCCCCAAGTCATAGGACCCGTAGTTAGGTGTGAGAGGTCTCGGGTATGATTCAGTCTAGTTTCTGGAGGGAACTATGACCGCCTCCACTGCATTTATTTTGTTTCACTGATTCGGGGGGCTAACCGTGTCAGGGTCTCTAGGTGGATGAGTATATCTGGAATGATAGCATTGTAGAGAACATCCGGTGAGCATCTACTCGGAAGGATGGTTATATATCTACGACATGTGTGTGAATGTTGTAATATGATAATACGTATATATGGTGCGAAATGTATTGATTATATATATAACTCATGAGAATGTTATATGGTCCCAAATAAGAAATGATTAATTAAGTTAGTGTGATGAATAACTTAAAAATCATATATTAAACATACTCGGGCTAGAGTAGTGTGTCAGGAAGGATACTATCAAGAATTAGTCACGGGGTAGAGGACTAGATGGGTTATGTAGAAAATGTTAGGTGTGCACAATAGTTGAGGGGTGAGCAGGTCCTCAAGGGAGTGCGACACTAGCTTAAATATTAAGAGCATTCATACATTTTAATTTACTGCAATTTAATTCACTTACTAAATATTTTCAAAATGATTTGGGTTTTAAACCTTGCTATAAAATATTTTCAAAACCTTTTAAGCATCCGACCACAGGGATGCCAGACTTGATTATATTCCAGTGTTACGCAACTGTGGCATATGTGGGTCCTGTAGCAATTGGATTATACGTCTCTTTCATTCATTTCTAGTTTAGAAATTCTACTCTCAGTTGTATTTTCGAGCATGTTGCTCACTGCTCTTATTCAGGTTGTTTCAGTTCACATTGTATGAGATTTATTTTGTACCTATCAGAATATTTTGGTTTGGATGTTTTTCTTGTCGATGTTTATTCGACTTGCATTTGATTCAGATATTTACGAAAAATTCTTAGACTCTATTATATTATGATGGTTCTATTTTTCTTATTGCACTTAGTAAGTTGGTGATTTAAAAGATAAGATTTTGATACCTCTTAATTAATTAATAGGTGGTTAGTAATTAATAATATTTTTGACGGTGATGCTAAGAACAAACCAGATGGAACTCCTGTTTAATTTGATAAAGGCCTTCTCACCTGGTATTTAATTAGGCGAGGGGTCACAGATGGTATCAGGGCATCAGGTTCTAGTGTCCTTAGGATGTGTGTGACTTTTCACGTTTCAGCTTAGCATTCTTTAATATAGAACCTTATTATTGGATTGTTGTATTCTTGTATGTATGCGACTTAGGTTCTCCTGCTATTATGTATAGTTGATATGATTCATATACGATTTCGGTTGAGCGTGGCAGATCGAACATTATAGAACGATGAGCGTGGGACGTTAGAAGGATTACATGAGTGAGGACTGAGGAGAAGATATATAGTATTCTGGGAATAGTGATGCGATAGGAGTCACCATGATTATTGTTCTAATAATTAAAGTTGGAGTAACTGCTGGGGCGGCACAATAGTTGCCCCAAGAACCGTCGGGAAGGACGATGGTGCAAATCTAAAACCCCAAGTGTAGCCGATAAGGGGCGAGGGTCGAAGAAGATTTTTATTTCAAAAGAACAATTCGCTAGAATTTGAGGAAGGTGCGGAAGGGTGATTTACCAATGGATGGAGAACATCCGATTGGGATCACATATGGGGGAGTTTAGTGACACTCAAGTCAAAATTTTTGAGCAAAGATGATTGCTCATAGGAGCAACGTATGGTGATGGGAGTCAGGCACCACATCCATGGGGAGATGCCATGAATAACAAGTAATTTGGGGTGCGGATTATTACGCATCCTCTCACCAGAGGTTAAATAGAGAGGCAAAGGAGATTTCAATAATTTTTCAAAAGGGTCAAATAGTGGCCGAATGTGGAGGAAAGTTGACGGAATTCGCAAACTTCATAACCGATGAGAGGGATATGAAGGATCAAAAAAGGGTTCATAAGTTATATAATAGACCCATGGGTAGAATAGAAGCATGGATAGGAGATCTGATTAGGATGACTGGTGTCATTGTCATTAAGGTTATATATTTAGAATTTATATCAATGCTCTCGTGAGAAGGGAGCTAAAGGAGTTAGAGAAACTACCAGAAGAGTAAGACTGGATTTTTCAGTGCTAGTGAGGCACCAAGGGAAGGGATACTGAGTAGAGGACCCAGATTAATGATCGAGATCAATAGAACTTCTACCAAGTAACGGTGGATTCAGTCAGGGCCGTCAAGAACATCAACAAGTCCCATGGGACCAGTGGAGCCAATGGGATAATAGGGGTAACAATTAGGGTCAAGACTACTAGGTATGCGAGAAGGGCAACCCCGATATTTCTGATGGAGCAAGAGAAAGTGGAAGGGCACAACGAGGTGTCTTATGACTAAAGAATAGAAACACATGTTTAGATCTTATTCGCAACGAGAAATGGGACAGGAGCGGGATGCCTCACAAGGGCAACAATTATATTAGTTTTGGTTCGGTTAGGACTAGAATGCCATGTCCAGGAACCATTTGAGCCGCTAGTGTTATGGGAAACTGAAACTATGAGTTTTCTCCCAGGCTGATTGGGATCTACCTTGTGTGACATGAGCGAGTCACGGTAGTTTGTGAGTACTAAATTCTCTTGTGAAATGGATTTGGTAGAGGTATTATTAAAAGTACTATAATATATATATATATATTTACCGTGGAGTAGTAGGTCTCACTTTAGTTCCAACTGCAGGGGGCAGGTGCGGACACTAAGAGGGTATATTTTTAAGGTAATCCCATGATGCGAGGTGATTATGCGCTTATGATTTTATCCTGAGTACGGACGGGATCGCGATGGTGGGCAGTTATAGTAAGGCTATCGTGTTTGTTATTCCAGGGCAAGATGTATATTCTTTTTGTGACGCCCCACCTGAAAGAGGGTTGAGCTCACGGTGATATTTTTTGAATTAGACTTCAGAGAGTACAGTTGTCTAGTTATATTAGATCCCGATGTGTAGGGGCTCTTACTCATGAGGTTTAGGGTATATTGGGTTACCGTGGAGTGGACAAAATTTTCTCATTATTAATTTAGTGTTGAGAACTTAGTAATAGTGCGAACGCAGTAGTATATGACTCCTTTAGAGATGCGGGAGTCCATGATTAGACTTGTGAGTATAGGGACAGGGTTTGAGTGTCCCAAGTGTATGCTTTGGGTTCTATGAAAATCGAGGACCAACATTGCTGAGGAATAGTGCATTGGAAAAAGATTTTTGGGCTTTGCTATGAGATGTTATACGCATAAGCCTTAATAAATGTCAGGGGTGTAGAAACATCATTGGATGCGAGGACATAGGATTTAATGATAATTATTGAACGTGTGGAGGAAAAAACGTTGAGCGGAGAGATATTAAGAAATAGGGCTGGTGGAGCCGGGAAGTGCTGTAAAAAAACACTGGGAAGAACTTTTTCATCACAAGTTGATGGGTAGGACAATATCGGGAAGAATTAAATAGTAATTGGTGGGGTGATCGAAACTATCAGATGATATAGTCACGCCAAGAATGCGGGGACCGAACTTGAGATAAGTATGTTATGTATGTGATGTTCTGAGGTTGGTGAAAATATGCACGAGATATAGGGTGTATGGGCACCCTGGGTGGAGCAGAGTCTCACCTAGTCAGATGCCTAGCAGTTTGGGTATAAGATGTCCCTCGCAATGTGAAACGTTAAGAATGGGGATATGTGGTGAATAATATATAGTGGGGTTGTCCCCAAGTTACACCATTTAGGGATGGAAAAAGAGTGATCCGAAGTTTACGACTAGGCTTTTGTAATTTTGATATTCCTAGTGACAGGAGTGGTGAGCATGAGTGGTGAAATTTATATTTGGGACATCCAAAATCACAGGGAGGTCAGGGTTTCCATTGGGTGTGCGGAACGCGGAATTTCAAATTTGTGGGTAATTAGGAATATTAATTACCACTAGTAGATTTACGTGTGATACTTAGTAGCGATTTTAGTATCTGCATGACACCTTTTGAGACATTATCAGGGAAATTTTATCATCCACCCTTTGGTTGGGAAGGGTGGGATAATAACAAGCTTCTGGGACCCAAAATGATTTATGGTCCATTGTTAGGAATGGAACAAATCGTGTCTTTTCCAGATAGCTCAGAAACGTAAGGAGAGTTACATCACAGTGAGTTAAGGGTTTTATGGCTGACATGAGTAGTCAAGGATTGTTTTGGATATTTAACCAGAGGAGAGTCACGGGTTTGACAATAAAAAATTGACACCCATATAAGCTGGGGCCTTTTCGTAGAGCCGACGGAGCATAGACTCATCTTTTGAGGCACTATATGGTCGGAGACCATTGAGTTGGAGATTGATGACAAGGTGTTGGTTAGAGTGTCTCCCATGAAAAGGGTAGTGAGGTTTGGCATGATAGGGAAGCTAGCACCGAGATTTGTGGGTTTACCATAGCATCTACAGTAGATACACGGTGCATTTCAAGTGGCATTGCTGAAGAATTTTTGGAGGAGCGTGAGAGCTTGTGGCATATTCCACTCGAGGAGTTTGATTTGCAGCCAGATGTCTCATACGAGGAGAGGCCTGTAGCTATTCTGGATCGTAGTGAGCGTAAGCTACGGTCTAAAGTGATACCACTTGTTGGAGTTTAGTGGGGACAGAACAACATTGACGAATCCATTTGGGAGCTGGAGGATGGAATGCGAGATCAACATCCAGAGGTATTTGCCGCAGGTACAACCTAATTTTGGGGACGAAATTCCCTAATAATGGGGGGAGTATGTAGCATCTCGTATTTTTGGGCAGTTGTTAATTAATTAATTCGGCTAATTTTAAATTACTTGTATCATAATTTAATTAAATTAATTATTATTAATATTTTTAATATTAATCTGGCGAGTAAACGATTAATATTTATGGGATTGAAATTTACTAAGTCGATAGTAATAATTTAATTACGTCATAACGAGTGATAGCGACGTTGCATTTTTTTATCCCAACCGGGAGTCAGGTATGGACTATTTTCGGGCTGAGGTAAGAACTTTTAGTAAAATAATTTGAATGAAAATTCTAAGTGTACGGTTGAGTCCAGATGGGTCGAAATAGTCTAAAAAGAGTACTCAGGGGTAGTAAATGGGTCTTGGGGCATTTTTAGATATAACTAAGTCCACATAAGAGTGTTGGGGCCCTTTTAATAAAGCCCATGAGCCTAAAAATGGGATTGACTTAATAAACCTTAAAAGTGAGAGGGTGTGGCACCCATAACTCATTTAAGAAACCCTAAGTAAGTAGAGGAGGAAAATGGAACAATTGGAGAAACCTTGGGAGACAAAATCAAGAACAAATGTGTGCATTCTTCATCAAATCATCATCATCTACACCAAAGGGTACAAACCTTATAAACCCTAAGGCAAGTGGTTAAACTTTCTTTTAAATTAATTGCAGTTTTTAATTCATATCATCATGGGTATGATAGGATTATAGGATTCTTGGGTTTGTTGACATCTAAATTGGGTTTAATAAATTTAGATTTATAATCTGTAGAGGATTGGAGAGTTTATTATTTAATCTTTAAGCTAGGTGAACGTTAAATAAAAATTTGGGGCTCTTGAAATCGTGAGTTTGGTATAAACTATTAATGGTTGTTGTCTAAGATTTTGGGCAGAAGGTTAATAGATGTTAACAATGGAGGAATATAACTGATCGAAGGTGGTTGTTCGAACGACCTTGATTCTGGTTCGAGCGACAACCATGTCGTTTGAACAACATGCTACTTGTTCGAACGACGTCATTAATTTTTGACCAATTTATTTCTCTTACGGTTTGGCTTGGGATGTATTTGAAATTGGTTACAGTTATGGATTGGTTTTGTGTGGATTTTTAATGGGACAATTTCGAAGATAACCCATAAAGGAAATTAAGGTTGAAAATTGGGTAATTTGGAAACCTTAGATAAATAAGTGTGCAAAACTTATTAAGGAGAATTTTGGGTCATAAATTCTGAATATTATATTGCGGGCTAAGTGAGCGGGTTCGGGTTTATTGGTTGAGGGACACTAAGGTAGTAAATTAATTAATGCGTAGCTAATTAAAGTTTAGAGTCAGGGAAATTGACTCGGATATTTTGGGGCTAGTACTTAGGCTAAATTTGACCAAATTAATTCATTATATGGTTATATAATAAACTATGGAATATTCAAAATAAAAAGGGTGTTAACCTTAATAAGTGAAATTTGAGGAATAAGTTCTACAAGATGAAATTTCAGACCGAAGGAGCGAGTCTGGGTAATTTAGTTGGGTGGCACAACTCGAGTGATAAATAGATGAATGTGGGAATTATTTAAATTACAAGTTGGTATATAGACTAGGGAATGTTAGGCTTGTTACGATAAATTTTGCACGGAGTACCCTGGATTATATATATATATGCGGTAATTTTGTAGTATATATATTTGTGTGCTGTATAAATATTATAGTGAATAATATTTTTAGGAATACATATCCCTCTAGTGCTATCATGGGAGGTGCGATGTGGGTGAATCCCCTGGCTTGAGGAGTAGGGTGAGTATAGTCCCCAAGTCATAGCATCCGTAGTTAGGGATGAGATGTCTTGAGTATGATTCGGTCTCATTTTCAGAGGGAACTATGATTGCCTCCACTGTATTTATTTTGTTTCACTAATTCGGGGAGCTAACCGTGCAGGGTGTCTGGGTGGATGAGTATACCTACAATGATAACATTGTAGATAACATCTGAGTGTCTACTCGGAAGGATGGTTATATATCTACGACGTGTGTGTAAATGTTGTAATATTATAATACGTATATATGGTGGATATATTTATATACGGGTAAAATACATGATGCGAATTGTATTGATTATATATATAAATCATGAGTATTATATGGTCCTAAATAAGAAATGATTAATTAAGTTAGTGTGATGAATAACTTAAAAATCATGTATTAAACATACTCGGGATAGAGCAGTGTATCAGGAAGGATATTATCGAGAACTAGTCATTGGGTAGAGGACTAGGTGGGTTATGTAGAAAACGTTAGGTGTGTACAATAGTTTAGGGGTGAGTCGGTCCTCAAGGGAGTGCGACACTAGCTTAAATATGAAAAGCATTCATGTATTTTAATTTACTGCAATTTAATTCACTTGCTAAATATTTTTTAAATGTTTTGGGTTCTAACCCTTGCTATCAAATATTCCTTTTAGGTATCCGATCACAGGGATGCCAGATTTGATTCTATTCCACTGTTATGCAACTGCGGCATATGTGGGTGTTGCAGGAGTTGGATTAGACGTCTCTTTCATTCATTTCTAGTTTAGAAATTCTACTCTCAGTTGTATTTTCGATCATATTGCTTATTGCTCTTATTCATGTTGTTTCTGTTCAGATTATATAAGATTTATTTTCTACCTATCAAATCATTTTGGTTTGGATGTTTCTTTTTGTCGATGTTCATTCGACTAGCATTTGATTCAGATATTTGTGGAATGCTTAGACTCTATTATATTATGATGGTTCTATTTTTCTAGTTTCACTTAGTAACTTGGTGTTTTAAAATATAAAATTTTGATACCTGCTTAATTAAGTAATAAGTGGTTAGTAATTAATAATGTTTTCAATAATGATGCTAAGAATGAACCAAATGAAACCCTTGTTTAATTTTATAAAGGCATGATCACTCGGTATTTAATTAGGCGGGGTGTCACACCTGGTCATAACTCTGGACCATGACTAATTGATTGTGTTGATCTGCCTTTTTTTGGTGTAGTAATTTGAGTTTCACTATTCCCACATTGTCAATAATACATCTAGGAAAACACAGAGAACCTTTCTCATTTTCCTAAAACCTTTCAAAATATTCTCTCTTGTGGAATATATGATTCAAAGATCCCGAAACTAATATCCATTCATTTGAGATAGACAGAGCAAGAACATCTCCAAATTATTTGAAAATGTATTGTAATCCATTTTACATAGATGTTAATTCTTAGAAGGATATTTCTATGACAAAACGTTGAGTCTTGCATAAACAAGAACATAAATTGTTTTTATATAGATGTTGTAGGTGATTAACTTGATCCCTTTGGTTAGCCTTGCCCATCTTTCGACTTTAGTTGATCTGGAACATCCACTTCACTTTCGACCAAGGCTTTCTTTGATATCCTTTTTTAAGGTTGTGATAGTTTGACATCTAATATATGCACATAACCACATTTTTTGAAAACATCTTTTTAAACTTGTGAAATTACAAAATATTTTAATTGTTGAAAAGTTTTAAATAGAAAAAGGACCTTGGATCAATTAAAACCTTGACATATTGTGACATAATGTCTTTGTGCATTTTCATGCTCAGGACACTGATTTCAACATGCGCGCATAGTTTTAAGTGACATGGTTAGATATACGCATAACATGTTCTTAGCGAATGGGATATAAAATTATTCGCACGAACAAGTCGATCCCGTGCACAAAATGACCCTGTTTTTTTATCACCTATAAATTCGTGTTTTCACTTCAAATCTCAAAAAAAGACTAATAGAATTGAGAGACCAATTTGTTTTTGAGAGTTTTTTAAATTTTCCCTTGCAATTTCACTAGTCTAACACTGTTGATGTAAAAAATTAGATCGCTCTAATTATTCAATCACAGATAAATAAAATGAGACAAAGATTTTTAAAGTGGTTCAGCCTTATAAGAATGGCCTACGCCCACTGTTATGTTATTGCTGAGTGTTTGGGAATTCTCGATTACAAGTTCAGTCAAGAAATTCCCCGTCCCTTTGAATGAGGGTGATACAAGGTATTTATAGCCCTTAGGTTGTACATAAATGGGTTGGTACATTAAATGATATACATGTGAAAGGGTAATACATTTAATGTAGCGTGTGCGTCAAGACGATAAACATTCAATGAATAGTTGAACTGTTGATATTTTGGCAATTAGTACTTCGGCCGAGATGCAGCTCGGACCGCCTTAGTTGCTCGTTGCTCAGGAGTTCCTCGGAGCGCTAGAGTACCTCGGAGTGCTGAAGTTCCTAGGTATATCCTCGTTGCTCGGAGAGAACATGAGTTGGTCGGGGAAATTAACTTCCTCGTTGTTATTGGACCACGTAGATTGACAAATGTCTTCGTATGATTCGTCCACATCAGCATATTAATTTTGGTATCAACACAAGCCCCCAATGTTTCATATTTCGAACTTTGAGGAGTATGGAACATTCTTTCTTGGTTTATGGTAATATTGAATGATCTTCCTGGGTTTTAGGAGCATCGTATTTGAATTTATTTCCAAATTCAAAGAATCCGCCTTTTTTCGAACTTTTAAGAGCGCTTCGATCTTAGTGCCCTTTTTGTCCTTTTAGCCGCCGGAAGTTCAATAGTTTCTTTTTTGTAATCATTTCCTTCGCCGCTTCCCAAGGCAAAGTATTTAAACTTCTTAGGTAACCATACCGTCTTCTTCTTTTTCCAATTTCTTGCATTCAAGCTTTCTATTCTCTCCTTCTCTCTTGTGCATTCATCCTTGTTTTCATTCATTGTCAACGTACCTCCTTTCTTCCTGTAAGATCTTCTTCTTTTCTTCTGTATCTCTTTTATTCAGTATGGTTTATATTGTGGAGTCTGTTGAGAAATTTCGTTCTGATTTTTCCATTCCTTCCTGGGTAACTCTGGAGGTTCTTTCTGAGCCTTTAGATTATTTTCGATTGGCTGAGGGACATTGGTTCCCCAGTCTATTCATTGCTGAATGTGGATTTTCTTTTCCGCCAAACCCATTGTGTCTTGAGTTTTGCCAGTATTTTGATCTTGTCCCTGCAAAAATAGCCCCCAATTCATGGAGAATAATTAATGGGGTGTACAAATTAAATCTAACTCATGGGACTCGTATATGGATCCCTGAAATTATGTATTGCTATAAATGGGCCACTCTAGATAATATTTATTACTTAAAAACTAGGTTTCTGAATAGGGCTCTTGTAGTTAACCTCCTAGATTCAAATAGAGATTATTTTGAACATGGGGTGGTTATTAAAAATTGGCAATATGCCCCTTTAGTTGGAGATGAAGTATAAAACGGTCCCAGATGCCCCCCATATGGCAATGGGATAGGTTTATTTTTCATTTTATTTCTTTTACTTATGAAATTATGCTTTTATCATGTTTGACAAAATGTATGACTGATATCTCATTATGTGTTTGTTTGCAGTTGATAGTAAAAGAAAAACTCCAAAAGAATCAGAGGTTAATATTAAGCATCTGAAACTTATATGGGGTTTGCATAAGAACATTGCAGACGAGCACATCAGGTCTGCATCATATTTTCTACAGTATAAGAGTTATACAACCTCTTATACTGCTCGCCCTGTTGAGCCAGCTTCAACTCCAGAGGATTCTTCTTCAGATTCTCATCTCCCTTTAATTCAAAGAATGGGCAAGAAAAGAGCTCCTCCTGCTCTATTTGATGACATTAATTCTACTGCTGGGGCCAAGAAAAGCAAAACTGATGTCCCAGAGGGGACTAAGAAGGTTGATGCTGCACCCTCTAAAGCTGCCGAGAAGCCCCCAGTGGCTCCGAGCAAGAAAGTTGCTCCTATGGAAGTGATTACTATCTCTCCGACCAAGAGTTCTTCCTTGGTTGAAGCTGCTAAAGTCCCTTTGAGAAGATTGAGGAAATCATCCTCAGTCAATTTGGCTGAAACTGTCCCTTCTCTACCAGCTGGTGGTGTTGGTATTCCAACCATCATTCCTCCGAGCTCTGTAATGAGCTCGGTTAAAACTTGGATCATACCCGAGGTCCAAGGAATTGATGAAAAAATTTCTAGGGATATGCTGACATCCCTAGCTACTCGTCATCTTGCTTCGGTAAATTTCTCACACTCTGAATTTTCTTTCTTTCTCCGAATGCTTGCATTTTGTATTGACTTTACTGTTTTTCTCATCTTTCAGCTGGTGAACTGTTTCAATAATATCGTGAAGAAAGATGAAGCTATTAAAGCTTCAAGCTCCTCGTCAGGTGTAGAGGATGCTCTGCTGGGTTTGACATAATCCTTGAAGGAATCTCGCCAACAGTATAGTGAGGACAAGGCTGTTTGGGAGAAAAAGTTGTCTACAGTTGAGGCCAAGAAGGTGAAGATGGCTGAGATCTCCAAAAGTTTGGAGGATAAGGTAAAAGGTTTAGAGGTCGAAAATCAGAAGTATGATGTCAAGCTCAAGAACTTTGGAGAGCTTGAAGATAAGCTGAAGAAGGCAGAGGAAGAGTTGTCCGCCCTGCGAGATATCAAGGTCCAAAAGGAAGAATTGGATGTGAAGCTCTCCTCGGAGAAACTAAAAAGAAAGCTCGGCATTAAAAAATCCTTCAGCGCTGGCTGGGATAAAGGATGGGACAAGGTAATTGCTGCTATGACATCCCAAGTTCAATATGGGAAGTTGAAATACTTCCGAGATGGCTGGGTAGCTGCCCTGCAAGAATTGAAGATCAAAGAAGATTCTGGGCTATTCCAGCTACACCTCCCTGGTCCTCCCCCACCAATTGTGGAGGAAGAAGAATATGAGCCTGTCTCTGATGAATCTTCCATGGCCATAGGTGATCAAGTCCCTGCCTCTCTACCTGCTGCCAACGAGGACATTTCTTCCATGCCTCCTCCTTCTGACAAAATTTTAACTCCTGCAGATCAAGTTGCTGTTACCACCGAGCAACCAAGCTCCTCATCCCAGCCTCCCGAGAAAGTCTTGGGAGACAAGGAAAATGTGTGAAGTTGTTCGGTATCATCTCTATCTTTCCTTATTTGTAATCAAACAATGTAATCCTTTTGTGATCTAATAAAATACATCTTTGTTCATCTCTGTTGTTGATGATTTGTTTTTGTTGATTGTTGTCTTTTTCTCATCCTTAGTTTGTTGCTAGAATGGAACTGATATCTGCACATGATACAAAGCTGATGCAGCAATGTCACGAATATTATAAGGCTGGTCATACAGACCTTAGTACATCAGAAATTGCTGACATCCTTGGCCATGATGCCTCAGAACAAGCAATTGAGGCTTATCGGTACTTGAAGGATTTACTTGACCGAGCTGTGGCCAATAATGTGGCCTACTATGACTTGATTGAAGAACTTCATTATTCCTTAGAAGATCTCCAAGGTCAGCATAATGAATCAATGGCTTTGTTGCACAAGGAATATGAAAATAGATATCAACAGCTTTCTTCTGAAACAGGCCATAAAAAGATCCTTGCTGGATACGATGTTAGAGAAAGAACTTTAAAAGGTGAAGTTGAGGCCTGCAGGCAGATTGCTGAGTTGTTAGAACAAGAGAACAATAATTTGCAGAAAAAGCTGGCACAGTATGAATCTGCAGCGTCATCTTCTACTGCTTTAGTGCAAGTTACCGATGAAGGTTTCTCGTTCTTAGAAGTTGAGAATGCCAAATTAAGGCAAGAGTTGGACGTTCTGAGAAGATCTGTTATTCCTGTGACTGCTCGGGGACGAGGAAGAGGTTCTCGCGGGCGAGGAAGAGCTGTTCAAAATATTGCCGAGGAGCAAAGTTCTCCAGTCGCTGCTCGGAGTCGATCAAGAGTTCTTAGCCGCAATGTTGAAGAGGCTCGTACTTAGTCGACGTTAGAAACTCAAGCATTCCAATTGAACTCAAAAGACCGGGCTCTGTCTGAAATGTCCAAGAAAAACCTATCCTTGGAGGATCAACTTACTGCGATGAAGTCTGCTCTGGATAATAAGGATGTTTTTGCCAGGAACCTTCACGAACAATTGGATAGATTAACCTTCCAATTCCATAAACAGCCCAGGGAATTTTGGATGGCAGGATACAATGAAGCCCTTGTTCATTTAGATGCTCGGATTGAACATGCCAATAATGAAGGTTATAAGCAGGGATGGTTGAACGCCCTGGGTGTACTGAAATTGGAGCAAGGGCATTTTTTATGGGATTATCATGCTCCAGGGTTACTAGATTTGCCTGTGCCACCTTTTAAATTGGACATGGAATGGATCCCAGCTCGTTCCATTCCTCGGAGTTTAATTTCAAAATATCTCGGCGACTATAGTCTTCATTCTCAGACTGAATTATCTCGTCCAGAGCATCTCTTGGATACACCTTCTGTGATGAACGTCAAAATGCTCAGAGATATTAATTTCATCAATTCTCCTCTTTGTTTAGAAGATCCTCCTGCCGGCGAGGAACCTGTTTCAAAAGCTAAAGGGAAGAAACCAATAGAATAGGTTTTTCAGTATAATAATTATCACACATGTATAGCTTGTAATACATTTTTATATTAATGAAAGAATTTCATTTTCTGTTTGCAAATTTGTATTGCGATTGTCTTGTGTTTATCAAACATTTTTACATTTGTGTATATGTATCTGTTAAAAAGATAACAATATGATGTTGTTCATCGACCAATTTAGTAATCAAAATTACAAATATCAATGCTGCTCAATCACTTAATAATAAAGTAATGAGTATAAAATGTTTAAAATGTTTCCAACCAACCGAGGTTGTTAAATTGTGTTTGTCGGCCAACTACAGTTTATGGGTTTTTATCCCCGACCAACCATACTTGGTAAATTTTTTTCATAAAATGTGCCCGACCAACCATGGTCGATAATTTATCCTCGTCGACTAAGTATAGTTGATCATCGACCAACTATACTTGGTTCAGTTTGGAATTCTTTGTATTTTCTGGAATGATTTTACCTTCCGACCAACTTGTTGGCCTATTTTCAAAATGATATCGTTCTTCCCTCAACCGTAGTTGATTATTGAACTATCAGGTTCCTTCAAACTATCTTGTCCACTAGTTATCTTACCAACCTTAGTTGGTCACGCTAGTGTATGCCTCCTAACCAAAGGAGTATATTTTTTGGTTCTTTCAAACTTTTTGTCCACTAGTTATCTTACCAACCTTAGTTGGTCACGCTAGTGTACGCCTCCTAACCAAAGGAGTATATTTTTTGGTTCTTTCGAACTTTTTGTCCACTAGTTATCTTACCAACCTTAGTTGGTCACGCTAGTGTACGCCTCCTAACCAAAGGAGTATATTTTTTGGTTCTTTCGAACTATTGTCTTCTTTTTGCTGTCGAGCAGCGTAGTGTACAACACTAGTATTCCCCGAAAAACTTTCAAACAAAGGAGAGGAAAATGGTGAAAACATCATCGTTTTATTCATATTGATGGAACCGTTGTACATTTTACATCATTGATAATACTTGCGAAGGTGTTCAGCATTCCAAGCATTCTTGAATTCTTCACCTTCTAAAGTTGCTGTTCGGTAAGTTCCTGGTCGAACAACTTCTGTAACTCGGTAAGGCCCATGTCAGTTTGCCTCCAATTTATTGTGTTTCTGAATTACCTTCTTTAGCACATAATCTCCTTCTTTTAAATCGCATTTCTTCACCCTTTTGTTGTAGAAAAAAGTTGTTCGTTGTTGATAAGCAGCATTCCTAATGGCTGCCTCTTCTCTGACTTCCTCGAGCATATCCAAATCCAGTCTTCTCATCAAGTCGCTGACTGGGGAATTGAAATTCAGCACTCTGTGTGTTGGGAGACCTAACTCGGCAGGTATTACAGCCCCACTTCCAAATGCTAGCATATATGGTGATTCTCTAGTCGCTGCTCGGGGAGTTGTTCGGTAAGCCCACAATACTGATTGTATCTCGTTAATCCAGTTAGCTTTAGCTTCACTTAGCCTTTTCTTCAAACCATTTAGAAGTGTTCTATTCGTCACTTCAGTCTGTCCATTTCTTTGAGGATGGCCTGGTGCTAAATGGACCTTCAAAATGTTCGACTGATGACAATAAGCAGCAAATTCCTCGTTATCAAATTGGGTTCTATGGTCTGTGATGAAGGCATGAGGGAGACCATATCGACAGATGATATTCTTCCAAACAAACTGGTATACCTTCTTGTACGCCATGTCGATGAGGGGTTCAGCTTCTACCCACTTAGTAAAATAGTCTACTGCGACGACGAGGTACTTGAATCTTCCTCGGGTGGTAGGGCAATGGTCCCACCAAATCAATTCCCCACATGGCGAATGGCCAAGGGGAAGTTATGGGTGTCAACAATGCTTGTGGAGTTCGTCGGATAGAGGAAAAACGTTAGCACTTGTCACATTTCTTAGCATAGGCTATACAATCAGCCCTCATCGTTGGCCAGTAGTGTCCTTGAGTCATTACCCTTTGTAAAAGTGTTCGACCTGCTACATGAGCTCCACAAGACCCTTCATGGATTTCTTTAATCAATTCTTTCACCTCGGAGGGATGTACACATCTCTGCAAACCTGCCATAATTCCTTGTCTATACAAAATACCATTAGTTAATACATACCGAGCAGCTTTATACTTCAGTTTTTTTGCAGCGAGCTTGTCCTCCGGCAATCCTCCCTCTTCAATATATGCCCTGATGGGATCCATCCAAGATGGTCCTAAATCAAGGGTAATTACATTCATTGTCAGGTCTTCATCTATGCTCCGACCTTCTAATACTTCAATCGGTATGGTTCTTCGCAACTCGGTACGAGTAGCTGATGCTAGTCGGGCCAGTGCGTCTGCTTGTACATTCTCCATCCTCGGTATTCTCACCAATTGAATGGCATCAAATTCTGTCAGTAACTCCATCACCTTTGCATGATATTTTGCCATTAAATCTCCTTTAACTGCATATGTTCCTGTCATCTGATTTAAAATTAATTGAGAATCACTGAATACAATTACTTACCGTGCTTCCATAACTTTTTCTAAGTTTAAACCCGCTATCATGGCCTCATACTCAGCTTCATTATTAGAGGCTTTGAATTGGAATCGTAAAGCATATTCCATATCAATCTCATCTGGGGTGCTCAAAACAATTCCTGCGCCGCAACCTGATGTGCAAGATGAGCCATCTACATATAATCTCCATATGGGTAACCCGTCTTCAAATTCCTTATCTGACAGGGTTCCTCGGTGAAATATTTGTTGCTTCTTTTCATCCTCCCTTGACACTTTTCGCTCCTCGTTAATCATCTCTTCTCGCTCTTTTACCAATTGGAGCTGATCTGAGTTTGAAGTTGATGATCCTTCTACATCCACAAGCCCTTTTACCAACCAAAGTTGGTCTGGACCTATGTCTGTTGATCCTGTAACATCCACAGGTTGGTCAGTGAGCAACTTTTGTTCATCGGGGGTATCAGGGTATGTAAACTCTGCTATAAAATCTGCTACAGCTTGCCCTTTCAATGATGATCTGGGCTCATATACAATATCATATTCACCGAGTTCTATTGCCCAGTACATCAGTCTTCCTGACTTCTCTGGCTTATGAAGGGCTTGTCTCAATGGCATATCGGTATAAACGACGATGGTATGGGCCTGGAAATATGGCCTCATTCTTCTACTTGCTTCAATTAACGCCAATGCCAATTTTTCTAACTTTGGGTAATTGATTTCTGCACCTCGGAAAGCCTTACTTGTGTAATAAATTAGCTTCTGGACTCCATTCTCCACTCTGATCAATGCCGAGCTGACTGCATTCTCTGATACCGCCAGATATAAGTACAATTTCTCTCCTGTTATTGGCCTGGACAACAATGGAGGTGCTCCCAAATACTTTTTCAAGTCTTGAAAGGCCTTCTCACATTCATCAGTCCACTCAAAAGTTTTTCGAAGTGTTTTGAAGAATGGGAGGCATTTGTCAGTTGCTCGGGATACAAATCTGTTGAGCGCTGCAACTCGTCCTGTAAGACTCTGTACTTCTTTCTTTGTTGTTGGAGATCGCAACCCTAAAAGAGCTTTGATCTTATCTGGATTTGCCTCAATGCCTCGCTGATTGACAATGTATCCGAGAAACATTCCTTCTCGTACTCCAAATGTGCACTTCGTCGGGTTGAGCTTCATCTGGTATTTATCCAGTTGATCAAATGTCTGAGCTAAGTCAACTAGATGATCTGCAGCTTTCTTGCTTTTTGTTAGCATATCATCGACATAGACTTCCATGTTGCAACTGATTTGTTCGGTGAAAACCTTGTTCATCAGCCGCTGGTATGTTGCTCCTGCATTTTTCAAACCAAAAGGCATAACATTATAGCAATAAGTTCCCCTATGGGTAATAAAAGAAGTACTTTCCCTGTCTTCAGGTTTCATTTTGATCTGGTTGTATCCAGAGTAAGCATCCATAAAGCTGAGCAGCTCATGTCCCGAGGTAGCATCCACTAGTTGGTCAATTCTGGGCAATGGAAAATGATCTTTTGGGCATGCCTTGTTGAGATCAGTGAAATCAACACACATTCTCCATTTATTGTTCTTCTTCTTTACCATCACCACATTTGCCATCCAGTCTGGATATTTCACATCTTCAATGAATTGGGCTTTCTGGAGCTTCTCGACCTCCTCTTGTATGGCTTGATTCTTCTCGGGGCTGAATACCCTTCTTCTCTGCTTCACAGGCTTGATCTCCTTATTCACATTGAGTTCATGACATAAGAAGTTTGGATCTATTCCTGGCATGTCCTCATGACTCCATGCGAAAGTTTTCTTCCTGTTTCTCAAGAACATTATCAACTCTTGTTTTATTGAAGCATCCAATGACGAACCTATCTGGGTTACTCGTTCAGGGTGCTCCTCGTCCAGAATAACATTTTCTGTAGATTCTACCACCTGTCCTTTTACAAGTTGGGATTCATCCCTGGGATCAAGAGTTTCAATTTCTGTACCTTCCTCCACCTGGTAGGTAATAGTCTTTTTCCTTGATTCTTCAGGCTCCTCTTGCTCGGCAGATGAATAATAGCATTCCCGAGCTACTTTTTGATCACCTTTCACAACTCCTACTCCGAAGTTTGTTGGGAATTTTAAGCATTGATGCACTGTAGATGGAACTGCTTCGAACTTCTTCAAACCAACTCTTCCCATGATGATGTTGTAGGCTGACTGCACATTCTTATCCATCACAAAGAAGCGTATTCTTTCTGTTCGACAAGCGGGCCAAGTTCCAATGAATATGTCCAACTTGATCGTCCCAAGTGGAAAAACTTTCTCGCCAGCAAAACCCAGAAGGGGTCTGTGATAAGGTTCCAATTGAGATAATTTCAAATTCAAGCTATCAAAGCATGAATAGTACACGATGTCTGCCGAACTACCATTGTCCACCAACACCCTTGAAATCACCACATCTTTCATCCTCATTTTGATCACCAAGGGATCGTCGTGAGGGTAAAGAACACCTTCCAAATCGTTTTTTGAAAAACCAATAACTAGCTTCTCTTTATTTACTTTCCTCGGATGATCATCCTCGGCAAGATTTATTCGTTGAATATATGAGCAGGCTTGAGCCTCTCCGAGATAGGCCTTTCTTTCTGCAGTAAGGTCTCCCCCTCCAGCATCTCCTCCTGTTATAACATTACAATCAATTGACCCAAAACGTATGGAAAATACCTCTCGTTCAGGCTGTCTTGGCTTCTTTGGAAGATCGGGATCTTCATCTGGATCATCTTCATGATCTCTTTTCTTTTTCTCCTCCGCCCGACGAGGAGATCTGGAACGATCTCTAGTTCTGTCATCATTCTTCCTTTCACCTCTGCGATCTACATACTTTGACAACTTTCCTCTTCGGATGAGCGTTTCAATCTCGTTCTGAAGGGCTATGCAATTTTTGGTCGCATGGCCATGATCTTTATGGAATTCGCAATATTTTGCCCTATTCCTCAGTTCAGGATTGGTCCTCAGTTTATCTGGCCACTTGATTTCTTCGTTATTCTTGATTTCTTTTAAAACATGATTAATACCCATCTTCAATGGAGTATAATTATCATATTTCTTCAGGACTTCCCATGACGTCTTATTATTCTTGGAGTGCTTGTCACCACCATTACCTTTTTTCTCTTTCTTCTTAGATTTGTCAACCTCCACCTTGGTTTCTTTATCCATATTCTTCTTCGCAGCCATAGCCTCCTCGGCATTCATGATTTTGGCTGCTTTTGCCATCAACTTCGACATAGTTTTAGGTGGATCTTTGGCCAAAGTATAATATAACTTGTTAGGCAGCAATCCACTCATCAAAGCAGTGATCGCTGTCTTTTCTTCGTAATCTATGACTTCCAACTTCTCGTTATTGAAACGAGTTATGTAATCTCTAGTACTTTCACCAGACTTTTGTCTAACACTTAACAAGTGTGCTACTCGTTTTACTGGCTTTGCTCCAAAACAGAAATTGCCAATAAACAACTCGGCTAACTGAATAAAAGTCGAAATCTTACTCCGAGGAAGATTATTGTACCATATCTGTGCAGATCCGGTAAGAGTTCTCGAAAACGCTCTACACCTCATCTCGTCGGGGACAGCATATATGTCGGCAGCAGCTTGGTATTGCTCTATATGAAGAACAGGATCTATATTTCCATCATATTTAGGTGTCACTACAGGTGCTTTAAATTTCGATGGTGTAGGAAAATTCACAATGGCCTGCACAAAAGGTGTCCCTTGAACAAAAGTTCTCTGTAAGGGATTCCTTTCTTTAACCATTTCTCCAAGTCAATCCTCCAATCGCTGAATGGAACCCTTCCATGCTTCATTTCCTTCCTCGGGCTGCTTAGTCCGAGCAATTGATTGTTCTGACGTAGCTTCCTGAGATCTATCTCGACGAGTAACTGGTCTTGATTGTGCTGATCCTTCTCTCAAACCTGATGGTGGTCGAAAGCTTCTCGATGGGGCTCTAGGTGGACTCATATTTCTCCTTGGTCCTAACCGACTGAAAGGAGATGCCCTGCTTAATCTTTCCAGGGCGCTAGTTCTCTCCGGAGAGAGGGTGATATGTTGTTCTGTATCCGTAGCCCGTATCGATGAAGTTCGCCCAGGTTGATAAGAAGAATCATTAGATTCTTCATTACGATATGACCCAGTACGCCTGGATCGCGATTGCCCACGATCACTCCTTTGCCTTGAATGGGTAGGTGCACCGCCGTGAAGAGTTTGAATGAGTTACCTCATTGTTTCTTGCATGGCGGTTTGTCCTTCAGCTAGATTCGTCATAATTCCAGCCAGATCTGGAGGTGCAGATGGATTCGGAGGATTTCCAACATTTCCAGCATTTCGATTACTGGATTCTGGATTATCTGCCATTGATGATAAATGATTTTTGGTGAAAAACGATAGCAACAGTCGTTTCCCACAGACGGCGCCAATCTGTTGATGTAAAAAATTAGATCGCTCTAATTATTCAATCACAGATAAATAAAATGAGACAAAGATTTTTAAAGTGGTTCAGCCTTATAAGAATGGCCTACGTCCACTGTTATGTTATTGCTGAGTGTTTAGGAATTCTCGATTACAAGTTCAGTCAAGAAATTCCCCGTCCCTTTGAATGAGGGTGATACAAGGTATTTATAGCCCTTAGGCTGTACATGAATGGGTTGGTACATTAAATGATATACATGTGAAAGGGTAATACATTTAATGTAGCATGTGCGTCAAGACGATAAACATTCAATAAATAGTTGAACTGTTGATATTTTGGCAATTAGTACTTTGGCCGAGATGCAGCTCGGACCGCCTTAGTTGCTCGTTGCTCAGGAGTTCCTCGGAGTGCTAGAGTACCTCGGAGTGCTGAAGTTCCTCGGTATATCCTCGTTGCTCGGAGAGAACATGAGTTGGTCGGGGAAATTAACTTCCTCGTTGTTATTGGACCACGTAGATTGACAAATGTCTTCGTATGATTCGTCCACATCAGCATATTAATTTTGGTATCAACAAACACATTTAATTGTTTATAGCAAGATCTATACTTGATATATATTCTCTGAGAGGGATTTTAGAGTGGATTACTTTTTTAAATCCATAAAAGTTTAGATTCAATTCAATCTACGTTTGAATTCAATCCAAAATTAGGTCTAACACTACCTATTCAAATTGAGCGGTTTATTGGGGAAATCGAATCAAGATGCGATGGCTCAGAGGATAATGCTTCCTCACCAAATTAATGGAGATTTAATGTGGTCTTTTATTCAAATGAGGGAAAGTTAGTATGTGTATGGATAACTACTTTGAGGGACAAGTAAGATGTACCTTATTTTAAAACATTTTTCTTTTCAAATTGAATAGGAGAGGGACATGAATGTTATCGTCTAAAAATGGTTATACTAGTGCAAACCATGCCGTTGAATCTATAATTAACAGTTAAAAGCATAAAAGAAGGTAAATGAGAGATTAATACAAGATTTTGAGTGGTTCGACCATTAAGATGAACCTACATCCATTTTGGAGTCTTATTCTCATTGGATCTATGCAATTAATATATGATTAGAGCGTCATAGGTCTACAAGAGGAGAGAAGGAGGTTAAATACATAAACACACACACACACACACACACACACACACACACACACACATATATATATATATACACACACTGTTCAATAGAGGTCATGGCCTTGTAGTGAAATCTGCTATGAGGCCTCGACTAATGAGATCTGGAGTTAATGGAACAGGTGACTAGAGTGAGAATTCCGGTGTAGATAGAGGTTGGAGGGAATTGGGGCGGAGTTTCTTTACTCTATTGTTGCTTGCCAAATGAGAGGTGAGCACCTCTATTTATAGGATTCAGCTAGGAGCCTCATGTACACTATTCACGTGACTTGTGGATAAGTGAAGATAAGAATGAGTCTTTCTAGAAGGTGGACAACTGATAGTCCATGGGCCGAGGTGTAGAGTATGTGCCCGTGTTGTCGAGGTTGTGCTGTAAAGTGATGTATGCGGCGTGTTAATGTACTAAGTCGAGGCCTTGTTGATCGGACGAGGCCTTTTAATGATAGGTTGTAGCTTTTTATGGCAGGTCGTGGCCTTCTTCTAGTATTTGCGCGGATCTACATGCTACGTGTCAATTAGGCATTGGATTACATATTTTGGGTGTAATCTTTTATAGTGTGATTGCTTGTGGATGCTTTTGTAGTTTAAATTTCAGACCACACATTTGCACCTCCAGATCCGAAATTCCTTTCAAAATTGGTAGGTTAGTTGGACTGTTAAAGTCTAAAATCTAGCTAAGTGTTGATATACCCTTTAGAGCGTGAGTTGCAAATTACATTATATATATATATATATATATATATATATATATATATATATATATATATATATATATATATAATGCTTAGAAATTCATTTCATATTTGTTTAATTGGTGTTTGAAGGATAAATACGATTTTTTGCATACTTTTACAAAATTAGGCCACTATTTTTGGATTATTAAAAATTGGGCATAGTTTGTAGGATATCATATTCACTCCCCTCTAGGATATAAGAGACATTTAATAGATCCCAAACGAGTGTGGTTTCGATCTTCACCCCACTATGTTATCGATGCACCATCGGAGTCACGCCCATCATTCTTTAAAGAAGGACAATCACACTTTATGTCACTGCACTCATTGCACTTGTAACATTATCGACTTTTTCACCGCCCTTGGATCTAGACCTACGACCTCAACTAGATCCCCAATTTGTATTTCTTCCTGGATTTTAACTTTAAACAACCATAACTGAGGGGCGAACTCTCATCCCTCGGAGATTTCCTTTTCGAATGGGACTACCTCATCCATTTTTTTCGTATTTTTTCTATACAAAATCGGGGTCACTATGTTCTCATAGGAATATGAAAGTGAGGTAAGAAGTAAAAAAGGTCAATCCTCTTCCTCGGCCTTTACATTAACCTTTTTCGAGTTGATCGAAAATCCTACGAAAAATACTCATTTGATTCATGAAGTCCACGCCCCCCATTATCAAACGGTAAAATTCCCGCTTAATATTGAGTTTTATTGTGAAACTCTTAGCTTAGTAGATAAAGTTTTTCTAACTTTTTTTTATAAATTTTGCGATGTATCCTCCTCAATGACATTATTGATGATTCTATCACCACTATTAAGTCGTATTGTGTTCAAGCCCCTTGACTTAACATCCTCCCAAACATCGTAAGTCATTTTTTCACGTTTTCCATCATTCCCTCTCAATGCCCGTGCTAAGCCTCCTTATACAAAGGGTGCCCTTCACCCTATTTTACCATAAGGTAAAGATAACTTTTTCATCAAATTGAGTCCATCTTGCATTAAACCGCATTATTTCTCGCCATGATTGAAAGTAAAGAACCTAAATTTCCAAACACTAGTGGTTTAACACCAAAATCTGAATATTGACTTTCGTCAAACACCTTGTATATATCTAAAGTTTTGATACTAATTGTTGTGCACAAATCCGATACAACAATCAATCAAATCGAAATGAAAAATAACAATGAATATTATTGCAAAAATAAATGATAATAACACAAGAAAGACATGAGAAATTTAATATAATTCACCCAATTGGACTACTTCCACAAAAGAAGAATTTAATTTGACTATGAAAATACTCTATATTTGAATACACATTCGTACACACTCTATAATTTAACCCTAGTTAAGTTTTAGCTATCTAATATGATATTGTTGTCCTACTAAACCAAAATGGTAGATACCTCTTTCTCTCCGTATTTGAGTGTTTTTTCTTTTCTGCCAACCAAAGAATAACAAAGAGTTGGTTTAAAGTAAAACCAAAACTTAGTGCTTTCCTTCGTTGAACAACTTTACAAAAATAAAGACGGTAACGAAGAAACCAACAAAATTACGAAACCGTGAAAGAAGAGAGTCACGTGAACGGCGCATTCTGGGAATGGAGTACATGACACGTCAGCGAGGTGTGTGTGTCTATCCCTATTGAATTTGTATCCATCTAGACATCTATTTTTTTATTTTATTTTATTTTATCTATATATATTTCAGTTAAAAGACCTGGCCCCTGTCTTTGTTTTTGTTATCAACTCGAGTTTTACTCTCTCACGCAATCTATATTCTCTCTGGCATTTAGAAGCTTTCATTCAACCTCTCTTCTTTAAAACACTTGTGAAAAGGCCTCTTCAAAACTAGGTAATGTGGATCTCAATGTAAGCTTATTTTTCTGTTAGTTATGTTGTGCTGCACAAATGTTTTTTTCTGGGTCATTCAGAAACGGTGTTATGGCTCCTTAACTTGTTGGTTTGAATCTAAATTTTTTCTTATCGACCCTTTATTTCTTAGTTGGTTGCAGTCCAGTCTGTGAAATAATATTTTTTTTTGGTAAATATATATATATATATCTGTTGGGAGAATCTTTTAAGTCTTGGGATGTTGGGAGTTGAGCTTTAGGCCATTGTTTGGGATCTGAACATATCAGAGTTTCCCTTCCACCTGTTCATTTAGAAATCAATGTATTCTATAATAGGTTGGTGAGGGGTTTGAATTATTAACATTTGGTGTTTCTTTTCTTTAATGTCTACTGTTATGTTGATAACTTGGAACATAACTATGCCCGTAAATTGAATCGGCCAATCCCGAAGTCCGCCTGTGTAGTCCGTTATTTTCAAGTCGAACTTTGAATATATAAATAAATAAATAAATTATTTTATAAAATATAACATATTTATGTAACTAATTTTTTATGTATGAAATATAATTAGTCTTTGTAAGTTTTCATCCTTACTTCCTTGTTTTAATTTAGGATCAAATATCAAAAAATCCTTCAAATATTTTTTTATACACATTTATTCCAAAGCCATTTATTTTGTACCAAAAAATTTCTTATTCTCTTATCTTTAAAGGTCCGCGTCAGCGGCATGCTAAAGCTTTTTTGGCATGATGAAGGAGTTTTGATGCAAAATAAAAACGCTTGAAATAAACGTGTATTTAAAAAAGTTAGAGGGATTATGTTGTATATGCTTATTTAATTTAATACATTTTATAATTATATACTTTATTTTATGAAATATCATTTCGATTTTGGTGTATAAATTTTCGCCATGATGGAAACACAAGAAAAAAACACTAATTCAAACTTTTTTTAGCAAAAAAAAAAGTGAAATCGGGTCCGAAACCCGACATATTTAAGAGCCGAGTTCAGGTTTGAGTAGAAAAATTTAGTTCGGACCGAGCTCGGGTTTGAGCCTGCGTAAGGTAATTCGGGTCGAGCCTGAGCAACCTCAAGCCCGACTCACTCAACCCGATTTACAGCGCTAAACATAACCTGTCATGAAATAAATGTATAACTTGGTTATATGATTTTAGCTTTATCACTCCCATCCTGAAAACAAAAAGAAAAGTACTAATTTTTTTCTAACCTCACATGAGAATTGGGAAGTTTAATATGTTCTTTGTGTAATGGTTCACTTTTTCTTGTTGGTTAATGGGGGGAGAGGTACGATCCTCTATACATAATTTATTCTCGAGCCACTTTTCATTATCAATTTCTTTATGATATTACAGAATATAAAACACCAAGTTGTTGCATTATTAGGACTCTGCTATTCTCATACTAAAGTTATTCGTGCGGGAGAAAGGGTGGTTCTTCCTTTCCAATATCGTCCCCCAGTGTAGTGTGTAATCCTCCTTTGTTTATTGTTATCCAAAAAACATCATTATAGCGTAGATCTTTGTAGATTTTGCCCAAGTTAGAAAGACTATGGTCACGGCTGTCTAATCAGTGTTTAATTTGTTCTCTCTATATGATATTACAAATGGCCACTTACAAACTTAATATCAATTTTTTAGCAGTTATGTCTCATAACACATCAACTATAGTAGCTGAGACTAATTTATTTAAGTCACAATGTTTTTGGTCAACTTAATATGTTCCAAACAATGACATGAAGAGCTTGGCTTCTTGTAGGCAAATTTATGATCTTTATTAATTGAACGTGCTTTTTCTGTTGTGTATAAGCAATGCAACTCTGACCTTTTCACCTGGCTCTTGCTTTACAGGAAAACACATTCTAAACTAGACTTAATGGACATGGAACAGTATTTCACAGCGGATATGACTCTGAATGACCCTAATGAGAAAGATGGGGTTTCATTAGAGAAGCCAAAATCATTGTCCGACACAACGGAAAATAATGCGACGGGTGGTTTCGACTGTAACATCTGCCTAGACATGGTTCAAGACCCTGTGATCACCTTCTGTGGCCACCTCTATTGCTGGCCCTGTATTTACAAATGGATTCATTACCCAAGTGTATCCGCTGAAATCCAAGATCACCAACAATCTCAATGTCCTGTGTGCAAGACTGATATTACATACAAAACCTTAGTACCTGTCTATGGCCGCGGTCAAACAGCGAAAGCATCCGAAGACAAAGTCCGACATGCGGATTTAGTCATACCTCGAAGGCCTTCGAGTCCTCAATGCGGATTTAGTCATCAGCCGATATCACCCACACGCATGACAGGCTGGCATCCATCCCAGCAGCTCCAACATCGCAATTATCCACAATTATACTACCCTCGAACGGGTAATGTAGTCCATCCGACAATGAATATGTTTGGGGAGATGGTTTACGCGAGAATATTTGGGAACTTGGACAATACTTTGTACACGTATCCAAACAGTTATGATTTAGCAGGGAGCAATATTCCAAGGGTGAGGAGGCATCTAATGCTGGCAGACAAGTCACTTGGCAGATTCTGTTTTTTCCTCTTCTGTTGCATGATTTTGTGCCTTCTCTTGTTCTGATCACTTTTTTCTGCTTCTTTTTGGCCAATTGTATACTTGTAAAAAATTGTTTATGGTTGTTAAAATATGATCATCATACGGATCCAGCCCGGCATACTTGATGATAAGAGTTCTTGCATATTTGGTGCTGATATGCTTATATGAAAGTGAGTCTTGTTATGAGCATAATCGTTTTTACCTGCAAGTGCATAATGCATTGACGGCCATTTATTACCTTTCTATGTGGTAGCTTGATGGTATTTATGGGTTGTTGTACATATAGTGTGTATACCCAATTTTCGTATAGTCAACCAGTTACAAGTCTCTCACACTGTTTTAAGACCATCTCCAAGACATCCATTATTTATTGGATTGAACCCATTTTAAAGAGGGGTTCAAACGAAACCAGGTGTCTTTGTACATTTTTCCTCTGGAGGCATATGACATGTGCTGCCGTAAGTACTCCAAGAGGCATGACATGAAATGACATGTGACTGGCAAATAAAACACTAGTTGCATGAAGAAAAATAAATGTTCACATCGTAAAAAAGCGACAACTACAACAAACGGTTTGGATGAAGAGCTCTCCAACACGGCGCCAAGTGTGGTATATTGAGATAAAAAGCAAGCGACAATCATGGTGGAATAATGGGTAGAACTCGAAGACGGGGAGTCTTAACAAATTGAAACTGAGTTTCCCAGTGAACTAAATTAGTTTTTTTGGATCAATTACATATCATTTAATTAAGATGTATTTAAATTTAGCTTGTAATGTTTTTTATTCAATGAAAAATATTTGAATTTGATTTTTGATTTTGTGTAAAATCAATGGTACACATAATTCAGAATAAAATTGGAGTTTGAAAGAAAATAAATAAACCAACAAAGATGGTGCCAGCCCAGGGATTATTGGACAAGTGTTTAAACACATTTCGACCGAAAGTTTAGAAATAGTCTAATTTATTTTAAAGAATTGTGCTTTCGAAATTCAGGAAAACAAGACAGTTTTCCGAAGAAAAAAAATCTAAATTTTTTCTAGAAAAATGAAAAATTAGAAAATGCATTCAAGTTTGATACTTTTTCAAATCTAAAATTACAAACAACATTTAAAATTTTCCAATTTTCTAGAAAATTGGAAAACCATTTCAACATGTTTTCCACCAACTCTTAAAATCCCTGAAATTACATATTAACCCTGAATATTCTATAATTAATATCTAGACCCTCAAACTTTTAGTAAATTACATTTTAAATTCTTAATTTTCTAAAAATGACATTTTGTCCTTGATTTTTTGAGAATTTTATTTTTGCCCCTAGACATTCTATGAAGTTTATTTTAGCCTTTTGTGACTGTTTATAAATTATGTTTGGACCCCGAACTTTATGTGATTACATTGTATTTCTGAACTTGATGTAAATTACACTTAACTCCCTAATTTTCGAGAAACTATATTTTGAATGTAATAATTTATTTTTACCATATGAACGTAATTTCTAGTTTTCTAATTTTTTTTATGGAAAATAAAAATTACAAATGGATATTAAAATTGAGAATAGATAACAAAAAACAAATTTTCACAACTAAACATGGCCTTAGTATTTTTGTGTTTTCAAAACTTCACTCATGTATTTATGTTGTTTCGTGAATATCTTTGAGGTTAAAAGAATATCACAGTATAATGAGTATTATGTCGTTGGGGTTGAAAATTAAAAGAGCTTCATAGTTAGAAAAGTAGAAGGGCAGTGTGAACATTTAAATACATAGGAAAATAGTTAAATGTGTTCTAAAGGTACATATTTTGAGCTGTAAAATAGTAAGTACTAGAGCTTTACATGAGAATATGAATATCTGTTTCCTATTAAGTATATGTCGAAAATCTGTACATATTATTTTTGGGCTCTTAACGCCTGACCTTATAGCACATATTATGAGGACCCAAGTACATAAAATGATAATATTTCACTAAGAATATATTCCAAATCCGCATTTATGACTAAACACCCTTTTCTCATGTCCTTAAATAGGGATGATAAATGAATGCGGATAAAGATTGAAAGCGAGTAATGAGAGATTAAATGTGGCGAGAGAATACTGAAACATATATTGATTCTTATTAATTAATGGTGGGTGATTCTTGTCCTTTCTCTACTTAACACCCTTGTACACACTTGGGAAGATGGTGATAATTGGTATTCTCTAAAATTAATTTAGAGGTGAGGTATGGGCTCCAAATAAAGCCAAATTGCTGTTGAGGGCCAAAGGTTTAAACTTTTAAGATGGTGTTGAATAAGATAGGTAACTCGTGGACCCTATCTATCCAAATAAACTCATTAATGCTACAAGCTACAAGTCCTTTTCATTTGCTTGTCAATTGGCCTTTTTTAAGTCATGGATAGCTGTTGGTAGTGGTGGTGGCCCGTCATTATGGCGGCAGTTGTGGACGATGATTACATTCGAGATCACAAGAGTCTGCTTGTTCTCTAATTATTTTTTTGTCGCCACCAGCCAAGGTATGAGAAACCGCAAAGAAATGTCACGTCTTTGTTTTTTATAAAAAACAATATCAATAAGTGAATTCTAAACACATGTTAGCCATCACCTGTTTTAAATATTTCCCTCCCCTAATGTCCTATCCAGCTTTGTGCTTCACATGCATTTTCAATTTAATTTGGAGAAACTATATGGGAGCCCTTTGATTAATTTAATTTTTGTGATTAACGTTTGCTCGTATGTACCTAACATTATAATATAGCAATAGCGTTCAGCAGAATTCAAATTCAGCACGAGATGGTGGTCTAGATTGGAAAGTGAATAGCCAAAAGCCGTCATTGGTTTATATATATTTCTTTGCTCTCCCTGTTGTCTAGAAGCCCAAACAAATGGGAAAATGGATAAATATTTCTCTCCCCATCTAATTCCATTGGCTTCTATTCTAGCCAAATCACAGACGTTTACCACTAGCGTTTCCCTACAATTTTGAATTAAAAAAACTCTCCAAATTATTTTAATGCAACATAGCTCAAGAACTACGCTTTTTGGTAGTAAATTCTCCACCCCGAAGATATATTTAGTGATATATGGTCTTCACAAAAAACATAATATTCTAGAGATTCTTGCGTACTACAGAACTAAAACTATGAACTAAAAGATAGCATGGGAGAAAAAAAGGATGTCATTGCTTATTGTATAGAACAATTTATTGGTACGTGTTAGTTTTATTTTTATAGTTCCATTCAGATGACATTGGCACGATTAACTCAAACTGAATATAGGTTTGCATGACACAATTGAATACCAAAAAATTGACGTTTTAACTCTCGAATGGTTGAGCAACCAAACACAAACACACACACACACACACACACACACACAAAAATGATATCTCCTCTCTCACAAAGTCATAATGGATTCAACCACCCGCTTGGGCAGGGAAAACGATATTTTGTTTGCCGAGTCAAGAAAGTGTTCTTTCCGATCAAGCAGGGCCGAGGTCGAGGTGGGTGGTTATCCTCTGGTGGCCTAAAAAGCCGTTGATTTTTGGGTTGAGTGGAGTATTATTGTTGTGAAAAATAAGATACCAAGATAATTTAGAGGTATTATAATTTTTTTATTTTATTGATATCTCAATATTCAAATGGTCCATTTATAGTATAAAGTAAAATATCTAAAAAAAATCCTTATAAATATGAATACACGTGGATATCCAGTTATATGGAGACGCCCGTTATTGATATCATATAAGTGACACCTTCATATGTCATATTTGATTGATTTGTGAGTTATTCATAATTCATACCGTTTGACTAACCAATACATAAAAGACAAGTCAAGGTGTCAATCAGAGTAAAAAATTTGGATAAGGGGTGCGGAAGTTTCAAATAGTGTTGGGGTTTTGGGGCAGGAGTCCCTACCATAATTTTTTTTAAGGCTTATTTTGAGTTTTATGCAATTTTTTAGCTCAAATATATTAACTGATGGACAAATACATATTCAAGTTGTATTATAGACAATTATTCAACTTGTTTTTTTAGCATTATTCAACTTGTATTTCAACATTCACTGAATCCAAAACAATAATAAAACAACCACTATATCAACCCCAATATTTCAACAAATATTTTAGCAAATCAAACAAATTAATAATACGATAATTATGTCACTATTTCAGGTGCCAAACTCTTAATAACAAATAGCCCTAATATTTCAATAGAATAACAAATTAAACAATTAACACATTTGATGTCAGCAGTTAATAAGTAGTAGTTCATCTAATAAACCACTTTTGTAAATTATAGTTATAATTAATAATATTTTAAGTAAAGTTCTAAAAAAACCTTACATTTACTAAGTGTAGTGGAGAGGCCATAGAGAGAGAGACAGAGGGGCTCAGAGGAGAGGAGGCGGAGGTCGACGAATCTTGGTGGTGTGGTGGAGCTGCTGAGAGACTAGAGAGAGAGAGAGAGAGAGAGAGAGAGAGAGAGAGATGAGATTTGGGACTGGTTAGTTATTTTTTTTAGTTTGAAATTGGGTTATTGGTGAGGCGCGTGGTAAGTGGTTTGAATGGAAGTTATTTTCCTTTTCACCCCTTTGTTTTGTTAAGGCTATTTTTACTGCCTTTTGTTTTCTAACTTACACTCCGACCCTTAATTTTTTTTCACACTATATGCACTAAAAATTCTTAAAATTGGAGACGGTGCTGCCGCCCACCCATGGCATCGGGTAGGTTAGTCCTTGGTGTCAGTTTATTTGTGTCAATAAAGGATGTCCCATAGATTTATCCATATGTTATCCCCCTTGGATGTACACCATAGTCACCATTCAATGATTGTTGTCTCATTAAATCTAAATAAAAAAATCCAGTAGAAAACACCAAAGTCAAGGAAAAAGAGTACAACTTTTATGATCATTAAATCGGTGTTGGACGCGCTTAGTATTGCCTCGTCAAAACCTTTACTAGGAAAACCTAATAGAAAAAACCTAGTTAAAGAAACAAGAGTTCAGTGCATATATGTCTAAAATATCATGTTCGTCTCCTCACTTGATAAGATGCTCCCCAGATTAGAGACTGACGCGAATGAAAATGTGTCTCAGAAGTGCGTTCACTCTAGGCTCAAGTGTAAGCCTGTCGCTCAAGTAATAATCCCGGTAAGTCGAGTATCGAATCCACAGGGAAAAAGGACAACGGAGTTGTGACGACGGGACGAGACGGAGAGATCCTAACCTTGACTCTAAAAAAGAAAAGGAAAAATTGATTTGGTTTTGTGATTGATTAAGCTAAATGCGATAATGAAAATGAGCAAAGATGCAACTAAATTACTCTACCGAAATGAAGAATGACTAATGATTTCAACAACTTTTTATTTTAAATGATGAGAGAAACAGGTCGGGAATGCGATCCCCCAACCCTAGTGTAGTGCGGTGATAATGTTAATCATAAATTTATCTGGTTGATCTGACCCGGAATTTAGTACTCCCAAGCATTATGTATACGAGGTTCAAGCCCGCGTCATACCTAATATGAGGATGAGTAAATCGGTATCGCGATAATGACACTCAAATTGTACTCTAAATCATCACGAGTACCCAAAGGTAAACGAGATATAAAGATCCACAATTATAATGTAATTACGCAATACGATCAAAATCAATCATTGAATTCATCGGATTAACTTTATACACGTGCACTAACACTTTAGGTTGGGTTCATGCATCCCAACCTTTTCAACCTAGCCGGACATATTAAACTGAACGATGCATGAAATAATAACGTTGCATGCGAGCAAACTCATGATAACACTAGATCGATATACGTAGTTAAGTATTATAAATGCAGAAATTCATTCAAACCATGTAGAAAAATTACCATGCAAGAATACTGAAAATCACGAAAATATAGCTGGGATTACAACTTGAAAACAAACCCGGAAGCGTATGGATCTTGCAGCAATAAATCAAAGTTATGTTCCTAGATGTTCTCCTCTCTTTTTCTCTATCAAAAACTACTAAAAAATATCCAGAATGGCTGTTCCTAAGTTACTACCTACGTTCCCACACTTCTTGGAGAGTTTTAACCTAAAAGGAAACCTTAGAGCCAATCAGAATAAGGGAGGCAAATTCGTGCATCAAGCCCCCCGAACCGGTTCGCCCCCCAAACCGGTTCGCCCTTGGGTTCGCGAATGTTTGCTGGTCTGGGGTGCTTTTTCTTCCATTCAACACTTAGAATTTTTTTCTTGTTTTCTTTCCTTTCTTCCTTAGATTTTTCTTCAACTTCAACTGGTCATAACTCATCAACCGTAGCTCGGATTTGGGTGTCGTTTCTTCCAGTGTTCTCGTTGTTCCGAGCTCTTCAACTTTCCAGTTGACTCCTCCTTCAGGATCTGGCTGCAGAGTTACCAAAATGCCCTTGAACTTGCCTTCTTAGCTTTTCTTTCATTGTCTCGCTTTCTCTTTTGCGCTGCTTGCATAATTAACCTGTAAAACCAATAAGAGAAGCACGAAATACGAAATACTTGCCAACGAAGATTAGTAGCATAAATGTGCATCAAATCCATATAGGTTACATCACTCGAGTTCACAAATGCACTGAAATTAGGAGAATAAATATACAATATTTATGTCCAATCAAACCCCCCTAACTTAGAACTTTGCGTGTCCCGAGCAATGTAAAAGAATCCTAATGAGGTTAAACTCTTGAAAATCACGTTTTATTAGGATAGAATACCTTTTTCACGGGCAAGCGATTGCATTTAGCGCATGCAACAAGCCTTTAGACCCCTAGGTCACCCTAGTAGGACGAGTTGTGTCTCGTGAGGGTTTGCAGAGAATATACCCACAAAATTCGACTCAAAGAAATTTCAAAATATGCAAAAATTGTGTAATTCAAACTTTCCAGAAAATAGTCATCATCAAGTCATGTTTACGAGTCTCAAACCTTAGTGCGTGTGTGCGAAGCCGAAAATATAACCGCCAATTTCCACCGATTGATCATTACGTTACTTATTCGAAAATTCGTTTTGATTTCAATTTCTCACGGAACGCTCTCACAAACGAATCTCTCGGATTATGGCTATTCTCTCGGCATGCGTGATATAAAGAGTAAATGTAATGGAAGCAAATTCACGCATGCAATTAGAAAGATGGAAACTTTATGGTGAAAGGATCTCATCAACGGATTACGATTTTAAAAACGGGAACATTGCCTCTATTTCGCGCACTTAACCTCTTATATTATCTTTTAGTGTCTTAGCTCTCCACGCGGTAATCAATTTTCGCAATTTGGACTCGGTCATGACTTTTTCGGGTTGTAGGTTGCATTGGGTAAAATGAAGGAGGTATGGAAGGTTGGAATTGGAAAAGTCATTAATGATGTCCATTTGTCCTTTTTCCGGGCTATTGCTCATTTTTTTTTCTTCTTTTTCTATTTTTTCTGTTTTTTCATTTCTTTTCTTTTCTTGTTATTTTTGTTGAGCATACTATTTTGTTTCTTTTCCCTTTATATGCACTTTTTGGACTTAAATTCTGAATTTTCTCATTTTTCACAATTTCGGCTATTTTGGGTTTTTCGGGTTGTCAAACGAAAGGGAAAATTATTCGGCTTAATTTGGGTTGAAAATGGTGATTTTTCGCTACTTTTTCTGGCCAAAATTTTGGGTGACAAACGAGGGCCTACTTCATTGTCCAAAATGCTAATTGCGTTACCATATGCGTTTTGAGGTGAATTTAAGTTTAGAGACTAATTTGGCACGTTTTTCAAGGCAATATTTCACACATTTTCCAAAACCGATCAAAATGAAAGGAGTGAGATCCTTGACAACTTATTAGGCGCTAAAAAGAACTTTGAATTAACAATTAACTCGGATTGATTTAAAAACTCGCAAAACGTGATAGGCACGAATCTCACCGGGTTTGTTAATCTCCACATTCGTTCGTTAAGTCGTCAATTTTCGCTCAATTTCCATCTTTGGTCAATTTCGGCTTTGTGTATGTTGGATGTTTACAATTTGAGACTCCAATTCGACTTTTAATGATATTTTTGAAAATTTTGAATTCCAATTTTTATTTATTTTGAACAAAAATATTTTTGGATTTTGCAAAATTTTATGATTTTTTTGGAAAATTTTATGATTTTATTTTTGGAAATTTTTGGGCATTTTGAAATTTGTGAAGTTTTAGAAATACGCACTTATGATCCCCCCTAACTTAGACTTTTGCATTGTCCTCAAGCAAAAAGGACGAAAATCTAACTCAAAGCGAATAATAAGTGCGGAAAAATAAAACAAACAAATATGAAAAATGCAAGATTGTATAATAACAATGGGGAAACATGTGTTACATAAGAAATTGGATAGCAACTGTGAGCAATGTTAAATCACTACAATACTAAACATCCACACCAAAATATAAAAACAGTCATGTGTTCATGGTGGAGGTAGTTGTGAGGGCCCGAGTGCATTGGGATCATACGGGGCATAAAAGAAGGGGGATAGAGGTCCGCCGAAGTTGAGTTGGTGAAGGTGGACTTGGAGTTGGTACATCATCCTAGTGTCCCTTCGGTAAGCCGCTTGATCTTGATTATATTGGTTGATGAACCCGTCGAGGCGGGACTCAACGGCCGAAAGGCGGCGCTCAAAGTTGGTCCCCGGGGGCTCGAAATCCGAATCCTCCTCGTCTTCCTCAAACTCGTCCTCGTCGACGTCCATCATCGGGGCATCATGATCCTCATCGTTCGCATCCTCGTCGAGAATGGGACGGTCGGGGTGAGCTACTCGCATTTGGCGTTCGCTCCGAGTGGTGGACGTGCCTCTAATGGGGCGGGGAAGTCGAATTTGCTGCCCTGGGTCATCGATTCCGGCTTCCATTAAGAGCTCCGTAATGAAACGGGCGTAAGGGAGTGCAGTTTTGCCCCATTCGTCGTAAGCGGCATTGAGGATGTCCGCGTAGAAAATCTGGGCAAGATTGATGGTACTCTCCGAGTCCAAAAAATGGTAGAGAAAATTGGCGTGACGTAGCCGGACCACCGAGTCATTGGTGGATTGGTGGATGGCGCCACAAGCAATGAGGTGCGTGAAGTGCACCGTATCCGCCAAACCTCAGATGGGAAAAGATTCGCTTACCCATTCCTCCCCGGGTGCCATACGAGCAATGCATTCGTCTTTGGTGTGTGTGTGTGGGGGGGGGGTACCATTGGTGGGATATTGGAAAGGCACGGGGAGGATCACTCCTTTAGCACGCATTTTGCGTGCTATGATGGCCGCTGAAAAAGGAATTGTGATACCGTCAAGGTATGCCTCGTGAAGCGTAGAATATTTGCGAACCAAGGTCGCATAAAACTGGCGAATGGCGGTGTCAAACACGTGAGTGCTCATTGGGGCGAGGAAAGAGCACCACCCGCGGCGATCAAATAGGGCGGTGACATCGCCCGGAAGTTGGTCCCAATTAACGAAGCGTTCTATGTGGATGGGGCGCGTAGCCGAGAAGTATTGCTCGGCCCAATGATGTTCTTGGACGCTTCGAAAAAACCCTTTACCCTCGTCATCAAGGATGGTGGTATCATCATATTTCTTGGGGAGGAGATTTGCTCGGGGAGGACGCGACATGTTGACGGAAAGAGAGAGTGAGAGGGAAAGGATATGGGGGAGAAGAGAGTGAGGGAAATTTTTGGTGTGAGAAATGGAGGAGGGGAGAGTGGGAATTTATAGGTGTGGAGGGGTGGGATTTTGGTGGGAAATATGAATGGGTGGGAAGGAAAAGATGGAGGGAGTGAATTAGGATGAAATTTGGAAGGGGGGAAGAATTTGGAGGGAGGAAAAACGAAGAGGGAAGAATGGAGGGGAAGAAGGGAGGGAAGGGAAATGAATTTGGAATTGGGGGGAATGAATCTGCCAGGTACCCCGAACCGTTTCGGAGGTACCGCGAACCGGTTCGCCCCCCGAACCGGTTCTGGATGGGGTTCGGGAAAGGGTGCTGGTTCGAATGCTTAGGTTCTCTCTTCTCGCCAATTCAAAGCGTTCTCTCATCCTCTAACTTGTGTGTAAGGCCCCTAAAGATGTTCTAGACCCTCAGGCTCCCTAAAAATTCCTCGAACTAAACCTCTTATTGCGTGCTAGCTCCCTCGAAGTGCGTGCTAACCGATCTCTCTCGTGACTCATGCTCCTGACTCCTAACTAACCTATTCACACATGACTACTATACACACGAACTCACCCCATACGCGTCGGGGGTGCGATGACCTCATTTTCTCAGCTCAATTGACCCCGTAAACGGGGTCCGATAACCAAATTGTGTCGACCTCTTCTGCACACGCCTCTAGATATGGATTTAGGCGTTGTCCATTTACTTTGAACGTGTTTTCCCCTTTTAAATTGTCTAGTTCAACAGCTCCATGGGGGAAAAATTTCTTCACGACGAACGGGCCAGACCATCGTGACCGCAACTTGCCCGAAAAGAGGTGAAGCCGAGAGTTTTAGAGAAGAACTTTTTGCTCGAGGAGAAACTCTTTTCGTCGAATGATGCTATCATGAGCGAGTTTCATCCTCTCTTTAAAATTTTGGCATTCTCATACGCATCATTGCGTAGTTCTTCTAACTCATTCAATTGAAGCTTGCGAGCTTTACCGACCTTGTCCAAGGCATAGTTCAATTGCTTAATCGCCCAATACGCTTTGTGTTCGAGCTCAACGGGAAGATGGCAAGGTTTGCCATACACAAAACGGAAAGGGGATATGCTAAGTTGGTTCTTAAATGCGGTATGATAGGCCCATAGTGCATCGGTCAATCTAAGGGACCAATCTTTTCGGGTAGGATTGACGGTCTTTTCAAGAATGTTCTTGATCTCCCAATTTTCTAGCTCGGCCTGCCCATTCGTTTGTGGATGATATGTCGTTCCAACCTTATGGACGACACCGTACTTTCTCATGAGCTTCTCGAATGGCCTATTGCAAAAGTGCGTGCCATTATCGCTAATTATCGCTTTCGGTGCACCGAAGCGAGAAAGTATGTGTTCCTGTAGGAACTTTATCACCACTTTGTTGTCATTGGTCTTGGTAGATATATCTTCCACCCATTTAGAAACGTAGTCTATCGCGACTAGGATGTATAGGAAACCAAAGGGCGGGGGGAAAGGACCCATGAAGTCAATACCCCAACAATCGAATATCTCAATGATGAGTATAGGGGTAAGGGGCATCATGTCTCGTCGAGAAATGGCTCCCATTCCTTGGCACCTGTTGCATGACTTGCAAGCGTCATTCACATCCCGGAAGATTGTGGGACAATAGAGGCCGCATTGCAGAATTTTAGTGGCCGTCTTTTTCATCGAGAAGTGGCCTCCACACGCTTCCGAATGACAAAACTGGATGACTTTCGGGATCTCTTCATCCAGTACACATCGTCGGATGATTTGGTCGGCGCAATATTTAAAGGGGAAGGGATCATCGTAAAAGAACATGCGCGACTAATTAAGAAACCTCTTCTTATCTTGCGGTGTCCAGTCGGGAGGGACGACTCCCGTGATAAGATAGTTCACTATATCCGTAAACCAGGGATACGAAGAGGTAGCAAATAGTTGCTCATCCGGAAAGTATTCGTCTATGGGTATGGGATCACTAAGTACGTCGGACGAAAGCCGAGATAAATGGTCGGCAACGACGTTTTCTACTCATTTCTTATCCTTGATGGAGAGATTGAACTCTTGTAGGAGTAAGATCCACCTTATGACGCGTGGCTTGGCGTCTTTCTTCGCAAGTAGATATTTTAAAGCCGCGTGGTCGGTGAAGACAGTAATAGGAGAACCAGTGAGATATGACCTGAATTTATCAAGGGCAAAAACTACCGCTAGCAACTCCTTCTCCGTGGTAGAGTAGTTGAGTTGAGTTCCGGTAAGGGTCCGGCTAGCGTAGTAGATGACATGAGCTTGCTTATCTTTATGTTGGCCCAAAACAGCCCCGATCGCGTAATCGCTTGTGTCACACATAAGTTCGAATGGTAAGGACCAATCCGGAACTTGCATGATGGGAGCGGACACGAGCATGTTCTTCAACTTGTCAAAGGAGCTTTGGCATGCCTCCGTCCACTCAAACGGGTTATCCTTCATGAGGAGGTTGCTTAAGGGCCTAGCGATGGCGCTAAAGTCCTTAATGAACCTTCGATAAAACCCCGCGTGGCCCAAGAATTAGCGCACGTCCTTCAGCGATTTCGGTGGGGGAAGATCAGCTATGACATCTATCTTAGCCCTATCAACCTCTATGCCTTTGGATGATACTATGTGGCCAAGAACTATTCCCTCGGTGACTATGAAATGGCACTTCTCCCAATTCAGCACTAAATTTTTATCCACACATCGGGTAAGTACTTTTTCCAGCTTGTCTAAACAATGATCGAAAGAGATGCCAAAAACGTTGAAACCGTCCATGAACACTTCGAGTCCTCTCTCGACCATGTCGCTAAATAAACTCAACATGCACCTTTGAAAAGTCGCGGGTGCATTACACAAGCCAAATGGCATACATTTGTAGGCAAACGTACCAAAAGGGCAAGTTAAGGTCGTCTTCTCTTGATCAAGTACATCTACCTCAATTTGGTTATATCCGGAATAACCATCAAGGAAGCAATAATAAGGGTGGCCCGCAACTCTCTCAAGCATTTGATTAATGAATGACAAGGGGAAATGGTCTTTCCTAGTTCCCGCATTGAGTTTTCGATAGTCAATGCAAACGCGCCATCCGGTGGTGGTGCGTTGCGGAACAAGCTCTCCCTTAGCATTCTCAATCACAGTCATACCCGACTTCTTCGGGATGACTTGAATAGGGCTCACCCATTTGCTATCCGAGATTGGGTAGATAATGCCGGCATCCAATAATTTGATGATCTCGATTCTCACAACTTCTTTCATGTTGGGGTTCAGTCTTCTTTGCATTTCTCTAGAGGGCTTGACATCCTCTTCGAGATGGATCTTATGAGTGAAAATCAAAGGACTTATCCCCTTCAAATCAGCGATGCACCAACCAAAATCACTTTGGTGTTTCCTCAAAATTTTCAATAATTTTCCCTCCTGCCCTTCATCTAGGCTAGAGGAGATAACAATAGGAAATGTCTCATCCTCTCCTAGATATGCATATTTAATATGGGAGGGGAGTTTCTTTAATTCGAGAGTTGGAAATTTTTCATTGGAGGGAACCATGTGTGTATCCCTCAGAGGTAATTCCTCGAATCTAGAAACCCAATTAACTTCTCTCACGTCCTCGTCCGACGTACTCTCATCGAGTAGTTCTCTCAACCCTCCAACCTCCCTCTCGAAGTCGGTATACGTCCCCTCACACGCATATCTCGTCGCTAAACAGGACTCTAAAGCGTCGCCATAGAAATTTTCCTCAAAGTACTCTTCTACTACCTCGTCTATGAGGCTCACCGCGTGAAGATCATCTTCCTCCCCTGCATTTTGGGCTATGTGGAAGATGTTAGTTTCCAAGGTCATGTTCCCAAAGGTGAGTTGCATTCGCCCATTCCTTGTATTGATGATTGCATTACCCGTAGCTAAGAAAGGGCGCCCAAGGATGATGGGAACATGATTGCTCGAGTTGAAGGAGGGCTCCGTGTCCCAAATGACAAAATCTACCGGAAAGTAGAAAGTGTCAACTTGGACGATCACGTCCTCGACTATGCCTCGTGGGATCTTCACTGTTCGATACGCTAACTAGAGAGTGACCTTTGTGGGCTTGAGGTCGCCCAGATCAAGTTGCCTATAAATGGAGTAAGGGAGTATGTTTACACTTACCCCCAAGTCAAGTAAGGCTTTTTCAATTTTATTTTCTCCAATGATGCAGGATATGGTAGGTGCACAGGGATCTTTGAATTTAGGTGGGAGATCATTTAGTAGAATGGAGCTCACGTTTTGGGCTAGAAAGACTTTCTTTTTTACCTTCATCTTCCTTTTTACCGTCAACAAATCTTTGATAACTTTGCCATAAGCTGGAATTTGTTTAATGGCATCAAGGAAGGGTAAATTCAGCTTTACTTGCTTAAGCACTTCTAGCACGTCATCACGTGGATTCCCTTTTTGAGCGGGAATCAACCTTCGAGGAAATGATGCTGCGGAGGGTGATTTCACTACCACCTCTGGCTCACTAGCGTCTTCCTTGTCACTCTCGTTCAAGGGGACATCTTCGACCACTTTCGTGTCTGGCAAAATCTCCTTGTCTTTTGTGATGTCGTGTGGAGGAGGTGACAAATCAATGACTCTCCCACTACGAAGAGTGGTCACGGCTTGACATTGCTCCTGATGTTCAGTGGAGGTAGAGCTAACACTAGTTTGATCTTGGGGAGGTCGTTGGCCTTGGGTAGGAAATTTTCCTTTCTCTTGAACACTCAACGAGGATTTTATTTTTGACAGATTCGCATTTATGTCGCCAATCAGACGATCATATTTGGCATTGGTTGCATTCTGGCTTGCGAGGAATTGATTCATGGTATCCTCGAGAGTTATCCTCTGTGGAGGGATATAATTTCCGTGAGGTAGTGGTGCTTGCACATGTCCTTGCATGTGTGGAGCTTGTTGAAATTATTATGGTGGAGGAGGGGCAACATGCGAAGGAGGGTTCATTGTGGCATGTTGTTGCCCGTAGCTAAAACCGGGATGATTTTTCCACGAAGGGTTGTATGAATTCCCGTGCGGGGCACCAAAATTACCCTTAAAGCCTCCTATACCACTAACTTGCTCCTGCAACATTACTTTGTAGACGGGTATCGTCGGACATTCCTCAGTTTATGTCCCGCCTCACAAATCGCACACACCTTCACGACAGGGTTCAGAATGGGTCCAACTGGTCCTTTTCCATATATCTCGCATAGGTCTCGCAATCCTTTCTCAAGGGTATCCAATCGATTGTCCGTCATAGAATTCTTATCTACGTGGAATAGGCCGGACGCCAATGGAGAAGTGGTGGATTGTTGATTTTGATTTTGAGCGTTCGGGTCGGAGGTATCCCAGGATTGGGTAGTCTCGGCGACATACCTCATGTGAAGATCAGCATCGTGGGCGTCTAAATCGACAAACGGACCACTTCCCATAGTTTCAACAAGTTGTTTGGAGTTAAGATTCAACCCATTATAGATAAAAGAGATAATTTGCGATGGATCAAATCCATGATGGGGGCATGAAGCAACTAACTCGTTGAAACGTTAGTAACATCGATGGAATGGCTCATTTTCATGTTGCCTGAACGCTTGAAGTTGAGCCTTTATAGAGATTGTTCGATTTGGTGGGAAGAATTTCTTGAGAAATTTTGACTGTAGCTCATTCCAAGATGGAATCGAGCTCGGAGGTAGAGACCATAACCAGGCTTTAGCTTTATCTTTGAGCGAGAAGGGGAAGAGTTTGAGGAAAATTACCTCTTGTGTGCAGGTTTGATCGTTGAGAGTATCGTACATGTCCTCAAATTCCCTAATATGGAGGTATGGCTTTTCAGAATCCATACCGTGGTAATGCGGTAGCATATGGATCATTCCATTTTCAAAATGGAACTGCCCGACATTATACGGGAGTATAATGCATTCCGGAGTGACAGTGCGCTCGGGATATAATAATTCTCTCAACGAGCGGTACGGGGGCTCTTCCTCACCGGTGGGTGAATTACTATGTTGCGACATCTCTCTCTCACTTAACGACTCGGCGCTCTCATTGGGTGTGCTCGAAGTGTGCTCGGAGGTGTATCCTACGAAGGAGAATGGAGTGTTACTGAAGATTGGGTGTGACGGTGTGGGAGGCGGGATCCAGAACTGTGGGGCGTTTGGAGTGTGGGGACTATCTGGATTATACTCCACTATAGGATTTTCTTGAATGTTGGTTGGAGTATTATGAGGTGTGGAAGGGGTTTCGGAATTTTGCATTAAGCCTAGGAGAGATGATAATTGTGAATCTTTTTGTGCTTTTTATTTTTTTTAATTTTGAATTTTTTTTTGTCAAAGCTTTGGATTGACTCAATCTAGTCCTAAATCTACCTAGATCCCCGGCAATGGCGCCAAAAACTTGACGCGATTGAAAATGTGTCTCAGAAGTGAGTTCACTTTAGGCTCAAGTGTAAGCCTGTCGCTCAAGTAATAATCCCGGTAAGTCGGGTATCGAATCCACAGGGAAAAAGGACAACGGAGTTGTGACGACGGGACGAGACGGAGAGATCCTAACCTTGACTCTAAAAAAGAAAAGGAAAAATTGATTTGGTTTTGTGATTGATTAAGCTAAATGGGATAATGAAAATGAGCAAAGATGCAACTAAATTACTCTACCGAAATGAAGAATGACTGATGATTTCAACAACTTTTTATTTTAAATGATGAGAGAAACAGGTCGGGAATGCGATCCCCCAACCCTAGTGTAGTGCGGTGATAATGTTAATCATAAATTTATCTGGTTGATATGACCCGAAATTTAGTACTCCCAAGCATTATGTATACGAGGTTCAAGCCCGCGTCATACCTAATATGAGGATGAGTAAATCGGTATCGCAATAATGACACTCAAATTGTACTCTAAATCATCACGAGTACCCAAAGGTAAACGAGATATAAAGATCCACAATTATAATGTAATTACGCAATACGATCAAAATCAATCATTGAATTCATCGGATTAACTTTATACACGTGCACTAACACTTTAGGTTGGGTTCATGCATCCCAACCTTTTCAACCTAGCCGGACATATTAAACTGAACGATGCATGAAATAATAACGTTTCATGCGAGCAAACTCATGATAACACTAGATCGATATACGTAGTTAAGTATTATAAATGCAGAAATTCATTCAAACCATGCAGAAAAATTACCATGCAAGAATACTGAAAATCACGAAAATATAGCTGGGATTACAACTTGAAAACAAACCCGGAAGCGTATGGATCTTGCAGCAATAAATCAAAGTTATGTTCCTAGATGTTATCCTCTCCTTTTCTCTATCAAAAACTACTAAAAAATATCCAGAACGGCTGTTCCTAAGTTACTACCTATGTTCCCACACTTCTTGGAGAGTTCTAACCTAAAAGGAAACCTTAGAGCCAATCAGAATAAAGGAGGCAAATTCGCGCTTCAGGCCCCCCGAACCGGTTCGCATGTACCCCGAACCGGTTCGCCCCCCAAACCGGTTCGCCCCTGGTTTCGTGAATGTTTGCTGGTCTGGGGTGCTTTTTCTTCCATTCAACACTTAAATTTTTTTTCTTGTTTTCTTTCCTTTCTTCCTTGGATTTTTCTTCAACTTCAACTGGTCATAACTCATCAACCGTAGCTCAGATTTGGGTGCCGTTTCTTACAGTATTCTCATTATTCTGATATCTTCAACTTTCCAGTTGACTCCTCCTTCGGGATCTGGCTACAGAATTACCAAAATGCCCTTGAACTTGCCTTCTTAGCTTTTCTTTCATTGTCCCGCTTTCTCTTTTGCGCTGCTTGCATAATTAACTTGTAAAACCAATAAGAGAAGCACGAAACATGAAATACTTGCCAACGAAGATTAGTAGCATAAATGTGCGTCAAATCCATATAGGTTACATCACTCGGGTTCACAAATGCACTGAAATTAGGGGAATAAATATACAATATTTATGTCCAATCAGAGACTCCCCTTCATTGTGGAATTTATCTAATGAATGGGTCGACACATACCAGTCTCGTGTACAAACTTCTAAAATGTTACTTTCGACATTGACTTGGTGAAAAGATAAAATAGATTGTCACTTCAATCTCATTTTTCTTCTAAAGCTCGAGTTCCATGAGATTTTGGTGAAGAGGAATAAAAATGTCACTTTATATGCTCTATTTGAATATAATTGCATAACTCTTATTGAGTTCATTTATGTAGAAAAATTGGTATGTGTTGGTAATATCTGCCTTTATGTAGCCTTTTTGAAATTGAACTATACATACGAAATTGCCTTCATAAGGAATGATAGTAACATGTGTTTCTTGGGTAAGTCATAAGTTCTTTGATTATTACTTGTGAGAATCACAAAGATAACTTGTATCCATATAAATAGTTAGACACAGATCATTAGATTTATAAGTATCACACTAATAATTCTACAAATATATCATATAATATAATTGATATTAATCATATGCTTTACAAGTCAATGGTAATTGTTACTTGTCAATAGATTGAATGTAACTATTATGTATGGTATTATGTATTGTGTTATGCATAACAATATGCTAATAACGTATAAATAGGATACTTTTGGACCAAACAAAACATTGCAATAATAACATGAATATATAGTACTTCTGTACTCAATTTATACTCGTCATCCTCTTTAGGACGATATGAATATTTTAATATCCATATACCAAAGACCATGGGTATACAAAATGGCCATGTTAATATACGCTAAAGTATTATAAGACCTTTGAATCCATTTAACTGATGGATTAGTGTTTGACAGAAAATATTCTCGATCTGCAGGCCGAAACAATAGCTAATTACCCCAAGGTCATTCATTTTTGAATTATTTATTTAGATATATTACATTTTAATTGAGATCTTAAAGAGCACATCCTTTTAAGGATATTTCTGTAATGTCACATTGGTATATATTATTATTTTCATATATTTTCTTAGACAAGTATTTACTAAGATAGTCATATCCATATCCTTTTGGAATGCTTTAAGTTGTACAATGAATGTCTTATTCCATTTGAATATGTACTTGTTGGTTTTGCATTAGCCATTGAAAATCATTCTGGGATTTTCATGTGTACTTTTTATATAAATCCCGTCTAATTAAGTAGTCATAATATTCATATGTCTCATATATAATATATTTCAAAAAATGTTAAGCTAGTACGATATCTGAAAACTATTTACAATCATAACGGGATGGTATGGTTGTATATACTAACCCTTTGGTTCCTATAAGGACCCTTGTACCAAGGTTTGTGATGTATTTACCGATTTTTTCACTTAACTTTCGTATAAACACCTATTTGTAACATTCTGGGTTAACATATTTTGGTATTTGTACTATTATTTCAAATATACCACATTTATTAAGAGACTCGAATTATGCCATCATGGCTTTTTTCATTTTGGTCGATATATTCTTTATCGATATTCAATTATAGTACGTGGATTTTTATTATTGTCGCACGATGAATTGTGTTGATACAAAATATATAACTATGTCAGCGATGATCAACTTTGCCAATCTCAAATTTCTTTTATATATGTATAAACTTAAAGATTTCATTAATATTAGGTACCTTTGCCCACTTTAGAGGTTTTATAGTCACTTTAGGTACTTTTCTCTTTTCATATAGAATAACCACTTCTACAGTTTTAGAGAAAGTATATCTTTTTTCATAACATCTTCTGGAGCGTTATGTATAACCTCTTTAAGAGAGCTATTTGGTCATGGTTCAATTTTACCTCCACTACCACTATACCAAAACAAAAAACTTGTAACATATTTTTTTCTATTTGTAACGGATTTAGTCCGTGGAAAATGTGTAATGATCAAAATTCGTTACAAATAAAAAAAATATTTTAATATATTATTACATTGGCAAAATTTATTAAAAAAGAAAGAAAAGAAAAAAAAGAAAAAAAAGACGAAGGAAGATCGACGAAGTAGTTCCCATAATCTGATTCCCACTTTCACACAACCATACCCACCTCATTCATCCACTCATCTTTTCCTCACAAATATCTACCATACCGGCAGCACCCTCTGTGCCTCTCCCTGTCGACGACCCATCATCTGAGATCAGGTGAACTGCGAATATTTTTTTTTATATATTTTTTTGGTTTATTTTGCTTATGAAATTTCCTTGATTACTTCATGGTATTTAATAAACTTTGGCTTTTCTGTGATGTTTATAGAACTTTATGAGATTGAAAAACTCAAGTAGATAATTGGCATTCTAAATAGATCCTTACTAATTTTAAATAAATCGTAAATGATGACTAATATAAATAATTTGTTATGTTGTAAATTATGATAGCTAATGTTCATGACAAAGTGAAAATTTAAGATTAATACTTTATGCATGCAAATAGTTACATCGTGTATGAGCTTATTAAGCAAAGTTGTTGATACATATTTTGTTTTGAAAATATAGGATTCATGATAAGTATCTATTTTAGGTTGAGACGTTACGAGGGGGATCATTTTCGTATCTTTATATCTTAAGTTTATTAATATTTAATTTTTCCCAATTCACTTATTGCAAAACACATCTTTACTTTAATGGTAAATTAAAAGTAACCCCATGAATGCTCACAATAAGTTCAAATAAAAATCACGATGAATTATGTGTTTTAGTTACTTGATATGATCAATATGCTCAAATTTTCTTTTTATTCGTCAAAAGTGTATTTAGAATTTAGAAATCATGAATTTAGTATAAGTTTTGGTATAATTAGTTGCCATAAATAGACACCAACCAATATCAAAGATTACATACACAACGTGTTGTTAATATGTGTTTTATCGTTTTATTTGTCTTTTATTATAGAATGTCACAATCGACTAACAAAAACTGGATGAACGAAGAGAACAAATGTCGCTTATTGTATTTTAAGGGCATTAAAAATTTTATTATATTTGCAGAAGAAAACAATGATTAAGGATTGACAACGATACCTTATCCATGTTCAAAGTGTTGTGATACGTTGCATTTGAAATGGAAAAAAGTAGAAATACCTTTGTGGAGGAACGATAGGCATCAGTTGTATATTGTATGGTTTTTCACGGTGAAAATACATCCATGAACACTATTGATACCCCACTAGTTAAATAAGTTGAGAAAAACATAGTAGAAGAAACCATCGAGGAATAAGGTGTTGGGGTGGAATATCATATTGATCTTTATTATGGAGTGCATGGAGAACCTCATGTAGATGTTGAATGAGGTCAACCTGGAGTTTCCAAAAAAGATCATGTTGGAAATGATAAGTACAAAGAATATAAGATATTATTAGTTGAGAAATTATATCCTTCATGTGATGGCACTAAAATAAATCTTTCTTTAATTATATAATTTCACAACTTAACGAAGAAATTTGGTTGGTCAGGAAATCGTATTACGACGCTCTTGTCTATTTAAAAAAGGTGGCTCCCAAAAGGTAATACACTACTAGATAAATATCAAAAGATGCAGAGTATGATGAAATACTTGGGGGATGAAGGACAACTACATTCATGCATGCATTAATAACTGTATCTGATATTAGAAGGAGAATGAATATATGGATGAGTGTTCCCATTGGGATAATCAAGGTATACATTTACTATAAGGAAAGGGGAAAGGATTTTCAAAGAACCTAAAAAGGTGTTGAGACATTTCCCTTTGATTCCAAGGTTAATGAGAGTTTATGTTATACCATGGATAACGCGAGAAATGACATAGCATCATAGTGAAACAACTTTATGAGATTACTAGAGACATCCATGTGATTCATCCCAATAGAGGAGTTTCAAATTAGAATGGTCTAAATTTTCTAAAGAAGGACGCAATGTTTAGCTCTCAATAGCCATCGATGGGGTTAATCCTCGTGGCATCAGTCTGCCAATTATAGTTATTATTATCATGGTGCCGAATAATCTTTCACCTTCATTGTTCATAAAGAGTGAATTTCAAATGTTATCTTAGTTAATATCTGGTTCGAAGGCATCGAGTTAATACATCGATTTTTTTCTTTAGCCATTAGTTGATGAGTTGAAGATATTATGGGCAGTAGTAGTTTTGGCTTATGATATGTACGAGATGCAACCTTTTACATTGAAAGCTATGTTAATATGGGGGGATTCACGATTTTCCTGCATATGGGAATTTATCTGAGTGTGTTACACATGGTTATAGATCTTTCCTTATTTGTGGGGATGATACTCCATCCATCCGATCGATTCACAGTAGTAAGATAGTTTATACAAAATATCGTATTTTCTTTTACATGGATCACCCTTTTGGGAAAGGTGGGATTTTGGTTGAATAGGGATGCACTTTTAAAGAAGTTACACTACATCGAGTATACACCGAAAAAGTCTCCAAAAGTTTCTAGTAAGAAGAGAAAAATGTGTGATGCAAATGAGAATTGTAATGTTAAAATTAAGGAGGCATGGTATAAAAGGTCACTTTTATATGACTTGGAATATATGAGTTTTCATAAAATTCGACATGTTCTTGATGTGATGCACACCGAGAAGAATGTTTCAGAGCATTTAATAAGTACAATCCTTTATGATAAAATAAAAACTAAAGATACAATAAATGCGTGGAAGGATATGAAAGACTTGGACATACATAGTGGTCAATGGATGCAATAAGATGAGAAAATAGAGTAAGGGGTGAAATCGAAAGCAACATTTATATTTCTTAAAGAAGAGAAGCGATAGTTTTGTCAAATTTTGAAAAACTTAAAGCTACCTTTTAGATTTTCGTCCAACCTGAGCAATATTGTCACCCTTAGCCGTCCTTGTTTGCACTCAATGAAGTCACACGACGATCACGTATTATGGAGTATTTGTTGCCTGTATTGCTTCAGCATGCATTTTTGAAATACAAAGATTTACGAAGAGCTATTTAGTGTAATACCTCGTAATTTTAATGACTTTTAAAATGAGTTAAATTAAAAGTTAATAGGATTAATTATAAATTAATTCATTGGGATTAATCCGAATTTTATATTACTTGTGAATTTTGAAATATATGATTCTGAATATTACTTAGTGATATTTAAGTAATATATGAATATGATGTTATTTATATTGATGTGAGTTACTAATACAGTAATTATGAAACTTTAGTCGCGACGCGGTATGGGACATGTCGGGATAATTTAAATAAATAAAAAGGGAACATTATTTTATATCAGCCTTATGATTGTTCTGAGTGTGTCGTTTAATCCGGAAGGGTCGAAATAGTTAGAAAAGTCTATTCGGGTGTTGGATTTGGGTCTCGGGTCAATTAGGAGATGAAAGGACACCCCGAAGGGGCATTTTAGTCATTTTATTTGGGAGGTGAATAGTAATTTTGGGATTTGTCTTATTATAAAGGTGATGGATTAGAGGAACGTAGGTTCATTTTATTTGATCACAAAACACTTGAGAGGTATTAGTGTGAGAGAAAGTGAAGAGTTTCTTAGGAGGAGAAGAGATTGCTTAGAAAGGAGGAAAGACTTTTGGGGCAAGCCAAAGGGGATTAACCACCTTTTACCACCAACACCACCACCGAAAAGTCCCCGAAAAATAAGAAAAGGATTCTAAACCATCATCACCAAAGGTTCAGACCTACATAATTAAGGCAAGTGTAATTCTTACTTTATTTTATTGCTTACAATATCCATGCTAGATAGGTTAAGTAAGAAGTATGAACTTACATGATTTAAGGATGAACTATAGAGTTTCTGGAATTTGTTCTTGATATGAAAATTAGATAGAATAAATATCTTTCTGTTTAAATGATTTAATCCACGAATTTTGAGTTTCAAATGATATAAGAAGCCGGAGTTATTATGATTTTTATAGAAATAAGAACCTATGATAATTCTGGGAATAATATGATTTAATCCAAACTATTTGATGATTTTAGTTTGTTTGATTATTAGAAACTGATTATATATCTTGCTATATCAATTGAGATTAATTAGGAGAAGTTTTGGATTGATTTGTGTTGGTTTTGATGAGAAAGAAAATGGATAAAACGCATGAAAAAAATTGTTGAAAATGACGAACATTATATGATAATTTTAGGTCTGTTTTAAGAGAAAATTGGCAGTGTGCTATCGATTTTTTAGTATAAAATCACGATCTGCACAACTTTGTAGTTTTAAGTTTTTTTTTTTAAAATCGGAGCAGAAAAGCCTCAAAATTGTAATTTTATATTTCTGGCAGAATGAACCTTTATCGAAAAAAATAATTGGAAAATGGTAATTTGGCCTATGGTGAGATTTTATTAATTTTGGTACGTTAACAAGGAGTGAGGTACTTGGATTTATGTTGAAAAATTATTTGGATTTGAGGATTAAATTTTTGTGAGAGATATCTACGTAATTATATTACAATTTAAAGGAGAATAATCGTTATATCAAGTAAGGGCAATATTGATGATATATTTATGGGTATTTGGGTCGGATAAAATATTATGTGAGTGATAACTACATAAAAAAAATATGATGATAATCATGATTACAAGTGTGGATAGTATTCAATAAATATGACGAGTACTTGTGATAGGATGAATTCCTAATATGATATAGGTAGTGTAAGTACCTAATTTTATATAGGTAGATGATAATGCCTATTTGATTGATTGATAATTAATATGTATGACATACCTAGATTACTTGCTATCGACGGGAGATTTGCACGTGAGGGCAGTCATATCCTGATTAATCCATGGGATTTTTAACTTATCGCTCGAGAACATAGGACTTAGGTCGATTATCATTAGTGAGAACAATGGTATAGAACGGTCATTTGGGTGCATAGGTATGTGCGTAGCCCAAAGGCTTAGGACTATGTTCACCTCCATTATTTGTGATTTGATATTTGTGGTTCGAGGAATCTTTACCGAACCTATATTCCCCTATATGGCGACAAGCTATACGGGGACATGATAGCAGAGTAATGCATGCACCACAGTTGTGTCTAGGCCGTATTGTATTATATACATGTATATATATAATGAATTGAATGAATATGTATATACTGGTTAGATCTATCTTCTGTGTGAGTTAAGTAAAATTGAAAGATAATAGTATGTAATTAATTAAGTATGATAATGCTTAATTATGTTGAATTAATAAAAAGACTTATTCATGTTGAATCTTATTGGATAAATATGGGCTATGATTAGTTGATACAGTTATGAACTAGTTAGAATGGAGAATAGTAACTAGTATGATTTATAGGTACGTTAGGTGTTCACTGTAGGTGAGAGGTGAGAATCTCCAGAGAGGGTCCGATAATCTAACACGTATATTTTAAATGATAATTATTGCAATTATTCACTTGCTATTTTCAAAACTATTTTAACCATCAGGCTCTGACCCGTTTTCTTGCATATTCTCTTTTCTCTCTTGTATCTTCTATATCAGGTGTCCAACCACAGGGACACCAACCATAGAGGATTATGATGGTTGATGAGCTATGGAGCTATGGAGTATTGTTTAGACTCCTTCATTTATTTGATTCATACTCTGTAGTGATCTTTCATTTAGGGCATGTCGCCCCAGAGGATTTCAGCTGTTTGTTTTCTACTTGAGTCAAGATTTTATACTCTTGTCGTTGTGTTACATTTACTATTGTTGGGAGTTATGTATTGAGATATTTTCTGGAAAGTTTATTCCAGTTTCTTTTAACTTCTATTGTGATATCGATTCACTTTATTGTTGTTGTGGAATGGAATGTGTAGAATTGTTCGAAATGGTAAAACGAAATTTTTATTGGAAGGTTTTTAACACCATCTTATTTGAGTATTAGGTGATAGGAAAATATTTTCGAAAGTGATGCTAAGAATGAACCAACTGTATATTCTTATTTAATTGGGTATGGGACCGATCACCCGGTATTTAATTAGGCGGGGTGTTACATTTAGCAATTGAGCTTGCTTTTAAAAATATTGTGCACAAAAGTCTTAATTCACAAACATATGCAAAGGGCCAAGTTTACGGTTGCAGAGGCATTGTGTCTGTTAGAGAAACATTTTTTACTGACATTTTTTTATATTAATATCCACAATATTATCCATTTAGCCGATGAAACTTTGACTTGTGGTCCTACATGAACATATTGAATGTATCCATTTGAACAGTGAAGTCTTTATATTAATTTTTATTTTCACACAAATACGAATACGAATATAAACACAAGCATATATGTACAGATAATTGTTAATGAATATGTCACATATTCTTTTTACTTATTCACATGAAGAGGAAGATATAAGATTTTAAAGATATACTTATCGATAAGTGATACATTAAAGGTTCAATTGTGGATTCCTATGTTATTACTGAATCCGTTACGTATTGTATGAAGTACATGCCTAATTCTCTTGACGAAACCACAAATGTACTCGTATAGCGTTCTAGATGAATGTGGAGGGTTTTCGAACGAAGGACCATTGTTAGATGATAAGATTACGATGTTGGAACCTAAACGGTTTCAACAAATATGTCAGTGGGTCATATTTCCACTTGATGTTGATGGTCTTGAAGAATTCTATAGGTTTGAGTAATTTAATAAGTATTTATCAAAATTCACATTTAAATACTAATAGAAGAATTTATGTGAATAAATTGCACTGAGTATAGAATGTTACTAAAATCCACTTCACGTGGTAAAGAAAATGGGAGCCAATTAACAAAATTATAAATGCAAGCTTCTTTTATTCTAGGGTTATACAATAAGGTGCTCTTGATTGTAATAGCATATTGAGATACATTCTTTATCTTTATTATTCACACACACTTTATAGCTATTATTTTATTTTTATTGTGTAGCTAGTGACTTTTGGAGAGATGGAGACAAATGTTATATTGTGGCGCAAAACATAAGGTTAAAATATCTAAAAATACCATGCCAATGACTTTGTATTCTCTTCCAAGCATCACAAAGATATCATTGTCAGACAGGACAATGGTGTTTTCATAAAGGCTTAGACTAAATTTAGGGCGAGAGATAAAAATCTTAAAAATGCATGTGTAATGTATTACAGAGTTATCAGGTAAATAATTGAGTTGGACTATAAGATATTTAAGGAGGTAGTGTTTCATTGTGATTGGGTGAGGCTTGAGGATAAGATTAATCGTTGTAAACATTATCCAGACTCTAATTTGGTGATGGTTAATTTTGATAAATTCTAGAGTACCAGTAATCAACTTGATGAACCTACAATTCTCCCTTTTGATGCCAGTCAAGCGTTCTACTCAAAAGATCTTAAAACTCCTTATTGGTGGGTTTTTATACATTCCTTAAAGAGATAATCCTGTTGAGTAGACGAGTTAGGGATACCAACTGTGTTCCAATCTACTCTTGAAGATGAACCTCATTTGGAGAACCTACTAAAGTAACATGACAAAGTCTAGTTATTATTTTTTCACTAGTTAACGTGTTTTTGTTGGTGAATTGTAACATTAATTCAATCTAGTGATGTTTTCCCATAAGTTTTTGACATACTTTTTATCAATTTTGACTTATCCTTTAAATTTAATCGTTCTTTCCATAAGTCTTGTATTTATATCATGATTAGTAATATGTTAATAAGGAGAAATGATGAATTAGTTGTTATATGATTTTAATTCAATAAGTTTACTGTTTATATTTTATTTTACTGTAATATTACCATCAAGCTAATGTTTTGTTTTGAAATTTAGAAAAGTTAAAAATGTCATCAAGTACAAGTTCAGCACAACCTTCCTATTCAATGGCCGAAACCCTCAAGGAGAAAATCAAAGTCATTATTGAAAATAATGGGTTTGTAGTTGGTGATAATGCAAATATGTGGAGTTCTCGTACATGGGATTTTTGAGAGCTAATTACCGGATTCAGTTCTCGGACTGGAGACACGGGCCAAAGAAATCTAAAGATGATGTTTTGAATGCTTTGATGGTAAATAAGATCGTATCGTTTATTTCTTAATTTTTTTATTCTTCCTTTTCTATTTTTATTCTTTTGCTATTTATTATTCTATTAACTCTTTTTGTTTTGGTTAAATGATAACATAGAGAATTTAATCTTAACATTCCTTCGAAAGTGGCTCGCCCATTAGTGGAGAAGACATGGTCTCAAAATTCAGGACTTTCAAAAATACATTACAATATCATTTGCAGGATGTTGGCACTGAGCCTGGAGGTGTTGACCGTGAAATATGGAAGAAATTTATGGAAATTAAAAATGGTGAGAAAAAGAGGCAACACAAACTGAAAAAGGTTAAGAACCACTCAAAGTCAAAGTAAACTCATTGTCTCGGGCATCGTACTTATGCCGAAAAGAAATAATTGTTGGTGTTTATCATTTTATTTTCCTTTTAATATTAAAAAAGTTGTTCTTAGATAATTTTTTAGTTTTAACAATGTGCAAAAAAAAAAATTAAGCTTGAAGTACAAATTGGGAGGGTAGATAATTGGTTATCATGACATATGCACAATGATAAAACTGTGTTGGAGAGTGCCAAAGGTTTTTATATGAGTAAAATATTTTTATTGTTGAATCTTTTAATTTTAAGTTTAAATATTATCAAATGATTAAAAAATGTATTTATAATAATATATGATGAAGTGAAGGTTGTGGAAGAGAAACGAAAAACCATAAGTATGATTGGAGAAGGTAGGAGCGATACTTTTGAGAATTGTGACAATGTTATGTTAACACAAGTGTTTGGAAAGGATGTTAAAGGCCGAATGTGTGGAGTGGGGTCCTACATCTCTAAGAAACAATTAATTCACATAGGGTTGGCAAAGGAAAAATTTGCATAACATTTGAAGGAAAATGAAGAAATTGGCTTGATGAAGCATGATATCTCTAATGTTCACTCACAATTGAAAGAGGTTACTAGTATGTTGCATATGTTTATTTTAAATTTGGGAAATATAAAGGGGAGGGAGGAGTGACTCCACAGATTCAGTTTGGTTCCACTTCAAATCATCGTCCTATCACTTTATCTCAGAATTCATGTAATCTTGTCAACACTTACACTCCCACTCCCACTCCCAATCCAAATCCCACTCATAATCCCACCCCTCCCCTCCTTCAAAAAACTCCCACGTATTTTTACTTGATAGGTTTGGTGCAAAATTTTCAAAGGGGCATATTAAGATATGTAATGGTGACATGTGTTACTTCAAATGCTTTGGACTTGGGGAAAAGATAGTTTGGGTTGAGACAGTTCTTCAACCTAATACTTTTCTGTATAATTCTCCTTAAATTATTTTGAAACTTTGACAAGATTTTTCGACAGAGGATTTGCTATTTGGATAAAAAGTTGGTTGAAGTATGTTTATAATGTTTATCTTAGTTTGGCACGTTTTAGTGTAGGAAAGATACTTTTGGATTGATATTTTGGATGATAGTTCTTAAATATTATATATGCTTATTTTTCTCATTAATCTCGCTTGTTATGTTAGGTAAAACCTTTTTTAACTCCGCCAATGCAATATTTTATCTTTGCATTTTTGGTCCCAAGTCCAGATAAAGGAGGAGGGGAGATGTCATCTATAAGTTATTATTCACTTTTGGTCCTTTGTTGTATTTGTGATTACTATATATATATATATATATATATATATATATATATATATATATATATATATATATATATATATATATATATATATATATTAGTTACCTCAAACATAGGTGCGGGAAGTTTAAAAACTATTAACTCCTACCTCTATTTAATTATTTGCTGTTCATATTTGCATAGGTACCAATTACAGACAATGGCAAAATATTTTAAGATGAGTTACCCAGCGCATTAACATTTCATATTACTTTAAACTATTTGTTCTCTCCATGCATTTCATGTGTTCATTACTCCAAGTATAAAATTTAGTTAGGAATATTGTTTATGTAGTAATAGCCCCCCTCTCAATAGTGTTACGATGTATAGTGACTTTAGTTTAAACTATATTTGCATAGGAGTTATTTATAAATAACCAGTCTTTGGGGCCTAGATTGGTAAAGGGGATATACGATTTATCTATTGTGCATTTATTTGATGTCCATTCTATTTTGTTGTGAAATTTATTACTAGATTGTTTGAAGAAAAAAAAGGTAGCCTAAAATTAAAAATGAGTAGCCACTTGTGAAAGAAAGAAAAAAATGCATAATTTTTTTTTTTTGCTTATAGTGGTAAATTAGAAATAATTTGACATCCAAGTAGTTTTATTCGGTTTTTCCTATCTGTTCAAACCAATTATCCATTTGCATATATCTGATTATCATACAGACAATCTTATTATGGCAACACGTACTTAGTTGAAACCACTATAGACTTTAATTAACTTTATTAAGTTAATCCTCACAATTGTCTCAGCATATCACTATAATGGGATTCTATTAATAGGTTTGATATATTAGTCATTAATGAAACTCTTAATTTTGAAAGGAGTTACCATATGCAAATAGCTTTTACATAACCACTTTTGCACATTGAAAATTATATATTTTTTGGATTGCAGGTTAATATCAGACACTTCTCTTAGTACTCTAATCACCGCTGAGAGGTGGTGGTCCATATCTGATATTAATGGCCACCCCATTTGGATTTAGTCTTCAATATTTATATGTAAAAAATATAATTAAAAGAGATAAGATGAGTCATAGACTGATCATGACAATGTGATGGCAATGTTAGATTCCTCTGAATTGGTTATATTGCTTCATATCTGGACATAAAAGATACAATAATTTATTTTTTATAAGTCTGAAATCTATTTGCATTTTAACTATGCATTTTATTTGTGCATTTTAGTAACATAAAGGTAGATTTTGCAACAAAGTACATAGTTCAAGTGAGTTTCTCATGTTAAAAAATATGAAGGGGATGGAGTATATAAGATAAGCAAAAGAAACACCATAAAGGAAAAGTTAAGGAGATTTTTTTATCATTTTCTAAAGTTTTGAATAAAAGGCCTATAATTTCTTTATCTATCTTCTTCATTTCGGGGCTTAGCAGATGTTTCTAGTTATCCTTGTTATTTGCACTGCCTAGATTAGCTCATTTGAGTTTGAATTCTTGATATACAAGCAATATGACCTTTTCATTATCAAAAACATCGTTGATGACTTCTTCACCGTAGATATATCATTCTCACCTTCTTCATGGCATATCTTAACAATCAATCCTATATTCTTATTTATAATCCCAAGAAAATATTAATAAGGTGAAGTTGCACATTTCATCACACTTTATAATCGCTGACCTTTCTTATGTCATGCTAATAGGTACCTATAAACCTGGTTTATTTTTTGTGCATGCTCAACAACACCATTTCAATCTCTCAGACTCATCTTCACAAATCATATTCGTAGACTTGGATTTAAATTACTCAACATGCTCGGACTTTAGCTTCGTAGGTGAGTTAGCTAATTGTTTGCAAGGTCCATAACCAAAACCCAAAAAGTTTATAATTTTTTTAAAGCAATGCTACACTAGCCAACTAAGTATACCGACGATTAAATTAAGTGAATGGATTGAATTGAATGGGAGCCTCACTTAATCTAAGAACTGACATGATGAAGGAGTTGGTTAAATAAGTTGGTCGGAATAGTATTATTATAAAGGTGAAATTCAAGAAGTACCTTAAAAGCAATTTCATAAATATCGTCCTAGCGTTGCAAATAACCTTATAAACTATGAAAAATTACAAATATTCGTTGTGTTACATTTTTATCCACGTAGAGGGAAACTAACTCGAACAATGGGGATAGTTTAAAGAAGTTTTTTTCTACAAAGTTAATAGTTCAAGGAGGTATTTGCAACTTGTGGATTTTCTTACAATTTATTTTTATCGTTATAAAAGTTAAATGAACCAAAATTCTTTTCATGAGGATTTCATCGTAAAAGCTAAACAGATATCAAAATTTATGCTGATACTGTTTATTTTCTACTTCTATATGACAGAACTAATATACTGTCTCTTTTCATACTTTGTCTCAGTAATTGGTGATTTCCAAGTCGGCTTTGTGTGGGTACATGATAGATCTCTCATGTGTCGGTGAAATACACTTCATTTGAAGAGATGCTATTTTCATGAGCTGCATCCAAGTGGTTGTAACCTTTTTTTGCATTAAGTAATTTCATAATCTTTTGCATAGGTTTTGATTTTTGAAGTTCTTGTTTAACTAAAGATAAAAGATTGGAACATTTGAATGTTAATATGTACAGTCTTAATTAAATTCCAACTTTAGTGTAGAGGAGTGAACCAATTGGATTTGATTATCGTCATCATCATCACCGTCATCATTAAACAATGATTTCATTTTTAAGTTTTTGGTTTTGTTTGGATAATAATGTTATGTCCACTTTTTGGGGGGAGATAGGGGATGTCTTTTTTAATTAGAGTGTTCTTTTGCTATTATGATATTTTTTACATTTAATGACTATTATAGTTAAGCCTTTTATTCATTTCACAAACACTTTTTGAAGAACTCATTTCAGTTTATCCTTCACTGCTTGATGTGTTATGCAAGATTATACAGGATGTATAACACTGTAATATATGTAGCTGTAAGACAAGAAGTGGATTTGGCAAGTTTGATGAGAAAATATTGTAAGGACACAAGTCTCCGATTGAGTCTCAATGTAGTGTTGGCTCAATTCCGGACAAAAATATTTGAGTCATAGGATAGTGCTCAAGTTTATTCATTCAAGCCTATGACGTGTTAGTTAAGACGTAGCGGCCAAGATATTAAAGCCTCATCAAATGTCGAGCTTATTGTGCGTCGTTTATATGTCACCAACATGTGTTCCATTTACTCCTAAGGTATGAATGCATTACATATTTATATAGGATCTTGGAACAATTTTAATTGGGTGTAACTTTTATTTAAACTGAGGTTTATTTCAGAAGGTTTCTTTAAAACTTTAAAATAAAATTTCTGGGCTAAAAATAGAATTTTAAACATTTTGGAAAGTCGTTCAATATTGTCGTTTGAACGAGTTTTTCATTCGAACGAGAAGATCGTTCGAATGAGTTTGCCAATGAGTTTTCCCAATAGGCCACTAGAATTTCGTTAGAAGGGTGGTTCGAACTAGACTTCATTCGAACGAAAATATCGTTCGAGCGAGATTTCTGGTGGATTTTTTTTTTGGCAGTTTTATGTAGTTTTTCCCTATATTCCCACTTACCTTTTCCCACTAACTCTTGACAAAATTTATATGTGCAGGAACCAACATTTTGGAACCAACTTTTTTCACATTATACATTCTCTAAGAGAGAGTTTTGAGTGCTCAATTTCAAGAAGAAAAAGTTCATGTTTTGTGTGTTAGTTTTTCAAGAAAAATTCTTAAACACTTCTGTTTACACCCATCTTTAGTTTATTCCAAGATTATACACACACACACACACACACACACACACACACACACACACATATATATATATATATATATATATATATATATATATATATATATATATATATATATATATATATATTTGCTTGGAGTGTTTGGCATCGGGTCTTTACTCTACCAAATTGAAGAGTCCGTTTGGGTTTACTTCTACATCCCTCAAAGAAGAAGTCTAGTTTTTTGCTGTGGCATTATCACATGGTGAAAGACACCATATGTGTTTGACGGTTGTTTCTACATCTTCATTGGTGGATTTCAAGGTTTCGATGGTGTCCGGGATTGTCGGCTAGGCAGAGGTATTTGCAAGAAGACGTGTCGGGGCTTGAAGGAGTCGAGTCGAGTGTTGTAAGTCATCTTTCTTGTAATTGTAATTTCGTACTTAGTGGACTTAAGGCTAGGACCATCCGAGGTTATTTCCTGTTGTGGGTTTTTCCTCGTACATCGCGACATAGTGGTTATCTGTTTATTTTATCTTTCGCTGAATTCACCTTAGATGCATGATTAGGTAAAAAGATAAAATTTGGCTTAAATCACTACTTTTTTAATTTGGTGTTAATTTAATCTGGGTAAATATTAATTTAATTCAAGTCATGAATTTTATCGAATAAAATTTGGTTTAGCCTAATTTACAAAAAATGGATTAATTAATTGTTAGGCAAATTTTTAGGACTTGTATTAAATTGAATTTTTGGGCTTAAAGTAAAAATTCACAAATTTGATGTTGGGTATAATTTTAATTTTGTGAAAATTAAAATTTGCTTTACTTTTATTTTAATTTGTGAAGATATTAAAATTTGTTATTTGTGTGTGTTGTGATGAGACATCCTTATTCCGCATTCAAAAAGGAAATTATAATTTTAAAAGAGAAAGATTTAAAAATTGGGGTTCCTATACGTCTTCAGATTGGTATCAGAGCGGGATCACTAAATTATTACGTTTAAGATCCTTTAAATATTTTTGACAAAAATGAATTTTCCCCCATTTTCAAAATTTCCTATTTTCGATGGTTCTAATTATGCATATTGGAAAGCACGTATATGTTTAGCACTTACGTCTATCGATGAAAGGGTTTGGTTGTATGTCGTTAACGGGTGGTCCCCACCCTCACATTTAATAGAAAATGAGCGTGTTTCTAAACCCACCAATAGATGGAGTGAGAATGAATTTAAACTTACAAATTTTAAGGTTTAAATGCCTTATTTAGCGCGGTCACACTGGATGAATTTCGACGCATTATGACGTGTGAAACCGCTAAAGAAGCTTGGGATATTTTACAACTCACTCATGAAGGAACTAGTGTCGTAAAAGCTTCAAAACTCCAAAACCTCACCACTCAATTTGAAAACATCAAAATGAATGAAAAAGAAACTTTTGATGAATTTTATGCTAGACTTTACGATATAGTTAATTCATCTTTTAGTTTGGGAGAAAAAATACCCGACAACCGAGTAGTAAAGAAAATTTTAAGGTCCCTACCCGATAGATTTGTTCCTAAGGTGACCGTGTTAAATTCTTTACCCACTTTAGTGTAACAACCCGCCTAAAATAATAATGGGTGGCCAGCCCTATACTATATTAAATCAGGAGTTTCAGATGGTCCAGTCTCAACATCAACTGTCGGTACTATATAATATAGGACTAACTACCCGATATCACATAAGCGAGATGTTATAATAAATTAAAACTTGCAGCAAACAACAACCCAACACTAAAAAACCTACTAATAAAGGGAAGAAGGATACATGAAAGAACTAAGATAAATGAAATGCTAAAATAAAATGAAATAAACAACTACGACATAATATACTACACAAAGTAGACCCCAATAAGCTTTCGGGTCACAACCAATACAATAGCTGAAATGTAATAGATATAAACATGTATATAAATATCCCTTGGGTACAAACCGGATATGCAACATGAATCCTACCTAGAATTTTAAAGAAGTAGGAAGCGGCTACTAGATACATCCCGCAACAGTCCGCACCTGTCACGTCTCCCAAGACTCATGATAGAAGGTCATCCGGCATCCATGCGGTAGGATACCTGTGGAAATACATATATATATATATAAGCAAGAGAGAAAAGAAAACGGGTCAGAGCCCAGATTGTGAAAAATATTTAACAAGTGTGTTAACCGTGCATAATAAATACCGGTGCACTTATTTCATAATTAAAGTGAGACCGCACTCTCGTGAAACCCCAACTCACCTCTCATCTAAAGGCGCGCACCTAATCGCGTCCTCAAGTTTTAGTTAAATTACCCCCATATTATTAGGACAACCTAACTTATCACAGGCCTAGCCTATACCCACGAGAATTGCCTTCCTAACTTAGCCCAAGAATCCACCCTTTTTCTAATCTTACTAGATTATGTTTCAAACAATTATGCCATAATAGGCTTAATGGATTCCGATATATAATTTAACCAATTATAATCTTAATAAAGTACCCATATGTAATTGGGTAGAACCATATGATTTAATTTAGAATTAATATGCATACTAGATTGTTATTGACAAAACTTCCCTCCAATTTCAACGCTGCGCTACGTTTCGTGCGTGGGGTGTCTCGCAAAGCGAAATCCAAACAAGGAACCATCCCGTTACACTACTCCATGTCAACGTCGATCCTGGAGATCCATTATGCCACACATAAATATTGACAAAACTTCTCTCTAATCTCAACAATGCACTACATTTCGTGCGTGAGGTGTCTCGCAAAGCGAAATCCAAACAAGGAACCACCTCGTTACACTACTCCTGGGCAATGTCAATCCTAGAGATCCATATTGCCATACATACCGTATAATACTATTTTTACTACTACTACTACTACTACTACTACTACTTCTAAATTTCCAATAATATTCTTGGGATGATGTAACCGAAATATTCCTTAAATGCGATACATCAACCCCCATAAATCATCTAGTACACCATAATCATCCAAGATGTACTCCATAGAGTCCATATCCTCTCATTTATATGATCTATACAAATATATACATAGGTATTTTATTCCAACCATATATATATATATATATATATATATATATATATATACCATCATCATCCATCCAATAGCCAAGTGTACATACTGCATATGATGTACAAGGCCATGCACATAATATACCCGGCTATATATATATCGCCGATAAACTGCATCAATGCTATCATCTTTCCAGTGCCCGGCTCACGTAGCAATACTGGGGCCACCATGGTGGGACTAAACGACACCCATCTCATGGTAAACTCACGCACACGACGTCCCGGGAAGCGGTCATAGCTCCAAACCGGAAATGAGACGAAACATACCCACCACGTCTCATCCCAAAAATAAATATATATATCATATAATAACACACGGGATGACTATGACCTGGGGAATATCCACACCCTGCTTTTCTAGCCAGGATGCTCACCCTCTACGCGCGCAACTTCCCAATGATAGCATGAGCGGGGTATGCTTAACCAAATAAGTATATATATCATTCACATGCACAATATATATACATCCATATGATCCAATCATATGATCAAATATTAAACCATCATATAAGGTTTAAATATCCATACCATATATATCCGTAACATAAATATATCCATATATTCATATACATACAGATATATATATCAACACATGTTCACATATCCTTATATCTATATACATATAAACTAATTCTCGTTAATATGTATAAGAAATATATATATATATATATATATATATATACCCGGCTATAAGTATACATAATCCTCAATATACAAGCCGTCACCACAATTTCCTTTAAATTTACCTCGATATGCGAATACAATCCCTGACTTGAAACATATTCAATCATTTTTCCTATGATGAATAGTCTCCCAAAACCATATGTATATATCTATACATATACATTCCATATTAGGGTTATCACCCAAGAGTTTGTGTAGGAATCCATCACTACACATTTCATCCATAATCAAAAGTACATAGTTTCCTTTAGTACTATTTTACCATAGGCTCACTCATGACTTAATAGTCTAAAATCTCAATTTATTCCAACCTCGTTTCAAGTATTGGAATCTCAATGGTCAATTCCCCATAATTATGTGTAAACTATCCTAACTAGAATTTATGCTACCGCTTATCCTAGTTGATAGTACAATCCCAAGCCGTTCCCAATTTTACCTATGGTTCAACTTATTTTATGAACCCTTACTCCTATCGGGTTATCATTTGTTCCTTAGTCTAAACATTTCTAAGGATAAGAGACCCCTCACTCTCTAAGAGTTCTCAACCTCCCATCATATTTATACCTGTATCTATAATTGGTATTCCCAACCTCAATGAGGTTTCCCCACTATCCATATGTAACTCCAATACGTACATGGGTACATTTCTCCCAAATTACCCTAAGGAGTCCCCAAAATCCTAATATGTGAGAAACTCCTTCAATGTATCCAAGAACATATCATTTGCATCATAAGAGAAGGCCCCCAAATCAATAAACCCAACCAAAAAGGGTCTGGAATCATTATGGAGAAAACACCTCAAATTGCCCTGTTTTCGAATCGATTCGGCCCTATTCCGAATCGATTCGGCTTAGCGAATCGATTCGACCTCCAAGGCGAATCGATTCGGGTCCAAAGACCTGGGCTTCTGCCATAGGCCGAATCGATTCGGCTTGGGTTCGAATCAATTCGGTCAATGCAGACCTGCCATTTCCCCTAAATCGAATCGATTCGCATAAGGGGGCGAATCGATTCGGGCCTGCAAATTTTGAAGGGGTCTTCTTCTTCATCAAAACCCACGAATTCTAAACCCTAAATTTTTTTATTCTAACCCCCAAACCTTCATCAAATCACGATTTTAAGCTCATTAATCAACCCAAAGTTGATCCCAACCATTTCTATACCATTAAATCCATATATAAACATTGATTTCAAGATTAAACCTAAAAATCTAGGTTTTGACATTAATACCCAAAAATCCATTTCTTTAACCCACAAATTATGAAATGAAATACACAAATAGCTATTTAGAAAGATTAAACACTTGCCTCAGATTTATAGAGGTTGAATCGTCCCAATTTTAAATGTTAATACACACTTTAAATGACTCGTTTACTCCAATTCAAGTCAAAATAGCTTAAAAACATTCCGGAGCCGAAATAAAATCCAATGACAGTCATTTTGACTATCTCGACCCTTCCGGGATCGATGGTACCCTCAAAAATATCATCCGGAATACCTTGAAATATTCTCTATTTTTGGGCCTCAATTCCCAAATTTTGAAATTCTCCAATTTAATTAAATTTTATTTTCCCAAAAATTTAATTTCTCAGTCTCCAAAAATCGAGGGTTGTTACATTTAGCCTCTATGAAATTAGAAGAGCTCGTAGGTGATTTACAAACCTATGAAATAGACATGTTTCCCTCTAAAACTGAAAAGAAAATAGACAAGGGCGTTGCTTTGAAAGCCCAAAAGGAGGAAAAATAAGCAGTAAAGAGTGAAAGTGATAGTGACTGGAAGGACATGGCTATGTTTGCTAGGAAATTTCAAAATTTTCTTAAATTTAACAAAGATAAATTAATAAATGATTTTAAGAAATTTGAAAATTCTAAGCATGACAAAGCCAAGAAGATCCCTAAAAATTTTAATGAAAATTTAAATAGGGACGAGTCAAATAGGTGTTATGGTTGTGAAGGGTATGGCCATAGGGCTTTTGAGTGCCCCACTAAACTAAGGAGAGAGGGTAGGCAACCAATTTCCTATAATGAAACCCTTAGTGATAGTGATAAGGAAGAGGGACCCGATTTCCCTACTAAGCCCAACTTTGTGGCTTTTATGGTTAGTCATGTGAGTGAAAGTGAGCACTCATCTATTGATGAAATTTTAACACATGACACTTACGTGGTCAAAATTTATGATTCCATTATTTTTTATGGCTGTGAGAGTAAAGAAGAGAGAGAGAGAGAGTGAAAATGAAGAAGTGGTTGATGTGAGTGAACTTTAAAATACTTTTTAAGAATTATATGAAGAATCTATTGAATTAAAAAGAGCAAATTTGAAGAAAGAAGCTTATTTAAGAGAGCGTGTCAAGGTCATTGATGAGAGTGCGTTAGTGGAAGACCTTAGGACATGAGAGAGAGCTCTTCAAGAGAAGCTTGAGTATGTAGAAGGCGAGAGAGATAGACTTAGGGGTTTAATGGAGTCAATGAAAAAAGAAGCTTCTTATGTTTGAAGAGAAAAATATTTTATTAGAGTCTAACATTCTAAATTTAGAAAATAAATTAAAAGACTAGTAAAGTAAAATTTGATTTGGAGTGTCGTTCGGAGAAATTAGATAAAATATTAGGAACGGTCTAAATTAAAAATGACACTTGTGGTTTAGGCTTCGATACTTGTAATGAGTCAACTCATAAAGCCAAAACCAATGTTTTAGGAGAATCTTCTAGGATCAATGTTATAAATCATTCCTTAGGTAATTCTTTTCGCCGAGTCTTTAGGTGCTCACATTGTGATCGAAAAGATCATCTTAAGAAATTTTGTTTTGATCTTAAACAAGGTTCTAGAAAATTCCATCGTAAGGAAACCGAGGTAGCCAAGATTGCTTCACCCCGAGATCGTTATTCGTCATTAGTTTGGGTTAGAAGATCAGACTTGGTAGCTTTACAAGATAGGATTTTTTATTCTCATTTACTTTCACATGCTTCCTCCCTTGCAAAATCTAAATGTTGAATGTGTTTGTTGTTTGCATACTTTAGCTTTTGTGCCTCATGCTATATCATCATGCTAATTGTATGCTTGTTTAATCATTTTCTAGTCTATGCTCCATGCTTAATCACATGCTAGAATTATGATTCTTGTTTATCTTTTGTATCATATATTTTTCATTTTAATTTGCATTTGATGAAAAATACATAAAGATTTTTGTTTATCATTTTTGTTTTACCTTTTAGTAATTTAGGCTTAATGAAAAATACAAATGATTTTTGTGCGTCTTTTGAGTAAATATTTTTATTTTTTTTAAAAAATTATCAAAAACTCAAAAAGATATTTTTTGTGTGTATTTTAGTTTGACACACTCTATGTGGCATATTCTTGTGTTTGAATCCCTTATTTTTCGCTTCCATGTGGCTAGAACTTTTGGTTTAGATTGTCAATCCTTAAAATATATATTACCATGCTTACACGGAGTAGTTGGATTTTGTGTTGATATAATGGATTCTATTTTTATATGCCTTAATTCACACATGCACGATATCACTTGAAACTCTAACTTCATATGTATATTTGAGCTCTGTGAGGTGTTCTCCTACCAATCTTGTCATCTATATATTATGTGATCTAGGAGGACTAGTGCACTTTAAAATCCATTGCACATGATATTTGTGTGAGATATAAAAATAATATATATAAATGTGCACGGGGAAGGGCTTCGATAGGAAAAATCATCCTTTGCGAGTAAGCCACCGTTTGCTTGGACCTAAAAGAAATACGTAGTCCAGAGGCCTAAAAATAAAATATGGCATTAAAAAAAAAAATTGGCAAGGCCTATGTTTAATTGATATATTCATTCAAAAATATATATGCTTATTGAGGGGGATTGGATGGAGTATCAACGATTTGCACAATGTCCATTTATCCTAGTTGAACTTTCAATATCATGACTCTATTGGTTTGTAGAATCATCAAAATTCTATGCTTGTATGCATTGTGTATGTTTGTTCATTGAGTTAAATTTATATTGTCACATGAGGTTATATTCAAATGTGATAAAGTTTTCAATTAAATGAGAACTCCGTGAAGATATTTTAAGTGATTGGATCTAAATTTAATTGTTACTGGTTCACACCCCAACACTTCTGTTTCCATCTGACACATTTTTGACATACGAGTGTGAAAAGCTTATTGTATTTTGTGTCATGTGTGGTATTTATACCTAGTATATGTGCATGTGCATTAATGATATTTATCATGTACTCATATACGAGGTATCCTATTTCTCTTTGCCTTACTTTCTAGTCCATCTATGCTTCTACTTCATGATTGGTATTTATCTTGTTGCATTCTTTATTTATATCACATGCTTAATACTTTTTGTATCATATTGGTATCATTTTCTTGCATCTTAGTTGGTATCCTTTATTCTTTATATGGATTAGTTATGCTTTTGTTGCCTATCTTCTTTCATGTTATATGCTTTGTATGCATTTTTGTTTTATTAATTCTATCACCTTTGTCTATTCCGGAACAAAAAGGGGGAGAATGATAAGGGGAGAAATGGTATATAATCCTATTGTAATCTTATCTAAGTTTAGGAGATTTAACTTAGGGGGAGAATGCTATCTTCTTAGGTTGATCATAGTTGATAAAGGGGCGAATTAATTTAGGGGGAGTACTTATTTTAATTGTGTTTAATATTTTGATATTCCCTATGCGTTTGATAGTTTGCTTAAGTGTGCAAGAATTCTTCTAAGTGGTGGCAACTTTCATTGGCAAAGATATTGATCCTTGGGTCTTGGGTCAAGTTTGGGTTGTATGTTTTGAGTCTAGTTGAGCTTGATGGCCCTATAGGATTTTCTGTTGGCTTTTGTCCCGAAATAGCCAAATGGGGAGATTTGTAAGGACACAAGTCTCCGATTGAGACTCAATGTAGTGTTGGCTCAATTTCGGACAACAACATATGAGTCATAGGATAGTGTTCAAGTTTATCCATTTAAGCCTATGACGTGTTAGTTGAAGACGTAGCGGCCAAGATATTAAAGCCTCATCAAATGCCGAGTTTATTGTGCCTCGTTTCTACGTCACCAACATGTGTTCCATTTACTCCTAAGGTATGAATGCATTACATATTTATATAGGAGCTTGGAACAATTTTAATTGGGTGTAACTTTTGTTTAAACTGAGGTTTATTTCCAGAAGGTTTCTTTAAAACTTTAAAATAAATTTTCTGGGCTAAAAATAGAATTTTAAACATTCTGGAAAGTCATTCGATATTGTCGTTTGAATGAGTTTTTCGTTTGAACGAGAATGTAGTTCGAACGAGTTTGTCAACAAGTTTTCCCAACAGGCCACTGGAACTTCGTTAGAAGGGTCGTTCGAACCAGACTTCGTTTGAACGAAAATCTAGTTCGAACCAGATTTTTGGCGGGATTTTTTTGGCAGTTTTATGTAGTTTTTCCCCATGTTCCCACTTACCTTTTCCCACTAACTCTTGATAGAAGTTATATGTGCGGGAACCAATATTTTGCAACCAACTTTTTCACATTCTACATTCTCTAAGAGAGAGTTTTGAGAGCTCAATTTCAAGAAGAAAAAGTTCATGTTTTGTGTGTTAGTTTTTCAAGAAAAATTCTTAAACACTTTTGTTTACACCCATCTTTAGTTTATTCCAAGATTATACATACATACATACATACATACATACATACATACATACATATATATATATATATATATATATATATATATATATATATATATATATATATATATATATATATATATATTTGCTTGGAGTGTTTGGCACCTGGTCTTTACTCTACCAAATTGAAGAGTCCGTTTGGGTTTGCTTCTACATCCCTCAAAGAAGAAGTCTCGTTTTTGGCTGTGACATTATCACATGATGAAAGGCATCATGTGTGGTTGACTGTTGTTCCTACTACTTCATTGATGGATTCCAAGGTTCAGGTGGTGTCCGAGATTGTCGGCTAGGCAGAGGCATTTGCAAGAAGACGCATCAGGTCTTGAAGGAGTCGAGTCGAGTGTTGTAAGTCATCTTTCTTGTAATTGTAATTTCGTACTTAGTGGACTTAAGGCTAGGGCCGTCCGAGGTTATTTCCCGTTGTGGGGTTTTCCTCGTACATCGCGGCATAGTGGTTATTTGTTTATTTTATCTTTCGCTGAATTCACCTTAGATGCATACTTAGGTAAAAAGATAAAATTTGGTTTAAATCACTACTTGTTTAATTTGGTGTTAAATTAATTTTGGTAAATATTAATTTAATTCAAGTCATGAATTTTATTGAGTAAAATTTGGTTTAGCCTAATTTGCAAAAATTTGATTAATTGATTGTTTGGCAAATTTCTAGGACTTGTATTAAATTGAATTTTTGGGCTTAAAGTAAAAATTCACAAATTTGACGTTGAGTATAATTTTAATTTTGTGAAAATTAAAATTTAGTTTACTTTTGTTTTAATTTGTGAAGATATTAAAATTTGTTGGTTGTGTGTCTTGTGTTGAGCCATCCTAATTCTGCATTCAAAAAGGAAACTATATTTTTAAAAGAGAAAGATTTAAAAATTGAGGGTCCTATACGTCTTCAAAGATGATGTAGATTAATTTTTTGGTAATTTTATAATCTCATCATTTCTCGTTTTGATGATTTGTGTGTGATATTCCGTAATAATGACATTTGAGAGGAACAGGGACATAAAACTTCAAGACTGTCATTAATTCAAGACTGATATATTCTATGTTTTATTAATCATATTTATTTCCAGTGGTTTATCTTTTAGATATTGTCTGGATTTATGAACAGAATCATTTCTCGTCCAATTTTTATGTTTTGTAATGATGTTAAACATCGAAATAAATAGTATATTACTTACTTGAATTATGTAGGATGCAGGATGTAGGACATGGATTTGGTGAGTTTTGGTTTTGGGAGATCTAATTGTTATCTTATACTAAATATTATTGTTGTGTATTTGATGCCATCCACTGTTTGTTTGGGTTGGTCATTTGTATATCTTTTTATTCTACTTATTTATCTAAAATTTGTCAACTATACTTTTGGAGGCAACTATTGAGGTTCTGCATATACTTTTCAAGATAAAGTATGAAAGTGGTCCTATGGAAGAACTACTTTATGTTGATATGCCTCGGGAATACCATAATTCATCCATTAAATTTTCCTCGACTATATAAAAGCCATACAAGAGAGTGTTTATAACAACTTCATGTTGTCAGTGATTGTCAACTTCGTTTAGTTTTCTCTCTAGACTTGAAGGTAATATTTGAAGAGAGTGTCTTTGTTTTTAGGGAATTTATTATCTTAGAGTCTTTATTAATTTATTGGATCTATTTTTTCTTACATTCTAATGACATGTATGCTCTTGGGAATTACGTGCTAAACGGCATGAAGATCTTATCCCTAGAAAATTAGTGAATCCTCATGTAATTGATTGAAAATCAATTGTCATCTTAATAAGCCTTTTGAATTATTGAAGTATATATGTTTCAGTTAAAGACTTTCTATGACCAGAGTGAATTTATAATTTGAGTGAGTATTGATGTAATGATTCAAAATGCATTACTTTGGTTTAACTTTGAATAACTTGAGTGAGTGACTGTTCATATACACTAAATCAACTTAAATTATAATTTGAGTGAGTGGCCATGTCATAATTTTTTGTGGTCACATGGCTCTTAAGCTAATTCTCTTCACACTATTGGGTCAAAAGGACAACATTGATGTTTTCCCTTTTTCATTTGTTTAGGATATCTAATTATTTCTAGTTTTTTTTTCTTTGAGTTTAACATATTGTGTTTCAATAAATTATGCATATTTTAAAGTGCTTCTGAATTTAAACTCAACAATTTTGATCATAAAAAATTTATTTCATAATATCTTTATTTCCTTTCTTTCCTTAATTTGGACTTTGATTTAATTTTTGTCCATGTACCATTTATAACTGAATATTACCATTTGTTTAATAAAGAGAATCTGTTTAGTTGGTAAGAAGTTGTGAGATAAGTAAAACTTTTGGAGTCCCATTAGGAAGTGCCAATTCGTGTATTAGTGCATGAGAAAAATGAAATCTCGATGTCCAACAGATTTATCGCACCATCATAGGATATAGGTTGGTGCTTGCATTAATAATTTAAGTTGATTTAGTGTATATGCTATAGTTAGGAGGGTTGATCAGAACCTTATCAGTTTAATGAATGTTCATGAGAAGTTGGGTTACATGTATGTTTTAACCACAAGAACCATCTTAGGTGTTCTTTAGTGTGGACTATGAAACGAAGACTATGAAGTATATATATATATATATATATTGGAACGGCCATATAACAAACCAAGAATCTGAATAAATTTACTAAACGAACATAGATAGAGAATATGAAAGATGAATATTATTATATATTTGAAGAAGTTAGTTAGCTGAAAAATCATTAAATCATCATTTTATTAAATTGTAGATATATATTTCACCAAATGTTTTGGAGCTAAGCCCATTTAGGGAATCTTAAGGCATAAATGTGCCATAGACAAAGGCATGAGTAATTTCATAAGCACATGCGGGAATATAAAGGCCAGCAAACTGCTAGGGACTATTGATCCTGGGCGGGGTATTATGATCCCATCAAAATCTATCGGGACTCGACTTTGTAAGTTCAATTTGGTAATGCTTGGTCCGCTCTGTACTTATAAGAGAAATTGATATACCTTGGAAGTCCCATGATAGAGCCAAATTCTAAAGACGTCAGTTTGGTTATGACTGCTTTTCCATACATTCCCATAGACCTCAAAACATGTTTTACCCTTAAGAGTGGCTCCATTCCATATATTTTATAGTTTGATCGCCTTAAGAACCTTTAGTGGTGAATATTATCACATATTTTTCAAGACCCGTAAGGCCATTAAAAAGGCTTTTAAGGCGGGTTAGAAGGTATAAGTTATGTCCAAATCATAAATCATCTTTAACAAATCTTTTAATTTAGATCAAATAGTCATATAATTATTTTAGCCCGTAAAAAAGATAAGGTTAAGAGATACAAGCTACAATTCGATAGTAGAAATAATTAGTAGCCATAATAGAAGGATCAAAGTCTATATTCCTTTGTCTCTTGTTAGGTACCCTTAGAAAAGTTCATTTTATCCCATAGGTTCATTCTATATGTGAGTGGTTCAAGTTAATAAGAGAGGAGGATCTTCTCACTCAAGCTCAATCATTGATTTTATAGTTAAAATCCAACTTCTTTGGGCTAATGTGTGATTTGCAAAAGGACCTACTAATTTAAGTAAATATCTCATGTGTTCTGCCACTAGAGAGGTCAATTTTGAAGGAGAAACAGTGTGCTTTTTTAAACAAAAAGTTATGAAGACATGCACCTGGTTTCGATATATTTGTTATACACATTGTCTACTTTTTTTGAAAATAAAGTACGAAAAAATGGAATTAGATTCCTAGTCATTAGGAAGGTTAGGCAATATTTTAGGTTGAAATGAGATAGTGTTTCATCACCCGAAATGCAGTCTACATAGTGAGCCCTCCCCTTTCTACTGGATAAATTTAAGGAAGTGCCATTCTCTTGCAGAGCCTGTTCTCTACCAAAAAGTAATTATATCTGAAGTTTATGTACAAGAATAACTTTTATGTAATATATCATTCCACTTTATGAACCATGGTGTTTAGACCTGATTGTCAGTATAAAAGTGATGTGAAAAGAATTTGAACCAATGTGTGGACAGTGCGCAGGCAACTGTTTTTTCATAACGAAAACAAAGACAAATTTATTTTAATTTAATCTATTCAACTTAAGATTCCAATGATTTTATATCCTGTGACGTAGTGGCCCACAATTTTAAAATAAACTAATTCTTTAAATTCAATTTCCTTGTTGAGATGCGGAAGCGTAAGATGGTTCACATTAAACCAAGTAAAATTAAATTAATTCATTAAATAATTTTTCACTTAAACACAATTAATTAATCCAAGTCCTAGAATTTGCCTAAGTCATATTTATCAATATTTTCAAATTAGGCCAAACCAGTTTTAACAATAGACTTGAATTAAATAAACAATTACCCAAATTTAATTAGCACCCAATTAAATTAAGTGTGACAATTAAAACCATTTTTATCTTGAATTGTCCTAAGCACGCATTCTAAGTTATTATGCAAGATAAAAATATATCAATCACACTATGCCACGATGTAGGAGGAAAAACCCTCAACGGAAAAAAATCTCGGACGACCCTAGCCTCAAATCCACTAAGTATGGAATTTACAATTACAAGACAAAAGACTTACATCACACGACTCGATTCCTCTCAAGCCTCGACGCTCCTTCTTGTAAACACCTCCACTTAGAGAATAATCCCAGAGCTCCACCGTTGTCTCGGAATCCACCGATCGGAATTTATGTGGTCACCATCACCCGAGCTAGGAGCCTTTTTCCAAGTGGGTAAATCAAGAAAACCTCTTCTTCTTTGTGGGATTTAGAAGCAAACCCAAACTTCTCTTCAAACTAATGTAGAGATAAACCTGGTGCCAAACTCCAAGCAAGATGTATATATTTATGAACTTGGATAAACAAAACTATGGGTGTAAAACTAAAGTGTATCTTGATTTTTTCTTTTAAAATTGACACTTTAAAACAATGAACCTTTCCCTAAAGAAATTTTTCTCTCAAACACTCTCTAGAGGTTGGTAGGATATGAAAAGTTTTTAGAAAAAGTTATTCCCGCACATAGATATTCAGCAAGAAGATAGTGGGGTGAACCAAGTGGGAAAGTGGGAAAAACTGCTCAAAACTGCCAAAAAATCTGTTCCCGCCAAATCTCGTTCGAACGAAATTTCGTTCGAACGAGTCTTTTAACAAAGTTCCAGTATCAACTCGTTAGAAGCTCGTTGGAAATATCGTTAGAACGACCATCTCGTTCGAACGACATTTCGAACGAAGTTTTAGTATGCCATAATGGGAAGTCGTTGGCAATCTCGTTCGAACGACTTGTGGTTCGAACGAAAATCTCGTTCGAACGACACTTCGAACGAACTCACAGAATGTTCAAAACTTTTATATACTTTATATATAAGTTTTAATTTAAAACATTCTGAAAACAAAACAGAGTTTTAAAAAACCTAACACCCAATATAAACTGTTCCACGCTCCTATATATATATGTAATGCATTCATACCTTGTGAGTATGGAACCACTATTGATGACGTGGAAACGAGGCACTTAAACTCGGCATTTTGATGAAGATTTATACACTTGGCCACTACATCTTCAACAAACACGTCATAGGCTTGAAAGAAGATCAATATACTCTATCCTATGACTCAAACGTTTTTGTTCGAAATTGAGCCAAAACTACAAAGGACTCAATTGGAAATTTTCGTCCTTACAAATCTCCCCCTTTGGCTATTCCGAGCCAAAAACCAACAAAAATCCTAAAGGGCCGTCAAGCTCTACTAGACTAATAAAAACTCCAACCCAAAATAAAATTACATTGCTTGACTCAAACAACCCAAAGGATCAACAATCTTTGCCGTTGAAAGATGCCGCTTAACAATAATTTCTGCACACTTAAGCAAACACATTACACGCATATGGAATATCAAAATATTTAAAAACTTTACTTGCATAGGGAATATCAAAATATTTAATGCAAGTAAAGTAACTACTCCCCCTAAATTAATTCACTCCCTTTATCAAGTATGATCAACTTAGAAAGATGTCTCCCCCTAAGATAAATCTCCCCTAAACTAGGATATGATTGTAATAGGTGTAGATACCATTTCTCCCCCTATCATTCATTCTCCCCCTTTTTGTTCAGGAATAGACAAAGGCTTAAGTATCAAAATTAACAAGCTAAACAAGCAAATGTGTAAAAGTGGTGAGAACATTAATGCATATGGGCAACAAAATTATAACTAATCTAACAAATAACAACTGATACCAACTAGGATACAAGAAAATGATACCAATATGATACATAAAGTATTAAGCATGTGATATCAACAAAGAATGAAACAAGATGGATACCAATTATGAATTAAAGCATAGATGGACTAGAAAGCAAGACAAAGACTAAACAAAATATCATATATATATGTACTCTAGATATACCAAAGATGCACATGTACACATATATAGATATAAACACCAAAATGACACAAAATAGAATAAGTTTTTCACACTCGTATGGCAAAAATGTGTCATTGGGAAACGGAAGTGCTGGGGTGTGAACTAATAACGATTAAATTTAGACCCAATCACTTAAAACATGTTCACGGAGTTCTCAATTGATTGCAAACTTCATCACATTTTAATATAACCTCATGTGACAATAAATATTGAACTCAATGAACAAACATACACAATGCATACAAGCCTAGCATGTTGATGATTCTACAAACCAATAGAGTCATGACATTGAAAGTGCAACTAGGATAAACGAACATTGTGCAAACCGTTGATATACCATCCAATCTCCCTCAATAAGCATTTATATTTATTTTGAATGAATATATCAATTAAACATAGGCCTTGGCAATTATTGTTCTTTTAGTGCCATTTTTCTATTTTTGGGCCTTTGGACCACGTATTTCTTTTAGGTCCAATTCAAACGGTGGCTTACAATCACAAAGGATAATAAATCCTTTCAGAGCCCTTCCCCATGCACATTTATAATTATTTATTTCTCACAAATCTCACGTGCAACGGATTTTGACATGCACTAGTCCTCCTAGGTCATAAATATGTAGATGACTAGATTGGTAGGAGAACATCTCACAAAGCTCAAATATAACATGTGACATTAAAATTTCAAATGAGTTCGTGCATGTGTGAAAAGAGGCATATAAAAATAGAATCCATTATATCAACACAAAATCCAACTACTCCATGTAAGCATGGTAAAGAACATAATAAGGATTGGCAATCTAAACCAAAAGTTCTAGCCACATGGGAGCGAAAAAGATGGGATTCTAACACAAGTGTATGCCACATAAAGTGTGTCAAACTAAAATACACGCAAAATAAAATCTTTTTGAGTTTTTGAAAGATTTTAACCAAAAATAAAAATTATATATACTCAAAAGACAAACAAAAATCATTTGAACTTTTCATTAAGCTTAAATTACCAAGAGATAAAATCCAAATGATAAACTAAAATCTTTTTATATTTTTCATTTAATGCAAACAAAATGAAGAATTAAAATACAAAAGATAAACAAAATTCATTATTCTAGCATGAGATTAAGCATGGGGCATAGACTAGAAAATGATTAAATAAGCATACATTTAGCATGATAATATAGCATGAAGTACAAAAGCTAAAGTATGCAAGCACTAACACATTCATCCTTTAGATTTAGCAAGGGAAGAAGCATGTGAAAGTAAATGAGAATCAAAAGCCCTATTTTGCAAGGCAACCAAGTCGGATTTTCTAACCCAAATTAATGACAAATGACTATCTTAGGGTGTAGGAACTTTAACTACCATGGTTACTTTACGATGGGATTTTCTAGGAATTCGTTTAAGATCAAAACAAAATTTCCTAAGATGACCTTTTCAACCACAATGTGTACAAGTAAAATTACGTCGAAATTTGGTACCTAAGAAATGATCTCTAAAGACTTTCCTAGTTGATTCTCCTAAAATGTTGGTTTTGTCTTTATGAGTAGATTCATTACAAGAATTGAAGCCTAAACCACACATGTCATTTTTAATTTGGACCGTTCCTAAGATTTTATCTAATTTTTCCGAACGACACTCCAAATCAAATTTGACATTACTAGAGTCTTTTAATTTATTTTTCAATTCTAAAATGTTAGACTCTAATAAAACATTTCGCTATTCAAAAGCAAGAAGCTCCTTTTTCAAGGATTCCATTAAAACCCTAAGGCTATCTCTCTCACTTTCTACATATTCAAGCTTCTCTTGAAGAGTCCTCTCACGTGTCTTAAGGTCTTCTACCAACATACTATCATCAATGACCATGACACGCTCTTTTAAACTAGCTTCTAACTTCAAATTATCTCTTTTTAATTTAATTGATTCTTCATATAATTCTTGAAAAGCATTTTGAAGTTCACTCACATTAACCTCTTCTTCATTTTCACTCTCTCTTTCTTCTTCACTCTCACTACCATAAAAAATAGGAGATTCATAAACTTTGACCTCGAAAGTGTCATGTGTTTGAATATCTTCAAGCGAAGATTCATTGTCGATGCTCACATGACTAGCCATAAAAGCCACAAAGTTGGGCTTAGTGGGGGAATCGGGTCCCTCTTCCTTATCACTATCACTAAGGGTCGCATTATTTGAAATAGATCGCTTACCCTCTCTCCTTAGTTTAGTGGGGCACTCAGAAGCCCTATAGCCATAACCCTCATAACCAAAACACCTATTAGACTCGTCCCTATTTAAATTTTCATTAATAGGTTTAGGGATCCTCTCGTCTTTGTCATGCTTAGAAGTTTCAAATTTCTTAAAATCATTTTTAAATTTATCTTTGTTAAATTTAAGAAATTTTCTAAATTTTCGAGCAAACAAGGCCATGTCTTCCGAGTCACTATCACTCTCGCTCTCTACTACTTATTTGACCTCTTTTCGGGCTTTTAAAGCAACTCCCTTTTCTATTTTCTTTTCAGTTTTAGAGGTAAACATGTCTAGTTCATAGGTTTATAAATCACCTACAAGCTCTTCTAATTTCGTAGAGGCTAAAGTTGGTAAAGAATTTAAAACGATCACTTTTGGAATAAATCTATCGGGTAGGGACCTTAAAATTTTCTTTACCACTCGGTTGTTGGGAATTTTCTCTCCCAAATTAAAAGATGAATTAACAATATCGAAAAGTCTAGCATAAAATTCATCAAAAGATTCTTTTTCATTCATTTTGATAGTTTCAAATTGAGTGGTGAGGTTTTGGAGTTTCGAAGCTTTAACGACACTTGTACCTTCATGAGTGAGTTGCAAAATATTCCACGCTTCTTTAGCGGTTTCACACGTCATAATATGTCGGAATTCATCCGTTGTGACAGCGCTAAACAAGTCATTTAAACCTCGGGAATTAAAGTTTGAAAGTTTAAATTCACCCTCACTCTCCATCTATCGGCTGGTTCAGGTACACGTTCATTTTCTACTAAATAAGTTGATGGAGACCACCCGTTAACAACAGACATCCAAACCCTTTCATCGATAGATTTAAGTGCCGATTTCATACACGCTTTCCAATACGCATAATTAGAACCATCGAAAATAGAAAATTTTGAAAAAGGGAAAAATTCCATTTTAGCCAAAAATTATTTAAAGGATCTTAACGAAATAATTTATCGCTTTGGATCTGATACCAATATGTGATGTAGTGGCCCCCAATTTTAAAATAAACTAATTCTTTAAAATCAATTTCCTTGTTGAGATGCGGAAGCGTAAGAGGGTTCACAAAACAAACAAAAACCAAATTTTAATTTCTTTTTCAAATCAAAATTAAACCAGGTGAAATTAAATTAATTCATTAAATCATTTTTCACTTAAACACAATTAATTAATCCAAGTCCTAGAATTTGCCTAAGTCATATTTATCAATATTTTCAAATTAGGCCAAACCAGTTTTAACAATAGACTTGAATTAAATAAATAATTACCCAAATTTAATTAGCACCCAATTAAATTAAGTGTGACAATTAAAACCATTTTTTATCTTGAATTATCCTAAGCACGCGTTCTAAGCTATTATGCAAGATAAAAATAAATCAATCACACTACGCCGCGATGTATGAGAAAAAACCCACAACGGGAAAAAATCTCGGACGACCCTAACCTCAAATCCACTAAGTATGGAATTTATAATTATAAGACAAAAGACTTACATCACACGACTCGATCCCTCTCAAGCCTCGGCGCTCCTTCTTGTAATCACCTCCACTTAGAGAATAACCCCGGAGCTCCACCGCGGTCTTGGAATCCACCGATCGGACTTTATGTGGTCACCATCACCCGAACTAGGAGCCTTTCTCCAAGTGGGTAAATCAAGAAAACCTCTTATTCTTTGTGGGATTTATAAGCAAACCCAAACTTCTGTTCAAACTAATGTAGAGATAAACTCGGTGCCAAACTCCAAGCAAGATGTATATATATGAACTTGGATAAACAAAACTATAGGTGTAAGACTAAAGTGTATCTTGATTTTTTCTTTGAAAATTGACACTTTAAAACAATGAACTTTTCCCTAAAATAATTTTTCTTTCAAACACTCTCCAGAGGTTGGTAGGATATGAAAAGTTTTTAGAAAAAGTTGTTCCCGCACAAAGATATTTAGCAAAAAGATAGTGGGGTAAACCAAGTGGGAAAGTGGGAAAAACTTCTCAAAACTACCAAAAAACCTGTTCCTGCCAAATCTTGTTCGAACGATATTTTTCTAACAACATTCTTGTTCGAACGAGTCTTCTAACGAAGTTCCAGTATGAACTCGTTAGAAGCTCGTTGGAAATCTCGTTAAAATGACTATCTCGTTAAACGGCATTTCGAACGAAGTTCCAGTATGCCATAATGGGAAGTCGTTGCCAACCTCGTTCGAATGACTTATGGTTCGAACGACACTTCGAACGAACTCGCAGAATGTTCAAAAATTCTTTTTAAGCCCAGAAACTTTTATATACTTTATATATAAGTTTTAATAGAAAACATTCTGAAAACAAAACACAGTTTTAAAAAACCTAACACCCAATATAAACTATTCCAAGCTCCTGTATATATATGTAATGCATTCATACCTTGGGAGCATGGAACCACTATTGATGACGTGAAAATGAGGCACTTAAACTCGTCATTTTGATGAAGCTTTATACACTTGGACGCTACGTCTTCAACAAACATGTCATAGGCTTGAAATAAGATCAATATACTCTATCCTATGACTCAAACGTTTTTGTCTGGAATTGAGCCAAAACTACAAAGGACTCAATTGAAAATTTGCGTCCTTACATATCCTATTTAAAAGTCCATTCCCAACAAGGTTAGGTTGAGCAGTTTTCATTATAAATAAAGGAAAAGTCCTCACGTCATTGACGACTTATAGTTCGTAATTTCTAAATAAGTGATTTTTTTTATATTAAATTCAGTTAGGAGTTATTTCTTGTTGAAAATTGGGTGTTTTTGTTTTTGATTCTTGTTGTGATATTAGGGATTGATTTATGTTCGTGAATTTATTTTTCTGGCTTATAACATGCTCTTTCTATTAGTGCACATCATGAAGCTTAGTTGATCTTGATTGGGTGGAATTGGTCTGCACATTTGCAATTGTTTTAAATGGAAAGCATGTCGATTTTTAGCGGTTCATAACTGTTAAAAATGGATAATGGGGGCGAAAACTTAAAACAACAATCTAATGGTCTTAAATAGGTAAAAACTCATTAATAAATACCAAAGCAACTTATCTAATCTAACTACGTTATCATTGGACTCTCGATTGGCCTAATTGGCATTTTTTTGGGGGTAAAAATGGGATTTTGGGGGACAAAACTGAAAACAACAACCTAACGGCCTAAGAATAGGTGCAAACACATAAAGTGATACCAAAGTAACTTTCCTAAACTAACCGCGTCCTAATCGGGTATGGGTATTTGTTGTGTATTGATTATTCCCTAATAAAATTACATGGGGAATGATGGCAGATGAATTTACTAGTCTTTTATGTTATTTACTCATTTATGCTTACACATTTACTAATATTGAGTTTATTCAACAGGTTCTTATTGGGAAATGTGAAGATTACTTTTGGGAGAATGAAGTCAACTTTTGCATGAAATATCATGAAGACTACTCGGGAGAATGATATGTTTATAACTTTTGTGTTGTTCAACTTCGTTTCAAGTATTAATATGGTTAAAAGATAGATGATTTATCTTGTGTTACATTTGTTTTGGGAATTTAATGGTTACAAATGAAACATAGTTTTAGATCGGTTTGATATCGTCGAAATGTAATGTCTTTCATTTTATCACGGGTGTTTTAAAATTATATTTTGAGTGAACTTTGAGGGCATTGGTTGAGTGTATTGCATTGCCATTAGTTACTAGTGTATTTATATCTATTTATTTAATTAGAAATTAATATTTTATTTAAAATATAATAGTATTTCTAATGGATTTTAATCGTTATAATGTATTTTGTAATGGTTTTTTCAGCTACTAATTCTATATTTGTAACGGGTAAAGGCCGTTAGTAAATTTGTTACTAATATGTAGGATCTATACTAATGAAAAATCCATTACAAATTAAATTATAACATTTTTCGTCCGTTACAAATACTAAATTTTCAACGGATTTTATCCGTTATAAAATCCATTAGTAATATAAATAACGCCAATTTTCTAATGGATTTAATCTAATATAAATATTTTTTGTAAGTGTTTTGCCCATTACTATTTCCCTGCTTTGGTGTAGTGAGTCAAGTAGTTCGGACCCATAGTTTTCCACGCTTTTGGGGTGCAACAAATTTGTTGTGCCAAAATTATTTTGCCCTATCGAGATAATGATTATGTCAAGCTCATACTCGCATCTAATATTTTAATTTATGTAATAATTTGATGTATAATTCTCCTTTTTCATTTTATTTACCCATGGAACGATATAAGGGATTTTATGAGACAATAGTGTGAGTATTCTAGGATAATTATCGGTGGTTTTTTAGAATGAAACGTTCTTCAGGAACATTTAGTACTTCAGGTACATTATTTTCTCCCCTAATGGAGAGACAATTATCTCATCAAAATAAAATGTCACAACAAGTAATAAAAACTATATTTGTCAATGGTTCAAAACAAGATAAATCACAATGACAATATACACACTCTTATGCTAATAATAATAATAGTATATATATGCATCAATTAAAATCATAAATAGCTTGTAATATTAAAGATGTCTAGTCATTATTTTTAAACATCAAGTCCTAGGGCAAACAATTAAGGTTAGAATAATGGTCTTCGTATAAATTATTTGAACCATGGATCTTTAAGGTTATGACAAAGTGAAATTCTACAACAATAAATGTTGTATAGTATAACCCCTTTGGATAAAGAAATGAGTTTTTTTAGCTTAACGTTCTATCTTTAAACACTAGAAGAAATGTGAAAGGATAATTAATTACTTATTTTAATATGGTACCCATATATTCTAATGTCCATAAAATAAAATAAAAAATCATGATTTTTTTTCTGTACAAATCATCTCATATGAATGGGTGGGTACCGTATCACCACACCACATAGGCTCTTCTAGAGAACTTCAAGTTTTTCAAGATCATGTGGGTCGTTTATTGTCTGTAAGATAAATGTCCGTATATAACGGCAATTAATAATTATCAGTTCTAAGAGTAAAGATAGACGATGAAGTGTATAAAGTGAGTCCAAATATATTGATCACCAATGTGTCTTGCCCCTTGGTTTGAAATAGGTTGGGGGTTAAAGTCCCTTCCCCACACCCTCGACTTCCCTAGGGACTTCAACTAAAAAAATTAATAAAAATAATAAAAAGAGTCTAAATATATCAATGTATAACAATAATAGTTTATTTTATGATCAATCTTTTGGTGACTATATCGAAAGAACTGTAAGTGTTTTAAAAGAAATCTTTTTTCAATTAATTAATAGATTTTCAAAAAATAGGCTGGAAACTTAAAGTTTTTGTGTAACGAATATTCTTAGAATACTTAATAATCTTAAAAGAATTTCCAATTTCAAGATAAAGATCATTAGGGTTATAAAAAGTCATCTAAAGAATATATATCTAAAAATCTTGTATTCGATGGATATAGATCATCACAAATCATGTATAACATACCATAACGTAATCATTATGCTTCAATCACAAGTAACTTAACCATATATATACAAAATAGGATATAAAACTAAAGAAAGAAAATTTGATCAATTAAAGTTAGAACTTTGAATTCTTAACTAATGAATTAAATTTCATGTCTTTTTTATCATATGTCATAGACTTCATGCTTAGAAATAAGAAATGCAAGGTTTATTGAATATAACTCAAGAATAAAATTTCAAGTTCATTAAGTTATTGGTTAGAGCTTCAGGTTCTAAATCTAGTATTTTGAAGCTGTAGGTTCCTAGGATATCAATTTAGAACTTCGAGTTCTTTTAATTGTATCATGTCTATAAATTGATCCAATATTCTAGAACTCTAGGTTTATTTTGTGTCATATGTATATGAATCTTTGAGTTCATATAAACTATCAAATTTGAAACTCAGGACTTCAAGTTTCAAGTTAAAATAATTTAAAAATTGTATGACGCTAATTATCTGAAATATAAAACTTCAAGTTATATCATTTGTGTGTGAAAATTTCTGTAACTACAAAAGTAGTTGAACTTAAGGTTCAATATTGTTAATATCTAAGGACATTAACTTCTCTGCATTTTGTATCAAAATTGAAGGTTCAATTAGGGATAAAAGTATTTGAGAATCTTCCAAAAAAGTGCCAAATATATATAAACTTCAACCGCTAATAATCTAACTTAATTTTAAAACAATGAGTATTTTTTTTAACATTCTCGACACATTCTCAAGACCTGAATGTATGGTAAATGATTGGTTAGTAAATAGGAGTTGAAATTAAATATAAAGGATAATTTAATACTAAGATGAAACGAAAGGTCAAGAGACAAACTTTTAATGGTAAAACTATTAATAGGACAGTCAAAGGAATTTTTAACCATTAAAAGGGGATAAAAAAGATATTTAATTTCATGAAGATACTATAGAGGTGAGAAGTTGAAAAGTCATATATATATATATATATGGAATTTAAGGTCCAAATTATAAATGATTATTTTGGAAATTTTTAATATCCAAACCTTGTTACATAAATAATCATAACTATAAAATTTAAGTTAGGGTAGATATTGTTGGAACTTTAGGTCCAAATATTTTTAACTTGAGAACTTTAAGTCTTAATTTTTTAATATTAATTCGAAAAACTATATCTCAATTATAAATATTAATTTGTGAATTTTTTGTCACCATAACAATAATGGAACTTTAGGGCGCAAAACACTATGATGTAACAACTCTCACTTTTGAGAACCTATTTTATATTTATTTGCTAGATATAGTAATTAGATATAAAATGTTGGAATGTGGAGTAAGTATTAATTTAGTGAAGAAAAGTTAATATTTACTATGATGTTGCATATTTATCTTAAGTGTAGGTGAATATCGCCATGTTGTGTTTTATTATGTCATAAAATTTAAAATGACACCTTGGCTTAATAATGAACCCGGAACTTAAAATGAGTTATAAAATTTCCAAATGATAATTTGGAGGGCGTAGTTAGTTCTGGAAGGTGCGAGACAGTCAAATTTTGTGCCATATTGTATTTTGAGGTTCAGGGCACTTTTGACTGGTTTTAGCTTAAATGTGTAGTTGCGTGTTATTTTATTGCGATATTGATCACCTAAGTTGGAATTTTAGACCTAAGCCACGATTTAGTCTCCCTAAGTCTTCTAATTTCTCCTAAATATATTCCTAAACCTAGAGAGAAAGAGAGAAGAAGAAAACTTGTGGAGAAAGGAGAGATTGAAGATTTGGAGATCAATCTTGCATTCATCTTCATCAAATCTGAATTGGCAAACTTGAGCCAAGTTTTCTACTTGCTATTATATGATTTAAGTTGAATAATTAGTGTTGATAGTTGTGGGTTAATTATGGTTTAAGAAATTTAGAATTTTTATTGGATTTATGGGCTTTGAATTATTTGAGGTTGATTTGAGTTGATATTGGCATAAATTATGGTTGTTTGATGTATTTATAATCAGTTAGTAGCAATAAATGATAAGGGTTTGGTATGGTTGAGGTTGGAAGAGATAAGGAGTCCAAGACTCCATAGCCAAAATTGGAAAAATTCACAGGGGTGAATCGATTCGGCCCAGAACGAATCGATTCGCATGGAGACAATTTCCAAGTCTGGGTGGACCGGATCGATTCGACTGTTATGTAGAATGTTGGTTTTCCTGACCGAATCAATTCAGCTAGTCCGAATCGATTCGCTTGTCTGGCCAAATCGATTCGCCCCGGGCCGAATCGATTCGACAATCCTGCATTTTTCCTTTGTTTTTATTTTTAAATTTTGACCTTTTTTCTTTAGGCTTAGGACCTAGGAACCTTCTTGTATGAAGTAAACTTAGAGTCCTAGAGTTTTAGTTGAGTTTGTTCATTACCCTAGAGTTGAATGGGTTCACTTGGGGTTCATTTCATGGGTACAAAGAGTGATGTTTAGGCATTACTCTTCATTTCACAAATTATTAGGAATTAAGAGTTCTAAGCCCATACTTGTAGACTTTACGGAACCTATTGAGGTATGTAACCCCTTGGGACTTGTAAGATCTTTGGGTGATCATTGGATACTAATTTGGAACATAGAATATGATGAATATTAATGAAAATATTTAAGGATTATGGTTTCAAATAAAATGAAACATGCATGTGATTAATGGTAATGATAATGGGATTTAAATTGGTAAATGTTAATTTACTTAAACACACCTCTCTAAATTCTATCATAAGGGAAGCTCGCGAATGAGGTGATGTCCCCTGACTAGTGAATGCAGGGAGAATATAGTCCTCGGCCATATGCGGGATTTTTATATGTTTTTCTGTGCTAGTGAGGTAATTCCGGGTGTGGTTATGACTCACTCGCACGTATATGGCCACTTCCCGACGTGCGTTAAGTGCCCAGGTTGTCTTGTATAGATAGGCCCTGGAAGATGATAGTCATTTAGGGGTGCGCCCAGTGGGGAAACTCGGAGGGGCGGTCTTAGAATTGTTATATGTATAAGAATATAACCTTTTTAAATCAAGTGGGACTTGATATATGTAAATTTCCATAAGAAAATATGATGGTAATTATATTCCTGTTAAGGAATGCAAAAGGAAAAGATATGAGGTATAATGATGTTTAACTTTATTCTCTTGTTTGTATAATCACTGTTAGAATCATTTAAATTGCCTTATTATACTTGGTGATTAGGTTGTTAGATTCTCATTTACTTTATTCATGATTAACTGTCCATATATATCATTCTTCTTATCCATCTGGGAATCATATATAAATCGGGCCCTAACCCGTTCATTTTCCATGTTGTGCATGTTATTGTATCCGTTCAGGTGCTCCTCCGCAAGGGCGCCCGATGTGATATTCCTATTCCAATACTTTTGAGGAGCTGTAAGAATTTGCGGATATTACAGGATGCTTGTTAGACGCCTTCATTTTTGAATTCTAGATATGATCGGGTCTTTCATTCGGGCGTGTAGCCCAAACTTTTGTAATTGTTAATGGATGTATTATCTATAGTATTGAACTGTGGTGATATGTTGTATGTAACTGTTGACCGACAGATTATTCGGTCCTCCTACTTTATGGTTGTTATAGTATTAAAATAAGTTTATTTGGAATCCCACGTTTTTATCAGATTGGGTTGTTAAATTTATTTTCTTAACTTGTAATCAAACTAAAATTTTTGGCAACCTGTTTTCTGATTTATTGGGTGGTTTTCCTGTATACTCATTTTATTGTTTGATGTTGAGGATGATTTCCATCCATGATTCCGTTATGTTGAGGTATCGGGCTGGCCACCCCTTATTTCGGATTGCGGGTTGTCGTAGATGGTATCAGAGCATCAGGTTATAGAGTCTTTAGGATCTATGTGGACTTGTCACGTTCTACCGTAGCGTTCTTTGATATAGATCTTAATGTTAGGACTGCTTTGTTGCCCATGTTTACGATCTTCTGCAAAATAGATTATTTTATATAGTATTCTAACTCTATTGTTCTACATCTCAGATGCCGCCTAAGAGAGGTCGCCCAGCGAGACGTAATAGGGTTGTAGAAGAGGATGTTGGTCCTCCACTACCACCACAAGGAACAATTAATGCAACGGATGTAGCAAACATAGTGGCCCAAGCGGTTAATGCGGCTATGACAGTAGTGGCTCAATAAATGCCACAGGCTCAACAGCGAGCGCAAGATGCCCTAGCTCCGACGGGACCTTCTCCATGGGAGAGATTTAGGGAGTCTTTTCTAAAAGGACAGCCCCCGAAATTTGACGGAGGCTGGGATGTTATAAGGGCGAATCAGTGAAAGAAAGACATTCAACTCCATCTACGTATGGTGGAATGTAGTGAGGATAAGAAACAAGTCCTTGCTACTTTTAAACTTGTTGGGGCCGCATTGCATTGGTGGGAGTCTATGACTACACCAGAACAAAGAGATACTATGACGATTACAGAATTCTGGGTCTTGTTTGACCAAAAGTACTTTCCTCCCGTGGTTCAAAGGGAGATGAGAAGGAGGTTTCAGAACCTTGTGCAATGTGAGAGGTCTGTGGCGGATTATGAAGAGGAGTTCACCCAGTTGGCAAGTTTTGTACCAGATGAGGTGACTCCCGAAGAAAGGAAGGTTTTAAAGTTTATGGGAGGTTTGAACTGGAGGATCCGGTAACACTTGCTGGGTAATCCGGCTTTACAAACATTTGGTGAGGTAATGAATGCATCTCTACTACATTGCCAAGAGCATAGGTTGTTTGTGCAAAATATCAAGAAAGATACCATCATGGGGCAAGTGGGATAGCCTGGAGATAGTGGGAATGGAGGAGGAGTCTTTCACTCATTCCAATCTTCGGGTAGTAAGCAGAAAGAAAGGGATCCTCAGAAGGGGGACTTGTCAAAGAGGCAACGTTCTACTGGGTTTAATTCGGGGAGCCATAATAATAGGCACGGTCAGGGTTCCCCACAAAAACAAGCAGGTCATGGTGGTCAGGGAGGTAGAGGCCATCAGGGCCAAGGTGTTAATCAGTTTAGAAATAACCGGGGTCGAAATGTGAAAAATATGTTGGGTCGGTGCTTCTAATGCGGTGAGGCGGGTTATTATAAGAAAGAGTGTCCTCAATTGATTGGGGGTCAGTTTCCTAGAGTTCCACAGCAGCCATATGTTCAGTTTCCTCCACAGGTACCTAACCTGGTTGCTCCTCCACAACAGGGTCAGTTACAGTATGGGAGAGTTTATCATATTCAGGACGCTATGCTTCCTCCGGATCCGTCGGCACCGCCAGCCATTGAGGGTAAGTTCCTTATTCAGGGACATCTGGGTCGCGTTTTATTTGATACGGGGGGGACACATTCATTCATATCTAGGAGCTTTGCTCATACCACATAATTGATTAAAGCTGCTAAGAGTACTTTTACTAGCGTCGAGTCCTCTATGGGTGATGGTTCACTCATTTTCTTTGTTTGTAAACATATGAAAATTTCCCTTGGAAATTTATGCTTTAAGGCCGATTTACTCGTCCTGGACATGGTCGGGTATTATGTGATTTTGGGCATGGATTGGCTTATGAAATATCATGCGATAGTAAATTATTACGGGAAGAGTATAGTCTTCGCTGTTCCGGGACAAGAAACGTTCTTGGTAGTTTTACCTCGTTTAGAGGGGAGTACTAGTACTTATCTGTATTGTATTGCCGAGGAGACTTCTAGGGCTGTAGTTGTTCCCTTGGATTCTATTTCGATTGTGAGAGATTTTGAGGATGTCTTTCGAGAAATACTGGATTTGCCTCCTAGCCGTGAGATAGAGTTTGTGATCGATTTAGCTCCGGGAACGAGGCCTATTACGAGGGCTCCATATCGAATGGCTCCTATGGAAATGAGGGAGTTGAGGGATCAAATCCAGCAGTTATTGGAGCAGGGATTTATTAGGCGTCGTACGTCGCCGTGGGGTGCTCCGGTGTTGTTTGTGAAGAAAAGAGACGATTCTCTCCGGTTATGTGTTGACTATAGAGAGTTGGAAAAGGTCACCATCCAAAATAAATACCCTTTGCCTCGTATCGATGACTTGTTTGATTAACTCTGAGGAGCATCGTACTTCTCAAAAATCGATTTGAGGATGGGGTATCACCAATTGAGGATACGGGAGGAGGATGTATCCAAGACTTCTTTTTTGACAAGATACGGGTCCTTTGAATTTTTAGTTATGCCCTTTGGACTAACCAATGCCCCCGCTGTATTTATGGATCTCATGAATAGGGTATTTCGAGATTTCCTGGACCAATTCGTCATTGTATTCATTAATGACATCTTAGTCTATTCTCGAACGGAATCTGATCATGCTATTCATTTAAGGTTGGTCCTATAAAGATTGAGGTATCACCAATTGTATGCTAAGTTCGAGAAGTGTGGCTTTTGGTTACAGGAGGTACAGTTTCTGGGTCATGTGGTGACGTCCCAGGGTATATCGGTGGATCCGAGCAAGGTGGTTGCGGTGAGGGAGTGGGGTCATCCCATGATACCTACCAAGGTTCAGAGTTTTCTGGGTTTGGTGGGTTATTATAGTCGGTTTGTCAAGGGTTTCTCTAAAATTGCTAGCCCTTTGACAAATTTGACCCGGAAGGGAGTGAGATTTGTTTGGGATAATTCTTGTCAAGTTACATTTGATGAGATCAAAGATAGATTGACCTCGGCTCCAGTCCTCGCATTGCCAAAACCGGGATTGGAATATCTAGTCTTCACCGATGCATCTCTTCAAGGATTAGGATGCGTACTTCAGCAAAATAGATGGGCTATTGCGTATGCTTCTCGCAAGCTAAAGCCCCATGAAAGAAATTATCCGGTGCATGACTTAGAACTCGCCGCGGTTTTCTTTGCCTTGAAGATATGGAGGCATTATCTCTTAGGAGAGAAGTTCAGTCTTTTCACGGACCATAAATCGCTACAATATATATTTTCACAGAAAGATTTGAATATGCGACAGCGTCGGTGGTTGGAGTTCATGAAAGATTATCAATTTGATATTCATTATCATTCGGGCAAGGCGAACGTTGTGGCAGATGCCTTGAGTAGGAAACCCGATGGAGAGTTAGATAATGTTTGGAAAGCCAAATGGAAGAAACTCACTCAGGAGGATGCGATGGTGAGAGCGTTCATATAGGTAATGACCATTACCCCTACAATTGTGGCAAGAATTGTAGAAGCCCAGGGAAGGGATAAGGGTTGTCAAGACCATATATGCCGATTACTGTCCGAGGGAGTGGAGTTCTACTCAATTAGTTCTGAGGGTGGATTACACTTCCATGGAAGACTCATCGTTCCAGCGGAAGGGGGCTTTAGACGGGTGGTGATAGCTGAATCTCACGAGACTAAATTTACAGTACATCCTAGTGGGGACAAGATGTATCAAGACATGCGCCATTAGTATTGGTGGCCAGGCATGAAGCGGGATATTTCTGAGTTCATGTCCCAATGCACTACTTGCCAATTGGTCAAGATCGATCATCAGCGATCGACAGGCTTGCTGCAACCATTAGAGATTCCAGTATGGAAATGGGAAAGCATATCTATGGATTTTATTATGGGCTTGCCAAGGTCACAGAGGGGGTGTGATTCTATTTGGGTGATTATCGACCGCTTGACTAAGTCGACACATTTCTTACCCGTGCGGACTGATTATGACACTGCTCGCTATGCCCGATTATTCATCGAGGAGGTGGTTAGACTCCATGGGGTGCCTTTGAATATAGTTTCTGACCGGGACAAGATCTTTGTTTCCCACTTTTGGCGAAGTTTCCAAGAGGCTATGGGGACCGTATTGAAGTTAAGCACTTCTTATCATCCTCAAACAGATGGCCAAACGAAAAGATTAAACCAAATGTTAGAGGATATGCTTCGTATGTGCATGCATTACTTCAAAGGTGGTTGGGAACAATATCTCCCATTGTTCGAGTTCTCTTATAACAACTCGTACAAATTTACAATTGGGATGGCGCCCTATGAAGCTTTGTATGGAAGGCCCTATAGATCACCCGCTTGTTGGTTGGAAGTGGGCGATAATAAATTTCTTGGACTTGAAATGATCCAAGACACTTCTTCTAAAATAGAACTCATTTGGAATCGCATTCGGATAGCCCAAGACCGTCAAAAGAGCTATGCCGATGCGGGTAGAAGACACATGGAATTGGAAATTGGGGACCAAGTCTTGGTTCGAGTGTCACCAATGAAAGGCATCAAGCGTTTCGGGAAGAAGGGGAAGCTTGCGCCACGTTTTGTTGGACCTTTTCCAGTTATTGCGAAGGTGGGTCCAGTGGCATACCAACTTGCCTTATCGGAACCATTGCAACAAATTCACGATGTATTCCATGTTTCCTCTTTGAAGAAGTACAGGAGGTGCGAAGGTGCACTTTGGCACATCCCTTTCGAGGATATTGATTTGCAACTCGACATTTCATATGAAGAACAACTGGTTGCTATTTTAGAGCATGGGGAGCGTAGATTGAGGTCTCGTGTGTTGCCCTTGGTGTGAGTCCAATGGATTCTCAAAGGAATCAACATGGGAATGCGAGGATGATATGCGGGAAAAGTATCCGCATCTCTTTATACATGGTACGCTTGAATTTTGGGGACAAATTCCCTCATAAGGTGGGGATTATGTAACAACCCTCACTTTTGAGAACCTATTTTATATTTATTTGCTATATATAGTAATTAGATATAAAATGTTGGAATGTGGAGTAAGTATTAATTTAGTGAAGAAAAGTTAATATTTACTATGATTTTGCATATTTACCTTAAGTGTAGGTGAATATCGCCATGTTGTGTTTTATTATGTCATAAAATTTAAAATGACACCTTGGCTTAATAATGAACCCGGAACTTAAAATGAGTTATAAAATTTCCAAATGATAATTTGGAGGGCGTAGTTAGTTCCAGAAGGTGCGAGACAGTCAAATTTGTGCCATATTGTATTTTGAGGTTCCAGGCACTTTTGACTAGTTCAAGCTTAAATGTGTAGTTGTGTGTTATTTTATTGCGATATTGATCACTTAAGTTGGAATTTTAGACCTAAGCCACGATTTAGTCTCCCTAAGTCTTCTAATATCCCCTAATTATATTCCTAAACCTAGAGAGAAAGAGAGAAGAAGAAAACTTATGGAGAAAGGAGAGATTGAAGATTTGGAGATCAATCTTGCATTCATCTTCATCAAATCTGAATTGGCAAGCTTGAGGCAAGTTTTCTACTTGCTATTATATGATTTAAGTTGAATAATTAGTGTTGATAGCTGTGGGTTAATTATGGTTTAAGAAAGTTAAGGTTTTTATTGGATTTATGGGCTTTGAATCTTTTGAGGTTGATGTAATACCCCGTAATTTTATTGATATTTATTTAAGGGATTAATTGAATTAAATGAGAATTAATTGGAAATTAATCGGGATATAAATACTAGCGAGATGTGAGTTGATATTTGATTATGATGTTAAAATTTAAAATTTCATGAGTATTGAAAATATTAAAAAATTTCGCGAGGCAGAAATACGGCAATTTGGAAATTTAGTTAGGACGCGCCTATCAGTCGCGTCAGGAATGAAATTATTTGAATTAAAAATTGAATTATATTTTTATCAACCGAATGGTCATTTTGAGTGAGCCAACGTGTCCGGAAGGGACAAAATAGTCAGAAAACACTAGCCGGGGATTTAGTTTGGGTCCCGGGACATTTTTAGGCCATACCGACAATCCAAAAGGGTAGTTTGGTAATTTTAAAAACAGGGGAATTAAAACCCACGAGTTTTAGAGGTTTATTTTAGATTAGTAACGAACCCATTAAGTCCATTGTCATCATTTATCAAGTAGTGGGCTACGGGAGTTATAGGGAGAGTCTTAAGAGGTTCCAAAAGAAACCCCTAGTCACTATCACCATCTTTGGGAGAAATCTGTAGAGAGAAAGAGGATAATCAACCTTCATCCTTCAACATCAAATCATAACATTCTAAGGAAAGTGGTTTAATTACATAAATTCAGGTGAATGTTTCCTCCATGCTTAGAACTGAATATATGTCTTATATTGAAAGTTTGATGAGAACCCATGAAATTGGAGATAGAAATCGTAATCTTATATGAGGATCGCATGTAGAATAGTTATCGACAAATTTCATATCCAAAATATATCTATTGATGATTTAAAAACGGAATTATAAGAAGTAGTGGTAGACATTAAATTCTGTGTTCATGTTTATTGGGTTTGGGACATGATTTGGGAATTGTGATGATTACATGTTGATTTAGGAGGTATTGACCCCATATATATGTTAAAGAGTGACCTAGGAGGACTTAGTGTAGTTTAAACACATTAAAACTTAGTTTGGATGATCATATGATGGATTTAGAAAAGAGAAAAAGGAAGAAAAACAGATTCGCAGATTTCTGGGCGTGATCTTCCATCTCGTTAGAAGACCTGCCCAGGTAGTTCGAATGACCTCATTCGAACGAGTTTCTAATGAGATGATAGTATCCCTTCTAACGAGTTGGTAGTTCGTTCGAAGCCTTTCGTTCGAACGACACTCGTTCGAACGACCTCGTTTGAACGAGACTTCTAACGAGTTGACAGAATGGCCTTTTAGGCCTGATTTTATTTCAATGTCCCATAGACTTGATTAATGGAGAATTAAAAATGTTTTTTTTAACAATTACTAGCCACCTAATATTTAAAAAGTGAGTTGTCAATTTTAATTAAATCCGATTAACATGAAATAAGTAGATTATGAAATGTTAACATAACCACCACAACATTATGACAATAGAATAACCATAAAATAGTAATAAGTCTGGAGGAATACTCCTCACAACAATCCGAATACTGTAATCGACAAATACCAAGTCTACATCACTAAATTAATTACAACCCAAAATCTGAAATAAATGAATATATAAAGTGTATCTAAAAGGAAATAGGGCGACATGCCCAACAGATGAGAAAATCTGGTAATATAGAGTCAAGACCGAAAGTGGAGGCGTCTACTGTCAAGGTTCTGTAACTTCCACAGCAGCTACAGTACGTTACGTGAATGGAACTCCTAAGCTTGGTGTCCTTGTGGCTGGGCACCTAAAAGGTTTTTATAAGAAAATATATTTGTAAGCAAACGGGTCAGAGCCCGATAGTGAAAACATTTTAAAATATAGCAAGTGTTTTAAAGACATTAAAACAATGAATGCAAAATACATGTTAGGACGTGCTCTCATATGAAATACTCACCTCTCGACTATCTGTGAACTCCTAATGTACCCATACCCATCCTAGTTATTCCCATATCTAACTGGTCCAAAATAAAATCTAACATTACTATACCATGAATGCCGCAGAGGTTGCAGCTATTGTAGCCCAAGCGGTAAATGCCACCTTAGCAGTTGTACAACAGGCACCACCCCAGGCGCCGGTAGTCGCGCCAGCTCAGGCTCATGCATTCTCGTCTTCTTGGGAGTGCATTCGTGATTCTTTTCAGAAAGCACACCCTCCGAAGTTTGCAGGTAGCTCCGACGTTGTTGTGTCCAGTCAGTGGAGGAAGGACATTAAAAAGCACTTAAGGATGTACGAGTGCACGGGTGTTCAGAAATAGATATTAACTACTTTTAAGCTAGTAGGATCAGCGTTGGAATGGTGGGAGTACATTACCACCGCGGAGGAGAGAGACTCCCTTTCTATTCAGGAGTTCTGGGTGCGATTCGACCGCAAATATTTTCCATCAGCTGTTCACACCGAAATGAGGAGGAAGTTGACGAACCTCAAGCAGGAGGGAAAGACCGTAGCCGAGTATGAGGCTGAGTTCACAAATATATTAAACATCATTCCCGATGAGATTCTAACCGAGGAGAAGAAGATTCAGAAGTTCATGGATGGATTGACTTGGAGGATCCGTCAACACTTGTTGAGAAACCTCTCATTGGCCACTTATTCTGATATGGTTAACGCAGCACTGCTTCACTGCCAGGATCACTGATTTCACATGTCTGAGAGTAAGAGATCAGGAGAGTCCAGCCATCAGGGCAGGACAGGGGGAAATGGTGCCAGCAGGGCACAATCTACTCAGGTTCAGCATAGGCAGGGAGATCAGGGTTCCCAGCAGGGGGATTCTAAGAGGTTAGGATCTGGGGGTTTCAAAAATAACAGGGAGGTTTTCGACATGGCCATCAGGGTCAGAACATCCATCAGGGCCAGCAGGGCCAGAATGGTCAGCAGATGCAGTTTCAACAGGACCGACATGGTCAGGGTAGGAATGGTAATGTCCATCAGGGCCGTGGGTAACAGGGACAACGAGGGGGAAACTTCCCTGGGAAGTGATTCATTTGTGGCAAGATTGGCCATAAATGCCAGGATTGTCCTGATAGGGGCAGGGCCCCACAACAGAAGTAATAGGGTGCTCGACACGAGCCATAGAGGCCTATGTTTCCCGCCGCCCTCCCAGCACCACCACAGATGGCAGCATTACCACCCATTCCAGCAGTCCCAGTCCAGCAGGGATAGATTCAATATGGGAGAGTGTATCATCTCCAGCATGTCGCAGTCCCACAGGATCCGTCTGCTATTGAGGGTATGTTCTCTATTAAGGGGACTATGGGGCGTATTTTATTTGATACGGGGGCCACACACTGTTTCATTACCACGAGATTTGCACGCACTTTAGGATTGTTAGACACTACCGAGAGCATGATTACTTGTGTAGATTCACCGTTGAGTAGGGGTTCTGTGATTTCCCTTATTTGTAGAGGTGTGGGTATAAAAATCGGGAGATTTACTTTACCCGCTGATATGTTAGTATTAGAGATGACTGAGTACGATGCGATTGTTAGTATGGATTGGCTAGTTGTGTACCGAGGCATGATTGATTGTTTCAGTAGGAGTATTATATTTACCATTCCTAGGCAGGAGATGTTTTTAGTGGCGATGCCTCACCTTGAGGGAGGATCGTCCACTCATTTGTACTTTCTAGAGTAGGAGACCTCTAAGGAAGTGGTATTACCACTCGATTTGATTCCAATTGTTAGGGAGTTTGCTGATGTATTTCAGGATATACCTGGACTACCTCCGAGTAGAGAGATATATTTTGTGATCGACTTGAAGTCGGGCACTCGGCCAATTGCGCGCGCATGAGAGAGCTACTGGATCAGATAGAGCAGTTTTTGGGTCAGGGGTTTATTCGAAGGAGAACTTCGTCGTGGGGTGCCCCTGTGTTGTTCGTAAAGAAGAGGGATGGATCGTTGAGGTTGTGTGTAGATTATCGAGAGTTGAATAGAGTCACGATACGGAATAAGTATCCATTGCCCCGAATCGATGACTTATTCGACCAGCTGAGAGGAGCTTCCTTCTTCTAAAATATTAATTTACGATCGGGATACCATCAGTTGCGTATTAGAGAACATGACGTCTCGAAGACTACTTTCTTGACGAGATATGGTTCCTACAAATTTTAGGTTATGCCTTTTGGCTTGACCAACGCTCCAGCTGTGTTTATGGACTTGATGAATAGGGTGATCAGAGAGTTCCTAGACCACTTCGTCATCGTCTTTATTGATGACATCCTGGTTTACTCCCAGACAGAAGAGGAGCACACCGAGCATTTGAGGCAGGTTTTACAGACGCTGCGTCAGAACGAGCTATATGCAAAGTATGAGAAGTGTGGGTTTTAACTGAAGGAGGTTCAGTTTTTGGGGCATATGATTTCAGATCAGGGGATATCTGTCGATCCGGGGAAGGTATCCGCGGTAAGGGAGTGGGGACAACCCATGACACCGATTGAGATCTGTAGTTTCTTGGGCCTAGCAGGATACTATAGGAGATTCATTCGGGGTTTCTCAAAGATAGCGGGTCCTTTGACACATCTAACTCGCAAAGGTGTGCAATTCATCTGGAGTGATGCCTGTCAGCTGGCATTCGATGGGTTGAAGGACAAGTTGACCTCAGCACCTGTGTTAGCATTGCCCAGACCGGGAGTTGAGTATTTGGTTTACACCGATGCATCCTTACAAGGACTTGGAGGTGTGCTGCAACAGGAGAGTCAGGACATAGCTTATGCTTCCCGTAAGCTTAAGCCTCGCTAGAGGAATTACCCCACCCACGACTTGGAGTTAGCGTTAGTTGTATTCGTTCTTCGGATTTGGAGACACTATCTCCTGGGGGAGAAATTTCAGTTATTCACAGACCACAAGTCTCTACAATACCTCTTCACGCAGAAGGAACTGAATATGCGTCAACGTCGGTGGCTTGAGTTTGTGATAGATTATCAGTTTGATATCCAATATCACTCGGGGAAGGATAACGTGGTAGCAGACGCGTTGAGCCGTAAGCCAGTAGATGAGGTGGTCGAGGTTTGGAAATCTAAGTGGAAGGAGTTGAGACACCAGGATGCAGTGGCCCGATCATTCATGTCTGTGATGACTGTTACACCTCATATTGTTATGAGAGTGATAAAGGCCCAGGCAAATGACTCGTACTGTCAGGAGCAGATAGTTCGATTACTAGCAGAGGGAGCTAAGTCCTACACCGTTAGCTCAGACGGGGGATTATGCTTCAATGGAAGATTGATCGTTCTGGAAGGGGAAGACTTGCGACACGAGGTAATGGAAGAGCCGCACGGCTCACGATTCGCGGTACAACCTGGTGGGTATAAGATGTACCAAGACATGAGATGCCAGTATTGGTGGAGTAGGATAAAGAGAGATATCACTGTGTTTGTTTCTAAATGCACCACTTGTCAGCTAGTAAAGGTGGATCATCAGAAACCGACAGGACTTCTACAACCATTAGAGGTTCCGACGTGGATATAGGAGAGCATATCCATGGACTTTATCATGGGGTTACCTATGTCACAGAGGGATCACGATTCCATATGGGTGGTTGTGGATAGGTTGACCAAAGTTTCTCATTTTCTACCTATAAGGACAGACTACACTACGGGACAATATGCCTAAATTTTCCTTACGGAAATAGTGAGACTTCACGGTGTGCCTCTAAATATCGTGTCTGACCGAGACAAGATATTTGTTTCATGATTTTGGAAGAGTTTCCACGAGGCCATGGGTACGGAGTTGCGCATGAGTACAAATTATCACCCGTAGACTGATGGTAAAATAGAGCGGACAAATCAGATGTTGGAGGACATGTTGTGTATGTGCATCCTAGACTTTGGAGGTGGTTGGGAGCAGTACCTTCCACTGGTGGAGTTTGCTTATAACAACTCCTTCCAATTGACCATTGGCATGGATCCATTCGAGGCGTTGTATGGTAGACCATGTCATTCCCCAGCATGTTGGTTAGAGGTGTGGGATAACAAACTCCTTGGGACGGAAGTGATTCAGGATACTTCGGCAAGGATAGAGATGATACAGAGTCGCATTCGGGTAGCTCAGGATCGAGAGAAGAGCTATGCTGATGCAAAGAAGTTCTTCAGAGAATTAGAAGTTGGGGACCAGGTGTTACTCAGAGTATCTCCTTTGAAGGGGATTATGCGTTTTGGGAAAAAGGGGAAACTGGCACCAACGTATGTGGGGCCATTTCCTATCATCGAGCGGATTAGGCCAGTTGCGCATAAACTTGGGTTACCGGAGCACTTTCATAGGATTCATGATGTGTTCCATATTTCCTCGCAAAGGAAATATCTTAGGGATGATTTGGCCCATACCCACATTTCTATAGAGGACATCGACCTACAACCCGATAATTCCTACGAGGAGGGGCCGATTGCTATTCTGGACCACAACGAGAGGAAACTGAGGTCGAAAATATTACCATTAGTACGTGTTCAGTAGCGGCATCATAATGCCGAGGAGTCCACATGGGAGCGCGAGGATGAGATGCGCAAGCGTTATCCAGAGCTGTTTTTACTAGGTACTCTTTAGTTTCGAATTTCAGGACGAAATGCTGTTATTAGGGGGGAGTATGTAATACCCCGTAATTTTATTGATATTTATTTAAGGGATTAATTGAATTAAATTAGAATTAATTGGGAATTAATCTGAATATAAATACTAGCAAGATGTGAGTTGGTATTTGATTATTATGTTAAAATTGAAAATTTCATGATTATTGAAAATATTAAAAATTACCGCGAGACAGAAATACGACAATTTGGAAATTTAGTTGGGACGCGCGTGTCAGTCGCGTCAGGAATGAAATTATTTGAATTAAAAAGTGAATTATATTTTTATCAACTGAATGGTTATTTTGAGTGCGCCAACGTGTCCGAAAGGGTCAAAATAGTCAGAAAACACTAGCCGGCGGTTTAGTTTGGGTCCCAGGACATTTTTAGCCATACCGGCAATCCAAAAGGGTAGTTTGGTAATTTTAAAAATAGGGGAATTAAAACCCACGAATTTTAGAGGTTTATTTTAGATTAGTAATGAACCCATTAAGTCCATTATCAGCATTTATCAAGTAGTGGGCTACGGGAGTTATAGGGAGAGTCTTAAGAGGTTCCAAAAGAAACCCCTAGCCACCATCACCATCTTTGGGAGAAATCTGTAGAGAGAAAGAGGAGAATCAACCTTCATCCTTCAACATCAAATCAGAACATCTAAGGCAAGTGGTTTAATTACATAAATTCAAGTGAATGTTTCCTCCATGCTTAGAACTGAATATATGTCTAGTATTGAAAGTTTGATGAAAACCCATGAAATTGGAGATAGAAATCATAATCTTATATGAGGATCGCATGTAGAATAGTTATCGATGAATTTCATATCCAAAATATATCTATTGATGATTTAAAAACGGATTTATAAGAAGTAGTGGCAGACATTAAATTATGTGTTCATGTTTATAGGGTTTGGGATAAGATTTGGGAATTATGATGATTACATGTTGATTTAGGAGGTATTGACCCCATATATATGTTAAAGAGTGACCTAGGAGGACTTAATGTAGTTTAAACACATTAAAACTTAATTTGGATGATCATAGGATGGATTTAGAAAAGAGAAAAAGGAAGAAAAATGGATTTGCAGATTTTTAGGCGTGATCTGCCATCTCATTAGAAGACCTGCCCCGGTCGTTCGAACGAGTTTCTAACGAGATGACAGTATCCCTTCTAACGAGTTGGTAGTTCATTCGAAGCCTTTTGTTCGAACGACACTCATTCGAACGACCTTGTTCGAACGAGACTTCTAACGAGTTGATAGAATGGCCTTTTAGGCCTGATTTTATTTCAATGTCCCGTAAACTTGATTAATGGAGAATTAACCTTCCCTTATTGACTAGTGGGTATAATTGTGAGAATTGGGGTACGTTGAGGAGTAGAACTTAGAATCTTATAGTAGACCGGATGATAATTGTGGATTTAGAAACGAGTACCTAATTACGACGTGAGAAGAGTTGACAACTGTAATGCATTTAAAATGGGAACTTATAAACGTATAACAGTAAATGATGGGATAAGAATGAGAAGTATACCTCTATTAATATACTGAGATATCTAATAAGTGTGAATGCTTAGTATATGTGGTTATCTGTGCATAACATACCTACCTTGCTTGCTATCACGGGAGGTCGGCGTTCGATCAGGGCCATCTAATCTTTGTGTGCCTACGGGGGGGATTTAGATTGGTACTCGAGGATATAGGTCAGAGAAGGACTTATTGAGAAGTTAATAAGTCTGCTGATCATGGGAGCGTAGGTATGTGCGTGACCCATGTAATGTGAACTATGTTCGCCTCCATTATTTGTGATTGTTGTTATTTGAGAATGATTCCTGAGAGATTCGGAATGCGTGGTCCTTATGTACGTGATGTACCGAGATTGGATAGCAAAGTATGTGTCCACCGCATCTTAGCCGCAGGGTACTAATATTGTATATTTATGATGAGAATAATATATGGTTAATTGAAATGCACTGTCATGTATAAATGCGAATATAAATAATAACAATGTTTTTGTAAAGATAAAAGTGGAAATCCTCTAGTAAGTAGTATTACTAATATGGGAAACCGAGAATAAATGTAAAGCTCTCTGTTTAAATAAAGATGTCGGAATTAAAGCGTGAATCGTATAATAATGTTAGATTTTATTTTGGACCATTTAGATATGGGAATAACTAGGATGGGTACGGGTACGTTAGGAGTGCATCGATAGTCGAGAGGTGAGTATTTCATGTGAGAGCACGTCCTAACATGTATTTTGCTATCATTGTTTTAATGTCATTAAAACACTTGCTATATTTTAAACTGTTTTCACTATTGGTCTCTAACCCGTTTGCTTCCAAATACATTTTCTTGTAAAAACCTTTTAGGTGCCCAGCCACAAGGACACCAAGCATAGGAGTTCCATTCAGGCGACGTACTGTAGCTGTTGTGGAAGTTACAAAACCTTGAAAGTAGACGCCTCCACTTTCGATCTTGACTCTATATTACCAGATTTTCTCATCTGTTGGGCATTTAGCCCTATTTCCTTTTAGAGACACTTTATCTATTAAGTTATTTTAGATTTTGGGTTGTAATTAATTTAGTAATGTAGACTTTGTATTTGTCGATTTCAGTATTCGGATTGTTGTGAGGAGTATTCCTCCAGACTCATTACTATTTTATGCCTATTCTATTGTCATTATGTTGTGGTGGTTATGTTAGCATTTCATAATCTACTTATTGCATGTTAGTCGGATTTAATTAAAATTGACAACTCATTTTTTAAATATTAGGTGGCTAGTAATTGTTAAAATGTTTTCCGACAGTGATGCTCTGAACTGAACCAACTTGGCATTTTGTATTAATTTAATAAAGGATTAGCTACCCAGTATTTAATTAGTCGGGGTGTCAGAGTTGATTTGATTTGATATTGGCATACATTATGGTTGTTTGATGTATTTATAATCAGTTAGTAGCAATAAATGATAAGGGTTTGGGATGGTTGAGGTTGGAAGAGATAAGGAGTCCAAGACTCCATAGCCAAAATTGGCAAAATTCGCAGCGGCGAATTGATTCGGCTCATGCCGAATCGATTCGCATAGAGACAGTTTCCAGGTCTGGATGGATCAAATCGATTCGGCTATTTCCAAATCGATTCGGCTGTTATGCAGAATGTTGGTTTTCCTGACCGAATCGATTAACCCCGGGTCGAATCGATTCAGAAATCCTGCATTTTTCCTTTGTTTTTCTTTTTAAATTTTGACCTTCTTTCTTTAGGCTTAGGACCTAGGAACCTTCTTGTACGAAGCAAACTTAGAATCCTAGAGTTTTAGTTGAGTAGGGTCGTTACCCTAGAGTTGAATGGGTTCACTTGGGGTTCATTTCATGGGTACAAAGAGTGATGTTTAGGCATTACTCTTCATTTCACAAATTATTAGGAATTAAGAGTTCTAAGCCCATACTTGGAGACTTTAGGGACCCTATTGAGGTATATAACCCCTTGGGACTTGTAAGATCTTTGGGTGATCATTGGAGACTAATTCGGAACGTATAATATGATGAATATTAATGAAAAAATTCAAGGATTATGGTTTCAAATAAAATGAAACATGCATGTGATTGATGGTAATGATAATGGGATTTAAATTGGTAAATGTTAATTTACTTAAACACACCTCTCTAAATGCTATCATAAGGGAAGCTCGCACATGAGGTGATGTCCCCTGACTAGTGAATACAGGGAGACTATAGTCCTCGGCCATATGAGGGATTTTTATATGTTTTTTTGCGCTAGTGAGGTAATTCCGGGTGTGGTTATGACTCACTCGCAGGTATATGGCCACTTCCCGACGTGCGTTAGGTGCCCAGGTTGTCTTTTATAGATAGGCCCTGGAAGATGATAGTCATTTAGGGGCGCGCTTAGTGGGGAAACTCTGAGGGGAGGTCTTAGAATCATTATATGTATATGAATATAACCTTTCAAAATCAAGTGGGACTTGATATATGTTAATTGCCATAAGAAAATATGATGGTAATTATATTCCTGTTAAGAAATGGAAAAGGAAAAGATATGAGGTATAATGATGTTTAACTTTATTCTCTTGTTTATATAATCACTGTTAGAATCATTTAAATTGCCTTATTATACTTGGTGATTAGGTTGTTAGATTCTCATTTACTTCATTCATGATTAATTGTCCATATCTATCATGCTTCTTACTCATCTGGGAATCATATATAAATCGGTCCCTGACCCGTTCATTTTCCATGTTGTGCATGTTATTGTATCCGTTCAGGTGCTCCTCCGCAAGGGCGACCGATCTGCTATTCCTATTCCAATACTTTTGAGGAGCTGTAAGAATTTGCGAATATTACAGAATGCTTGTTAGACGCCTTCATTTTTGAATTCTAGATATGATCGGGTCTTTCATTCGTGCCTGTAGCCCAAACTTTTATAATTGTTAATGGATTTATTATGTAAAGTATTGAACTGTGGTGATACGTTGTATGTAACTGTTGACCGACAGATTATTTGGTTGTCCTACTTTATGGTTGTTATAGTATTAAAATATGTGTATTTGGAATCCCGCGTTTTTATGAGATTGGGTTGTTAAATTTATTTTCTTAACTTGTAATCAAACTAAAATTTTTGGCAACCTGTTTTCTGATTTATTGGGTGGTTTTCCTGTATACTCATTTTATTGTTTGATGCTGAGGATGATTTCCATCCATGATTCCGTTATGTTGAGGTATCGGGCTAGCCACCCCTTAATTCGGATTGCGGGTTGTCACATATGACTCGGAAACTTTCAATCCACATCTATTCAATTAGATAATTAAAATTACAGGTTTGATTATGATATATTTTTTTGAGACTTTAGGTCCAAATAATTAAAGAACTACAGGTCCCAATATTTGAACAAGAAAAATTGCAAGTTTTAAACTTTGAATAATTATAGGAGAAATTCAAGTTCCAAATTTAAATAATTAACGAAACTTCATGTCTTGATATTATTTGATTTTGGAACTTTAAAACTCAAATTAAAATAGTTGTATGAGAACTTTAAACCTCAAATTAAAATAGTTATATTAAAATAGTTATGCGGGAACTTGGGTACTATATTAATACATAATGTCCCAAAATTTTAATGGAAATTGGAAACTTTAGGCTTCAAAATTAATTAAATATAAAGAGGTGACCCCATTATAGATAATTATGTAAAACATTTAAGTTTATTGCTTATATATATATATATATATTCAACAATAGTATATATACAAAACAATATAATCTTGTTAACGAATATACCTAATAAGTTGATAATAAGAAGTTGTGCAAAGGCATTGATAATAATTTAAAATGACTAGTAAATGATCCAATATAGATTGACAAAAATAAAAAATGAACCATGCATCGTTAAGATATGATTAGATGAAAACATGTCCATTAATAGGTGTAAAAGTTGATTGAAAGAAATAGAGAAATTCTTTTATTTTGTCAGAATCTCCCAAGTGGTTTTAAACATTAAAGGAAATATATGTTATATGTTAAAACATATGTATTATCTGACACTCGACAAAAGAAATCAAGTTAGAAAAATCACCACAATAAGTAAATTGAGAGAGAGAGAGAGACAGAGACCACAATTCCTTACGCTTTTCACTTAAAAAATAATTTAGAGTTTTCGTTCTAATAACATATTGTGAAAAATAAGGCAGATAGAGAATTGAGAGGGAGTGTAATCTTTTCATTTAACTGATATGTGAATATTCAAGGGGTATAAACCCCATTTATAGTAAAAAGTAAATTATCCCAAAAGATCCCATTATAAATGTGGGATACAAGTGGACATCCACTAATATATATTTTATAACAGTAACATTGAATATTTTTAATGGTTTACCAAACAATGTTAGGATTTATTTTATATCAAACTTATGAAGTATGTTATAGTTTTACAAAATGTAATGAGAAAATAAAAACAACTTTGGGTTCAAGTTTGTCATATTTTGTAAATAAAACAAATTTTTTGAATTTTCAAAAACCAGTAATCAACAAAAGAGACAAATATATCCAAGTATTATTTTACGATTAAATGAATACCTATTTTATAGATTCGAATTTTAGAGTTAAAGTAAACAAACTTAAAAAAGAAAAAAGATAGAAAAAATCATTATATATATATATATATATATTCTAAACACAAGGAAATAATTCATTTGATTTATCCATATATTTTTTTCTAAGAAATTAATAATCTCGTGGTTCCTTAATTACATAATGTGAGGTTAGATTTGCCTTTAATATACCATTCAATTGTACTTATTGTATGATAACATGGTTCATTATATTTCAAAGTCGTGTCCGAGAAATTTTATACGATGATAAAATATGGGTGGATGCTAAAAATGGTAGAGGAAATTAGAATTTAAAGTAATGAAATTTGAAGTATGTTGTGTCGTGCAACCAATGGGATTTAAAGTCTAAAATATATTTTTACAAAATGTGATGAGAAAATTAGAACTACTTTGGGTTTAAGTTTATCATGTTTTGTAAAAAAAACAGATTATTAAAATTGTCCAAAATCAATAATAAACAAAAGAGACAAATATATCCATGCAATATTTTATGATTGAATGAATATTTATTTAAGAGAAGAGAATTTTAAATTCAAATTAAACAAACTTATAAAAAAAAAGAGCGAAAAAATCATTCTACATAAAATAGACAAATACATACTTATACTAAACTTCAAGAAATATTTCTTTTAATTTATCCTTATCTTTTTTTCTAAGAAATTAATAATGTCATGGTTCCTTCATTACATGATGTGAGGATAGATATGGTTTAATATACCATTCAATTACACTTTTTGTATGATGACATGGTCCATGATATTTGTAAAGTCGTGTACATAAACTTTCACACGGTGATAAAATATGGGTGGATGTTAAAAATGGTAGAGGAAATTAGAATTTAAAATCACCTAAATTTCTCTAAATAAAGGAAGAAAAGTCATTATAAAAAATAATTATACATACCATGCCCTTTATCAATTATGAATATAGGAATAAAAGTCATAATAATTCAAATTTATAAACACCGAAAGAAAGAGAATCTGGTAATTGAAAAGGAAAGAGAGACGGTAGCCATGTATATAGATATAAGAGAGAGAGAGAGAGAGAGAGAGAGAGAGAGAGAGAGAGAGAGAGAGAGAGAGATTTAAAGGTACAACTATAGGCTTTGTATATGGTAAAATCATACTTAAGATAATCAACCCTAATAAAGTTGATAAGAAAGTAATTAAAGCATAATCACATAAGAAAAATATGTTTGTGGTTCGAAAGTCTGCCCACATCCACGGGGTGTTTCTCTCTCTTTATTGATCTCGTATTAATATCAATGTATGCATGCCCCTTTTTCCTAGGGTGATGATTAAATTTATAGATAAAAGGAAAAGAGGTTGAGCTGCATAGGAATCCTTGACCCTAGATATATACCCAAACTGGTTGGTTATATCTAATTTTGATATTTTCTCTAGGCTGGTATAAATAGTCTTTATCCTTTTATCATGATATATTTGATAGGATCATCGACACATGTTCTATGCTCATACGTGGTCGAATTATCCCCCAAAATTTTTCCCAAAGCACTACAACTAGCTGAGGGTGAATAGTTTTTTTTCCTTGAGTTGGATCCAAGATGCGGTTGCTGACAATGGTCGTCTATAGATGCCAAAGTAAGAGGACACAGTGGTCACTTATATTCGGATTTGATGATGTAATTTTTCTAGTTAACTTTTAGGGGGAACTTCAGTAATATTCTCTAGTATCTTCAAGGGTACAATGGTAATTAGGAAAGTGCTAACCCAAAGGGAGGTTGCATGCTCAAGCCATTATTTGGGGGCATACTGGTTAATGATGAGGTTTTGCATTAGAAGTTGTTCCATCCCACTAACACCCTCATCTCCGTCATTTCAGTTCACTATCCAGTACTTACATCTTCAAGTGTACTAGAATTCATTTTTTCCTCCACACTTTTTACATTTTCTTTTCTTTTTTGCTCTTTATATTTTCTGTAACATCTTTGAAAAATCTCTTTTTCTGCACATTTTTTTGTCGTTTATTTGCAAGAATAATGTACGTCATTAATGAAAATACCATTTAAGACTTTAGATGTTGCTACATTTCTTCTTGGATAAAGGTTAAGCTGTGATTATCTCCCTTAGATTAATATATTAGTGGAGGACATTGGATTTTCTCCCAATTTGTGATTGAAGATGAAATTATTTTCCCTCCCAATCGACTACTTCTTCAGTTCTTTCAATTTTTTGATATTATTCCTACCCAATGTTCTCCCAATACTTAGAGAATAGTCAATGTCATGAATAAGATCAATGAACTCTATGGGGTCTAACTAGGTGTCATAGAGATACATTTCCACTACATGTGGGTGAAGACCAATGAGGGTATCTGTTACCTAAAAGTAAGAAGGGTTGAGAGGCCTTTGTGTTTAATATTTTAAAATCTAACAAGGAGCACTGGTCCCATGGATTTGTTGTTAGGGATTGGAAATACTTTCCCATATTAGAGGTTGATGATCCTTATATGGGACCTAGCTGCCCCAAGGGTGGTTGTGAAAAATGTCTGGCCTACATTGAAGTGAAATTACTCGATTTAGTTTTTCTAATTTCCTTGCCTTGCACTTGTTATGAATTGTTGATATTTTAATGTGTAGATCATCGTAAAATTAAAGATCCAAGACCCAGAGATGTCAAATTTGTTGATCTGAAAAAGTTTATTTGCTCAAACAACCTAAAAGTACTCTTGTACACTAGGGTTATACAGATTACCAAAGACAAACCATTTTTAAAGTTTTCAATTTTATCTTTGCACCAATTAAACTGAAGTGTTGTCTAAAGAACTTATGAATTTTAATATTTACTTAAGCATGCATATACTTGATATAAAGAAGAATAAAATAGGAAACCACAACACAATGATGTATGAGGAAAACTCACAAAGGGAAAAACCTCAGACAACACAACAACAGAAGTTCACTACAATATAGGTCTATTACAAGAACACATTAAACTTATTCAAAGACTCAATGCCTTAAACCATTGAAGCACTTAATTGTTCCTTGTAAACTTATTTGTAGTCATTGTTGGATGCCTTCCAACAGCCACATAATGCAGGCGCTTTCCACATCTTGGTACGCAACCTATCTTACTTTTCCTTTTATTTGTATTGCCGTTGCCGCATAATAAAAATATGGTCTCCACTGCTAAAAAAACTCTCTAATATGTAGAGAAAACAACTTTGGTGCATTACACAAGATATCTCAAATAGACATATGTACGTGAAACTTGGATCTGAAACTTTGGGTGTAAACTAAAGTTTGAGAGGCTAAAAGAAAATCGTTTTCACAAAGACCTCTCTTTAAAAAAACTTGACAACACATATATTTATAGAAAACATAAAAATCGAGGAAACTCATCTGAACTAAATCATTAGGGTCATTCGAATGATTTGAAACATTTCATTCGATCAAACTAAAATTCGTTCGTACGACAAAGTAAAACTCGCTTAAACGAGGATCAAATGATGTTTGAATTAGATTTATCTATTAAACATAATTAACTCGTTCAAATCTCCTTCAAACAAAATTTGTATCCTCATTTGAATGAAACCAAGACCTCATTCGACCAATTTGTATAGAATCGCTTGAATGAGATATACCAGTTTGTTTGAATAACTTTAAGAATGAAAATATTTTTCTTCTATAATCCTTGTTCAAAAAATGCCTCAAAACATTTTGAAAATAAATAGCCAAAAAAAGTATCCATGGATCAAACTTAAATATACATTTATACCTCTTGAGATCCTATGGAAATTGAAAACAAAAATCAACACAAAACTTAGAATAATGTATACAAGGATTTTCTTGGCCGCTATAGTCATCAAATAAACATCATAGGCTTGAAGGACAAATAACTCAAATCCTAACCTAGGACCCAAACAAGTTTTGTCCAAACAAAATAAAGCCAATATACATACAAATTGACTCGATAAAAAATTTACCCTTACAAATCTTTCCCTTTGTCTTTTCTGGGACAAAATTCAAAATAAAAAACCTATTGTGTCATCAAGATTACTAAGACTCAATCTCAACCCTAATAGGAAAAAAGTACGAACGCTTTTACGATACAAACTTGAGTGTCTTTAATCTTGTGAAACATTTCCACATATTTGCTAAACCTACACACTTAACATACCTTTCAAATGCAAAGAGAATATAACAACATAAACCTCATATAAATAACAAACTCCCCGTAACTTACAAATTGTAATACCCCGTATTTTTGCGTATTTGAATTTAATTAATTTGGTAATTAATTCGTTTTATTTTAAATTACATGAGAGATGTAATTAAATTTAATTGAATGATAATATGTTCATTAAATATTAATTGAGAGAGAGAGAGAATAATTATTATTATGAATTTAATTTGCTAAGTCAACAGTAAATAATATATGGAAATTATTATGCTTAATAGCGAGTGATATTAGCGTAATTAGATTTTATCTCAACTGAGAGTTGTGTGTAGACTAATTGAGGTCGAGACAGTATAACCATGTAGAGTGATTCATATGATGATTTCGAGGTCAGGGATGATTCCTAAAGGGTCGAAATAGTTGGAATAGTATACCCAGGGGTACTGTTTAGATCCCGGGGCATTTTTAGACAAAATACGGACCGTATAAGGGTATTTTAGTCTTTCGGTAGCCTAGGGTAGATATAGATACGAATTTAATAGCTTTATACCAGATGTTAGATAGAAGGTACTAGGGTTAGAAACTCAAATACAAAGGGAGGACATTAGGGAAGAAAAAGGGAGAGTTCTTGGAGCTTTTGAAGAAAGTCTCGGAGCTTTCATCTTGTTCTTTCACCCCAAACAACTTGAGAAGTAAGATTGGAGGAGGAATATATCAAAACCAACTTGCTAATCATAAAATCAGACCCTAATGATCAAGGCAAGTGTTTATTCCAAATTATTTTGAGGTGATAATTCCCGTGTTGTTAGGGTTTCATTATTATTCGATAAATTGATATTCTTGGAAGAAAAGAATAATTTAAATGCATGTTTAGGTAGGAATTGCATGTAGAAAGATTTGATATCTATAGAGGATAAGAAATAAGAGATTATGTGTTAATAATAATGAATCTAATCTGGTTCCATGCTGAATATTAATGGAGAATATGGAAACCTAGCGTTTTTGAGGAATAAAGGATTCAATCCGTTCTTAAATGAAAATCATAATGTTTGATGTTAAAATTACGTTAGAAACACTCCTAATACATGTGGAAAGGGTTTGGGACAATTGGCTTAAAGGTTGGCGGAGAAACATGTAAGTTGTGTGAATGAAAATTATGGAAAAAATGTAACTTCGCAAGGTAGAATATGACTTGCTACTTTGCAAATCGATTCGGCTTGAGGGCGAATCAATTCGGCCCTACCAGAATGGCTTATTTTCTTATTTAAGCCTCGAAACTTCATATAAATAATTGGGTGACCTTTGGGGCCTCTTTAAATAATTATGAGGGACTTATGGGATTACAGTAGGACCTTGATAAGGGCATGCAGTAGTCTTATAGAGAGAGTTAATGCTAGAATTATTCGGGCTAAATTTGGGATGTAATTAATTCGAGAGATTGAGAATAAATTACGGATGTTTCGAATGAACTTCTTATGTAGACCAGTAGCGTGTGATTGAGTAAGCTACTGAATTTATAAGAGGGGTAACTAGGGACCTTAGAGTAGAGAATAACACTCAAATTTATACGGCGATGAGAATAATCGTAAAATAATAAATATGGTGAGTATTCAAGTGGTATATACTACATACAGAATGTAATAATTAGGTTGTGGGAATACCTACTGAATATATATATATATATATATATATATATATATATATATATATATAGGTTGTCAGTGTGCCTTTTATATGATTGATGTTATATGTTAAGATACCTATGCTACCTGTTATCATGGAGGTTATCGCGCAGTGGGCAATCCCACCTTGCCGATTTCAGGGAGGTCTGGATTTGTGCCCCAAAAGATAGAACTTTGGGTGGCTCACTATGTGTCATGTGTTAGTGTGATCGGCATGTCATTCGGGTACATTAGATATGTGCGTAGCCCAAAGTCTTAGAACTATGTTCGCCTCCACTGCTTGTTATTTGATTTTGGATTCGAGGAAACATGTTGAACCAATATGCTTGTATTTCACGGTGGTCATTTTGAGAGACACTGATATATGTATGAGCGAGATGAATATATATATATATATATATATATATATATATATTTATGTATATACCGTTGTGAATATCCTATTTACCTGTGATAGTAGATAGTTAGATAGTGTATATCTAAAGAATGAATTAAATAGTGAAACCTAACTAATTGATCAATGAGACTATAAGTGCAATGTTAATTTCAACTCTTATAACGTATGAGAAACATTAACTAACGAGTGAAGTATTGTATGGGCGATACAGGAACAAAAACATGTTCATAATCAGAAATACTTAAGTCTAGTTAGCTTGGGTAGAATATCTAAGAGGGCTAAGTAGAGACGTTAGGCATGCATAATAGTTGAGAGGTGAGGAGACTCAAGGGAGTGTACATGAACCTAACATGTGTAATCAATAACTAATTTTAAATTATGATAAATACTTGCTAAATATTTTCAAAATTTTTTGGGTTCTAACCCTTGCTATAAAATATTTTCAAAACCTTTTAGGTGTCGCCACAGGGACGCCAGACTTGATGATTCTTTATCGAGACGTATAGCTATAGCACTATGGAGGCTTACAAGGTTTTGATTAGACGCTTCTATCTTTCATTTCTAGTGTAGGAGTTAATTTCAATATTTCAGTTTGGGTATGTTTCCCCATGTAGACTTTAGTTATTCAGTTATCCAGTTCAGACTTGTATTCAGAGTATTTATTATTAGTTGGATTTATTATTTGGTTTGGGATTTTTAGATGATGGTTTATTAGTCAAAACTTTATTGATTTAATTACTCGAGCTAATTTGGACTCTAATATTATGTGAATGTTTTAATTCAATTTTTCACATATTATTATTATTATTATTATTATTATTATTATTATTATTATTATTATTATTATTATTATTATTATCTGTTTAATGCAAGATAAAATTTGGCACTGGCTTAATTAACTAATTGGTGATTAGTAATTAATTTGGTTTTCGAAAGTGATGCTAATAATGAACCAATTTGGAAATCCTATTTTAATTTAATAAAGGAATGATCACCCGGTATTTAATTAGGCTTGGTGTCACAGATGCTATCAAAGCATCAGGTTCTTGTGTCCATAGGATCTATACAACTTACTATGATTTTAGCGCACCGTTCTTTTGATATATTTCCCTATTATTAGGACTAATGCTTTTATCTTTATGTGTTTGAGATATCGTACTTCTGCTATTAAATTTAGTATTGACTATGAACTCATACTATTCGATCCGTTTTCGGATGACACCGAGGAGAGAGCGAGTGGAGAGGGCAGAGGTCAGGGAAGGGTTGAGGGAGGCTCAACAGGAGCCACGGATAGAACCACCAGCCACCACCGGAGATGATTTTGACTGTACAGGTGTCTAAAATAGTGGCCCAAGCGGCCAACACATCTATGACAACGATGGAAGCTCACTTCCCTCAGCCCTAGGCAACGTCGCCAGTGGCACCAGCGATCCAGGCCCATCCATGCCATCTACTTAGCAGAGAGTTAGGGAGACCTTCCAAAAGGGCCACCCCCTCGAGTTTCGGGGTAGCGCTGATGTAGTTGCGGCATGTTAATGGAAGAAGAACATACAGTGCCACCTACAGATGGTGGAGTGTATTGAGACGCAGAAACTGATGTTGGCTACTTTCAGATTGGCTACAGCAACCTTACAGTGGTGGGAGTTTGTGACCACCATTGAGGAGAGAGATATGATGACTATTACTAAGTTTTAGGTGCGGTTCGACTGCAAATACTTTTCTCCTGCAGTCGATTCAAAGATGCAGAAGAAGTTTGGGGAAGTAACATAGGGTGACAACTCGGTAGATGAGGTGACAACCCGTCTGGATAACTTTGTTCCAGATGAGGTGATTAATGTGGAGAGAAAGATAGAAAAGTTTATGGACAATTTGGCCTGAAAGATCAGGTAGCACTTGATAGGTAACCCTGTGTTGGTGACATATACAGATGTCGTCAATGTCTCTCTTGTAAACTTTCAGGATCATCGTTTACACATGAAGGGGAGTGAGAGAGGTGTGGATCCTGGCCAGCAGGGAAAGGCAAATGGGGGTGGTTCCAGTGGAGTAGCGTAGCAGCAGACAAGCAGTCAGCAGGGGCAGGATTCTCGATAGGGGAAGAATGCCAAGAGATTTAGGCATGGAGGGTATCGATCAGAGTGGAAGGGTTAGAGGTAGGGTCAGTAGGGACCAAATCAACAGTAATTTCCTTTGGGTCCTTAGGGCCTAGGTCATCAGGGCCAGAAGTGTCAGGGCCAGTAGGGTCAGAGACAGAGAGAGTTCCCAGGGCAGTGCTTTATTTGTGTCCAGTAGGGTCACAAGAGAAGATATCACCCATAACATGGTGGGGCACAACACTAGGGTGCCTAGTAGAGACAACAGGCTCCTCTTCCCCCTATATCACCAACCCCACCAGCCCTACAACAGTAGTAGGGCCAGATGCATTACGGGCGTGTGTACAACGTTTGGGACATGCCTATGCCACCAGCATCTCAGGCGCCGCCAGTAGTAGAGGGTACATTTACTATTTATGGGATTGAGGGTAGGATTCTTTTTTATACTGGGCATCGCAATCGTTTATTAAGAACAGATTTGCTAGAGCTGCAAGTTTATTAGAGACATCCGGTAGTCTCTTTATGTGTGTAGAGTCACCGATGGGTAGTGGTTCACTGATACACTCGATTTGTAGAGGATTCGATATAATTATAGGGGGCTGAGCTTAGCGACATACCTTCTAGGGTTAGACATGGATATGTACGATGTGTTTTTAGGTATGGATTCGTTGGCCGGATACAGGGCGATGGTAGAATGTTATGAGAGGACCATAGTGTTCTCCATCCAAGGATATGAGTTGTTCTTAGTGGCGATTCCTCTTACAGAGGGAGGTTTACAATAGGTAGTTATTATATTATATTGAGAAGGAGACCACACAATAGGTAGTTATTCCGTTAGACTCGATTCCAATTATGAGAGATTTTGAGGATGTGTTCCAGGAGATACTAGGGTTATCACCTAGTCGAGAGACAGATTTTATGATTGATTTAGTACCGAGTTTGAGAGTGATTTTTGGAGCACCTTACCGTATGTACCCTTTAGAGATGCATGATATGAGGGAGAAATTCAACTACTCTTGGTCGAGGGTTTTATTCGAGGGAGTATATCATCGTGGGTTGCATCGATATTATTTATGAAGCAAAGGGACAGTTCGCTTCGCTTGTGTCTGGATTACAAGGAACTGAACAACGTCATGATAAGGAATAAGTATCCATCACTGAGATTGATGACCCATTTGATCAGTTGAGAGGGGCGACATACTTCTCAAAGATTAACTTGAGATCGGGATATCACCAGTTACACATTCGGGAGGAGGATATGCCCAAGACCGCTTTCTTATCATGGTACGGGTCGTAAGAGTTCAGGGTGATGCTATTTGGGCTTACAAATTCCCTGACAGTGTTCATGGATCTAATGAACAGCGTATTCAGGGAGTTTTTAGACCAGTTTGTGATCGTGTTCATAGACGACATTGTGGTTTACTCTCGTACAGAAGAGGAGCACTCTAATCATTGGCTTATTGTTGTACAAATGCTATAGGACCACCAACAGTATGCCAAGTTTGGGAAGTGTGGGTTTAGCTATGGAAGGTACAATTTCGCAGACACATTGCATCTAAGAGGGGCATTATAGTTTATCTGAGTAAGGTGTTGGCGGTGAGGGCGTTGAGACATCCCACTACATCGATAGAGATTCTCAGCTTTTTGGGGTTAGCCAAGTATTATCGTCGCTTTATTAAGTGATTCTCAAAGATTGCGGGTCCGTTGATGAACCTGAATCGTAAGGGAGTACCGTTTGTGTGGAGTGATCACTGTTAGATAACCTTTGATGAGCTGAAGGATAAGTTGACATCAATGCCTGTACTTGCATTGCCTAGGAGTGGGGTGGAGTACCGGGTCTATACTGATGCATCCTTACAGGGACTTGAGGTTATATTGCAGAAGGAGGAGAGGGCTATAGATTATGCGTCTCAAAAGATTAAGCCCCGTGAAAATAATTTCCCCACCCATGATCTTGAGTTGGTAGCGATCATTTTTGCTTTGAGGATATGGAGACACTATCAACTGGGGGGAGAAGTTTACCTCATAAGTCACTTTAGTATCTCTTCACACAAAAGGATTTGAACATGAGGAAGAGGTAGTGGCTAGAGTTCGTGAAGGATTACCAGTTTGATATATAATATTATCCTGGTAAGGCTAAGGTGGTAGCAGACTCATTGAGCCAACGACCTATGGGGAGTTAGCGGAGGTATAGAAAGCGAAGTGGATTAAGCTTCGACATGGCGATCAGGTCTCCAGAACATGTATGGTTTAGCTATCACTCCCGAGATTGTGATGCATGTAGTGAAAGAATAGGCGGAGGATCAACATTGTCAAGATTGGGTACGGTAATTATTAGCTGAGGGTGCAGAATCTTACACAATCATCTTAGAAGGAGGCCTATATTTTGATAGGAGACTCGTCATGCTAGAGGATGTGGATTTGTGGCATGTAGTTATGACTGAGTCTCATGGGTTGAGGTTTAAAGTACATCCCGATGGGGATAAGATGTACTAGGATATGAGGAGATAATATTGGTGGATAGGGATGAAGAGAGACATAACAGAGTTTTCTCGAAGTGTGTCACTTATCATCTTATAAAAGTTGACCGTTAGAGGCCTTCAGGGATGCTACAGCCATTGGAGATTCTCGTGTGGATGTGTGAGAGAATTTCGATGGATTTTATTATAGGGCAGTCGACATCGCAGAGGGGTCATGATTTCGTCTGGGTAATAGTGGATCGATTGACAAAGGTGGCCCATTTCTTTCCAGTTCACATCGACTACGAGATGAGTTAGTATGAACAAATGTTCATTACTGAGATAGTTAAGCTGCATGGGTTTCTGATTAACATTGTGTTTGATAGAGATAAGATCTCTATGTCTCACTTCTAGAAAAGATTTTAGGAGGCCATGGGTATAGACTTACGATTGAGTACTGCTTATCATCCATAAATAGATGGGCAGACTGAGAGGGTTAATCAGATACTGGATGACATGTTACGGATGTGTATTCTAGATTTCAATGGAGGATGGGAGCGATACCTTCCATTGGTAGAGTTTTCATATAATAACTCTTACCAATTTACTATCGGCATGGCACCATTTGAGGCATTATATGGGAGACCTTCTCATTCACCCTCTTGCTAGTTAGAGGTGGGGGACAACAAGTTATTAGGACCAGAGATGATACAAAAGATGACTGCCAAGATTGAGCTGATTTGGGGACGTATTGGAATTGCTCAGGATAGGAATAAGAGTTATGCTGATGTTGGCCGGAGGAACATTGTTAGAGGTTAGGGACCAGGTGTTGGTTCATGTATCTTCCATGAAAGGGGCCATGAGATTTAGAAATAAGGGGAAGTTAGCACCAAGGTATGTGGTTCCGTTTCGTATCATTGACAGAGTGGGACCAGTGGCATATAGATTAGGTTTACTCGCGCACGTTCAGCGGATACACGATGTGTTCCTTATAGTGTTGCTGAAGAAGTACAGGAGGAGCGAAATATCCTTCTGGCATGTTCCTCTCAAGGAGATTGATTTCCATCCATACGTCTCGTATGAGGAGAGACCCGTGGCTATTCTAGATCATAGTCAGTGTAAACTGCGGTCTAAGGTGGTGCCACTAGTCAGAGTTCAGTAGAGACACCACAGTGTTGATAAGTCTACTTGGAAGTGGGAGGATGATATGCGAGAGCAGTATCCCGAGTTGTTTACCGTAGTTATGACCTAAATTTGGGGACGAAATTGCTTGATAAATGGGGAAGTATGTAATACCCCATATTTCTACGTATTTGAATTTAATTAATTTGGTAATTAATTCGTTTTATTTTAAATTAAATGAGAGATATAATTTATATGAATCGATGGATAATATGATTATTAAATATTAATCGAGAGAGAGAGAATGATTAATATTATGAATTTAATTTGCTAAGTGAATATAAATAACGTATGGAAATTATTACACGTAATAGCGAGTGATATTAGCGTAATTGGATTTTATCTCAACTGAGAGTCGCGTGTAGACTAATTGAGGTCGAGATAGTATAATTGTGTAGAGTGACTCGGATGATGATTTTGAGGTCACAGATGATTTCGAAAGGATTGAAATAGTCGGAATAGTATACCCGGGGGTATTATTTAGATCCTGGGGCATTTTTAGACTAAACCGTGAGCATATAAGGGTATTTTAATCTTTCGGTAGCCTAGGGTAGATAGAGCTACGAATTTCATAACCTTATATCAGATTTTAAATAGAAGGGGATACGGTTAGAAACTCAAAATACAAAGCGAGGCCATTAGAGAAGAAAATGAGAGAGTTATTGGAGATTTTGAAGAAATTTCACATACGTGTGACAGTAGAAAGTTAGATAGTGTATATCTAAAGAATGAATTAACTAGTGAAACATAATTAATTAATTAATTAATGAGAATACAAGTGAAATGTTAATTTCAACTCTTATAACGTATGAGAACGTTAATTAACGGGTGAAGTACTGTATGGGCGGCATGGGAATAGAGACGTGTTCATAATAAGAAATACTTAAGTCTAGTTAGCTTGGGTAGAATAGGTAAGAAGTCTAAGTAAAGACATTAGGCGTGCACAATAGCTGAGAGGTGAGGAGATTCAAGGGAGTGTACGTGAATCTAACATATGTAATCAATAACTGATTTTAATTTGTGATATATATTTGCTAAATATTTTCAAAATGTTTTGGGTTCTAACCCTTGATATAAAATCTTTTCAAAACCTTTTAGGTGTCTAGCCACATGGACGCCAAACTTGATGATTCTTTACAGGGACGTATAGCTGCAGCACTGTGGAGCCTTGCAAGTTTTTGATTAGACACTTCCATCTTTCATTCCTAGTGTAGGAGTTTATTTCAGCTTTTCAGTTTGGGTATGTTGCCCCATTTAAACTTTACTTATTCAGTTATCCACTTAATACTTGTATTCAAACTATTTCTTATTAGTTGAATTTCTTATTTGTTTTGGGATTTTTAGCCGATGGTTTATTCGAGAAAACTTTATTGATTTATTTAATCAAGATGATTTGGACTCTAGTATTATGTGGATGTTTTAATTCAGTTTTTCGCATATTATTGTTATCTATTTAATGTAAGATAAAGTTTGGTAGTGTCTTAATTAACTAATATGTGATTAGTAATTAATTTGGTTTTCGACAGTGATGCTAAGAAGGAACCAATTTGGATATGCTGTTTTAAATTAATAAAGGACTGGTCACCTGGTATTTAATTATGTGGGGTGACACATAAATCTTCCCCTTAGAGTATGCATCCCTCATAGGTTTGATCTCTCCCATTTTTGTTCGGTATTTAATGTAAAAACATACCAATGGACACTAGATTGGAAATCTCGATGATTATCATATCAATAGCTTGAAATAATTAGATTAACAAGGACTCATTTTGTAATCCCATTAAGCTTCAACTTCAAACCGTAAAAAATATAGATATTTAATTTTTCTCTCATTTTGAAGATATCGCGCTTTATAAAGCATCAATTTTAAAACATCAGCCTTATAAAATTTTCTTTTCTCTTGCATCCATTTTCTTTTAGGCATTTGACAATGGTAGCCTTTCGTGAAAAGGATATTTACTCCCTTCGTAGCCCTTTCCCATTGCACACTCATAAATTTTCACACAAAGCAATCGCTCGAGCAATGGTTCTTACATGAACAGATCCCCTATAGTCAAATAGATGTTTATATGACGTAACACCTTACTTAGTTCATGTGGCATAGGTATTTATAATCCAAAAGAGCACATGTAAAGTCTGTGCGGAGGCATATACAAAGTGAATCAATTAAGGAAATCAAGTTAGAACAACTCCATGTAAGAATGATTACGAATAATCCAAAGCATTGTAAAAACATAATCAAATGTTCTAACCACATGGAAAACATGGAACGAATCAGATTCAAACACACCGATATGCCATCGAAAATGTGATAAACCAAACTACACAAAACAAAAAAAATATTTTTGTATTTTTCTCACACAGGCCTTTCCTTCCACAATTCTACCATGTGTAAACACAAAGAATACAACCTTTGAGTTGACCTTTTCTATGTCCTTGGCATCAGTTGATATGCTTAAACACATGGTCTTGGCTTTATCAGCAAAAGCATTCGAATTATCTTATCTAATACCAATGTGACTTGAGTCTTTTCATTCATCTTCTAACTTTAAAAATCTAGACTCGATCAAAGATTTAAACTCTTCAAACATTAGGGATTCCTTCTTCAAATTTTCGATTATATGTAGAAGGTTATCTCGCCCCCCCATCCCCTTAATGCAAGTGAACTTATCCCTAAGATTACTCTGGCATACCCTCAAATTTTCCATAAATTTATCATTATCTTTTACATCACATTCTTTCACCTAAGAAACTTTAGAGTCCTTTAACTCTTTTTTTAAAACATGGACTCTAGCCTTACTCTCTTTCTTCGACACTTCTAAATTTCAAAGACCACATTTCATGTCATTGATATTTCCATAAAAGAATGTATCGTTGAGTTTGAAGGCTTCACAAAATTCATTATTATCTTTTAAGCATTAATTTTATTTTTCAAAAAATTCACCCTTTTTTCAAGTTTCAAATTCAACTTAGTTAACTTATCTGCACGATTATAAAGCTTATTAAACTCCTCTTGAATATCAAATTCATCCTCATAACTCAAGACTTTGGTTGACTTTACACTATGATGACCTATTGAGGGAAACAAACAACCAATAAGAGAAAGAGAGTGACAAAACAAACAAAATCCTAAAACATCACTAATATATTAAGCTAGTGTAACCTACTCTGGTGCCCTAGGGCTATATGGATTACCAAATATAAACCAACTTTTAAAAAATTTCAACCTTATCTTTGCACCAATGAAACCAAAGTAATGTCTAAATAGTTTACTATTTTTATTCTTTACATAAGCACGCATTTAGGTGATATAAGGAAGAAGAAAATAGCAGACCACATGACAACAATGTATGAGAAAAACCAACAATGAAAAATCCTCGAACGACCCAATCACACAAGTTCCCTATGATATAAGTCCATTTACAAGAAAAACTTAGACTTACTCAATGAATCGAATCCTTTAAGCCTTGACATACTTCCTTATTCCTTGTAAACTTCTTCTCAGTCACTGTTGGATGCCTTCTAATAACCACAGAATGCAGGCGCTTCCCACATTTTGGTATCCAATCGATATTACTTGTCCTTTGATTGATCTAGCCATCACACAACACAAACACAGTCCCAATGCTCGAAATAGTCTCCAATATATAGAGTAAACAACCTTGGTACAACATAAAAGATGTATTAATCAAACATATGTATGTGAAACTCGGATCTCAAACTTTGGGTGTAAACTATAGGGTTTGGGAAGCTCAATATTTGACTTAAAAAATAGTTTTCTCAATTACATCTTAAAAAAAAACTTGCGAACACTCCTATTTATAGATAACACCAAAATTGAGGTGACACAAAAACTGGGGAAACTCATTTTAACGAAATAACTAAGGTTGTTTGAACGAGTTAACGTATTTTGTTTGATCAAACCGAAACTCATTTGAATGATAATGTGAAACTCATTCAAATGAGGATCAAATGACTTTTGAATGGGTTTTCTCTGTTAAGCATAACCAACTCATTTAAAGCTCATTCTAATGAAAACTGTATCCTTGTTTGAACGAACTCAAAATCTCATTCGAATGACATATACAAACTCGATTAAATGACATATATAAGTTCATTTGAATGATTTAAAAAAATGTAATTATTTTTCTTCTAAAATCCTTTTACGCAAAATGCCTCAAAATATTTTGAAAACAAAAGACCAAAATTAGTATCGTGTGATAAAAAAAATATACTTTCACACCTCTTGAGATCCCATGGACGTTGAATATGAAACTTGGCACGAAACTCCTTTACTTGGCCGCTACGATTTTCAAACAAACATTATAGTCTTGAAGGGCACAACTCATATTCTAACCAATGACTCAAATAATTTTTTTCCAAATAGAATAAATCCAATATACATATTAATTGACTAATAAATTTATTTCCCTTACACAACCTCTGTCATCTCTTGACCATCCCCGATCGGCTTCACTCATGTTGTCCTACACTTCCACTACCACATAATTTTTTTTCTCTCCCTATAGATTGAGATCGAGAGATCCCAAAAGGTTTTGTGGACAAAGATCCTTCAACAACCATCACCTCAAGATCCTTAGAGTTTGTTAACATGTCCACCATCCCAATAGTTACCCCCTCATATTCTGAGTATGGAATGGCTACGAAGAGAAAGATCCATAATATGACGGGGGATACCTTTGGCCCCACATCACCAACTAATCAAGCATCCAAGGGAAAGGAGGTTAGGGGAGCCTCTACCTATGTGGATATAGTAGATTCCCCCGGTAAGACGTAATACCTTCCTACTGAGAAAGGTAAGGCAAACACTAACATTTCTATTTATTTGTTTACCCAAAAGTTAGTTGATGCCCCCAATAACAGTGAGAATGCCCTAGTTGAAGGGTAAATGACCATCACCCATAGTTGGATCTTGATATCTTGAGGCGAGATTATATTCATTCTTCCCAATATTTTGTCACCAACTTGTCCTCGAATAGGTTGGCCATGCATGCCACCGAGTCACTTTCTCTCGTAAGTGCTAAATTTTTTACTTTATTTTCGTTCTTAACTTCTCGTGGTTTGAATCCATTTTTCCTCCCATTATTTTACATTTCATGGGGTTCTTTGGAGATCCAACTAGAATAAAAATATGGCCGACTTGGGGAAGGCCTTGGATAAGGCATATAAGGCACTAGATGTTTCCCAAAAGAAGGACATAAAGCATGATGATTCCATGAAGGCCAAGAACACTAAGGTTGCCACTCTGAAGACCAAGGTTGAAGAGATCGAAAAGGATAGGTAGAAGTATGCCTAGTTATTGTTTACAGTATTTGAGTCCAATAATGTTACCTTTGACAAATGTTGGTATAAGGCCTTTGCCAATGCTAAAAAGCAACTAGGCTTCTTATAGAAGGCTTTCTTAAAAAAGGGTAAGGATTAATCCTTAGAAAATAATGGGGTCCTTGATGAGTCTGAGATATTTTCCCAATATGCTCCTTGATCCCTTCCCAATTCAGAGGAAGAAGAAGAGGAAGAGGTCACCAACCACTCCAAGGAGGACTTTAACTGAAATAAGGTTATTACTAAAAAATAGATTCATGTTATGTAGTTTAGCTTACGATCGTTTTGTAATTTTTTTGAATGTCTTGTGTCTTATCCTATTTTTACTCCTTGTAAGGTCTTGCCTCTCCTTTTAAATGGAATGAAAATCATTTTTCTCTTAACTGTGTTATGTATGTCTAATATTTTATAATTTCTTATATATGCCATGTGTTACTACCTTGGAATTTAAATTTATTTCTTTCATCCTTGTAGTTTTACAATCGATTGGTCCTAGTGCACGTGGTCCATAAAAATGGAGATCTATACTTTGTTCTTAGGGATGATGCTTATGATTGACCTCGAACAACCTTTAAAATTGTTCGTTAAGAATTATAAAAAATGGGAGTCTTTGTAGCGACCAAACAAAGATAATTAAAAGTCTTCAGGTTGAGCTGAGGTAGATCAGTAACATAGCATGTCTTTTACAGACTGAGAATATCTCCTTAAGAGAGGGGATTAATAAGGTCGAGAGGGATTTTAATAAAAATGAGACGATCAAGCATGGGATGCACCATAAGATAATGAGGCTGAGATATCAATTCAGGAAAGGGCCCCGTGTAGTCAAGGATGACGGCTACGATTAGGGTTAGATGGATGTCCTATTGTATTTTGAGGAGGCCAAGAAATTGGCCTATAAGTACGGATGGATAAATGATCTAGTACTTTCCAATGTACCTAAGGATTCTAATTTATGGTATTGGTACCAAGTGGATTCCCCCTTTTCTCGTCTTCCTCCTATTTTTTCTAAGGAATCATGGATACCAACTGATGTGATCCCCATCCAATGGTAAAGGACTACCTCACCAACCATGATGGTGATGAAAAGTTCCATCCCAATCTAAACACTGGACAATGATCTATTGTTACTAAGACGTTGAGTCAATAATGATGATGTGGCCATATGACCATGGTCGACCTTGTAATTAATGAATATTTTGAATGAAGTTTGACTTGTTTTTAACTTTATGTTTGCATTCTCCCATTTTAATTTACGTCAAGTATATATTCATTTTTTTCTTACCTTTTAGGAATGTATCGTCACACTATCTTAGGCCTAGCACCAAGTTATGGTAAGAATGTACCTGGTCATTGGGAAATCCACTCGTTCAGGATTTTGTCCGACCAATGTTGGTCGGACTACTTTATACCCACGAATCCAGCGTAGGTTTTCTACTTTCATGGGAAATTTATTATGTTTGAATTTTTCTAGTAATAAAAAATGTAACCTTAAGATAATGACTAAGTATAATCATTTCAATAGAGTATCAAAGCATTGGTATGATCAAGCATAAACAAGATAGGTTTTCATTAAGATTGACCTACCATTTGGAACAATAAAAAAGATAATTGCATTAATCAAACTTAAATATTCAAAAGGTTGAATGGAAATAACAAATTAAATTTTTTGTAAAAGCTTAAAAATAAAATTTTCTAAGGTTGTTTGCATTCCAAGCCCTAGGTATCTCCCTGTCCTCCATTGTTTCGAGGTGGTAGTCTCCTTGGAGGTAGTCTCTAATGACCCTAAATGATCCTTCCCAATTCAAACCTAGTTTATTGTTTGATGTTTTTTCTTACTACCAATGTCCTTCCTTCTCACATAGTCTCTAACCTGAAACTTCTTCGAATTAACACCCTTATTTTACTGGTTATCAATCTGTTATTGGTATAATTCCAGTCAAATTAAGGCTTGTTCCCTTCTCTCGTTGGCTAAGTTGAGCTCAATTATAATGATCTCGTCATTCACATTTTGATCATCCATGGTTATACTCATGTTTGATCTATTAACTTCTAAAAATATTATGTTCTCCATTCCATAAGCAAAGGCAAAGGGCGTTTCCACAGTTAACCTCCCAGAGGATGTAAGGGAGCTCATCCACCCATATATAGTTTTCTCTTTTCAACTTTTTTTTAATTCCATCTAAGACTATCTTGTTGGAGTCTTCATCCTACCCATTGCTCTGACTGTAATCCATGCAAGTGTAGCAGTGTCTGATGTCATAGCTATTAAAAAATTCTTGGAATGTGCTTAACTCAAATTGAGTTCCATTAGTGGTGACAAATGCTCTCGTCACACTAAAATGGGTTACAATGTTTCTTTACATAAACCTGATCATGTCGATATATCTTATGCTTGCCAATGGTTCCTCTTTGATTCATTAATAAAATAGTCATTCCTAATGGGGAGGTACTTTTTATTTGTAGGTGTTGTAAGAATCTTTCCTAGAACCCCATTGTGAAAAAGGCCATTAGGATGGCCAAGGTCTTGAGGTTATTGGCTAGGTGGTGGAGCATTGGTGAGAACATTTGTCACTTTTCCCACTTCTTCATGTAGGAGATGGTGTGATTTTAAATGCGGGGCCACCAATATCCTTCTTTAATAGATATGAATGCGGGGTTTCTCCCACTAGCATGGCTTCCACAAGCTCAATCATGTAGATCATGGAGAACTTGGTCAATGTTTCTTATATGCACACATTACAAATATGGTTCGGTGAAAGATATCCTATAGAGTTTCCTTACTGGGGATAAATAAAATCTATCGTTCACTGTTATTTGATGATCTTGTTTCTTGTACATATGCAGTGTGTCTTCTCGTAAGTATGTGATGATTGGGTCCATCCAGTTGGGATCCTTCAAGACGATGAGTACTTTATTTTCCTTATATTCTTTAAGATGCTCAACTGAGCTAGATACTCCACTTCGATCACTCTATTAAGGTCGGAATCGATAGTCGAATCCAAGGTGATTAATTAATCAGCTTGACTCTTATTTCCTCTATGGAATTATATATGCATAAACTTAGCAACCAAATTATAGGTAGTATAAAATTGTGTTTATCCTGAACATTGTAGTCTCAACTATCTGATTGTATACCAGTCTGGAGTCATCATAGCTATTAAGATATCTGTCACCAAGAGATATAATTTCCTTCAATCCACTGATTAGACACTCGTATTCTGCTTCATTATTAGGTGCTTCAAATCTAAGTCATATTCCTTGTTCGAAGACACTTGGGTCACAGAGACTACTCTTACTCCTGATCCTTTTGAATTGGGTGCAGCATCCACATACTATACCCACTTATCATGTAGGTAGGTCTCTTTAGTTGACACTTGATCGGTGAGTTCTATTTTATCAGGTTGATTCCCTCTGATAAATTCAGTGATAAAGTCTGCCAAAACCTATCCTTTCATGACAGTTCTAGGCTAACAATGGATATCAATCCTCCCTAGCTCCACAAACTAGTTGTACATCTATCCATATAGGTCGAAATTTTTTAGGATTTCCTTTAATGGAAATGAAGTTATCACTATAACATATTATTCCTTAAAGTAGTTCTTCAACTCGCTCAAGGCAATCATTAATGAACAGACCAACTTTCCCAGTGGGATTTAGCACATTTTATTATCTAAAAAAGTATTATTGACGTAATTGATCGAGGTTTGATGACCCTACTTTATGTATACCAAGGTAGAGAAAATTAAATGGTCGAACATTGAGAGATACTGATAGGCTGGATCTCCCAAAATTGAAACCTTGAGATAAAGAGGTTGGCTTCTAGTAGAGATTGATTTCAAGTGCCCTTGAACATTCACCATTTAGGACATCATTTTTCTTATTTTTAATATCTTAAAGAAAGGTTGGAACTTCTTAAAAAACTTAGAAATAAAGTGGTTGATCCTCAAATATCCCGGTCAACTTTTGCATGTCCCTACCAGACTTAGGTGGTACGATGGTCCTTATTTATTCTATTTGGTTAGGGTTTTCTTCGATTCCCCTCTGATGGATTATATAACCCAATTCTGGATTGGAATCCAAAGGAGTATTTATCTCTACTAGGTTTCATTCTGTAGTACTTCTGGACCTTAATAATATTCATTAAATTTACCACATGATCGTCCTTCTATTTCGTTTTTAGGAGCATGTCGTCTATATATACTTGCATGGTGTCTCCAAAATGATGCTTAAACATTATGGTGACATGCCTCTAGTAGGTTGCCCCTATATATTTTAGTCCAAATGGTATGACTATATAACAGTAGAGGCCAAGGGCAGTGATGAAAGATGTTTTCACCTGGCCGAGCCCAAACAGATGAGTTTAATAAAAACCAGAATAAACATTAAGAAAGCTCATTTATTTATGGCTAGATATATCGTTGACCAACTGGTCGATCTTTGATTGGTAAAAGCTATCCCTAGGACATGCTTTATTTAGGCCAGTGAAGTCTATACAGACTCTCAACTTTCTAGTATTCTTTTTTACCCCAACTGGGTTTGATATTTATTTAAGGAATTGAAATTCTTTGATGGACCTTGACTCCATAAGTTTCCCTATTTACTCTTCCACTGCTTTGCCTATTATGGGGTTGTTCGTTGTGTCTTTTATGTGATTGGTGGGAATGTCGATTCTACATGAATCGATGGCACATTATTTTAGGTTAATGTTAGGCATATCATATGATTGCGAAGTGAACACATCCTAATTCTTTTTTAGGAAAGAAATAAGCTCTTATTCTTCTGATCGATGAGACAACTGCTGATCAAAAACTTATTTTCCAAATAGGAGTACTCGAACATGACTTCTTATAGTAGTTTCAAACTCTATTCGTGGTCCACTCTTATGTCTTCTACCCCTTATTTTCCATAATTTAATTATTATTTGGAGGGGGCACCCCCTCCTTATTCCCCACTTTCTCTTTATTCTTATCTTATTTAGGTTTTATGGTAGTAATAAAGCATTGTCGAGAAAAATAATTACTCCCATGTATCGCTACTACCCTCGGTTGGTAATGCAGTTGATCCTCTAATGGTAGGTGGATGGGGGTGCCTTCATCGCATGGAGCCATCCTCGCCCCATATTTATATTGCATGGTAACTTAATGTCCACTACCAAGAACTCTATAAATTTAAATATGCTTCCTATTATTACTGGGAGCACAACCTTTCCAATGGGGAATCAACATTCATCATGTGAAGCTGACGGGAGGGATGGTCACTTCATTCAGATCTTCCATCTTCAGGTTGAGTTTATTGAATATCTTTAGTTACGGGACTTTCGAAAAACTCCCTTGGTCAACTAGTAACTTATCCATATATGCCAGTTGGTGATTCTAAGAGGAATTACTAGTGTGTTATGATGTGGAGTTATAAATATAACTAGGTTTTCTTTGGTGAAGATGATATCCTTATAATATTCAACTTCTTCTGGTCAATGACATTTACTGACTATGATTTTAGTAGGATCGATTTGGAAATCTTTCATAAAATCCAAAACCTTCTTCAACTCCGTCCTTACGACATTACCATGGACCTGATTTGGGCTTGAGGAACTATGAATAATCGTAAACTCATGCCATATTTCTTCTCTATCTAGGACGTTGTTTGTATTTTGATCATGCTCAGTGAGACGTTTGTCATTTTTATTATCCAAGTAGTCATAAAGGTGGTCTGGTTAGTCCAATTATTTTATATGTGACATGAATGCCTTACAAGATTCCATTTTGTACGTATGATCTTTATGGTAAGAACATATTGGTGTTTTGTTTCTCTTTGGTATGTCCCCGGCATCTTCCTTGGACATTTGAAGTATGGTCGATCCTTAATTATGTTCAGGATCTTGTAAATTGTCTGAATAAATATAGTGTTGATGGTGCGATGGGACTTGTTCGGATTTGACTTAACATCTCCCTTGGATCCGTTGTTCTTATTATTTCCCTTTATTTGGAGAGTTAACCTTATCTTCATTTGTTATCGCTGCTATCTTATTGTGTTCCTTCTATTACTCTTCCACTTTAGCATATTTCTTTATTCGAGACATAAGGTCACTAATAGTAGTATTTTCCTTTCTAGTGAGAGACTGGTGCAACATGGATTTTTTTGGTAGACCGATCTTAAATGAGGATACTCCTATTTGTTTTCATCCATTTTTCACCTCATTATAGGTTTCCTAATAGCACTGAGCATATTCACCGAGATTTCTTGGGGCTTTTTCTTTATTCTAAGGAGGGATTCCATCCTCTTTAGATGGGTGATGCTGGTGATGAATCTTATAATGAAGGCCTCTTCGAGCTGTTTAAAACTGATGATTGACCGATGTGGTAATTTCTAAACCACCTTTATGCAACACTCCCGTGACTAGAAGGAAATATGCGTCACATGAGGGCCCCGTTATTGCTCCAGATGTTATTGGTCCATTGATACTAGTGAACATGGTAAGTGGGATCAGTTTCTCATTGTAAACAAAAGAATTTTAATTTAATTTTTCAAAACATAAAAACATTTTAAATTGAAATAAAACCCAAACATCTCAAGTTAATTTACACCTTTAAATTAATCACCCAATTAAATTCAAGTTAAAATAGATATATAAAACGAATCTTATCATTTGAAATTGGTTTCAAGATTTCATCTTAGATAATTGAGATTCATTCCGAGATAACAAATAATAAATAAGCAGTAAATGTAAATGAATAAAGATGCACATTAGAATTAGAGGAATCACAACAAGAATTACATGGTTCAACTCTAAGAATGAGCCTACATACACAGGGTAGCTTTTAGTGCTAGGTTTCGATTGACCGAAGGTCTTATAATAGTAAAAATCATTCAATATCTTAAATTGGACAATTAGGATGTAAGAATATCTCTGTACATGTTAGTAGGTCCAGATCCCAATGAGGGATCTCTCCTTTTATAGTGAATAAGGATGATGGAATGTCTGTCAGGACCCCAATATGGGTTGGGTAGAAAGCTCTTCTTAATGGAGCACAACTAAGATAATTAATAGTTTATTTTTTTATCCATGAAGGAACTCTCTGGAACATGTTGGTTATCAATGGTGCAACCCACATGATCCTTATCTATCTGTAACAACATAATTGAAGTTAGATTCCATCTGGCATTTACATAGTCTGCCCACATAGAAAGGAAACCGACCTCATTATTTAGCCGAGGTTATATATTAGTGTTTGTTCGGTCGGGGCCCAGATATTTAACTTTGGGTCTTAAGGTGCTCTACAAATATGTCATAATAAAATCCCCCAAGTCTTTGGTTAAGACTACAAAGAAGTGGGTGGAAAGTTTTTGCAAATGGTTTTGAGTTGGCATCTCTTGGTTTTAGAAGTCCTTAGTTGTTCTTTAGTTTTGCATTTAGTTGCAGGATTTTCACTAAGGGTTTTCGATTTCTAAGGTTTAGTGGGTGTTGTTTTGGGTGTAAGTGTGCCGTTCATGAGTGAATCTTCAAGAATTTGGAAGCACGTTATTGATTTGAATAAAATTTCCATGGTGCCTTTGCTGCGAGGCTTCCCACCCCACTTAAGGTGCTTAAACTTGAGGATGATCTAGTGAACCCTAATTTTGACCCAAATTTTATCTTTTTTACTATGTCAGCCATGAAGTATTAAGTATAACACGTCAGAATTTCATACTTCGAAGATATTAGACATTGTAAACAATAGGGTTGGGGGAGAAATTATGCTGACCTGAGTAATTAAACTTCTTATGATCATATTAACTCTAAAGAGAAAGTTTTAATGTCTAATCATTCGCCTTTCACCTCTTATATTGAGGTTTCTTCAACTATTAAGGAGGTGGAACTAGTAGAGGTTCCCATAACCTCTTACGATCCTTCAACCTTTGATGTCAGGTGGTACATAAGGGATGTCTGAGCTGATGACCTAGCTGACCTTAGGATTTTATACTCCATACTAGATGATATGACCATTAGAATTCCTGACCTAGAGGAGAGAGCTTATGAAACGAGAGATGCCAATGATGTTTGCTTTCCTCTTTGGTCACTCCAAATGGGAGTTTGTCTTCCCCTCCATCGCTCAATAAGATCTATCTTAAAAGGGCATGGAGTGACCCTTTCCCAACTTCTTCCAAATGCATATACATCTATAGTAGGATCCCTGATCTACTAGAAGAAATATAGGGGTTTGACATTAATGGAGATATATTTAGGTTTGTGTTTAGTTTAAAGGAAAATCACAAAATCCCTCGATATTACTATTTTCACCTCAAAATTCTAATACCAAAATAGTCTAAGTCACCTAAAGTAGCAATCAAAATTGGAAAATCAAGTTTTTCTATATTTTTGGTGCATGGGAGTTCTTTCGCAATGAACCAAATAGAGGGATCGGGATTAATAGGGATTAGTGATCCCCATATTTGATTGCTAAGAAGTCCCCGTTATTGGAAAAGAGGTCGGTGAAGATAATTGGGAAATTTTTCACTTCAGACCCTAAGTATTTTGAGGATATATATTCCGCCAAGAAGTTTAGGTCCATGGTGAACTATCTGATCATCAATACCATTAATCTTAAAAATTATAGGCCATCAAGGACAATTAATCATGATGAGAAAATTTCTTAGGAAGAGGAGGAAAATAAGGTAGAGGTCAACTGAGTTGGAGAAAATTATAAAGTGGCCAATTAAGAGGTCGAAGAAGGTGAGATTTTTTTTACATCTGATACTATCCTTCTTTTTTATGTGATTTTGTAATTCATATCAAACTAATTATTAATTTTTTTTGTCCATTTTTTCTTCTTCTTCAACCCTAAATTCTAGCTCCTTTGGTATGGCTCCAACTAATGTTTTTAATGATAAATTGAAGAAAATTTGAGCTAAATAACTTGAAGAGCTTACCCAGTGGGTAATTGATAAAAAGGCAAATAAGGAAGCTCATAATAAGAAGAATAATGACAGAACTCGACTTAAAAATGCCGAGGCAGTTAAATTAGCTGCCGAAGAATCCAAGAAGAAAGGGTTATTGATAAAAGTAAAATCAATGTCTTTTAGGAAAGGCAAAGTTATATGAAAATACCTTTGGATGATCTGTATATTAAGGATCCCAAATTGCTTAAATATAACGCTAAAGAGAGGATTTCCATTGATGGCCAACCTTTTCAGAGGCGTTTGGGAAGGGGTGGGGGGCTCTTCATCTCCCTATGGTCATGTTGAACCTTACAAGCTTGACCTTCTAATGGATAATGAGAAACTCCTTGCAGATAAAAATTATATGCCTTTGAATTCAACTAATACTCTAGATGTCTTGGGCTATGTGGGCTATATCCTTGTCTTCCAATCCATGTAGAATTTGGATCTGCATAATCTTTGAAAATTTGCGTCCCATAAGGCATTTATAGTGAATTGAATGTTTTTAATCTCGATTGTTCTCTTTCGAATCGATATCTTTTTTTAGCTAATTTTTTCCATTTCTTCTTATGCAGAGTAACATGGCCATAATAATTCTGAGGGACAAAGATTAATCTTCCTTGAATTCTTTGATGAGATGAGGAAAGAAAAAAGGGTCTTGAATAGAAAATCAAAGTTCTTAAGGTTGTCCTCTCTAAATCTCATACAAAGCTTCAAAATGTTGATGACCATATAGTGACCAAAGTTAAAAACCTTAGTAAAGATGAGGATGATATCAAACTATTGCAACTAGATCTTAAGATTGCTAAAGACTAACTTGATGTTTTGAAAGATTAACTTGATTAGGCCTTGGTTATTTCTTCTATGTCTAGAGCAGGGGTTATGAAGGCCTTTAAGACCTCTGAGGTATACCTCATTAACAACACCGTGGTATTCTTTAAAGGATATGGAAAACTGAAAAGGAAGGTAGCTATATTACTAAGGTCATAATGTCTTGGGAGGGGGATAATGATGAAAACAAAGCCATTAATAAAGAAGAGTAGACCTTCATAAAAGCTGAAGTTGGGTCGTCATCCGAGGTTGAGCTCTAGGTAGTTGACAAGAAACTTCCTGCTAGTAAAAACTCTATGTTATCTCCTAAAGATGCTGTTGCTTAACTTCTTATTCTTTTTCCTTTTGCTTGTAATTTTTTTTGTAGACATTGTCCATGTATCCATATGTGATTTATCTATAGAATGGGAAAATTCTATGATCCTTTGAGCTTTCCTTTTCTCTAAAATTTTATTAGTATTAATGAAAACAGTAATTATTATTCATCACGTAATATATTTTATTTTATAAGTATTTTATCTCATGGATCTGCATGATTGGATCTAGTCAATTTTCCAATTTAACCGATGATTTTTTTCAGGCTTTCTATCTCCCTACAAATGAACTATTTTAGTTTTCTAGTTATGAAAGGTACATTGTTGAATCTTATCATCACAACCTCTTCGAAAGGGTTTGTGCAGTCAAAGACATGCATTTGTCAATTAGGTTGGCTTGAGTCATTGACCTAAAATTTATTAGTGGTCAAAGAAGTGATTTGGTCAATTGGATTGGCTTGAGCCAACCTGACCTAACATTTTTTAGTAGTCAAAGACATGTTTTGGTCAATTGGATTGGCTTGAACTGTGTAACCTAAAATTTTTGAGCAACCAAAGACGTGCTTTGGTCAATTGGATTGGCTTGATTTGACATGAACTTGTTATGAATTCAAGATGTCTTTAGCCGAAGCCTCTTGTCCTTCTCTTTGAATGAACTTTTAAATGAAACCAGAACCAATTTTGATAATCTTGAAGCTAAAATTGGCGTAATAGGTATTCTCATTCAATAACTTATATTTTTAAAATATTTATAATTTCCCACTACATTTATTTTTAAATAACTTAAATGACTTTGTTACTAATAGTAACTCTCGATATGCTCAGAGTTCCAAAGGTTCTTGGACAACTATCCTTCCAAGGTTTCAATTCGATAAGTACATGGTCGTAGGACTTTAACCATGCAGTAGGGACCATGTCAATTAACATCTAACTTGTTAGATTTTTGTGTGACCTTCTTCAGGACATAATCATCTTCCTTAAGCATACTTATCCTAACTCTCTTATTATAACATTTTAATGTACACAGCTGATGGGATGGTACTCAGAGATATGTTGTCTCCTTAACCACATCTATCAGGTCTAGATCTAACCTTCTTGTAAAACACTATTAGAGGAATCTAAATTGAGGACCCTTTATGTTAGGAGGCCGACCTCAACTAAAACCATTTTTTCCATTAGAACGACCAACATATAGGGCATTTCTCCTATTGTTGTCCATGGTATTCTTTTATAGGCTCACAACATTCTTTTCAGTTCATTTATTCAATTCCTTTTGGTTGAATCAATTATTTCTTCATTCCTTCTAGCAACGATCGGTTCATGAGTGTCATGGTCGATAATAAAGGCGCGGGGGATCTTATATCTGGCTATCACATTTTTTCACATAAAAAGGAAAACCTTTGCATAGGTCATCTCTATGAGTGTTTTGGCCTCTACTCATTTATTAAAACAATCCACTACAACAACCAAATTCTTGAACCTTCCTTTAGACTTCGATAGTGGGCCGATCAGAACCATACACCTAATGGCAAAAGGCTAAAGAAATGTGATCATCATCATCATCTCGGCTCCTGGTCTCTTTTGTATCACTCCAGATCTTTGTCACTTATGGAACTTTTGCGTGTATTCTACACAATTTTTCCTCATAGTTATCCAATAATATCTTTGGATTGATATTCATTTTATGAGTTCGTCCCTATTGTGTGGGTACCACACGATCCTTCGTGTATTTCTTTGACAAGGTTTGACACTTCCATGTGGTGAATACATCTCACCATTGAGAAATAAAACTTTTTTTGTATAACACTCCCTTTACTATGTCAAAGTTGGCTTCTTTGTAACGAAATCTTGTTACTTTATTCTGATCGGCTGGCATAATACCTTCCTCCAAGTATCTTATAATTGGGTCTATTTAGAATGGGACCGTGGTCAGCTCTAGAAAGTTTTATTCTTCTATATCAATGCTTATTCAAAATAGTATCACTACTAGCACAGTTCTGCTCAGATTGGCCCGAGTGGATGATGCAAGACGGGTTAAAGCATCTGGTTTGATAATTTCAATTATAGGGATTCTGATCATTTGGAGTGCTTTTATCTTTTGCAATAATAATTTTGCCCTAGTAAGATAGTTTAACATGTTATCCTCTCTTGCTTCATACTCTCCCAGAACCTAGTTTACCATAAACTATGAGTCACTGTGAGCCATTATCTGCTCGGTACAAAGTGATACAGCCAACTCCAGTCCAATATTAAAAGCCTCATATTCTGCTTCATTGTTAGATGCTTCAAATTAGAAACGGAGAACATATTCTATATCCGGCCCCTCATGTGTATTGATTATTATTCTAGCTCCGCTACAACTTGTACATGACGATCCATCCATAAATACTTCCATACAGGCAGCTCCTATTCAAAATCTCCTCAGATATTCTAAGTGAATTCTGCAATGAAATGTGCTGTGACTTGGACTTTGATTGCAGTCCTTATTTTATATATATTTCATATTCACCCAACTCTATCGCCCATGCTATTAACCTTCTAGACTTCTCTGGTTTGTACATTATTTGCCAAGGTGGGAGATTAGTGTAGACAACTATAGAATGGACTTCGAAATATTACTTCATCTTCCTTGATACCCTATCAAAGCTAAAGTTAATTATTGCATTCTGGAACATCTCAATTTTGTAACAATAAATGCTTTGTTTGTATAGTATACTGGCTTTTGAATTCCTCCATGAGTTCTAATCAGAGCTAAACTAACTACTGACTTAGACACAACTATATACTGGTGTAATTTTTCTCCACGATTGGTCTTGATAGCAATGGGGTTGATGATGGGTACTTTTTCAGTTCGAGGAAGGCATTTTGGCATTCCTGAATCCATTCAAAAGTGTTTTTAATCACCCTAATAATGGTAGGCACTTGCCGGTTGTTTTGGATACCTTTTTTCAAGGACGCCACCCAACATGTTAAGCTCTTAATTTCCTTTTTTACTTTTGGGAAATAGCATATTGGTCAATGCTTGGATCTTGTTATGGTTGGCCTCTATGCCTGTTTGATTAGCAATAAATCCAAAAAAATTCCAACGTTGAATCAGAATACATACATGGATGGATTTAACTACATTTAATAAATTTCTATCTCATCAAAGGTTTGGCTGAGATTTTTGATATGGTCATATGCCTTCATGCTTTTGGTCAGCATTTCATTTACGTAAACTTCTGTATTATTCCCTACTTGTGTCTAAAACACCTTTTTCACAAGCCTATGATATGCGACACTTATGAGGCATAAACTTCATATTTAAAACATGTTCTGTTGGGTGTTTACGCCCTATCCAAATAAATATCACAACTTGACACACTATAAATGGAAGTCTAGTAACAAGCATGGAACGGTTTTTAGGATTAAATTGATTTTGAAAATGGGAAAATAAAATGATGATAGGGTGAGAATATAATTAACACTAGGCAGTAAACTAAATCAAATGACAAAAATGAGATTAGGATCATTTCCTAGCATGGGATAACCATACGTATTGAGGAACTTGGTTAAAAAATAATTAACTGAGCGTATTCAATTAATTATAAACATAAAACATAAACAAATTGGTAACACCCCGTATTTCTGAGTATTTAAAATTTAATTTAATTTGGTTATTTTAGATTACACGCGTGGTATAATTTAATTGAATTAAATATTATGTTTTTATTGAAATGTTAATCGGTAGAGATAAAGATTAATATTTATGGACTAAAATTTCTAAGTGACTAGTAAAGGATTATTTTACATGATATCGAGTGATAGTGACGTGACAGTGTTATATCTCAATAGGGAGTCGAGTGTAGACTATATGAGGTCGATATAGAAAATTATTGTAAAGGAACTCAAATGACAATTTTGAGGTCACGGTTGGTTCCAAAAGGGTCGATATAGTCAGAATAGTGTACCCGAGTGTGCTGATTGGGTACCGAGATAATTTTAGACCAACCCGGCATCACATAAGGGAATTTCGATCATTTAGGATTCTAGGGTAGAGGGAACTTCGAAAATTAGAGTGTTATACCAGCCCATTTGAGTGTGAGGCTAGGGTTGCAACGCTTTAGAGAGAGGGAGAGGCTATAAGAGAGGAACAAGAGTAGAAACCTAAGCAATTTCACACCGTTTCGCACCACGAACGTCATCGGAATCGAGATCGGAGCAAGGAAAGGACTTCCTCACCATCTTAGAACAAAAATAAGACCCACTTCCTTAAGTCAAGTGCTTATGTTGCATAAATTTGAGCATGTTATAATACCCATGAAGTGTAGGGTTTTCAATTCATGATTTTAATGATAATTCTTGGGATCTGTGTGGGTATGACTCATGATTTGGAGTAGGAATTCATGTAGAACAAATAATTGTATGTAGATAACATGAAATCACTGAGAATGAATGATTAATATGAAAGAAATCTCGGAAAAATGATGAATATGCATGAAGAAAACATAAACTAAGGTTTTATTAAAATAATGGATTTTGATTTGTTATTGAATAGATTTCTTATCATCTTGATGTGTTATTTACATTGATTATTATCCCTACATGTATATTAAATGTTTGGGTATCTTGGATAAGAGATTGGGGAAGTGTTATGGAGTTTTGAATGAGTTTTAATCGTGTAAACCCGTAACAGCAACGAAGGATAACTACCTAGGGCTTTCAAACCAGTTCGAACCCTTTATCGAATCGGTTCAACATGTGAATGAGTTTATCTGCTATACAGTTCGGTTCGAATTACCCGTTCTTTCCAGATTTGATTTTTATATATCTTCTCATGAAAATTAATTGTGGGAAAACTTTGGGGATAGTTTAATCATTGTAAAAAGACTTAGAGGAGGTTAGTAGGTATATGATTAAGGCTTGGTTAATATTATTGAGGGTAAAATTGGGATTTGGGCCAACGATGCTTAACCCATTGGGAGGCGTATTGGGAATTTATGATTTGGATTATGGTAAGAGTGAACGATAACATAAGACTTATACCCGTAATATAATGATGTATGAATTACTGAGATAACTTAAGGGATGGTTGGGACCCTTCAGGTAGTGAGGTATACTTGGAAGACATGAAATAAACACTAGTGAGGGATACTTCCTGCTATCACGGTAGGTTTCGCACAAAGGGAGATCCCACCATGGCGATTCCAGCGAGGTTTGGATTGTGTACCTGAACGTAGAACTTAGGGCAGCTCACTATTTATTGTGTATTAGTGGCATTAACAGGTCATTTGAGTACGTTAGGTATGTGTGTATCCCAAGGTGTTAGAACTATGTTCGCTTCCATTGTGTGTTGTTTGTTTAATGGTTTGAGGAGACATTCGAACCGATAGTCCTTGGTTTGGTACGAGAGGTACATGGACTTGATAGCAGAGTATGCCTGCATCGTATATATATATATATATATATATATATATATATATATATATATATATATATATGTATTGTCATGTGATGTGTACATATAGATGTGGATATTCTACTTATGTGCGATGGTAGAAAAGAAAGTGTATATCTAAAAGTAATTTAAATATGAGAAACCTTAAATAGATGGTGCGATAAAATTAATTCGGTTAAAATGAATTATTGGCTTACCGATAGCGTATCTTATGGGTAGTATAGGGGAACTCAATGTGGTTAGTTTGATACTTAGGCCACATTAAGATGGGTAGCATGGCTAGGTGGATAAAATAGGAAAAGTTAGGTGTGCACTATAGATAAGAGGTGAGGAACTCAAGGGGGTGTATGCCGGACTAATGTGTCTATCTAATAACTGCTCGTAACACTGCAATTTAAATACTTGCTAAATATTTTTCAAATTGCCTTGTCAAAATATTTTCCAAAACATTTTAGGTGTCCAGCCACAGGCACGCCAAGCTTAATGACTCATTCTAGGGATGCGTAGCTGCAGTATTGTGGAGGATTACAGGATGACGCTTCAGTTATTCATTCATAAATTGGGATTTACATTCCAACAGTTCATTTTAGCATGTTTCCCCTTTAGCTTATACATTCTTTTTAGTTTATTTATCAGACTATGTTTTGGATTCAGTTTTATTTCCTTTAGATTCATTATTGGACCTTGTTTTGCGAACCGATAGTTTATTCGATACTATTTATTTATTTATTTATTTATCATGTGATTGGTTCAGACTATTTTAATTATGTTGATGGTTTGGTTATTTTATGTATATTCCGTGTGTTATTATATGTTAATGAAAGATAAAAATTTGGCACCAGCTTAACTTAACATAAGTGGTTAGTAATTTAAAAAAGTTTCGATAGTGATACTAAGAATGAACCAAATGAGATTCTTATTTATTTTGATAAATAACTGATCACCCATGATTAAAATAGGAAGGGTGCCACAGATGTTATCAGAGCATCAAGTTCTAGTGTCCATAGGATCCACGCGGCTTACTAAAGTTTTAGCATAGTGTTCTTTGACATAGATCCCTATTATTAGGACTGTTGCATTCATAATTACGTATTTAAAAGTACGCTCTTATGCTATTATATTTCTATTGACTGTGAACTCATACAATCCGAGGTCAGCGACGAGAGTCGATGAGAAAGAGGCGTAGCAGGATCCACAAGCACCACAGGGGCCAATAACAGCCGCAGAGGTGGTAGCTATTATGGCACAGGCTGTTAACACCGCTATAACTACCATGTCTTTCCACTTTCCTCAAGCCCACCAGCCACCGCAGCCAGTGGCACCGGTTGTCCAGGACCACACGAGGCCCTCAGATTGGCAAAGAGTCCGAGATGCATTTCAAAAGGGTCACCCACCGGAGTTTCAAGGCAGCTCTGACGTGATATTAACTTTCCAATGGAAGAATGATATACAATGCCACCTTTGCATGGTTGAGTGTAGGGATGTGCATAAGAATATGTTGGTCACTTTTAGACTTGTCCAGGAAGCCTTACAGTGGTGGGAATTTATTACCACTGCCGAGGACATGGATACTATGCCCATTGCTGAGTTCTGGGAGCATTTGGCCACAAAATATATTCTCCAGCCGTTGAGATAGATATGCGAAAGAAGTTCAATCAGGTGGTTCAGGGTGACCGTTCCATAGCTAAGTATAAGGAAACTGAGGTTTATGGATGGGCTATCATGGGGAATTGAGCAAAACTTAATAGGTAACCCCGTATTGAGGACTTATACGAATGTCATCAATGTCTCACTTATGCCTTTCTAGGATCATCCCTCCATCAGAAGGGAAGCAAGAGAGGGAGTGAGACTAGCCATCCCTACAAGGCAGGTGGGAACGGTGCTAGTGAAGCACCGTAGTAGTAGTCAGGTAGACAGTAAGGGATGGATTCCTAACAAAGGGATTAGGACAAGTAGTTTATATCTAGGGGTTACCGACCTGAGGGTGGTTTCACGTAGGGCCAACAGGGTCCTCAGCAGTAACATGTTCCTTAGGGCCGCTAAGGCCAATGGAATAATGGGGAAGACCAGCAGGGCCAAGGCTACCAGGTCTTGTAGCAGGGTCAGCCTCGACAATGTCATGCCCCCAACCTAAAATAGTAGTGGGGAACAAGTGTCTTGACATGCCAACAAATAATCTGACTTAAACTGTTTCCTTAAATAAATGCAATGGAAATACAATCACATGGTTATGAATCGTAAAATACTAAAAGTGAAGGAATTACGTCGTTAGAGATTTCTAAAGGAAACTTCATTTATATTAAAACTAAAAATGAGTTACAACTTAAGACAAAATTTAAAACTTATTGTAGGAGAGACAAACATGGTCTATATGATAAAACAAACATTTTACTTAAAGTAATAAAAAGAGCTCTAAAAGCTAAATCGTCAACATAGTCCTTTTTCATTCCATTCGCAAGCCAAATTATTTCCTAAAAAATGGTTATTCATACAACATCAACTAAAAGTCGAATGAGGTTCAATCTCCAGACATTCCATGTTTTTTCATAAAATTGATACCTATTCAATTTAGAAAGAAAGGCATATATATAAAAAGAGATATAGGAATTTACAGTAATATATATAAAGTAACAGACAATATATATATTTTTAGAAAAAAAAGTTCAAAATAATTGATTATTCAGTTTTATTTTAACGGCCATGTACGCTCTAATACCCAGACAAAAAGTGTTAGAAATTTTTTTCACCCGATAACATGAGAGACAAAAAATCATGATCTCTGGAACAATGCCTTGTTTTGGACACACCGATAATAAACCAGCTGGGAAGGTACCACCAAAATATTTTCACCCGGTAGTCAAGGCCAACATAGTAAGAGAGTTTCCATAGGCTGAGTCAATAATTTCAGAATTCAAATTAGATATTTATATCGAGAGATATACACATATAACAAATGACAAAATCATCGGTATCAGATGTATTTTTATAATAAAAGCATTTCACAAAATATATATAGTTTGCACAATATCATATAACCAAAATATGCAAGGAATGTCATAGACTACTCACGTAAAATAGAAGTTTGAAGTTACAGATATTGAGTCTTAGAATACTCGTTAATCTGAAGATGAAACTTCTTCTTGAACTTTCCCGCACTTTTTGTAACTATTTTTTTCTCAACTTTTCAGGGAATTTCGTGTGAAGAAATGATCCCAAGGTCCATATTTATATTTTTCCAAAGATATCACGATGTTGACACGTGTCTAGGTGACCAAGCTTTTACAATCGTGAGTCAGCATTGAAGTGTCGCATAATAGAGCGATCTTGCAGTCTTAATTCAGCAAATGGCAACACATGTTTTTGATTTATTTGTATGGATGACACGTGTAAGGCAGTGGTGGAAAAATACCACATGAGGTGTCAAGCATGAGGTGGAAAGGTATTAAGGGTATAAGGGTCATTTTACACATGAAGGGAAATTTTGGTAATTTCACACTATATATTTTTAATATTTCTTAAGGTCCTTTTCTATTTTTCATTTTGTTCCCTGAAACTTTCATAATTAAAATTAAGTCTTTAAAGTTTCATAAAATTAAATTTTCTACCCTGAAACTTATCATTTAGTTTAGGATGTGTCATAAAACTTCAATTGGACCCATTTTACAGTTGATTCTTTAAATTTAAAAATGGGCTTTCTCATATTAAGAACCTATAATATCATATTTGTAATAACATAACATTTATCAGATAGTAAGTGAGACGCAATTATAAAACAAACTATATATGAGCATATAAAATGGGGTCATTACATCCCACCCTCCTTATAAAAATTTTGGTCCCAAAACTTTTCTTATAGTAAATTTCAAACAGGCATGGATATCTCTCCTTTATTTCATCTTCCTGCTCCCATGTTTCTTCTTTAACGGAATGATTACACCATAATACTTTGACTAATGGAATTACCTTGGTTCGTAATATTTGATCTTTATGGTCCAACTTTTTATTGGATGCTCAATATGTGTCAAATCTTCTCTAACTTGAAGAGGTTCATGACTTGATATATGCGTTGGATATGGGTGGTATTTATTCATCATTGATACATGAAACACATTATACACACTAGAGAGTTCAGGAGGTAAATCTATTCTATACGCAACCGCTCCTATCCTTTCAAGGATTTCAAAAGGTCCTATGTAGCTTGGGCTCAACTTCCCTTTCTTCCCAAATTTGATTACTCCCTTTGTTAGTTATACTCGCAAGAACACATAATATGCTCTTTATAATTCTAATTTTCAGTGTTGATTGTCGAGATAACTCTTTCGATAACTTTGAACGACTCGAAGTCGGTCTTGTATCAATTTCACTTTCTCTGTTGTGATCTTGATCGATTTTGGTCCCAATAATTTTCTTTCTCTAACTTCTATCAAACATAAAGGGGAACGATTCCTTATACCATAGAGTGCCTCATAAGAATTCATTTGAATACTTGCTTAATAACTATTATTATATGCAAATTCCACTAATGGTAAATGATCATCCTAATTCCCCTTCAAATTAAGTACACATTCCCTAAGAATATCCTTTAAGGTATTAATGGTTCTATCAGATTATCTATCTTCTTGAGGATGAAAAGCGTTACTAAAATTCAATTTTGTTCCCATGGCTTCTTGTAGGATTTTCCAAAAGCGATAGACGAATCTGGGGTCACGATAAAAAACAATTGAAATTGGGATTCCATAAAGCCTAATAATTTACCATACATATAACTTAGATAACGTTTCCAAAGAATGGGTAATCTTAATGGCAAGAAGATGAGATGATTTAGTTAATGAGTCAATAATTACCCAAATAGAATCATTACCATTTGAACACCTTGGTAACCCTGTCATAAAATTCATAGTTATATGTTCCCATTTCCACTCAGGGATAGTTAGAGGTTCTAATAATACTAATGGTTTATGATGTTCACCTTTTACTTGTTGACAAACCAAACACTGAGATAAAAATTCTGCTATCCCCCTCTTCATGTTATTCCACCAAAATACTTCTCGAAGATCCCTATATATCTTTGTACATCCTAGAAGAAATGTGAATCTTGAGTAACGACCTTCCTCTAAAATTTGCCTCTTCAGTTGGGCATCACGTGGAATACACACTCTAATCCTGAACCTCAATATATCATCTCATATCGAAAATTCAATTTTCATTCCTTTGATAACTTCTTCTCTAATCTTCTTCAGTTGCGCGTTATTTACTTATGAAATTTTGATCATTTTCATCAACATGGATTGTACTTGTAAATTTGCGATTATTCCTCCTTTGCTATAAATATGTACATATCTTTCCATACTTCTTATATCCTATAACAAAGGTTTAATGAGACATACTAAATTTATTATGGACTTCCTACTTAAAGCATTAGCTACTATATTAGCTTTCCCTAGGTGATAGTGAATATTTAAATCATAATCCTTCATTAATTTGAACAACCTCCTTTGTCTCATGATCAATTTTTTCTAAATAAATATATATTTCAAATTCTTATGATCGGTATAAATCTCACAAGTCTCACCATACAAATAATGTCTCCAAATCTTAAGAGAAAAAAATTACAGTTGCTAATTCTAGGTTATGGGTTGGATAATTATACTCATATGGTTTTAACTGTCTCGAGGGATAAGCTATTACTTTTCCATTTTGCATTATCACGCATCCCACACCATTTTTAGAAGCATCATTATATTCAAAGATCCCCTGTCCCGGAAGGAATAGTCAAAATTGGGTCAGTTACTAATCGATTCTTAAGTTCTTGAAAATTATTCTCAACTTCCTCAGACCATTCATATTTCACCTTTTTTGTGTTAACCTAGATAGAGGTTTGGCAATACTAGAAAATCCTTCAACAAATCTTCGATAATAACCTGCTAATCCAAGGAAACTACGAATATCAATCACATTCTTTGGTCTTGGCCAATCTAGTATAGCCTCTATCTTCTGAGGGTCAACTGACACTCCCTCTTTGGATATGACTTTTCCTATAAAAGAAACACTAGAAAACCAAAACTCACACTTCTTTAATTTTGCATAAAATTTCTCTTTACTAAGGATTTGTAATATCATCTCTAAATACTTCTCGTGTTCTTCAATACTCTTCGAATAAATAAGAATGTCATCAATGAGAACAACAACACATTGATCCAAATATTTCCTAAACACTCGATTCATCATATCCATAAAAGTGGCTGGTGCATTAGTTAGTCCAAATGCCATTACAAGAAATTCATAGTGACCATATCTAGTACGAAAAGCTTATTTTGAAATATCATCTTGCTTAATCTTTAATTGATGATAGCCTGACCTAAGGTCAATCGAAGATAATACTTGTTCACCTTCTAATTGAAAACAACTCATCTATAAGAGGTAAGGTGTATTTATTCTTAATGATTATCTAATTCAGTTCACGATAATCTATACATAGTCTCATCGTCCCATCCTTCTTTTTAACAAACAATACTGGAGCACCCTAAGGCGATATACTTGGTATGATAAAACCTTTGTCTAAAATGTCTTCTAATTGAACTTTTAACTCTTTTAGTTTTAAAGGTAACAGACGATATGGTGGTTTTGAGATTGTTATAGTTCCATGAATAAGGTCTATCGTAAATTATATTTCTCTATTAGGAGGTAGACTAGCAAAAATCATCAAAAAAGGCATCTGGAAAATGTTTAGCTATAGGAATATCTTCTGAGCTAGGCTCTAATGTTTGCAAATTGGTAGCAGATGCAAGAAATCCTTGACATCCCTTCTTAAGAAAACTACAAGCATGTATTACACAAATAATACACATCGAAGATATGATTCCAGTTCCATCCAAACTAAATTTTGGTTGATAAGGAATTTGAAACATGACACTCTTATTAAGACAATCTACCTTAGCATGATATGATGCTAAGCAGTCCATTCCCAAAATGACTTCAAAATCTCTTATGTTCAAAACTATCAAATCAACAAATAACTTATGATTCTCAATATCTATGGGCAAGTCTTGTATACTAATGTACCTATCAATAAAACATCAGAAGGAGTTGAAAAAGATGTATGCTACGATTCAAGGGTTCAAGCATATTAGGAAATTAGTTAACAAAATATACATACACAAATGAATGGGTAGAACCAGGATCTATTAAAACTGGAAAATGTTGTGCACATATAGAAAGTGTACCTGACACTACTGCGTTAGAAGTGTAGGTATCAGAAAGTGCAAAAACTCTACCCTGTCTACCTTGATCCTTCATTTCACCTACAAGCTTTATCAAAACTCTTGCTGGGGTTAGGCCATATTTATCTGATGTCCTTTTTGTCCACATCTAAAATAAGATACCAAATCCTTATAACAAGGTCGTCCTATATGCATCTTCCTACATCGCTGACATATCTTGTTATTATACTATTTATTATCACTCGCTCCCCCAACAATGGATGTATTCCTAAAATTATTTTTATTATTCGGGTTGGTCCCTATTTATTCCCCAAATTTCCTCTTACAATCTCTAATTCGATTGTACTCCTCGCCATCCTTCTCAGCTATCGTAGCCTTAGTCATGACGTCAATATATGATGTCAACTTCAGGATGGAAATTCAACTACGAATATTCAACCTTATGCCATGTTCAAAATTCTTGGCTTTTAAAATATCAGTTACCACAACATGAGGGTCAAAATGGGATAACTCAGTAAACTTTGCCTCGTATGGACTAATCGTTATATTCCCTTGAACTAGACTCATGAAGTCAGTTGTCATTTCATCTTTAACCATTTCAGGAAAATATTTCTCATAAAATATCATTAAGACGTCATTCCAACCTATGTAAGTATTCCTTTCCTCGTGTATTCTCTTAGTTATTCTGCACCAATGTTCGGCTTCACCTTCTAATATAAACGTTGCAAATGAAATACTTTGTTCATCTTTACACTTAAGAACATTGAGTATCTTTTCTATTTGCATCACCCAACTTTCTACTTCATTAGGGTTATGAGTACCTTTAGAAGATGGTAGATTCAACTTCTTAAACTGTTGAATAGTACATTTACTTAGTTCGGGATTCCTTCGTAATCCATTATTCACTTGATGCTCCACAATCTTTGCTAGACTTTCAATCTTCTTATATGTAAATTTTAGTCCTTCCATACTTGTACCACTAGTTCCCAGATTTGATATTGTGTTTTTCATTTTCTACAGTCATGGCCAAACGTAAGATGTATTATACTATCCCAAGATTGCAATTTAGAAAAACAATTATATATATTGTAATACATATGAAGGGTTATCACATAAGTTGGATATTTAATCCAATATCCTATGTATGGAAACTTAAAATCCATAACGTTCAAAACTTATGTTCAGTAGTTTACGGGTTCATAATCTATGCTCTGATACTACCTCTGTTACGACCATGACCCAAAATAGTAGTAGGGAACAAGTGTCTTGACATGCCATCAAGGCAACACATATTCCAACTTAAATTGCAAAGGAAATACAATCACATGGTTATGAATCGTAAAATATTGAAAGTGAAGGAATTATGTCGTCAGAGCTTTTTAAATGAAACTTCATTTATATTAAAAGTAATAACGAGTTACAACTTAAGACAAAATTTAAAACTTATTGCAAGAGAGCCAAACATGCTCTATATGATAAAACAAACATTTTACTTAAAAGTAACAAAAAGAGCTCTAAAAGCTAAATCGTCAACATAGTCCTTTTTCATTCCATTGGCAAGACAAATTATTTCCTGAAAAATGGTTATTTATACAACATCAGCTAAAAGCCGAATAAGGTTCAATCTCCATTCATTCCAGGTTTTTTCAAACAATTGATACCTATTCAAATTATAACATAATGCATATATATATAGATAGAAATATAGAAATTTACAGTAATATATATAAAGTAACAAACAATATATATTTTCAGAATAAACAGTTCAGAACAATTGAGCAATATGTCAATCATTCAGTTTTATTTTAATGGCCATGTACGCTCTAATACCCAGACAAAAAGTGTTACCAAATGTTTCCACCCGAAAAACATCACAGACATAAAATCATGATCTATAGAACAACTCCTTATTGTGGACACAGTATCAATAAACTAGCTGGGAAGGTACCACCCAAATATTTCAACCCGGTAGTCAAGGCCAACATAGTAAGAGAGTTTCCATAGGCCAAAACAATAATTTCAAAATTCAAATTAGATGATTTTATCGAGAGATATACATATATAATAAACAAGGGAATCATCGGTATCAGATGTGTTTTGAGAATAAAAGCATTTCAAAAAATATCTATAGTTTTCATAATATCATATAATCAAAATATGCAAGGAATGTCTTAGAGTACTCACCTAAAACAGAAGTTCGAAGTTACAGATATTGAGTCTTGGATCACTCGTTAATCTTAAAGTTGAAACTTCTTCTTAAACTTTCCCGCACTTTCTCTCACTATTTCTTTCCAAGATTTCAACGAATTTCGTGTGAATAAATGATCCTAAAGTCCCTATTTATAGTTTTCCAAAGATATAACAGTGTTGACACGTGTCTAGGTGACCAAGCTTTTAAAATGGCGAGTCAGCGTTGAAGTGTCATGCAACGGAGTGGTCTTGCAGTCTTAATTCACCAAACGACGACACATGTTTTAGCTTTATTTATATGGGTGGCACATGTAATGTGGTGGTGGAAAAATATAACATGAGGTGTGAAGCTCGAGGTGGAAAAGTATTAAGGGTATAAAGGCTCATTTTACACATGAAGGGCATTTTGGTAATTACACACTATATATTTTCAATATTTCTTAGAGGTCCTTGAAAATATTTATTTACACAAAGGTCCTTTTTTAGTTTTCATTTGGGCCATTAAAACTTTCTTAATTAAAACCAAGTCCCTAAAGTTCAATTAAATTATATTTTCTACCCCAAAACTTATCATTTAGCTTAGGATGAGTCATAAAACTTCAATTTGACCGATTTTATAGTTATTTCTTCAAATTTAATAACGATTTTTGTCATATTAGGAGCCCATAATATCACATTTGTAATAACATAACATTTATCAAATAGTAAGTGAGACGCAATTATAAAAACAAACTATATATGAGCATATAAAGTGGGGTTATTACAGACAGGGCCATCAGGGTCAGAGGTAGAGAGAATTCTCGAGCTAGTGTTTTATCTATGGACAACGGGGCCACAAGAGGAGTGATTTCCCATAGGAGGGTAGATCACCACAGCAACAGGGTGCCCAGCAAGTGAACTTACCCCCGACTGCACATGCACTACGAGTCCCATCGTAACAGGGGAAATTATGGTACGGACATGTTTATAACGTTCGAGATGCAGTCATATAGCAGGACCCATAGGCACCACCTATAGTAGAGGGTATGTTTCCTATTCATAGGCTTGAGGGTAGGATTTTATTTTATATGGGGTAATTACACTAATTTATAGAGACCAGAGTTACACGAGCTATCGGTCTATTAAAGACAACCGATAGTCTCCTATTTTGTGTAGAGTTACCGTTGGGTAGTGAATCTCTTATACACTTGATTTGTAGCGGTGGGAATATTGATGTGGGGAGAGTATGTTTAACCACAGGACCTTCTAGTGTTAGATATGTAGGGGTATGGTGTCATTTTTGGTATGGATTAGTTAACTGGATACCGGGAAATGGTGGGTTATTTCAATAGGACCATTGTGTTCTCTATTCCAGGGCATGAGATGTTCCTAGTGGCGATGCCATTTTCGAAGGGAGAGTAGAGAACACATTTGTATTACATTGAGGAAGATATCTCATAGGAGGTGGTTATCTCTTTAGTCTCGATTTCGATGGTGATGGAGTTTGAGGATGTGTTCCAAAAGATACTCGGGCTGTCGCCTATCTAGGAAATTGAATTCAATATTTATCTAGCACCAAGTACGAGGCCTATTGCCCAAGGCTCTTATCACATGGCCCCATCATAGATGCGGTGGGTAAGAGAGAAGATTCAGTAGCTTCTGGGGTAAGGGTTCATTAGACGGAGTAGATCATTATGGGGTGCGTCGGTGTTATTTGTCAAGAAGAAGGATGGATAACTTTGATTATTTATAGATTACAAGGAGTTGAACAAGGTAACGATCCAAAATAATTACCCGTTGACTTGGATCGATGATCTGTTCAACCAGTCGAGGGGAGTAGCTTATTTCTTTAAGATATATTTGAGGTCATAATGTCATCAGTTGCACACCAGAGAGGATGACGTTTCTATGACTGCTTTTCTGACATGGTATGGGTCATATGAGTTTAGGGTGATGTCAATTGGGCACACTAATACGCCAGCAGTGTTCATGGATTAGATGAATCAGGTTTTCAGAGTGTTCCTTAACCATTTCATCGACTCTATTTTAGTTTACTCTCATTCTAAGGATAAGCATGTCGAGCATCCGTGGATGGTTTTATAGACACTACGGGATCACCAGTTGTATGCCAAATTTGAGAAGTGTGGATTTTGGCTTTGGGAGGTATTTTTTATGGGCCACATTGTGTCTGATAGGGATATTGTTATTGATTCGAGTAAGATATTAGTGGTAAGGGAATGGGGATATCCTGCGACACCGACCGAGGTTTGTAGTATCTTGGGGAAGGTCTAATATTATCAGCGATCCATTAAGGGTTTCTCGAAGATTATGGGTCCACTGATGAGCCTGAATCTCAAGGGGGTGCCATTTATTTGAAACGACCATTGTCAGTTATCTTTCGATGAGCTAAAGGATAAAATGACCTCGACACATGTTCTTTCATTGCCTAGGGGAGGAGTGGAGTATCGTGTTTATAGAGATGCATCTTTGTAGGGACTTGGGGTGTACAAAAATAGGAGGAGAGGGCTATATCTTATGTATATCGTAAGATTAAGACCCACGAGGGTAATTACCCCACGCATGACTTGGAGTTAGCAACGGTTGTGTTTACCTTGAGTATTTTAAGGAATTATGTTTTTGGGGGAGAAGTTTACTTTGTTCAAGGATCGTAAATCACTTCAGTATTTATTCACGAAAAAGGATCTAAACATGAGGCAGAAGAGATGGTTGGAGTTATTAAAGGATTACCATTTTGAAATTCAGTATTATCTTGGGAAGGCAAAAGTAGTGGCTGAAGTGTTGAACTAACGGTCTGCTTAGGAGGTTGCAGAGGTTTGGGAGGCAAAGTTGAGAGAGTTTTGATATGATGACAAAGTTTCCCGAGCTTGTATGTCTGTATTTTCTATCACACTTGAGATTTTAATGAGGGTGGTGAAAGCACAGGTATGGATCAGTACTTTCAGGACATAGTTCGCCAGTTTCTAGATGAAGGGGCGGAGTCTTATTCAATTAGTTCTAAGGGAGGATTTCACTTTAGTGGGAGACTCATAATTCCATAAGATGCGGATTTGAGACATGGAGTGATGTCAGAGTCTCACGGGTCGAGGTTTGAGGTACATCCCACTGGGGACAAGATGTATCAGGACATGCGTAGGCAATATTGGTGATCAGGGATGAAGCAGAGCATAATGGAGTTTATCTCGAAGTGTGCGACCTTCCATCTAGTGAAGGTAGATCGCAAGAGACCAACAGGGATATTACAGCCACTCGAGATTTCAGTGTCGAAGTGGGAGAGTATCTCCATGGATTTTATTATCGGGTTACTAATATCGCAGAGAGGTCACAAATCCATCTGGGTGATAGTGTATAGGTTGACTAATGTGGCCCAAATTCTTTTGGTTCATATGGATTTTGAGACGAGACAATATGCACAGTTATTTATTGCTGAGATAGTGAGGCTGCACGGGGTCTCAATTAACATTGTGTCGAATCGGGACAAGATTTTTTTGTACCATTTTTGGCAAAGTTTTCATGAGGCTATGCACACAGATTTATGTTTGAGCATGGCATGTCACCTATAGACAGATGGACAGACAGAGTGGGTTAATTAGGTGTTAGAGGATATGCTAAGGATGTGCATAATTGATTTTGGGGGACGATGAGAGTAGTGCCTTCCATTGGTAGAGTTCGCATATAACAACTTCTACCAGTTCACCATCGGCATGGCACCATTTGAGGCACTGTGTGGAAGGCCTTCTCGTTCGCCCACTTGCTGGTTAGAGGTGGGGGAAAATAAGCTATTGGGGCCAATTATGATTCAGGACACCACTTCCAAGATTGAGTTGATTCGAGGGAAAATTCTTAAGATAGGCAGAAGAGTTATGCTGATGTAGACAGGAGGCACATAGAGCTAGAGTTTGGTTACCAGGTTTTTGTATGGGCGTCTCCTATGAAGGGGGCTATGAGTTTCGACAAGAAGGGGAAGCTAGAACTGTGACAACCCGAATATAATTATGATTAAATATGATCAAATCATGATTAGCTTATGTGATATGAGTAGTGTGTTATTAATATATATGATGTTAAGTCATTATGTTTAGTTTAATCCTACCTTCATGAAGCTTGAAATATCGAATTAGTTACAAATGTGAAATTTTAAAGTTTTCGATAGGAATGTTCCCGTTGGAGGCTAGTTTTGACCTTTACGACATAACAATGAACTTGAGGTGTAAACTAGATATTTGTAGATATACGAGTTAGGTTTATAACAAAACAAACAGTTAATCGAACAGACATCCGAGTGGGCAGATATTGTCTTTTTACGAAGAGGGGGTAAAGTAGTCATTTAGCCTTAAATGATATTTTGTTTTATATAATGCCACATGTAATATTTTGATTGGACCAAGAGGGGGTGGCCTTATGCCGACTTAAAACCCTTGAATTAAGCTCTTCCTTCAGCATATTTCATCCATGGAAGAGTTTTAACCAAAGTAAAGAGAGTTTTGAAGTTTAGGAAGAAAGTGTGAGGAGAAATTAAAGAAAAATTCATAGAAAAATTACGTAAAACCCCCTAAGGTATTTCCATCCATAAATCTTGTTTATTTTTTTATATTACTTATTTAAATGATTGAACTAATCATTTTTGTACTGAAATTCCATGTCTTGATGTGTACTTATGGATAGATGCAAGTTTAAGCAAACTTGAATGTGTAAACCCTTGAGATTGTTTTGTTTAGGAACCTTGTTTATTAAAACTTCCATATATTTATCTATACTAACTGGAATTGATTGATTCCAATTGGATATTAACCTAGACTCATATATGTATGACATAACCTAAAATTATGTGAAAATACCAATAAATGATTATTTGGTGAGAGTTTGAAGTTCGGGTATGAAATCTCCCCTAAGAATGAAAGTATGCCTGCTATGTGTTCAATGTTTTGCTTGACATAGTAAATGAACTCTGAAAATTATGAAATTTTAATTTTGTATTGTTCAACATGTTTAATGATGTTGGGTGAAATATCATATAAATTTATGATGTAGAAAAATTATGGAAATTCCTGGAAGTTGAATGAATGATAAAAGAGCCTATAGGGCAGATTTGCAATGTGGCAAAGAAATGGGCATATCTTACTCTAGGAGACTTGAAATGATGTACCGTATTTTGTATTGGAATACTAATAAGACAAGGATTGAATTACCAGGAATAAAATAATTTATATTTGGCCTATGATTTGTATATGTTAAATATATTAACATGGATTTGGATGGAACTTCACTTGTGATAAACGGTTTGAATGGAATCATATGATGCTTATGGATTGAATTATGTTTAAATCATTCTTTGTATTATTGATATTCTTATGATGATACTAATATTGTTATAATGATAAGAAGGGAAGAAGAGCTGATTGAACAAATACCGGATAAAGGCAAGGGAAAAGCCATTTAAACTGTCGAGGTGAGTGTACTTTTGATTTATTTCATATATAAATATGGATATAGCTCTAAGAGAGGATTTGTTTGAATACTTAAGTATTCAGGATTTGTTTGGATATTAAAATATCCAGGATTGGTTGGGTCTTATGATCCAGGATTAGAATTGGACAAAGATCCAATGATTTGTTGGAACTTATGTTCCAGGATTTGTTATTGCCAATGGGCAGAATTATTTGGATCTTATGATCCAGGATTTGTTATTGCCAATGGGCAGGATTTTTCGGATTTTATATCCAAATATTCGATATAGAATTGTTATTTCATTATAGGAAAGGAGTACCTCACTAAGCTTAATGCTTACGGTTTATATTTTAACAATTTTAGGTTTGTATGCTACCAGCTAGAATACCATATGACCGGTAACTTTGAGAGTTGCACCGTTGGAAAGAGCTGGGGTTTAAATATGGGGATTTTATCATTGTCACACTGAAGATTTTAATTTACTCACACATTGTATATATTGCGTTAGTATGGATTGAGTTGACGATTGTGAAATTTTATCATAGTTAATCATAGTATTGTATGTCCGGTTAATTATGACTCTGATATTGATTTCATTATGGTATAATAATATTATGTTCATTATACACAGTGTGTAGAAAAATATGTTATAAATGAAGTATATTTTCCAATGGGCTCAAGATTATGATCCAATTATTCCAATAACAAATGATTAGTATGGATATTGGGTTTGGGGTGTGACAATTAGTGGTATCAGAGCGTGGTTATTAATTATGGACGTGTGTGACGGTTAGATGGCAGTATTGAGTTGATTTGATATTTATGAATTGTTTATGTACTAACCGATAGTTTAATATTATAAAATGTTTATATTGGTTTTTAGAACTTTGTTGTATTACAGATAATTCCAGATGGAACCTGGGAATGGACAACATAGAGAAGAGGGAGTGGCTTCTCGTACAGACAATACTGAAGTAGAGCAGAGTGTTGCTGGAAGGGCTAGAGAGGAAGAATAGCCTACAGAGATGTAAATAATGGCACAAGCAATGATGAGGATGGCAGAGTAACAAGAAAGAAATATGGCACAAATGGCAGAACAACAGGCTAGATATCTAGAATCAAAGATTGTGGCTAGGATTGAGAAAGAGGCAAGGAAGGTAATGAAAGATTCCATGCATGAGAAGTTTTTAAAGTTGAATCCTCCAGAATATTCAGGGTCAGTTGAACCTAAAGAAGCTGAGATGTGGGTCAAAGATCCAGAAACTATCTTTGCAGTTATGAATGTTCCAGATAACATGAAAGTGAATCTAGCTGTGTTTAAGCTCAAAGGAGAGGCGAAGTATTGGTGGGAAGCCAGCAACCATTTGGTGCCCAGGATGGAAGGTACTTATGTCATTACTTGGGCTGAATTTATTAAAACTTTGTATGTTAAGTATTTTCCTAAGGTTTATAGGAGGGAGAAGCTGAGGGAGTTTATAAATTTAACCCAAGGGAAAATGTCTGTGAGGGAGTATGATCTAGATTTGCTACTAAGTATGTGCTGGATGAAGAAGATACGTGTAGTAAGTTTCAAGATGGACTGATTTGTCCTATTCAAAATAGAGTGGCCACTTATGAGTTAGAAGATTATGCTTCTCTGGTAAACAAAGGCACGATAGAAAAAAGGCAAATGAACCAAGGGTTGGCAAGTAGGGAGAGTTTTAAGAAGGGTAGATTCGATGCATTTCACTCTAAGGGAGGTGAGGCTGGAAGTGTTAAGATGGAACCTCATAAATTTCAGAGAGGTAGTGGAGATATTGGTAGAGGTCAGGGGAGATTGGGCAGAGATACTAGGAGTGGAGGGTCTTTTGGTTCAGCTAGAAAGTCAGGGAGACGTGAGGCCCCAATAGGAGGTGTTACATGTTTCTTTTGTAAAGAGGAATGGCATTATAAATCTGAGTGTCCTAAGATTAAGGTATTGGAATGCTACCATTGTCATCAAGTGGAGCATATTAAGAACAATTGTCCGCAATTGGCATAGACTCCAACAGCACATAGTGAAGTAGCAAGCAGAATGTTATCTCTAGGAAGTGCAGTGAAAAGTATTGGCAGAGGACAAGCTAGTAGTTCCAGGCTAGGTGGATGAGTTTTTACAATGAAAGAAGCTCTGATTACTCCAGACGTGGTGACAGGTACACTTTCTGTTACTGATAGAAGTGCTTATGTTCTGATTGATCCTGGTTCCACACATTCTTTTGTGTCATTTGCATTTTCCATATATCTGAATAGACCATGTACTCATTTAGAGGTGGGGTTGGGTATTTTCATGCCTATGGGGGATATGATTTTAGTTGAATATGTTTTTTGTGATTGTGTTTTGACTGTGGGGGTTAGAGATACAGTTATAGACTTACTTCCATTGGGTATCTCTGATTTTGACATAATTTTGGGAATGGATTGGTTATCCAAATATCATGCATCCATGGATTGTTTCCGTAAGGAAGTTATTTTTAAATTACCTGGTGAGTCTGAATTTAAATTTGTGGGGGAAAGGAAAATTGTTCCTAGTTGCATTATTTCTACTATTCAGACAAGGAAATTATTGATTAAGGGTTGTGAGGGTTTTATTGCATATGTTCTTAACACTAGGAAGGGGTCTTTACAATTAGTCAATGTTCCTATTGTACGGGATTTTCCTGAAGTGTTTCCTAGTGAGCTTCCAGGGTTACCTCCAGAAAGAGAAGTTGAATTTAGTATTGAATTAGCACCAGGGACAACCCCTATTTCTATGGCACCGTATAGAATGGCACCTGCTAAGTTGAAAGAACTCAAGATTCAGTTGCAGGATTTACTTGATAGAGGGTTCATACAACCAAGTGTATCTCCATGGGGTGCACCAGTTTTATTTATGAAAAAGAAAGATAGCACTATGCGTTTGTGTGTTGACTATAGGCAACTGAATAAAGCTACAATTAAGAAAAAACTTTACCTCGTATAGATGATTTGTTTGGTCAGTTACAGGGTACTAAAGTGTTTTCAAAGATAGAGTTGCGATCAGGTTATCATCAGTTGAGGGTGAAGGGGGTGATATTTCTAAAACTGCTTTTCGTACTCGGTATGGTCATTTTGAATTTTTGGTGATGCCTTTTGGGGTGACTAATTCTCTAGCTGTATTTATGGATCTTATGAACCGGGTACTGCATCCTTTCATTGATTCCTTTGTGATAGTTTTTATTGATGATATTCTGATTTATTCATGTGATATGGTTGAACATGAAAAGCATCTCAGAACAATTTTGAATGTGTTGAAAGATAATAAATTGTATGCTAAGTTTAGCAAATGTGAATTTTGGCTATCAAAGTTATATTTTTAGGCCATGTTATTTTTGGAGATGGTATATGTGTTGATCCCAAGAAGGTAGAAGCTATTGTAAAATGGGAGAGGCCCAATAATGTCACTGAGGTGAGAAGTTTTCTGGGTTTAGCTGGGTATTATAGAAGGTTTATTAAAGGATTTTCTTTGATTGCCTTACCAATGACTAAACTAACTCGGAAGGATATTAAGTTTGAATGGAATTCTGATTGTGAAAATAGTTTTGATGAATTGAAAAAGATATTGGTAATTGCACCCGTTCTTACTATTCCGCGTGGTGGAGATGGTTATGTTATTTATACCGACGCTTCACATCAGGGGTTGGGTTGTGTTTTTATGCAACATAGTAGAGTTATTACTTATTCTTCTAGGCAGTTGCATACACGTGAACGTAATTATCCTACACATGATTTGGAACTTGCTGCTATTATGTTTGCTTTGAAATTATGGCGTCATTATTTATATGGTGAGGTATGTGAATTTTTTACTAACCATCAAAGCCTTAAGTATTTATTTACTCAGAAGGAGTTGAATTTGAGGCAAAGGCGGTGGATGGAGTTAATTAAAGATTATGATTGTACAATTCACTACGATCCAGGGAAGGCAAATATAGTTGCAAATGCTTTGAGTAGAAAGGGTTCGGGCAGGTTATCTTGTATTCGATATGCTAGAGTTGCTCATATTATGGAGTTGAGATTGATGGGAGTGGAATTGCAGTTAGCAGATGGGGACAGATCCTTTGCTCATATAAGCGTGAGGCCTTTGTTAGCTACCCGTATTCGTGAGTCGCAAAGTCAGGATCCTTTTCTTGAAAATAAAACGGCAAGACGTCCGAGATGGTAAGTCTGAAGATTTTTGTATCGCGAATGATGACACTTTGTTGTATAAGCAGCGGCTATGTGTGCCTAATGTGGGTGGATTAAAAGAGAAAATTTTAGATGAGGCTCATAATTCCATTTATACTATGCATCCTAGTAGTACTAAAATGTATAGGGATTTAAAGGAGAATTATTGGTGGAATAATATGAAGAAGGAAATGGCTGATTTTGTTGCTAGGTGCCTTATATGTCAGCAAGTGAAAGTGGAGCATTAGAAACCTACTGGTCTGCTTCAGCCATTGCCAAAACCAAAATGGAAATGGGATCATGTAACGATGGATTTTGTATTTGGGCTTCCTCGATCTCAGAAGGGGTCAGATTCGATTTGGGTAGTGGTGGACAGATTGACTAAGTCCGCTCATTTTTCAGCAGTCAAGACTACGTATACAGTTGATAGGTATGCTAGATTGTATGTTAATGAAATTATTCGATTGCATGGAGCACCTGTTTCTATTGTTTCAGATAGGGACCCTACTTTTACATCCAGATTTTGGGATAGTTTGCAGTATGCTATGGGTACTAACTTAAAGTTTAGTACGGCTTTTCATCCCCAAACAGATGGGCAGTCTGAAAGGACAATACAGATTTTGGAAAATATGCTTAGAGCCTGTGTGCTTGATTTCAAAGGTAATTGGGATGAATATTTTCCTTTGATAGAATTTGCATATAACAATAGTTTTAAGTCTACTATTGGTATGGCTCCATATGAAGCATTGTACGGTAGACGATGTCGTACACCGATATGTTGGGGTGAAGTTGGTGAAAGGAAGATAGAGGGTCCATAATTGATTGAAGTCACCACTAAAAAGTGAAGATTATTCAAGATAGAATGAGAACAGATCAAAGCAAATAGAAGAGTTACGTGGATAAGAGACGAAAAGATTTAGAATTTTAGAAAGGGGATTACGTGTTTCTTCGGATATCTCCATGGAAAGGGGTTATGAGGTTTGGAAAGAAAGGTAAATAAGTCCATGCTACATTGGACCTTATGAAATTCTTGAGAAAGTAGGGATGGTTGACTACAAGCTAGCGTTACCATATGAGTTAGCTCGACTACATGATGTTTTCCATGTTTCTATGTTAAGAAAGTATGTAGAGGATCCTTCACATGTATTGGTGGAACAACCTATTGCATTGAAAGAAGATTTGAGCTATGAGGAAGAACCACATGCAATCGTCGATAGGAAAGAACAAATATTGAGATCAAAAGTGATCCCACTTGTGAAGGTTTTGTGGATAAGGCGTTCCATGGAAGAAGCTACATGGGAGAGTGAGGATAGCATGAAGATGCGTTATCCGTATTTGTTTGATTCAGACAACCAAGTTATGTCAATTTTGGGGACGAAATTTCCTAACTGGGGGAGAATTGTGACAACCCGAATATAATTATGATTAAATATTCTTAAAGCATGATTAGATTATGTGATATGAGTAGTGTGTTATTAATATATATGATGTTAAGTCATTATGTTTAGTTTAATCCTACCTTCATGAAGCTTGAAATATCGAATTAGTTACAAATGTGAAATTTTAAAGTTTTCGGTAGGAATCTTCTTGTTGGAGGCTAGTATTGACCTTTACGACATAACAATGAACTTGAGGTGTAAACTAGATATTTGTATATATAAGAGTTAGGTTTATAACAAAATAAACGGTTCATCAAACAGATATCCGAGTGGGAAGATATCGTCTTTTTACGAACAGGGGGTAAATTAGTCATTTAGCCTTAAATGATATTTTGTTTTATATAATTCCACATGTTATATTTAGATTGGACCAAGAGGGGGTGGCCTTATGCCGACTTAAAACCCTTGAGTTAAGCTCTTCCTTCAGCATATTTCAGCCATGGAAGAGTTTTAACCTAATTAAAGAGAGTTTTGAAGTTTAGGGAGAAAGTGTGAGGAGAAATTGAAGAAAAATTCATAGAAAAATTACGTAAAAGCCCCTAAGGTATTTCCATCCATAAATCTTGTTTATTTTTTTATATTACTTATTTAAATGACTGAAATAATCATTTGTTTACTGAAATTCCACGTCTTGATGTGTACTTATGGATAGATGCAAGTTTAAGCAAACTTGAATGTGTAAACCCTTGAGATTGTTTTCTTTAGGAACCTTGTTTATTAAAACTTCCATATATTTCTCTATCCTTACTGGAATTGATTGATTCCAATTGGAGATTAACATAGACTCATATATGTATGAAATAACCTAAAATTATGTGAAAATAACAATAAATGAGTCTTTGGTGAGAGTTTGAACTTCGGGTATGAAATCTGCCCTAAGGGTGAAAGTATGCCTGCTATATGTTCAATGCTTTGCTTGACATAGAAAATGAACTCTGAAAATTATGAAATTTTAATCTTGTATTTTTCAATATGTTTAATGATTTTGGGAGAAATATCATATACATTTATGATGTATAAAAATTATGGAAATTCCTGGAAGTTGAATGAATGATAAAAGAGTCTATAGGGTAGATTTGCTATGTGGCAAAGAAATGGGCATATCTTACTCTAGGAGACTTGAAATGATCTACCATCTTTTGTATTGGAATACTAATAAGACAAGGATTGAATTAACAAGAATAAATTAATTTATATTTGGCCTATGATTTGGATATGCTAAATATATTAACATGGATTTGGATGGAACTTCACTTGATATAAACGATTTGAATGGAATCATATGATGCTTATGGATTGAACTATGTTTAAATCATTCTTTGGATTATTGATATTCTTATGATGATACTAATATTGTAAGAATGATAGGAAGGGAAGAAGAGCTGATTGAATAAATATCGAATAAAGGCAAGGGAAAATCAAGTTAAACTATCGAGGTGAGTGTACTTATGATTTGTTTCATATATAAATTTGAATATAGCTCTAAGAGAGGATTTGTTTGAATACTTCGGTATTCAGGATTTGTTTGGATATTAAAATATCCAGGATTGGTTGGGTCTTATGATCCAGGATTGAAATTGGACAAAGATCCAATGATTTGTTGGAACTTATGTTCCAGGATTTGTTATTGCCAATGGGGAGAATTATTTGGATCTTATGATCCAGGATTTTTTATTGCCAATGGGCAGGATTGTTCGAATTTGATATCCACATATTCGATATAGAATTGTTATTTTATTATAGGGTAGGAGTACCTCACTAAGATTAATGCTTACGGTTTATATTTTAACAATTTCAGGTTTGTATGCTGCCAGCTAGAATACCATATGACCGGTAACTTTGAGGGTTGCACCGTTGGAAAGACCTGGGGTTTAAATATGGGGATTTTATCATTGTCACACTGAAGATTTTAATTTACTCACACATTGTATATATTGCGTTAGTATGGATTGAGTTGACGATTGTGAAATTTTATCATAGTTAATCATAGTATTGTATGTCCGATTAATTATGACTCTGATATTGATTTCATTATGGTATAATAATAATATTATGTTCATTATACACAGTGTGAAGAAAAATATGTGATAAATGAAGTATATTTTCCAATGGGCTCAAGATTATGATCCAATTATTCCAATAACAAATGATTAGTATGGATATTGGGTTTGGGGTGTGACAAGAACCGATATATGTGGGTCCATTTTCAATCATCGAGAGGGTGGGATGAGTGGAATATCGGCTGGGACTACCAGAGCACTTATAGTGGATTCATGATGTGCTCCACGTATCATCGTTGAAGAAGTAATAAAGGAGCAAGAGGGATTTTTGGCACGTCCCATTATAGTAGATAGACTTGCAACCAGATATCTCATACGAGGAGAGACCTGTGGCGATACTTGATCGTAGTGAGCATAAGCTGCGGTCTAAGGTGGTACCCTTGGTTCGAGTACAGTGAGGGTGCCACAACATTGAAGAATCAACGTGGGAGCGATAGGATGACATACATGAGTTATTCACCGCAGGTATTCCCAAATTTCGAGGGCGAAATTCCTTTATAAGGGGAAGTATGTAACACCTCGTAATTCTGAGTATATAAAATTTAAATTAATTCGGTTATTTTAGATAACACACGTGATGTAATTTAATTGAATTAAATATGATGTGTTTATGAAAATATTAAGCGAGAGAGATAAAGATTAATATTTATGGAATAAAATTACTAAGTGAGTAGTAAATGATTATTTTACATCATAGCGAGTGATAGTGACGTGATAGTGTTATATCTCAATCGGGAGTCAAGTGTAGACTATATGAGGTCCAGATAGGAAATTATTATATAATGACTTGGATGGCGATTTCGAGGTCACAATAGGCTCTAAATGGGTTGATATAATCATAATAGTGTACCCGCGTGTGTTGATTAGGTCCCGGGGCGATTTTAGACCAATTCGGCATCATGTAAGGGCACTTGGATCATTTAGGAATCTAGGGTAGATTGAACTCCTAGTGTTATATCAGCCCATTTAAGTGTAAGGATAGGGTGACAACACTTTAGAGAGAGAGAGGAGGCCATAGGAGAGGAAGAGGAGAATAAATCTAGGCTATTCCACACCTTTTTTCACCACAAACGTCATTGGAATCAAGCTCGAAGTAAAGAAAGGACATCCTCACTTTTCAGAACAAACATCAAACCCACTTCCTTAAGGCAAGTGTTTATCTTGAATTAATTTGAGCATGTTATAATACTCATGTAGTGTAGGGTTTTCAATTCATGATTTAAATGATGATTCTTAGGATTTGGGTGGGTATAACTCATGATTTGTGGGTAGGAATTCATATAGAACAAATCCTTGTATGTATATATCACCAAATTAGTGAGAAATGATGAATAATATGAAAGAAATATGGGGAAAATGATGAATATATATGAAGAACGCATAAACTATGGTTTTGATCAAATAATGGATTTTGATCCGTTCTTAGATAGATTTCTTATCATCTTAATGTGTTATTTATGTTGATTATTGTCCCTACACATATATTAAATGTTAGGATATGTTGGATGAGAGATTGAGGAAGTGTTATGGAGTTTTGAATGAGTTTTAATGGTGTAAACTCGTAATAACAACAAAAGATAATTTCCTAGGGCTTTCGAATCGGTTCGAACCCTCTATCGAATCGGTTCAGCATGCAAACCGGTTCACCTGCTATGCAGTTCGGTTTGGATTACTTATTCCTTCCAGGTTTGATTTTTGTATATCTTCTCATGAAAATTAATTATGGGAAAACTTTGCGGATAGTTTAGTCATTGTACAAAGACTTAGAGGAGGTCAGTATGTATATGATTAAGGCTCTGTTAATCTTAATGTAGTAAAATTAGGATCTGATCCAACAATGATTAACCGATTAGGAGGCGTATCAGGAGTTTATGATTTGGGTCACAGTAAGAGTGAGAGATAACCAAAGACTTATACCAGTAGTATAGGGATGTATGAATTACTGAAATAACTTAAGGGATTTTTAGGACCCTTCGGTTAGTGAGGGATACTCCAAAAACATGAAGTAAACACTATGTGAGAATCATTAGTACGTTGGGTATTGTAGAGAGATAAATACAACGTATGGGTTTATCTGATTGGATATGCAAATACCTATATTGAATATTTGTATATATATGTAGTGTGAATACCTATTATGTTATTGGTTATGTCGATGCCTTCTATCATAGGAGGTTCCGTGTAGAAGGTGATCCCACCTTAGCGATTCCAGCGAGGTGTGGATGTGTGCCCCAGAACATAGAACTTAGGGTGTCTCATTATGTGTTGGGTATTAGTGGGACTAGCCGGTCATTTGGGTATGTTAGGTATGTGCATATCCCAAGGGCTTAGAACTATGTTTGCCTCCGTTGCGTGTGGTTTGATTTATGGTTCGAGGAGACATTCTGAACCTATAGTTCTTGATTTGGTTTGAGAGGTATATGGACTTGGTAACAGAGTATGCTTGCATTGCGGAAGTCATTTTTGGAGATGATGTATCTGTATATATATATATATATATACTATAGTGTGACATGTATATACAATTGTGGATATTCTACTTATGTGCGATGGTAGAAAAGATAGATTTTATATATCTAAAAGTAATTTAAGCATGAGAAAACCTAAATAGATGGTGCGCTAATAATAATTCGGTTAAAATGCATTATTGGCTTAATGGTAGCATATCATATAGGTTGTATAGGGGAACTCAACCTAGTGTGGTTAGTTAGGTACTTTTTTATTAGTTTAGCTGGGTAGCATGGATAGGTGGGTAAAATAGGAGATGTTAGGTGTGCAATATAGATAAGAGGTGAGGAACTCAAGGGAGTGTACACCGGACTGACATGTGTATCTAATAACTATTTTTATAACTACAATTTAAATACTTGCTGAATATTTTTCCAATGGTTTTGGGCTCTGACCCATGTCAAAATATTTTCCAAAACATTTTGCGTGTCCACCAACAGGGATGCCAAGCTTGATGACTCATTCCAGGGTGCGTAGCCGAAGCATTGTTGGGGTTTGCAGGACTTGGTGTAGACACTTCAGTTATTCATTCGTAGATTAGGATTTACATTTTAGTATTTCATTGGGGCATATGGCCCCTTCAGCTTACACAATATTTTTAGTTTATTTATCAAACTATGTTTTGGATTCAGTTTTATTTCCTTTAAATTCATTGTTGGACCTTGTTTTGGGAACCGATGGTTTATTCGGTACTATTTATTTATCTATTTATCATGTGGTTGATTCAGACTATTTTAATTATGTGGATGGTTTGGTTATTGTATTTATATTCTGCTTGTTATTATATGTTAATGAAAGATAAAAATTTGGCACCAGCTTAACTTAACATAAGTGATTAGTAATTTAATTTTTTTTGACAATGATGCTAAGAATGAACCAAATGAGATTCCTATTTATTTTGATAAAGAATTGATCACACATGATTAAAATAGGCGGGGTGTCACAAAATCTAATTCAAAGAAGAAAGATTAAACTCTCGATAAAATATGGTCATAAATGGATTAAGGTCGTAATATCGCTATAAACACTACTTTTGCGTTACAAATGAAGTAAACTGCATAATATCCCATGTTTAATACACACTATTTCAATTAAAAGATTATCAAATAAAATCCTAGCTTTAAAATCTCAATACCCATTAATGGTGGAAAAACTAATCCCATGCTTAAAACTAGCAACTAAACATGGTAAGAACAATTAATACAACTAATTAGCAAGTAAAAACAAGAAATTAAACAACAAAAATAATTATCAGAGCTTGGAAACTAATTAATAATTCCAGAAAATAATAAATACAACTTATATTCGTGAGGAAGATGATAAATAGTGCACTTATAAAATCGAAAGGGATCCCTCCTATCTAACCTGAAATTGAAGATATGTCTTCTAATAACATCCTAGTTACGATTTATAGTTACTGGGCAAAATAAATGGAAGTTAAAGAGTAAAAAAAATTCAAAATTCGTGGTTGAATATGTCCGGCTCTGGTCGATTTTGAAAATTTCATATAGTACTTCCATGGTCTAGTCCAGGTCTGATTTCATGCATCAAAACAAAAAAAAAGTAGTAATTTCCCCATATAGATTCAGAATTATGCACGATCGAAAGCACATGAAGATAATTCAATTCTCTACATGTTGGAAGTCTGAAACCAACAAAATTGTGCCGTATGAAATTACCAAATTATCCTTGAAGTTGAAGCTTGAGCTTAAAGATACAAAAATGGCCATAACTTCCTCATTTAGGATCGAAATAATGCACCGTGAAGAAAATTTGATGATATACATGTTTTTACTTTCATACCATCCAAAATATGGAATTTGAAAAGACCAAATTAACCTTGAGATTGCATCTTGTGTTAAAACTTTCCTGAAATGCAATCAAACTTCACGCTTAGCACCTTAACACTAACTAAAGCTCAATTATACCTCACAAATCATATAAACATAAATAATAGAGGTTGTTAAGTTACCGAGAATAAATATAGGAATTGAGATACCCGATGGGGTTAAAATACATAAGGACAAAAGGTAAATAATTGCAATATTCGAGACGAATTACACCCCCTAACTTATAGTTTGCTAGTTTCTAGCGAAGTAATGAAAAGAAATAAGACTATAAGTAGCATTATACGAGGGGAAATATTTATAAAGGAGATAAATTCAACTTTTGAGGGAGAAAAATTGCGTTTAGCATATGGAATAAGTCGTTAAATTCAGAGGTTACCCTGGATGACGAGTGTTGTCTCGTGAGGGTTTTCGACGATGAAACCCATAAACATTAAGTTTCGTCAAAATTATACCCAAAGAAACATTGAAACAAGATAAAAACTAATGAAAAAGATTTTGAAATGTTATTTAGCATTAAACTTATAGAATGAACTTCATATAATTGAAACTTTAAGTGTGGGATAAAATACGCACATGAAAACATTAATTTGCAAAACTTTTATAGACCGGGTAACTATTAAAGCATAGAATGATATTAAATCATCCCTAATGTATGCACTCAATAAAAGAAATCTCTATGAAATGGGGTTTAAAACATATGGGACATGTGGGCATAAAGAGTAGATGTAATTGGAAACTACGTCGTGCACATGTCATTAATGAAGAACGCTTTATATAAAATAAACTAATGTAATTTCAATTAAAGATATCGTTCATCAAATAAGGAGAAATATATTTTCACATCTTATCACAACTATTAAAACTTTTGTTTCACACTCACAATATCATCACCTAAGGATTTTTAAGGGTTGTAACATAGGTTTGTGGATAAGGTGTGTGAAATGAAAGGGATAGTTATAGATTCAAATGTGTTTGGTGATGAATCACTCGGGATAATGGAAAATTGTGAGAAATTTCAAAATTGAAAGATAATTTCCATAACAAGCAATGGATATGACATTGGAGAGTGACAAATATTATTGAACACTATCTATTATAGGGAAACTTTCTCTCTCTCTCTCTCTCTCTCTCTCTCTCTTTTCTTTTTTTTCCTCATATTTTTTATTTTGTTTTTCACTTTTTATTTTTCTTCTCACTCTCACATGCTTAATTCCAACCACATAAGAATAACATCACTCAATCCCAAGTATCATTCCAAATAAAGGTATGAGAGGTGATATGTATGGTTTCTAACTCCAATTTGGAGTTGGTTATAGGATTTTGGGTTATGAAATGAAAGAATATACCTAGGCTCAAAGGGGTTGGCGATGGGAAATATTTAAGGCGACGTCAAGGTCAATATGGGGTAAATAACAAAGATAGCCCATGATCCTTTCATAAAGTTTATGCGATTCTCGAGTCAAAATAACTTTAAAAATCATGATCAAGTAAAACATTTCAATATGATTTCAAATAATGAACGATTAATGAAAGAATAATGATATTACCAACGAATTTAATATTTTCAATGAGGAAAGAGTAATGTATAAACACTAACAAATTAAGAATATCCCAAACCTCACTTGGTGTAACTATATGCATTGCAGTAAAAGATTACTGAGTTATAAAGGCCTTTAACTAATTAAGTTAAACATTAAAAATGCATGTGGTTATGGGTTTAAAGTTTAATTGATGAAGTTTTTCATGATATCAATGATTTGAAGACTAAAGTCAAATAACTTACATCATTGAATTATTTATTGGATCGGGCATTTATTTTAAATTTATCCTTAAAAACAGGGTAAAGATTCCCAATAAAGGGGAAAAGGACAGAAAATATTTATAAAAAAAATTCAATTTTTAAACAAAAGTATGCTTGGAACAAACATGCTAAGAGATAAATGGGAAGAATATCCCACACCCCTAACTTAAATGTTGCATTGTCTTCAACGCGAATCAAGAACACAATATAAAGAGAGAAAAGTAAAGATATTACCCAAAATGGATCGATCTTTAGATAGATCAAGTCCATGTACAAAATATGTTAGCACCAAGCGTAATAAAGAAGATGAATACAACTTTAACTAATTACACTAGAATATTATTAGAAACAAAAATAAAACAATCTACTATTTGCATCCTATAATTTTAACTTCTAACGAACTATACACTAGACGTTGAAAATTTTGAGGATATACCCAAAATACAATTTGACTTTGAAGAATTAAAGTTAGTTCTTCATCTGAGTGCATTCCTCTCCAAAAATAAGAATTTTTTTTAACAATGGAAGGCATGTGTAAGGTGTAAGAAACGAACCATTACCAATTAAAAGTTTTAGGCTGATGATGGGGGGTTTGGATGCTAAGGGGGATAAGACCAAATCAGTCAAAAGAAAATAAAAATTACCTTCCAAAGTTTTTTCGTTTAGAATGGAGGGTGGAGGTAAGTGAAAATCAATAGACCATTTGAGAAAACATCTCAAAATAATATTCTCGTTCAAGAATTGGGTCAAAGCCCTCAAGACTTTCATTCAAGTCTTGTGATAGTCGCAATGGATGGAAATCAATAAGAAACCAAGGAAATAAATGATACTTTTAGACACCCCATTATGTTACCCCTAACTCTCCTTAGGTCCCTAGTACCTCCCTTCATCACTGTAAACCCACGTCACATCCCGAGTACTGACCTGGAAGCCATCAGGCACTCCCCGACTCAGTTTGACCCAAAAGTCAAACTCTTCATCTCGACCGAGACTCAATGAATATTTGAAGGGCACTAAATACCCTTTCCAACGGTCCACCACGTGCGCGATTCTGACGTACCATGCAGACGAACGATCCGTTTGCATCCGAAACCTGACCCAGAGGCCACCGGGAGCTCTCGGGCTCTGTTTGACCTAAGTCAGCCCTTCAGCTCAATCGAGGCTGAATGAATCTTCGAAGGGAACTGAATACCCTTTCCAACAGTGCATCCCGTGCACGATTCTAACTTTCCATGCGGACGAACGATCCGTTTGACTCCGAGAGGTCACTGAACGCTTCTCGGGCCCGGTTGACCCAAGTCAACTCTCCAAACCGGGTAAAACTATTTAGAATGTAGAATTACATATCCTAAACTTTCCAACAGTCTGCCCCGTGCACGATTCGTACTTACCATACGGACGAACGATCCGTTTGCGTCCGAATGATTCCCCGTCCAATGGACAGATAAACGCTTTCGAGCCATATTTGACCCAAAGTCAACTCCCGAACCTGGGAGAGGTCCAAAGTACTTTCAAAGGTCTCTGAATTACCTTTCCAAAGGTATGCCCTGTACGCGATTCTGATAAACGATTTGCCCTCGACGACCGATTTTCCAAAAAATCCTGAAGCGCACTGCCAAATGGCAGGTTCCAGACCCTGCCTATCGGCACCTACCGATAGGCAGGAATAGGTATATGCCAATTGGAACTTACATGGGCCTATAAAAGTAGGCCTTCACCTCATTTGCAAGAGGAGCCCATATCTGATGAAAATCTCTCTCAATGAATCCCAGAAACCTCTCTCGAAGCCAGCGTGACTTCAACTTTCAAATCCCTTTTTTACTTAAACTTTTCATCATCATTTTCATCAAACTTGGTGAATTAACCCCTATCCATCATCATCCAAGTGCAAGGGCCGCTCTCCAACATTCAAGATCAAGCTCAAGATCTTCAGGAAGGTCCAACTTTCTCAAACTCTCTCTTAAATTCTCTTAAATTCCTAATAACTTGTTTTTTTACTTAGCACTTTTATTATCTCATCTCACACATCCTAAATATACTTTTTATTTAGTATTATTGCACATCTCATATTTTCATATAAATAAAAACCCAAAAAAACAAGAAAAAGAGGGTTTTCTCATAAATACCAAGTAGGGATTCTCACACTTTTTCCACACTTTTCTTACAACTAAAACACTTTTTCTACACACACACTCACAAATAAGAGATCCCCATTTGGATTTATGGGATAAACCCCACCCCTTGTTTTGTATGCGAACTAAGCGGACTTTGATGCCTTTATAGGCTACGTAGGCGTCTCGGGGTAAAACCTGAGACTCGAGTCCTTTTCCCCACTTTTTCTCTCATTTTCTATCTTCTATAAACCCCATTTTCTTATATTCTATATACTTGTTCTTAGTGACGTCTTACTCCATGTGCGTTATCGTTCCATTATAACGATCAACGTAAGGGTAATCGCGTAAATCTTACTTTCTAATATTATTCTTATACCTTCCTACGGATGACTCGCTTTATCTTTTCCACGATACAAGTCGAGGATTCCTACCTCTATTCTATATATACACATGCACACATATCACGGGCGAAAATATAAAGGAAAATAGCAAATATCCATGAGAGACTGAAAGGGCGGAATGGGTGACTAACACCTTCCCATTTCGTAACTAAGTCTCCGAACCCTTCTCGAATAATTTCGTTTCGTACGCACCAGTATGTCTTTGGATGCCATACTTTGGGGTGGCTTCCCCTTTTTTCTTGTGTCTGTTTTGAGTAAAATAGACTGGCGACTCTGAATCTCTCTACATTTTTACATCCCATCTCAAACGACACCGGCCGAAGCGCTCCCGAGAGGGACGCGCGGGACCCGAAGGATCCTTTCCCCCACGGCGAGGATCAAGGATGGCCACAGTGGCGACTCTGCTGAGGACTTGTGTGATTTTGAGGGCTTGACTCTATTTACATGGATGCTATATTTGTTTATGTTTCCCCCCATATCCGCATGTTCCCCTTTTCCATGTGTATCCCATGCTTATGCTTATATTCACACACTTGTAGAAATTTCTCCATGTACACTTCACACCACATGCACCGAGGATCACATATATTCCCATGTTGCACGCATCACCCATCCATACTTGGTGTACCTTTTGGGGTACCTGTACTTTACTCCTAGTTTGGCATAATCAAGAAAGGCATTCTCATCATAAGATACTAATAAGAGAATCATGCATGATTCACACATCACCAAAGAGCATTGATATTGACAAAATTTCACCCAGTAACTGGAGGGTCACTTCGTGATGGGAACTTGTCCGGCAGGTCGCAGTTAGCCTAAGCGACATGACTCTCACCTTCCATTGTCCAAGTACCTTCGACGTATATCGAATGGTTCCCCCTCATCGTACCGCTTGACCGAAGTCATGACGGGAGGTATATCGTAGGGAATTCGTTCACGTACGTCAAGTATATAGAATTCGCTCTCACACGTACAATCCCCATGAGGTATATAGTGAGGCAATTGACTTACACTTAGGTATATCAAATGGCTTGTCCACACGCACCGATTTACCGCAAGAGCAAGACGTATATCGTGGAAGTCACGCCAAGGGGGGGAACCCATGCCGCTTCACCCAACCAACTGCATACCCACATATACATGTCAAACCTAGGACGCGCACCTTAGATTGTGGGTTTCAATCCGAAACTCTATCGAAATTTCGGGTCGGTCTGCCGCCCAAATTTTCGCGCACTTTTAAAATGGGACCCTGTCCGTGAGATTGGTTACAAGTCCAACCGTAGCTTCGCATGTATTAAGAACCCCACTTTTCTAGGCTCGGGTCCCGTCAGGCATTGCATTTAGGAGAATTAAATACAAGTGAAAACATAATAATTGTAATAATTATGCTGAGTCACGTATCCAAAAACATTTCTCCCTTCTTTAACAAAAATCCAAAAACATTTATCCCTTCTTTATTAAAAATCCAAAACAATTTCTCCCTTCTATATCAAAAATCGAAAAATAGTTCTTCCTTTTTTCTCAAAAATAAATCTCATCCTAAGCCTTCTCAAGTCGATTGCAAGACCTTGGCCTGGCTCCCTACTGGCTTCGGTCTTCAATTAAATCACCCTGGAGTTTCATCCGTTCCTCTGCTACTTCTTTCGAGTTCAGAATCCATCCACTTTCCATGGAAAATACACATCAAGTACTGGTCATACAGCCGGATCTGACGACAGTCCAGCTCAGCTTGTATCCAAGATTGACAACTTCCAAGCTGAGGTTCGAGAGATGCAAAGAAACCAAGTTCCTATTCCTTATGAGCCCAAGGCCCTATTCCCTCGTGCTATGGGTCCACCTGAGCCTATCTGGGTTCCCGAAGAATATTAGCACGCTCAACTTGCCTCTCCTGCCAATGGGCTATCGCTTGCCCAGCTTCCAATGCCAAACATTGCCCAGCCTATGGCTAACCTGCTTGTGGTCGCTGATCCAAAGGATGAGGAGTTGAATAAAGTCAAAGAGTATCTCAAGTTTCTCACCAAGAAGTTTGACCAAGTCAGGATCTATGGGAAATACATGGATTACACCCACATGTCTCCTTATCCTAAAGAGAGGTTACCCGAGAAGTTCAAGATGCCTAATATCGAGACGTTCGGTGGGAGTGGACCCCCGATTGTTCATCTTCGTAGTTATCATTATTCCATGACTCTACTAGGGACTTTTGAGGAGGTGATGACCCAATTATTTCAGCAAACTTTAAAGGATAGTGCCCTCCGATGGTTCTTATCTCCTAAGGAATCCAGAATCCGTAACTGGGAGGATGTTGCCCGAGAATTCATGTCACAATACAAATAAAATGAAGAGCTTGAGGTCAGCCATCGTGATTTAGAGTTGCTCAAACAGAATCCTGGAGAATCATTCAGTAGCTTCATAACCTGGTGGAGAGAGCAAGCAACTACCATGACCAATCGGCCATCCGAGGAAGAGCAGGTCAACATAGTGAAGAAGAAATTCTTACCCCATGTCCGAGCGACGATGGGAGGACAATACTATCCCCACTTTTGAGCTCTCAGAGAGGCTGGAGTGGAAATCGAGAAAAGTCTCATTAAAACAGAGGTTGAACCGAAGAAGGTGTCCGGACAGTTCACCCATAGAAAGTATGACAAGCCTGCTAGTGCTACAGTCTCAACCATTAACAACATCTCTCAACCAACCATATCATGGGCACCACAAAACCGTCCTACCCCCATCCAAAGGGAATATATGAACTCCATGCTCCCCTCTCCGAAGTTTACCAAGCCCTGTTAAGCCGAAACCTTATCAAACCCTTGGATCCACGTCCATTTCCAAATCCACTCCCAAGAAACTTCAAGACCGATGCTCATTGCGCCTTTCATCAAACTGCTAGATATACCACCGACCAATGCTTTCACCTTCGGAACATAATCCAAGATCTCATTGACCAGGGTACCATCGCCCCACCAGCCAAACACTACTCACAATCCACTTCCGAATCATACCAATGCCATCTTCTTAGAAGAAAACCCAGATTTCGATCCCTCAACTCAAATCACACCCTTATACTCTCCTAAACCTCTTCAAATTTGCCCATATTTCCTCCTACACCCTACTAGACTCACTGATCAGGCACTATCACTCCTTACCAGAGCATGCATCGCTGTCCATGCCCGTTTTGAAAATAGACGTATGGAATTGTCAGAGGTGTTAAACCAACTCCTAGAGTTCGGGCTGAAATTGCCCTCACAGATGGTCATCGATTGCCAAAAATTCAGCACACTATTCTTGGAAGTACGGAAGTGGGCCCGAGATTCAGACAAAGGGATGGTACCAACCGACGAAGTCAACCTAGATGATGTTGTCCATATTATGGTAGAATTATTCAGGCAAACCAATAGCATTTGCAGTATCACCGGGTTACTTGACACTTTGAAACTACAAGGACGCTTGGTCCCTTCAATCACACATATCCCCACAGAATGGGAAGACTTGTATGAAGAAATCATTGAAGTTGTGGAATGCATTAGCTTTACATGGAAGGACATAATTGTTACCGCCGGATGGGGGGAAGAATTCGAAGATTCGAGCAAAGAACAAGCTTCAGGAAGAGCTGACCCAGTAGCCGACATATATGGGATGATATCAATTGAAGAACTCCTCGAAAAAATAAATAGGGTGGCAGAACAACCTGAGATTGACGAGGAAATGGGGTTCATGTTCTTTCATTCTTCAGTATATCACACGACCAGATCAGGGACACATTACCAGGTTCTAAGCTCACTACCAGCAAATGACAAAGGGAAGGGCATTGAAAACCTTCCTATGCCAGAGATGACCATCGAGGAGAGCAAGATCCTCGATCAACTGAAGAAAACTCAAGATAACATCACCCTATGGGGGCTTTTCATGTCTTCCTAGCTGTACAAAAATGCTTTAATCAAGCTGCTCACTGGACCCATAGTTCCTCCTTCTACCACACCAGAAGAAGTGGTAAATCTGGTCGGATCCTTGACCTCTACCCGAATTCTATCATTTTCTGAAGAAGAAATCCCCAAAATTAGGCCAAATCATAATTATGCACTCAACATCTCCGCCAAAGTGATGGGGAAGGCCGTGCCACTCTCCCTTGTCGATAACGGATCCGCCTTGAACATTTTACCTCTGAGAACCTTGAAGTGTTTAGGCCTGAAAGAAAGTGACCTCGCTCCAACCTCTGCCGCTGTGCGTGCCTACGACAATACCCGTCGAGAGGTGATGGGATCGATAAAACTTGTAATAGGGGTTGGCCCTATAAACCCAGTCATTTAATTCCAGGTCATAGACATCCTAGCTTGTTTTAACCTGTTACTCGGATGCCCCTAGCTCCACAATATCAAGGGTGTGTCTTACTCACTCCATTAGAAATTGAAATTCTTCGCCGATGGGCGAGCATCACCATTTTGGGCAACGACAGAAATGTTGAGGGTGCAAGCACCAGCAGTCCAATTCTAGAGATACAGAAGGGGTCAAATGATATACTCCTATCAGGATTTAGAGTTGAGCCACTCCTACTCCCGACGGGGGATGTTTTCAAAGAAAGGGTTGTCCAGAATATGACCCTCATGGCAATGTCAATATGATTCAGATGCTCAAAAACATGCACTTTATTCCCGGACTGGGCTAGGGCAAAGGTAGCAAGGGATATTTGAACCCATCGAACTGAAGAAAGCTTTCCCTCCTTGTGTCTTGGGGTATCAACCATCAGAACGAGAGCTCAGAATGATCCGCCAGTCTCGACCAAAGAGAAGATTATACTGCATTCGAACTATCTCAAGAGACTCCTTAAATGGATGATTCATCAAAGAAGGAGAGGACTTCCCCTTTTGCGATTTTCCAGAACCATGGTATGACCACGCAGACAAGAAGATGAGGCCGAGAATGGAGATATTTTTCCAAGACAGCTACCTATGGGCCGAAAGTTTCCCACATCGCGTATAACCGCTCCTCGAAGATACCGAAGAGACTGAGGAAAGTGATTCAGAAGATTCCTTCAACTTACAGATACTGGGGCTAGCACTCTGCAGGGTTCATTCAGGCACTACATCAATGGACCCATCCCGTCTGATTAAAGCTTCTAATACTCCTCTCCTCAACTGGCATGCTGTGCCAGTTCTACCTCTTAAAATCTCCCCAAACCCCAATGTTTACCCTATTTCTTCTTCTGTTATCTATCCTTGATCAAATGTAATCGAGACCTCTTTTAATGAGGTTCACAATGCTATTTTTCCTATCAATGAAATAAACGAAGATTTTAAGTATCTTGTTGTGCCTTATATTAACTGCTTGGATTCTAATCAAACTTTTAATGATGATGATTTTGCAAATGAATAATTCTTAACTGATCTAAATAAGGTTAATAATAAAAAACATAACCGCGTTCAAGTTAATGAAGAAGAGACTGTTGTTATTAATCTCGGTTGTAGTAGCCAACTGCACGAGATTAGGATAGGGTCCACCCTTGACGAACATGAGCGCGCACAACTCGAAGAATTGCTAAAGAAATTCGTCGATTTCTTTGCATGGTCGTATGATGATATGCCCGGCATCGATCCTGAAATAGCTCAGAACGAGATCCCCACTCTCCCAGATTACAAGTCGATTAAACAAAAATTGAGAAAGCTCCTCACCGAATGGTCGCTCAAGGTCAAAGAAGAGGTGGTCAAATAGTTGAACGTGGGTTTTATTCGAGTGATCGAATATTCCACATAGCTAGCCAACATTGCACCTGTGCCGAAATCCGGAGGGAAGGTTAGAATGTGTGTGGACTACCGAGATTTAAAAAAAGCTTCTCCAAAGGACAATTATCCACTACCCAATATCGACATGATCGTGGACAACACAGCCAGTCATGCTCTCATGTCATTCGTCGAGGGGTTTGTCGGATACAACCAAATCAAGATGCACCCTGACCACCAAGAAAAAACTACATTCATCACCCCATGGGGAACCTTTTGCTACACCGTTATGCCATTCGGTCTCAAGAATGTTGGGGCTACCAACCAAAGGGCTGCCACAACCATCCTACACGACCTGATTTACAAAGAGGTTGAGGTTTATGTGGATGATATGATTATCAAGTCCAAAACTAGAGAAGGTCATGTTCCTTCCCTTCGGAAGTTCTTCGAACGAATGCGACGGTATCAGATGAGACTTAATCCATAAAAGTGTGTCTTCGATGTTACAAATGAAAAACTCTTAGGACTCATGGTCAGCGAAAATGAGATAGAAGCAGATCCTACAAAGCTGAAGGCCATACTTGAGATGCCACCGCTACGAATAGAGAAAGAAGTTCGAGGTTTTCTTGGGAAATTATAATATATCAGTCGGTTCATCAGCCAGCTAACCTCCATCTATGAACCAATATTCAAGCTCCTCCGAAAGGATTCAAACAAAGTTTGGAATGGGGCTTGCAAGAATATTTTGACCGAATCAAATAATACCTGACCCAACCTCCAGTGCTCATGCCACCACGGTCTGGTCTCCCTTTGCTCCTGTACCTAACCATAATCGACACTGCAGCTGGGGATTTGCTAGCCCTATACCTTGAGGACTCCCACAAAGAAAGAGTCAACTATTACGCCAGTCACAAATTGGTCGGGTACGAGGTCAACTACACTGCCTTAGAAAAATCATGTGTCGCACTTGTCTGGGTCACCCAAAAGTTACGACACTACATGCTCTCCTTTCCCATCAAACTTGTATCCCGAATGGATCCCATCAAATACCTACTTGAGAAATATGCCTTATGCAATTGAATGGCCCGATGGTTGATGCTCTTAATCGAGTTCCATATCGTGTACGTCACACAGAAAGCTGTTAAAGGAAGAGCCATCTCTGACTACCTCGCCGATTACCCTATAGAAGAAGCGGAGGTTCAGATCTCCGAATTCCCAGATAAAAATATCCTCTGCACCACTCAAGACTACCTTCGATGGAAAATGTTCTTTTATGGCGCTACCAACAAAAAGGGATATGGCATTGGGATACTCATGATCTCCCCAGATGACTCCCACACTCCCATCGCCATAAAATTCGATTTCCCTTGCACCAACAACATGACGGAATATGAGGCATGCACAGTGGGCCTCCAATTTTCTCTCAAGGAAGGTATTCAATACCTTTATGTCTATGGGGATTCTTCCCTCATCATCGATCAAGTGATCAGAAAGTGGAAAGTCAAAGATGAAAAGCTCCAACCCTTTCATGCCTAAGTAGAAGAGTTAGCCTCCCGATTCTAAGATATCACCTTCCATTACCAGCCTCGAGCAAAGAATAACATGGTCGATGCTCTCGCCACCTTGGCCTCCATGGTTGACATTCTCGAGGGAATAACAATGACCCCCTTCCTAGTTCAGAAGCAAGACAAACCGACCCATTTCTACCATATTGAGCTTGTCTCCATCGAATATCCCGAACTAGCCGATTACTGGTACTATGATATCTGGTGCCTCCTCAAACATGGTAGGTATCCCGAGGGTTCCAACAAGAAAGATCGGATAACTCTTCAAAGACTGGCCGCCCAGTACATTATCTGTCATAAAGCCCTACTCAAGTGGAACTTCGATGGAACTCATCTACACTATATTACTGGGGCTGAGATTGAGAAAATAATGCAAAAGATCCACAACGGGGAATGTGGACCCCATATGAATGGTCACATGCTCTCTAAGAACATCATCCGATAGGGCTACTACTAGACCACCATGATCCAGGACTGCATCGCCTATGTCCGAAGGTGCCTCAAATGCCAATAATTCTCCAATCTTCAACACTTGCCTCTGCAAGAATTATACAACATGACCTCTCCCTGCCTGTTCTCCACCTGGGGTATCGACATCATAGGGAAGGTTACACCAAGGGCTTCAAACAGACATGAGTTCATCCTAGTCGCCATCGATTACTTCACCAAATGGGTCGAAGCTGAGTCATACGCAGTATTAAATGCCAAGAAAGTGGCCAAATTCCTCTAGAAAAATATCATCTACCAATATAGGGTCCCGCATGAGCTGGTATCAGATAAAGGGTTGCATTTTGACGCAGAAGTCACAGAAGTAGTCAACGAGTATGGGATTCAGAGACATAAATCTTCTCCCTACCGACCTCAGACCAATGAGGCAGTTGAAGCCGCCAACAAGAACCTCAAAGCTATCATCAGTAAGATGACCAAAAGTTGTAGAGATTGGGACGATCGGATCCCGTACTCCCTCTGGGGCTATCGAACCTCAATCCGAACCTCTGCTGGGGCTACCCCTTACTCCCTGGTCTACGGCATGGAAGCAGTCCTACCTGTGGAGCTGGAAATACCCTCGTCACGCATTATGCTCGAAAGCAAAGTTAGTGAAGAAGACTGGTGCCAAAACCGTCTTGATGAGCTAGCCCTCCTAGATGAAAGAAGATTAAAAGCGCTTTACCACATATAGGGGTACCATCGCCGAATAGCGCGATCATTCAACAAGGGAGTCAAGGATCGAGGTGTCCGAGAGGGAGACTTATCCCTCAAGGAGATAATAGAACCCATCTGGGACCCCAGAGGGAAATTCAAGCCCAATTGGAGCGGCCCCTACATTGTGAAGAAAATCTTATCCGGCGGTGCCGCTATGCTCACTGACATAGATGGGGAAGAGATGGCTCGTCCAGTCAATCTGGACTGACTCAAGAAATTCTACCCCTAAGTCCGAAATCTTGACGCGCTACGACTATTCTCATCCCCCTTCTATTATAAAAAAAAAACTCTTCGTTTCCCTCCACCCAGAACTACGTGGGCCTGATCCTCTGTAAAAAATTATTTTGCAAAAACATTTTCAAAAACCCCAGAGGTACATAGGCAGCTTATGCATCTCACATGAGTGCGTCCCTTTCTTTTTCACAAAATATTATTCTTTTCTTACCTCCAAGAACGGTGGTTTATTCTAAAAATACTTGAACAAAAGGATTATGTATGCCTTAGTGATCAGTATAGATAATTCAAAATGCAAAATTCATCTAAAGGAACAACTGGATGATTAGAAACTTGTTTATTACATTAATAAGAAAATTCAGCACGGATTACATAAGAAAAAGGAACGGATAACTCCCTTCCCCATTACCATAAAAGCCAAATAAAATCCCCACATCTGTTACACAAATAAACTCTCCAAGAGTCCTACCCACAGCCAACAGAGGAGCCTGCACCCTCATCATCTACATCCGGAGATCCCCAAGTTTTAGAGTACCATAAATATTCCATGGATCGATGAGCCTTAACCATCTTCGAAAAAACCACATGCTATTAGATAAAACAAACCATTTTTGTCCAGTCTCCACTGCCAACATCTTGCTGACTACTTTCCTTAACAACCACTTCATATAATATTTGGGGACATGCCAAACCTCCCCGACAGACTGAGAGGGACGGGTCGATGGACAACGATTTTCTCACAGATATCCAAGAAACAGACGCAAGCGCTCAGTCAAATCTTCTACCGAAAAGAAATTTGAGGTTCGAGGGGGCATGACCTGCGCCCAGCCAAATTGGCGCAAAAGCCACTAAGGGAAATAAAAAGAGGTCTGCCTAAGACTAACCAGCCGCACATATGAACACTCTCCTATCTCCAGAATAGGTTGTATTTGTCCCCACCAAGGTACTTACCAATATAGCCCACGAGCCCCATGCTCCACAAGCCAATGTTCCTAGTTCTGAACATATAGGCCAACGCTGATGAAGTAGCGTGAAAAGAAGTTGGGTACAGCCGATAAGGGATACTCTGGAGGAGTTGCCAAACGAAGTCTTTCAGAAAACTACATGAACATCATCACAGGGTTACCCCTCAAAAAGTCAAAACGGCCTTCACTCCAGGCATCCAGGCCATTCAGGGTCTCCGCCAGTATCACCGCCGCAGGATTGCGATGGTATGACATCCATGAGGTAATGGCTGAAAGTTGTGGGTCCACTTGAACCCCCCATTCACCAGCAGTAATTTAGAAACCAAACCCAGAACAACAGATCCAGCATAGCCAACATCACCTACTTCCTGCGAATTCACGGACTGCAGCACCGCCGGGAGGGAGATCATTCCTCCAGCAACCAATAATCTGGCTGCCAAAGGCGAAATACAAAGAATCTCGACCAACAAATCCCTGGGGGAATGGGAAAATTCGGGCAAAGCCGCTGCAACACTGGGATTTACATCCAGTATGGTAGAGAACTCCTCGTAGGTAGGATAAACTTCTTCCAACCCAAATCGGAATACGTGGTCTTCGGAATACCAGAATTGTACCGCCGCCATCAGCACGTTCCACTCAAGAGGCCGATTGCGCCACAGGGAGACTCGATGCATGTTGAAAGCATTGTAGTTGACATTATTAGAGAACATTTCTTCCAAGGCTTAGAGGTAGTTGGTAAACTCGGTGCTACCAGGGAGAGCCGTCTTGCAAGGCTAAGAAATAGTGGGCAAGTGGGCAAGAATGCAAAGGTGTGATGAAAACACTCCACCCTCACCCCTTTTTATACTTGAAAACCCTCACAAGGGACATAATCCCTGCAGAAATCGGAAGGAATCCTACCCCACAAGGTACCAAAGGCTGAAGAGGGTACCATTCAAAGCTTTCAATTGATGGGACTGGACTGAACTGCCGATAGGCAAGTCAGGGTGCTTGCCGATCGGCTACCCCCCATTTTTGGAAATTTTCCTTTTTCCTCTTTTGTCAAATCAGAAAACTCAATAAAAATAAATCGATATTCTCAAGAGAATTTCAAGAATCCCTTTTTCTCCTTATATATTTTCTCCTTTTAATTAAAAACTTTCCTTCAAAAAATTCCAAAAATATTCCTTTTTACGATCTCAGCAGCAAAGTAAAAAGTGCATGTGCACACATTCATTCATCATAAATAAAAGATAATAAAAAAACTCCATTGAATTGCATCAATTTGTGTTATGTGTTACATCAATTTTGTAGGAAATAAAAAGGGAAAAAAAAACAACGGGACTCAGCCTGAACCCACATTCTCTCTCTCTCTCTCACTTAGAGCTTCCACCCCTGCGGCATGCTCTCTTCCCCCTACGGAGAGACGATGCGCCACCACTACCCGATCCAGATTCCTTTCCAGATGAGGCAGACGGCACCAAGCAAGAAGGAACGGGAACCACGTCCCGAATATGGGCAGTCGTCAAAGATATCCAGTCTATGATGTCCCTTAGCCAAGTGGTCGACACCCGGACTTGATGCAAGAAAAAGCAAAATCAGTAACAAAGCAAGGATGACCAAAACAGAAAAGAAAGAGAGAAAGGAACAAAAAGGTATACCGCAGGTCAGAGAACCTCCTCTGTCAAACCCAACTCCTCTGGATCCATTGCATGAGAATGGTGCAACATAGGCACCATCCCTCCATCAGCTCGCCGGATGTTGTACGAAGGGATATGCAATCGGACAAAAGGGACCTCTGAGGTCTCCGCCTTCGCAAATGTCATCGGACCACCGCCATTATGGGAAGATCCCACCGCCCGACTCAAACTCGTAGGAAGGAAGGGAGACGCATCATATATGCTGGGCGCCATCAACCAACTGGTCACAAAATCCATATAGTCATACGGAGCAGTCGTATCGATGTACAGCAGGTAGGACTCACCAATCATCGTCGCGATCCTCTCATCCTCTGACAGCAGTCACTCCCGCCTCATAGACGTAGGAGGCTGTGCGGGTCGCACCACCACATCCTCAGCAATCTGACGAACCACCCTCTCCCCAAGGTACCAGGAATGGCCGAACTCATGCGCCAGGAAACGCCTCATCTGCGCATTCACCCCCGCATCCTGAATGGCTGTCCCCCAGGGATAAAAGGTCACCTGAAAATATCCAAGTGAGCATAAATCAATACAAGATCAGAAGGTGCAAAAACCAAGACTGAAATGGAAAGAGTCTTACCCTACCACTGGTCAGGTCATTTAAGACCTGATGCATCGCCTCCAGGGAGAGAGATCCCTTCGATTGTCAGTTGGGCTTACGCCATCGATACAATCGGCAGAAGTCCCAAATGGTGTCATCCTTCAATGTGATCAGTGGGGTATTGCACCCAATCACCTCATAGAACCACGTCTGAATTCGCAAACAAAAAGAGATGCATAAGGAAAATGTGAATGCATGAAAGGAAAATGCGAATGCATGAAAAGAAAATGCGCAAATTAAAGAATACCTCAAAAGGTACGTGGCCCCAGTAAAGATCCATCGGCAACACCGGCCGAATGCATCCAGAGAGGAGTAAAGGATCGCCAAGGTCAGACTCCCCCAATCATAGAAGGGGATGTTAGAAAACATCCTCAGGTACGGCAAGAACCACAAATGGATGACGTGGCCGCTCGACGCCACCATGAAACCTCCCAACACCAGCAGAATGAATAACCGGGCCATCTGCCTCACTTGTAGCCCATCCTCCACATCAATCTCCCTACCCAACAGAACATCCTTCAGCAGGGATAACCGGATAGAATCTCCAGAAACTATCCTCCTTACATCACCAAGTGCCACATGCACCGCCTCCGGTCTCACCCGTAAAGAGCAATCCACCTCTATCTGCTCTCCATCACAATCCAGCCCCAGCAGCTGCTGCACGTCTATGGGAGTCGCAGTCATCTCCCTAAAGCCGAAACGAAAGGTGTGGGTAGTGTCCCACCACCTCTCTCCCAGAGCACACAAGACCGCCGTCAAACGAGGCATCTCATCCAGCACCGATGCCAACCTCCCGAAACCCGTTGATGAGACCACCCAGCGCACCACAGGTGGGAGATTCTCCCAGACATCCTTGAGCCCCGTCGTCCCGCGGGCACGCATGTTCTTCAAAGAAATATCAGACTGGCAAAAAAAGAAAAGTCTCATTAAAAGTCAAGAAAGAAAGAAAAATCGCCAAAAGAGAAAGGAATGACAAAGGTCAGGTTACTTACATAATCGTCGGGGATCACTCTCAAAAAGCAATGACGCGATGGCTCCCGCAGCAAAGTTCGCTCATCTGCAACAGGCTCAAACGCATCAAAGGAATTATCACTCCCCAAATCAAGGGGCACCCTGTCCCTCCAATCCACATTTTCCTAGTCATCAACGGTCAACCACTCCCAGTGGACTGTATTGCTCACAAAGGCGGCCATTTCTTGAAGATCGGAATGCTAGAACGATTTGCAGAATAATCGCAGAGAGAGAAAAAGCAAAAAAAGTTATGAAAAAATGAAGGGATTCGCCCCCTTTTTATAGGATGCCAAGCGCTATGCCAATCGGCACATCCCAATACCATACCGATCGGCACTGACCCTTTACCTTACCGACGTAGTCCAAAATTCCGTGCCACTGCCGAATGGAAACCTTCATACTATGCCGACTGGCACCCCCATTTAATTTCATACAGAAATTCCCAAAAACTACCAGAAAGTCCCGAAAAATCCTCAGAAAATTCCTGAAAATCCCAAGATGGATTTTGAACATTTTTACCAAGAAAATTTCACATTCCCTCAAGCAAAACCCCTTATTTCCCCAGCGTAATCCTCAAAAACCAAGTGAAACTCCTCCCGGCAAAGCTCCGGAGGATCTCTAAGGATCACCTGATCACTTCCCCCAGCGGAATTCTCTTACATCACCAAAATAGGTTGTTCCCCCTGCGAGGTCTCCTAAAAGCTTCCCCAGTTATCAGCTCCCCACCTCAGATCAAAATGATAAATCACCTTCCCCAGCAGAATCAGAATCCAATCTTTATCCACTCTTAGGTCAGAATTGGCCCCGGTCTTGGAGCGTCACCTGAGTTAGGTCAGAATTGACTTTGGTCCTCGGTCGTCACCACTCTTGGGTCAGAATTGGCCCCGGTCTTGGATCGTCACCTAAGTTGGGTCAGAATTGACCTCGATCCTCGGTCGTCACCACTCTTGGGTCAAAATTGGCCCCGGTCTTGGATTGTCACCTGAGTTAGGTCAGAATTATCCTCGATCCTCAGTCGTCACCACTTTTAGGTCAGAATTGGCCCCGGTCTTGGATCGTCACCTGAGTTAGGTCACAATTGACTTTGGTCCTTAGTCATCACCACCCTTGGGTCAGAATTGGCCCCGGTCTTAGATCGTCACTTGAGTTAGGTCATAATTGACCTCGGTCCTCGGTCATCACCACTCTTAGGTTAGAATTGGCCCCGGTCTTGGATCGTCACCTGAGTTTGGTCGGAATTGGCCTCGGTCCTCGATCGTAACCACTTTTAGGTAAGAATTGGCCCCGGTCTTGGATCATCACCTGAATTTGGTCAGAATTGACCTCGGTCCTCGATCGTCACCACTCTTGGGTCAGAATTGGCCTCGGTCTTGGATCGTCACCCAAGTTAGGTCAAAATTGACCTCGGTCCTCGATCATCACCACTCTTGGGTCAGAATTAACCCTGGTCTTGGATCGTCACCTGAGTTAGGTCAGAATTGAACTTGGTCCTCGGTCGTCACCACTCTTGGGTCAGAATTGTCCCTGGTCTTGGATCATCACCTGAGTTAGGTCAGAATTTACATCGATCCTCGGTCGTCAGCAGTCTTAGGTTAGAATTGGCCCTGGTCTTGGATTGTCACCTGAGTTAGGTCAGAATTGACTTTGGTCCGGTCATTACCACTCTTGGGTCAGAATTGGCCCCTGTCTTAGATCGTCACTTGAGTTAGGTCATAATTAACATCGGTCCTTGATCATCACCACTCTTGGGTCAAAATTGGCCCTGGTCTTGGATCGTCACCTGAGTTTGGTCAGAATTGACCTCGGTCCTCGGTCGTAACCACTTTTGGGTAAGAATTGGCCCCGGTCTTGGATCGTCACCTGAGTTAGGTCAGAATTGACCTCGGTCCTCGGTCGTTAGCACTATTGGGTCAGAATTGGCCCCGATCTTGGATCATCACCCGAGTTAGGTCAATAATTACCTTGGTCCTCGATCATCACCACTCTTGGGTCAGAATTAGCCCTGGTCTTGGATTGTCACCTGAGTTAGGTCAGAATTGACCTCGGTCCTCGGTCGTCACCACTCTTGGGTCAGAATTGGCCCCGGTCTTGGATCGTCACCTGAGTTAGGTCAGAATTAACCTCGATCCTCGGTCGTCCCCACTCTTAGGTCAGAATTGGCCCCGGTCTTGGAGCGTCACCTGAGTTAGGTCAGAATTGACTTTGGTCCTCAGTCGTCACCACTCTTGGGTCAGAATTGGCCCCGGTCTTGGATCGTCACCTAAGTTAGATCAGAATTGACCTTGGTCCTCGATCGTCACCACTCTTGGGTCAGAATTGGCCCCGATCTTGGATCGTCACCTGAGTTGGGTCAGAATTGACCTCGGTCCTCGATCATCACCACTCTTTAGGTTAAAATTGATCTCGATCTTGGATTGTCACCTGAGTTGGGTCAAAATTGACCCCGATCCTCGGTCGTCAACACTCTTTAGGTCAGAATTGACCTCAATAATGAAACCTTTACCCTAAGCCAACAAATTTGGCTTTGATTCGTAGAATTAATCATCCCCATCACACTCGTTAGGTCCTCAGAATCGGCCTCGACTCTCTGAATCGTCCATACTCCCTTAAAAGCATCATGTGGTGTCTATTCGACGATCATCATTTGTTCCAAACTCACCCGTCTAGGGGCTCTATAGACACCCCATTCTGTTACCCCTTAACTCTCCTTAGGTCCCTAGTACCTCCATTCATCACTGTAAACCCAAGTCACATCTCGAGTACTGACCTGGAAGCTATCGGGCACTCCCCGGCTCAGTTTGACCCAAAAGTCAAACTCTTCATCTCAATTGAGACATAATGAATCTTTGAAGGGCACTGAATACCCTTTCCAACGGTCTGCTCCATACACGATTCTGACTTACTATGCAGACGAACGATCCGTTTGGGTCAAAAACTTGACCTAGAGGCCACCGGGCTTCCCGGGCTCTGTTTGACCTAAGTCAACTCTTCAGCTCAATCGAGGCTGAATGAATCTTCGAAGGTCACTGAATACCCTTTCCAACGGTCCATCCCGTGCGCGATTCTAACTTTCCATGCGAACGAACGATTCGTTTGACTCCGAGAGGTCACCGAACGCTTCTCGGGCCCGATTGACCAAAGTCAACTCTCCAAACTGGGTCAAACTCTTTGGAATGTCGAATTAAATCTCCTAACCTTTCCAACAGTTTACCCCATGTATGATTCGAACTTACCATGCGGGCGAACGATCCGTTTGCGTCCGAACGATTCCCTGTCTAATGGACCGACAAACGCTTCCGAGCCATATTTGACCCAAAGTCAACTCCCTAACCCGGGAGCGGTCCAAATTACTTTCAAAGGTCTCTGAATTACCTTTCCAATGGTATTCCCCATGTGCGATTCTAACTAGCGGTTTGCCCTCGGCGACTGATTTTCCAAAAAATCCTGAAGCGCACTCCCAAATGGCAGGTTCCAGACCCTGCCTATCGACACTTGTCGATAGGCAGGAACAGGTATATGCCGATCGACACTTACCTGGGCCTATAAAAGTATGCCTTCACCTCATTTGCAAGAGGAGCCCAGATCTGATAAAAATCTCTCTCAACGAATCCCAGAAACCTCTATCGAAGGCAACGTGATTTCAACATTCAAATCCTTTTTTTACTTCCACTTTTCATCATCCTTTTCATCAAACTTGGTGAATTAAACCCTCTTCATCATCATCCAAGTGCAAGGGCTGCTCTCCAACATTCAAGATCAAGCTTAAGATTTTCAAGAAGGTCGTACTTTCTCAAACTCTCTCTTAAATTCCCAATAACTTGTTTTCTTACTTAGCTCTTTTATTATCTCATCTCAAACATCCTAAATATACTTTTTATTTAGTATTATTGCACATCTCATATTTTCATATAAATAAAAACCCAAAAAAACAAGAAAAAGAGGGTTTGCTCATAAATTCCAAGTAGGGATTCTCACACTTTTTCCACACTTTTCTCACAACTAAAACACTTTTTCTACACACACACACACACACTCACAAATAAGAGATCCCCATTTGGATTTATGGGATAAACCCCACCCCTCATTTTGTATGTGAACTAAGTGGACTTTGACGCCTTTATCGGCTACGTAGGCGTCTCGGGGTAAAACCCGAGACTCAAGTCCTTTTTCCCACTTTTTCTCTCATTTTCTATCTTCTATAAACCCAATTTTCTTATATTCTATATACTTTTTCTTAGTGACGTCTTACTCCATATGCGTTATCGTTCCATTATAACGATCAACGTAAGGGTAATCGCATAAATCTTACTTTCTAATATTATTCTTATACCTTCCTACGGATGAATCGCTTTATCTTTTCCATGATACAAGTCGAGGATTCCTACCTCCATTCTATATATACACATGCACACATATCACGGGGGAAATATAAAGGAAAATAGCAAATATCCTTGAGAGACGGAAAGGGCGGAATGGGTGCCTAACACCTTCCCATTTCGTAACTAAGACTCCAAAACCTTTTTGAATCACTTGGTTTCGCACGCACCAGTATGTCTTTGGATTCCATCTTTGGGGTGGCTTACCCATTTTTCTTTTGTTAGTTTTGAGTAAAATAGACTGGCGACTCTGAATCTCTCTACATTTTTACATCCCATCTCAAACGACGCTGGCCGAAGCGCTCCCGAGAGGGACGCGCGGGACCCTAAGGATCCTTTCCCCCACGACGAGGATCGAGGATGGCCACAATAATCTACCTCAAAAGAATTAGAAATATTGATAAGAGCTTCAAATTCAAAAGTAATTGGATTACTCTCAATGATTTTTTCTTCAAAAATGGGTGGACGTGAAACACAAGTTTCAACATCATTCAAGCATTTGGAAGAAGAAATGATCTTATCGAGTTGGGCATTTTTTTAGAAAGACCAAGCATTAAAACTCTCGACTTGGTCATTCAATTCCTTTTCTGCTAACTTTTGATCAAACCAACAAGAAGACATAACATCTTCTTGTGGGCTTTGTTCATAGTTAGAGGATTCCCATTTCTTTAAGTTTCCCAAGCGCTTTGTTGAAATATATCATTTTCAAGAATTTTTAATGTAATAACCCATCCTCATAGGTGGTGAAGAAAATTTTTCACGCTTAATTCTTTCATTTTCAATAGTTTGGAAGCATTCACTCATAGTCTTGGGAATGTAAATTTGAAAGTTTCTTTCTTAACAATTACCATTATCCAGGGATTTAGAATGACACATTTTATAGTGGGAAATTCAAATGCGTGACGTGGACCCAAATTTTAAGATTCTTGAAACAATTTATTACAAGTCACAAGGTGTGTAAAAAGAATAAGTAGTGCATACACAAGTGTTAAATCACTAAAATCCTAAGATGAACCATTTCCCATCAACGACACCATTTTTTGATGAGGTTTAAACTTCGCATTTAAAACATGTGCCTCGGGTGTTTACACCTTATAAAAAAAACCACAACTTGGCACACTATAAATGTAAGTTTAGTGGCTAGTAGGGATCAAATCCACACGAAATGATTTTTAGGATTAAATTGATTTAGAAAAGGGGAAAATAAAAATGTAAAATGGAGAGGATATGATTAACACTAGGAAACAACTAAACTAAATTAAATTACTAAAATGAGATTAGGACCATTCCCCACCATGTGCTAACGATACGTAATAAGGAATTTGGTTAAAAAATAATTCACCAAGCATATTCAAGTAATTATAAACATCAAACAAGACGAAATTCAATTCAAAGATGAAAGATTAAACTTTAAATCAAATATGGTCACAAATGGATTGAGGTCGTATTATCGCTATAAATACTAACATTGAGGGACAAATGAAGTTAAGTGCATAATATCCCAACTTCAATACACTATGTTTCAATTAAAATTCAATCAAACCAAACCCTAGCCTTGAAAGCTCAATACCCATTAATGGTGAAAAAATGACCCCCACCTTAAAACTGACAACTAAACACGGTAAGAACAATTAATACAACTAATTAACAAATGAAAACAACAAAATAAACCACAAAAATAATTATCATAGTTTGGAAAATAATTAACAATGCAAGAGAACAATAGATACAACTTATATTAATGAGAAAGATGATGAATAATGCACTTACAAAACTTAAAGGAATCAACCCTAGGAAAGTCAATCTCCTACCCAAAATATCCCTCTTATCTAACCTAAAATTGAAGACATGTCTTCTAATAGCATCCCTCTTACTATTTATAGTTGTGAGTATAAGAAATTCACAATAAAGATCAACGAAAACAATTTCAAATGAAGAAAGTAAAATCATACATACAACAACAATATACGTGGTTCGGTAACTTGCCTACATACACGTAGAGGTTACTATGTTCTTATTAGTGTCTCTTAATTCTCAAGATTACATCCCATTGTCACGGTCCAGGGTTTATAATTTATAGATGTTAACATAGGATATTTAGTTGTGCAAGTAACTCAATGTGATCATAGATAATTAGTGGTAACCCTGAGTATCTCCTTCGAGATTATTGGTAACCGTTTTGAATTTATCCATGAGTTTTTCAGTGTTCATAAAATACACGAGCCATGAATGAATATTGAATTTAGGCCTAGCATTCCTTTATGCATCTTGGGCTGGTCGGCTACTTTCCTGGGCAAAAATAAATGGGTTCGCATATTGCCCCTAAAATTTTTGGGATGAATGTTTGGGCTAATAAATTTTAATTGGATTTAAGTCCTACAACTTGAAACTTCTTATTCTTGAAATCAGAATGGAATTTTTGTAGTTCTGGTGAATTCAAGGGGGTACAGTCACCTGAGCCAATCACCATGGCACATTTGTAGTTTTATTGAATAGGCGAGGGTAACTTTGTCCGGAAAACTATATGAAGCGCCAAAATTAACCTGGGATGCTGCGTCTATCATTATCTTTGAAGTTAAAACCGAAGATACATATCCTCTGTCAGCTGACCTTTCACTTATTCCCCCGTTTTCTAAGTTTATAGAGTTTTTCTTCTTTAGAATTACATTTGTAATAAGAGCTCCATCAATTCTGGCAAGTTCAACTCATTTTCTCTTAGTTTTCCTCTTCTGCGATGTATTCTTCAACTATAGTTACAGTTTGCTCTTTGTTAAAAGTGTTCATGGCGACATTAGATAATAAGTCAGTAGCTGAATTTAGGAGATCTTATAATATTCCAGACTGGGTAGAAATCGACTGTGCCCCTCTCCCTAGAGATGTTCGTGATATTGAAGGGGGCCCTAGATCACACCCTATTTGTCACTCAAGGTGGTTTGATATTTCCTCCAATTCCTCTATAGGACTAAACTGGTTATTCCTTCCTAGTGCGCCTTCAACGTTTGGAACATTATGAATGGGGTACATTGGATAAACACACCCTATGGGACTAAACAGGGTCTTATTGAGCTCTGCTATTGTTATGTCTAGTGGTGAACCAATGAGGGTATTTTGTACCCATAGACCAGGAAGGATGATAGGGTCCTGGTGGTAAACCTCCTAGATTCTCACAAAGATTACTGGATTCATGGGTTTATTGCCAAAAATTGGCAATGTCTTTAAATGGAAATTGGGAACTTTAGCCATAAAAATTAAATAATTAGGAAGCTTGTGGACCCATTATAGATAACTATGCAAAAAATTTAAGTTTATTGCTTATATATATACATATATATATATATATATATATATATATATATATATATATATATATATATATATATATATATATATATATATATATATATATATATATATTCAATAATAGTATATACACAAAACAATATAATCTTGTTAACGAATTTACCTTATGAGTTGATAATAAGAAGTTGTGTAAAGGCATTGTTAATAATTTAGAATGAATAGTAAATGATAATAAAACATGGATCATGCATCATTAGGATAGTATTAAATGAAAAAAATTTCCATTGATAGGTGAAGTAGTTGATTAAAAGAAATTTAGAAAATTCTTTTATTTTGTCAGAATCTCCCATGTGGTTTTTAAAATTAAAGGAAACATATGTTAGATGTTAAAACATATGTATTGTCTGACACTGGGCAAAACAAATCAAGTTAGAAAAATCACCACAATAAGAAAGTTAAGAGAGAGAGAGAGAGCACAATTCCCTATGTTTTTCAGTTGAAAAATAATCTGGAGTTTTCTTGCTAATAACATGTTGTGAAAAATAAGGCACATAAAGAATTGAGAGTGAGTGGAATCTTTTCATTTAATTAATATCTAAATATTCAAGGGGTATAACACCCATTTATAGTACAAAGTAAATTATCCCGAACGATCCCATGATAAATGTGGGATATAAGCGGACATCCACTAATATATATTTTATAACAGTAACATTGAATATTTTTAATGGTTTGCCAAACAATGTTAGGACTTCTTTTATATCAAACATATGAAGTGTGTTAGATATTTACCAAATGTGATGAGAAAATCAAAATTACTTTGGGTTTAAGTTTATCATATTTTGTAAATAAAAAAAATTGTTTGAATTGTAAAAAACTAGTAATCAACAAAAGAGACAAATACATCCAAGTATTATTTTATGACTAAATAAATACCTATTTGAGAGAATAGAATTTAGAGTTAAAGTAAACAAACTTCAAAAAGAAAAAATAGAGAAAAAATTATTACATATACAATAGACATATACATATTTTTATATTCTAAACACGAGGAAATAATTCGTTTGATTCATCCTTATCTTTTTTTCTAGGAAATTAATAATCTTATGGTTCCTTAATTACATAATGTGAGGTTAGATGTTCCTTTAATATAACGTTCAATTATACTTTTTGTATGATGACATGGTCCATTATATTTGCAAAGTCGTGTCTAAGAACTTTTATACGGTAATAAAATATGTGTGGATGCTAAAAATGGTAGAGGAAATTAGAATTTAAAGTAATGAAATTTGAAGTATGTTGTGCCGTGCAACCAATAAAATTTAAAGTCTAAAATATATTTTTACAAAATATGACGAGAAAATCAGAACTACTTTGGGTTTAAGTTTATCATGTTTTGTAACAAAACAGATTATTAAAATTGTCAAAAATCAATAATCAATAAAAGAGACAAATATATCCTAGTATTATTTTATGATTGAATAAATACCTATTTTAGAGAAAAGAATTTAATGTTAAAGAAAACATATTGAAAAAAAATGAGAAAAAAAATGTTCTATATCAGATAGACAAATACGTATTTTTATATCCTAAACAAGAGGAAATATTTATTTTGATTTATCCTTACCTTTTTTCTAAGAAATTAATAATCTCGTGGTTCCTTAATTACATAATGTGAGTATAGATATGACTTTAATATACCATTCAATCCTACTTTTTGTATGATGACATGGTCCATGATATTTTCATATGGTGATAAAATATGGGTGGATATTCAGAATGGTGGAGGAAATTATAATTCAAAGAAATGAAGTTCGATGTATGTTGTGTCGTGGAACCAATGAAATTTGAAGTATAAAATATAATTTTATAAAATGTGATGAGAAAATCAAAACTACTTTGGGTTTAAGTTTATCATGCTTTGTAAACCAACCAAATTGTTAGAATTGTCAAAATCTAGTAATCAACAAAAGAGACAAATACATCCAAGCATTATTTATGATTGAATGAGTGCCTGTTTTAGAGAAGAGAAATTTAAAGTCAAATTAAACAAACTTATAAAAGAAAAAAAAAGTGAAAAATTAATTCTACATAAAATAGACAAATACATACTTATATATTCTAAACTTCAGGAAAAAATTCTTTTAATTTATCCTTATCTTTTTTTCTATGAAATTTATAATCTCGTGGTTCCTTCATTACATGATGTGAGGATAGATATTATTTAATATACCATTCAATTACACTTTTTTTATGATGACATGATCCATGCTATTTGTAAATTCATGTTTTTAAACTTTCACACAGTGATAAAAGATGGGTGGATGTTAAAAATGGTTGAGGAAATTAGAATTTAAAATCACCTAATTTTATTTAAAGAAATGAAGAAAAGTTATTATAAAAAATGTTGTTTAATAATTATACATGCCATGCCCTTTATCAATTATGAATAGAGGAATAAAAGTCATAAGGATTCAAATTTATAAAGACCGAAAGAAATAAAATGTGATAAATGAAAAGGAAGGAGAGACGGTATCCATTTATATATATATATATATATATATATATGAAAGAGAGAGAGGGAGAAGGAGATATTTCAAGGTATAACTATAGGCTTTGTATGTGGTAAAATTATACTAAAGATAATCACCAAAAATAATGTCGAGAAGAAAGTAATTAAATCACAATCACATAAGAAAAATATGTTTGTGGTTCAGAAATTTGCCTACATCCACGGGGTGTTTCTCTCTCTTTATTGATCTCGTATTAATATCAACGGTTACATGCCCCCGTTTCCTAGGGTGAGGATTTTATTTATAGATAAAATGAAAAGAGGTTGAGCCGCATAGAAATCCTTGTCCTCAGATATATACCCAAACTAGTTGGTTATATCTAATTTCGATATTTACTCTAGGTTGGTATAAATAGTCTTCATCCTTTTAGCGTGATATATTTGATAAGATCGTCAGACACATTGTCTATGCTCATACGTGGTCGAATTATCCCACACAATTTCACCCAAAGCATTGCAGCTAGCTGAGGGAGAATAGGTTTTATTTCTCCTTGAGTTGGATCCAAGTTGCGGTTGCTAACAATGGTAATCTATAGATGCCAAAGTAGGAGGACGCGGTGGTCACTTATGTTTGGATTTGATGAAGTAATTTTTCTAGTTAACCTTTAGGGGGAACTTCAGTAATATTCTCTAGTATTTGCAAGGGTACACTGGTAATTAGGCAAGAGATAACTCAAAGGGAGGTTGCATGCTCAAGCTATAATTTGGGGGCATACTTGTTAATTATGACGTTTTGCATTGGAAGTTGTTTCATCCCACAAACACCCTCATCACCGTCATTTCAATTCACTATCCAGTACTTTCATCTTCAAGTGTACCAGAATTCATGCTTTCCTCCACACTTTGTATGTTTTCTTTTCTTTTTTGCTCGCTATATGTTCTGTAATATCTTTGGAAAAATATATTTTTCTTCACTTTTTTTGTCCTTTGTTTGCAAAAATAATGTACGTCATTAATGAAAATACCATTGAAGACTTTAGATGTAGTTGCATTTCTTCTTGGGTAATGGTTGAGTTGTGATTATCTCCCTTAGATTATTATATTAGTGGAGGACATTGGATTTTTTTCAAATTTGTGATTGAATACGAAATAATTTCCCCTTCCAATGGACTATTTCTTGAGTTCTTTTAATTTTTGATATTGTTCCTACCCAATGTTCTCCCAATACTTTGAGAATATTAAATGTTATGAATAAGATCAATGAACTTTATGGGGGCTAACTTGGTGTCTCAGAGATACCTTTCCACTACATTTGGGTGAAGACCAATGAGGGTGTCTGTTACCTAAAAGCAAGAAGAGCTGAGAGGGCCTTTGTGTTTAATTTTTTGAAATCTAACAAGGAGTATTGGTCCCATGGATTTTTTGTTAGGGACTGGAAATACTTTTCCATGTTAGTGGTTGATGATCCTTACATAAGACCTATCTTCCCCAAGGGGGGTTGTGAAAAATGTCTAGCCTACATTGAAGTGTAATTCCTCGGCTTAGTTTTTTTTTATCTCCCCGCCTTACACTTGTTATGATCTGTTGATATTTTAATGTGTAGATAATTGTAAGACGAAAGATCCAAGGCCCAGAGATGTCAACTTCGTTGATTTAAAAAAGTTTGGTTGCTCAAACAACCTAAAAGTGCTCTAGTACACTAGGGTTATACGGATTACCAAAGATAAACCATTTTTAAAATTTTCAATTTTATCTTTGCACTAATTAAATTGAAGTGTTGTCTAAACAACTTACCAATTTTAATCTTGACTTAAGCACGAATCTGGGTGATATAAAGAAATAGTAAACCATAACACGACGATGTATGAGGAAAAATCACAAAGGAAAAAACCTCGGACAACCCAACCACACAAGTTCACTATGATATAAGTCTATTACAAGAGCACACTAGACTTATTCAATGACTCAATGCCTTAAATACTTGTAGCACTTAATTGTTCCTTGTAAACTTCGTCGTAGTCATTGTTGGATGCCTTCTAATAACCACATAATGCAGGCGCTTCCCATATCTCGGTATCCAACCTATCTTACTTTTCCTGACTTGTAATGTCGGCTCACAACAAAAATATGGTCTCCACTGCTCGAAACACTCTCTAATATGTAGATCAAACAACTTTGGTGCATTACAACAGAAATATGTACGTGAAACTTACATCTTAAACTTTAGGTGTAAACTAGAGTTTGGGAGGCTAAAGGAAAATCATTTTCGCAATGAACTCTACTTAAAAAAACTTGACAACACACATAAATATTGAAAAGACAAAATCGAGGAAACTCATGTGAACTAAATCATTAGGATCATTCAAACAATTTGACACATTTCGTTCGATCGAACTAAAATTTGTTCTAATGACAAAGTGAAACTCATTTAAATGAGGATCAAATGACATTTGAACATGATTTATATATTAAACATAACAAACTCGTTCAAACAAAAATTGTATCCTCATTTGAATGAAACCAAGACCTCATTCGAAACGATTTGTATAAAATGGTTTGAACGATATATACCGGTTTGTTTGAATGAATTTAAAAATGAAAATATTTTTCTATATAATCCTTGTACAGAAAATGCCTCAAAACATTTAGAAAATAAATAGCCAAAATCAGTATCCATGGATCAAACATAAATATGCATTTATACCTCTTGAGATCATGTGGACGTTAAAAAAAAAACTCAAAACGAAGCTTAGAATGATGTATACGATGATTTTCTTGGCTACTACGGTCATCAAACACACACTATAGGATTAAAGGACCAATAACGCAAATCCTAACCTAGGACTCAAACAAGTTTTGTCCAAACGAGTTAGGTCAATATACATACAAATTAACTCGATTAAAAATTTACCCTTACAAATTTCTCCCTTTGTCTATTCTGGGATAAAATTCAAAATAAAAACCTAGTTCGTCAAGATCACTAAAACTCAAACTTAACCCTAATAGGAAAAAGTACAAACACTTTTACGACACAAACTTGAGTGTCTTTGATCTTGTGAAACATTGCCACATCTTTAGTAAACTTACACACTCAACACACCTTTCAAATGAAAAGAGAATATAACAACATAAACCTCATATAAAAAACAAACTCCTCGTAACTTACAGAATGTAATACCCCATATTTCTGCATATTTGTATTTAATTAATTATGTAAGTAATTCATTTTATTTTAAATTACACGAGAGACGTAATTTAATTTAATTGAATGATAATGTGTTTACTAACTATTAGTCGAGAGATAGATAATGATTAATATTATAAATTTAATTTTCTAAGTGAGTAGTAAATAACGTATGGAAATTATTACGCGTAATAGCGAGAGATATTGGCGTAATTGGATTTTATCTCAACCCAGAGTCGCGTGTAGACTAATTTAGGTCGAGATAGAATAACTGTGTAGCGTGACTCGAATGACGATTTCGAGGTCACGAATGATTCCAAAAGGGTCGAAATAGTCGGAATAGTATACCCAGGGTATTGTTTGGATCTCGGGGCATTTTTTAGACTAATCCGGGATCGTATAAAGGTATTTTAATCTTTTGGTAGCCTAGGGTCGATAGAGCTTTGAATTTCATAGCCTTATATCAGATGTTAGATAGAAGGATCTGGGTTAGAAACTCAAAATACAAAAGGATGCCATTAGAGAAGAAAATGACAGAGTTCTTGGAGCTTTTGAAGGGATTCTTGGAGCTTTCATCTTGTTCTTGCACCACAAATAACTGGGGAATGAAGATTGGAGGAGGAAAAAATCAAACCTAACTTGTTAATCAGAAAATCAGACCCCATGGATTAAGGCAAGTGGTTATTACAAATTCTTTTGAGGTTATAATACCCATGTTGTTAGAGTTTCATTATAATTTGATAAATTGATATACTTCGAAGAAAAGAATAATTTAAATGCATGTTTGGGTAGGAATTGCATGTAGAAGGATTTGATATCTGTAGAGGATAAGAAATCAGATATTATGTGTTAATAATAATTACTTTAACATGGGTTCATGTTGAATATTAATGGAGAATATGAAAACCTAGGGTTTTTGAGTAATAAAGGATTCAATCCGTTCTTGAATGAAAATCGTAATGTTTTGATGTTAAAATTATTCTAGAAACTGTCCTAATACACGTGGAAAGGTTTTGCGATAATTGGTTTAGAGTTTGGTGGAGAAACATGTAAGTTGTGTTATTGAAAATAGTGAAAAATGCAACTTTGGAAGGAAGAAGACGACCTGGTACTTTGTGAATCGATTCAACCCAAGGAAAATCTATTAGGCAAGGTGAAGCGATTCGGCCTTTGGGCGAATAAATTCAGTCTTTTAAGAATTGCCTATTTTCTAATTTAAGCCTCGAAACTTTGTATAAATAATCGGGTGACCTTTGGGTCCTCTTTAAATCATTACGAGGGACTTTTGGGATTACAGTAGGACCTTGATAAGGGCATGGGGTATTCTTAAGGAGAGAGTCAAGGTTAGAATTATTTGGGCTTAAATTGAGATGCAATTAATTTGAGATAATGAGAATAAATTACGGATGGTTTGAACGATGTTTCAAATGAACTTCTTATGTAGACAAGTAATGTGTGATTGAGTTAACTACAGAATTTATGAGAGGGGTAACTACGGACCTTAGAGTAAATCATAATACGCTAATTGATTTGGAGATGAGAATAATCATAAAATAATAAGTACAATGAGTATTCAAGTGGTATATACTACCTAGGAAAATTCAAATGTCTAGTCACTAGGATGCCAGACTTCATGATTCTTTATAGGGACGTATAGTTGCAACACTATGGAGGCTTTTAGAGTTTTGATTAGACGCTTCTATGTCTTATTCCTAGTGTAGGATTTTATTTCAACATTTCAGTTTGGGGATGTTTCCCCATTTAGACTTTACTTATTCAGTTATCCAATTCAGACTTGTATTCAGACTATTTCTTATTTGTTGGATATATTATTTGGTGTGGGATTTTTAAACGATGGTTTATTCGGCCAAACTTTAATGATTTATTTACTTGAGATGATTAGGACTCTATTATTATGTGAATGTTTTAATTCACTATTTTGCATTTTATTATTATCTGTTTAATGCAAGATAAAATTTGGCATTGGCTTAATTAACTAATAGGTGAATAGTAATTAATTTGGTTTTCGACAGTGATGCTAAGAATGAACCAATTTGGAAATCATGTTTTAATTTAATAAAGGACTGATCACTCGATATTTAATTAGTCAGGGTGTCACAAATGGTATGAGAGCATCAGTTTTTGGTGTCTATAGGATCTGTATGGCTTACTACGATTTTAGCTCACCGTACTTTTGATATAGAGCCCTATTACTAGGACTATTGCTTTTATCTTTATGTGTTTGAGATATCGTGATTCTTCTATTAAATTTAGTATTGATTGTGAACTCATACTATTCAATCTATTTTCATATGCCACCGAGGAGAGAGAGAGCGAAGAGGGAAGAGGCCTGGGAAGGGTTGAGGGAGGCTCAACAGGAGCCACAAATACCGCCACAAAAACCACCAATAGAGATGATTTTGACTGCACAGGAGGTTGAGATAGTGGCCCAGGCGATCAACGCGACCATGACAACCATGGCACCTCACTTCCCTCAACCCCGGGCACCGCCTCAAGTGGCACCAGTGATTCAGGCCCAGCCAGGGCCATCTACTTGGAGAGAGTCAAGGAGACCTTCTAGAAGGGCCTCCCGTATGAGTTTCAGGGTAGTAGTGATGTAGTTGCAACATGTCAATGGAAGAAGAATATACAATGCCACCTTCACCTGGTGGAGTGTATTGAGATGTAGAAACATATTTTGTATACTTTTAGACTAGGTGGAGAGGCCTTACAGTGGTGGGAGTTGGCGACCACTTCTCAGGAATGAGATATGATGACTATTATTGAGTTCTGGGTGGGTTCGATCGTAAATACTTTTGGCCTGCAGTCGAGTAAGAGATGATGAAGAAGTTTGGGGAAGTAAAATCGTGTGACTTCTCGGTAGATGAGTAGTAAGAGGAGTTCATCCGTCTTGCTAACTTTATGCCAGATGAAGTGAGAAATGAGGAGAGGAAGAAAGAAAAGTTTATGGATGGTTTGTCCTGGAAGATCAGGCAGCACTTGATAGGTAACCACACATTTGTGACATATACTGATGATGTCAATACCGCTCATATACACTTTCAGGATCATCGCGTCCATGCGAAAGGGAGTAAGAGAGGTGTTAATCCTAGCCATCAAGGTAAGGAAAATGGGGGTGGTGCCAATGGAGCATCGCAGCAGCAGACATGCAGTCAGCAGGGGCAGGATTCCTGACAAGGGAACAATTCTAAGAGATTCAGGCATAGAGGGTACGATCAGTGGGGCAAGGTTATAAGAAGGGTTAGCAGGGCCCAAATCACTAGTAGTTTCCTCAGGGCATTCAAGGCCAAGGAAATCAGGGGGAGGCTAACAGGGCCGAGGCAATCAAGTCCAGCAGGGCTAGAGATAAAGAGAGTTCCCAAGTTAGTGCTTCATTTGTGGCCAATAGGGTCATAAGAGGAGAGATTGACCATAATAGGGTAGGGCCTAGCAACAGGGTGCCCAATAAGGATAACTGGCTCATCTACCCTCTACAGCACTAGAACCACTAGACCCATAGCAACAGCAGGGCTAGATGCATTATGAGCGTGTGTATAACATCCAGGACATGATTATGCCACTAGCACCTCAAGCGCTACCAGCATTAGAGGGTACCTTTCCTATTCATGGGCTTTAGGGTAGGATTCTTTTTTATACTGGGTCATCGTAATCATTTATTAAGACCAGATTTACTAGAGCTTCCAGTTTATTAGAGACCGCCAATAGTCTCTTTATGTGTGTAGAGTCAGCGATGGGTAGTGGTTCACCGATACAATCAATTTATAGAGGAGTCGATATCATTATAGGGAGACTAAGCTTAGCGTAGGACCTTCTAATGTTAGACATGGAGGGGTACAATGTGATTTTAGGTATGGATTAGTTGGCAGGATACAGGACGATAGTAGACTGTTATGAGAGTAACATAGTGTTCTCCATCCCAAGACTTGAGATGCTCTTAGTGGCGATGCCTCTTGACAAGGGAGGGTCTCTCACACACTTATATTATATTGATGAGGAGACCTCACAGGAGGTACTTATTCCATTAGACTCGATTCTAGTTGTGAGATATTTCGAGGTCGTGTTCCAAGAGATACTAGGGTTAGAAACTAGTCAATAGATCGAGTTTGTGATCGATTTAGGATCAGGTTCGAGACTGATTTCCTGAGCACCTTATCGTATGGCCCCTTCAAAGATGCGTTAGTTGAGAGAGCAAATTCAACAATAGTTTGGTCAACCTTTTATTCAGCAGAGTATATCATCGTGGGGTGCACCGATTTTATTTGTGAAGAAGAGGGACAGTTCGCTTCGCTTGTATGTAGATTATAGGAAAGTGAACAAGGTCACGATACAGAGTAAGTATCCATTATCGAGGATTAATGACATATTTGATTAGTTGGGAGGGGCGACGTACTTATCAAAGATTGACTTGAGATCAGGTTACCACCAGGTTTACATTCAAGAGGAGGATGTACCCACGACTGCTTTCTTATCGCAGTACAAGTCCTACGAGTTCAGGGTGATTCCGTTTGGGCTCACCAATGCTTCAGTAGTGTTCATGGACCTCATGAATAGGGTATTCTGGGCGTTTTTGGACCAAATCATGATCGTGTTTATATATGACATGCTATCCTACTCTCGTATTGAGGAGGATCATGCTGAGCTATTACGTATCATTCTATAGATGCTATAAAACCACTAGCTGTATACCAAGTTTTGGAAGTATGAAGTTTAGCTACAAGAGGTACAGTTTCTCGAACACATTGTATCTTATAGGGGCATTGCAGTTGATTTGAGTAAGGTATCGGTGGTGAAGGAGTGAGGACATCCCACTACATCGATAAAGATTCACATCTTTTTAGGGTTGGCCGGGTATTATCACCGCTTCATTAAAGGATTCTTGAAGATTACGGGTCTATTGATGAACTTGACTCGCAAGGGAGTACCATTTATGTGTATTAATCAGTGTCAGCTACCCTTTAATGAGTTTAAGGATAAGTTGAGGTCATCGCCTGTACTTGCATTACCTAAGAGCGGGGAGGAGTACCATGTATACACTGATGGATCCTTACAAGGACTTAGGGGTGTATTGTAATAGGAGGAGAGGTATATAAATTATGCGTCTCGAAAGCTTAAGCCCCATGAGAAGAATTATGCCACCCATGATCTTGAGTTAGCAATAATCATTTTTGCTTTGAGGATATGTAGACACTATCTGATGGGGGAGCAGTTTACCTTATTCACCGATCATAAGTCACTTCAGTATCTCTTCACACAAAAATATCTGAACATGAGGCAGATGCGGTGGCTAGATTTCATGAAGGATTACTAGTTTGATATACAATATCATCCTAGTAAGGCTAATGTGGTAGAAGAGGCATTGAGTCGACGACCTACGGGAGAGTTAGCAGATGTCAGGAAAATAAAGTGGAGTGATATTTGACATGACGATTAGGTCGCTAGTGCGTGTATGGAAGTTTTATCTATCACTCCCGAGATTGTGATGTGGGTAGTGAAATCACGGGAGGAGGATCAACACTGTCAGGATAGGTTATGGTAGTTATTAGCCTAGGGTGCGAAATCTTACTCAATTAGCTCAGAGGGAGGCCTACGTTTTAATGGGAGACTCATCGTGCCAAAGGATATGGATTTGAGGCATGCAGTTATGACTAAGTCTCACGGGTTGAGGTTTGCGATATATCCCGATGGGGATAAGATGTACGATGATATGAGAAGACAATATTGGTAGATAGGGATGAAGAGAGACATAACAAAGTTTGTCTCGAAGTGTGTCACTTTTTAGCTTGTGAAAGTTGACCATTAGAGGCCTTAAGGTATTCTACAGCCATTAAGGATTCCCGTGTGGAAGTGGGAGAGCATTTTGATGGATTTTATTACAGGGCTTCCGACATCGCCGAGGGGCCACAATTCCATTTGGGTGATAGTGGATCAGCTGACTGAGGTGGCCCATTTCTTGCTAGTTCGCACTGACTATGAGATGAGTCAGTATTCACAGTTATTCATTGCTGAGATAGTTAAAATGCATGGGGTGTCGATTAACATTGTGTCTGATAGAGATAAGATCTTTCTGTGTCACTTCTGGAAGATCTTTCAGGAGGCCATAGGTACAGACTTACGGCTGAGTACAACTTATCACCGATAGACAGACGGAAAGACTTAGAGAGTTAATCATATGCTAGAGGACATATTGAGAATGTACATTTTGTATTAAGGAAGGATGGGAGCAATACATTCCATTGGCAGAGTTCACGTATAATAACTCTTACCAATTTACTATCGGCATGGCACCATTTGAGGCATTATATGGGAGACCTTATCGGTCGCCCACTTACTGGTTAGAGGTGGGGGACAACAATTTATGGGGAGCAGAGATGATACAGGAGACGACTGCCAAGATTAAGCTGATTTAGGGACGTATTCGAATTGCTTAGGATAGGCAGAAGAGTTATGTTGATGTTGCCCAGAGGTATGTTGAGTTAGAGGTTTGGGACTAGGTGTTGGTTCGTGTGTTTCCCATGAAAGGGGTCATGAGATTTGGCAAGAAGGGAAAGTTAGCGTCGAGGTATATGGGCCTTTCCTTATAATTGAAAAAATGGGACCCATGGTATATAGTCTAGGTTTACCGGATCACCTTTAATGAATACACGATGTGTTCCATGTAGCATCACTGAAGAAGTATAGGAGGAGCCAGAGAGCCTTCTGGAATGTTACACCTGAGGATATTTATTTGCAGCCAGACGTATCGTATGAGGAGATACCCATGGCTATTCATGATCGTAATGCGCATAAATTATGGTCTAAGGTGGTGCCACTAGTTAGAGTTCAGTGGGGACACCATAGTGTTGATGAGTCTACTTAGGAGCTAAAGGATGGCATGCAAGAGCAATATCTAGAGTTATTTACCATAGGTATGACCTATGTTCGGGGATAAAATTCCTTTGTAAGGGGGGAAGTATGTAATACCCCATATTTCTGCGTATTTGAATTTAATTAATTCGATAATGAATTCGCTTTATTTTAAGTTACACGAGAGACGTAATTTAATTGAATTGAATGATAATGGGTTTATTAAATATTAATCGAGAGAGATAATGATTAAAGTTATGAATTTAATTTGCTAAGTGAAAAGTAAATAACGTATGGAAATTATTAGAAGTAATAGCGAGTGATATTAGCATAATTGGATTTTATTTCGACTGAGAGTCGCCTGTAGACTAATTGAGTTGAGATAGAGTAATTATGTAGAGTGACTCAGATGATGATTTTAAGGTCACGGATGATTTCAAAACGGGTGGAAATAGTCCGAACAGTATACTCGAGGGTATTATTTGGATCTCAGGGAATTTTCAGACTAAACCAGGACCGTATAAGGGTATTTTAGTCTTTCGGTAGCCTAGGGTAGATAGAGCTACGAATTTCATAACCTTATATCAGATGTTAGATAGAAGGGGCTAGGGTTAGAAACTCAAAGTACAAATGGAGGCCATTAGAGAAGAAAAGGAGAGAGTTCTTGGAGCTTTTGAAGAAATTCCTGGAGTTTTCATCTTGTTCGTGCACCACAAACAACTTGGGAAAGAAGATTGCAGGAGGAAATAATCAAACCCAACTTGTTAATCACAAAATCAGACCACACGGATCAAGGAAAGTGTTTATTGCAAATTCTTTTGAGGTTATAGTACCCTTGTTGTTAGAGTTTCATTATAATTTGATAAATTGATATTCTTGGAAGAAAAGCATAATTTAAATGCATGTTTGGGTAGGAATTGCATGTAGAAGGATTTGATATCTATAAAGGATAAGAAATTAGAGATTATGTGTTAATAATACTTAATTTAGTCTGGGTTCATGTTGAATATTAATGGAGAATATGGAAACCTAGGGTTTTTGAGGAATAAAGGATTCAATCCATGCTTGAATGAAAATCGTAATGTTTTGATGTTAAAATTATGTTAGAAACTGTGTGATACATGTGGGAAGGGTTTGGGAAAATTTGTTTAGAGTTTGGGGGAGAAACATGTAAGTTGTGTGAATGAAAATGGTGAAAAATGAAACTTCGGAAGGAAGAAGATGACCTGCTACATTGCGAATCGATTCGGACTTTGGGCGAATTGATTTGGTCTTGCCAGAATTGCCTATTTTCTTATTTAAGCCTCGAAACTTCTTATAAATAATTTGGTGACCTTTAAGGTCTCTTTAAATCATTATGAGGGACTTATGGGATTATAGTAGGACCTTGATAAGGGCATGTGGCAGTCTTATGGAGAGAGTTAAGGCTAGAATTATTCAGGCTTAAATTGGGATGTAATTAATTCGAGAGAATAAGAATAAATTATGGATGTTTTGAATGAACTTCTTATGTAGACCAGTAGCGTGTGATTATGTCAGCTACTGAATTTATGAGAGGGGTAACTAGGGCCCTTAGAGTAGAGAATAATACTCAAATTTATACGGTGATGAGAATAATCCTAAAATAATAAGTACGGTGAGTATTCAAGTTGTATATAGTATGTACGAAATGTAATAATTAAGTTATGTGAATGCCTACTGAATATATATAGGTTGTGTTTGCAACTATTATATGATTGATGTTATATGTTAACATACCTACACTACCTGCTATCATCGAGGTTCCCATGCAGTGGGTGATCACACCTTGCCGATTCTAGAGGGGTCTAAATTTATGCCCCAAAACATAGGACTTAGGGTGACTCACTATGTATCGTGTATTAGTGTGAACTGTGTGTAATTTGGGTACGTTAGGTATGTGCGTAGCCTAAAGGTTTAGAACTATGTTCGCCTCCACTGCTTGTTATTTGATTTTGGGTTCGAGGAAACATGTCGAACCAATAGTCCCTATTTGATGCGAGAGGTACTTGGACTGATAGCAGAGTATACCTGTATTTCACGGTGGTCATTTTGAGAGACGCCGTAATGATATATATATATATATATATGGGAGAGATGAATATATATATACCGATGTGAATATCCTACTAATGTGTGACTATAGATAGTTAGATAGTGTATATCTAAAGAATGAATTAACTAGTGAAACTGAATTAATTGATGAATGAGAATATAAGTGAAATGTGAATTTCAACTCTTATAACGTATGAAAAATATTAACTAACGAGTGAAGTGCTATATGGGCGATGTGAGAATAGAGACGTGTTCATAATCAGAAATACTTAAGTCTAGTTAGGTTGGGTAGAATAGCTAGGAGGGCTATGTAGAGACGTTAGGCGTGCACAATAGTTGAGAGGTGGGGAGATTCAAGGGAGTTTACGTGAATCTAACATGTGTAATCAATAACTCATTTTAAATTGTGATAAATACTTGTTAAATATTTTCAAATTGTTTTGGGTTCTAAACCTTGATATAAAATCTTTTCAAAACCTTTTAGGTGTTTAGACACAGACTTGATGATTCTTTACAGGGACGTATAGCTGCAGCACTGTGGAGGCTTGCAGGATTTTGATTAGACGCTTCCATCTTTCATTCCTAGTGTAGGAGTTTATTTCAGCATTTCAGTTTGGGTATGTTGCCCCATTTAGACTTCACTTATTCAGTTTTTTAGTTCATACTTATATTCAGACTATTTCTTATTAGTTAGATTTATTATTTGGTTTGGGATTTTTAGTCGATGGTTTATTCGGCAAAACTTTTTTTATTTTTTTACTCGAGATGATTTGGACTGTAATATTATGAGAATGTTTTAATTCAGCTTTGTGCATATTATTATTAGCTGTTTAATGCAAGATAAGATTTGGCACTGACTTAATTAACTAATAGGTGATTAGTAATTAATTTGATTTTTGACAGTGATGCTAAGAATGAACTAATTTGGAAATCCTGTCTTAATTTAATAAAGGACTGATCACTCGGTATTTAATTAAACCGGGTGTCATAGAGATCTCCCCCTTAGAGTATGCATCGTCCATAGGTTCGATCTCTCCCCATTTTTGTTCGCGAATAGGAAAAGGTAAGGGGCATAACATAGACAACTTATCCTCCTAAATGTAACACCGATGAACATACATGAAAATACGAAATATCATGCGATGCTGTGAAACAAAAATGGAAATGATAAACAAACTCAGCAACTCAAGCACACACAATCCAAACAATGAACAAATGATACTAATGTAAACAATGAAAATATTCCAATATGATCATATATAATGTCACTATGATATAACTATGAAGCATATAACAAACATGGATATATATATATGCAAGGATACTAATAATGCACAAACGTATATAGGTAAAAACACCACAAAAGACTCATAACAAATAGGCTTTTCGCACTCGAATGGAAGAAATGTTTCTAAACCAAATGTGGTATGGAGTGAAGGGAAGTGAACTTCAAAACAAAAGAAATATGTCCCAACCACTCACAATATATCTGGGTTGTATTCGATCACATCCATTTATCAAGCTTCGGTGTAATCTCACGTGACAAATAATGTAAACTCATAATGGAGAAATATACACAATGGAAACTAGACTGGAAATCTTGATGATTATCATATCAATAGCTTTAAATAATTAGATTAACTAGGACTCATTGTGCAATCCCATTAAGCTTCAACTTTAAACCCTCAAAATTATAGATATTTAATTTTCTCTCATTTTGAAGATATCACACTTTATAAAGCATCAATTTTAAAACATTAGCCTTATAAAATTTTCTTTTCTCGTGCATCCCTTTTCTTTTAGGCTCTTGACAACCGTAGCCTTTCATGAAAAGGAGATTTACTCCCTTCGTAGCCCTTGCCCATTGCACACTCATAAATTTTCATACAAAGCAATCTCTCGGGCAATGGTTCTTACATGCACAAATTCCCCATAGTCAAATAGATGTTTATATGACAATATTGATAGGAGAACACCATACTTCGCCCATGTGACATAAGTATTTATAATCCCAAAGAGCACATGTAAAGTGTGTGAGGAAGCATATACAAAGTGAATAAATTAAGGAAATCAAGTTAGAAAAACTCCATGTAAGCATGATTATGAAGAATCCAAAGCATTGTAAAAACATAATTAAATGTTCTAGCCACACGAAAAATATAGAACGCATCATATTCAAACACATCGATATGCCATCGAAAACGTGATAAACCAAACTACACAAAACATTTTTTTTTAATTTTTCAACCTTTTCAAAATGACTCAAAAGACAAACAAAATCTTTTTGTATTTTTCTCACGAAGACCGAATTGATGAAAAATAAAAATACAAAAGACACAAACATCATACAACTAGCAATAATATATAATATGAAGTAAAAAATGTAGTGAATGAAAAACTCGTGAACACAATCAACCATAAGATGTAGTAACCCAAAAAGATGATATTTAATGCCTCGAGTTTTGGGAACCATGGAGACATGGTGTATAGAATTACTAGGACCTTTTCAAAATCATAACAAAACATCCTAAGGTGACCTTTCCTTCCACATTGCGAGCATGTGTAAACACGAGTAATACAACCTTTGGGTTGATGTTTTCTATGTCCTTGGAAACAATTAATAGGTTTAAACACATGGTCTTGGCTTTGTCAGACAAAGCATTCGAATTATCTTAGCCAATACCAATGTGACTTGAGTCTTTTAATTCATCTTCAAACATTACTCAATCAAAGATTTAAACTCTTCAAACCTTAGGGATTCCTTCTTTAAATTTTCAATTATATGTAGAAGGTTATCTCGATCCCCCTTAATTCAAGTGAACATATCCCTAAGATTACTCTGACATGCCCTCAAATTATCTATAAATTTATCATTATCTTATACATCACATTCTTTCACCCTATAAACTTTAGAGTCCTTTAACTCATGTTTTAAAAAATGGATTCTAGCCTCACTCTCTTTCTTCGACACTTCTAAATTTCAAAGATCACATTTCATATCCTTAAGATTTCCATAAATAATGTCTCGTTGAGTTTGAAAGGTTCACAAAATTTATTATTATCTTTTAACTATGAATTTTATTTTTCAAGAAATTCATCCTTTTTTCAAGTTTCAAATTCAACTTAGTTAACCCATCTGCGTGATTATAAAGCTTATTAAACTCCTCTTGAATATCAAAATCATCCTCATCACTCAAGACTTTGGTTGAATTAACACTATGATGACCCATTGAGGGAAACACATAACCAACAAGAGAAAGAGAGTGCCTCTAATACAAATTTGAAACTACTTTGGTGCCCTACAGTTATATGGATTACCAAATATAAACCAATTTTTAAAAAATTTAAACTTTATATTTGCACCAATTAAACCAAAATGTTGTCTAAACACTTTACCAACTTTATTCTTTACATAAGCATGCATCTAGGTGATATAAGGAAGAATAAAATAGTATACCACAAGATGACAATGTATGAGAAAAATTGTCAACGAAAAATCCTCGGCGACCCAGTCACATAAGTTCCCTACGAATAAGTCCATTTACAAGAAAAACTTAGACTTTCTAGATAAGTCAACGCCTTCAGGCCTTGACATCCTTCCTTATTCCTTATAACCTTCTTCTCAATCACTATTGGATGCCTTCCAATAACCACAGAATGTAGGTGCTTCCCACATTTCGATATGCAACCGATAGTACTTATCCTTTGATTAATTTAGCCATCACACAATGCTAACACGGTCCCAATGCTCGAAACACGCTCCCATATGTAGATTAAACAACTTTGGTACATCACAAAAGATGTGTTAAACAAACATATGTATGTGAAACTTGGTTCTCAAACTTTGGGTGAAACTATAGGGTTTGGGAGGCTCAATATTTGACATAGAAAATCATTTTCTCAAATACATCTTAAAAAAAAACTTGCGAATACTCCTATTTAATACCAAAATTGAGGTGACTAAACAATCGGGGACACTAATTTAAAAAAAATCATTAGGGTTATTTGAACGAGTTAAAACATTTCGTTTGATCAAATCGAAACTCGTTTGAATGATAATATGAAAATAATTGAGGATCAAATGACTTTTGAATGGTTTTTTTTTTATTAAACATAATTGACTCATTTAAAGATCATTCCAATGAAAACTGTATCCTCATTTGAACGAACTCAAAATCTCATTTGAACGACATATACAAACTCATTTAAATGACATGTATAAGTTCGTTTGAATTATTTTAAAAATGGAATTATTTTTCTTTTAAAATTCATTTACAAAAAATGCCTCAAAATATTTGAAAACAAACCCCAAAATAAGTATCCAACGGTCAAACAAAAATATACATTCATACCTCTTGAGATCCTATGGACGTTGAAGATGAAACTTGGCCCAAATCTTCTTTTCTTAGTTGCTAAGATTTTGGGACACACATTCTAGGCTTGAAGGACACACAACTAATATCCTAACCTATACCTCAAATAATATTTTTCCAAACATAATAAAGCCAATATACATATTAATTGACACGATAAAAAAAATTCCTTTATGCAACCTCTGTCAGCTCCTGACCATCCCAGGTCAGCTTCACTCATGTTGTCCTACACTTCCATAACCACTTCAATTTTTTCTCCCCTGTAGATTGAAATAGAGAGATCCCAAAAGAATTTATGGAGTAAGATCCTTCAACAACCATCACCTCAAGCTCTTTTGAGTTTGTTAACATCTCCACCGTCCCAATAGTTACCCTTGCATATTCTGAGGATGGAATGGCTCCGTTGATAAAGATCCATAATATGATGGGGGATGCCTTTGGCCCCACATCACCAACTGATCTTCCTTCTAAGGGAAAGGAGGTTGGGGGACTCCCTACCTATGTGGATATAGTAGATTCCCCCAACTAGACGTAATCCCTTCCTACTAAGAAAGGAGAGGCAAACACCAACATTGCTATTTAGTTATTTACCCAGAAGTTAGTTGATGCCCACAATAACAATGGGAAGGGCCTAAGTGAAGAATGAATGACCATCATCCACACTTGGATCTTGATATCCTTAGGAGAGATTGTCTTCCTTCTTCCCCATATTTTGTCACCAACTTATCCTCAAATAGTTTGTCCATGCATACCACCGAGTCACTTTCTCTTGGAAGTGCTAAATTTTTTTACTTGATTTTTGTCTTAACTTCTCGTGGTTTGAATCCATTTTTCCTTCCATTATTTTATAGTTTATGGGGAACTTAATCAACTTGATTGATTGGAGATCCGACTAAAAGAAAAAGATGGTCGGCCTCGGGAAGGCATTGGATTAAGCATACAAGGCACTAGATGTTTCCTAGAAGAAGGACATGAATCATGATGATTCCATGAAGGTCAAGAACACTAAGGTTGACACTCTGAAGACCAAGGTGGAGGGGATGGAAAATGATAGGTAGGAGTCTACCTAGTCCTTGTTTACACTATTTGAGTCCAATAATATTACCTTTAACAAAGGCTGGGATAAGGCCTTTAAAAATGCTAAAAATAAGATAGGCTTTTTCTAGAAGGCTTGCTTCAAAAAGGGTAAAGATTAATCCTTAGAAAATATTGGGGTCCCTGGTGAGTCTGAGATATTTTCCCAATATGCTCCCTGCTCCCCTCCTAATTAAGAGGAAGACGAAGAGGAAGAGGTTACCGACCACTCTAAGGAGGACTCTAACCAAAATAAGGTTATTCCTGAAAAAAACATTCCTGAAAAAGAGATTCTTGTTAAGTAGTTTAACTTACAATCGTTTTGTACGTTTTTAGATGTCTTCTGTCTTATCCTATTTTTACTCCTTGTAAGGCCTTGCCTAACCTTTTTAAATGGAATGGAAATCATTTTTCTCTTCACTGTGTTATGTATGTCTACTATTTTATACTTTCTTATATATCCCATGTGTTACTACCTTGGATTTTGAATTTCTTTCTTTCATCCTTTTCATTTTGATAATTGCTTGGTCCTGGTACCCGTGGTCCATAAGAATGGAGATCTAGACTTCCTTCTTGAGGATGATGCCTCTGATTGAGGTTGAATATCATTTATGATTATTCATTAAGAATTACAAAAATGTGAGTCTTTGTAGTGACCAGATAAAGATAATTGAAAGTCTTCAGGTTGAGCTGAAGGAGATAAGGAACATATCATGTCTTTTACAGACTGAGAATGTCTCCTTAAGAGAGGGGCTTAATAAGGTTGAGAAGGATTTGAATAAAAATGAAATGATCAAGCATAGGATGCGCCATAAGATAATGAGGCTAAGATTTCAATTTAGGAAAGGGCCTAGTGTAGTCAAGGATGACGGCTACGATTAGGATTGGATGGATGTCCCATTGTATTTAGAAGAGGCCAAGTAATTGGCCTACAAGTAAGGATGGATAAATTCTCTAGTACTTGCCAATGTACCTAAGGATTCTAACTCATGGGATTGGTGCTAGGTGGATTCGCCCTTTTCTCAACTTCTTCCCATTGGTACTGAGGAATCATGGATACCAGCTATTGTGATCCCCATGCGACTTGTAAAGGACTACCTCACAAACCATAATGGTGATGAAAATTTCCATCCCAATCTAAACACTAGACGATGATATATTGTTACTGAGGCATTGAGTCACCAATGATGATGTGGCCATATTTTATAATCTTATTCATTATTGTAATCCATTGACCATGGTCGACCTTATAATTAATGAATATTTTGAATGAAGTTTGACTTTCTTTTAACTTTGTGTTTGTATTCTCCCATTTTAATTTACATCAAGTATATATTCATTTTTTCTTACCTTTTAGGATTTTATCGTCACACTATCTTAGGCCTAGAAGCAAGTTATGGTAAGAATGTACCTGGTCGCTGGGCAATCCACTCTCTTAGGATTTTATCTGACCAATATTGGTCGGACTACTTTATACCCACTAATCCCGCATAGGTTTTTTTCTTTCATAGGAAATTCATTATGTTTGAATTTTAACAAAAAATGTAACCTTAAGATAATGACTAAGTATAATAATTTCAATAAAGTATCAAAGCATTGGTATGATCGGACACAAATAAGGTAGGTTTTCATTAAGATTGGCCTACAATTTAGAACAATAAAAAAGATAATTGCATTAGTCAAACTTAAATATTCAAAAGGTTGATTGGAAATAACAAACTGAAATTTGTGTAAAAGCTTAAAAATAAAATTTTCTAAGGTTGTTTGCATTCCAATCCCTATGTATCTCCCTGTCCTCCATTGTTTAGAGGTGGTAGTCTCCTTGGAGGTAGTCTCTAATGACCCTGAATGGTCCATCCCAATTCGACCCTAGTTTATCATTTGATGGTTTTTCTTACTGCCAATGCCCTTCCTTATCACATAGTCTCTAACCTGAAACTTCCTCGAATTGACACTCTTATTGTAGTGCTTCTCCAACTATTATTGGTAGAATGGTAGTCAAATTAAAGCTTGTTCCCTTCTCTCATCGGCAAGGTTGAGCTCAGTTATAATGATCTCATCATTCACATTATGATCATCCATGGTTATACTCATGTTTGATATATAAACTTCTAGTTACATTATGTTCCCCATTCCATATGCTAAGGCAAAGGGCGTTTCCACAGTTAACCTCTTGGGAGGTTGTTCATTATGCCCAGAGGATGTGAGGGAGCTCATCCACCAATATAAAAATTTCTCTTTTCAACTTTATTTTAATTACATCTAAGACTGTCTTATTGGAGGCTTCATCTTATCCATTGCTCTGATTGTAATCCATATTAGTGTAGTAGTGTCTGATGTCATAGCTATTACAAAATTCTTAGAATGTGCTTCTCTCAAATTTATTTCTATTATTGGTGATAAATTATCTTGGCACACTGAAATGGGTTACAATGTTTCTTTATATAAACCGGATCATGTTGATGTCTCCTATGTTTACCGATTCATTGATAAAATAGTCAGTGCCAATGGGGAGGTATTTTGTTATTTCAAGGTGTTGTAAGAAGCATGCCTACAATGTTTAACCCCCATTGTACAAAACTCCATTGGGATGGTCAAGTTCTTGAGGTTGTTGTCTGGGTGGTGGAGCATTGGTGAGAACATTTGTCACTTTCCCAACTTCTTCATGTAGGAGATGGTGTGATTTTAAATGTGGGGGCACCAATATCCTTCCTTTATAACTATGAATGCAATGGATCTCCCACCAACATGACTTCCACAAATTTAATCATGTATATCATGGATAACTTGGTCAACATTGCTTATATGCACACATTATAAATATGGTTTGCTGCAAGATCTCCTATAGAGTTTCCCGGCTGGGGATAAATAAAATCTAGCCTTCACTATTATTTGATGAGCTTATTTCTTATCCATATGCAGTGTGTCTTCTCGTAAGTATGTGATGATTGGGTCCATCCAGTTTGGATCCTTCTAGACGATGAGTACCAGGTTGCCTTTATATTATTTAAGATGCTCAACTAAGCTAGATACTCCACTCCTATCACTCTTTTAAGGCCAAAATCGATAGCCGAATCCAAGGTGGCTAAGTCATCAGCGTGAAACTTATTTCCTTTGAGGAATTATTAAAATTATATATGCCTAAAATTAGCGACTAAATTATAGGTAGTATGGAAGTGTGTTAATCCCAAACATTATAGTCTTAAGCTATCTAATTGGATAACAACCTTGAGTCATCATAGCTATTAAGATGATTGTCACCAAGAGATAGAATTCTCTTCAATCCACTGATTAGGTGCTCGTATTATTCTTCATTATTAAGTGCTTAAAATATAATTCATATTCTTTGTTGAAGACATTTGGGTCAAAAAAGCTACTCTTACTCATGCCCCTTTTGAATTAGGTGAACCATCTACATACAAAACCCATTTATCATGTAGGTTGGTCTCTTTGGTTGACACTTGATCGGGGAGTTCTACTTTATTAGGTTGATACCCTCCGACAAATTCAGTGATAAAGTGTTCCAATACCTATCCTTTCATGACAGTTCTAGGGTAATAATGGATATCAAACTTCCCCAATTTCACTAACTACTTGTACATGTATCCATAGAGGTAGGACTTTTTTTTGGATTTCCTTAAATGTAAATGAAGTTATCACTATAACAGATTGTGCCTCAAAGTAGTTCTTCAACTAGATCAAGGTAATCATTAATGAATAGGCTAACTTTTTCAGTGGGATTTAGCTCATTTTACTATCTAAAAAATCTTATTGACGTAAGAGATCGAGGTTTGATACCCCTACTTTATGTATTCCAATTTAGAGAAAATTAAATGGTTGAACATCGAGAGATACTGAGAGGTTGGATCTCCCAAAATCGAAACCTTGATATAAAGAGGTTGGCTCAAGTAGAGATTGATTTAAAGTACCCTTGAACATTCATCATCCCAGACCTCATTCTTTTTTATTTTTAATAACTCAAAGAAAGGTTGGAACTTCTTAAAAAACTTGGAAATAAAGCATTTGAGCCTTTTGCATGTCCCTGACAAACTTAGGTTGTTCGATGGTCCTTATTTCTTTGCTTCGATTAGAGTTTTCTTCGATTCCCCTTTGATTGACTATATAACCCAAGAACTTTCTAGATTGGAATCTAAATGAATATTTATCTCCACTCGGTTTCATTCTCTAGTACTTGAGGACCTTAAACATATTCATTAAATCTTCCACATGATCGTCCTTCTATTTACTTTTTAGGAGCATGTCGTCTATATATACTTGCATCGTGTCTTCAAGATGATGCTTAAACATTTTGGTGACATGCCGCTAGGAGGTTGCCCCTATATATTTTAGTCCAAATGGTATGACTATGTAACAATAGAGGACAAGGGTAGTGATGAAAGATGTCTTCACCTGGTTGAGCCCAAACAGATGTATTTGGTGAAATCCAGACTAATCATTAGGAAAGCTCATTCATTTATGGAAAGATATACATTGACCAACTGGTCGATCTTTGATTGGGAAAATATATCCTTGGGACATGCTTTATTTAGGTCACTGAAGTCTATACAGACTCTCCACTTTCTAGTATTCTTTTTTATCCCAACTGGGTTTGATATTTATTTGGGGAATTGAACTTCTTTGATGGACCTTGACTCCAGAGGTTTCCCTACTTACTCTTACACTGCTTTGCCTATTATGGGGTTGTTCATCGTGTCTTTTATGTGATTGGTGGGAATGTCAATTCTACATGAATTGATGGCATATTATTTTAGGTTGATGTTAGGCATATCATATGGTTGCCAAGCGAACACATCCTAATTATTCTTGAGGAAAGAAACAAGCTCTTATTTTTCTGATCGATGCGATAACTACCGATCAAAAACTTATTTTTCAAATAGGACTAATCGAACATGACTTCTGGCAGTAGCTTCAAACTCTATCTTTGGGCCACTCTTATGCCTTCTACCCATTGTTTTTAATACTTTAGTTCTTATTTGGAGGGGGAACCCCCTCCTTATTCCCCACCTTCTCTTTATTCTTCTCTTATTAGGTTTTATGGTAGTGATAACGCATTGCCGAGAAAAATACTTACTCCCATGTATCTCTACTACCCTCGGTTGGTAATGCTGTTGATCCTCTAATGCTAGGTGGTTGGTAGTTCCTTCATGGCATGGAGCCATCCTTGCCCCATAATCATATTGTATGGTAACTTAATGTCCACTACCAAGAACTCTGTATATTTAAATATGCTTCCTATTATTACTGGGAGGACGACCTTTCCATATGGAATCAACATTCATCATGTGAAGCTGACCAGAGGGATGGTCACTTCCTTCAGATATTCCATCTCCAGGTCGAGTTTATTAAATATCTTTAGATACATGTCTTTCGAAAAACTCCCTTGGTCAACTAGTAGCTTATCCATATATCCCAGTTGGTGATTATAAGAGGAATTACTAGTATGTTATGATGTGGAGTTATGAATCTAACTAGGTCTTCTTTGGTGAAGATGATATCCTTATAATATTCAACTTCTTTTGGTCAATGACATTTACTGGCTATGATTTTAGTATGATCGATTTCGAAATCTTGCATAAACGCCAAAACCTTCTTCAGCTCCATCCTTACGGCATTACCTTGCAACACTAACCAACCATGCAACACTAACAAACAACATAACTTCTAACCAACCATACAACACTAACCAACAATATATCACAACGTACGGGAAGCGGTCATAGTTCCTCCCTGAAAATGAGACCAAACATACCCACCATGTCTCACCCCTAATAAAAGTCATACAATAATAAATGGACGCTATGACCTGGGGACTATACGTGCCCTGCTCCTCAAGCCAGGGGCCTCACCCACATCGTGCAACTTCCCATGATAACATGGGGGGGTATGCTTCACACACACACACACACACACACACACACACATATATATATATATATATATATATATATACATATATATATATATCATTCATGCAAGATATGCAAACATCATCACATCATATAAATGTATACCATCCCACAAGGTATATATATATCACACTATTTACATAGTCTTATTACGCTCTTAGGTGTAAATGAAATAATATCATTATTAGTATATTTTACTCTCGATATACTATTCGTCAATAACTCACATAACTTCCCCACTTTGTATACACTATACTATTTCTCACTTGGAATTCACACCTCACTTCTATTTGTATGAATCATCTCTCAATTCTATTTACGTTAAGGATATTCTCTATATCCATATGCACATCGATAAGCATTTATTATTCTCAATCCATAATATGGTTCAATCAATCATATGAACCTTTAAAGTTATCCCATTTGGGATTTAATCAAAACCCAATATCACTAAGCCCATACCAACTCTCTCTTATAAGCCCATAATTATCTCCACACAAAAATCTCAATGATAGTGGGCTTCCCCACTTTGTTGACACGATACTCTCCAATCGGTATTCTCTAGAGTTAAGTCAAGATGACTCTAATAATTTCTCATAAGGAAAACTCCCTAAAAGTCTCCAAAACACACTTCTCATAACTCCTATAGATATTAGCAATTGACAAACTCAAACGAAATGGGATGAAACTCATCCTAGAAAAGCATCCCTAAAACTGCCCTGTTTGCGAATCGATTAGGCCTCCAAGGCAAATCAATTCGGGTACAAAGACCTGGGCTTCTATCTCAGGCGGAATTGATTCGGCTGGGGTCCAAATCAATTCGATCACTCAGACCTGGGCACTTGCAACATTTCGAATTGATTCGGTAAGGGGCCGAATCGATTCGGCCTATCAGAAGCTACAAAAATGGCAATTTTTCTCAAAAGCCAAAAATCCCAAAAAACATATATCTCAACTTCTCTCCATTTCTCTTCAACCCAAACACACACACACACACACACACACACACACACACACACACATATATATATATATATATATATATATATTTAAAACTCATCAAACAAGACACCTCAATTAATTTATAACCTCAAATCCATTATATACACAACAAATCTAAAATTTTATCCAAAATCTATGTTTTAAAATTTTATCCCAAAATTCACAATTTTTATCTACAAATCATGAAATAAATGATACAAAACAATTACTTAGCAAGTTTAATCACTTGCCTCAAATTCGTAGAGTCTGAATCTTCCTAGAGATCGCGTAATGGCCGGAAATCCCACTTTTCTCCTCTTTCTCCTCTTCTTTTTCCTTTTCTCTTTCTTTCTAATGAGATTTGTTTCCCCCATAGGCTTAATAAGACTTATCTACAAAATACACAATTTTAAATGATAATACACACTTTAAATGACTCGGTCACTCTAATTTGAGCCAAACGAACTTAAAATATTTCGGAATCCAAATAAGCCCCAAGTACAGTCAATTCGACTATCTCAACCCTTCCGGAATCAATTGCACCCTCAGAATTGCCATTCAAATCACTTTCTAACATCTTCAAAGTTTTGACCTCAAATGCCAATTTAATTATTCTCCAATTAAATTAATATTTATTTCTCCCAAAAATAATTAATTATTGTCCCAAAAATCTTGCGTAGTTACAATATACACATATAACAAACGGCGGAATCATCGGTAGCAGATGTATTTTGAGAATAAAATCATTTCACAAAAAATATATCATTTGCATAATATAATATAATCAAAATATGCAAGGAATGTCATCATTTACTCACCTAAAATAGATGTTTGAAGTTACAGATATTGAGTCTTGGATCACTCGTTAATCTTAAACTTTAAACTTCTTCTTAAACTTTCCCGCACTTTCTCTCACTATTTCTTCCCAAATTTTTCAAGGAATTTCGTGTGAATAAATGATCCCAAAGTCCCTATTTATAGTTTTTCAAAGATCTCATGGTGTTGACACGTGTTTCGGTGACCAAGCTTTTATAATGGCGAATTAGCGTTGAAATGTCGGGTAACGGAGTGGTCTTGCAGTCTTAATTCACCAAACGATGACATGTGTTTTAGCTTTATTTATATGGATGACACGTGTAAGGTGGTGGTGGCAAAATACCTCATGAGGTGTCAAGCACGAGGTGGAAATGTATTCAGGGTATAAGGGTAATTTTACACATGGAGGGAATTTGGGTAATTTCATAGTATATATTTTCAATATTTCTTAGAGGTCCTTAAAAATATTTATTTACAAAAAGGTCCTTTTTATTTTTCATTTTGGTCCCTGAAACTTTCCTAATCAAAATCAAGTCCCTTAAGTTTGATAAAATTATATTTTCTACCCCGAAACTTATCATTTAGCTTATGATGTATCATAAAACTTCAATTTGACCCATTTTATAATTATTTCCTCAAATTTAATAATGGTCTTTGTCATATTGATAACCTATATGATCAGATTTGTAATAACATAACATTTATCAAATCGTAAGTGAGACGCAATTATAAAAACAAACTATATATGATCATATCAAAGTGGGGTCGTTACAGACAGAGCCATCAAAGTCAGAGGCAGAGAGTCTTCCCGAGCTAGTGTTTTATTTATGGATAGAGGGGCCACAAGAGGAGAGACTTCCCATAATAGGGTAGATCACCACAGCAGCAGGGTGCCCAACAGGGGAAATTACGGTACATACGTGTCTATAATGTTAGGGATGCAGTCATACAGCAGGCCCTATAGGCTCCACCTACAATAGAGGGATGTTTCCTATTCACATGATTGAGAGTAGGATTTTATTTGATACGGGGTAATCACACTCATTTATAGTGACCAGATTAGCTTGAGAGGTCGGTCTATTAGAGATAGCTGATAGTCTTTCCATGTGTGTAGAGTCACCGTTAGGTAGTGGGTTTCCTATACACTCGATCTGTAGTGGTGTGAATATTGATGTGGGGAGATTATGTTTAGCCGCAGACCTTCAACTATTTTATATGGAGGGGTATGATGTCATTTTGGGTATGGATTGGTTAACTGGATACAGAGCAATGGTGGATTGTTTTGATTGGACCATTGTGTTCTCTATTCTAGGGCAGGAGATATTCCTAGTGATGATGCCATTTCTGTAGGGAGGGTAGAGCACAAATTTGTATTACATTGAGGAAGATAACTCATAGTAGGTGGTTATGTGTTTAAACTAGATTTAAGTTATGAGGGAGTTTGAGGACATGTTCCAAGAGATTCTTGGGTTACCACCTAGCTAGGAAATTGAATTCATTATTGATCTAGAACTGAGTACGAGGTCAATCGTCCAAACATGCCTTATCGTATGGCCTCATCAGTGATGCGTGAGTTAAGAGAGAAGATTCATCATCTTTTGGGGTAGGGCTTTATTAGGTGGATTAGATCATCATGGGGTGTATCAGACTTATTCATCAAGAAAAAGGATGGATCACTTCGATTATGTATCGATTACAGGGAGTTGAACAAGGTAAAGATATGAAATAAGTAAACGTTGCCTTGGATTGATTAACTATTCGACCAGTTGGGGGGAGCAGCTTACTTCTCTAAGATATATTTGAGGTGAGTATGTCACCAGTTGCGCCTCAGAGAGGAGGGCATTCCTAAGACTGCCTTTCTACTCGGGTATGGGTCATACGTGTTTCGGGTGATGCCATTTGGACTCACCACTATGCCCACAGTGTTCATGGATATGATGAATTGGGTTTTCAGAGTGTTCCTTGAGAAGTTCATGATCGTGTTCATCGACCCTATTCTAGTTTACTCTCATTTTGAGGATGAGCATGTTGAGCTTCCTCAAAATGATGAGGTTTCCAGAGCTTGTATGTTCGTATTGGATGTCAGGCTCGAGATTTTAATGTGGGTGGTGAAAGCACAGGAAGGGGATCAGTATTTCCAGGACAGGGTTAGCTAGTTGCTAGATGATGGGGCGGAGTCCTATTCGATTAATTCTAAGGAGGCTTGCACTTCAATGGGAGAATCGTAGTTCTAGAGGATGAGGATTTGAGACATGCAGTAATGTCAGAGTCTCATAGGTTGAGGTTTGCAGTATATACCAATGGGATTAAGATGTATTAAGATATGCATAGGAAGTATTGCTGGTCGGGGCTAAAGCGGAACATAGCGGAGTTTATCTCAAAGTGTGCTACCTGCCATCTAATGAAGGTGGACCACTAGAGGTTGACAGGGATATTACAGCCACTCGAGATTCTAGTATGGAAGTGGGAGAGTATATCTATAGATTTTCTTATCGTGTTACCAATATGGTGAGAGGTCACGA